>JAIVEN010000004.1:19270826-20520826 GCA_026686845.1 Adenanthera pavonina
GGACCCTAGTATAAGGTGTTACACTAACCAATGCATTACAATGTCTTAAGTTGGGAATTTCATTAATTTGACCCCAAAAATGGATTCCATATGGTGAAAAACCTCAAAAACAAGCATTGGTTTAAGAATTAAGCTTAAGATAATCAAAATGGGTTTTTAGGGTTTCATGGAAGCTTTATGTGATTAGCCATAAAATCAGTGGCTTGAGCATGTATTTAGTGATGTTTAGGAACTCGAGGAAGCTTGAGGAAGCTAGAGGAAGCTTTAGTTTCAAGACGAAAAGCAAAAGATAGCAACCGAGGTAGTTAAGTTTCATTTTTATGCTTTATGTTCTATCATTGCACTTATATGATGAAATTATGTTGTCCTATTGTGATTATGTTTTCTTTGATTAGTTTTGGCTGTGAAATAAGGGATTTTATTCCCTATGATGTTCGTTTTCTAAGTAGTTATGCTACCAAAATTTTTATGACCAATGTGGTAATTTATTATTTAAATGTAGTTGATGTGATTATATATAATCAAATATGAGTTTATTTGACATGCTTGATATAATTGTATGCAATGTAACTTGCTACTGAGATTATCCCAATCTCATCCCCTCAAGTGTCAACATGCTAGGCCCAAGCCATGGCAAAGATATCAAGAAGCTAAGAGGATGGAAGAGAAGCATGGTGATTGTTCAAATTGGGACAATTATGAAGTGTCATTTTGGCAATTTGTATCAAATCATGTAAAATGTTGTGAATCTGTAATTTAGCATGGTTATGTTTCCTTGTGCCGTACATGATGTTTAGTATGGAATGGAAACATGTTTTGATGATATAGTAGGCATATGCAATTAGTCTTACTAAGAGATGCTTATTACCATCAAAGATGTCCAACCATGAAATAATAGGAGTAAGCTATTCAAAAATAGTGTCTAGTATGATTTTTATATATTCTCTAAAATTAGATAGAGTAAGTTTTTTATCAAGCCAAAGAACACTTGAATTGGGTATGTGTACAATTTATAGTGAATTTTTTAAAATAAGGGTTAAAATTGGACATTGCTGAGAAAACTATGATTTTTACCATCTATACTGTTTATTTTAAAAGGAAGTAGAAATTCGTAAAGAACTCAAAAAACTGTGTTATGTATGTATGGAAAGATCTATGTTTTGAGTTTAATATGGCACTAGTTTGAATTCAGTTGGAGCTGTACAATGAGAGATATGTAAGTTTTCCCAAGACTATTCTAGTAAAAATGATGTTTTGACCCTTAGTGATTCAAATCAATGGTGTGCACTGTTTAGGATGAATAAATGTAAAAAAAAATATGGCTACAAGGAGACATATAGAGCTTTCCAATGGCATAGAGAATGAATGATTTGGCTCAGCATAGAGTAAGATATGAATTTTCAAATTTATGGTCAAAATCCCGAAAAAAATAAAAAATGACCATTTGAATAGTAAATTTCATGCAAAAAAATTGTACTAATTGGAATGACTAACATACTATTTTAATTTTTTTCCATGTAGATGAGATCTTAGGCTATTTTTAAAGACTTGAATCACCTTCAATTAGTTATGAATTTTCAAATTTCACCTAGGAAAAAGAGTTTACTAAATGAATAGTAACCCAGGAAAAGAAAAAATTTCTATCTTAATTTATCATGTGATTCAAGCTTCTAAATATGATCAATGGGTCCTAATAAGGTCTAATACATGGGTAATATGGTCATAGGTTATGGTTTTACACCTAAGATACTGGAAAGGCTATAAGCCCTCAAAATTAGAGAGGTCTAGTCATAAGCAAGATTGTCAGAGAGACACAATGTAATAAGGAGCATGTGGAAATGAATGGTATAAGACAAAATAATGCATTTGAGTGGAAATAAGAATATGGTGTTAAAGATGAAAAGAGGCCCAGAAGGATTCCCCTATGATATATGAGAAGCTAATGATTGGCTTGTTGGAATGGAAGTCTTATGAGAGCACTGGAGCATGTGGAAGAATGGCTTTTCCACAAGGAAACATAGTTAGGACATTGGCGAATTTGTTTCGACTAGAATGAAGCCATGGAAATTTAGTAGATGTCAATGATGCATTGGAATTCCTTATACCTTGTGAGATACCATTTGGTTGAGAAATGGATGACCTCCCTGCTAAGATGGGTTTCTATACAGCATGGGCACCTACACAGTATAGTGGGATTATTAGCAAGGCTGACTTCCCAAGAGGAGGGTGAATTGGGAAGATTGAAATTTCTCTGCACAAAATGAAATGGGTGAAGATAGCACAGTGTAAGGGAAGCAACGTATAAAACAGAGCAAGCTAAAAAGTAAAGATAAGGGGAAGAAGACTCAGTGATTTATCCTGGTTCGGTCTATCCACTTGACCTACGTCCAGTCCCTAAGACAACTCTTGAGATTTATCCACTATACAGCAAGAATTCAACGGGCTTCTTGCTAATGCCACAGTACACGAGTATGCTCTGTTTCTGGAGCTCTCTCAAACACTCTAAGCACTTTCACAATGTACTTCCCAATCCCCTTGTGATTTCCCCTCACAAGTAAGTCTATCTTCCAGATGAAGAGTAGATTGTTTACAAAGATATAACTCTCTTGAATAGAGTAGATATGAAGGTTAAAGTATAGATATTGAAGTTGAGAGGGTAAAAGCTTTTAAGAAGAAGATTCAGCAGAAATTCGGTATATACAAGTTTGATTCGTTACCCACAACTTCAAATGATGTTATATTTATAGTTTTAGGTCTCAAATGTCCGTTAGAGACAAAATCTATCCGTTGGGAAAGTTATCCAATGGTTACTCTGAAAAACTATCAGTTAACCAACCGCATTTAATGGTTCTGACATACTGAAATTTGAATTTTGGTTGGTCAACAGATGAATTTTGAAGAAACCGAAGGTTAAAGCTTTCAATGTTACAGCACGAAGTTCATCTGTTCATGAAGTGAAATTCAAATTTTGAAACTTACAAAACATTTTCACAATGTGACATACGAATTTTCAAGAAGAAAGTTTTTCGGTTAAGTGTGAACAGTGTTTTCAATTTGCTACAGTGCCCTCGAAATTCAAATTTTGGAAGCCCAAAATTTGTCTGTCCATTGAACATTCAAAGAGGCACAGTAGATCACTTTCTTCAAAATTCGAATTTTGAAAGGGTGAAATTTGTCTGTCAGAGAGACTCTTTTTAGACTAACTTCATCCTTCGAATATTGTAAGTTCTTATCATTCGTATGTCAATGTTTCACTTCAACAGACTCAAAAACATAGCTACTGAAATTCAAACTTCAATGTTCAAAGTTCGTCTGTCAGAGAGCAGTTTTGAAACTTAAATCATTTTTGATCTCAGATGAACTTTAACATGGTTTCAGACGAATTTCTTCTATTTTCTCAAGTTTAGTTTTATCTAAAATTCAAATTTTGAAGATCCAAAGTTCGTCTATTCCAAGGAAACTTCTTTCAGACTTAGATGAAAATTCAAATTTTGAACAACCAAAATTTGTCTGACGGAGAGCCATCTCTTCAGACTTATTCAGTTTTAGCTCGAAGTTCGAATTTCCTAAAGCAAAGTTTGAATTTCCAACTTGACAGTTAAGTTTAAACTTTCAAACTTTGTCTGTTTGTGGGTGTTTTTCAAATAAGTCAAGATTTAACACAAAATCAAGGTTTGAAAACATCTTTTTGTCAAATCAAAATCTTTTACCCAATCACAACTAAAACTAAAGATCCTACAAAAGATATAACAGCAAATACTCAGAAAATCTTCACTAGAAACAACTTTGATCTCCTTTGATATCTTCAATCTGAGTTCTTGAGTGTTGGTTTGGAATCATCAAAACTCTTGATTCAACATTCTCCCCCTTTTTGATGATGACAAAACAACTCACAAACTGGATTAGTACTTGGGTTTGCTTTCACAAGCTCTCCCTCAACATATGCATTACAATTCATAAGATATCATTTTTAACAGATTAAGTAAAGAGATTCAAAGCCCAAAACATTGCAACTAAGAATTTCATTCATTCAATCAATGGTTGCAATACATACTTCAATCAAAGATCAGTTCTCAAAACATCAAACAAACAAATACAATCAAACAACTAAAACAAGATACAACAAGAAGATTCAGTCTAAGATCTAAAAACATCACTTCTTCTTTGGTTTAGTCTTCTTGCTGTATGTCTTTCCTTTCCCGGATGCCTCAGCAGATTTTCCAGCTTGCTTGGTCCCAGTTTGCTTTATCTTCTCCCCCTTTTTGGCATCATCAGAGAGCCTAACAAAGTCCATTGGAGGAGGAATCTGAGAGATAGGAACAACACGAAGAGGGACAGGAGCAAAAGGAATCTCTGGCTGAACTGGTGCAGGAGGATCAGCAGGCTCAGGGCTAGGTTCTTCATCACTATCATCATCAGAGACCTCAAGCAGCTCTTGTATTTCCTGCCTGGAAAGAGCTAGTCGAGCTCTCTGTTCCTCTGATAGCCCATAAGCAGCAAGAGGATGAGAGGCTGGTTCAGCAGGAGAAAACATTTCTTCAAGCCTTCTCCTTTGAGCTTGCAGCAGAGCATTGTGAGCAATGGCAAGATAATCAATAACAGGTACAATGCTCCTTTCCTCATTGCTTGCTTCTCCTGGCATAGAAGAGGTTGAAATGGCTGCAACCAGTCTTTCAACTTGCTCTGATTCTTGAATGGACAGAATTGAATCCGGAGCATTTTCTTACATAGGCTCATTAGGGCTTGTCTATTGAGGTCTTTCTTCTTCCAATCCATAGTCCAGGGGTGGACCAGGACTTGGTGTCCTCATTGCACCAGCACCATCCGTATTATCATCATGGTCAGAGGAGGCAAACTCAAAGGGGCTTGGAGGCTCAGGAGTTGGAGACAGAGTAGGCTCAGGGATACCAGGCTAAGGTGGTGCTGAAGTGGAAGGAATTACATTTCTTATTTCTTCATAAGCATCAGCCACCACTTTCATATTCACAGCCAACTGATGGATCTGATCTTACAGGTGAGCAAATTTGACATTTTGCTCATCCCGAATGCTGAGAATGAGTGTTGACAAACTGTCAAACAACTCAGTGATCTTGGTTGGCTTGGCCCGTGAGGAGGGAGTGGAAGGAGGGTGAGTAGGCCTGGAGGGAGATGGAATTGGCTGAGAAGGCTGAGGTACAGATCTGCCAGGGGCCTCAGAAGTACCTTCTTGTTGGAGGGATGCATCAGCAACAAAGAACAAGTCTTCAGATTTCCCTGCTCCCTTTCAAACCCATCGTCCTTCATCTCTTTCAATACCCATCCTTTGTAGTTTCTCTTCTTTGAATGCCTCTGTGAGTTTCCCTTCCCCTTTTCAATGTGTTGAATCCTAGCACACTGCAGGATTCTTGAAATAATTGCTGCATAGGGGAGTGTGGAATCCTTTCTCTGATCCCTTGCCTTTATCATTCGCTGGAGGATGATATGACCCAAATTAATCAGCTTCCCACGTATGATAGCAGTCATCACATGAGCCTCTGCCCTTGTTATCAAATTGAAGCTACCACCCTTGTTGAATATGATCCTAGACACTATATAGTGCAGGATCCTTACTTGTACACTTTGGTCTGTGGGTTTCAATAGGTTTATCGTTGGCCTGTTCTCCCTTCTCCTGAATAGGGTGTCCAAGATGGTGCTCTCCTTGTAGTTCAGGAAGGGTCCACCTTCTTCATCAGCTGTACTTGCCTCATCCATATATCCAGAGGCTGTGATGTCAACTTTCAGCCTATCTTGTCTTGGGATTTCCAGCACCTCATTGAAGGTTTCATCAGCAAGCCAAATGGTCCTTGATCTCAAGTTGACCTCCCATTTCATTTTCTTGCTGTTGTATTGAAGAGAGGCATACCAAGTCTTTACTACCTCATCATCATATTCCAACAGATTTTTATATCTTATCAACCATATTGCAGCATCAAAGTTGTTGGATATCAAAAATTGTTCCACATTGACACAGTGAGACTTGATTACCTTTTTGTTAGAAAACTTGGTAGTGTACTCTTCTTGAATCTCAGGAGTGCTCCACGGTGGTAGTGTAGTCATTTCATACTCTCCAGATTCAGTACTGGAAGAAGTAGAAGAAGCAACAGCAGGGACAGAAGGAACTAGAACCGGAGGTTCTGCAGTTTTCTGTGAGGAGGGTCCTGCTTTCTGTGAATCTGCCTTGGATGATGATTTTTGGCATTTGGAAGGAGTTGCCTTACTGGATTCGGCCTTTCTCTTGGATTTCTCTCCTTCCTTTGAGGCATATTGTGACTTAACATTCCTCTTTGGTCGAGCCTCAGCTTTTCCTGCTCTAGGATTTTTGACTCTCGCCATTTCTTGGATGAATGATGCTGAATGTGGCTTAGAATTGGTTTATAGGATGCGAAAGGAAGTTTAAATGGTGAAGAATGATGATTTTTGGATAGAAGTTAAGAGGATTGAAGAGAGGATCAGAACAGACTCAGAGGAGTTACAAATAGGGTTGCGTCTGTTCATTGGAAAACCGTCGAATTTAATGTATGTAACCGTCTGACAGACGAATTTTGAGGGGTCAAAATTCGAACTTCGGACAGTTACAAGTTAAACCGTTCAGCAAAGCTTACTAACAGACGAATTTTCATCCTGAAAGTTTATCTGACAGTGGCTTGGAACAAGTAATACAAACACAACAGACGAATTTTGTTCCAACAAAGTTCGAATGTTGATGAGCAAACAGCAGGTAACAAACAAAACAATAATCAACAGACAAATTAAGCATGCAGAACTTCATCTTTCAAGCATTCAATCATGAAGAACATGATTCAACAGACGAATTTTGAACTGAAAATTCGCATTTTTCAACTTTTGTAAAGGTTGTCCAACATTCGTATTTTAAGAAGTGATAATTTGTACAACAGTGATGGACAAACATAACTTTGAAATTTTTGTTTTTGAAAATTTGAACTTCAAAGAACGAACAGACGAATTTTGAGGCATCATCGAGAACTGTTCCAAGGCTAATGGGTTGAAGTTCGTCTGTTGGTCAACTAAAATTCGAATGTTGACCATGTTGACTTGTTCAAAAACACAGTTTATGAAGCAAAATATGTCTAACACTCATTAAAATACAAATTTCATCTTATAAAAACTTACAGAATGGATCCAGTACTCAGAATTTTCATCATTTACTTCACTTTCTGGTTGTTCCATTCTGATGTGCTCCAATCTTCAAGTTTATTGCCATTGAATCTTGTAAGGAGCACCTGCAGCTTGAATTAAACATACTCTGATGCTAAAGTTAGAATTAATCTTAAAGTTGAAACCTTTGAAAACAAGATTGCACAAGAATAACTTACAGTTCACTGGGATTTACCATACCCAGTTCTCTTCTTATTTTGTAACGCCTGTCTTCTGATAGAGGCTTTGTGAGTATGTTAGCAACTTGATTCTCTGTTGGGATGTATTCCAATCTGACTTCTCCTTTCAGAACGTGATCCCTTATGAAGTGGTGTCTAACTTCAATATGTTTCGTGCTTGAATGCATGACAGGATTCTTGGTGATATTTATGGCATTTTGGTTGTCACACATGATTGGTATCTCTTTCATTTTAACCTCAAGATCTTCAAGCTGCTGCTTCATCAAGATGACTTGGGCACAACAGCTTCCAGCTGTAACAGACTCAGCTTCTGCAGTGGATAGGGCCACACTGTTTTGCTTTTTGCTGAACCATGAAACCAGGGATCCTCCAAGAAACTGACAAGTTCCACTTGTGCTTTTTCTGTCAGTTTTGGATCCTGCAAAATCAGCATCAGTGTATCCTTTGAGATCTTCTCCATTGCCCTTTGGATACCAGAGACCCAACTGTGATGTTCCAATAAGATATATGAAAATTCTCTTCATAGCTATTGCATGGGTTTCCTTGGGACATGATTGGAACCTGGCACACATACAGACACTGAACATAATGTCAGGTCTGCTGGCAGTTAAGTACAACAGGGATCCAATCATTCTCCTATACTGAGTAATGTGAAACATCTTCCCATTCTCATCCATGTCTAGTTTCGTTGCAGTAGTCATAGGTGTTCCCATTGGCTTGGCATTCTCCATTCCAAACTTCTTTAGCAGCTCCTTTAGATACTTGGATTGACTGAGAAAGATATCATCATCAAGCTGTCTGATTTGCAGTCCAAGGAAGAAGTTAAGTTCACCCATCATGGACATCTCGAATTCTCCCTGCATTAACTCAGAAAATTTCTTGCAAAGAGTTTCATTAGTAGCACCAAAAATAATATCATCAACATAGATTTGAACAATCAGTAAATCTTTATTTTCTTTCTTAGTGAATAAAGTTGTGTCAACTTTGCCTCTATTGAACCCCTTTTCAATTAGAAAATATCTCAGTCTCTCATACCATGCTTTAGGGGCTTGTTTTAAACCATAAAGAGCTTTCTTCAGTTTATAAACATGGTTTAGTTTTGTAGAATCCTCAAAACTTGGAGGTTGATCAACATACTGAAAGTTTTCAATGCTTCTGACATACTGAAAGTTTTGTAGAAAGTTTTCAATGCTTCTGACATACTGAAAGTTTTCAATGCTTCTGACAATGTGACATACGAATTTTCAAGAAGAAAGTTTTTCGGTTAAGTGTGAACAGTGTTTTCAATTTTCTACAGTGCCTTCAAAATTCAAATTTTGGAAGCCAAAAATTCGTCTGTTCCCAGTTCGTGAAAAGGAGGCACAGTAGTTCTCTTTCTACGAAATTCGAATGCTGAAGAGTGAAGTTCGTCTGTCAGAGAGTAGTTTTGAAACTTAAATTATTCTTGATCTCAGATGAACTTTAACATGGTTTCAGATGAATTTCTTCTATTTTCTCAAGTTTTGTTTTGTCTGAAATTCGAATTTTGAAGATCCAAAGTTCGTCTGTTTCAAGAAAACTTCTTTCAGACATAGATGAAAATTTGAATGTTGGGAAGTCAAAATTCTTCTGTCAGAGAGCATTTATCAAACTCAATTTCTTTTGATTTCAGATGCACTTTATCATAGTTTCAGACGAATTTCTTTGGTTTTCACAAACTTCATTTTACTTGAAATTCAAATTTTGAAAGTGTGAAGTTCGTCTGTTACCAAAGAGACTTCTTTCAGATTTGTATGAAAATTTGAATTTTGAAAAACCAAAATTCGTCTAAAAGAGAGCCATCTCTTCAGACTTATTCAGTTTTAGCTCGAAATTTGAATTTCCCAAAGCAAAGTTCAAATTTCCAACTTGACAGTTAAGTTTAAACTTTCAAACTTCGTCTGTTTGTGGGTGTTTTTCAAATAAGTCAAGATTTAACACAAAATCAAGGTTTGAAAACATCTTTTCTTCAAATCAAAATCTTTTACCCAATCAAAACTAAAACTAAGGATCCTACAAAAGATCTAACAGCAAATTCTCAGAAATCTTCGCTCAAAACAACTTTGATCTCCTTTGATATCTTCAATCTGAGCTCTTGAGTGTTGGTTTGGAATCATCAAAACTCTTGATTCAACATTCTCCCCCTTTTTAATGATGACAAAACAACTCACAAACTGGATTAGTACTTGGGTTTGCTTTCACAAGCTCCCCCTTAACATATGCATTACAACTTATAAGATATCATTTTCAACATATTAAGTGAAGAGATTCAAGGCACAAAACATGGCAACTAAGAAGTTCATTCATTCAATCAATGGTTGCAATACATACTTTAATCAAAGATCAGTTCTTAAAACATAGAGAATAATCATCAAAACAAAATCAATCACAACAAAATACAACAGGAAGATTCAGCCTAAGATCTAATCAGTCATTTCTTCTTTGGCTTAGACTTCTTGCTGTAGGTCTTTCCTTTCCATGATGACTCAGCAGATTTTCCAGCTTGCTTGGTCCCAGTTTGCTTTATCTTCTCCCCCTTTTTGGCATCATCAGAAAGCCCAACAAAGTCCATTGGAGGAGGAATCTAAGAGATAGGAACTACATGAAGAGGGACAGGAGCAAAAGGAGTCTCTGGCTGAACTGGTGCAGGGGGTTCAGTAGGCTCAGGGCTATGTTCTTCATCACCATCATCATCAGAGACCTCAAGCAGCTCTTGCATTTCCTACCTGGATAGAGCTAGTTGAGCTCTCTGTTCCTCTGATAGCCCATAAGCAGCAAGAGGATGAGAGGCTGGTTCAGCAGGAGAAAACATTTCTTCCAGCCTTCTCCTTTGAGCTTGCAGCAGAGCATTGTGAGCAATGGCAAGATAATCAATAACAGGTACAATGCTCCTTTCCTCATTGCTTGCTTCTCCTGGCATAGAAGAGGTTGAAATGGTTGCAACCAGTCTTTCAACTTGCTCTAATTCTTGAATGGACAGAATTAAATCCAGAGCATCTTCTTGCATAGGCTCAAGAGGGCTTGTCTGCTGAAGTCCTTCTTCTTCCAATCCATAGTCCAGGGGTGGACCAGGACTTGGTGTCCTCATTGCACCAGCACCATCTGTATCATCATTATGGTCAGAGGAGTCAATCTCATAGGGGCTTGGAGGCTCAGGAGTTAGAGACAGAGTAGGCTCAGGGACACCAGGCTGAGGTGGAGCTGAAGTGGTAGGAATTGCATTTCTTATCTCTTCATAAGCATCAGCCACCACCTTCATGTTCACAGCCAACTGATGGATCTGATCTTGTTGATGAGCAAATTTGGCATTTTGCTCATCCCTAATGCTGAGAATGAGTGTTAACAAACTGTCAAACAACTCAGTGATCTTGGTTGGCTTGGCCTGTGAAGAGGGAGTGGAAGGAGGGTGAGTAGGTCTGGAGGAAGATGGAACTGGCTGAGAAGGCTAAGGTACAGATTTGCCAGGGGCCTCGGAAGTGCCTTCTTGTTGGAGGGTAGCATAAGCAACAAAGAACAAATCTTCAGATTTCCCTGCTCCCTTTCCAACCCATCTGCCCTCATCTCTTTCAATACCCATCCTTTGCAGTTCCTCTTCTTTGAATGCCTCTGTGAGTTTCCCTTTCCCCTTTTCAATGTGTTGAATCCTAGCATACTGTAGGATCCTTGAAATAATTGCTGCATAGGGGAGTGTGGAATCCTTCCTTTGATCCCTTGCCTTTATCATTCGCTGGAGAATGATATGACCCAAATTAATCAGCTTCCCACGTATGATAGCAGTCATCACATGAGCCTCTGCCCTTGTTATCAAATTGAAGCTGCCACCCTTGTTAAATATGATCCTGGACACTATGTAGTACAAGATCCTTACTTGTACACTGAGGTCTGTGGGCTTCAACTGATTGACGATTGGCCTATTCTCCCTTCTCCTGAATAGGGTGTCCAAGATGGTGCTCTCCTTGTAGTTCAGAAAGGATCCACCTTCTTCATCAGCTGTGCTTGCCTCATCCATATACCTAGAGGCTGTCATGTTAACTTTCAGCCCATCTTGTCCTGGAATTTCCAGCACCTCATTGAAGATTTCATCAGCAAGCCAAATGGTCCTTGATCTCAAGTTAACCTCCCATTTCATTTTCTTGCTGTTATATTGAAGAGAGGCATACCAAGTCTTTACTACCTCATCATCATATTTTTCAGCAATTTCCAACAGATTCTTATATATTAACAACCATATTCCAGCATCAAAGTTGTTAGATATTAAGAATTGTTCCATATTCACACAGTGAGGCTTGATTACCTTCTTGTTGGAAAACTTGGTAGTGTACTCTTCTTGAATCTCAGGAGTGCTCCACAGTGGCAGTGTAGTCATTTCATACTCTCCAGATTCAGTAGAAGAGGAGGAAGCAACAGCAGAGACAGAAGGAACTGGACTCGAAGGTTCTGCAGTTTTTGGTGAGGAGGGTCCTGCTTTCTGAGATTCTACTTTGGATGAAGATTTTTGGCGTTTGGAAGGAGTTGCTTTACTGGGTTCGGCCTTTCTCTTGGATTTCTCTCGTTCCTTTGTAGCATATTGAGATTTGACCGTTCTCTTTGGCCGAGCCTCAGCTTTTCCTGCTCCAGGATTTTTCACTCTTGCCATTTTTGTGTTGAATGATGCTGAATGTGGCTTAGATTTGATTTATAGGATGCGAATGGAAGTTTAAATGGTGAAGAATGATGGTTTTTGGACAGAAGTTAAGAGGATTGAAGAGAGGATCAGAACAGACTCAGAGGAGTTACAAATAGGATTGCGTCTGTTCATTGGAAAACCGTCAGATTTAACGTATGTAACCGTCTGACAGATGAATTTTGAGGGGTCAAAATTCGAACTTCGGACAGTTACAAGTTAAACCGTTCAGCAAAGCTTACTGACAGACGAATTTTCATCCTGAAAGTTCGTCTGACAGTGGCTTGGAACAAGTAGAACAAACATAACAGACGAATTTTGTTCCAACAAAGTTTGAATGTTGATGAGCAAACAGCAGGCAATAAACAAAACAGTAATCAACAGACGAATTAAGCAAGCAAAACTTCATCTTTCAAACATTCAACATGAAGAACATGATTCAACAGACGAATTTTGAACTGAAAGTTCGCATTTTTCAACTTTTGTAAAGGTTGTCTAACATTCATATTTTAAGAAGTGATAATTTGTACAACCGTGATGGATAAACATATCTTTGAAATTTTTTATTTTTGAAAATTTGAACTTCCAAGGTCCAACAGACGAATTTTGAGGCATTGCCGAGAAATGTTCCATGGCTAATAGGCCGAAGTTCGTCTGTTGGTCAACTAAAATTTGAATGTTGACCATGTTGACTTGTTCAAAAACATAGTTTATGAAGCAAAATACGTCTAACACTCATTAAAATACGAATTTCTTCTTATAAAAGCTTACAGAATGGATCCAGAACTCAGAATTTTCATCATTTACTTCACTTTCTGGTTGTTCCATTCTGATGTGCTCCAATCTTCGAGTTTATTGCCATTGAATCTTGTGAGGAGCACCTGCAACTTAAATTAAACATACTCCGATGCTAAAGTTAGAATTAATCTTAAAGTTGAAACCTTTGAAAACAAGATTGCACAAGAATAACTTACAGTTCACTGGGATTTACCATACCCAATTCTCTCCTTATTCTGCAATGCCTGTCTTCTGATAGAGGCTTTGTGAGTATGTCAGAAACTTGATTCTCTGTTGGGATGTACTCCAGCTTAACTTCTCCTTTCAGAACATGATCCCTTATGAAGTGGTGCCTAACTTCAATATGTTTCATCCTTGAATGCATGACAGGATTCTTGGTGATATTTATGGCACTTTGGTTGTCACACATGATTGGTATCTCTTTCATTTTAACCTCAAGATCTTCAAGCTGCTGCTTCATCCAGATGACTTGGGCACAACAGCTTCCAGCTGTAACAGACTCAGCTTCTGCAGTGGATAGGGCTACACTGTTTTGCTTTTTGCTGAACCATGAAACCAGGGATCCTCCAAGAAACTGACAAGTTCCACTTGTGCTTTTTCTGTCAGTTTTGGATCCTGCAAAATCAGCATCAGTGTATCCTTTGAGATCTTCTCCATTGCCCTTTGGATACCAGAGACCCAACTGTGATGTTCCAATAAGATATCTGAAAATTCTCTTCACAGCTGTTGCATGGGTTTCCTTGGGACATGATTGGAACCTGGCACACATACAGACACTGAACATAATGTCAGGTCTGCTGGCAGTTAAGTACAACAGGGATCCAATCATTCTCCTGTACTGAGTAATGTCAAACATTTTCCCATTCTCATCCATGTCTAGTTTGGTTGCAGTAGCCATAGGTGTTCCCATTGGCTTGGCATTCTCCATTCCAAACTTCTTTAGCAGCTCCTTTAGATACTTGGATTGACTGAGAAAGATACCATCATCAAGCTGTCTGATTTGCAGTTCAAGGAAGAAGTTAAGTTCACCCATCATGGACATCTCGAATTCTCCCTGCATTAACTCAGAAAATTTCTTGCAAAGAGTTTCATTAGTAGCACCGAAAATAATATCATCAACATAGATTTGAACAATCAGTAAATCTTTATTTTCTTTCTTAGTGAATAAAGTTGTGTCAACTTTGCCTCTATTAAACCCTTTTTCAGTTAGAAAATTGCTCAGTCTCTCATACCATGCTCTAGGGGCTTGTTTTAAACCATAAAGAGCCTTCTTCAGTTTATAAATATGGTTTGGTTTAGTAGAATCTTCAAAACCTGGAGGTTGATCTATATAAACCTCTTCCATGATATATCCATTTAAAAAGGCACTCTTTACATCCATTTGATATAGTAAAATGTTTTTCATGCATGCGTATGCTAGCAGTATTCTTATAGCCTCTAGTCTAGCTACTAGTGTAAAGGTTTCTTCAAAATTAATACCTTCTTCCTGATTATACCCTTTGGCAACTAGTCTACCTTTATTTCTAATTATTGTTCCAGATTCATCCAGTTTATATCTGGGAACCCATTTGGTACCAATAACAGGATGATTTTTGGGCCTAGGCACTAAATCCCAAACATGATTTCTTTCAAACTGATTTAGTTCATCTTGCATAGCTAAAATCCAGTAATCATCAGTTAAGGCTTCTTCAGCACATTTAGGTTCAATTTGAGAAATGAAAGCGTAGTTGAGCATTTGATCCCTTAACTGTTTTTTGGTTTTGACTCTCTCTTGAACATTCCCTATTACTTGATCGGCAGGATGATTCCTTTGATATCTCCAAGCTCTAGGGAGTTCTTGAGATGTTTCTTCATTAAACTCTTGCTCCTGGATATCTTCTTCTGTGTTAACAGATTCAGATATCTTTGGAGGTTCAGTTTTACTTTTATCAGAAATACCCAGTTTTTCAAAGTTAAAAGCAAGATCATCCTCATTGGTAACATGTTTTGAAACAGTTTCATTTTCAATGAAAACCACATGCACAGATTCTTCTACCACGTTTGATCTTTTATTATAAACTCTATATGCCTTACTCCTACTAGAACAGCCCAGAAATATACCTTCATCGGATTTGGCATCAAACTTACCCAGATTTTCTTTCCCATTGTTGTGAATGAAGCATTTGCATCCAAACACATGGAGATGGGACAGATTATGCTTTCTTCCCTTGTAAAGCTCGTATGGAGTCTTCCCAAGGATTGGTCTGATGTAGGCTCTGTTTATGATGTAGCTTGCTGTATTTACTGCATCAGCCCAAAACACGTGAGAGAGTTCCTTCTCATTCAGCATAGCTCTGGCCATTTCTCCAATGGTTCTATTCTTCCTTTCTACTACCCCATTCTGTTGAGGGGTCCTTGAAGCTGAGAAGTTGTGGTCAATCCCATGCTCATTACAGTACTCCAGGAAGTATGCATTTTCAAACTCTCCTCCATGGTCTGACCTGATTGACACAATAGAAATACCTTTCTCATTTTGCACTTTCTTAGCTAAGGTTGCAAATGCGTCAAAGGTATCACTTTTAGAGGAAAGAAATAATGTCCAAGTGAATCTAGAATAGTCATCTACAATTACAAGCACATACAGGTTACCACCAAGACTTTTCACCCTAGATGGTCCAATTAAGTCCACATGCAGCAATTCAAGTGGTCTAGTTGAGGTAACTATATTTTTAGATTTAAAAGATGATTTAGTTTGTTTCCCTCTTAAGCATGCGTCACATTCTTTGTCTTTCTCAAAAGATATTTTTGGCAGGCCAGTTACTAGCTCATTTTTAACCAGTTTAGACAATTGATTCATGTTAACATGAGCTAATCTCCTATGCCACAACCAACTATCATTGTCCTGACTAATTAAG
Source organism: Adenanthera pavonina (assembly GCA_026686845.1). Classification (NCBI taxonomy): domain Eukaryota; kingdom Viridiplantae; phylum Streptophyta; class Magnoliopsida; order Fabales; family Fabaceae; genus Adenanthera; species Adenanthera pavonina. The sequence goes on from JAIVEN010000004.1 coordinate 19,286,573, forward strand.
CACACAGAATGCAAGGGAGGAAGTTCATCAAGATCAATAGTATAACAGTTACCATCCCTTTGAGCTTTGAGGATTACTTTGTGATCACTTTTTCTGATGACCAGGCAAAACTTTGAGTCAAACAGCACCCAGTTTCCTCTGTCACACATCTGACTCACGCTCAGCAAATTGTGGTTGAGGCCAATTACAAACAGCACATCTTCAATGGATGTTTCTGGATTTTTCCCCACAATGCCAATGCCAATGATTTTGCCATATTGATCACCTCCAAAGGTCACCTTTCCTCCTTTCTTGTCTCTAAGGGCGATGAACTTCTCCTTATCTCCAGTCATGTGGCTTGAGCAGGCACTGTCCATATACCATTTGTTGTTCTTCTTAGCTTTGAGACAGACCTGCAAAACAATGTTTATGTTTTCTTTTTAGGTACCCAAATTTGCTTGGGTCCTTTTTGGTCAGTAGATTTTTCCCTAGATGCAGATGCAGCTTTGGGAACCCATTTAACTTTCCTGCCAAGTCCAATTTTCTTCAATGCATACGAACTGGAAATATGTCCCTTTTTGTTACAGAAATGACAGGTAATGAAAGGACTGCTAGATTGAGTGGCAGGAAGAAAACAATGCAGATAATACTTTTATCTTGCATGCTTTGGTTGATTATATGTTTCAATGTGAGGTGATGCATTATTTTTCTTTTTACTGCTCTGAGCATGCACAAAATGTCTCATATATGCATTCTGGTTTTTCGTCCTAATCTTTTCCTTGACAGCACATGGATCATAGCCAAGACCAGCTTTTCCTTGTGATATTCTTTGGCTCCCCATCAAGGCAAATAACATATCTTTACCTCTAGTGAGCCTAGACATGCTTTTAACTAAATAATCATTAGTTTGCTTAAGTTCAGTGCATGAGGTGCAGTAAACAGATTCAGTATGAGGTAAAGAGGCAATTTTAGTTCTTTAGCAATTTTAATAAACTCATCATGAAGCTCATGAAATGCATCAAGTAACTCAGAATAGGAAGGTTCAGATTCATATACCTCTTCTTCCTGATCACTGCTACATGAGGGATCGGCTTTTTCAGAAGCAAGTGCCATCAGGCAGATGTTGGCGATCTCATCCTCATCATCTTCTTCCTCATCTAAGCTATTGCCCCATATTGAAGAGATGTAGGCTTTCTTCTTCTTCCCTTGGTCAGCAACTTTCTTTTCTCTTTCTTGCTTTTTGAGGAATTGAGGACAATCCCATTTGATGTGTCCCTGCTTCTTGCATTCATAGCAAGTCACAGGCTCTTTTCCCTCTCTCTTGCTTTCACCAGCTGCTCCCTTCTTGAAGAATTTCTTGTTCTTCTTGTTGTAGAATCTTCCGAATTTTCTGACCATCATAGCCAGAGTTTCTTCATCCAGCTCTTCTCCTTCGTTAGATTCTTCTTCCTTTTCATCAGCAGCTTTGAGGGCAAGGTCTTTCTTCTTTCTGTCCAACCCAGCTTCCTTGAGCGATTTGATTTTTCCTTCATACTCCTCTAGACTGCCAAAGAGAGCTGTGACAGATGCCATTAATTCTCCTCTGGCTTCCTCTATTGCTGTCACCTTGGGCTGCCATTCCAGAGGGAGAGCTCTGAGTATCTTTCTTACTTTTTCAGACTGAGTGTATTCCTTTCCCAGGCTCTTCAGTTGATTCACAATGAGAATGAATCTCTTTTGGAGCTGCTTTACAGTTTCTCCTTCAGCCATTCTGAAGCTTTCATACTCTCCAATGCACGTGTTCAGTCTGTTCTCCCTGACTCCAGATGTTCCTTCATGTGCAATCTGCAGAGTATCCCACATTCCTTTTGCAGTGGTGTATTGCGAGACTCTGTAGAATTCATCTTAGTTCAGGCCACTGACTAAACAATGCTTTGCTTTGAAATTCAGTAGGACTCTCCTTCTGTCTTCATCATTCCACTCTGCTTCCAGCTTCTCTTTGTGTCTTCCATCTTCAGTTAGAGTCATTGGGATGAGATCTCCTTTCTCAATGACTGACCAGATGTCAAGATCAATTGATTGTAGGTAGATCTGCATCCTCATCTACCAGTACCCATAATGCTCTCCACTGAAGCCTGGTGGTCTGTTAGTGTTATTCCCTTCAGGAAGTATACTCTCTCCAAAGCCAGCCATCTTTGTTCCCGGACTGTAAAATCCTTTGAATGGGAATCCGGGCTCTGATACCACTTGTTACCAAGGCTGACTTCCCAAGAGGGGGCGGTGAATTGGGAAGATTAAAATTTTTTTGCACAAAGTGAAATGGGTGAAGATAACACAGTGTGATAAAAGCAATGTATAAAACAGAGCAAGCTGAAAAGTAAAGATAGGAAGTAGAAGACTCAGTAATTTATCCTGGTTCGGCCTATCCACTTGACCTACGTCCAGTCCTCAAGGCAACTCTTGAGATTTTTCCACTATACAGGAAGAATTCAACGGGCTTCTTGCTAATGCCACAGTAAACGAGTATGCTCTGTTTCTGGAGCTCTCTCAAACACTCTTAGCACTTTCACAATGTGCTTCCCAATCCCCTTGTGATTTCCCCTCACAAGTAAATCTATCTTCCAGATGAAGAATAGAAGGTTTACAATGATATGACTCTCTTAAATAGAGTAGATATGAAGGTTAAAGTACAGATATTGAAGTTGAGAGGGTAAAAGCTTTTGAGAAGAAAATTCAGCAGAAATTCGGTATATACAAGTTTGATTCGTTACCCACAACTTCAAATGTTGTTGTATTTATAGATTTAGGTCTCAAATGTCCGTTAGAGACTTAATCTATCCATTGGAAAAGTTATCCAACGGTTACTCTGAAAAACTATCCGTTAACCAACCGCATTTAATGCTTCTGACATACTGAAATTCGAATTTTAGTTGATCAATAGATGAATTTCGAAGGAACTGAAGGGTAAAGCTTTCAACGTTACAGCACAAAGTTCGTCTGTTCATGAAGTGAAATTCGAATTTTGAAACTTACAAAATATTTTCACAATGTAACATACGAATTTTCAAGAAGAAAGTTTTTCGGTTAAGTGTGAACAATGTTTTCAATTTTCTACAGTGCCTTCGAAATCCAAATTTTGGAAGCCCAAAATTCGTCTGTTCCCAGTTCGTGAAAAGGAGGCACAGTAGTTCTCTTTCTATGAAATTCGAATGTTGAAGAGTGAAGTTCATCTGTCAGAGAGTAGTTTTGAAACTTAAATCATTCTTGATCTCATATGAACTTTAACATGGTTTCAGAAGAATTTCTTCTATTTTCTCAAGTTTTGTTTTGTCTGAAATTCGAATTTTGAAGATCCAAAGTTCGTCTGTTTCAAGAAAACTTCTTTCAGACTTAGATGGAAATTCGAATGTTAGGAAGTCAAAATTCGTCTGTCAGAGAGCATTTATAAAACTCAATTTCTTTTGATTTTAGATGCACTTTATCATAGTTTCAGATGAATTTCTTTGGTTTTCACAAACTTCATTTTACTTGAAATTCGAATTTTGAAAGTGTGAAGTTCGTTTGTTACCAAAGAGACTTCTTTCAGATTTGTATGAAAATTCAAATTTTGAAAAACCAAAATTCATCTGACAGAGAGCCATCTCTTCAGACTTATTCAGTTTTAGCTCGAAATTCAAATTTCCCAAAGCAAAGTTCAAATTTCCAACTTGACAGTTAAGTTTAAACTTTCAAACTTCGTCTGTTTGTGGGTGTTTTTCAACATGTCTTTACCTCTAGTGAGCCTAGACATACTTTTAACTAAATAATCATTAGTTTGCTTAAGTTCAGTGCATGAAGTGTAGCAAACATATTCAGCAGTAGGTAGAGAGGTGATTTCAGAAGTGTTGCTTTGTGATTCCAGTTTATTAATCTTTCTCTTTGCCAGTTTTAGTTCTTTAGCAATTTTAATAAACTCATCATGAAGCTCATGAAATGCATCAAGTAACTCAGAATAGGAAGGTTCAGATTCATATACCTCTTCTTGCTGATCACTGCTGCATGAGGGATCGGCTTCTTCAGAAGTAAGTGCCATCAGGCAGATGTTGGCGATCTCATCCTCATCTTCTTCTTCCTCATCTGAGCTGTTACCCCATATCGAAGAGATGTAGACTTTCTTCTTCTTCCCTTGGTCAGCAACTTTCTTTTCTCTTTCTTGCTTTTTGAGGAATTGAGGACAATCCCATTTGATGTGTCCTTGCTTCTTGCATTCATAGCAAGTCACAGGCTCTTTTGCCTCTTTCTTGCTTTCACTAGCTGCTCCTTTCTTGAGGAATCTCTTGTTCTTCTTCTTGCTGTAGAATCTTCTGAAGTTTCTGACCATCATAGCCAGAGTTTCCTTATCCAGCTCATCTCCTTCGCCAGATTCCTCTTTCTTTTTATCAGCAGCTTTGAGGGCAAGGCCTTTCTTCTTTCTGTCCAACCCAGCTTCCTTGAGCGATTTGATTTTTCCTTCATACTCCTCCAGACTGCCAAAGAGAGCTGTGACAGATGCCATTGATTCTCCTCTAGCTTCCTCTATTGCTGTCACCTTGGGCTGCCATTCCAGAGAGAGAGCTCTGAGTATCTTTCTTACTTTCTCAGACTGATTGTATTCCTTTCCCAGGCTCTTCAGTTGATTCACAATGAGAGTGAACCTCTTTTTGAGCTCATTTACAGTTTCTCCTTCAGCCATTCTGAAGCTTTCATACTACCCAATGCACGTGTTCAGTCTGTTCTCCCTGACTCCAGATGTTCCTTCATGTGCAATCTGTAGAGTATCCCACATTCCTTTTGCAATGTTGCATTGTGAGACTCTGTAGAATTCATCCTGGTTCAGGGCACTAACTAAACAATGCTTTGCTTTGAAATTCAGTAGGACTTTCCTTCTGTCTTCATCATTCCACTCTGCTTCCAGCTTCTCTTTGTGTCTTCCATCTTCAGATAGAGCCATTGGGATGAAATCTCCTTTTTTAATGACTGACCAGATGTCCAGATCAATTGATTGTAGGTAGATTTTCATCCTCATCTTCCAGTACCCATAATGCTCTCCACTGAAGCCTGGTGGTCTGTTAGTGTTATTCCCTTCAGGAAGTATACTCTCTCCAAAGCCAGCCATCTTTGTTCCCGGACTGTAAAATCCTTTGAATGGGAGTCCGGGCTCTGATACCACTTGTTAGCAAGGCTGACTTCCCAAGAGGGGGGGTGAATTGGGAAGATTGAAATTTCTCTGTACAAAATGAAATGGGTGAAGATAGCACAGTGTAAGGGAAGCAACGTATAAAACAGAGCAAGCTAAAAAGTAAAGATAAGGAGAAGAAGACTCAGTGATTTATCCTGGTTCGGTCTATCCACTTGACCTACGTCCAGTCCCCAAGACAACTCTTAAGATTTATCCACTATACAGCAAGAATTCAACGGGCTTCTTGCTAATGCCACAGTACACGAGTATGCTCTATTTCTGGAGCTCTCTCAAACACTCTAAGCACTTTCACAATGTGCTTCCCAATCCCCTTGTGATTTCCCCTCACAAGTAAGTCTATCTTCCAGATGAAGAGTAGATTGTTTATAAAGATATAACTCTCTTGAATAGAGTAGATATGAAGGTTAAAGTACAGATATTGAAGTTGAGAGGGTAAAAGCTTTTGAGAAGAAGATTCAGCAGAAATTTGGTATATACAAGTTTGATTCGTTACCCACAACTTCAAATGATGTTATATTTATAGTTTTAGGTCTCAAATGTCCGTTAGAGACAAAATCTATCCGTTGGGAAAGTTATCCAACGGTTACTCTGAAAAACTATCCGTTAACCAACCGCATTTAATGCTTCTGACATACTGAAATTCAAATTTTGGTTGGTCAACAGACGAATTTCGAAGGAACCGAAGGTTAAAGCTTTCAACATTACAGCACGAAGTTCGTCTGTTCATGAAGTGAAATTCGAATTTTGAAACTTACAAAACATTTTCACAATGTGACATACGAATTTTGAAGAAGAAAGTTTTTCTGTTAAGTGTGAACAGTGTTTTCAATTTGCTACAGTGCCCTCGAAATTTGAATTTTGGAAGCCCAAAATTCGTCTGTCCATTGAACGTTCAAAGAGGCACAGTAGATCACTTTCTTCGAAATTCAAATTTTGAAAGGGTGAAATTCGTCTGTCAGAGAGACTCTTTTTAGACTAACTTCATCATTCGAATATTGTAAGTTCTTATCATTCGTATGTCAATGTTTCACTTCAACAGACTCAAAAACATAGCTACTGAAATTCGAACTTCAATGCTCACAGTTCGTCTATCAGAGAGCAGTTTTGAAACTTAAATCATTTTTGATCTCAGATGAACTTTAACATGGTTTCAGATGAATTTCTTCTATTTTCTCAAGTTTAGTTTTATCTGAAATTCGAATTTTGAAGATCCAAAGTTCGTCTGTTCCAAGGAAACTTCTTTCAGACTTAGATGAAAATTCAAATTTTGAACAACCAAAATTCGTCTGACAGAGAGCCATCTCTTCAGACTTATTCAGTTTTAGCTCGAAGTTCGAATTTCCTAAAGCAAAGTTTGAATTTTCAACTTGACAGTTAAGTTTAAACTTTCAAACTTTGTCTGTTTGTGGGTGTTTTTCAAATAAGTCAAGATTTAACACAAAATCAAGGTTTGAAAACATCTTTTTCTCAAACCAAAATCTTTTACCCAATCACAACTAAAACTAAAGATCCTACAAAAGATCTAACAGCAAATACTCAGAAAATCTTCACTGGAAACAACTTTGATCTCCTTTGATATCTTCAATCCGAGCTCTTGAGTGTTGGCTTGGAATCATCAAAACTCTTGATTCAATAGGGATTAACCCTTAAAATGCATAGCGGTGATTTTAAATTGGTTGATACTAGAGGAGTAGTGAATGGATTCCATGAATTTCAGTAAATATGGTTAATCCAATGTATACTAGTAAGTTAAGGAAGGCTCAATATTAATTTAGAAATCGATGCTAAAGAGAGATGGTGATATGAAGATCAAGAGGTAATAATGTAAAATTTTGAACAATAATTTGTGTAGTGGGAGAAATAGCGACAATGTTTCTGATTGAGTAAATTTCCAATTGAGGAGATAATTTGCTTAGCAAAACTCAACTTCAATGGTATATATAGAGAGAACTGTTGGCTGAAGAGAAAGGGTGAATAAAGCAGTAATTCGTAAAATAGATGAAATGGTAGTGAGAAGTCAGATTAGTTGAATTGTTACTCATGGTGGTTATTGCTTAAGGAAATCTCAAGGTTCATGGTATGAAAGGAGTATCAGATAAGTGGCTTCCCAAGACAGGGGGTGAATTGGGAAGATTAAATTTTTTTCTGCAAAACATCAAGAAAGTGAAGAGAGTAAAGAGTGATAGTAAAATAGAGTATAAATGAATAAACAGTAAAGGAAGTAGTAGGAAAGAGAAGACTCAGATATTTATCCTGGTTTGGTCTCTCAACTTGACCAACATCCAGTCCCCAAGTCACCACTTGAGATTTTCCACTATCCTGCAAGAATTCAGTAGGCTTCTTGCAAATGCCACAGTACAACGTTGATGCTCTATTTCTAGAGCTCACACTTTCTCTCTTTGCACTCTTACTAAGTGCTTTCCCGATCCCTTGTGATATCCCCTCACAAGAAAATATTTCTTCTAGATGAAGATAAGATTGTTTACAATGAATAAACACTCTTAATCAGAGTGTATATGAAAGTTAGAGTACAAATATTGAAGTATGTGAGAGTAAGAGACTTTGAGTTGATGATTTGACAGAGTTTCAGTATATACAAAGTTGAAATCGTTACCCACAACTTCAAATGATGTTATATTTATAGATTTTGATCTTAACTATACGTTAGAGACAAAATCTATCCGTTGGAGAAGTTACCCAACGGTTACTCTGAAAAACTATCTGTTCACCAACCGCATTTAATGCTTCTGATACTCAAAATTTGAATTTTGGTTGGCCAACAGATGAATTTTGTAGAGACCGAAGGCTAAATCTTCAACATTAAATATTTGAAGTTCGTCTGTCATGAACCAAATTTTGAATTTTGATCTTTGCAAAATGTTTCTATGTTGGAACATATGAATTTTCAAGTAAAAAGTCTTTTCTGTTAAGTGTGAACAGTAATTTCATTTTGCTACAGTGCCTTCGAAATTCAAATTTTGGAACCCAAAATTGTTCTGTCAATAGCTGGTTTAATAAGGCATAGTAGTTCATCTTATTTGAAATTCAAATTTTCAAAGGGCAAGGTTCGTCTGTCAGAAAGACCTCTTTTCAGACTTAATTCAAAGTTTGAATTTATGAATGCTGTCATTTGTATGTCAACATATCATTATAACAGACTTACAAACTTTGTTTCTAAAATTCAAATTTTCATGTTCATAGTTCGTCTGTCAGTGAGCAATTTTGAAGCCCTATCTAAACTTGGTTTTAGATGAATTTTGACATATTCTGAGATGAATTTTTCAATTTTCATAAGTTGCATTTTATCTGAAATTCAAATTTTCTAAAGCCAAAGTTTGTCTGCCAGAGAAAGTTCTTTTCAGACACATATCAAAATTTGAATTTCTTAAGTCAAAATTCGTCTATAAGAGAAGGCTCTTTTCAGACTTGTTCATTTTCAATACGAAATTCAAATTTCCAAAGCGAAAGTTCAAATTTTCAAAACAGCAGATCAATATAAACCTTTCAAACTTTGTCTGTTGGTGGGGGTTTTTCTAATATTCTATGAATTATCATAGAATCAAGGTTTTAAAATATCTTTTCACCAAATCAAAGTCTTTTACTCAAATTAAAACATTACTAAACATTTTACATCTATTCTTGCACTGGTTTTTCTAGATTTCCTTCACTTGAAACCTTTTGTGCACCTTTGATATCTTTATTCTAACATCTTGAAGGTTGGTTTGGAATCATCAAAACACTTGATTCAATATTCTCCCCCTTTTTGATGATGACAAAATAACTTACAAACTGGATTAGTACTTGGGTTTGCTTTAACAAGCTCCCCCTCAACATATGCATTATAATCCAAAAGATATCATGTATAGTAGATCAAGTAAAGAGATTTATTAACTCATTCAAAGTCCAACAATAACAGTTCATTGTAACCAAGTAATTCTTTCATTTCAACAAATGTCACTTTACAAGAAACAACAATGCAAAACATTACAGAATACAGAAACACAATACACACACAACAAAAACATAATATAACACTACAAAAGGACCCAAGCATAAGTTCTAATCACTTTTTCTTTGACTTGGTCTTATTGCTGTAAGTTTTTCTAGAAGGCTCTGCAACAGACTTTCCAGTTTGCTCACTCTTCTCCCCCTTTTTAGCATCATCGGGAAGGTGGACAAAATTAGCAGGAGGAGGGATCTGAGACATTGGAATAGCTTGAAGAGGCACAGGGACAAATGACATTTCTGGATTGAGCTTTGGCAAGGACCCAGAAACCTTAGAATTTGTGTCCTCATCTTCATCATCAGAAATCTCAAGAAGTTAAAAACTTTCTTACCTTGTAACTGCCAATTGTGCCCTTCTTTCCTCCGAGAAACCATAATATGTAATAGGTGAGGGAGCAGGAGGAGGAAACATTTCTTTAAGCTTTCTCCTCTGAGCTTGTAGAAGAGCATCATGTGTAATGGCTTGCAAATCAACATATGGCACAATGCTCCTTTCTTCATTTAGGGCAACCTGCATAAATTGTAAAGTGGAGATGGCTGCCACTAATCTTTATACTTGATCTTATTCTTGCTAGGACATGATTGACTCTTGAGCATATGCTGGAATGGGGTCATGAAAGCTTGTTTCATGAGGACCTTCTTCCTTTATGCCATAGTCCAAGGGAGGACTAGCACTTGCCTCATTGCTGGAGGCCTGTGGTGTACTTAATCTACTAGCAGTCTCAGTGTCACGTGCAGCGACATCAGGAATAAGAGAGGCCAGCTCAAATAGGCTTGGAGGCTTAGGAGTTGGAGATATAACAGGCTCAGAGAATCCTGGCTGAGGTGGAGCTGAAGTGGAGGGAATGGCACTCTGAATATCTTCATATGCATTAGCTACTACCTTCATGTTATTTACCAACTGGTAGATCTGTTCTTGCAGAAGAGCAAACTTGGCATTTTGCTCATCCCTGATGCTCAATATAAGTGTAGGCAAACTGTCATACAACTCAGTGATCTTGGTTGGCTTGGCACGAGAGGAGGAGTAGATGGAATGTGAGTAGGTAGAGATAGAGATGGGACAGGCTGAGAAAGCTAAGGTGTGGTCTTGTAGGAGCCTCAAAGGTACCTTCTACTGTAGAGAGGCATCTTCATCAAAGAAGAGATCTTCAAATTTTCCAGCTCCCTTTCGAATTCATCTTCCATCTTTCTTCTCTATCCCCATCCTTTGCAGCTCTTCTTCCTTGAATATCTCAATAGGCTTTCCTTTCCCTTTCTCAAGATGATGAATTCTAGCATATTGAAGGATCCTAGAGATGATTGCTACATAAGGAAGTGTAGAGTCTTTCCTTTGATCCCTAGCCTTGATCATGCATTGGAGAATGATATGTCCCATGTTGATAAGCTTTCCATGCATGACTGCAGCCATTACATGTGCCTGTGCCCTTGTGATCAGGTTGAAGCTACCTTCTTTGTTGAAGATAATCCTAGACACTATGTAGTGTAGGATTCTCACTTGAACACTGAGGTCAGTGGGCTTCAGCAAGCTTATGGGTGGCCTATTCTCCTTTCTTCTGAACAAAGTGTTTAGGATTGTGCTCTCCTTGTAGTTCAAAAAGGGGCCACTTTCTTCATCAGTAGTCTCTGCCTTATCCATATATCCAGAGGCAATGATGTCAATCTTAAGGCCATCTTGCCTTGGAATCTCTAACACCTCGTTAAGGGTTTCATCTGATAGCTAGATGGTCCTTGATCTTAGATTGACCTCCCACTTCCTTTTCTTGTTGTTATATTTCAGAGAGGCATACCACGTCTTGACTACCTCATCATCGTACCTCTCTAATATCTCTAACAAATTCTTGTATCTCATCATCCAAAGCCCGGCGTCAAAGTTGTTAGAGATTAAAAATTCCTCTATGTTGATATAGTGAGGCTTGATTACCTTCTTGCTCACAAACTTGGTCCTGTATTCCTCTTGAATGTGAGCATTGCTTCATAATGGTAATGTGGTTAGCTCATATCCTCCTGACTCAGTACTGGAGGAAGTGGAAGAAACAGTAGCTGTAGGAATAGGGACTGAAGGCTCTGTTTTCTTCGGTGAAGAAGGTCCAGTCTTTTTTTATTTGCCTTTTCTTTTCGCTTTCTCACTTTCCTTTGAAGCATATTGGGATTTCACAGTTCTATTTGGCTGAGACTCTCCCTTTCCAACTTCTAGATTTTTCACTCGAGCCATTTCCGTGAATGAATGATTCTGAATGAAGCTGAGAATGTGTTTATAGGATGCGAAAAGGAGTTTCAACAGTGGGAAATGAAGATTTACAGTCATAATTGAAGAGTATTAAAGAGAGAATTTGAACAAACTCAAAGAAGAGATGAATAGGGTTGCGTTTGTTCAGAGGATAACTGTTAGTTTTAATGTGTGTAACTGTAGGACAGACGAATTTTGAGGGGTCAAAATTTGAACTTCGAGTAGTTAAAATTTAAACCATTCAGCAAAGCTTACTGACAAATGAATTTTCTTCTAAAATTTTGTCTGATAGAGGCTTGGTCCAAGCAACACAAGATGAACAAACAAACTTTGTTTCAACAAAGTTTGAATTTCGAAGAACAGGCATCAAGCAATAATCAATACAACTAACAACAGATGAATTATGCTTATGGAAATTCATCTTTCAGAGATTCAACATTGTGAGCATGTTTCAACAGACAAATTTTGAATCAGAAATTCAAATTTCAACACTTTGTAAAGGTTTTCCAACATGCATATGTTAAGAAATAGAAACTTGTATAATCATCATGTTGGACAAAGATAACATTGAAACTTTTATTTTTGAAAATTTGAATTTTCATAGACCAACAGATGAATTTCAAGGGACCACCAAGAACAGTTACAATGTGGACCAAGCTGAAGTTTGTCTGATGGGCATCAAAATTGGAATGTCAAACATGTTGACTTGTTCTAAAACACAATTTATCAATGAAATTCGTCTACTACAAATTTAAAATCGAATTTTAACTTTATAAACTTATAGAATAGATTCATAAACTTTGATTTCCAGCTTTCTTTCTCACTTTTTGACTTGTTCCATTCTGGAGTGCTCCATTTTTCAGATTTATTGCCATTAAACCTTATGAGGAGCACCTGCAACTTAAACTAAACTTACTCTGATACTAAAGTTAGAATTAAATCAATGTCAAAAATTCTAAAAATATATTTACACAAGAATTTACTTATAGTTCATTAGGATTTACCATACAAAATTCTCTTCTGATTTTGCAATACCTATCTTCTGAAAGAGGCTTTGTCAAGATGTCAGCAACTTGATCTTCTGTTGGGATGTATTCTAATATGATTTCTCCTTTAAGAACATGATCCCTTGTGAAGTGGTGCCTAACTTCAATATGCTTTGTCCTTGAATACATGATAGGATTCTTTGTGATGATAATGGCACTTTGATTGTCACACATTATTGGTATTTCCTTCATCTCAATCTCAAGATCTTCAAGTTGCTATTTCTTCCATATGATTTGGGCATAACAGCTTCCAGTAGCAACATATTCAGCTTCTGCCGTGGATAAGGCTACACTGTTTTGCTTCTTACTAAACCACGAGACCAAGGATCCTCCGAGAAACTGACATGTTCCACTTGTGCTTTTTTTGTCAGTTTTGGACCTTGCAAAGTCAGCATCAGTGTATCCTTTGAGATTTTCTCCATTGCCCTTTGGATACCAAAGACCCATATGTGATGTTCCAATAAGATATCCGAAGATACGCTTCATAGCAGTTGCATGGGTTTCCTTGGGACATGACTAGAACCTTGCACACATATAGACACTAAACATGATGTCAGGTCTGCTAGCAATTAGGTATAGCAGAGATCCAATCATTCTTCTATACTAGGTTATATCAAACATTTTCCCCCTTCATCCATATCCAGTTTAATTGCAGTAGCCATTGGCTTGGTATTCTCCATCTCAAACTTTTTCAGCAATTCTTTCAAATACTTAGATTGATTAAGAAAGATACTATCATCACATTGCTTAATTTTCAATCCAAGGAAGAAGTTGAGTTCACCCATCATGGACATTTCGAATTCTCCCTACATTAGCTTAGAAAAATTCTTGCAAAGAGAGTCATTAGTAGCACCAAATATAATATCATCAACATAGATTTAAACAATAAGTAAATTTTTATTTTCTTTCTTAGTGAACAAAGTAGTATCTACTTTTCCTCTGTTAAACCGCTTTTTAGTTAGAAAATTACTTAACCTTTCATACCATGCTCTAGGGGCTTGCTTTAAACCGTAAAGGGCTTTCTTCAGTTTATAAACATGGTTTGGTTTTGTAGAGTCCTCAAAGCCTGGAGGTTGGTCTACATAAACTTCTTCCATGATATATCCATTAAGAAAAGCACTCTTCACATCCATTTGATATAACATAATATTTTTCATGCATGCATATGCTAACAGAATTCTAATTGCTTCTAATCTAGCCACTAGAGCAAAGATTTCTTCAAAATCAATACCTTCTTCTTGATTATATCCTTTGGCAACCAGTCTAGCTTTATTTCTTATTATTAACCCAGATTCATCAAGCTTATTTCTAAAAACCCATTTAGTGCCAATGGCAAGATGATTTTTGGGTATGGGCACTAAATCCCAAACTTGATTTCTTTCAAACTGATTCAACTCATCTTGCATAGATAAAATCCAGTATTCATCAGTTAAGGCTTCTTCAGTACATTAAGGTTCAATTTGAGAAATAAAAGCACAGTTTATCATTTGATCCCTTAACTATTTTCTGGTTTTAACTTTCTCTTGAACATCCCCTATCACTTGATCAACAGGATGATTCCTTTGATATCTCCAAGCTCTAGGGAGTTCTTGAGACATTTCTTCATTATATTCATCCTCAAAGTCTTTCTCCTGAATATCTTCCTCTATGTTAATAGATTCAGATATTTTGGAGGTTCAATTTTACCTTCATCAGAAAGATCTAAATTTTTAAAGTTTGAAATAAGATCATCCTTATCAATGACATGTTTGGAAACAGTTTCATTTTCAATAAATACTATATGCACAGATTCTTCTACTAATTTAGACTTCTTATTAAAAACTGTGTATGGCTTACTTCTACTAGAATAGCCTAGAAATCTACCTTCATCAGATTTGGCAGCAAACTTACCTAAATTCTCCTTTCCATTGTTGTGGATGAAGCACTTACAACCAAATACAAGTAGATGTGAGAGGTATGGCTTCCTTCCTTTGTATAGTTCATAAGGAGTCTTCCCAAGAATTGGTCTGATATAGGCTCTATTTATGATATAACTTGCTGTGTTTACTGCATCAGCCTAGAATAATTAAGAGAGTTCCTTTTCATTTAGCATTACTCTTGCCATCTCTCCAATTGTTTTGTTCTTCCTCTCCACCACTCTATTTTGTCGAGGAGTTCTTAGGGCTGAGAAGTTATGATAAATTCCATGCTCATCACAATACTCCAGGAAGTATGAATTCTCAAACTCTCCTCCATGATCTAACCTGATAGACACAATAGAAATACCCTTCTCATTTTGTACTTTCTTGGCTAAGGTTACAAATGCATCAAACGTATCACTCTTAGAAGAAAGAAACAATGTCCAAGTAAATCTAGAGTAATCATCCACAATTACAAGCACATACAGATTTCCACCAATGCTTTTTACCCTAGATGGACCAATCAGATCCATATGCAATAGTTCTAGTGGTTTGGTTATGGTGACTACATTTTTAGATTTAAAAGAAGATTTAGTTTGTTTTCCTCTTAAGCATGCATCACATTCTTTATCTTTTTCAAAAGTGAATTTTGGTAGGCCAGTGACTAACTCATTTTTAACCAGTTTTGATAGTTGATTCATGTTAACATGAGCTAATCTTATGTGCCACAACCAACTATCATGATCCTGGCTAATCAAACAGACATAATCTAGGGGAGGAAGTTCATCAAGATCAATAGTATAGCAGTTACCATCCCTTTGAGCTTTGAGGATTACTTTGTGATCACTTTTTCTGATGACTAGGCAAAACTTTAAGTTAAATAATACCCTATTTCCTTTGTCACATGTCTGGCTCACACTTAGCAAATTGTGGTTGAGGCCAATTACAAACAGCACCTCTTCAATAGATGTTTCAACATTCTTGCCCACAATGCCAATGTCAACTATTTTGCCATATTGATCACCTCCAAAGGTCACCTTCCTCCTTTCTTGTCTCTAAGGGTGATGAACTTCTCCTTATCACCAGTCATATGGCTTGAACAGGCACTGTCCATATACTATTTGTTGCTCTTTTTAGCTTTAAGACAAACTTGTAAGACAAAGTTCATATTTTCTTTTTAGGTACCCAAATTTGCTTGGGTCCTTTTCTGTCAATAGCATTTTTCCTAGATACATATGTACCTTTGGGAACCTATTTAGCATTCCTGTCAAGTCCATTTTTTTTTAAAGCACATGAACTCGAAATATGTCCCTTCTTATTATAGAAGTGACAAGTGGTGAAGGGACTATTGGATTGAGATGCAGGAAGAAAGTAATGCAGATAATATTTTTGTTTTGCATGCCTTGGTTGATTATAAGATTCAATGTGCCGTGAAATATGTTCTTTCTTTCTATTGCCACTAGCGTGCACAAAATATCTCATATATACATTATGATTCTTTTTCTTAATCTTTTCTTTGACTACACAAGGATCATAGCCAAGTCTAGCCTTTCCCTGAGAAATTCTTTAGCTTCCCATTCAAGCAAATGACATATCTTTGCCTTTAGTAAGCCTAGACATACTTTCATTAGATATTCATTAGTTTGCTTTAATTCAATGCATGATTTACAGCAAGTAGACTCAGCAATAAGTGGAGAAGCAATTTCAGAGATGTTGCATTGAGATTCTAATTTGTTAATCTTTTTCTTAGCTTGCTTCAATTCTTTGGCAACCTTAACAAACTCATCATGCAACTCATGAAATACATCTAGTAATTCAGAATAGGAAGGTTCAAATTCACATATCTCATCTTCTTAATCACGGTTGCATGGGATTTCAGCTACTTCATAGGCAAGTGCCATCAGACAGATGTTGGCAATTTCATCTTCATCATTTTCTTCCTCATCTGAGCTGTTGCTCCATATTGATGAGATGTAAGCTCTTTTATTCTTGCCTTTGTTTATAGCTTTCTTTTCTTTCTCTTGCTTCTTGAGGAATTATGGACAATCCTATTTGATATGTCCCTACTTTTTGCACTCGTAGCAAGTGACAGGTTCCTTTACTTCCTTCTTGTTGTCTCCAGCTGCTCCTTTCTTGAAGATTTTCTTATTTCTCTTCTTGCTGTAGAATCTTCCAAATTTTCTGACCATCATAGCCAGAGTTTCTTCATCTAGCTCATCTCCATCGTCAGATTCTTCTTCTTTCTCCTCAACAACTTTCAGAGCAAGGTGTCCCACATTTCCTTAGCAGTGGAGCATTGTGAGACCCTGTAGAATTCGTCTTGATTCAATGCACTGACCAAGCAGTGTTTTGCCTTGAATTTCAACAAGACTCTTCTTCTATCTTCCTCGTTCCATTCAGCTTCTAGCTTCTCTCTATACTTCCCATCATCCTGTAATGCCATTGGGATAAAATCTCCCTTTTGGATGATAGACTATATGTCCAAATCAATTGACTGAAGATAAATTTGCATTCTCATCTTCCAGTATCCATAGTATTCTCCACTAAAGCCAAGTGGTCTATTTGTGTTGTTTCCCTCAGTAGTATGCTTTCTCCAAAGCCACCCATTATATTTCCCGGACTGTTAAATCCTTTGATAGGGAATCCTTGCTTTGATACCACTTGTTAGATAAGCTAGCTTCCCAAGAGGGGGTGAATTGAGAAGATTAAAATTTTTTCTACAAAACGTCAAAAAAGTGAAGAGAGCAAAGAGTGATAGTAAAATAGAGTATAAATGAATAAACAGTAAAGGTAGTAGTAGGGAAGAGAAGACCTAGATATTTATCCTGGTTCGGTCTCTCAACTTGACCTACATCCAGTCCCCAAGTCTCCACTTGAGATTTTCCACTATCCTGTAAGAATTCAGTGGGCTTCTTGCAAATGCCACAGTACAACGTTGATGCTCTGTTTCTAGAGCTCACACTTTCTCTCTTTGCACTCTCACTAAGTGTTTTCCCAATCCCTTGTGATATCCCCTCACAAGAAAATCTTTCTTCCAGATGAAGATAAGATTATTTACAATGAATAAACTCTCTTAATCAGATTGTATATGAAAGTTAGAGTACAAATATTGAAGTATGTGAGAGTAAGAGACTTTGAGTAGATGATTTGGCAGAGTTTCAGTATATACAAAGTTGAAATCGTTACCTACAACTTCAAATGATGTTATATTTATAGATTTTGGTCTTAACTATACGTTAGAGATAAAATCTATCCGTTGGAGAAGTTACCCAATAGTTACTCTAAAAAACTATCCGTTCACCAACCACATTTAATGCTTATGACACCCAAAGTTTGAATTTTGGTTGACCAACAGACGAATTTCACAGAGACTGAAGGCTAAAGCTTCAATGTCGAATATTCAAAGTTCGTCTGTCATGAAGCAAAGTTCAAATTTTGATCTTTGGAAAAAGTTTCTATGTTGGAACATACAAATTTTCAAGTAAAAAGTCTTTCTATTAAGTGTGAACAATAATTTCATTTTGCTACAGTGCCTTCAAAATTCAAATTTTGGAACCCAAAATTTGTCTGTCAGTAGCTGGTTTAATAAGGCATAGTAGTTCATCTTATGCAAAATTCGAATTTTCAAAGGGCAAAGTTTATCTGTTAGAGAGACCTCTTTTCAGACTTACTTCAAAGTTCGAATTTATGAGTACTATCATTCTTATGTCAACATATCATTATAATAGACTTACAAGCTTTGTTTCTGAAATCTAAATTTTCATGTTCAAAGTTTGTCAGTCAGTGAGCAATTTTGAAGCCCTATCTAAACTTGGTTTTAGATGAACTTTGACATATTCTGAGACGAATTTTTCAATTTTCATAAGTTGCATTTTATCTAAAATTTGAATTTTCAAAAGCCAAAGTTTGTCTGTCAGAGAAAGCTCTTTTCAGACACATCAAAATTCAAATTTCTCAAGTCAAAATTTGTCTGTCAGAGAAGGCTCTTTTCAGACTTGTTTATTTTCAATACGAAATTCGAATTTCCAAAGCATCAAAATTCAACCTCTCTCCTTGCACTCTAGCTAAGTGTTTCCCAAATCCCTTGTGATATCCCCTCACAAGAAAATATTTCTGCTAGATGAAGTTAAGATTGATTACAAAGAATAAACTCTCTAATTTAGAGTGTATATGAAAGTTGAAGTGCAGAAGAATGAAGTATGAGAGTAAGAGACTTTAAGTTGAGAATTTGACAGAATCTCAGTATTTACAATGTAAATTCATTCAAATGAAGTTCTATTAATAGATTTATGCCTTAACTATTTGTTAGAGACAAGATCTAGCCGTTAGAGATGTTACCCAATGGTTACTCTGAAAAACTATCCGTTCACTAACCACATTTAATGCTTTTGACACTCAAAGTTTGAATTTTGGTTGGTTAACAGACAAATTTCGTAGATACTGAAAGTTAAAGACTTTAACGTTGAACTTCAAAGTTCATCTGTTTGTGAAGCAAAGTTCAAATTTCCATCTTTGAAAAATATTTCTATGTTGGATCATATGAATTTTCAAGTTAAAGTTCTTCTGATAAGTGTGAGTAGTTGTCCCATATTGCTACAGTACCTTCGAAGTTCAAATTTTGGTGCCCAAAATTCATCTGTCAGTGGACAGCTCAATAAGGCACAATAGTTCATCTTTTCAAAATTCAAATTTTCAAGATTCAAAGTTCGTCTATCAGAGGGAGTTCTTATCAGACTTATTTCAAAGTTTGAATTTATGAAAACCAACATTCGTATGTCAACAAATTGTCATAACAGACTTGCAAGCTTTGTTTCTAAAATTCAAATTTTCAAAATCAAAGTTTGTCTGTCAGTGAGCTAATTTAAGATTCTTTTTAGTCTTCACTTTCAAATGAGTTTTAAAGTATCCTCAGATGAATTTTCAAATTTTATGAATTGTAGTTTATCAGAAATTTGAATTTTCAAAACTTAAAGTTCGTCTGTCAGAGAATGCTCTCATCAGAGTCATGTCAAAGTTCAAATTTCTGTATTCAAAGTTCATGTGTCAGAGAAATCTCTTTTTTGACTAACTTATTTTCAATTTGAAATTCGAATTTCAAAAGCCAAAGTTCAAATTTTCAAAGCAATAGTTTAGCATTAGCACTTTCAAGTTCGTCTGTTAATGGGTGATTTTCAAATACTCCATGAATTAACATGGGATCAAATTTCTAAAAACATTCTTTTGCCAATTCAAAGCAATTTACTCAAATTAAACAAGGTAAGAAGTCATATTTCTAATCTTGTGCTGATTTTACTTGGATTTCTCAATTTGGGATCTTTTATGCACCTTTGATATCTTCTTTCCTCGCTCTGGAAGGTTGGTTTGGAATTATCAAAACATTTGATTCAACAGATATTATTGCTATTAAACAGAGGATTCATTCAAAGCATTAGTATAGCAAATTGCTTCTAAAAGCATAGTTTTGTGAAAACATTTATTTCTCACAATGCATAAATCTAAATTATATCTAATTAGTACCCAATGAAAGATAACACATAAAGGTACATAAATATGTAGCCGCTAAATTTTTGGACATTAGTTCAAATTTATACATGGTCAAGAAATAAAGGGAACCAAAATAGAAACTATTTTCCATAAAATATTTTCAATAAATCACTTCTCAAATAGTTTCTTCTCTTTCATGCCTTCATACAAACATTCCTTCCCTTGGAAAAGCTTGTACTTATCATTAGGAACTTTGGGGGTGAGATTCGGCATTTCAGTAGCAACTTTGCATATACAATCACATTATCACATCACTTTAAAAATATTGAGCTCATTTCACATACTTTCATAAAAACATTGAAATACCATGTTGCTTCATAACATTTTGGCAAAATATCATTTTAAAAACATGATATCCTCAACTTACAGATAGTTAATCAATCATAAAACATAGAGAATGCAACATGGAAAGCTTTGATAAACACATTTAATAACTTAATGTAGTACAAGTTAGTACCTCAAAGGTTTAACCTTTTTCCTTTATCTTTATCCTTTGCTTACAGTCCCTCCTTTCTCTTCAAGCTTTTGCTTCCTTCTTTTTCCTCTTCCCTTTCCTTCTTTAGTAGCCTTCTTGTTATCTACTAAAGGAGTTGATGCCACCTTCTTATGATTCAGACTATTTCTCCATAACTTCACTTACTTTTGCCAATGCATTAAAAGTCTAAATCTGTATAGGGACAACTCTTTCTTTAATCATTTGTTTAAGTCCTCTTTTCCACTTCTCTGTTTTCTATCATTCATCATTGTGCTGCTAGAAATACATGGAGTATCAAGACAATTGTATGTATCATGCTACATACTCATCCACTGATTTATCATCAGCTTGCTCAATCATAATAAACTCGGCTTCCTTTTTATCACTCACTGATTTGGGAAAGTATTTCTCATAAAATTGTTCTAAAAGCACTTCTCATATCAATGGTATGCTTCTTGATTTAAGTAGCAACTCCATATTCCTCCACCACTTATGCGCCTCTTTTTCCAACATGTATGTTGCCATTAGCACTTATGTTCAGCCCATGATCTTGCAGATCTTCTCCAAGATCATTATCTAGTCCTCAGCCTTTTGCACATCAAATTTACCATCAAAGGATGAAAGGCAATGCTTCTTAAATTGAGTTATAATATGCTGATGGAGACCAAACTCCATTAATTGCCTTGCCTCTTGCCTTGCTTGTTCATGCGTGTTTACTTGTGATTGTTGTGGTACAGGTGAAGGACTTTTTATCCTAGCTTCCTCTTGCTACCCTTGAGCATTCATCATCTCTTGCAATTGCTTTATCATCCTTTACTGTAGATCTAATTGCTCAAAGATCACTTGCAATGGGTCAGCTCTAGGGGCTATCCTAGATGTTTTGGCATGAAGCATTCTATCATTCCTTTATGAAGTTGCCATTCTATTACCTTTCCTTATCTTAACCATGTTTATCTAATCATTCAACATTGGCAATCATCAATATCATAACTTTAAGACTCATACTTCAACATATAGTAATATTATCTTTCATTGTTCATTATAAACTTTACATATACTTTCATCATATCAGGCTTAGCATTTCTTATCATTAACATCAAGCTACTTCCTAAGTCAACTTAAATTGCATATATTTACAACTACAAAAAGGTGTAGTCTAATACATATATGCATCTACATACATATACACATATCTATCTATGCTAACATCAGAACTCCAGGGATAGCTATCATTACTATCGATGTCCTCATCATCATTATCATTGCCAGTGGTCTTTTGGCATTTTACCTCATGGTCATCATCACCTTCCCAAGTAATATCACTATTGGGCTTACTCATCTTTTTCGTCATCTTCTATAGGCTTCTCCTATGGATCTTCCTCATATGAGTCTTTATTTTTTAACATTGGAGCTTTAGCATCATAGAGATGCATCCAGGCTACATGCACATACATATTCACAAAATCCATGACATTGTGAATTTTTGTTCCTTGCTAACTAATAATCTTAGATGCCCAAACCATATGGTTAGGAATTGCATATGAAAATTCTTTCATCTAGACTACATCCTGGAAGTAATGTCCTTGGCCTTCTAGAAATTCCTTGGTATCCTGTAGCTCATGGAGAAAAGCAATGAGCTGTACAGATCCTCCATGACATGCACCAGAATGCTCAAGAACATACTCCATTATGCTGCTAACTAGATTACATTCACCGTTATGAAGTATCTTGTAAGCAAATTCCTTCATATCATTCTCATTCATAATGGGTTCTTCCATCAATTGTTTGTTGACAAAAAGAGTGGGTATTACTTCTAATCCCTAATCGTATGGTTGCTCTAAGTTAGCTAGCTCCATATTGTCTCTATTGAGGAATTCATTTGATACGATGCTTTCATCAGAGTCAGACTCTATGGTCAACCATCTATTCTGGTTGCCAAAGTCATCACTTAAAGATGCCATTATTCACCTTCCAACAAGTGAAACTAGTCACTATCACATCTAACTAGCTTAAAGGAAACTACTGGGGAAAAACATTTTCTAACCTTTCAAAAGTTTTTGACTGGCTTTTACCTGAACCTTCTGTTTTGATATCATAAATGTCACATCTTACATTTCCTTTATCTTTCCCATGAATCTTATGCTTAACTTGTCCAAAAATTTGGTCTTTAGAGGACTTGAACCAAACTTGAACCTAAAATTCTAAAATTGTTTCTTGCTGCTTTTGCCCACTTGCATAGGAATTTTCAAAAATTCATAACCAATTCCTCAAAAATCATTTTCAAGTCTCTAAAAATTCCTTTCTTTATAAGTTTCATTGGAAAAATAAGAACCTAGATTTTCATCATATGAAATGGTACAATTTATTCTAATAAGTTTACTATTCATAAATCGTTCCAATAAACTCTTTCTCTCTCTTTCACACCTTTTCTTCCTCCTCTCTCCTCCTCTCTTTCACGTTAATTATGGTGAATGAAGGGAGTGGGAGTGACCTTTATATAGGCTCCCAAAACTTGGCCTCCAAATTATCTTACTTGCCTTTCAAGTCCCAAGTTCCTTGCCCTTCTTACCCAAGTTATCCATTATGACATCTTCCTCATGACATCATATTTTGGACCAATTTATGATATCATATTTGGCATAGTCAATTTCAATTTTTGCCCTTCCAATTTCAAAAAAGATAGAGGCTAGAGAGAGAAGCATTTTCTCTTTTTTTGCCAATGATACCCTTTAGGCATGTCTAGCTAAAGAGAAACTAGAGACAAAATTTTTCCTTTTGAACCAAAATGCCCTTGCATTAGCCATATGTATACTTTTCCTCCAATTTCACGTTCCTCAAATACTTACATTTTGGCATCTCAATATTTTCCCATATTAATTTCAAAATTATCCTTTAATTTCCATAAGAATTTCAAAATTAATTACATCTAAGAACCATGCTTACATTTTATTCCTATTAAGCTCTCAACATATTTTCTTCTAAAGACCTTAGGGAAACTTAATTCCAATTAAGGACCTAATCACTTTTTTGCTCTATTATATTCATATGCATAATAATTCAGGCATAAAATTTGGGATGTTACATAGGCCACAAAGTAAATGTATTTTAGTGCCTATTAGCATGAAAAAATGATGTCATGATGAAATGGATAGACATAGGCATGCGTTTTAGGTATAATATATGTTGAATATGATAAATTTTAAAATTATATATTCTGAGTGAAAAATATAGCTTATTAATCTTTGTGATCAAATAAGAGAGAAACTAAGTGAGGATATTGAAATTATTGCTCCATGATTATCTTGCATTTTTCGTGTCCATGAAATCAAATTTCTAAAGCTAGACATATAATAAAATTTCAAAGTCTCCATTTAATCTATGAGAGCTAGATATCAAAAGCTAGCATCCTTTTTGCATAAAGTAACTCTTTCTAAACATGGATTATGCAGCATAATTAAGTCACCATAGCAATGAATAAATTAATGTCACCCCATATCATAGGAGACATAATAGATAAACTTAGAATTCTTTGCATCCAAACCTAGACGAAAAGGAGGAAATAAAGAGTACACATTTGAGGGAATGAGTTGCAAGATGTGAAAATAATGAATAATGTAACCAACAAACTTCATCTTGCACCGTTAGAAATGTTAGTGAATTGATATTAATATCAACAATATAACAAGGGAGTAAAACATTATTACAACAAAAAACAAATTTAAAAACAATACAGTAGCAAATTAATATAACCAGAACAGCCTTGTGTTGTAGATGGCGTACTAATTACACCCTTCTTGCGAATGTAAAAAGCTAGTCACTATGAATTGAATCATGAGAGAAATTTATAGGGAAAAATGTATTACCTTATGCAAACATAATCATTGAAGTTTGATTTAAAATTTAATGAAAATGATTCTAATTTTGCCTAATTGACAAATAAATGTAAATTGATTTTGATATGTCACAATGACTAATATAGATCAAGACAGACAAATTGTGATTTTTTTCACAAATTTATGACTAATTTTTATTTCTATATTTATCATAAGAAATTTAAAAAAATAAAAATGAATATATATAGAAATAAATATTATTTGAAATATATAGAACTTGATTTTTTTTATAGTTAACAGAACTTATATTTTAGAGTATAATAAGTTTTTAGAACAGAACTTATATTTTAGATTGGAATAAGTAATATGAGAGATGACTTTTTCATATTGTTGATTTCATCAACTTCTCTGTAGCTCATATTCTCATCTTGAATTTTTTTTCTTATGATTGTCTTGAATTTGAGAATAAAAAGGCGAATTTCATTGAGAGACGTTATGAAAGAACGGAAAAAAGTAATTTTTTTAAAACAAATTCATTGATACGAAAAAAACAAAAGGACTTACTCATAACTAAATGGTGTGGATCACTTGACTTTGGTTGAATTGAACAATAATAATAATAATAATCACCTCCAAAGGGATGAAGATATTCACATTAGAAGGTGCACAAGATGTAGTTTTTTTAAAATCATTTTTAATTTACTTTTATTTTTCTCAGGGAACGTCCATAACAGGACCACAGATTTTTTGGGTTGGACAGTTGGGGAGTGTTTTGGTAGCATATATTAATATATTTGAAAACGAATTTCAACTATTCTTTTAATGACTAATAACTTGACAAGTTAATGTTTGGTCGAAAAAGAAACTTGACAAGTCAATGCGACGAGATAAATACTCTTTCCAGTCTTAAATACAAGAAAAATAACTGCATCACACATACGAATATTATTAGTTCATCTCATTTAATTTGTACTAAAATATATATTTTTTTTAAAATTGTCCTCAATTAATAGTTTTTATTTTACACAAAATCAATTAATGATAATTGAAAAGTACATTACCCTAATTAATTAGGGGTAATGTTGGAAAATCTCATTTGTTACGCCAAACACCTACTATTTTTTTTCTTATATTTCGGACAAACACAATCCTCCCAAAATTTTCTTATATTTGAGATTGGGGAGGATAGTTATTACTCAATACAACTACACATAATACATCTACTTGATTTTAGTGCACTTATATTAGGATATGACTTTTACCAACTACTCCTTCCAATCCTTAATTTAAAATATTTTTAATTAAATCACACATATTAAGAATAGGAATTAATGTTAGTTAATTATATCAATTTTTTTGAAAATCACAATATTTTTTCAAAATTACTCTTATTTAATCTCTCTCTCTATCTCTAGGATACATCAAATATGGGTATTTTTTGAAAATACATAATAAATACTTCCTTGTATACTGTAAAGGGTTATATATATATAATTATGGTAAAAGACCCTATATTGAGAATCGGAGGGAGTAATTTGAAAAAATTACAATATCATTTGATAGAGAGACGCTATGAATGGAAGGAAAAATATTAGTTTTTTTTAAAAGTCATATATTCAAAATGACGAAAGGACTCATTTGTAACTAAAATGGATAATAATGATGATGATGATGATGATGATAATCACCACCAAAGGCATGAAGATCATATTCACATTAGAAGGAACACAAATTATGATGTAGTTTTTAATTGAATATTAACAACAACAAAAAAAGCACTTGATTTTTTCTTTAAAATCATTTTTAATTTACTTTTGTTTTCCTCACGGAACGTCCATAATAGAGCCATAGATTTTTGGGTTCGACAGTTGAGCAGTGTTTTAATTAGTAGCATATATTAATATATTTGAAAATGAATTTCAACTATACTTTTAATGACTAAGAAATTGACAACTCAGATGCTTGGCCAAAAAGGAAACTTGACAAGTCAATGCGATGTAGACATGGTTATTACTCATTACAACTACACATAATACATCTGCCTGATTTCTGTGCACTTATATTAGGATATGACTTTTACCAGCTAACTTGTAAAAATTACAATCATTTGATAGGGAGACGTTATGAACGGAAGGAAAAATATATAATTTTTTTTTGAAAAATCATCTATAGAAAATAAAGAAAGAACTTATATATAACTAAATGGATGATGACAACAACAACAACCAATTACCAAAAAAATAGTAATAATAACCAAAGACATGAAGTTATTCACAATATTATCTGGCAAAAGAAAAAGAAGATACTTACAACAAAGAACACAAATTACGATGTGGTTTTTATTATTGCCTTTTGGCCAATGATGTAGTTTTTTACTGAATAATAAAAAACTGCACTTGCTTTTTCTTATATACTCCATCTGGTCCATGTTTTCTAAAAGTATTTTGTAGTCCTTTTTATAAAGTATTATGCAATATTATGGAATATTTTTTCCATTTTTACCCTTATATTCAATCACCGGCATTGTAAATTGATTTTGGAAAAAAGTAGATATTGTACTTCTTAATTGGTTGGCTTATTTTCTCTCTTACTCATCATAATGATTGCTAATTGAATTATGTTTACACTATTTTAATTAATAAGCATAAAAATAGGATATTAAGCTCCTTTTGAGAATTTTATAAATATAATAAACTTTCCTTAATACGCGTGAAGTAGTTGCAAATATCTTATAAAAAAGACTCGAGAGAGTAGTATTTTTTTAATTTATTTTTACTTTCCCACGGAACATCCATGATAAAGCCATTGATTTTTGGTTTGGAAAGTATGGGAGTTGTAACAACCTACTTCCAAACACCTCCAGACTTGACCAAAACCTTCAAAAATCAACCAAACGCAACCCAAACATCTTAAAACAACTTTCCAAAAATTTAGAATAGTGGAAACGAACCAAACAACATCAAAATCCAAGCTAGGGCTGTGGCCGCTATAGTACCGCCGTGACTCTAGACCTCCCCTGATTTTCACTTGCTACTGAATTGCATGGTGCCATGGGATCCCATTCTTATCATCCCTAACATATATATATTCCATCCTTATACTCCCTAACATATATCATCATATATCAATTGTCATATATCATATCTTCATCACCACCCGATCTGCCACATATCACAATCTCACAATGTCATGTGGTGATGCTCCTGTATCATCATATAATCATCATCATTATGTCACAATGTCATGCATGCATCATGTCATGTCACATCAATATCATCATCTCTAATCATCATCTAGCTGTGTGCATACTATGATATATAGAAAACATTACACACAAACACATCTATATTGTGGTATGAAAGAAACATGCATATATACACAAATATACGTACTATCATATCGTATAAGCAATACAATACAAACAGACACTCGGTTACCTTAAGTGTCAATACCACACGCAAATTTCACAAACTTCTCGAGTTGTCCAACTTGCTTGAACCCCTCTCAGGCTACCAAACAACCTTCACAATACCACAATTCTTCAATTAACACAATATACCATTTAGCCAAAACCACAATTCAACCACTTTAGGCCTAACCCAAGGTTCCAACACCCCTTTCATGCATCAATAAGCTCTTAGGGACTATTCAAACACTACTCAACCACATACACTTCAGATTCCCAAGAGCCCTAACCGAAAACAACTTAGGGTTAAGCTCAAATCATGCATAAACCCTTCAAAACTCACATCCAAGCAACAAGAATATCAAAACACACATCCTTAATCCTATTTCATCTATTTCAATCGGTGGATTTTAGTCAGAACCGAAGATTCAAACTAATAACTGAAGAACCCCAAGTTCAACTGAAGAAAATGGAGAGGGAGGAGTAGAAATCACTTACCAAATTAAATCAAAGCTCTTGGATGTCAGAAAACATTCTTAATGGCCGAAATCTTCAAACCCTAACAAAGCTCCCTTGTTTCTCCTCTATTTCTCCTTTGTCCATCCGACTAAAATGATCCGGCTTTAAACAAAAATCTTGATTCTCGCTACGACTTCGAGTAAGTTCACCGCTGTGCCGGTGCTTCCAATCGGAAACTTCATTCTGGAGCTCTTCTCTCCGCGGCCGCCTTACTCCAAGTTGCAGTGTGGAGTTTGATTTTCCTCCACTTGAGCCTTCCTTTATCCTATTTTTCTCTGGTTCTACACACAATGCCAAAACAAAGTCATAAGGGGTGTTACACTTAGTCCGAACCCATACTAACC
The DNA here is from genome assembly GCA_026686845.1 of Adenanthera pavonina. Lineage (NCBI taxonomy): Eukaryota > Viridiplantae > Streptophyta > Magnoliopsida > Fabales > Fabaceae > Adenanthera > Adenanthera pavonina. The sequence goes on from JAIVEN010000004.1 coordinate 19,315,046, forward strand.
ATCCTCCAAATTACAAAACTTATGGATACATTTACTTCCAAGTAGACTTCCTACCTCAAAGTTTAACTCCATCTCCTTTTGGAATTTTATCAACAGGAAATGAACAAAAGTCTCTTTCCCAGTTTAAGTTCAGCCTAAAAAATATCGGTGACCTCTTAACAATATCCCATACTCTTTCAGTACTGCTTGACCTTCTTTTTCATTCAAAAATTATCCAACTATTTCCTTCATAATCTGTGAACAACATATTCCAGATGACAATCACAACCTTTTCACTATCTTTCTTGATGGCACTGAAATCACCATCACCATCACCACCAAGGCCTCTATTATCCAACATTACCTTAGCTCCAGGACACACATTCTTCACTTAATGACAAACTCTCACTAGTTAACCCTTTTCTCCATCATCGCTATATCCAACTTAGTATCCAAACTAATGGATTGGATTCTCTCACAATTCTTTCACTGCTTTGAAATACCTCAACATTCAACCTTTAAGATTCAATCATCATTTTTATACTCAATCCTTACAATACTTACAGCTTAATGCTACTTCACACTTACCTTATCTCCCGTAATTAGAGCTATTCAACTTTCTTTGTTAGTTTCCTCTTGGGGATCTCAAATGAAAAAAGCACACATATTGAAATTCTTTTCTCCTCTTAAGTCTCCTATATTTGCCAAGATAGAACATGGATCTTCGTACATACCAGTCCTCCAAGGATATGCACTCCATAGCTGACAACTACTCTTTGATTTCTAGGCTAGCTTCCATTGTTGGAGATTGTGTCCTAGGCTAATCATTGTGTTATGAACATTGTACTTCATTATGAAAAAAGAAGGATTTTTTTATTTTATTTCATTATTATATTGTTTTCATTTTTTTCGTTATAATAATATCCCTGGATAAATCATTTTATCCTAAACATCCCTAGTCAATCATCTTTTTGGGAACAATGATGAACTAAGGCTATTATGATTTTGATTGATAATTATGTGTTAATTATGTATGAAGATACAAATTAAAATCATAAGCACCTGTTAAGGAACAGGCGCCAAATTGACCCGTCACAAGATAGCTACATGGATCAAGTCATAAGCATATCTCATATATATATGACTGTGTCACTGAGCCCTCAGACCTAATATCACCATGGCTTCCTACATTAGGAACACTATACTTTGGCATAGTCAAAAGTCATATTTAATCGAGAGATCATAAAGGCCATGATTGGGCATAGTGGAATTCATGTAGAGGAAGATGAATGGTTAAGATGGAATTTGTCCTTCTTATTAATGGAGAGATATATATCTGGGCCCCTTGATGAGGGAGACTGAGAAATGCATGGTCGTGCTCTAATGAAAGGGTTTCCATTTGTTCTGTTAGTCTGCTCGGAGATCAAGAAAGTTATGGTCGAGTAAAATGAGGATGGTGTTTCCATGCCTCATACTTGATTTACATATTGTGAGACAAAAGGGATGTGATAAAGTTGTATGAAAACTTGTATCAGATCACCGATCTCATATGACTTAGGTAGTCACAATGTCTTGCTAAAAGCCACTTTTGACTTATGGGTACAATAATGTCATTGACCCACTGCCAACGTCATATGGGTCTACAAGGTCGAACACAAAAATGGACCAACTCGAGCTAGAATATCTAGATTCATTGAACCTAAGATGTGGTTAGATTTAATGAATTTAACGTTTACTTTAAAGTGGAGGAATTTTATAAATATATTTGATATATTCTATAAAAATTCAAAATATATATATGTTTAATATATATTATATATATTTTGAAATATATATCATTTAATCAATTTAAATGAATTAGTTTTAAATTTAATTCTATGTGATAGATTTAAATTTAAACTAATAATTTGAATTTCTTTAGATTTGATTATGGATTTAAATTAAAGAGTTAGCTTAGATTTAATCTATGAGATAGATTTGAATTTAAACTAATCTATTTAATTAATATTTGATTTAATTTAAATAATTAATTTAAATTAATCAAATAATAAACTCTGTCTATATAATAATAGAGTTTAGAGTTATTATATATAGAATTAAAAGAAGAGTCTTCATCCACCCTAGATAGAGAGCGGCCACACACTTAGAGAAAGAAAGTGTACGGTCACACAAAAAGAGAAACGTACATATGTTCATGAATAGTGGTGTTAGTACGCCGTTTGAGTTGGATTGACCACTCGTGTGGTTACTGGTAGAGGGTGCTAATCAGAAGCATCGGTGCCTAAGGTCCGATGGTAGATGAAGAACCTGAAAAGACGCACGTCAAAGGTAAAATTCTTCTTTACATCTTGATTTAAGCAATGTTGATGGATCCATGGGAGGAATTTTGATTATGTTATTCTGTTGTGTGTGTACCGAGATTCCAATATCCATAACCTCACTGCTTTACAAGACTCACCTCCTCACACTGTTCAGCCTTCTTTTCCAGGTTGAACACTACCAATTACACCTTTTATTTAGAGGTGCAATCTATAACACTGAATATTATTTCACATTGGTCTACCATTCCTTGGCCACCGCATGATTCTCCTTACCTTCAAAAGCTTATGGATTAAACTTTCAAAAGTCTTTTAGTTGAAAGAAAAGTCTTCTTTCAATCCTTGGGGACCTCTCTAGCTCCATCACATCTGCATCTTTTCTATCTTTGAAATCCACATACACTCCAGCTTCCTCATTCATACTACCTTGTCCTTGCTAACTTAACTACTCTTGTATTCTATTCAATGTTCCTCCTCGATTGCTAACTTGGGCATTCAACACAGCCAATTTCTCATATATCTCTTTCAAGAGATCACTATTGCTTTGCTTACCCTCTACGAGACATCTTTCCCCTATACACTGGAGCTAATATATTCAATTATATGACTCTAGACTAGTATTACAATGGAAATATATAAGTTTATGTAATTCAAAATGTGCCAAGTACTACAACAAGTAGAAATAATAGCTTGAATTAGGCTCTGATACCAAAATGTAACACCCTACTTTAACACACCTCTACTAGTCACCATAAATTTCAAGAACTAGCCAAACCAAACTAGAATACCCCAAATTCAACTCCTGAAATGTCAAAACCTAGAAAAGCACCAAAAAGCTTCAGAATAGGGTTGAACAGCAGCAAGCTATAGTAGCACTGTGGCCTCAACCAAGTAGTAGCGCATGCTGCTGCGGCTAAGTTTCTAGCACTACAGCACCCCCTTCTAATGCCATATTAGCAATTTGCTAATTTTCAGGGTGAACTTCCGATGTGCATAACTTCGTGCTTTGACCTCTGATCGAACTAATTCCAATTCCTATTGGTCACTCTCACTCCAATCTACTTGTAGACACTAATTTCACCTCATTCCATCTTCATATGGAGATTTTGGATGCCTAACACTATTTTTGCCATTTTTTGGCTAAAACTCAAACCTTAAGCGCTCCAATTACCACCAAAGGCAATTTGGACACTATGGACTATCCATACAAGTCCTGTTTGGTTCAACCAACTTGCACAAGGAGGTTTTACCCCAAAGAAACCTCTCCTCTGATAATTGACCCTGTAGAACCCCAAATTCATAATGAACTATATGCTCAAAACTCATATACATGGCCTTAACTCCCCTTTGAGCTCACTCATATAGCCATTATAACACATAGACACCCGCCCTTATCTTAATGACCCATACAGGGGTCCATAATTATACTACATCGCATGCCCATCAACCACAAACTTGCATATATCCTTAACTACACCATTTATCATCCCTTAACATTATCTATGCAACATCATCACTTTACCTACATATACATAACCATATACTTCTCTATACTCCTAGGATACACATGCATGAAACCAGCCATAACAATCTACTTGACACAATATCACATAAACTAAGTTATAAACTACCAGTTATACTTGAAATTCACAAATGTAGAGAGGTCTATCACTCTATAGTCTTCCCCCAACTAGTACTAGACTCTTCACTTGAAAGGTTAGTCGTGGAGGGGGTGTAAGACAATGTCCGATTAACCAGGACAAACACACACAGATATATATATATCATCAATATCAAACATATATGCAAATGATGTCGTGCAATGCCAAGTGTCATGCAGTGCATGTATCCCTTACATATAGCTAGAACCACAAGCTAGCATCATCAAGACATTTCAAATAGGTGATTCCCTTACAATAGTCGGTGAAGACTAATTCCAGGACATCACCAAGCTCACCTCACACTAGTGTACCTAGCTAAAGGTCACATTAGTGATTGGACTATGGCTCTTCTTCCCCAGGATCAACATGAATTGGTGTTGATTTAGGGAAGGTACAATCCACTACCACCTGGGTCTCCTAGCCATAGGAAAAGATTTAGTAGCAGAGATGTTCCATCCTATCACCATATTATATCAGAGTCTACTACTACTGTTGGGAATTTTAGCATATATGCAGCGAAAAAACTATCAAGAAATTCCTTCCCATGTATCTGTCAACGTTATTTAGATTGAGATGTAGAAAAGAATTTACCTCTGGTGCATCCCTTGGTATTCTTTTCATTTCATTAGACCCCAGGAACTAACACGATTGGTTAGCTTTCTCTATCGAGATCCACACAAATGGTGAGTCCAACTCGAACGGTGTGCTAATACCTCAATTTGTGAAGGTCCATACGTCCGTTCAGCTTTCACTATCTATCCGTACAGTCCCATTTTATGTCTGTACAGCCCCATTGTTAGTCAGTACAACCCTGCTGTCTGCCCGTACAGCCTGCTGTTCATTTGTACAGTCCTGCTATTAATCTGTATAGTCTGCTGTCTATCCGTACAATCCCAATGGTCATCCTTTATCCGGATGCTATTTATCGTTCATCTGTAGAGTCTTGCTGTTCATCCATACAGCTCGCTGTCTATTTGTACAATCCTGCTATTCATCCATACAGTACTACTGTCCCATCCATATAGTCTGTTATTCATTATTCATGTGGACGTCCGTACGCTACTCGTCATTCATCCGTATAGTCTCACTCTCTAAGTATACGACCGCTCTCTCTTGAGGGTGATTCGAATTGTATTGATTCTGTATCCTAGTCTATATTAATATATAGATAGGATTCGGTATTTGTTTAATTTAAATCAATAATTTAAACTAAATCAAATATTAATTAAATAGATTAGTTTAAATTTAAATCTATCTAATAGATTAAATTTAAACTAACTATCTAATATATATCCAGAATCAAATTTAGATTTAATTTATCATTATTGCGAGATTTATCTTACTCCCACTAGTTCTTTTAGAAACAAACTCTTTTTCTAGAAAGATACCATTCCGAGCAATAAACATTTTATTCTTAATGGGATTGTAGAAGTAGTATCCCTTAGTTTTCTTGGGATGCCCCATAAAAAGGCATTTTATAGATTTAGGTGCTAACTTATCGGTGGCTTGTTGCTTAATAGATGCCTCGCATCCCCAAATCTTTAGTAAAGACAAACTGGGCTTCTTGCCAGTCCAAATCTCATATGGGGTCTTTTTAACCGCCTTAGATGGAACACGATTTAGTGTGAACGTAGCTGTTTCTAATGCATAGCCCCAAAAGGATGGTGGAAGATCTATTTGACTCATCATTGATCGAACCATATCTAACAGGGTTCAATTCCTCAGTTCAAAAACACCATTCTGTTGTGGTATTCCCAGTGGAGTTAATTGTGAAACGATTCAACAATCTCTAAGATGGTCAATAAATTCTTGGCTCAAATATTCACCACCTCGATCAGATCGAAGTACTTTAATAGATTTTCCAAGTTGATTCTGTACCTCATTTTTAAATTTTTGAACATTTCAAAAGATTTAGATTTATGTCTTATTAGATAGATATATCCATATCTCCTAAAGTCATCTATAAATGTAACGAAGTACAGGTGACCACTTCTGGTAGTTATACTTAACAGACCACATACATCTGTATGTATTAGGCCTAATAAGTCAGTGGCCCTTTCACTATGTCCAGTAAAAGGTGCCTTTGTCATCTTTCCCAATAAATAATACTTGTAAGTGTCAAAAGATTCAAAATCAAATGAATTGAGAAGTCTATCTTGATAGAGCTTGGAAATGTGTTTCTCATTTATGTGGCCTAGATGACAATGCCATAGGTAGGTCGGATTCAAAACAGAGCCCTTCCTTGGGAGCCTTCACCTTCTTGGCTTCAGGCTTGGGTTTGGGGTTAGGCTTAGGCTTAGGCTTGTCTTAGTCCTTGGACTTGTTGTCCGGGGCTTTTTCCTTTTCCCTTACCCTTACCTTTCTTTTTTATTCCTTTTCCTTTCTGAACCATTAAAACGCTGCTGGGTTTTTCTTTATGTTTTGCTCAATAGTTTTAAACATCACATGTAGTTCAGAAATTGATTTCTCCATGTTGTTCATATTATAGTTCATGACAAACTGGTCATCACTCTCCGGGAGTGAGTTTAAGATCAAATCTATAGCTAACTCCTAGGTTATGGGAAATTTGAGCCTTTCAAGGTGATCAATGTAGCTTTTCATCTTCAAAACACGAGAGCTAACTGATGTACCCTCAGTCATTATACAAGAATGCAAGGCTTTCGTGGTTTCAAACCTTTCTTGCCTTGCCTGTTGTTGGAACATTTCCTTGAGATGCCTAATCATCTCATAAGCCTCCATATGTTCTATATCTCTCTGAAGTTCTGGGATCATGGTGGTTAACATCAGGTATCCTACATCCACAGAGTCATTGAAATGCTTATTATAGGCATCCTTTTGGGCTCTTGGAGCATTGGTTGTAGGCTCCTCAGGAATGGGTTCATCTAGGACATATGACTTTCTTTCCTGCTTATGAACAATTCTCAAGTTCCTAAATCAGTTAAGAAAGTTAGTCCCATTGAGTTTGTCCTTCTCAAGGACATATCACAATGATAGTGTAGCAGAATTACTTATCGACATTTTCTACAACAACATATGCAAAATTAAATTAATAATTTCCCAAATTAGCCCTCATTTAGTTTAGTAGGCTAAGTCCTATATTTCACTTAACTGTAAGTCCGCTTTGGCAAGATGCTTAAAATCAAGTTATTTAGTTAGGTCACTTATTTACCAATTACATCACATGTAATTCTTAGATCTTTATAGGATCATGTCATCATATGACCCGGCATGTTTAATCCCATCTAATGCCTTGAGACCCAAAATAGTTTTGATAGTCTTAATTAAGTCATACCATCATGAATCTTTATGAGTATCACCATTATCCAAACTGCCTCACTAAGATAACCCAAGTGTATCCCACTTTGGTGGATCCTACATTTAGACAGGGGTTCATTAATGGGTGGCATTTATACTTAAAATTTAATTCGAGGGATTTTATTATATTGTTGTTATTCATACATCTATTCATCACATGAACATATATATAGTAGTGCCATCCCATACATGCATATGATCTCATCATAAAGTATAAAATAAATGTGTCATAATATGGCCTATCTAACCTATATTCTCTCAAGCCAATGAAAGGATTATTCTCATATAACACTTATAAAAGAAACCTCGATAGAACACTCAAGGGGAGTGAGGTGAGAAGAGAATATACATTCAGAATATAGAGAGAGGCACGACATGTAAGCCGTATTTAAAACCACAACATGTATATCACAAACATCTCATCTAATGAAAAGCTGTAACCTTTGCGATTTTAGCGTTAAATTAGATTAAGCATATACGAAACATATTGAAAACCCGAATTACATACAAACAGATTTTAATCAAATCATGTCATAGTAACAACAAATTCTTGTATACATATGCAAAACCATATTCACATCATGTACAAAAATCACATGAATCTCATCATGTCATATATTAGTAGACAACAAAATTGTTTAAATAGATTCATAATTGTTTCAAAAACCATATTTTGCATAGATATATGACGTTAGAAACCGAATTGATGAATACGATTTTTCAAAAACATATATCACATATATGAATGACAGATTTACAATCAAATTGAAAACTGATTTGAAAAAATGAATTGGACAAATTGAGTTTTCACACTTATCACATACATGCAATCATATACTCAAGAACTCAATTTAAACAATCATTAATGTGGCTCTAGTATCATTGTTAGGAATTTTAGCATACATGCAGTGGAAAAACTATCTAGAAATTCCTTCCCATGGATCCGTCAACGTTGTTTAGATTAAGATGTAGAAAAGAATTTACCTCTACTGTGTCACTTAGTATTCTTTTCATTTTGTCAGACCCTAGAAACTAACGCGATTGGTTAGCTCCTTCTACCGGTATCCGCACGAACGGTGAGTTCAACTTGAACTGTGTGCTAGCACCTCAATTTGTGAAGGTCCATGAGTCCATTCAGTTTTCTCTATCTGTCAGTACAGTCCCGCTGTATATCCGCACAACCCTGTTGATAGTCAGTACATCCCTGCTGTCCATCCGTACAACTTGATATCTATCCATACAGTCTCACTGTTCATCCGTACAGTTATGCTGTTCATTTGTACATCCTGTTGTCTATTTCCTACAATCTTACTGTTCATTCGTTGTCCGTACACTATTTGTCATTCATCCGTAGAGTCTCGCTGTTCATTCGTACAGCCCGCTGTCTGTCCATACAGTCCCGCTGTTCGTCCATATAGCCCATTGTCCCGGCCATACAGTCTGCTGTTCATCATTCATCCATATGTCTGTATGTCATTCGTCATTCATCTATACAGTCTCACTCTCTGAGTATATGGCTGCTCTCTCTTTAGGGTGATTTGAATTGTATTGATTCTGTATTCAAGTCTATATCAATATATAGATAGGATTTGGTATTTGTTTAATTTAAATCAATAATTTAAACTACATCAAATATTAATTAAATAGATTAGTATGAATTTAAATCTATCTAATAGATTAAATTTAAACAAACTATCTAATATATTTCTAGAATCAAATTTAGATTTAATTTATCATATAAATCAAATTTTGGTTATTAGTTTAAATTGAAATTTAGAATCTAATCTAAGTCAAATTTAGATTATGACATTAGTTTAAATTTAAATATATTATATAGAATTAAATTTAAAAATAATTAATTTGAACAATATATATATTTTGAAATATATATCAAATATATAATATATCAAACATATATATATAATTCTATCACTTTAAATTGAACATTAAATTCATTGAATATAGACACATTTAATATTTAATAAATCTGGACATTATAGCTCGAGTTGGCTCATTCTTGTGTACGATCCTATAGGCTCATATAATGTTGGTAGTGGGCTATTTTGAATTTTAATATATATATCTATCAAATACATATATAATTCTATCACCCTAAATTGAACATTAAATTCATTAAATCTAGACACATTTTAGATTCAATGAATCTATACATTATAGCTCAAGTTGGCCCGTTCTTGTGTGCTACCCTATAAGCTCACATGATGTTGGCAGTGGGCTAATAACACTATTGGATCCACAAGTCACAAGTGGCCTCTAGCAAGATATTGTGACTACCCAAATCATATGAGATCGAAGATTCGATGTAACCTATCATATAACCCGATCACATCCTTTTTGTCTCATTATATATGGGTCAAGTATAAGGCATGGAAGTGTTATCCTCATTTTACTCGACCATCACTTTCTTGATCTCTAAGCAGACTGACAGAACAAATGGAAACTCTTCCATTTGAGCATGCCATGCATTTTCTTAGTCCCACTCATCGAGGGGCCTAGATATATCTCTCCATTAATTAGAGGAACAAATTTCATCTTGATCATTCATTTTCCTCCACACGAGTTCCACTATACTCGATCATAGTCTCTATGACTCCCAATTAAAGGTGACTTTTGACTATGCCAAAGTATGGTGTTCCCCATGTAGGAAACCATGATGATCTCATATCTGAGGGCTTAGTAACATGGTTATATATGATATATGCTTATGACTTGATCCATGCAGCTATCTCATGATGGGTCGATCCATCGCCTATTCTCTAACAAGAGCTTATGATTTTGAATTGTATCTTCATACATAATTATTACAAAATTATCAATCAAAAGCATACTAGCCTTAGTTCATTATTGTTCCCACAAAGATGATTGGCTAGGGACATTTAGGATAAAATAATTTATCCAAGGATATTATTATAAAGAAAACATGCAAACAATATAATAATGTAAGAAAAAACACCTTCTTTTTTTCATAATGAAGAACAATGTTCATAATATAATGATTGACCTATGCCATAATATCCAACAGCCACTTGGCTCTTCTGACTATTGGAGAGGATTTAGTGATATGGATTTTTCAACATATTATCATATCGTATGTCATCATATCTCATCTCATCACCACCTCCCAATCAACCATATCTCACTATGCTCATGAGGTGGTGATGTACATGTCATGCTAGCATGCCTATAACAATACATAATCATCATCACAGTTATCATTATGGTCATGCTAGCATGCAATCATGTGTGGATGCTACAATCACATATGTACATATATACTATCATACCCATCATCATCATATACAAACACCTTATCTAGCAGTATACATACCACGATATATATGGAAAACAATACATATACACATGACAATATCGTGGTATGAACAGAGACATGCATGTATATACCAACATATGACACATATACAACACTCGGTTTCCTTAGATTACTGACACCACACACACAAGGGTTTAGGCAAGCCTTCGGAGCACCCATCATGAACTATATGCCTCCAATTAGCCAATCAATCACTACAATATCATAATACTTTTAATTATCATAATGCACACATTAACCATATTTCACAATCTGACCATTCAAGCTTAACCCATTATTTCAATAGCATTAACACATTCTGATAAGCCTCAATTACATATCATAACCATAATTATCCATATACATTTCAAATTTCATACTCCCTCTACAATTTCCAACCTAGGGTTCTGTTGAATCAAGAAGTTTTGATGATTCCAAACCAACATTGAAGAGCTTGGATTAAAGATATCAAAGGAGCTCAATAGTGTCTCAAGTGAAGAAAATCTGAGTAATCATTGCTAGGATTATTGTAGGATCTTTTGTCATGGGTAAAAGACTTTGATTTGGTGGAAAAACGTTTTAAAACCTTCATTTTATGTTAGATTGTGAAATATTTGAAAAATACCCACCAACAGGCGAAGTTTGAAAATATTGCATTAAACTGTCATGTTGGAAATTCGAACTTTGGCTTTGGAAATTCGAATTTTGAGTTAAAACTGAATAAGTCTGAAGAGATGTTTCTCTGACAGACAAATTTTGATTTTCCAAAATTCGAATTTTCATATGTGTCTGAAAGAAGCTATTAAGCAACAGACGAACTTTGAGTTTTGAACATTCAAATTTCAGATAAAATACAACTTATGAAAACTGAAGAAATTCGTCTAAAATAATGTTAAAGTTCATCTGAAATCAAGATTATTCTGAGTTTCAAAATTGCTTACTGACAGACGAACTTTGAACATGGACACTCGAATTTCAGAAGCTAAGGTTGTAAGTCTATTGCAATGACATGTTGACATACGAATGACAGTGTTTGTAAATTCGAATGTCAAAGTAAGTCTGAAAAGAGGTCTCTCTGACAGACGAATTTTACTCTTCAAAAATTCAAATTTCAATGTAAATGAACTACTGTGCTTTCTGAGCCTGCTGAGAATAGAAGAATTTTGGGGTTCCAAAATTCGAATTTCGAGGGTACTGTAGCAAATTGAAAACACTAAACAAAAAAAATTTTCTCTTGAAAATTCGTATGTCACAACATGGAAACATTTTCTAAGTTTCAAAATTTGAATTTCACTTCATGAACAAACGAACTTCAGTATTTCAATGTTGGAAGCTTTAACCTTCGGTTCCTCCGAAATTCGTCTGTTGACCAACCAAAATTCGAATTTCAGTATGTTAGAAGCATTAAATGTAGTTGGTTAACGGATAGTTTTTCAGAGAAATCGTTGGATAACTTCTCCAACTGATAGTTTTTCAGAGTAATCGTTGGATAACTTCTCCAATGGATAGATTTTGTCTCTAATGGACATTTGAGACCTAAATCTATAAATATAACATCATTTGAAGTTGTGGGTAACGAATCAAACTTTGTATATACTAAAATTCTGCCAAATCTTCTTCTCAAAAAGCTTTTACTCTCAACTTCAATATCTGTACTTTAACCTTCATATTTACTCTATTCAAGAGAGTTATATCTTTGTAAACAATCTAATCTTCATCTGGAAGATAGATTTACTTGTGAGGGGATATCACAAGGGGATTGGGAAGCACATTGTGGAAGTGCTTAGAGAGATTGAGAAAGCACTAGAAAACAGAGCACAAGCTGTGTACTGTGGCATTTGCAAGAAGCCCATTGAATTCTTGTAGTATAGTGAAAAATCTCAAGAGATGTCTTGGGGACTGGACGTAGGTCAAGTGGATAGACCAAACCAGGATAAATTTCTGAGTGTTCTTCTCCCTATTATTACTTTTTCAGTTTGCTCTACTTATGCGCTGCTTTCATTATACCTTGCTTTCTTCACCTATTTCACTTTGTGTAGAAAATTTTTAATATTTCAAATTCACCCCCCTCTTGGGAAGTCAGCCTAACTAACAGGTTCCACTCAAACCCATCACCATCCATCTAAAACTCATACTTAATCCTTCCTAACACTACATAATACTTTTACGACACCAAATCAAGCATTTTAATCAGTGGGAAATACAATCCAACCGAAATCCAACATACTCCCAAGGATTTCAACCTAAAACCAAAGAGAAAAGAGAGGAGGGAAGGTTAGGGATCACTTACCAAACAAGATTGAAGCTCCTCAAGGCAAGAAATCATCCCCAAAGACTGAGATTCTCGAACCCTAGCGGAGCTTCTTCTTCTCCTTCAATTTTTCTTTCTGTTTCGGCTAACTGAAACTACTCTGATTTAAAGAAATTTTACAACTCTCGCTGTGGTGCTAGTTAGCTTGCCACGGCACGAGTACTCTCAGCCCAGAAAATTTTCAAGTTATCACAAGTATCTTGCCGCGACAATCCTGCACCTTGCCGTGGCATGACCCTTCTCTGTCTCAAATATTGAATTTGTCTCTTTTGGATCCTTCCTCCGGTCCTGGTTCCTCTAGTCCTACACAAAATACAAGGCAACCTCTTATTAGCTGAAGGCTAAGTTAAGGATTGTGTAATGACAGTCGTTACAAGATTTATATTAATGGGTTGTATAAAAATATATTAAATAAATATAGTAGTTGAATGAAAAAAAAAGTATAGCAGGTTTGGTGCGGTTTGGTTTAGATTTTAATGGTCTGAAACTGAACCAAACCAAATCAAATTGGTTCCATACTACAAAAGGTGAAATGGACCTTATTTTAGTTCAGTTTTGATCAATTTCTATCTGCTTAGTTCGATTCAATTTAATTAATTTGGATTGGTTTTGAACACCCTGAAAATACTGAAGTTTTCGGTTATATATTTCTGTACTATGCTGTCCGAACATATTTGTCAGCTGCTCTCCCTTTTAATTGTCTTTTGCGAAGTTTAAAATTAGGAAAAACTACTCCTTCTTGTACATAATATAAGTTAGCTTTAACTAATTCAATGGAATTAAAAAAAAGTTAGTTATCAATAAAATTAAGAAATACCATAAATTAAAAGAAAACATACCCTCATTAAAATTTGACAAGATAGGCAATTTTGAAATAAAACAATTAATGCTCCACAAACTCATGGAAAGTAACTTGCATTTTGGACTATAAAATTTTTCTAGAAGATGATTTATATAAAAGATAGGAGGGAGTAAGAAGATGCTTCCAAGTTCTAATTGATTATAGAAAATATCGTATTACATAATGGCAAAAACACACTTTTAGTCCCTTAATTTTACACTAGATTTTATTTTTATCCCTTAGCTTTATTTTGTTCCTTTTTAATCATTTAACTTCCAAAATATAATCAAAAGTTTTCCTATCACTAACACTATTAACTATGTTGATAAAAAATGCTCATAAAGTATTCTTAAATGTTGATAAAGCATTTTGAAATGCTTACATGTTTATATAACAAAAAATTCATAAAATTAAGATTTCATTTAGAACTCAATTATTTGTAGTTATTTATTTTTAATTTTTTAATTTAATTTAAAAATATCTCAAACCTAACATTAGTGAATACAAAATAATATTATTGACTTGGCAATGAAAATTGGCATGTGTCAACATTAAATAATGCTTTATCATTATTTTGGGTTAATATAACTAACTGTGCTAGTAATTGGGAAACTTTTAATTATATTTTGAAAACTAAATGATTAAAAAGAAACAACATAAAGTTAAATGACTAAAATGAAACCTAATATAAAATTAAGGGACTAAATGTATACTTTTTTTCTTACATAATACTCCATCAAATCTCGAATATAAGCCATTTTTAATTGTCTCACGCATATGAAGAAAAATGGTTAAACTCATTAAATTTATTTAAAATTTCATTTATTTTCTAAATTTACCCCTAATTAAATGCTATATCTTTCAAATTATAAATTGCATTATTTTTGTTCAACTTACTTAATAAGAGTTAATTAAGAAAAAATTTATTTAATAATTTAGACATAACTTATATTTTAGTTCATAAAATTTTTTTTTTCAAAAATTTATATTTAAGATGAGGACGCGTACTTTCCAGCCATATTTTCGTCCATAAAATTCTGTTTTTTCCATATGATATTAACTTTATGCGCGTGTGTAAATAGAATTTGGAGATTACTCCCTTTGTTTTATAATATGAGGGGTAATTGGAAGAGTTTTCATGTTTCAAAATACATGGGACATAGGGGTTTGTTTGGAGTATTTAATATTTTTTTTCAAAAATATTCCTAATTAAAATAATATTTTTCTATTATAATTTATTTATATTAATTACATGATGTAAAAATTACTAATATTAAATAAGAATATTTTTTAAATTTATTTTATTTTTTAAATAAATTTTTTTTCTTAATTTACATAATTTATTTATTTATTTTTTTACTTATATTAAGAAACCAAAGGAGCACCTTAGATGGGGCAACGTTTGATTAAGGGTCCTGAATCTTGTGCATGAAAGTCCAAGCGTATGCATTGGTTTTGTACAACTAAAATAAGGATACAAAGTTTGCGTGGTGGATATTACTAATGTTGTCATCTCAGAAATTGAAAGCTTTGACCACCTAAGCCCAACAGTAGATTTTGGGGGGAAAATATCCCCGCCTCTATCCAATTTTTCAGGCTCATTGATAACCACAAATCAAAGTCTATGTCAGGTATTATGTGGACCACTTCAAAGCTTAAATAAAAATCATATTTCGATATTTTCATTTTTAATATTTTTCTATTTCAAAAAAATTATTTTTAAAAATCATTTATCTTAAATAATAGTTAATTTTATTTATAAAAATTAATTGAGTCATGAATATATTTCATACCAAAATTAATTTGGTCTCCTCACTACCTCTATATATAGAGATTGAGAGTACGAACGTAGTTGAAGAAATTGCGAAATAACAAAGCATAGTAAGGAAGCATACTGAAAAATGGGGTATTCAGTGAGAAAACAAGTGTGGTGGGTGATGATCGTAATCATATTCTTAGGGTTTAATGATGGGAGTAAGGGGTGCATGGAAGAAGAGAGGGAAGCGCTTATGAAACTGAAAGAAGCTTTCAATTATCCAAATGGCTCTTCTCTTCCTTCTTGGAAAAACCTTACCCTTTCTGATTGCTGCATTTGGGAGGGTGTCCACTGTGATAACTTCACTGAGAGAGTGATAGAACTTCGTCTGAACAATACAAGAGCTCAAAAGTTGAGGGACATCAAATGGTCACTGAATGCTTCTCATTTTCTCCCTTTCCACCACCTTCAATTCTTGGATTTGTCTGGAAATTACTTGTCAGGTCTTTCATGATCTCTTTCCTGTAACTATATATTTTATGATTCATATGTATAGATATATTTACAGCATAGACTCACACAGTATCACGCAAACACATCTATATATGGTTAACCATCTAAAACCCTGATATGTATTTCTTGCGTGCGCGAATACAAGATGGCTGATATGAACTTTAATTTATTCTTGATCACTGTTAGTTTTATGATATATTGATATTAATTAATGATATGAATCTTTTTTCTATAAAAATTTCTACCGACTAATATTTGATTATATGGAGCAGGGCTATTTGGCGAAATTAGGTTGGACAACTTGCAAACTTTGAAATTAAGAGATAACTACTTCACCAAAATCCCATCCTTTGGTGCTTAATTTCTATCTTTCAAGTTATTCTGTATGGCTTATTTTAATTTAATTTTTTTGTGCATCGGTTTTTGTTGTTTTGGTTAGGTTGCGTATCTCATTAATTACTATCTTGTGCATCCAAAGCCTTATTTGTTTTTAGAACTGAGGTGGATTGCCAAGAAGAAAAATATATACTAAAGAACTAGAAAATAAAATAGGCAAAATTTTCTATGTTAAATCACAGATTTTTTTTTTTGTTTCTTCTGAAAGTCAGTCGATAATAGAATTATGAATTGATTCATACATCTATCTTGCCTAGTACTATAATCACCTAACTGAAGTTTATTTAGGTTTTTTTTTTTTCAGTGGCAGACCTAAGTGAAATTATACCTGTCGTTGTCTTAAGAATCGAAAAATCAATCAAATTTTAGAAATAGTTGAGAATAATGAGTTGAATAGGATGGTGTTTTTACTTAACCTATGACGAAAACGAGACTGAAGAGATAAATATATAGACTATTGATCATTCAGCAAACTACATCAATAAATTTTAAAAATAGAAAAACTAAGTAATATAGCAACACCAATCAGTAGGGCTATTAGGAAATTTTACGTTTTTCACTTTTGGCCTCCAATCAGGACATTTTACTTAGGGGATTATGGATTTTAGAGAGGAGAGATTAGAGTGAAAAAGGAATACATACCCATGAAACGAAAAGGAAAATACATAAAAATTGTATACATATTTTTTTTTTGTGAGAGCTGCATACATATGTTTACTCTATGTATTATGAGATTTCTTTATAAAAGGTTGGCATATAAAATATATATATATATATATATTAGAACACTACTCCCACTTTGGCATGTCTACATGGCATTAATTAAGTATGGGTTACTCCACTAGGAAAAGGAAAGAACGGCAGGATATGTAAGGTTTCTATACTCTCTTCCTTCAATTACGCTATTTCATCTTATTATTTTGATTACTATTACTGTTTATAAATACTTCATTTTGTTTTTTAAGAGAAACTAAATCAAGCTCCATTTTATTGATTCATAGAATTGGAGGGTCATGACTATTTTAAATAGGAAAATTTATGGATTTAATACAATTCATTCCCTAAATGAAGCACATGAATTTATATCCTTTCCATCATATGTTAATTTTTGAGGAATATAACTATAAAATGTACTTGAAAACGGATGACTCGCAATTAAATATGTAGAGTTTACTTGAATAATGTATTCTAAATTTTTTTTTGAATTAATGTAAAGGAGAGACATCCAAACTTGATGAAATGTAACAATATTTTTCTTTTAGCTTTTTCCTCCAACCAAAACTAGGTAGAGAGACAAGTTAAGAGTATGGAAGACTTTCAATTTTGCATCATTAAGTTTCTAACTACCTACTTCATTCGTAACATCTTCATTTGCGATTTGACAGATCTTTCTCATTCACGCAATTTGGAGATTCTGCAATTTTCTTTTAACTTGTTGGAGGGTAGTCTTCCTGATTATATATTGTCCCTTACTTCTTTAATCGAGTTGGACCTTTACGTCAATAATCTAAATGGCTCACTACCACAAAAAGGTACTATATTTATAGTGTCTTCAGTAAGAAAAAAAAAAGGTCTATTATTTGAATGTCCGATTAGATTAGGTTGATAAATAATAGTTGTATCAACAATCTCTCATTTCCTTTTTTTTAACTGAAACTTTTGAGTTTAAAATTGTGATCAAAATACAATCACATGGTTAATAAGAATTTAATCAATTAATTAGATATTGACCTGTGCACTGACATCCTAAGTAAGGATTTATTTTCAATGATAGGCTAATAGTTAACTACAAACTACTAGTTCTGTTGTGCATCTCGGCCTATAGATATATCCACTATATTTTGTAACACATGTCTCCATAACTTATCTGTAAGTTTCGTTTTTGGGAATATGTTTAAATTGAAAAAGAATGGATAAAAAAAGAAGGTATTAAAATCTGACTAAAAATATCAAAACTAAAAGTTTCACTTTCCTTCATTTTCTCTTTATGTTCGTTATTCATTCATTCATTTATTTGATTCCTTCATTGGAACTAAATTATCCTCCATTCAAATTTTTGTGAGCTCAATATTAAATCTAAATTCATTTGCTGAGCCTGATATACGTAAACTTTATCACACGGATCTCAATTTATATTAAATACTGGTTAATATCAAAGTTCAAGCCATTGCATAAAGCACTTTTTTTTAAACCATCAGATAAATATTCATAGACAGATTAAGTGAACGTAATCAAGAAAAGCCATTTGTTGCAGGTGGATTATGCAATTTGAAGAATCTTGTCTCATTGGATCTTAGTGCCAACAGGTTTGAGGGGCAACTTCCTGCATGCCTCAGCAATTTGACATCTCTTGTTCTCCTTGATGTTTCAGAAAATAATTTTGGAGGAACCTTGCCTTCCTCAATCTTTTACAATTTGAAGATCCTACAATATATTTCTCTTTCCAAGACCTACTTCAGTGGCTCACTTTCACTCTCTTTGCTTGCCAACCACTCTAACCTTCAAGTCCTTGATTGTGTGTGCTCTAACAGTAATCTCAAGCTTGAAACTGAGAATCCCCCGTTTCTCCCATCATTCCAATTGAAGTTTTTCACTATCTCGAATTGCAATCTAAATGAGGCAAGCAATAATAAAATACCCACATTTCTTCTCCATCAACATGAATTGAGACTTCTGCAACTTGGCCACTTGAACATGACCGGAAGTCTCCCGTACTGGCTTCTGGAAAACAACACCCAATTAGTTTCTTTCAATCTCAGCTACAACTTGTTGACTGGTCCCCTCGAGCTCAATTCCACCACAAAATTTCTTCATATACAATATTTTGATATTTCCTCTAACCCTATTAAAGGTAAAATCCCTTCTCATATTGGCTTCGTCTTGCCCAACTTGATTTCCCTAGATATGTCTTCGAGTTC
This sequence comes from Adenanthera pavonina, assembly GCA_026686845.1. Classification (NCBI taxonomy): domain Eukaryota; kingdom Viridiplantae; phylum Streptophyta; class Magnoliopsida; order Fabales; family Fabaceae; genus Adenanthera; species Adenanthera pavonina. The sequence goes on from JAIVEN010000004.1 coordinate 19,334,385, forward strand.
ATTGCAAGGTGGTTTTCCAGCTTCAATAGGTCACATGAAACAGTTGAATGATCTAGACTTGTCAAATAACAATTTATCTGGGTACTTGCCCCAAGAATTTGGTAAGGGTAGCAATGACTTGAGGTTTCTAAAGTTGTCAAACAATAGCTTCAGTGGCCCATGTTTGCCCATAGGATCAAATTTCACACATTTGTTGTCTGTGGATCTCAACAAGAATAACTTCAAAGGAAAAATTCCAGATGGGATGATTAATAGTTTAGAATTAAGAATGTTGGATTTAAGTGCCAACCAACTGTATGGGGAAATACCTAGCTGGATTGGAAACTTCAAACATTTGAGTTACCTCATTTTGTCCCAGAATTCTTTGGCAGGTTCAATGCCAAAAAGCTTTTGCAACTTACAAGAACTTACATATGTAGACCTTTCTCAAAATGTTTTCAATGATACTTTGCCGAGCTGTCTGAAGATGCCAATGCTAAAGTACTTGCATTTACGGAGCAATTATTTTATGGGGCCGGTACCATCTTTTTTGGCCAGATCTCCTTCATTGTTGACTTTGGATTTGATGAAGAATAGATTTTCTGGTCAAGTTCCGACCTGGTTTGGTTCATTTTTTAATTTAAGGGTACTCATCTTAAAGGAAAACAATCTTGAAGGTTCTATTCCTATTGATTTATGTAGGCTCAAGAATATAAGCATATTGGATCTTTCTGAAAATGAGTTTTCTGGAGGGATACCATATTGCTTGAATAACATTGTATATAGAAGGGGGGATGGATTGGGTGAAACCAAAATTGGGGACTTTTCTGTTACCTGGATTACGAAAGCTCCAGAGTTTGTGTTTGACCCTATAAGTGGTGAATTTTTTGAAGGTGAAAACGTACGAGATATTGCATGGTATGGGGACCAAGAAATAGATTTTACGTCAAAAAGCAGGTATGAATCTTATCATGGAAGCATTTTAGAATTTATGACTGGTTTGGATCTCTCGAATAATCAGTTGACAGGTGAAATCCCTTCACAACTTGGATACTTGAGCATTATTCACACATTAAATTTGTCAAACAACCATTTGACAGGGCCAATCCCAGAAACATTTTCCAACCTTAAGCAGATTGAAAGCTTAGATCTTTCATACAACAAATTGACAGGCCATATTCCTGCTCAACTAACAGAATTGTACTCCTTAGCTGTCTTCTCCGTGGCTCACAATAATCTATCTGGAATGACGCCTGACATGAAAAATCAATTTTCAACTTTTGATCCAAGTAGTTATGAAGGGAACCCTTTTCTTTGTGGTCCACCTTTGCAGAATAATTGCTCATCCATTAATAAACCAGCAGGGGGAAGCGTACACCCTTATCATTTGAAAGAAGATGACTTCCGAGACTCCTTCTTACAGAGTTTTGCAGGAGCATTTGGGGTCGCTTTTCTAGGGATTATCTTCTTCCTTTATTTCAACTCTTACTTCCTCAATTACAGGTGATTCGAAAGAGAATTTACTTGTATGGGTAGAAGTAGTGAAGAAAAACCTTTAGTTCACGTCATTATGATCATGTAAATGACGGTGAACTCTATGACATACCATAATGAAAGACAGCCGGTTTAATTTTCCTCTTTATCATGGAAAAAGTTATGCTGAAATATTTAGGCTATATTATTACTTGCAATCCTATTCTGTTGTGTTGTAAAATATATTCTTAGACGCATGCATAATGGAACAATGGATTATACGATGAATGGCGTAATAAAAAAACTTGATCAAATAACTATTTTAATAGTAAGTTGGACAAACTTGCGATGATAAAATTTTTTTATTAGTTTTTTCACCCAACTTCTTGTGAACTATATTGGTTCTAATAATTTCTCTTCGTTTCAATTGGATTTGAACTTAGTTTGAAGGCTGAACTTGTTAGTTCTCAGTTTTGATTTGGGTCCTTGGTAATAATCAGTCATTTTGGTTAGAGTGACGAAAGCGTTTGTTTGTAAGACATGGATTAGAAGATTAAATAATAATAAGTATTTGAGTCATACATGAGTAATTTGAATATAATAATAAATTAAGATAAATACTTATTAGTTTTAAGCATAGATATATCATTATAAAAAAAAAACTACTTATGATTATAATATATTATAACAAGTACTCCCTCCAAACTCAAATATAAGAAAATTTTGAAAAGGTTGTGTTAGTCTAAAATATTAAAAAAAAATGTAGATGTTTGTTAAAAAAAAAGTAGTTTACTTTACTACAAAATAAACTAAGTTAATGGACTTCAACTAACAATATTGATATGTGTAAAGTTTTTTTTTTGGCTTATATTTGAGATAAGAAGGGAGTAATACTCATCAATGATTTTTCTTAAATCTAAATTTAAAGTCAGAAACAATTAAGACAATTCAAACCATGACAATCTTCACATTAATGATGCACCTTTTGAAACTACAAATAAGGTGGTGGACCTATGTATTACTCCTTGTCCTATAAGACATTTTTTACTACCTTATACATTTTAAGAAAATAAGATAGATTATTAAATTTGTCAAGAAATTTCAATATTTTTCACCATTTTCTTTTTGTTAGTTACATTATCTCTCATACTCTCTATTACATTTATCTTTCACATATTAATTATTGACCAACAACTTAAGTAGAAAAAAAAATTAATGCATAAAAAACGTCACAATATATCCTATATTTTGAACTATACATTACTTCTAGAAAATGTTTTATATTTAAGATCAGAGAGAATAGCTGTAACTTAGTTTATGGCATGCCAAATTAGAATATAACAAAAGAAACAACCTCATATATTATCTTGACTGAAAGTTGCGCCCCTCCACCATTGTGCTACAAGTTGCTGTTATAAACAATGATCAACATTTAATAGGATTTATATGCAAATCTAACTCCGAAGTATTTCTAAAATTATTGCTAGAACTTTCAACTATTTTTTTGCACTCTGAACTATCTTTGACCATTAGTGTGCCATGTGTCATTTTTTGAGCAACTCATCCTAACTAGCAATTTACTTGGCATCCTAGCTAGTTGCAGAAAAAACCATACATGGCATTCAAGTAGACTAAAATAAAAATACTACAAAAAAATTCTAACTTCAACCTTGGTTTAGAAACCAAAACACACTAATAAAATATCTTAAAGAATAATTAAATCAACTAATAAATAAAAAAAATAAAAAATTACAAAAATTATGTGCTGATCCATGGGAAAAAAATTCTCAAGAAAATGGAAAAATCTTGGAAATTCACAAAATGCAAGAAAATAGAAAATGTGGTTTAAATGAAAGAATTTGGCAAAAAATACACTGGTTATAATACCCAATGGTATAATAGACCCCAAAAACTATTAAAAATCACAAACCAAGCTCACTAGGAAGTCTAATTAACTAAGATCAAAGTCAACCAACTAATGCAATTAATTTAACTAATTTTTTTAATTTATGATTCTTAATAGTTTTTAAGGTCTCTAATAAAAAACTAATATTCCTTGGGTCTTAAAACTAATATATTTTTGCTAAATTCCTTCATTTTGATCATTTTTCTATTTTTCTTGCACTTTTCCGAATTTTTTAGGATTTTTCCATTTTCTTGGGATTTTTTAAGTTTATTTTTTTCCATGAATCTCCGCAGGATTTTTGTGAGTTTTTATTCCTTTGTGTTTATTAGTTGATTTTATTAGATTTTGTGAATTTTAATTAGGGTTTCGGTAATTAGGGTTTTGGTTTCCAACCCGAGGTAGAAATTAGGATTTTTTTTTGTAGTATTTTTTGTTAGTTCAGCTGGCTTCCCAAGAGAGAGGTGAATTGAGAAGTTTGAATTTTTCTGCAAAAAAGGAAATATAATAGTGATAATAACTGATTATTGAAAAATAGAGTATATGAAATAAAGAACAATGAGAAGGGGACACAACGATTTGTCCTGGTTCGGTCTGTTCCACTTGACCTACATTCAGTCTTCAACTACCACTTGAGATTTCTCTACTATCTCTTGCTAGATTTGAATGGTTCTTGTGTAACACCCCTCATGACATCTTTCTTGACATTGTGTTCAGGACCGGAGGAAACGAGACGGAGGAAGGCTCAAGTGAAGTTTGGAAGAGCTTCAGGCCACGGCAAGAAGCAGGGCTGCCGTGGTGAGAACCATTCCAGTGGCTTTGTTTCAACTGAAACTAGTGGAGTTGCAGCGAGATGTGCTGAGGTCACAGTGAGATTCAGGATTTTTGTTTAAATTTGGATCATTTCGGATAATCGAAAAGAAAGAAAATGGAGGGAGCGACGAAGAGCTATGATAGGGTTCATGTTTTCTGGGCATTGGGAGTGATTTTTTGGACCTCAAGAGCTTGGATTCAAGTTGGTAAGTGTTTTGTACTCCTTCCTCTTTATTTTCTTCGGTTGGAATTTGGGATTTTCCATTTTGAGGTTGGATCTTCGGTTCTGGCTTAAATCCATCGATTGAAATGGATGAAATGGGATTAAGGAAGTGTGTTTTAGTGTTCTTGTTGCTTGGGTGTGAGTTTTGAAGGGATTATATGTGTTAGAGTTTAACCCTAGGTTGTTTTCGGTTAGGGGTCTTGGGAATCCAAAGTGTGTGCGTTTAAGTAGTGTTTGAATGGTCCCTAAGAGCTTATTCATGCATGAAAGTGATGTTGGAACCTTGGGTTAGGCCTCAAGTGGTTGAATTGTGAAGTTTGGTTATTGGTATACTGTGTTAATGGAAGAATTGTGTTATTATGAAGGTCGTTTGGTTAACCGAGAGGGGTTCAAGCGTGTTGGGCAATTCGAGAAGTTCATAGAACTCACGTGTGTGGTATTGACAACCTAAGGTAACTGAGTGTTTGTTTTTTGTAGTTATGTGTTGATATATGTATATGTATATGCATGTTCCTTTTCATATCATGATATTAATTGTGTATGTGTATGGTTTTCTTACATATCATGGTATGCACGGCTAGTTGATATGTGATGATAGTATATGTAGTGTATGTATGATATGTAGCATCCCCATACCATTGCATACTAGCATGTCCATATGATGCTTGTGATGATAATGATGTATATATATTTATAGAGGCATATTGGCATGACATTGGCATCATCACCATATGATTGCATAGTGAGAGATTGATGAAGAGGTGATGATGATATGATATGATATGAGATGATGATATGATAAATATCCCTATCACTAAATCCTCTCCATGGGAGGGCTAGGCAACAGAGGACAATATGATATGATGAAATATCCCTGTCACTAAATCCTCTCCTAGGGAGAGCTAGGTGGCAGTAGATTTAGGGATGCACCTTCCCTAAATCACCATTAATTTGTGATGGTCCAGGAGAAGGAGAGCCACGGTCTGAGCTCTAGTGTAACCATTATCTAGGTTGCATTAGGGTAAGGTGAGCTTGGTGATGTCTCGGAATCAGTCTTCACCGACTGTTAGAAGGGAATTATCTATTGAAATGTCTTGTGATGACAATAGCTCGTGGTTCTAGTTATGTATAAGGGAGAACATGCATATCATTCATTAGTATTGCATTGTATAACTGTGTGGATCAGTATATATATTGTATGTGATTGTTCCCAATTACTGAGACATTATCTCACACCCCTCTCCCATGAACTAACCTTTTAGGTGACGGTTCTGGCACTAGTCCGGAGAAGACGCGGGACTAGCTACGTGCGTAGGAATAGCCTTTGTAGTATTTGTAATTTTGGATAATGTATCATGTGTCAAGTAGGATTGAAGGATTTGTAATGGATATATGTATGGATTATATGGATGAATGTTATATGTATATGTTATGTATGATGGAAGTTGGTATTGGCCCTTGTGGGGTGTTTTAGGGCCTGTAACCAGTTTTGTCAAGTTGGAGTTCAAGGGGGATAAATCTTAGAAGAGTAGTTCCTTTGGGGTGAAGCCTCTTTAGACAAGTTGGTTTAGGGGTTTTGAACCTGTATGAATGGTCTTTGAGCGACCAGTTGTCTTTGGTGGCAATTGGAGGTGGTTAGTGGTGAGTTTTAGTGAATAAGTGGCCAAAACGGTGTTAAGAGTCTAGAATCTCCATACAGAGTTGGATTAAGGTGAAAGTTGTAATGCCCCTCATGATATTTTTCTTGGCATTGTGTTCAGGACCGGAGGAAACATGACGGAGGAAGGCTCAAGTGGAGTTTGGAAGAGCTCCACGCCGCGGCAAAGAGTAGGGCCGCCACGGCGAGAAGCTTTCCAGTGGCGTTGTTCTGGAAAATTTGGTGGAGCTGCGGCGAGGAGTGCTGGAGCCACGGCGAGAGTCGGAAAAATTGTTTAAATCCAGATTAGTCGGACGTGAAAGAAAGAAAGGAAACGAAGGGAGCGACGTAGAGAGAGACGAGGAGCGGTGCTAGGGCTCGACTTTTCTGGCATATAGGAGCGATTTTCGGACCTCAAGAGCTGGGATTCGAGTTGGTAAGTGTTCCCTACTCCTCTCTCTCCATTTTCTTCAGTTGAAATTTGGGATTTTCGGTTGTACGGTTGGATTTCCAGTTTAGGGTGAAATCCACCGATTGAAATGGATGTTTTTGGGGTTAAGGAAGTGTGTTTTGTGTTCTTGTTGCTTTGATGTGAGTTTTGAAGGGATTATGTGTGTTTAGAGCTTAACCCTAGGTTGTCTTCGGTAATAGCTCTTAGGAATCCGAGGTATTTGAGGTTGTGTAGTGTTTGAGTAATCCCTAAGAGCTTATTGATGCGTGTAAAGGGTGTTGGAACCTTGGGTTAGGTTAATGTGGTGGAATTGTGAGGTTTGATTTGTTGGTATATTGTGCTAATGGAAGAATTGTGACATGATAAAGGTTGTTGGCCATGCGAGAGGGGTTCACGCGTACTGGACAGTTCAAGGAAGCCTGTGGAACTCGTGTGTGTGTGGTAACGACAATTGAGGTAACCGGATGTTTGTTTTATGTGATTATATGTTGATATGTATATGTACGTATATGCATGTTCCTTTTCATACCACGATATTGATAGTGTGTGTGTACGGTTTTCTACATATCGTGGTATGCACGGCTTGTTGATGTATGATGATTGTATACGTTATGATGTGTAGCATCCCCATACTATTGCATGCTAGCATGTCCATATGATATATGATATGATAGTATACGTATATATGTATGTAGAGGCATGTTGGCATGACATTGATATCATCACCACATGATTGCATAGTGAGAAATGGATGACGAGGTGATGATGATGAGATATGATGTGATAAAGATCCCTATCGCTAAATTCTCTCAATGGGAGAGCCAGGCGGTAGAGGACATGATATGATATGATATCCCTGTCACTAAATCCTCTCCTAGGGAGAGCCAGGTGACTATGGATTTGGGGATGCACCTTCTCTAAATCACCATCAATTCGTGATGATCCAGGGGAAGGAGAGCCACGGTCCGAACTCTAGTGTAATCATTGGCCCGGTTGCATTAGGGTAAGGTGAGCTTGGTGATGTCCTGGAATCGGTCTTCACCGACTATTGGAAAGGAATCATCTATTGAATGTCTTATGAGGACGATAGCTCGTGGTTCTAGCCGTGTATGAGGGAGAACATGTATACCATTCATTAGCATTGCATTGCACGACTGTGTGGATCAGTATATATATATGTGTGTGTGGTTGTTTTTCCTGGTTACTAAGACATTGTCTCACCCCCTCTCCCATAAACTAACCTTTCAGGTGACGGTTCTGGCACTAGTCCGGAGAAGACGCGGGAGTAGCTGTGTACGTGGGAATAGTCTATGTAGTGTGTGTATGTTGTATTAGTATCTTATGCCAAGTAGGATAGCATGTTTTGTAATGGATAATGTTATGATTGAGATTGACTATGTATGGATGTTTATGTATGTGGTATGTATGGTTGAATGTTGTTGAGAAGTATGTGTGACTGTTTTGGTAAGTCCAGAGTGTTGTTGGGCCTTGTTGGTTTGCGTAAGGGCCTGTAGCCCATTTGGTCAGGTTGGGTTCCAAGGTGTCAAATCTCAGAGGAGTGGTTTCTTTGAGGTAAAACCTCTTTGGACAGGTTGGTTTGGGGGTTTTGGACCTATATGAATGGTCTCTGAGCGACCAGTTGCCTTTGGTGGCAATTGGAGGTGGCTAGTGGTGAGTTTTGCTCAATAAGTGGCCAAAACGGTGTCAGGGGTCCAGAATCTCCATACGGAGTCGGATTGAGGTAAAAGTGGTGTCTTTGGATAGATGGGGACTAGATTGACTTGTAGGAGTTGGATTCGAGTCAATCGGAGGTCGGAGCATAAAGTTATGCATGTCAGAAGTTCACCCCGGAGTGTTGAAATTGCTGATATGGTATATCAGCAGGGGCGCCGCAGCGAGGGAAGGCAGGCCGCGGCGCCAGAGGAGACAGAAGCGATGTTGAGATAGGGGAGGCCGGAGCCGCGGTGGTACTGTAGCGGCCGCGGCCCCAGCCCAATTTTTGGTGCTTTTGTGTCGTTTTCGCTGTGTTTATGAATATGAAGAGTTGTTTTGAGATGTCAGGGTGTGCAGGGTCAGATTTTGAAGTTTTTGGTTAAGTTCAGAGGTGTCAGGAGGAAGGATGTTACATTTTGGTATCAGAGCTTATTAATAAGAGGGCGAATTCACCACCATGATCAGGGGTTCTCATAGTGTGAGGACGGATAGTGGCGAAGCATGAGCTCTTTCCCAGACATGGCCATATCGGCTTGCCACCATTGTGGTTTCCCTAGTCGAGAGGCTAGGAGTAAAATGAGCTTCTGAGGTACCTTTGGTCGCCACGAGTGTGATCGTCTTAGTTTGACCATTTTGGTATCAGAGCAATGGTTTTGGGCCATTGTTTCTGCTTGAAGTACTACTTGGCACATGTTTGAATACATAGACTATATTCCCACTGCAATGCTAGTCCAGAACCGTATCATTGAATGTGTTGTCGCTTGTGTGTAGGAAGAATGTCTCGCAGAGGAAGACAGAGTAATAGTGATCTTATGAGGCAAGTGCATGAGATGTTGGTTGGCCTCAGTAATAAGGTGAATACTCAGGGAGAAACGCTGAATAGGTTGCAAGAGAGAATGGACAGGCAAGAGCAGGAGGAAGTGAATGAGGAAACTGGAATGTTTGTGGATCTGAATGCAGGAGAGGATGAAACAGTGGTGGAACCTGAGGGAGCCCCAAGGGTTGGAAGAAGGGGTATCTCCTCACAGCTGAAGGACTTTCGGAAGTTTAATCCTCCGGCTTTCGAAGGTACCATGGATGTTTCACAGGCTGAAGATTGGATTGAACAGATAGAGAACATTTTCAATGTGATGGATTGCACCTCGGAGCAAAAGGTGCAATTGGCGGTCTTCAAGCTTGAGAAGAAGGCTAAAAGCTGGTGGAGGAGTATTCTCCCAAGTGTTGAAGCGATGAGTCCTCCTATGAATTGGGGGCAGTTTAAAGAACGATTCTTTGCACATTATGTCCCACCAGCCTTAATGATGCAGAAGGAGGCTGAGTTCCTAGCTTTTCAGCAAGAGAATCTGTCAGCAGATGACTACATTGATTAGTTTTTGGACTTGGCCAGATACTCCACTTATCTGAATAATTATCCCGATGATAGGTGGATGGCTCAGAGGTTGTTTGAGGGTGCCCATCCAGAAATTAAGGAGCATTTATCTATGGTGGAGTTTGTGTCCTTTGAGGACTTATGTGCGAAGATTCATGCCTTGTATAGACGAATGAAGGAGGCTGAGGAGCACAGAAGAAATTCCATGATTAGGGCCTTTTCTCACTTGGGACCTACAGGAGGAATCGGTAAAGCAAGTAGTTCAGGAAGTGGTAGTAGTGGTGGTAGTACAGGTTCCAGTGGAAGTCGGGGTCTCCATGGTAGTGGTCGTCATGGTAGAGGCAGAGGCCGTTTTGGCAGAGATCAGTCTAACAGGGGTCGGTTTGGCAGAGGATCGTTTTATCGAGGTGGCTTTGAACAAGGGAGTTCCAGTCAGAGTGAGTTTGCAGGAAGGGACTCCACTCCATCTCGATATAGTTCAAGTAGTGCAGCAAATCCATACACAAAATGCGGGTTGAGTCATGGTGATCGTCTGCGTGTTTTGTTTTAATTGTGGGAAACCAAGACATATTGCTCGAAGTTGTCATGAGCCAAGGCGTGATGATGTAATGAGGAGACCCACGATGCCCGGACGTGTCTTTGCCATCACTTGACAAGAAGCGGATGCAGCGCCTAACTTGATTAGAGGTAAACTTAAACTCAATGGTTACTCTATTCATACTTTGTTTGATTCAGGTGCATCGCATTCTTTCATTTCTTTTGATTGTGCTCGGAGATTGGGTATTGTGGCTATGGACTTGCCTTTTGAGTTGTCAGTGTCCACACCCACGGGAGTTTCATTGAGAACTGCTCAAGCTTGTTTAAATTGTGTGGTTCGTTTTGAGCACTGAAGTACTACTTTGGATCTAATCTGTTTGCCGTTGCAAGAGATTGATGTGATAATTGGGATGGATTAGTTAGAAGCGAATAATGCCATTCTTGACTGTGCTCAGAAGACTGTGTCTTTGCCTATGAATATCCCTAGTGTTGAAAAGGATGAGAGTGTTTATTTGTCTTTTGCTCAAGCGGGCAGGTATCTGAAGAAAGGCTGTCAAGGGTTCCTAGTTTTCTTCTCTGTGAATGTGGCTATGGAAGGGGGTGTCGAAAGATACCCGATTGTGAATGAATTTCCTGATGTGTTTCCAGAGGAGATTACTGGTTTACCCCCACCACGAGAACTGGAGTTTTCCATTGATTTGGTGCCCGGGACTAGTCCTATTTCGAAAGCTCCATATCGAATGGCACCATCCGAATTGAAAGAGTTGAAGAAACAGATTGAGGATTTATTGAAACGAGGTTTTATCAGACCTAGTGTTTTGCCTTGGGGAGCTCCAGTATTGTTTGTCAAGAAGAAGGATGGTAGCCTCAGATTGTGCATTGATTACAGGCAGCTAAACCGAGTGACGATCAAGAATAAATATCCTTTGCCTAGGATTGAAGACTTGATTGATCAGTTGGCAGGTGCCTCTGTATTCTCTAAAATCGATTTGAGGTCGGGATACCATCAATTGCGAGTACGTGCTGAGGATGTGCCTAAAACGGCATTTTGGACTCGATATGGTCATTATGAGTTTCTTGTGATGCCATTCGGGTTGACAAATGCCCCGGCAATCTTCATGGATTATATGAACAGGGTGTTTCGGCCGTATTTGGATAAGTTTGTGGTGGTTTTTATTGATGACATTCTGGTTTACTCCAAGAGTGAGGAAGAGCATACGCATCATCTTCGGATTGTGTTGCAAATATTGCGGGATCACCAACTGTATGCTAAGCTCAATAAGTGTGAGTTTTGGCTACGGGAGGTGAAATTTCTGGGTCATGTGATTTTTGCAGAAGGTGTGGCTGTAGACCCTAGTAAAGTGGAAGCGGTGTTGAATTGGGAGAGACCGCAATCGGTGACGGAAATTCAGAGTTTTCTGGGATTGGCTGGATACTACCGAAGGTTCATTAAGGGATTCTCTCAGCTTGTTATGCCATTGACTAGACTCACCCGTAAGGATCGATCTTTCATTTGGGATGACAGGTGTGAGAGAGCATTCCAAGAGCTGAAGGTTTGTCTGACGTCCACCCCAGTGCTCATTATCCCTAACCCATCAGAGTCGTTCACTGTGTACACAGATGCCTCTAAGAAGGGTCTAGGGTGTGTCTTGATGCAGCAAGGTAGAGTTGTGGCGTATGCTTCAAGACAGTTGAGGCCTCATAAAGAGAACTATCCTACTCATGACCTTGAGCTAGCAGCTGTAGTGTTTGCCTTGAAATTGTGGAGGCATTATCTCTATGGCGCTCAGTTTGAGGTGTTCAGTGATCACAAGAGTTTGAAGTATTTGTTTGATCAGAAAGAGTTGAATATGAGGCAAAGGCGTTGGGTTGAGTTCCTTGTGGACTGTGAGTTTGCTCTAAAGTATCATCCTGGGAAAGCCAATGTTGTGGCAGATGTATTGAGTAGAAAGTCAATCCATATGGCCATAATGATGATGAGGAAGCAACAGTTACTAGAAAGCCTGAGAGATATGAAGTTATCTATTAATATCCATCCTGGAGTACTAGTAATGAGTTCCATCAGTGTATCAAGTGATTTATTGAGGAACATTTGCTATGCTCAGATGGAGGATGAATATCTTTTGGGCGTTCGGGAACATATTGAAATGGCGGAGACCCAGGACTTTGATATTCTGGAGGATGGTATCATCCGGTATCGAGGTCGGATTTGTGTACCAAACGTTGTGGGGTTGCGTGAGATTATTTTGGACGAATCTCATAAAAGTAAGTACACTATCCATCCAGGTACCACTAAGATGTATCAGGATTTGAAGAGAGGTTATTGGTGGCCAGGCATGAAAAAGGACATCGCAGAGTTTATGGCAAGATGTCTGATTTGTCAGAAGGTAAAAATTGAGCACCAATTGCCTGCTGGTATGTTGCAATCTTTGGAGATCCCGAAGTGGAAATGGGATAGCGTTTCCATGGATTTTGTGATGGGATTACCGAGGACCTCTTCAGGATACAATGCGATATGGGTCATTGTGGACAGGTTGACGAAGTCGGCCCATTTTCTTCCAATTCGAGAAACTATTTCAATGGAGAAGTTAGCCAAGTTGTATGTGAATGAGATAGTAAGGCTACACGGAGTCCCGATTAATATTGTGTCAGACAGATATCCAAGGTTTACATCCAGGTTTTGGAAATCTCTCCAGAAGGCCATGGGTACGAAGTTGAGTTTTAGTACTGCTTATCACCCTCAATCTGATGGGCAGACTGAACGGACTATTCAGACTCTGGAGGATATGCTGCGGGCATGTGTTCTGGAGAATAAAGGCAATTGGGATAAGTTTCTGCCGTTGGTTGAATTTGCCTACAATAACAGTTTCCACTCGAGTTTGCAAATGGCTCCGTATGAAGCGTTGTATGGCAGGAAGTGCAGGTCACCGTTGTGTTGGGTTGAACTTGGTGAAAGGAGTCTTTTGGGCCCAGATATTATGGATCAAACCTCTAGGCAGATAGAGAGTATTCGTCAGAAGCTTCTTACAGCTCAGAGTCGGCAAAAGAGTTATGCGGATAGAAGGAGAAGACCATTGGAGTTTGATGTTGGGGATCATGTGTTTTTAAAGGTCACTCCTAGTACTGGTGTTGGAAGATCGATTCGAGCCAAGAAACTCACTCCGAGGTATATGGGTCCATATCAAATTCTTGAACGAATTGGGCTACTAGCGTATCGAGTGGCGCTACCACCTAGTCTTGCTGGATTGCATGATGTTTTCCACGTGTCTCAACTCAAGAAGTATCATCCAGATCCGTCTCATATAATTGATGATGAAGCAGTTCAAGTACGAGAGGATTTGACTTTTGAGGTCACACCGTTGCAAATTCTAGATGTGAAAGAGAAGCAGTTGAGGAATAAGACCATAAAATTGTTAAAGGTCCTTTGGAGCGGTTTGATGTCCAATGATGTCACGTGGGAGACTGAAGATTCTATGCGGAGGAAGTATCCAGAGATTTTTGCTTGAGGTAAGAGATGAAATTTCGAGGACGAAATTTTTATAAGGAGGGGAGAGTGTAATGCCCCTCATGATATTTTTCTTGGCATTGTGTTCAGGACCGGAGGAAACAAGATGGAGGAAGGCTCAAGTGGAGTCTGGAAGAGCTTCACGCCACGGCGAAGAGTAGGGCCGCCGCGGTGAGAAGCTTTCCAGTGGCGTTGTTCTGGAAAATTTGGTGGAGTCGCGGCGAGGAGTGCTGGAGCCGCGGCGAGAGTCGGAAAAATTGTTTAAATCCGGATCAGTCGGACGTGAAAGAAAGAAAGGAAACGAAGGGAGTGACGCAGAGAGAGACGAGGAGCGGTGCTAGGGCTCGACTTTTCCGGCATCTAGGAGCGATTTTCGGACCTCAAGAGCTGGGATTCGAGTTGGTAAGCGTTCCCTACTCCTCTCTCTCTCCATTTTCTTCGGTTGAAATTTGGGATTTTCGGTTGTACGGTTGGATTTCCAGTTTAGGGTGAAATCCACCGATTGAAATGGATGTTTTTGGGGTTAAGGAAGTGTGTTTTGTGTTCTTGTTGCTTTGATGTGAGTTTTGAAGGGATTATGTGTGTTTAGAGCTTAACCCTAGGTTGTCTTCGGTAATAGCTCTTAGGAATCCGAGGTATTTGAGGTTGTGTAGTGTTTGAGTAATCCCTAAGAGCTTATTGATGCGTGTAAAGGGTGTTGGAACCTTGGGTTAGGTTAATGTGGTGGAATTGTGAGGTTTGATTTGTTGGTATATTGTGCTAATGGAAGAATTGTGACATGATAAAGGTTGTTGGCCATGCGAGAGGGGTTCACGCGTACTGGACAGTTCAAGGAAGCCTGTGGAACTCGTGTGTGTGTGGTAACGACAATTGAGGTAACCGGATGTTTGTTTTATGTGATTATATGTTGATATGTATATGTACGTATATGCATGTTCCTTTTCATACCACGATATTGATAGTGTGTGTGTACGATTTTCTACATATCGTGGTATGTACGGCTTGTTGATGTATGATGATTGTATACGTTATGATGTGTAGCATCCCCATACTATTGCATGCTAGCATGTCCATATGATATATGATATGATAGTATACGTATATATAAATGTAGAGGCATGTTGGCATGACATTGATATCATCACCACATGATTGCATAGTGAGAAATGGATGACGAGGTGATGATGATGAGATATGATGTGATAAAGATCCCTATCGCTAAATCCTCTCCATGGGAGAGCCAGGCGGTAGAGGACATGATATGATATGATATCCCTGTCACTAAATCCTCTCCTAGGGAGAGCCAGGTGACTGTGGTTTTGGGGATGGACCTTCTCTAAATCACCATCAATTCGTGATGGTCCAGTGGAAGGAGAGCCACGGTCCGAACTCTAGTGTAATCATTGGCCCGGTTGCATTAGGGTAAGGTGAGCTTGGTGATGTCCTGGAATCTGTCTTCACCGACTGTTGGAAAGGAATCATCTATTGAATGTCTTATGAGGACGATAGCTCGTGGTTCTAGCCGTGTATGAGGGAGAACATGTATACCATTCATTAGCATTGCATTGCACGACTGTGTGGATCAGTATATATATATGTGTGTGTGGTTGTTGTTCCCGGTTACTGAGACATTGTCTCACCCCCTCTCCTATAAACTAACCTTTCAGGTGACGGTTCTGGCACTAGTCCAGAGAAGACGCGGGAGTAGCTGTGTACGTGGGAATAGTCTATGTAGTGTGTGTATGTTGTATTAGTATCTTATGCCAAGTAGGATAGCATGTTTTGTAATGGATAATGTTATGATTGAGATTGGCTATGTATGGATGTTTATGTATGTGGTATGTATGGTTGAATGTTGTTGAGAAGTATGTGTGACTGTTTTGGTAAGTCCAGAGTGTTGTTGGGCCTTGTCGGTTTGAGTAAGGGCCTGTAGCCCATTTGGTCAGGTTGGGTTCCAAGGGGTCAAATCTCAGAGGAGTCGTTCCTTTGAGGTAAAACCTCTTTGGATAGGTTGGTTTGGGGGTTTTGGACCTGTATGAATGGTCTCTGAGCGACCAGTTGCCTTTGGTGGCAATTGGAGGTGGCTAGTGGTGAGTTTTGGTCAATAAGTGGCCAAAACAGTGTCAGGGGTCCAGAATCTCCATACAGAGTCGGATTGAGGTGAAAGTGGTGTCTTTGGATAGATGGGGAATAGATTGACTTGTAGGAGTTGGATTCGAGTCAATCGGAGGTCGGAGCATAAAGTTATGCATGTCAGAAGTTCACTCCGGAGTGTTGAAATTGCTGATATGGTATATCAGCAGGGGGCGCCGCGGCGCCAGAGGAGACAGAAGTGATGTTGAGACAGGGGAGGCCGGAGCCGCGACAGTACTGTAGCGGCCGCGGCCCCAGCCCAATTTTTGGTGCTTTTGTGTCATTTTCGCTGTGTTTATGAATATGAAGAGTTGTTTTGAGATGTCAGGGTGTGTAGGGTCAGATTTTGAAGTTTTTGGTTAAGTTTGGAGGTGTCAGGAGGTAAGATGTTACAAAAGTAGTGTTTATGGTTAGTTTGGGACTAGATTGACTTGTAGGAGTTGGAATCAAGTCAATTAGAGGTCAGAGCATAAAGTTATGTGCATTACAAATTCGCCTCAGAATGTGGAAGTTGCTGATATAGGATATCAACATGAGGCACTGCGGCTCTAGAGTCCAGGCCATGGCACCAGAGGAGATAGTAGTGTATGCAAAATAGGGGAGGTCAGGAGTCACGGCGGTACTATAGCGGCCATGGCCCAAGCCCAGTTTTTGGTGTTTTGGGGTTCATTTCCACTATTCCAAAGTTGTGAGAAGTTGTTTTGAGATGTCAGGGTTGTATTCGGTTGGATTTTGAAGTTTTGGTCAAGTCAGGAGGTGTTAGGATGTAGGGTGTTACATCTTGCAATAACCTCAGTACAACACCAGCCCGAACTTTGAGCTGTACAAACCTCTCTTACTCTTTTCCCTCAAGAGTAATAATAACTCTCTTAGTGTATTCTCACATTATGTACTTGTTGAATCAAGTGTTTTGATGATTCCAAACCAACCTTCAAGAGCTTGGAATAAAGATATCAAAGGTGCATAAAAAAAGGGTTCAAGTGAAGGAATTCTAGAAAAATCAGTGCAAGAATAGATGTAGAATGTTTAGTAATATTTTAATTTGAGTAAAAGACTTCGATTTGGTGAAAAGATGTTTTAAAACCTTGATTCTATGTTAATTCATGGAATATTTGAAAAACACCCGCCAACAGACGAAGTTTGAAAGGTTTATACTGATCTGCTGTTTTGAAAATTAGAACTTTGGCTTTGGAAATTTGAATTTCGTATTGAAAATGAACAAGTTTGAAAAGAGGCTTCTCTGACAGACGAATTTTGACTTGAGAAATTCAAATTTTGATACGTGTCTGAAAAGAGCTTTCTCTGACAGACGAACTTTGGCTTTTGAAAATTTGAATTTTAGATAAAATGTAACTTATGAAAATTGAAAAATTCATCTAAGAATATGTCAAAGTTCATCTGAAAACAAGTTTAAAAAGAGCTTTAAAATTGCTCACTAACAAATGAACTTTGAACTTGAAAATTCGAATTTCAGATGCAAAGCTTGTGAGTCTGTTGTGTTGATGTGTTGATATACGAATGACAAAATTCAGAAATTCGAACTTTAAAGTAAGTTTGAAAAGAGGTCTCTCTGACAGATGAACTTTGCCCTTTGAAAATTCAAATTTCGAATTGATGAACTATTGTGCCTCGTTGAACCAGCTTCTGATAGATGAATTTTGGGATTCCAAAATTTGAATTTCAAAGGCACTGTAGCAAATTGAAATTACTGTTCACACTTAATAGAACGATTTTAAATATGAAAATTCGTATGTTCCAATATAGAATCATTTTCTAAAGATGAAAATTCAAATTTTGCTTCATAACAGATGAACTTCAGGAGTTCAATGTTAAAGGCTGTAACTTTCAATTTCTACGAAATTCGTCTGTTGACCGACTGAAATTCAAACTTTGAGTGTCAAAAGCATTAAATGCGGTTGGTAAACGGATAGTTTCTTAGAGTAACTGTTGCGTAACGTTTCTAATGGCTAGATCTTGTCTCTAACATATAGTTGAGATAGAAATCTATAAATAGAACTTTATTTGAAGATGTGGGTAATGAAATTACTTTGTATATACTGAAACTCTGCCAAATCATCTATTCAAAGTCTCTTAGTCTCATATACTTCAATATTTGTATTTTAACTTTCTTGTATACTCTGATTAAGAGAGTTTATTTATTGTAAACAATTTTATTTCATCTGGAAGAAAGATTTTCTTGTGAGGGGATATCACAAGGGATTGGGGAAGCACTTAGTGAGAGTGCAAAGAGTGAAAGTGTGAGCTCTAGAAATAGAGCATCAACTTTGTACTGAGGTATTTGCAAGAAGCCCACTAAATTCTTGCAGAATAGTGGAAAATCTCAAGTGGTGACTTGGGAACTGGACGCAGGTCAAGTTGAGAGACCGAACCAGGATAAATATCTGAGTCTTCTCTTCCCTACTGCTACTTTTACTATTTATTCATTTATACTTTGTTTTACCATCACACTTTGCTTTCTTCACATTCTTGATGTTTCGTAGAAAAATTTTTAATCTTCCCAATTCACCCCCCTCTTGGGAAGCCAGCTTATTTAACAGTACTATCTACAAATGTGTAGAAATATACAGAATGAAAACTTTCTCTTAAAAGAGTGGATACAAAAGTTTAAGTACAATGAATGAGCTAAATAGAGGGTAGCTAAGTTTTGAATGGATTAGAAATCAAATTCACAGAGTTTTAACGCTTTTATGTTTTTCCTCATTATCTAACAACTTAGTTGATGTCCTATTTATAGTTTTGAAGCAAAACTATCCATTGGAAACAAAGATTAGCCGTTTCTCTTAGAAAAATAGATGTTCACCTACCACATTAAATGCATTTTACAAAGGTTATGCGAATAACCTCCTTAAGTTATGCGAATAATAGGTGACTATTTGCTTTTGTTTTTCAACGTAGTCCTTTCATTATACGGATAACCTAGCTAGGTTATATGGATAACGAGTTTCCTTGAATGACTAAGTTTTAACTCAAAAACATTTTCATGAAAACTAACTCAGTTGTTAGGATAACGTTAAGTTTTTTCTAAACTGAGTTTTTGTAAAACTTAGGTTATCAGGATAATTTGCCAAGGTTATGAGAATAACTTGTTTAACTAAGGAAAGTACAAGTACTCTAAAACATAGGTTATGCGGATAACCTCCCTGGATTATGTAGATAACATGTTTAATTCAGGAAAGTCCAAATACTTTGAAACATGGTTATGCGGATAACTTCCCTAGATTATGCGAATAACCTTTTAACAGAGAAGAGTCCAAGTGCTCTGTGACACACATTATGTGGATAACCTCCTTAGGTTATATGAATAACGGGCTGCACAATGCAATTTGCCTTCACTGTTCACTCCTTTATGCGAATAAGGTGTCTATCTTGCCAGGCTAACCACCTGGATAGACTTGAGAACATGGTCCCCAAGTTGTGTTATGCGGGTAACCTTAATCCCTTTTCATGAAATTAAAGAATTAACTTTGGAAAAGCTTTGAGATTGAGTCTTTATTCTCATAACCTTCAATGGTTATGTACATAAAGTAAAACATTTTCATGAAAACAAGGTAAACACTTAGAAACATCTTTGAACTTGAGACTTTATCCTCATAAACTGAAACATTTTCATGAAAACAAAGTGAATACTTAGAAACATTTTTTAAATTAAAACTTTATCCTCATAAGGTAGCTCTTTTTATGAAAACCATTTTGAAATCATGAGCTAATAATTAATCATTCATTTAGACATCTCATTTAATATTGGGTGAATTGAAATTCAAAGTTTAACTACCTTCTTTTACAAATAGCTTCCTAAAATATGTGAAACAATTCTTCAATGTTCAGGAAACTTTAACTTTGTTCTTTATTTGCTTAAGTTCCTTTGATATGAGATTTCCAAGCACATTTGTTTAGAATAATCAAAACCATCTGAATTAACATTTTTATTTTAGTTTACTTTGATGTCATGAAGGATTTCTTTTTCTAACTAGAATATCTTGTAGACTGCCAGCTAGGATAAGTTAGTCAGAAAATGACACATGGCACACAAACAATTAAAGATAACGGATTTGTAACGGTAAGGGCAAAATTGCTACAATTTAAAAAAATGGATGATAACATTATGCCAAAAAATAATTTATGGTGCTAATAACAATATTGAGAATACTTCGTGGATAAATTTGCATTGGTAGATATGTACTCCCTCTAATCTTTTCTATAAGATGTTTTCTAGAAACTTTTTTATCATTTTTATAAAGTGTTATGTAATATTATGAGATACTTTTCATTTTTTACCTCTATATTTAATCACTAGCCTTGTAAATTGTTTCTTGAAAAAAGTAGATATTTTAGTTCATATTTGGTTGGATCATTTTCCCTCTCTTACTCATAATAATGATTGCTAATTAAGTTATGTTTACATTATTTTAATTAGATTGGGTAAAAATGGAATCTTTCGCTACTTTTTTTAGAAATTTAAGGATGTAAGAAACTTTCCTTAAACCGTATGAGGTAATTGTAAACATCTTATAAAAAGGATCAGAAGGAGTATATATTAAATTAAACTTGTGGTAAAATTCAATTTTCTTTAACTTCCACCTTAGCTCTTGAATGCAAATAAATCCCTAAACCATGTGGACCACATGCCCTTTTGTAATTATAGTTGCAATATGTAATAACCTTGTTTATTCATTTTGGGCAGGATATTTTGGAAATTATACAAGACGAGAGGGACCAGGACTG
Organism: Adenanthera pavonina; assembly: GCA_026686845.1. NCBI lineage: Eukaryota > Viridiplantae > Streptophyta > Magnoliopsida > Fabales > Fabaceae > Adenanthera > Adenanthera pavonina. The sequence continues at coordinate 19,354,863 of JAIVEN010000004.1, forward strand.
AGGAAAGGATCAGAATGAGTAAGTGAGAAGAAAGGAGGCAGACCACATTGATGTCGTGGCGAGCTTTATTGGTGCCATGAGAAGAGGTGCTGAAGCTAGGCTTGGCTCGAGTTGGTGGGGATTAGTGCCATGGCAAGCAAGCTTATCGTATGTTACAACGCCAGCCGTGGAATGTTTTTAAATCAAAAAACCTTAGACTCATTGGAACAGTATGAAAACAAAGGGGATTTCATGGCTCTACTAGGTTTATATCATTTTGAGACTGTGAAACACATTTTTGACCTTGGAGAACTTCAATCTTATGGTCGAGTAAGTGGATCTTCTTCTTCTCCCTTCCGTTTTCTTCAAGTTTTATGGTGGATTTTTGTGGTGGTGGTGCAGGCTTTCATTTGGGCTACATTTTCACTAATCTATTTGTGTCTAAATGCATTAAAGATATGTTGTAGGGTGTTTTGAAGCTATGGGTGTTGTTTTTCAATGGTTACATAGTATTTTCCTCAAACCCTTGTCCTCAACTCTGTTTCACTTGATGTCTGAATTTGTGTGGGCTATAATCTGGCTTTATGAGTTATTTTAAGTGTTTTGGTGTATAGGTTTGCTTGTGGAAACTTTGTTTGAGTTGATTTTATTTCGGGATACCAACTCATGTACACCAAAGTTTGAGAATGTAACAACCTACTTTCACAAACCCCAAATATTCACTCAAAACATTAAAATCACCAACAGGGGGACAAAATACTACTAGGCCCACGGCCAACTACCGTGATGCCGTAGCCACTATAGTACTATTGTGGCATGAGAGAGGCAGTAGCACTTGGCACCACAACTAAGCTTTAGTTGCAACGGCACTCGTATCAGATTTCATGTAAGCAATTTGTTGATTTTTGGCTGAACTTCCAATGTGCACAACTTTGTGCTTTGACCTCTGATTGACCTGATTCCAACTCCTACAAATCAATCGTGTCCCAATCTACCTATAGATAATGGTTTTATCTCAGTCCATCATGTATAGAGATTTTGGACACCAGTGACCTATTTGGTCACTTTTTAGCCAAAACGAACAACTAACAACCTCCATTTGCCAATAAAGGCAATTTGGCACTTAAGGACCATTCACACAGATTCTATTTGGCTCAGCCAACTTGTCTAATGAGGTTTCACATAAGAGAAACCACTCCTCTAAGATTTGACCTGCTTGAACCCCAAATTCACAAAATGGCTTTATGCTCTAAAATGTAATATCTCAAAATTTCACTGGATACTAGGTGATAAAAGACGACATAAGTGATGATAATGTAAAATATGTAAGGAATTCGTGAAAATGGACCGATACTATTTTGCGTGAAATAGGGCAAAGAGATCATTTTTTCCCTGGTTGGATGGAGAAATGTAAAAATTATATTTTCTCCTGTAAAGAAATATAAAAATAACATTCATGTCCCAAAAGTATTAAAATTTACGTGGTAAAGAAATAGAAAAACCTTGGGGAAAATTACACCTAATGTCTCAAAAGTTTTAGAAATTATAATTTAACCTTTGGATTAAGGGTAATTTTGCAAATAAGCAAAATTACTGTCAAAACGAAGCCCTCGATGAGAGAAGTCCAATGGTATATGGCACTGAGGGTTAATATTCAAGAATAAAGAAATAATTAGTGTCGAGTGTCCAAAAGTAATAGTAAATTGATGAAGTAAACCGTGGGCCCTATCGATAGTTAAAAAGAAATCAGGTCAGGATATGGGCTATACATAGATACCATTTGGGACAGGATAATTATGGAAATATAAAAATAAAATAAGAATAGTCCTATATCCCAAAAATGCTAAATTAGTATAAAGACGGTTTTATCGGTACGGTTAAAAAGTACCCAGATTGAGGTATATTTGGATCAAGAAAATTGGGCAATTTTTGGACACCACAAGCTCTCCCATGTGTGACTTCCTACAGCCATGTGACAGAAAGCAATATTATATTATTTTTGGAATACTTCTTGAAGAAGTATGTAAAAGAAAAAAAAAAGATAATTAAGGGTTAGCAAAAGTAACCATGATTAGCTACATCATTAGCTACTTAATTAACCATTTAAACCCTTCTCTTTCCTCACCATTCACACATGACCAGAAGCCAAAACAAACCCAAAAAAATGCAAGAAAAGGAAGGGGAAAAGGAGGAAGAAAAGGAAGAGGAACCAAGGGAAAATCAAAGCACAAATTGGTAAGCTTGCCTACTACTACCCTAAGCTTACTATCTATGGTTTTCAAAGCATGATTTATGGTTTAGTTTTCTTCCTTTCTATCTTAGGGTGTCAGCCAAAAATGTGACTTAGCAATAGGAATGAGTTTTGAACCATTAAACTTAAGGGAAAGCTTAGATTATCCACTAGAAACATGAATCCATGGATGGTTTGAAGTGATTTTAAGGAAATTTTTTTCAAACATTTTGAGACAATTTCGGCCACAACAAGGGGAGTATTTAGAGTTGTAATTTCATGAGTTTGACCCCAAAAATGGATTCCCCATGGTCCAAAACCTTAAGAACAAGTGTGTTGTACAAAGAGAGATCAAAAGAAAGCTAAGTGAAAAATTTGGGTTTTAGTGTTATGGTATTGTATAATTTCAAAAAACCAATGGCTAAATTAGTTCAATGATGATATTATTAGATTCAAGGAAGTGTTAGGAGGCTCAAGAAGTGGCATACCAAGTTTGGAGAGCAAGGGAGCATCATAAGGTAGTTAATTTCCCATACTAGCATTATGTTATCATAGTTGTTTTCAATGTGCTTTATGCCTTGTCATATGATTGCAATGATATTTTGTGATGATTTATGTGTATTGGATGAGTTGATTGAGAGTCATTGAGACCCCGAAATGTCCATTTTTCAAAATGAAACTGTGCAGAAAATTTTATGAATTCATATGATGCAAATGTGTTAATGTATTCAAAATATGTTATCTTGATATTTTCATGCTTAATGTGATGATGTGATGGAATGTTGAGTGTTAACTACTGAGATTCTTTGAATCTCACCCTCCAAAATATTAATCATGAATAGGTAGCAACAATGACAAGACCACCAAGGAAGAGAAAGGAAAGGAGAAAGAATTTGGCCATTAACTTGATAATTCTAGCAATGACCATGAGTTTTGACCTTTTGTGTAATTTTGTAAATATGATGTAAAGTATGTTTCTTCAAGTTTTTATGATACCTTAGGTCTTAGCTAAAATATGGCATAGCATAGAAATGATGTATGACCATGTAAATATTTTATGGCTTTTGTTGGCAAAGTAGTAAGATATAAATGGTCATCTTGACCTATGTAAAGTAAATATGCCACTATTTAGACTTTTGATGTATAAAGTATGAATAGTATACATGATTTGAAAGTAGATAGGAAGAACTCTCCAATGGTTCAAAGAACACTCAGATTGGATGTGTGTGCAATATTTGGCAGATTTTTATGTTTAATCCCAATTAAAATGATTATTTTTGCAGTTTTCGTATTAATTGTGAAAATTCACAAAGTTTTGTGTATAGATCAGTATCATCATTGCTCTAACTTATATTTTTTCCATGTATACAAAGTTATAAGCTATACCTAGAGACTTGAATCACATGCATATGATTTTTATTGATTTAGTTATGATTTTCCAAAATTTAATCGGAATAAATAAATTCAATTAAATGAATAGTGGACAAAGTTGAAAAAATTTTATTAAGACTTTTTTTGTGATTCAAGATCCTACTACAATAAAAATAGACTTTGGAAGGATTAAATACATGAAAAATGGGCCCATAAGGGAGGTGTTACATAAAACACACAACTTAAGCTAAAAACCACTTTGGGCTTACACACATGGTCAATCCGGCCCATAGAGACATACTTCAACCATACACGGTCAATATCATCATCGTCATCATTATACAACCATCATCATTGATCCATGTCATTTCATAACATACACAATCTTATCCCCAGGATAACCCAACAATACAAAAACACCTAATTCTACTTTGCACAAATCATTACATAGGTTGAATGGTAAAATTACTAGTTATAAATGATGTTCCCAAGGTGGAGAAATCTACGAGATGTTCTCCACACTAGTATCAAAGTCTTTACTTTAAATGTTGGCCACGGTGGGTGTGAGACAAAGCCTTAGTAACTGAGAACACAAACACAAGCAACTTATATAATCTATTTACACAATTATGCATAGGGTATAATGCAATGTAAAATGTCATGGTATGTATGTCTCCCTCATACAAGACTAAAACCATGGGGTAAGTCATGATAGGACATTCCAATAGGTGATTCCCTTTCAATAGCCAGTGAAAACTAATTTTGGGACATCACAAAGCTCACCTCACACTAATGAAACCTGACCAAATGTTACACTAGTGCTTAGACCATGGCTCTCCTTACCTTGGACCACCCCGAATTAGTAGTGATTTAGGGAAGGTACAGTCTAGTGCCACCTAGCTCTCTGGGCCAGAGGAGAGGATTTAATGGTAGGGATCCTCGATCCTATCACCATATCATATATATCATCATATAATATCATATCTCATCATCACCTCTTGATCCACTTTTTCTCACAATGTTCATGTGATGATGATATTTGTGCCATGTCATCATATGTATGCCACTATGAAATCTTTATCATATTCATCAATGTCATGCTAGCATGCAATGAAATCACATGTAATATCATGTCTATCATAATCACACATCAATGCCAGGCATCTAGGCTCATACCTTATCTAGCTATAGAAAAATCACAAACACACACACATAATAATAGTGGTATGAAAGGGAACATGCATATATACATGTATATAAATACAAATCAACAGTCAACATACAAACACAAACACTTGTTTACCTAAAATTGTTGACATCACAGACATGGGCTAAAGCCATTGTCTTAATATCGAACAAGAGCCGAATCACCTCTTATCACCTAAACAATCACTACAACACGGGCAGGCAATAATTTCGCCATAGTGTGAGACCTTTGTGTTTGAAAAATTCATCCAAGTTCCAGCTTGTTCACCAAGGTGCCCTGGTTTAGCCATGGCGTAAGGTGATTCTATCTCCTTTTTGCTCTTTGTCCATCATGTTTCCTTTGGTCCTACACATATTATCCAGTATAAATCTCGTTAGCTCGAGTCTAAGTCTATGATAGTATACTGAGGGTTGTTACATTCTCCTCTCCTTATAAAAATTTCGTCCTTGAAATTTCAAACTCTTAGCTCATGTGGAAAACATCATGCAACCTTATGAGATTAGGTAGTAGCGCCACTCAATATGCTATTGGCTCAATTCGCTCCAGAATTTTGTATGGACCTATACATTGAGGAGTGAGCTTCTTTGCTTGAATTGATCTTCCAACACCGGTTGTAGGAGAAATCTTCAAAAATACATTATCTCTAGCATTAAACTATGATGGTCTCTTCTTTCAATCTGTATAACTCTTCTATCGACTCTGAGCAGTCAAAAGTTTCTATCAAATGCTCTCTGTTTCATGAGAGGTTTTATCCACGTTATTCAAGCTTAATAGACTTCGATCACCAAGTTCAACCCAACACAATGGTGATCTATACTTTCTGCCATACAAAGCTTTGTAAGGAGCCATTTACAAACTTGACTGGTAACTGTTATTGTAGGCAAATTTGACCAATGGCAGATATTGATCCCAATTGCCTTTATTCTTGAGAACACATACCCACAACATTTCTTCTAGAGTTTGAATTGCTCTTTCAGTCTGCCCATCAGATTGTAGATGATAAGCAGTACTGAAGTTTAACTTCATTCCCATGGCTTTCTAAAGGGACTTCCAGAACCTTGACATATTCCTAGGATTTCTATCTGACACAATACTCATTGGAACTCCATGCAATCACACGATTTCATTTATATACAATTAGGCCAATTTCTCCATAGTAATAGTCTCCCTGATTGGAAGAACATGGGTCAACTTTGCCAATCTATCCATAATTACCCATATTGCATTATGGCCTGAAGAGGTTCATGCTATTCCCATTACAAAATCCATTGAAATACTGTCTCATTTTGACTCTAGAATCTATAGAGGTTGCAACGAACCTGCTGGTAGTTGATACTCTATCTTCATCCTCTAACAAACTAGACATCTTGCAACATATTTTGCAATATCCTTTTTCATTCCTAGCCACCAGAACCCTTACTTCAAATCATGGTACATCTTAGTGGTACCTAGGTGAATAGTATACTTGCTTTTATAAACTTCTTCCAGAATAGTTTCCCACAACCTTGAAACATTTGGCACACAAATTTGACCGCGCTACCAGATGATATCATTCTCTAATATATCAAAGTTTTTGGTTTCTACCATTTCAATTTGTTTCTGAATGCCTAAAAGATAGTTATCCTCCAGCTGCATAAAGAAAATATTCCTTAACAAATCACTTGATACATTAATAAATCCTACTACTAGGACTCCAGGGTGTACATTGATGGATGACTTCATATCTCTCAGGCTTTCTAGCAACTATTGTTCTCTCATCATCATGGTTGTTATATGGATCAACTTCCTGTTCAGTGCATCTACCTCTACATTGGCCTTCATAGGATGATACTTGAAAGTAAACTCATAATCCTTTAGAAACTCTACCCATCACCTCTATCTCATGTTTAATTCTTTCTGATCAAAAAGATATTTCAAGCTCTTGTGATCGCTGAACACCTTGAATTGTGCACCATAGAGATGATACCTCCATAACTTTAAGGCAAATACTACAACTGCTAGCTTAAGGTCATGAGTCAAGTGGTTCTCCTCATAGGGTTTCAACTGTCATGATGTGTAGGCTACAACTCTTCCCTATTGCATTAACACACCTTAAAACCTTTTTAGAGGCATTCGTATAAACTGTGAACAGCTCAAACTAGTTAGGGATGATCAAGACTGGGGTGGATGTTAGATGAACCTTTAGTTCTTGAAATACTCTCTCACACCTGTCATCCCAAATTAAAGGTCTATCCTTGCGAGTTAGCCTAGTCAATGGCATAACAAGTTGAGAGAATCCTTTAATGAACCTCAAGTAGTAACCTGCCAATCCCAGAAAGTTATAAACTTCGGTCATTGATTGCAGTCTCTCCCAATTTAACAATGCTTCTACTTTGTTAGGATCCACCGCTACGCCTTCTTTAGAAATTACATGACTAGAAACTTCACCTCCCGTAGCCAAAACTCACATTTACTAATTTTGGCATACAATTAATGATCACGTAACACTTGCAGCATCATCCGAAGATTAAGTGCATGTTCTTTCTCACTCTTGGAATATATCAGAATATCATCAATGAACACTACCACAAACTTGTCAAGATACGGCTAGAACACCTTATTCATATAGTCCATAAAGATGGCCGAGGCATTGGTCAACCTGAAGGGCATCACAAGGAACTCACAATGCCTATATCAAGTTCAAGAAGCCATCTTGGGCACATCCTCTATATGCACCTAAAGTTGATGGTATCACGACCTCAAATCAATTTTGGAGAAAGCTGAGGCACTAGCCAATTGTTCAATCAAATCATCGATTCGGGGTAACAGATATTTTTTCTTAATTGTCACTTAGTTCAGCTGCTTGTAATCAATGCACAATTTGAGGCTGTCATCCTTTTTCTTGACAAACAATACTGGAGCTCTCTAAGGCAAGATGCTCAGTTTGATAAAACCCTTCTTCAACTAATCTTCTACCTACTTTTTGAGCTCTTTCAATTTAGAGGGTGCCATTTGATATAGAGCCTTAGAAATGGGACTTGTTCCATGCACCAAATCAGTGGAAAACTTTAACTCCTGTAGTGGTGGCAAGCTGATAATCTCCTCTAGTAATACATTAGGGTATTCATAAACAATCAGATACATTTATACTCCTTCTTCTATGTTCATGTTAACAAAGATGAAAACCAGAAACCCTTTTTGTAAATACTTGTTGGCTTGAGCAAATGACAAACAAACATTTCCGTCCCCTTGATCACTAGGGATATTCATTAGTAATGATGTAGTTTTCTGAGCATAGTCAATAATAGCATTATTCACCTCCATGATAACATCAATATCTTGAGTGGTAAACAAATTAAATCAACAGTAGTGCTTCTGTGTTCAAAGTGAACCACACAATTCAAACAAGTTAAAGGAATTCTTATTGAAACTCCTGTAGATGTAGAAACTAAGAATTCAAAAGGCAACTTAATTGCTATAACTCCTAATCTCTAAGCACAATCAAAAGATATGAAGGAATGCGATGCACCAGAATCAAATAAGGCATAAGTAGAGAAATCATTAAGTTTAGGTTTACGTCGAATCAAGTTAGGTGCTGCATCTGCCTCCTGTCGGGTTATGGTAAAGACTTGTCTGGGCACTGTTGGCTTTGTCATTACATCATTGTGCCTTAGCTTATGACAATTTCGTGAAATGTGTCTCAGCTTCCCACAGTTACAACAAATCAAGAATGGTCTATCACCATGATTCATTCCACATTTTATGCAAGAAGTCGAGGTGCTACTTGAACTGTATTGAGAAGGAACCACATCTCTTCGTATGAATTCACTATGACTAGAGCTTCCTTGGTCAAATCCTCCTCTGTAAAATTGTCCTATGCCAAACCAACCTCTGTTGGACTGATCTCAACCAAACTTGCCTCTACCTCTACCAAAATGGCCTATATTATGACAGCCTTTTTCTCCACTAGAACCACTTCCAAATCTACTTCCTTTACTAATACCTTGGGTAGGTCTTAGATGAGAAAAGACAGAAATCATTGAATTTCTCTTTTCCTCCTTTATTTCCCGCATTAGTCAGGAGAGAACACACATCTTCACATATAAGTCCTCAAAGGATGTGAATTCAACTACTGCCAATTGCTCCTTAATTACTGAACGGGCTCCCTCAAATAGATGTTGAGCCTTCCACCTATCATCAGGGGGATTCTTCAGGTAGATATAATATTTGGCTAGATCCAGAAATTATTCTATGTTCTTATCAGTTCACAAGTTCCCTTGCTAAAATGCCAGAACTTCAGCCTCCTTTTACATCATCAGGGCAGGAGAAAAGTAATATGTGAAGAATCTCTCCTTAAATTACTCCCAGTTTATTGGAGCTCCCAGTGCTTCCACACTCAGGATGACACTCCTCCACTAATACTTAGCCTTCTTCTCCAATTTAAACACTGCTAATTGTATGATTTGCTTAGAAGTGCAATCTATCACATCAAAGATGGTCTCTAATTGGTCTACCTATTCTTCAGCTAATGTAGGGTCCATTTTACCTTCGAAAGCCAGGAGATTGAACTTCCTAAAGTCCTTCAGTTGAGAGGAGATATCCCTTCTTTTAGCTGTCTCGGCTCTACCTGGATCTACTTCATCCTCATCATTGCCATATCTAGTATTAAAATCCATATACATGCTAGCCTCTTCATGTTACATCTTACATTTTGAAACATTTTCCCATGAAAATTTGCTTATTTGATGTGTCAAAATATATTTAGACAAATTCAAACCAATTAAAATTTTAAAATTTGTACATAACTATTTTCGCTGCTTCATAGCTCATTGTGCAGTGATTTTTCAAAAATCATAACTAAATATAGAAAAATAATTTCTTAGTGGTTCAAGTGTCTAAAAATCTTGCACACCTTGAATTTTCAGGGAAAAATCAGAAACTGAGAAATGAACTTACCAATTCGTACAGTTTATTATAAACATATTACTATTCATTTCACGCCTTTGTTTCTGTCCAAAAATCTGAACCTTAATTTTGAAAATTCATTTCTCTTAATATACAAATATATTTGGCATATATTTAACATCATTGGAAAGATTTACTTGTATACTTTCTAATCATATTTTTTTTGTACATTTATTCTACTCCTACGGGTTAGAGAAGCAATATATGTCACTAGAGGTCAAATAAAACCATCACTAGAGCAGTTCTAATAAATCATGCATAACTACCATTGTATAAACCCAAATATAACCAAATCAGTGCCATTATATTCTTGAGACATTGATCTTTCTGTACATATAAACCACAAAATTTTTTAATATATATTCAAATTTATACAATGTATCAAAATAAGCAGCCAAAACAGAGTAATAATGCGTCATTCTTCTTCTTCCATCATCTTTGCTAAATTCTTTCCTTTGGCATTATTGGACCCTATTGTTGGGAGACATGGGGTGAGATGGGGGGAACATCTCAGTAGTAACATAACTCAAGCTTAACACATTATCACATTAGCTTAACTTTATATAAACATCACATAATCACAATACTTTCATAATATGCTTTTGAGAAGAACAATTAAACTATAAATTTCAATATAAATTTTGGCAACATAACGGCTTAGCAATTGGGCATCCCGAGGTTTAGCCCTTAACTCAAAACAGCCAAACCAATCATAAAAGCATCCAAATGTCACAGCAACATTTTTAAAGCATAAGCACAATGTATAAATGTAAAAGCTTAGAGTAAGAGTTACTACCTCAGAGTTTTAACCTCTAAATCTTAAGTTTTCTACTTCCTAAATAACTCCTTTGACTTGACTAGAGCCTATTAATATCATTAAACCTTACTTAATAATTTATTATCATTATATAAATTTAACTCAACTATAAACTATAAACTCTTTCCTCAAAATCATGTCTTGATCCAAAAAGAGGAATAAGAGAGAGGAAGAAAATAACTTAAACTCGAATTAATCTTTAAACTAAATAAATAAAGAAGAAATCTAGAAGTGATCTAGAGTAGAAGCTTACCTCAGAAGCCTCCTACTTGCTCTCCCTTCCTTCCTTCTCCTTTTTCTCCTTTCTTCTTTTTTCTTCCTTTCTCTCCCCACAACTCCCTCTCTCTCTCACGCTACCACTCTTTCTTTCTTAACTTTGTGGCTTGCGTGAGGTGTGAATGAATGGGAAGGGAAGGGGGGTATTTATAGGATAGCCTAGTGGATATGGATCGTCAAATTGAGATTTAATCCAAGGGCTCACAATTATTCTCACATTTAATATACTAATTTCCCATTATACCCTTAGATATTTTTGGGTTTGTGAGATAGTAGGGAAAGGGCAAAAATGTCCATCTTTTCCCTCCCTACTTTATGTCAAATCAGAAAAAGTAGATAGTGTACTTTTACTTCTGCAGATAAATTTGGCTCTACTTTGAGTACTTTTTGACTTGGATTTTCTATTATACTCAGAGTCATTTATATTTACTTTATCTATGAGATCCATTATCTTTCTCTTTTATATTTTTATATAGGGTCCACCTATCTTGCTTACTTTACTACTTTTTCTTTTCTTTTACTATTCATCTCCTCTAACACTTATTATTTATGTGGGACCCTCCATTTACCAGATTTATGTGGGACCCTCTCAGGGCCCACATACTAGTATCACTTATATTTTTAACTTGTACCGGAGTATTTAAAATATTATTAATTTTACCCCTTTTTAAGCCCATTTTTATATTTTAAAAATATTTTGGGCGTTGAGCTAATTAAATATTCAGACTTCCTCACTCGTTATGAGTCAATCCAAAATAAAAACTTTAATATTATTTATGACATTATCTGGTCATAAAATACATATACAAAAATTAGGATGTTACACTTCATGCATATCACTATACCCTTTCTGGTTTAATTACTCTTACATTTTGTTCAGTGTTTCCCCTTGGGCATTCATTTGGTCACTTAGACCTGCCAGTATGTCATGCATCTGCGTCATCAGATTACTATCACTTTGTCTTCCCCTATGAGACATCCTTTCTTATACACAAGTAACAACAAGTTCAATTATATGACTTTGGACTAGTATTGCAATGGGAATATATAAGTTTATACAAATGAAATTGTGCCAAGTATTACCACAAATAGAAACAATGGCCTAAATCATTGCTTTAATACCAAAATGTTACAAACTACTTTCACAAATCCTAAATATTCACTCAAAACATTAAAAATCACCAATAAGGGGTGAAATAGTGCTGGGCCCGCAACCAGCTATAGTGATGCCACAACCTTAGAGAGGTAGAATAGGTTAATGCCATGGCCACTACAGTAATACTACGATATGGGAGAGGAAGTAGCACTTGGTGCCATGGCCAAGCTTCGAGCACTACAGTGCTTGTGTTAGATTACATATAAGCAATATGTTAATTTTTGGCCAAATTTTCGACACGCATAACTTTATACTCCGACTTTCAATTAACCTGATTCCAATTCCTACAAGTCAATCTTATCCCAATCTATCCAGAGACACTAGTTTTATCTTAATCTATCTCCGTATGGAGATCTTGGACACCCATGACTGATTTGGTCACTTTTTGGCTAGAACTTACAGCTAACAACCTCCATTTGCCACCAAAGGCAATTTGGCACTTAAAGACAATTCACACAGGTTCTATTTAGCTCAACTAACTTGTCTAAGGAGGATTCACCCAGGTGAAACCACACCTTTGAGATTTGACCCCCTTAAACCTCAAATTCACATAATATACTCTATGCCCCAAAACACACAACTTAGGCCTAAAACCACTTCGGCTTACACACATGGCCAATCCGGCCCACAGACGCATACTCCAACCATATATCTCGTCGATATCATCATCATCATCATTATACAACCATCACCACATTCATCCTTGTCATTACATAACATACATAATCTCACTCCTGGGATAACCCAACAATACATAAAAACACAATTCTACTTGGCACAAATCATTACATAGACTGAATGGTAAAACTACCTATTACAAATGATATTCCCAAAGTAGAGAAATCTACGAATCCTTAGTCTTCCTCAAACTAGTGCTAGAGTCTTCACTTAAAATGTTAGCCATGGAGGATATGAGACAAAGTCTCAGTAACAAGGAATACAAACACAGGCAACCAATATCATCCATTCATATAATTATGTATATGGTACAATGCAATGCAAAATGTCATGGTATGCATGTCTCCCTCACACAAGGCTAGAACAACGAGCTAACATCATAACAGGACATTGCCAATAGGTGATTCCCTGCCAACAACTAGTGAAAAATGATTTTGGAACATCACTAAGCTCACCTCACAGTAATGTAACTTGGCCAAAGGTTACATTAGAGTGTGGACCATGGCTCTCCTTCCTCTGGATTACCCCAAATTAGTGGTGATTAAGGAAGATGCAGTCTGCTGCCGCCTGGCTCTCTGGGCCATGGAGAGGATTTAGTGGCAGGGATCCTCCATCCTTTTACCATTTGATATGTATATCATCATATCATATCACATCTCATCATCACCTCTTGATCCACCTTTTCTCACAATGTTCATATGAGGATGATGTTTGTGCCATGTCATCATATGTATGCCACTATGTAATCATTATCACATTCATCGATGTCATCCTAGCATGCTATGAAATCACATACAATATCATATCCATCATAATGACACATCAATGCTAGGGATCTTGACTCATACCTTATCTAGCCGTGTGCATATCATGATATGTAGAAAAACCATATACATACATACACATAACAATATCATGGTATGAATAGGAACATATATATATACATGTATATAAATACAAATCAATAATCAACATATAAACACAAACACCTGATTACCTGAAATCACTGATGCTTAAACCTGTCGTCTTAATACTAAACACGAGCTTAATCGCCTTAGATCTCTCAAATAACCACTATAATACCATAACATCTTCAATGAATAAAGCATAATTATCCAAAATCCATAATTCAAGCATTTAAGCCTAACCCTAGGTTCCAACAATATTTTCATACATCAATGAACCTTATACAACCATTCAAATCATAACCAATCCTATAGATTTTGGATTTCAAACTTCTCATCGCAATACAAAGCTAAGGTTTGGCACAATTCACACATGCTCCCTTTAAAACTCATACATAAACATTATTAACAATAAACCATGCTTCATTAATCCATTTACACACATTTGAGTCAATGCAATTTGATCAAACCAAAAACCCCATGCATAAACTCGGATTCCAACCTAAAACCAAAGAGAAAAGAGAGGAGAAGAGGTAAAGGATCACTTACCAACCAAAATTGAAGCCTCTAGAGTCTGAAAATCACTTACCATGGTTGGATTATCAAAACCCTAGTAGAGCTTTCTGTTTCTCCCTCTGATTCTTTCTATTTCCATCGACTGAAATGCTTCAAATTTACAAGAGTTCCGAGTCTGGCGCCATAGTGGGTGATAAGTTTACTGTGGACCGAGACACTTTTGTCCAAAAAATTCATCTAAGTTTCAACTTCTTCGCTAAGGCATGAGGTGTTTATGTCTCCTCTTTACTCTTCCTCCATCTTGGTTCCTCCGGTCTTGCACATATCATCAAGTATACTTCTAGTTAGCTTGAGTCTAAGTGTAAGATAGTATACTTAGGGTTGTTACAAAGAATCCATGTTGGTAATGAGTATTTGGCAATGTGTAGCTTGGAAACTTGCATATTTGGGATTTCCCTACTCTTTAAAGCTTTTGAGAGGTGTTCAAATTGTTGGCAAGTGATTATCTTGATGTATGATATGAGAGCTCCTTGGTTTATTGAATAAGTTAGTTGATTAAAATGGATTAATTATGTGTATTGGTTTGGAACAATGTGGTAATATGATCTTACATCCTTGGATATGTTATAGTGATCTTATCGGCCTACTGAGGTGTCAAATGGGTTCTAACAGTTGAGGTAATTGGGTTGTATTTCTTATGTTCTTAATTTGGTTATATATATGTGTTTAATCCTTTTACAGCATGATATGTACTTGTTATGAAATATGCTTTTCTTTTTCATATCATGATATGCTTTCGGTACAAAATATGGTTGTTTTTTCTCATATCATGATATGTACAGTTACACGGCTAGTAAGTTTCTTATCCTTGCTCTAGATTATGATGAAAATAGCGAATTGGCTATAGAAATCATGATATACATAGGTATGATAGATATTGACATAATACCATGAATATTGTGCACCACATGACATATCATATATATATATATTCATGTGGCATGCTAGCATGATAGAGGATGACATGTATTGATATGTAAGCATGGATTGGGCATTGTTTCTAGTTGTATATTGTTGAGATATATGGTCATTGGGTGATGATGCTCTAGATACCACATGGTATGCTAATCAACTACTTAGCACACGAGGCCTTATGTTCAGGCGGTGTGACTTGTGTTATCCCAATTACTGAATAGTTATCCTATGACCGAGAGACTTAGGTAGTTATGGAGTGGGGTGTATCTTCTCTAAATAGCCACCAATTTAGGTGGTTTAAGGGAAGGAGAGCCATGGTTCAACCTTTAGTGTAGTAGCATTTGGCTGTGTCATAACTATTAAGAGGAAAGCTTGATATTTGATGGAAGCGGGTTACTAGTTAAGGTTACCTTGTAATAGTAACTAGCTCATGGTTTTAGTAGTGTAATTATGGGATTGTGTTTGCAAATCATGTGCATTACATTCATGATAATCATGGCATTTAAATATTGTGATGGAGCCATATATTGTTTGTATTCTAAAATCCTTGGTTACTAGGACATATGTCTCTCCCCGTAGCTAACAATTCTAGGTGAAGGATCTAGTACTTGTTGGGGATTGTGCCCTAAGCCTATCATTATATTATGAACATTGTACTTCATTATGAAAAGATGTTTTTCCTTTATTACATTATTATATTGTTTGCATTTTTTTATAATAATATCCTTGGATAAATTATTTTATCCTAAATATCCCTAGTTGATTATCTTTGTGGGAACAATGATGAACTAATGCTAGTATGATTTTGATTGATGATTATGTGTTAATCATGTATAAAGATACCAATCAAAATCATAAGCACCTCTTAGGAAACAAATGCTAGATTGACCCGTTATGAGATAGCTGCATTGGTTAGGTCATGAGCATATCTCATAAATATAACTGTGTCACCGAGTCCTCAGAGTTGAGAACACCATAACTTCCTACATGAGGAACACTATGCTTTGGCATAGTCCAAAGTCATCTTTAATCGGGTGTTCATAAAGGCTATGGTCAGGCATAGTGGAATTCATGTAAAGGAAGATGAATGGTCAATATGAAATTTATCCCTCTGATTAATAGAGAGATATATCTGGACCCCTCAATGAGTGAGACTGAGAAACGTATGACCGTGGTTGAATGAAAGGGTTTCCCATTGTTCTGTCAATCTACTTAGAGATAGAGAAGGTGATGGTCGAGTAAAATGAGGATGACACATCCATGCCTCATACCTGATCTAGATATCATAAGACAAAAAGGATGTGATAGGGTTGTATATTACGTTGCATTGGATTACCAATTTCATATGATTTGAGTAGTCACAATTTCTTGCTAGAGGCTACTTGTGACTTGAGGGTACAATAGTATAATTGGCCCACAGTCAATATCGTATGGGCCTGCAAAGTCGGACACAAGAACGAACTAACTCGAGCTAGAATATCTAGATTCATTTAATCTAAAATGTATCTACATTCGATGAATTTAACGTTTAATTTAGGGTGGAAGAATTTTATAAATAAATATATTTGATATATATATTTGAAATATATATTTGATATATTAAATATATATTTATATCAAATATATATTTCAAATATATATATAATTTAATTAATTTAAATGAATTAATTTTAAATTTAATTCTATATGATAAATTTAAATTTAAACTAATATACAAATTTGAATTTGATTTATAAGATAAATTAAATTTAGATTTGATTCTGAATTTAGATTAAATAGTTAGTTTATATTTAAATCTATTAGATAGATTTAAATTTAAACTAATTTATTTAATTAAGATTTGATTTAATTTAAATAATTAATTTAAATTAATCATATATTAAACCCTATCTATATAATGATAGAGACTAGGGTTATCTGATACAAAATTAAGAGTCTCTCCTTCCACCCTAAAGAGAGAAAGAGTGGTCGCGCACTTAGAGAGAGAAAGTGTACGGATGCACAAAGGCTGTAACACCTCTCTTATGGGCTCAATTCCCATGTATTTAATCATTCTAAAGTCCATTTATATCGTAATAGGATCTTGAATCACAATAAATGCCATAATAATTTTTTTTCAATATTTGGGTACTATTCATTTAATTGAATTTATTTATTTCAATTAAATTTTGGAAAATCATAACTAAACCAATAAAAATCGTATGCATGTGATTCAAGTCTCTAGATATAGCTTATAACTTTGTCTACATGGGAAAAATATAAGTCAGAGCAATGATAGTACTGATTTGTACAACAAACTCTGTGAATTTTCACATTTTATATGAAAACTGCAAAATAATCATTTTAATTGGGGTTAAATATAAAAATCCGCCAAATATTGTTCACACATCCAATTTGAGTGATCTTTGGACCATTGGAGAGCTCTTCCTATTCACTTTTAAACCATTTACATCATTTATACTTTATACATCAAAAGTCCAAATAGTGGCATTTTTACTCTACATAGGTCAAGATGACCATTTATATCTTACTACTTTACCAAACAAAAGCCATAAAATATTTACATGGCCATACATCATTTTTATACTATATCATATTTTAACTCAGACCTGAGGCATCATAAAAACTTGAAGAAACATACTTAACATCACATTTACAAATTTCACACAAAATGTCAAAATTCATGGCATTGCTACAATTATCAAGTTAATGGCTAAATTCTTTCTTCTTTCCTTTCTCTTCCTTGGTAGTCTTGCCATTATTGCTACCTATTTATGGTTAATATTTGGGAAGGTGAGATTCAAAGAATCTTAGTAGTTAACACCCAACATTCCATCAGATCATCACATTAAGCATGAAAACATCAAGATAACACATTTTGAATACATTAACACATTTATGTCATATGAATTCATAAAATTTTCGACAGAGTTTCATTTTGAAAAATGGACATCCCGTGGTCTCAATGCCCCTCAATCAACTCAACCAATACACATAAATCATCTCAAAATATCATTGCAATCATATGACAAGGCATAAAGCACATTAAAAACAAACATGATAATATAATGCTAATATGGGAAATTAACTACCTTATGATGGTCCCTTGCACTCCAAACTTGGTACACCAATTTTTGAGCCTTCTAACAGTTCCTTGAAGCTAATCATATCATCATTTAATCCATTTAGTGTAACACCCTACCTCTTCTCACCTCCAAACTCGGCCGAAAACTTCAAAATCCAACCCATCGCAACCTAACCATCTCAAAACAACTTCCCAAAAGAGCAGTGGAAACACAACACAAAAGCACCAAAAAGTGGGCTGGGGCCATAGCCACTATAGTACTACCACGGCTCCATACCTCTCCTGCTTTACCTCTCCATTGGGCTCTCTAGCGCCACGGCCTGCTTCTTGGAGTCACTGCACCCCCTGCTGATTTTCACACCAGCAAAAACTCAACACCGGGGCTAACTTCTGACACGCATAACTTTATGCTCCGGCCTCCGATTGACTTGATTCCAACTCCTACAAGTCAATCTAGTCCTAAAATATACATAGGCTCCAACTTCACCTTAATCCAACTCCGTATGGAGATTCTAGACCCTTGACAACATTTTTGCCACTTATTGACCAAAACTCACCACTAACAACCTCCAATTGCCACTAAAGGCAAATGGTCACTGAAAAACCATTCATACATGTCCAAAACCCCCGAACTAATGTGTCCAAAGAGGTTTCACCTCAAACAAACCCTTCCTCTGAGATTTGAGCCACTTGAACCCTTTTTTACAGAATGGGCTACAGGCCCTAAAACACACCAAAAACACCTTTCATCATACATAAAACATACATACCACAAACAACACATTTTCCACATATAACCATACATACGTCCATCCAAAACAATACTCCCAATTTCATAAGTTCATTACAAAAACCTTCTATCTTACTTGGCATAAGATACAATATCCAAATTACAAATACTACATAGACTATTTCCACATACGTAGCTACTCCTGCGGCTTATTAGGACTAGCACCAGAACCATCACCTGAAAGGTTAGTTCATGGGAGAGGGGTGTGAGACAATGTCTCAGTAACTGGGAACAACCGCACACATACATATATACATATATCTCACACAATTCATGAATGTAATATGAAATGAATGGAATGCATGTTGCCCTCGCAGGGATCCCATCCTTATCCTCCCTAACATGTATAATTCATTCTTGTCCTCCCTAACATATATAATTCATCCTTATCCCCCCCTAACATATACATATATCATTATACATCATATCGTCATCACATCATCACCACCCAATCAGCTATATATCTTAATCTCACGATGCCATGTGGTGGTGCACATGTATCATTATATAATCATCATCATCATATCATAATGTCATGTATGCATCATGTCATATCAACATCTCTAATCATCATCTAGCTATGTATATACCACGATATATAGAAAATAGTACACACGAACACATCAATATCGTGGTATGAAAGAAACATGCATATATACACAAATATATGTAATATTATACAATGTAAACAATACAATATAAACAAACACCTGGTTACCTCAGGTTGTCAATAACATGCTCACATGAGTTCCACACGCTTTCTTGAACACCAATCCCATGACTAGCCTTCTCCAAATAGTCAAACAACCTTATAATACCATAATTCCTCAATTAACCACATATACTAATAACCAAACATCACAATTCAACAACTTTAGCCTAACCCAAGGTTTCAACACCCCATTTCATGCATCATTAACTCCTAGGAACCATTTAAACACTACTCAATTACACACACTTCAAATTCCCAAGAGCTCTAATCGAGGGTTAAGCTCAAATCATACATATACACTTCAAAACTCACACCCAAGCAACAAGGTACCAAAACATACTTCCTTATTGCCATTTTATCCATTTCAATCAGTGGATTTTCGCCAAAACCAAAGATCCGAACTCAAAACCAAAAAACCCCAAATTTCAACGGAAGAAAATGGAGAGGGAGGAGTAGAAATCACTTACCAACTTGAATCAAAGCTTCCAAGGTTCGAAAATCATTCCTAGATGCTGGAAAACTCAAACCCTTGTAGAGCTCCCTCATTATTCTCCATTTTCTTTCTTTCCTTCGCGTCCAATTGACTGAAATGTTTCTAATTTAAATTAGAAACCTGAATCTTGCCCCGTGCTCAGCACACCACACCTTGGCTCCACCCGTTCTCAGCTGGAAAGATCTACTGGACATACTCTCATCACGGCAGCCTTGCTCCAAGCCGCGGTGTGGAGCTCAATTTTCCTCTACTTCATTCTTCCTCTATCCTATTTCATCCGGTCCTAAATACAATGCCAAGAAAGATATCATGAGGGGTGTTACACTCTCCCCTACTTATAAAAATTTTGTTCTCGAAATTTCAACTCTTACCTCAAGCAAAGATTTCGAGATACTTCCTTCGCATGGATTCTGTTAGTTAGGCTGACTTCCCAAGAGGGGGGTGAATTGGGAGGTTTGAAAATTTTTTGCACAAAGTGAAATAGGTGAAGAAAGCAAGGTATAATGAAAACAGTGTATAAGCAGAGCAAAATGAAAAAGTAATGATAAGGAGAAGAACACTCAGAAATTTATCCTGGTTCGGTCTATCCACTTGACCTACGTCCAGTCCCTAAGACACCTCTTGAGATTTTTCACTATGTTCAATCAAGAGTTTTGATGATTCCAAACTAACATCCAAAAGCTTGGATTGAAGATATCAAAGGAGATCAAAGTGCTTCAAGTGAAGAATTTCTGAGTATTAGCTGCTAGATCTTCAGTAGGATCTTTTGTTATGTTCAAAGGAGGGTAAAAGTTTTTTATTTTAAGAAAAGATGTTTTTAAACCTTGATTGTGTGTTAAATCTTGACTTATTTGAAAAATACCCACAAACAGACGAAGTTTGAAAGTTTAAAATGAACTGTCATATTGGAAATTCGAACTTTGCCTTTGGAAATTCAAATTTCGAGTCAAAACTGAATAAGTCTAAAGAGTTGTCTCTCTGTCAGACGAATTTTGATTATCCAAAATTCGAATTTCCATCAAAGACTGAAAGAAGCTTTTCACTGACAGACGAACTTCACATCCTCAAAATTTGAATTTTAGATAAAATGCAGTTTGTGAAAACCAAAGAAATTTGTCTGACATAATGTTGAAGCTCATCTGAAATCAAGATGAAATTGAGTTTGAAAAATGCTCTCTGACAGACGAACTTTGACTTTCCAACATTCAAATTTTCATATAAGTCTGAAAGAAGCTTCTTTGAAACAGACGAACTTTGAGTCTTTAAAATTCGAATTTCAGACAAATCACAACTTATGAAAATGGAAGAAATTCGTCTGAAACAATGTTAAAGTTCATCTGAGATCAAGAATAATTTAAGTTTCAAAACTGCTTTCTGTCAGACGAACTTTGAACATTAAAATTCAAATTTCAGAAGCTAAGTTTGTGAGTCTCTTAGAATGAAATATTGACATACGAATGACAGAGCTTTGTAACTTCGAATGTTGAAGTTAGTCTGAAAAGAATCTCTCTGACAGACGAACTTCACTACTTCAAAATTTGAATTTCGAAGAAAGTGAACTACTGTGCCTCTTTGAACTTTCTACACACAGACGAATTTTGGGCTTCCAAAATTCGAATTTCGAAGGCACTGTAGAAAATTGAAAACACTGTTCACACTTAACTGAAAAACTTTCCTCTTGAAAATTCGTATGTCACATTGTGAAAATGTTTTGTAAGTTTCAAAATTCGAATTTCACTTCATGAACAGACGAACTTCGTGCTGTAATGTTGAAAGCTTTAACCTTCGATTCCTTCGACATTCGTCTCTTGGCCAACCAAAATTTGAATTTCAGTAAGTCAGAAACATTAAATGTGGTTGGTAAACAAATAGTTTTTCAGAGTAACCGTTGGATAACTTTCCCAACGGATAGATTTGGTCTCTAACGGACATTTGAGACCTAAATCTATAAATATAATATCATTTGAAGTTGTGGGTAACAAAAATCAAACTTGTATATACTGAAACTCTGCCAAATCAATTTCTCAAAAAGCTTTTACCCTCTCAACTGCAATATCTGTACTTCAACCTTCATATCTACTCTATTCAATAGAGTTATATCTTTGTAAACAATCTACTCTTCATCTGGAAGATAGATTTACTTGTGAGGGGAAATCACAAGTGGATTGGGGAGCACATTGTAGAAGTGTTTAGAGAGATTGAGAAAGCTCCAGAAACAGAGCATACTTGTTGTACTGTGGCATTAGCAAGAAGCCCGTTAAATTCTTACTGTATAGTGGAAAAATCTCAAGAGTTGCCTTGAGGACTGGACGTAGGTCAAGTGGATAGACCGAACCAGGATAAATTACTGAGTCTTCTACTTCCTATCTTTACTTTTCAGCTTGCTCTGTTTTATACGTTGCTTCCATTACACTGTGCTATCTTCACCCATTTCACTTTGTGCAGAAAAATTTCAATCTTCTCAATTCACCCCCCCCTCTTGGGAAGTCAGCCTTGCTAACAAGTGGTATCAGAGCCCGGATTCCCATTCAAAGGATCTTACAGTCCGGGAATTAAGATGGCTGGCTTTGGAGAAAGCATACTTCCTGAAGGGAACAACACTAATAGACCACCAGGTTTTAGTGGAGAACATTATGGGTACTGGAAGATGAGGATGCAGATTTACCTCTAATGAATTGATCTTGATATATGGTCAGTCATTGAGAAAGGAGATTTCATCCCAATGACTCTAACTGAAGATGGAAGACACAAAGAGAAGCTAGAAGCAGAGTGGAATGAGTAAGACAGAAGGAGAGTCCTGCTAAATTTCAAACCAAAGCATTGTTTAGTCAGTGCCCTGAATCAGGACGAATTCTACAGAGTCTCACAATGCTCCACTGCAAAAGAGATGTGGGACACTCTGCAAATTACACATGAAGGAACAACTGGGGTCAGGGAAAACAGACTGAACACATGCATTGGAGAGTATGAAAGCTTCAGAATGGCTGAAGGAGAAACTGTAAAGGAGCTCCAAAAGAGATTCACTCTCATTGTGAATCAATTGAAGAGCCTGGGAAAGGAATACACTCAGCCTGAAAAAGTAAGAAAGATATTCAAAGCTCTCCCTCTGGAATGGCAGCCCAAGGTGACAGCAATAGAGGAAGCCAGAGGAGAATCAATGGCCTCTGTCACAGCTCTCTTTGGCAGCCTTGAGGAGTATGAAGGAAAAATCAAAGCTCTCAAGGAAGCTGGGCTAGACAGAAAGAAGAAAGGCCTTGGCCTCAAAGCTGCTGATGAAAAGGAAGAAGAATATGATGAAGGAGATGAGCTGGATGAAGAAACTCTGGCTATGATGGTCAGAAAATTTGAAAAATTCTACAACAAGAAGAAGAACAAGAAATTCTTCAAGAAGGGAGCAGCTGGTGAAAGCAATAGAGAGGAAAAAGAGCCTGTGACTTGCTATGAATGCAAGAAGCAGGGACACATCAAATGGGATTGTCCTCAATTCCTCAAAAAGCAAGAAAAGGATAAGAAAGCTGCTGACAAAGGGAAGAAGAAGAAAGCCTACATCTCATCAATATGGGGCAACAGCTCAGATGAGGAGGAAGAGGATGAGGATGAGATTGCCAACATCTTCCTAATGGCACTTGCTTCTGAAGAAGCCGAACCCTCATGCAGCAATGATCAGGAGGAAGAGGTATATGAATCTGAACCTTCCTATTCTGAGCTACTTGATGCATTTCATGAGCTTCATGATGAGTTTATTAAAGTTGTTAAAGAACTAAAACTAGCAAAGAGAAAGATTAATAAATTGGAATCTCAAAGTAACATTTCTGAAATCACCTATCTACCTACTGCTAAATCTATTTGCTGTACTTCATGCATTGAACTCAAGCAAACTAATGATTACTTAGTAAAAAGCATGTCTAGGCTCACTAGAGGAAAAGATATGTTGTTTGCCTTGATGGGGAGCCAAAGAATATCACAAGGAAAAGCTGGTCTTGGCTATGATCCATGTGCTGTCAAGGAAAAGATTAGGAAGATAAACTAGAATGCACACATGAGACATTTTGTGCACGCTGAGAGCAACAGAAAGAAAGATCACATGTCATCTTGCATTGAAACATATAATCAACCAAAGCATACAAGACAAAAGTATTATCTGCATTGTTTTCTTCCTACCACTCAATCTAGCAGTCCCTTCACTACCTGTCATTTCTGTAACAAAAAGGGACATATTTCCAGTTCTTGTGCATTGAAAAAAAATGGACTTGGTAGGAAACTTGAATGGGCTCCCAAAGTTGCATCTGCATCTAGAAAAAAATCTACTGACCAAAAAGGACCCAAGCAAATTTGGATACCTAAAAGGAAAACATAAACATTGTTTTGCAGGTCTGTCTAAAAGTTAAGAAAAGCAACAAATGGTATATGGACAGTGCCTGCTCAAGTCACATGACTGGTGAAAAGGAGAAGTTCATCACCCTTAAAGACAAGAAAGGAGGAAAGGTGACCTTTAGAGGTGATCAATATGGCAAAATTGTTGGCATTGGCATTGTGGGCAAAAATCTGGAAACATCCATTGAAGAGGTGCTATTTATGATTGGCCTCAACTACAATTTGCTGAGCATGAGTCGGACCTGTGATAAAGGAAATTGGGTGCTGTTTGACTCAAAATTTTGCCTGGTCATAAGAAAAAGTGATCTTGATGAACTTCCTCCCTTGGATTTTGTATGTCTAATTAGCCAGGATAATGATAGTTGGTTGTAGCATAGGAGATTAGCTCATGTTAACATGAATCAATTGTCTAAACTGATCAAGAATGAGCTAGTAACTGGCCTGCCAAAAATATCTTTTGAAAAGGACAAAGAATGTGATGCATGCATAAGAGGGAAACAAAATAAATCATCTTTTAAATCTAAAAATGTAGTTACCACAACTAGACCACTTGAATTGCTGCATATGGCTACTGCAACCAAACTAGACATGGATGAGAATGGGAAGATGTTTGACATTACTCAGTGCAGGAGAATGATTGGATCCCTGCTGTACTTAACTGCCAGCAGACCTAACATTATGTTCAGTGTCTGTATGTGTGCCAGGTTCCAATCATGTCCCAAGGAAACCCATGCAACAGCTGTGAAGAGAATTTTCAAATATCTTATTGGAACATCACAGATAGGTCTCTGGTATCCAAAGGGCAATGGAGAAGATCTCAAAGGATACACTGATGCTAATTTTGCAGGATCCAAAAGTGACAGAAAAAGCACAAGTGGAACTTGTCAGTTTCTTGGAAGATCCCTGGTTTCATGGTTCAGCAAAAAGCAAAACAGTGTGGCCCTATCCACTACAGAAGCTGAGTATGTTGCAGCTAGAAGCTGTTGTGCCCAAGTCATCTGGATGAAGCAGCAGCTTGAAGATCTTGAGGTTAAAATGAAAGAGATACCAATCATGTGTGACAACCAAAGTGCCATAAATATCACCAAGAATCCTGTCATGCATTCAAGCACGAAACATATTGAAGTTAGACACCACTTCATAAGGGATCACGTTCTGAAAGGAGAAGTCAGATTGGAATACATCCCAACAGAGAATCAAGTTGCTAACATACTCACAAAGCCTCTATCAGAAGATAGGCGTTACAAAATAAGAAGAGAACTGGGTATGGTAAATCCCAGTGAACTGTAAGTTATTCTTGTGCAATCTTGTTTTCAAAGGTTTCAACTTTAAGATTAATTCTAACTTTAGCATCGGTGTATGTTTAATTTAAGCTGCAGGTGCTCCTCTCAAGATTCAATGGCAATAAACTTGAATATTGGAGCACATCAGAATGGAACAACCAGAAAGTGAAGTAAATGATGAAAATTCTGAGTTCTGGATCCATTCTGTAAGTTTTTATAAAATGAAATTTGAATTTTAATGTGTGTTAGACATATTTTGCCTCATAAACTGTGTTTTTGAACTAGTCAACATGGTCAACATTCGAATTTTAGTTGACCAACAGACGAACTTCGGCCTATTAGCCTTGGAACAGTTCTCGGTGATGCCTCGAAATTCGTCTGTTGGATCTTTGAAGTTCAAATTTTCAAAAACAAAAATTTTAAAGTTATGTTTATCCATCACTGTTGTACGAATTATCACTTCTCCAAATACGAATGTTGGACAACCTTTACAAAAGTTGAAAAATACGAATTTTCAGTTCAAAATTCGTCTGTTGAATCATGTTCTTCATGTTGAATGCTTGAAAGATGAAGTTCTGCTTGCTTAATTCGTCTATTGGTTGATGTCTTGTCTGTTGCCTACTGTTTTCTCTTCAACATTCGAACTTTGTTGGTACAAAATTCGTCTGTTGTGCTTGTATTGCATAATCCAAGCCACTGTCAGACGAACTTTCAGAAGAAAATTCATCTGTCAGTAAGCTTTGCTGAACAGTTTAACTTGTAACTGCCCGAAGTTCGAATTTTGACCTCTCAAAATTCGTCTGTCAGACGGTTACTTACGTTAAATCCGACGATTTTCTCTTGAACAGACGCAACCCTTTTCTTAACTCCTCTGAGTCTGTTTCAATTCTCTCATCAAGTCCCTTCAATTCTGACCAAAAACTGCCTTTTCCCACCGATTAAACTTCCTTTCGCATCCTTTAAACCGCATCCTTTAAACCCACTCTAAGCCACATTCTGCAACATTGGTCCGAAAAATGGCAAGAGTCAAAAGTCCTGATGCTGGGAAGGCTGAAGCCTGACCAAAGAGGAATGTTAAATCACAATATGCCTTGAAGGAAGGAGAAAAATCAAAGAGAAAAGCTGAATCCAGTAAGGCAACTCCCACCAAACGCCAAAAGACTGTATCCAAAGCAGATTCTCAGAAAGCTGGACCCTCCTCACCGAAAAGTGCAGACCCTTCGGTTCCAGTTTCTTCAGAAGCTGCTGCTGTTGCTTCCACTTCATCCTTCAGTACTCAATCTGGAGAGTACGAGCTTACCACACTGCCATTATGGAGCACTCCACAGATTCAAGAAGAATTCTCCACCAAATTTGCCAACAAGAAGGTAATCAAGCCACATTGTGTAAATTTGGAAGATTTCTTGATCTCAAATAATTTTGATGCTGGTATATCGATGATGAGATACAAGAATCTGTTGGAAGTATTAGAAAGATATGATGATGAGGTGGTGAAGTCATGGTACGCTTCTTTAAAATACAATAGTAAGAAGAAGAAGTAGGCAGTCAATCTAAGGTCTAGGACCATTTGGCTTACTGATGAGACATTCAATGAGGTGCTGGAGATACCTGGGCAAGATTGACTTAAGATTGATATCAATGCCTTTGGGTACATGGATAAGGCAAATATGGCTGATGAAGAAGGTGGTCCCTCTCTAAACTATAAGGAGAGTACTATTCTAAGCACATTGTTCAGAATGAGGGAAAATTGGCCATCCATAAACCTGTCGAAGCCCACAAACCTCGGTGTTCAAGTGAGAATCCTACACTACGTAGTGTCTAGGATTATATTCAACAAAGGAGGCAACTTCAATATGATAACAAGGGCAGAGGCACATGTCATGGCTGCAATCATGCGTGGAAAGCTAATCAACATGGGACACATCATACTCCAACGCATGATCAAGGCTAGAGATTAGAGGAAGGACTCAATATTTCCCTATGCTGCTATCATCTCCAGAATTCTACAGTATGCCAGAATTTAGCATATTGAGAAAGGGAAGGGCAAGCCCACTGATATATTCAAGGAGGAAGAACTGCAGAGGATGGGCATTGAAAGAGATGAAGGAAAATGGGTTGGAAAGGGAGCAGGAAGAACTAAAGATCTCTTCTTTGTTGAAAGTGTCTCCCTACAGCAAGAGGTTACTTCTGAGGCTCCCGCCAGACCTACCACTCAGCCCTCTGTGCCTATCCCATCTTCCTCAAAGCCCACTCACATTCCTTCCACTCCCTCCTCATAGGCCAAGCCAACCAAGATCATTGAGATGTATGACAGCCTGTCTACACTCATCCTCAGCATCAGAGATGAGCAAAATGCCAAATTTGCTCATCTGCAAGATCAGATCCAATAGTTGGCTGTAAACATGAAGGTGGTGGCTGATGTTTATGAAGAGATCAGAAGTGCAATTCCTGCCACTTCAGCTCCACCTCAACCAGGGTCATCTGTGCCTGTCCACTTTCCAACTCCTGAGCCTCCAAGCCCCTTCGAGATTGCCTCCTCTGACCATGATGATGATATAGATAGTGCTGATAGAATGAGGACACCAAGTCCTGGTCCACCCTTGGACTATGGATTGGAAGAAGAAGGACTTCAAGGAGCAAGCCCTCATGAGCTTATGCAAGAAGATACTCAGGATTCAATTCTGTCTATTCAAGAATCTGAGCAAGTTGAAAGACTGGTTGCAGCTATCTCAACCTCTTCTATGCAGGAGGGAGCAAGCAATGAAGAGAGAAGCATTGTGACTGTTGTTGATTATAAGGCCATTGCTCGCAATGCTCTCCTACAAGAACAAAGAAGAAGGCTTGA
This sequence comes from Adenanthera pavonina, assembly GCA_026686845.1. Lineage (NCBI taxonomy): Eukaryota > Viridiplantae > Streptophyta > Magnoliopsida > Fabales > Fabaceae > Adenanthera > Adenanthera pavonina. The sequence continues at coordinate 19,383,499 of JAIVEN010000004.1, forward strand.
GGAAATGTTTCATCCTGATGAACCAACCACTTCCTCTCTTGCTGCTTATGGGCTTTCAGAGGAACAGAGAGCTCAGTTAGCTCTTTCCAGGCAGGCAATGCAAGAACTTCTGGAAATCTCTGATAAGGAACCAAGCACTGAGTCTCCTGTGGAACCAGAAATCCCTTTTGCTCCTATCCCACTTCAAGCTATTCCTGTTTCTCAGATCCCTCCTCGAGTTGATTTTGTTGGCCTTCCTCATGATGCCAAAAAGGGGGAGAAGACTGGGCAAACTGGAAAGTCTGCTGCTGCTGAGCAATCTGGGAAAGGGAAAACGTATAGCAAGAAGACCAAGCCCAAGAAGAAATGATTGAAGATTTGCTTAGAAATTAGGCTTGTGTCCTCTTATAGTGTTTTGTGTTTCTGTTGCTGTTTTGAATGTTTGAATATTGGAACTTTGATTAATTTGGCTCTTGTATAGAAACTCTTGATTAAATGAATGGATTTCTTTGTTGCAATGTTTTGTGCATATTACTCTTTGAATATCTTCACTTGATCTGCTGTATATGATATCTTTTGAAACATAATGCATATGTTGAGGGAGAGCTTGTAAAAGCAAACCCAAGTACTAATCCAGTTTGTAAGTTGTTTTGTCATCATCAAAAAGGGGGAGAATGTTGAATCAAGAGTTTTGATGATTCCAAACTAACATCCAAAAGCTTGGATTGAAGATATCAAAGGAGATCAAAGTGCTTCAAGTGAAGAATTTCTGAGTATTAGCTGCTAGATCTTCAGTAGGATCTTTTGTTATGTTCAAAGGAGGGTAAAAGTTTTTGATTTTAAGAAAAGATGTTTTTAAACCTTGATTATGTGTTAAATCTTGACTTATTTGAAAAATACCCACAAACAGACGAAGTTTGAAAGTTTAAAATGAATTGTCATATTAGAAATTCGAACTTTGGCTTTGAAAATTCGAATTTCGAGTCAAAACTGAATAAGTTTGAAGAGTTGTCTCTCTGTTAGATGAATTTTGATTATCCAAAATTCGAATTTCCATCAAAGACTGAAAGAAGCTTTTCACTGACAGACGAACTTCACATCCTCAAAATTCGAATTTTAGATAAAATGCAGTTTGTGAAAACCAAAGAAATTCGTCTGACATAATGTAGAAGCTCATCTGAAATCAAGATGAAATTGAGTTTGAAAAATGCTCTTTGACAGACGAACTTTGACTTTCCAACATTCGAATTTTCATATAAGTCTGAAAGGAGCTTCTTTGAAATAGACGAACTTTGAGTCTTCAAAATTCGAATTTCAGACAAATCACAACTTATGAAAATGGAAGAAATTCGTCTGAAACAATGTTAAAGTTCATCTGAGATCAAGAATAATTTAAGTTTCAAAACTGCTTTTTGTCAGACAAACTTTGAACATTAAAATTCGAATTTCAGAGGCTAAGTTTGTGAGTCTGTTGGAATGAAATATTGGCATACGAATGACAGAGCTTTGTAACTTCGAATGTTGAAGTTAGTCTGAAAAGAATCTCTTTGACAGACGAACTTCACTACTTCAAAATTTGAATTTCGAAGAAAGTGAACTACTGTGCCTCTTTGAACATTCTACACTCAGACGAATTTTGGGCTTCCAAAATTCGAATTTCGAAGGCACTGTAGAAAATTGAAAACACTGTTCACACTTAACCGAAAAACTTTCCTCTTGAAAATTCGTATGTCACATTGTGAAAATATTTTGTAAGTTTCAAAATTTGAATTTCATTTCATGAACAGACGAACTTCGTGCTGTAACGTTGAAAGCTTTAACCTTCGGTTCGTTCGAAATTCGTCTGTTGGCCAACCAAAATTCGAATTTTAATATGTCAGAAACATTAAATGCGGTTGGTAAACAGATAGTTTTTCAAAGCAACAATTGGATAACTTTCCCAACGGATAGATTTTGTCTCTAACGGACATTTGAGACCTAAATCTATAAATATAATATCATTTGAAGTTGTGGGTAACAAAAATCAAACTTGTATATACTGAAACTCTGCCAAATCAATTTCTCAAAAAGCTTTTACCCTCTCAACTGCAATATCTATACTTCAACCTTCATATCTACTCTATTCAAGAGAGTTATATCTTTGTAAACAATCTACTCTTCATCTGGAAGATAGATTTACTTATAAGGGGAAATCACAAGTGGATTGAGGAGCACATTGTAGAAGTGTTTAGAGAGATTGAGAAAGCTCCAGAAACAGAGCATACTTGTTGTACTGTGGCATTAGCAAGAAGCCCATTGAATTCTTGCTGTATAGTGGAAAAATCTCAAGAGTTGCCTTGAGGACTGGACGTAGGTCAAGTGGATAGACCGAACCAGGATAAATTACTGAGTCTTCTACTTCCTATCTTTACTTTTCAGCTTTCTCTGTTTTATACGTTGCTTCCATTACACTGTGCTATCTTCACCCATTTCACTTTGTGCAGAAAAATTTCAATCTTCCCAATTCACCCCCCTATTGGGAAGTCAGCCTTGCTAACACACTACACTGCAAGAATTCAATGGGCTTCTTGCAAATGCCACAGTACACAGCTTGTGCTCTGTTTTCTAGAGCTTTCTCAATCTCTCTAAGCACTTCCACAATGTGCTTCCGAATCCCCTTGTGATATCCCCTCACAAGTGAATCTATCTTCCAGATGAAGATTAGATTGTTTACAAAGATATAACTCTCTTGAATAGAGTAAATGTGAAGATTAAATTACAGATTTGAAGTTGATAGGGTAAAAGCTTTTTGAGAAGAAGATTGGCATAGTTTCATTATATACAAGTTTGATTCGTTACCCATAACTTCAAATGATGTTATATTTATAGATTTAGGTCTCAAATGTCTGTTAGAGATAAAATCTATCCGTTGGGGAAGTTATCCAACGGTTACTCTGAAAAACTATCCGTTAACCAACCGCATTTTATGCTTCTGACATACTGAAATTCGAATTTTGGTTGATCAATAGACGAATTTCGAAGGAATCGAAGGTTAAGGCTTCCAACGTTGACATACTGAAGTTTGTCGGTTCATGAAGTGAAATTCGAATTTTGAAACTTAGAAAATGTTTCCATGTTATTACATACGAATTTTCAAGAAGAGAGTTTTTGTGTTAAGTGTGAACAGTGTTTTCAATTTTCTATAGTGCCCTCGAAATTCGAATTTTGGAGTCCCAAAATTTGTCTGTTCTCAACGGGCTCAGAAAGCAGAGTTGTTCATTTACATTGAAATTCAAATTTTCAGAGAGTGAAATTCGTCTGTCAGAGAGACCTCTTTTCAGACTTACTTTGACATTCGAATTTACAAATACTGTCATTCGTATGTCAACATGTTATTGCAACAGACTTACAACCTTAGCTTCTGAAATTCAAATGTCCATGTTCAAAGTTCGTCTGTCAGTGAGCAATTTTGAAACTCAGAATAATCTTGATTTCAGATGAACTTTAACATTGTTTCAGACGAATTTCTTCAGTTTTCATAAGTTGTATTTTATCCAAAATTCGAATGTTCAAAACTCAAAGTTCGTCTGTTGCTTAACAGCTTCTTTCAGACACATGAAAATTCAAATTTTGGAGAATCAAAATTTGTCTGTTAGACAAACATCTCTTCAGACTTATTCAGTTTTAACTCGAAATTCGAATTTCCAAAGCCAAAGTTCAAATTTCCAACATGACAGTTTAATGCAATATCTTCGAACTTCGTCTGTTGGTAGGTATTTTTCGAATATTTCATAATCTAACATAAAATCAAGGTTTTAAAACGTTTTTCCACCAAATCAAAGTCTTTTACCCATGACAAAAGATCCTACAATAATCCTAGCAATGATTACTTAGATTTTCTTCACTTGAGACACTTTAAGCTCATTTGATATCTTCAATCCAAGCTCTTCAATGTTGATTTGGAATCATCAAAACTTCTTGATTCAACATTCTCCCCCTTTTTGATGATGACAAAACAACTTACAAACTGGACTAGTACTTGAGTTTGCTTTAGCAAGCTCCCCCTCAACATATGCATTATAAAAGATATCATATACAGCAGATCAAGTGAAGATATTCAAAGAGTAATATGCACAAAACATTGCAACAAAGAAATTCATTCATTTAATCAAATGTTGCTATACAAAAACCAATGAACGTTCCTCACAATACAAAATGCAAACAATCAACCGAAACACAAAGCATTAAATAGCACTACAACAGGACTCAAGCCTAAAACACTAAACAATACTTCAATCACTTCTTCTTTGGCTTGGTCTTCTTGCTGTACGTTTTTCCAGATGGCTCAGCAGCAGATTTTCCAGTTTGCTTCTTCTTCTCCCCCTTTTTGGCATCATCAGGAAGGCCACGAAATCAACTGGAGGAGGAATATGAGAAACTGGAATAGCACGAAGTGGCACAGGAGTAAAAGGGATTTCAAGTTCAGCTGGGGGCTCAGTGCTTGGTTCCTCATCAGAGATTTCTAGCAGCTCTTGCATTGCCTGCCTGGAAAGAGCTAACTGAGCTCTTTGTTCCTCTGAGAGCCCATAAGCAGCAAGAGAAGGAGGGGCTGGTTTATCAGGACGAAACATTTCTTCAAGCCTTCTCCTTTGAACTTGCAGGAGAGCATTGTGAGCAATAGCCTCATAATCAACAACAGGCACAATGCTTCTCTTTTCATTGCTTGCACCCTCCTGCATAGAAGAGGTGGAAATGGCTGCCACCAATCTTTCTACTTGCTCAGATTCTTGAATGGAAAGAATTGAATCCTGAGCATCTGCTTCAGCAGGCTCATGAGGGCTTGTTTCCTAAAGACCTTCCTCTTCCAAGCCATAGTCCAAGGGTGGACCAGGACTTGGTGTCCTCATTGCACCAGCAGGCTCAGCACAATCATCATCATGGTAAGAGGAGGCAATCTTAAAAGGGCTTGGAGGCTCAGGAGTGGGAGAATGGACAGGCACAGAGAACCCTGGCTGAGGTGGAGCTGAAGTGGTAGGGATTGCACTTCAAATTTCTTCATAAGCATCAGCATCCACCTTCATATTCTTTGCCAACTACTGTATCTGATCTTGTAGATGAGCAAACTTGGCATTTTACTCATCTTTGATGCTAAGAATGAGTGTAGACAGGCTGTCATACAACTCAGTGACCTTGGTTGGCTTGGCATGAGAGGAGGGAGTGGATGGAATGTGAGTAGGCTTGGAGGGGGATGGGATAGGCACAGAGGACTGAGGAGTAGGTCTGACAGGAGCCTCAGAAGTACCCTCTTGCTGTAGGGAGGCCCTTTCAACAAAGAATAGATCTTCAGTTCTTCCTGCTCCCTTTCCAACCCATCTTCCATCATCCTTTTCAATGCCCATTCTTTTGCAGTTCGTCCTCCTTGAAGATCTCTGTGGGCTTACCCTTTCCCTTCTCAAGATGTTGTATTCTTGTATACTGCAGAATTCTGGAGATGATAGCAGCATAAGGGAGTGTGGAGTCCTTTCTCTGATCTCTTGCCTTGATCATGCATTGGAGTATGATATGTCCCATATTGATTAGCTTTCCATGCATGATTGCAGCCATGACATGTGCCTCTGCCCTTGTTATCAAATTGAAGCTGCCTCCTTTGTTGAATATGATCCTGGACACTATGTAGTGCAGGATCCTTACTTGAACGCTGAGGTCAGTGGGCTTCAATGCATTTATGGAAGGCCAGTTTTCCTTTCTTCTGAACAAGGTCCTCAGAATAGTGCTCTCCTTGTAGTTCAGAAAGGGGCCACCTTCTTCATCAGCAGTTTCTGCCTCATCCATGTATGCAGAGGCATTGATGTCAATCTTGAGGCCATCTTGCGCCAGGATTTCCAGCACCTCGTTGAATGTCTCATCAGTGAGCCAAATAGTCCTTGATCTCAGATTGACAGCCCATTTCTTCTTTTTGCTATAGAACATTAGGGAAGCATACCAAGTTTTCACTACTTCATCATCATATCTCTCCAATACTTCCAAAGATTCTTGTATCTCATTATCCATATACCAGCATCAAAATTATTTGAGACCAAGAATTCCTCCAAGTTTACACAATGTGGCTTGATTACCTTCTTGTTAGCAAACTTGGTGGAGTATTCCTCTTGAATCTGTGGAGTGCTCCATAATGGCAGAGTGGTAAGCTCATATTTCCTAGATTCAGTGCTTGAGGATGAAGTGGAAGTAACTGGTTCAGCAGCAACAGGAACAGGGACCGAAGGTTTTGCTATCTTTGAGGAAGAGGGTTCAGCCTTCTTTGATTCTCCCTTGGGTGTAGATTTTTGCTGTTTGGAAGGAGTTCCCTTGCTGGATTCAGCCTTTCTCTTCTATTTTTCTCCTTCCTTCGTGGCATATTGGGATTTAACAGGACGTTTTGGGCGAGCTTCTCCTTTGCTAGTTCTTGGATTCTTGACTCTTGCCATTTTAGCGGATGAATGTTGAAGGGAGCAAAGAGTTGATTTAAAGGGTACGAAAGGAAGTTTAAAAGATGGGAAATGACGGTTTTGGATCAGAATTGAAGAGGATTGAATGGAGAATTAGAACAGACTCAGAGAGAATAGGAATAGGGTTGCGTCTGTTCAAATGAAAACTATCAGTTTTAACGCATGTAACTGTGTAACAGATGAATTTGAAGGATCAAAATTTGAACTTCGGGCAGTTACAAGTTAAACCGTTCAGTAAAGCTTATTGACAGACGAATTTTCTTCAGAAAGTTCATCTGACAGTGGCTTGGCTCAAGCAACACAAGATGAACAGACGAACTTTGTCTCAACAAAGTTCAAATTTTCAAGAGAAAACACCAAGCAGCAAGCAAACCACTAAACAACAGATGAATTAAGCATACAAAACTTCATATTTCAAAGATTCAGTATTGAGGAGCATGTTTCAACAGACGAATTTTAAGTTAGAAATTCGAATTTCTCAACTTTGTGAAAGTTGTCCAACATTCGTATGTTAAGAGATAAGCGTTAGTATAATCATTATGTTGGACATTCATAACTTTGAATTTTATTCTTGAAAATTCAAATTTTGAAGGATCAACAGACGAATTTCGAGGCATCACTGAGAACTGTTCCTTTTAAGAATAGGCTGAAGTTCATCTGTTGGATATGCAAAATTCGAATGTTGACCATGCTGACTTTCTCAGAAACTTAATTTTTCACAGAAATTCATCTAACACATAATCAATATACGAATTTTAACTATAAAACTTACAGATTGAATCCAGAAATTCGGGATTTTTGCCCTTTACTTGAATCTTTGATTGTTCCTTTCCAGTGTGCTCCATTTTTTAGATTTATTGCCAATGAATCTCATGAGGAGCACCTGCAACTTAAATTAAACACACTCCGATACTGAAGTTAGAATTAATTCAATGCTGAAACATTTAAAAACAGAGTTGCATAAAGATTTACTTACAGTTCATTGGATTTTACCATACCCAATTCTCTTCTGATCTTGCAATATCTATCTTCTGACAGAGGCTTTGTCAGGATATCTGCAACTTGATCTTTAGTTGGGATGTATTCCAATCTAATTTCTCCTTTCAGAACGTGGTCCCTTATGAAGTGGTGCCTCACTTCAATGTGTTTTGTCCTTGAGTGCATGACAGGATTCTTTGTGATATTGATGACACTTTGGTTGTCACATATTATTGGAATTTCTCTCAATTCAACCTCAAGATCTTCCAGTTGTTGTTTCATCTAGATGATTTGGGCACAATAGCTTCCAGCTGCAATATACTCAGCCTCTGCTGTGGATAGGGCCACATTGTTCTGCTTTTTGCTAAACCATGAAACCAAGGATCCTCCAAGAAATTGACAAGTTCCACTTGTGCTTTTTCTGTCAATTCTGGATCCTGTAAAGTCTGCATCAGTGTATCCTTTGAGATCTTGTCCATTGCCCTTTGGATACCAAAGACCCATCTGTGATGTTCCAATAAGATATCTGAAGATTCTCTTCACAGCAGTAGCATGGGTTTCTTTGGGACATGATTGGAACCTTGCACACATGCAGCCACTAAACATAATGTCAGGTCTGCTGGCTATTAAGTACAACAGAGATCCAATCATTTTCTGTACTGAGTAATGTCAAACACTTTCCCTTTCTCATCCATGTCGAGTTTGGTTGCAGTAGCCATAGGTGTCCCCATTGGCTTGGCATTTTCCATTCCAAACTTCTTCAGCAATTCCTTCAGATACTTGGATTGATTAAAGAAGATACCATCATTGCACTGTCTGATTTGTAATCCAAGGAAGAAGTTGAGTTCACCCATCATAGACATTTCGAATTCCCCCTGCATTAACTCAGAAAATTTCTTGCAAAGAGATTCATCAGTAGCACCAAATATAATATCATCAATATAAATTTGGACAATAAGTAAATCTTTATTTTTTTTCTTAGTAAATAGGGTTGTATCTACTTTGCCTCTATTAAACCCCTTGTCAGTTAGAAAATTACTCAATCTATCATACCATGCTCAAGGGGCTTGTTTTAAACCGTAAAGAGCTTTCTTCAGTTTATACACATGGTTTGGTTTTGCAGAATCCTCAAAACCTGGAGGTTGATCTACATAAACCTCTTCCATGATATATCCATTCAGAAAAGCACTCTTGACATCCATTTGATATAACAAAATATTTTTCATGCATGCATATGCCAATAGAATTATAATTGCTTCTAATCTAGGTACTGGAGCAAAGGTTTCTTCAAAATCTATTCCCTCTTCTTGATTATATCCTTTAGCAACCAGTCTAGCTTTTTTTCTAATTATTGATCCTGATTCATCAAGTTTATTTCTAAAAACCCATTTGGTACCAATGATAGGATGATTTTTGCGTCTAGGTACTAAATCCTAGACTTGATTTCTTTCAAACTGATTCAGTTGATCTTACATAGCCAAAACCCAGTAATCATCAGTTAAGGCTTCCTCAGTACATTTAGGTTCAATTTGTGAAATGAAAGCACAGTTTATCATTTGATCCCTTAATTGTTTTCTGGTTCTAACTTTCTCTTGAACATTCCCTATTACTTGATCAACAGGATGATTCCTTTGATATCTCCAAGCTCTAAGGAGTTCTTGAAATGTTTCTTCATTATTTTCTTCTTCAAAATCTCTCTCCTGAATATCTTCCTTTATATCAATAGATTCAGATATTTTTGGAGGCTAAATTGTATCTTCATTAGAGATATCTAACTTTTTAAAGTTTGAAACAAGATCATCTTCATCAGAAACATGTTTAGAAGCAGTTTCATTTTCAATAAATACTACATGCACAGATTCCTCAACTGAATTAGACCTTTTATTAAAATCTCTAAATGCCTTACTTCTACTAGAGTAGCCCAGAAATGTACCTTCATCAGATTTGAGATCAAACTTACCCAGATTTTCTTTCCCATTGTTGTGAATGAAGCATTTGCACTCGAACACATGGAGATGTGACAGATTTGGCTTTCTTCCCTTGTACAACTTGTATGGAGTCTTTCCAAGGATTGGTCTGATATAGGCTCAGTTTATAACGTAGCTTGCTGTATTTATTGCCTCAGCCCAAAACACTTGAGACAGCTCCTTTTCATTCATCATAGCTCTAGCCATCTCTCCAATGGTTCTGTTCTTCCTTTCTACTACTCCATTTTGTTGAGGAGTTCTTGGAGCTGAGAAGTTGTGATCAATTCCATGCTCATTGCAGTACTCCAGAAAGTATGAGTTTTCTAACTCTCCTCCATGATTTGACCTGATTGACACAATAGAAATACCTTTCTCATTTTACACTTTCTTAGCTAAGGTTACAAATGCATCAAAGGTATCACTTTTAGAGGAAAGAAATAATGTCCATGTAAATCTAGAGTAATCATCTACAATGACAAGCACATACAGATTTCCACTAATGCTTTTTACCCTAGATAGACCAATTAAATCCATATGTAGTAGTTCTAGTGGTCTAGTTGTAGTGACTACGTTTTTGGATTTAAAAGAAGATTTAATTTGTTTTCCTTTTAAGCATGCATCACATTCTTTGTCCTTTTCAAAAGCAATTTTTTGGCAGGCCAGTGACTAACTCATTTTTAACCAGTTTTGAAAGTTGATTCATGTTAACATGAGCTAATCTTCTATGCCATAGCCAACTATCATCGTCTTGACTAATTAAGCAAACAGAATCTAAGGGAGGAAGTTCATCAAGATCAATAGTATAGCAGTTACCATCCCTTTGAGCTTTGAGGATTACTTAGTGATCACTTTTTCTGATGACCAGGCAAAACTTTCAGTCAAATAACACCCAATTTCCTTTGTCACATGTTTGGCTCACACTCAGCAGATTATGGTTGAGGCCTATCACAAACAGCACCTCTTCAATGGATGTCTCAGGATTTTTGCCCACGATGCCAATGCCAGCTATTCTGCCATACTGATCACCTCCAAAGGTCACCTTTCCTCCTTTCTTGTCTCTAAGGGTGATGAACTTCTCTTTATCACCAGTCATGTGGCTTGAGCAGGCACTGTCCATATACCATTTGTTGCTCCTTTTAGCTTTGAGACAGACCTGCAAGACAAGGTTCAAGTTTTCTTTTTAGGTACCCAAATTTGTTTGGGTCCTTTTCTATCAGTAGTCCTTTCCCTGGATGCAAATGTACCCTTAGGAACCCATTTAGTTTTCCTGTCAAGTCCATTTTTCTTTATAGCACAAGAACTGAAAATATGTCCCTTTTTGTTACAGAAATGATAGGTAGTAAAGGGACTGCTGGATTGAGAAGCAGGAAGAAAACAATGCAGATAGTACTTCTGTTTTGCATGCCTTGGTTGATTATATGTTTCAATGTAAGGTGACGTATTATTTTTCTTTCTATTATTCTCAGCATGCACAAAATGTCTCATATATGCATTCTGATTTTTCTTCCTAATCTTTTCCTTGACAGCACATGGATCATAGCCAAGGCCAGCTTTTCCTTGTGATATTCTTTGGCTCCCCATCAAAGTAAACAACATATCTTTACCTCGAGTAAGCCTAGACATGCTTTTTACTAAATATTCATTAGTTTGCTTCAGTTCAATGCATAATTCATAGCAAACAGATTCAGCAGAAGGAAAAGAAGTAATTTCAGACATGTTACTTTGAGATTCCAGTTTATTAATCTTTTTCTTTGCTAGTTTTAGTTCTTTAGCAACTTTAATAAACTCATCATGAAGCTCATGAAATGCATCTAGTAATTCAGAATAGGAAGGTTCATATTCATATACCTCTTCTTCCTGATCACTGCTGCATGAGGGTTCAGCTTCCTCAGAAGCAAGCGCCATGAGACAAATGTTGGCAATCTCATCTTCATCCTCTTCTTCCTCATCTGAGGTGTTGGCCCATATTGATGAGATGTAGGCTTTCTTCTTCTTACCTTTGTCTGCAGCTTTCTTATCCTTTTCTTACTTCTTGAGAAATTAAGGACAGTCCCATTTGATGTGTCCTTGCTTCTTGCACTCATACAAGTTACAGGTTCTTTTGCCTCTTTCTTGCTCTCTCCAGCTGCTCCCTTATTGAAGATTCTCTTGTTTCTCTTCTTGATGTAGAATCTTCCGAAATTTCTGACCATCATAGCCAGAGTTTCTTCATCCAGCTCATCTCCTTTGTTAGATTCTTCTTCATTTTCTTCAGCAATTTTAAGGGCAAGGCCTTTCTTCTTTCTGTCCTGTCTAGCTTCCTTGAGAGCTTTGATTTTTCCTTTATACTCCTCAAGGCTGCTGAAGAGAGCTGTGACAGAGGCCATTGATTCTCCTCTGGCTTCCTCTATTGCTGTCACCTTAGGCTGCCATTCCAAAAGGAGAGCTCTGAGTATCTTTCTTACTTTTTCAGACTGAGTGTACTCCTTTCCCAAGCTCTTCAGTTGATTCACAATGAGAGTGAATCTCTTTTGTAGCTCCTTTACAGTTTCTCCTTTTGTCATTCTAAAGCTTTCATACTCTCCAATGCATGTGTTTAGTCTATTCTCCCTGACCCCAGTTGTTCCTTCATGTGCAATCTGTAGAGTGCCCCATATTCCTTTAGTTGTGGAGCATTATGAGACTCTGTAAAATTCACCTTGGTTCAAGGCACTGACTAAACAATGCTTTGCCTTGAAATTTAGCAAGACTCTCCTTATGTCTTCTTCATTCCACTCTGCTTCTAGCTTCTCGTTGTATTTTCCATCATCTGTTAGGGCCATAGGGATGAAATCTCCTTTCTCAATGACTGACCAGATATCTAGATCAATTGATTGGAGAAAGATTTGTATCCTCATCTTCCAGTACCCATAGTGTTCTCCACTAAAGCCAAGTGGTCTATTTGTGTTGTTCCCTTCTGGTAGTATGCTTTCACCAAAGCCAGCCATTTTAATTCCTGGACTGTGAGATCCTTTGATTAGGAATTTGAGCTCTGATAGCACTTGTTAGTTAGGCTGACTTCCTAAGAGGGGGGTGAATTGGGAGGTTTGAAAATTTTCTGCACAAAGTGAAATAGGTGAAGAAAGCAAGGTACAATGAAAATAGTGTATAAGAAGAGCAAACTGAAAAAGTAATGATAAGGGGAAGAACACTCAGAAATTTATCCTGGTTTGGTCTATCCACTTGACCTACATCCAGTCCCCAAGACACCTTTTGAGATTTTTCACTACACTGCAAGAATTCAATGGGCTTCTTGCAAAGGCCACAGTACACAGCTCGTGCTCTGTTTTCTAGAGCTTTCTCAATCTCTCTAAGCACTTCCATAATGTGCTTCCCAATCCCCTTGTGATATCCCCTCACAAGTAAATCTATCTTCCAGATGAAGATTAGATTGTTTACAAAGATATAACTCTCTTGAATAGAGTAAATGTGAAGATTAAAGTACAAATTTGAAGTTGAGAGGGTAAAAGCTTTTTGAGAAGAAGATTTGGCAGAGTTTCAGTATATACAAGTTTGATTCGTTGCCCATAACTTCAAATGATGTTATATTTATAGATTTAGGTCTCAAATGTCCATTAGAGACAAATTCTATCCGTTGGGGAAGTTATCCAGCGGTTACTCTGAAAAACTATCCGTTAACCAACCGCATTTTATGCTTCTGACATACTGAAATTCGAATTTTGGTTGATCAACAGACGAATTTCGAAGGAACCAAAGGTTAAGGCTTCCAACGTTGACATACTGAAGTTTGTCTGTTCATGAAGTGAAATTCGAATTTTGAAACTTAGAAAATGTTTCCATGTTGTGACATACCAATTTTCAAGAAGAAAGTTTTTCTGTTAAGTATGAACAGTGTTTTCAATTTTCTACAGTGCCCTCAAAATTTGAATTTTGGAGTCCCAAAATTTGTCTGTTCTCAGTAGGCTCAGAAAGCAGAGTTGTTCATTTACATTAAAATTCAAATTTTCAAAGAGTGAAATTCGTCTGTCAGAGAGACCTCTTTTCAGACTTACTTTGACATTCGAATTTACAAACACTGTCATTCATATGTCAACATGTTATTGCAACAGACTTACAACCTTAGCATCTGAAATTCGAATGTCCATGTTCAAAGTTCGTCTGTCAGTGAGCAATTTTGAAACTCAGAATAATGTTGATTTTAGATGAACTTTAACATTGTTTCAGACGAATTTTTTCAGTTTTCAAAAGTTGTATTTTATCCAAAATTCAAATGTTCAAAACTCAAAGTTTGTCTGTTGCTTAACAGCTTCTTTCAGACACATATGAAAATTTGAATTTTGGAGAATCAAAATTCGTCTGTCAGAGAAACATCTCTTCAGACTTATTCACTTTTAACTCGAAATTCAAATTTCCAAAGTCAAAGTTTGAATTTCTAACATGACAGTTTCATGCAATATCTTCGAACTTCATCTGTTGGTGGGTATTTTTCAAATATTTCATAATCTAACATAAAATCAAGGTTTTAAAACATTTTTCCACCAAATCAAAGTCTTTTACCCATGACAAAAGATCCTACAACAATCCTAGCAATGATTACTTAGATTTTCTTCACTTGAGACACTTTGAGCTTCTTGATTCAACAGATTCTTCGGTCTCCCACGTGACATCATTGGATGTCAACCCACTTCGTAGGACCTTTATTAACTTAATTGTCTTATTCCTTCACTGCTTCTCTTTTATGTCAAGAATTTGCAACGACGTGACCTCAAAAGTCAGATCCTCTCATACTTGAACTACCTCATCATCAATTACATGAGACAGATCCGGATGATACTTCTTGAGTTGAGACATGTGGAAAACATCGTGCAATCCAGCAAGATTAGGTGGTAGCACCACTTGATACGCTACTGGCCCAATTCACTCCAGAATTTGATATGGACCCATATACCGCAGATTAAGCTTCTTTGCTCGAATCGATCTTCTAACACCATTGGTAGGAGTGACTTTCAAAAACAAATGATCTCTAGTATCAAACTCCAACGCTCTCCTCCTCGTGTTCGTATAACTCTTTTGCAGACTCTGAGCGGTAAGAAGGTTCTAACGAATACTATCTATGTGCCAAGAGATTTGATCCACAATATTCGGGCCCAAATAACTCCTTTCAGCAAGTTCGACCTAACACAATGGTGACCTGCACTTTCTACCATGCAATGCTTCATACGGAGCTATTTGTAAACTCGAGTGGAAACTATTGTTATAGGCAAATTCAACCAATAGTAGAAACTGATCCCAATTGCCTTTGTTCTCTAGAACACATGCCTGCAGCATGTCCTCAAGAGTCTTAATTGTCCTTTCAGTTTGCCTATCAGATTGAGGGTGATAAGTAGTACTGAAACTCAATTTCGTACCCATGGCCTTCTGAAGAGATTTCTAAAACATGGATGTATACCTAAGATCTTTATCTGACACAATATTTATCGGGACTCCATGCAGCCTCACAATCTCATTCACATACAACTAAGCCAACTTCTCCATCGAAATAGTTTCCTGAATTGGAAGAAAATAGGCCAACTTCATCAATCTGTCCATAATAACCTATATTCCATTGTGTCTTGAAGAGGTCCTTGGTAATCCCATCACAAAATCTATGGAAACACTATCCCATTTCCACTCCAGGATCTCCAAAGGTTGCAACGTACCAGCAGGCAATTGGTACTCAATCTTTACCTTCTGACAGATCAGACATCTTGCCACAAACTCTGTGATGTCCTTTTTCATACCTGGCCACCAATAACCATGCTTTAGATCTTGGTACATCTTGGTGGCACTTGGGTGAATAGTATACCTGCTCTTATGAGCTTCTTCCAAAATAATTTCTTGCAACCCCACAACATTTGGCACACAAATCTGACCATGGTATAGGATGATACCATCCTCCAAAATATCAAAATCCTAGGTCTCCGCCATTTCAATATGTTCTTGAATGCCCAAAAGATAGTCATTTTCCATCTGAGCATAGCAAATGTTCCTCAATAAATCACTTGATACACTGATGGAACTCATTACTAGTACTCCAGGATAAACATTAATGGATAACTTCATATCTCTTAGGCTTTCCAGCAATTGTTGCTCCCTTATCATCATTATGGCCATATGGATCAATTTTCTACTCAATGCATCCGCCACAACGTTAGCTTTCCATGGATGATACTTCAAAGGAAACTCATAGTCCACCAGGAACTCAACCCAATGCCTTTACCTCATGTTCAGCTCTTTCTGATCAAACAAATATTTCAAACTCTTGCAATCATTGGATACCTCAAACTGAACGTCATAGAGATAATGCCTCCACAATTTCAAGGCAAATACTATAGCCACTAGCTTAAGGTCATGAGTAGGATAGTTCTCCTTATGAGGCCTTAATTGCCTTGAAGCATACACCATGACTTTGCCTTACTGCATCAAAACACACCCTAGACCTTTCTTAGAGGCATCCGTGTAAACAGCGAATGGCTTTGATAGGTTAGGGATAATGAGCACTGGGGTGGATGTCAGACAAGCCTTCAGTTCTTGGAATGCTCTCTCACACCTATCATTCCAAATGAAAGATCGATCCTTAAGTCTAGTCAATGGCATAACAAGCTGAGAGAATCCCTTAATGAACCTTCGATAGTATTCAGCCAATTCCAAAAAACACCGAATTTTAGTCACTAATTGCAGTCTCTCCCAATTTAATACTGCGTCAACCTTACCAGGGTCTACTGCCACTCCTTTTACAGAAAATCACATGACCCATAAATTTCACCTCCCGTAGCCAAAACTCGCATTTATTGAGCTTAGCATACAAGTTGGTGATACCGCAATACTTGCAACATAATCCGAAGAAGGAGCACATGATGTTCCTTTCTCTTGGAGTATATTAGGATGTCATCAATAAAATACCACCATAAATTTATCCAAATACTGCCAAAACACCCTGTTCATATAATCCATGAAAATTATCAGGGCATTGGTCAACCCAAATGGCATCACGAGAAATTCATAATGACCATATCAAGTTTGAAATGTTGTTTTAGGTACATCTTCACACGCACTTGCAATTGATGGTATCTTGACCTCAACTCGATTTTAGAGAATACGGAGGCACCTACTAGCTGATCAATCAAGTCTTCAATCCTCGGTAAAGGATATTTATTCTTGATCGTTACTCGGTTCAGCTGCTTGCAATCAATGCACAATCTGAGGCTATCATCCTTCTTCTTGACAAACAACACTGGAGCTCCCCAAGATGAGACACTAAGTATGATGAAACCTCTTTTTAACAAATCCTTAATCTGTTTCTTGAGTTCCTTCAATTCAGACTGTGTCATTCGATATGGAGCCTTAGAAACAGGACTTATCCTAAGCACCAAATCGATGGAAAACTCCAGTGCTCATGGTGGTGGCAAACTCATAATATCCTTGGGAAACACATTAGGATATTCATTCCTAACCGGATATCTTTCGATACCACCCTTCATATCCACATTCACAGAGAAGAAAACCAGAAACCCTTGACATCCTTTCCTCAGGTACCTGTTAGTTTGGGCAAAGGACAAACAAATATTCTCATCCTCTTCAACACTAGGGATATTCATTGGCAAAAACACAGCCTTCCGTGCATAGTCGAGAATGGCATGATTCACCTCCAACCAATGCATCCTAATTACATCAATCTCTTACAATGGCAAATAGATTAGAATCAGGGTAGTGCTTCAGTGTTCAAAATGAACCACACAATTCAGACAAGCTTGAGCAGTGCTTAATGAAACTCCCATGGGTATGGATACCGACAAATCAAAAGGCAACCCCACTGCCACAATACCCAATCTCCAAGCACAATCAAAAGAAATGAAGGAATGCGATACACCTGAGTCAAACAAAACATGAATAGAGTAACCATTGAGTTTAAGTTTACCTTTAATCAAGTTAAGCGCTGCACCCACTTCCTGTCAAATGATGGCAAAGACTCGTCTGGGCATTGTGGGCCTCATCATCACTTCATCATGCCTTGGCTCCCAACAATTCCATGACATATGACCCGATCTCCCACAATTATAACAAATCCAGCATGGACAGTCACCATGGCTAAATCCGCATTTTGTGCATGGATTTGATGCACTACCTGAACCGTACTGAGATAGAGTGGCGTCTCTTCCTGCATACTCACTTTTACTAGAACTCTACTATTTAAAGCCTCATTGATAAAAGGGTCCTCTGCCTAGCCGACCTCTGTTAGACTGATCTCTGACAAATCTGCCTTATCCTCTACCATGACGGCCTCTATTATAGCAATCTCTTCCTCTATTAGAACATGTACTGCCACCGTTGCTACCACTACCTGAACCACTTCCTTTGCTGATTCCTCCTATAGGTCATAGGTGAGAAAAGGCCTGAATCATGGAATTCCTTCTATGCTCCTCGGCCTCCTTCATCCGTCTATATAGGGCACAAATCTTTGCACACAAGTCCTCAAATGACACAAACTCCATCACAGATAGCCGCTCCTTGATCTCTGGATGGGCTCCTTCAAAAGACCTTTAAGTCATCCACCTATTATCAGGATAAATATTGAGATAAGTATAATATTTTGCCAAGTCCAAAAAACTGATCAATGTAGTCATCCACTGACAGATTCCCTTGTTGAAAAGTTAGGAACTCAGCCTCTTTTTGTATCATTAAGGCTAGAAGGACATAGTGTGCAAAGAACCATTCCATAAATTGATCCCAACTCATAGGATGATTCATCACTTCAACACTTAGGAGAACACTCCTTCACCAATGCTTGGCCTTCTTCTCAAGCTTAAATGCCGCCAATTACACCCTTTGCTCTGTGGTGCAATCCATCACATTGAAGATGTTCTCTAATTGTTCTATCCAATTCTCAGCCTAGGAAACATCTATGGTACCTTCAAAAGCCGGGGGATGGAACTTCCGAAAGTCCTTCAATTGTAAAGAGATACCCCTTCTTCCAACCCTAAGGGCTCTCTCAGGCTCCACCACATTTTCATCCTCTCCTGCATTCAGATCAACAAACATGCTGGCCTCTTCGTTCACTTCATCCTACTCTTGCCTATCCGATGGGCTCCCTCAAACATCCTTTCAGCCATCCACCTATCATCAAGCTAATTATTGAGATAAGTGGAATATTTTGCCATGTCCAAAAAAATGATCAATGTAGTCATCCGCTTACAGATTCCCTTGTTGAAAAGTTAGGAACTCAGCCTCCTTTTGCATCATTAAGGCTGGAGGGACGTAGTGTGCAAAGAACCGTTCCTTAAATTGATCCCAAGTCATAGGAGGATTCATCGCTTTAACACTTGGGAGAACACTCCTCCACCAACGCTTGACCTTCTTCTCAAGCTTAAATGCCACCAGTTGCACCCTTTGCTCTGAGGTGCAATCCATCACACTGAAGATGTTCTCCAATTGTTCTATCCAATTCTCAGCTTGGGAAACATCCATAGTACCTTCGAAAGCCGGGGGATGGAACTTCCGAAAGTCCTTCAATTATAAAGAGATACCCCTTCTTCCAACCCTAAGGGCTCTCTCAGGCTCCACCACATTTTCATCCTCTCCTACATTCAGATCAACAAACATGCTGGCCTCTTCGTTCACTTCATCCTACTCTTGCCTATCCGATGGGCTCCCTCAAACATCCTTTCAGCCATCCATCTATCATCAGGATAATTATTGAGATAAGTGGAATATTTTGCCATGTCCAAAAAAATGATCATTGTAGTCATCCGCTTACAGATTCCCTTGTTGAAAAGTTAGGAACTCAGCCTCCTTTTGCATCATTAAGGCTGGAGGGACGTAGTGTGCAAAGAACCGTTCCTTAAATTGATCCCAAGTCATAGGAGGATTCATCGCTTTAACACTTGGGAGAACACTCCTCCACCAACGGTTGACCTTCTTCTCAAGCTTAAATGCCACCAGTTGCACCCTTTGCTCTGAGGTGCAATCCATCACACTGAAGATGTTCTCCAATTGTTCTATCCAATTCTCAGCTTGGGAAACATCCATAGTACCTTCGAAAGCCGGGGGATGGAACTTCCGAAAGTCCTTCAATTGTAAAGAGATACCCCTTCTTCCAACCGTAAGGGCTCTCTCAGGCTCCACCACATTTTTATCCTCTCCTGCATTCAGATCCACAAACATGCCGGCCTCTTCATTCACTTCATCCTACTCTTCCCTATCCGATGGGCTCCCTCAAACATCCTTGCAGCCATCCATCTATCATCAGGATAATTATTGAGATAAGTGGAATATTTTGCCATGTCCAAAAAAATGATCAATGTAGTCATCCGCTTACAGATTCCCTTGTTGAAAAGTTAGGAACTCAGCCTCCTTTTGCATCATTAAGGCTGGAGGGACGTAGTGTGCAAAGAACCGTTCCTTAAATTGATCCCAAGTCATAGGAGGATTCATCGCTTTAACACTCGGGAGAACACTCCTCCACCAACGCTTGACCTTCTTCTCAATCTTAAATGCTGCCAGTTGCACCCTTTGCTCTGAGGTGCAATCTATCACACTGAAGATGTTCTCCAATTGTTCTATCCAATTCTCAGCTTGGGAAACATCCATGGTACCTTCAAAAGCTGGAGGTTAGAACTTTTGAAAGTCCTTTAATTATAAAGAGATACCCCTTCTTCTAATCCTAGAGGCTCTTTCAGGCTCCACCACATTTTCATTCTCTCTTACATCTAGATCCACAAACATGCCGGCCTCTTCATTCACTTTATCCTACTCTTACTTATCCATTCACTCTTACAACCTGTCCAACGTTTCCCCTTAAGTATTCACTTGATTACTGAGGCCAGCCAACATCTCATGCATCTGCCTTATAAGATCACTGTTCTCTGTCTTCCTCTACGAGACATTCTTCCTACACACAAGTAACAACACACTCAATTATGTGATTCTAGACTAGCATTGCAGTGGGAATATAGTGTATGTATTTAAAATTGTGCCAAGTAGTACTTCAAGCAGAAACAATGGCCCAAAACCATTGCTCTGATACCAAAATGTAACACCCTACCTCCTGTTACCTCCAGACTCAACTGAAAACTTCGAAATCCTACCTATCGCAACCTAACCATCTTAAAATAACTTCTTAAACCTTCAGAGCAGCGGAAAGACAACACAAAAGCACCAAAAAGTGGGCTAGGGCAGCGGCCATTATAGTACCACTGTGACTCCAGACCTCCCTTGCTTTACCACTCCATTAGGCTCTTTGGCACTGCGTCCTACTTCCTGGAGCCACAGTGCCCCCTGCTGATTTCCACACCAGTACAAACTCAACACCGAGGTGAACTTTCGACACGTATAACTTTATGCTTCGACCTCCGATTGACTTGATTCCAACTCCTACATGTCAATCTAGCCTCAAACTATCCATAGGCTCTAACTTCAGCTTAATCCAACTCTGTGTGGAGATTTTGGACCCCTGACACTATTTTGGCCACTTATTGACCAAAATTCACCACTAACAACCTCTAATTGCCACCAAAGGCAAATGGTTACTCAGAGACCATTCATACATGTCCAAAACCCCCAAACTAATGTGTCCAAAGAGGTTTCACCTAAAAGGAGCCCTTCCTTTGAGATTTGACCCCCTTGAACCCCTTTTCACAGAATGGGCTACAGGCCCTAAAACACACCAAAAACATCTTTCATCACACATAACACATACATACCACAAACAACAGCTTTTCCACATATAACCATACATACGTCCATCCATAACAATACTCCCCATTTCATACATTTCTTACAAAACCTTCTATCTCATTTGGCACAAGATACAATATCCAAATTACAAATTCTATATAGACTATTTCCACATACGTAGCTACTCCCGAGGCTTCTCAGGACTAGCGCCAAAATCATTACCTGAAAGGTTGGTTCATGGTAGAGGGATGTGAGACAATGTCTCAGTAACTAGGAACAACCACACACATACATATATACATATATCTCACACAATTCATGAATGTAATGTAAAATGAATGGAATGCATGTCACCCTCGCAGGGATCCCATCCTTATCCTCCCTAACATGTATAATCCATCCTTATCCTCTCTAACATGTATAATCCATCCTTATCCTCCCTAACATATATAATCCATTATTATCCTCCCTAACATATATAATATATCCTTATCCTCCCTAATATATATAATCCATCCTTATCGCCCCAAACATATACATATATCATCATACATCATATCGTCATCACATTATCACCACCCAATCTGTCATATATCTCAATCTCACAATGCCATGTGGTGATACTCATGTATCATCACATCATAATGTCATGTATGCATCATGTCATATCATCATCTCCAATCAACATCTAGTTGTGTACATACCACGACATATAGCAAATAGTACACACAAGCACATCAATATCGTGGTATGAAAGAAACATGCATATATACATAAATATATGTACTATCATACAATGTAAACAATACAATATAAACAAACACCCGGTTACCTCAGGTTGTCAATACCACGCTCACATGAGTTCTACACACTTTCTTGAACACTAATCCCACGACTAGCCTTCTCTGAGTAGTCAAACAACCTTATAATACCCTAATTCCTCAATTAACCACATATACCAATAACTCCCTTTCATGCATCATTAAGCTCCTAGGAACCATTCAAACACTACTCAACCATATATACTTTGGATTCCCAAGGGCCCTAACCAAAAACAACCTAGGGTTAAGCTCAAATCATACATATACCCTTCAAAACTCATATCCAACCAACAAGAATATCCAAACACACTTCCTTAACCCTATTTTATCCATTTCAATTGGTAGATTTCATCCAAAACTGAAGATCCAAACTTAAAACCGAAAAACCCCAAATTTCAACCGAATGGAGAGACAGGAGTAGAAATCACTTACCAACTTGAATCCAAGCTTCCAAGGTTCGAAAATCACTCCTAGATGCCGGAAAACTCGAACCCTTACAGAGCTACCTCGTTCTTCTCCTTTTTCTTTCTTTCCTTCCCATCCAACTGACCGAAATATTTCTAATTTAAATCAGAAACTCAACTTTAACTGCGGCCTCAGCA
This sequence comes from Adenanthera pavonina, assembly GCA_026686845.1. Lineage (NCBI taxonomy): Eukaryota > Viridiplantae > Streptophyta > Magnoliopsida > Fabales > Fabaceae > Adenanthera > Adenanthera pavonina. The sequence goes on from JAIVEN010000004.1 coordinate 19,406,004, forward strand.
CACCTCACAGCCGCTCTACTAGTACTCAGCCGGAAAGAGCCAGTAGACATACTCTTATCTCGGTAGCCCTACTCCAAGCCACGACATGGAGCTCAATTTTCCTCCACTTCACCTAGATGCTGGAAAACTTGAACCCTTGCAGAGCTCCCTTGTTCTTCTCTGTTTTCTTTCTTTCCTTCGTGTCCTTCTGATTGAAATATTTCTAATTTCAATCAGAGACCCGACTCTCACCATAGCCTTAGCACACCTTGCCGCGGCTCCACTAGTTCTTAGCTGGAAAGAGCCACTAGACACATTCTTGCTCGGTGGCCTTGCTCCAAGTCGTGACGTAGAGCTCAATTTTCCTCTACTTCATTCTTCCTTTGTCTTGTTTCCTCTGATCCTGAACATAATGCCAAGAAAGATATCATGAGGGCTGTTACATTTAGCCACTGATTTTTGGAATTAAATAAGACATTAGTTACAAAAACCAAAATTTTTCACATAGCTTTCTTTTGATCTTTCTTTGTATAACATACTTGTTCTTAAGGTTTTAGACCATGGGGAATTCATTTTTGAGGTCAAAAACATGAAATTCCAACTCTAAATACTCCCCCTGTTCTGATCGAAATCTGACCTAAGTGATTGGAAATGATTTCATTCAAATCACTTCAAACCATAAATGGATTCATGCTTCTAGTATCTAGTCTATGCTTTTTCCTAAGTTAATGGTTCAAAACTCATTCCTATTGCTAAATCACATTTTTTCTGAAACCCTAAGATGGAAAGGAAGCAAACTAAACCATAAAACATGCTTTGAAAGCCATAGATAGTAAGCTTAAGGTGCTAGTATAGAAGCTTACCAATTTGTGCTTCAATTTTCCTTTGGTTTCTCTTCTTTCTTCCTCCCTTTTCTTACATTTTTTCTTGCTCTGTTTTGGTTGCTGGTTTACGTGTGAAATGGTGAGAAAAGAGAAGGGATTAAGTGGTTAAGTGATTTAATTAAGTGGCTTAATCACTTAATTAACTAAAGTTACTTTTTTGTCTCCTTCTTTAAGAAGTTTTCTCAAGAACTAATAAAATATTCTTTGCCTCATATGCTGCAGCAATTCAGGCATGAGAGAGGGAAGAGAATATCCAAAAATTGCCCAATTTTCCTAATCCAAATACACCTAAAATTGGGTACTTTTTAACTGTACCGATAAAACCGTCTATATACTAATTTAGCATTTTTGGGCTACAGGACTATTCTAACTTTATTTTTTATATTTCCATAGTTATACTATCCCAAATGGTATCTGTGTATTGCCCATATCCTATCTCAGTTTCTTTTTAATCATCAGTAGGGCCCACAGTTTGCTTTATCGGTTTACTATTACTTTTGGACACTCGGCATTGATTATTTCTTTATTATTGAACATTAACCTTCAGTGCCATATACCATTGGACTTCTCTCATTGAGGGCTTTGTTCTGATAGTAATTTTACATATTTACAAAATTACCCTTGACTCGGGATTAAATTATAATTTATAAAACTTTCGGGTCATTAAGTGTAATTTTTGTCAAGCCTTTTCTATTTCTTTCTCCACACAAATTTTTATACTTTTGGGACATGGATGTCATTTTTACATTTCTTTAGGGATAGAAATATAATTTTCTCATTTTTCTATCCAACTGAGAAAAATAATCTCTTTACCCTATTTCACGCAAAATGGTGTCGGTCCATTTTCGTGAATTCCTTATATATTTTACATTATCATCAATTATATCCTCTTTTATCACTTAGCATCTAGTGAAATTTTGGGATACTATATTTCTACCCCTCTTAAATTAAATTTCGTCCTCGAAATTTAAAACATACCTTATGTAAATAGTGCTAGATACTTTTGTCGCATGTGTGACTCCATCTCCCATGTTGCTTCTTTTGTAGATAAGTCTTTCCAAACCACCTTCACTAGAGGAATGTCTTTGTTCCTCAGCTATTTGACTCAATAATCTACTATTCTTTCAGGTGATACATTAAAGCAAAGATTAAAGTCAATACATTCATATTCTATAATATGTGAAGGGTCTGGCTGATATTTCTTTAGTTGGGAGATTTGGAAGACACTGTGAATTTGGCTTAAATTTGGTGGTACGGCTAGCTGGTAAGCTACATGTTCAGCTTTTGAAAGGATTTCGAAAGGTCCAATATACTTGGGACTAAGCTTTTTCATTTTGAGAGATCGACCAACTCCAATTGTAGGAGATACTTTAAGAAATACATGGTTTCCTACTTCAAATTCCAATGGCTTCCTTCTTTGATCTGCATAACTCTTTTGTCTTCTTTGAGCCGTTAGTAGCTTTTTCTTTATCATTCCAATCTGTTTGGAAGTTTGGTCTATGATCTCCGGACCTATCAATTGCCTTTCGCTCAATTTCATTCAATAAAGTGGGGACCTGAACTTCCTACCAGACAATGCTTCATAAGGTGTCATATGAATATTGGAATGATAGCTACTATTATAGGTGAATTCTACTAAAGGCAAGTATATATCCCAGTTTCCTTTCATCTTTAGAACACAAGCCCTTAGCATATCCTCTAATGTCTGAATCGTTCTTTCAGTCTGTCCATCAATCTAAGGATGATATGTTGTACTGAACCTTAATTTAGTACCTAAGGCTTATTGCAATGATCTCCAGAAATTTGAAGTAAATCTTGGATCTCGGTTTGATATGATACTACTTAGCACTCCATGTAATCTTACTATCTCTTTTACATGCAGTTGTACCAATCTATCCAGTGTATATGTTGACCTCATGGCTAAGAAGTGTGCTGTCTTTGTTAGCCTATCCACAATTAACTAGATTGCATCATATCTTGTTGAAGATCTAGGTAATCCCATTATGAAATCTATTGAAATATTGTCCCATTTCCATTCTGGAATCTCTAATGGATGTAATAATCCAGTAGGCTTCTTGTGCTCTATTTTTACTTTTTGACACACCAAGCATCTAGACACATATTAAGTAATATCCCTTTTCATACCAGACCACCAAAATAATTTCTTTAAATCATGGTACATTTTTGTAATTCCTGGATGAATATTATATTTACTCTGATGTGCCTTTGCCAAAACCTTTTCTCTTATCTCTACTACTAGTGGTACATAAACTCTCTTTTCAAATCTCATTAAGCCAGTTTTTGATACATTAAATCCCTACATCTCTCCATGCCTTTGCTTTTCTTTAACTAACTTTATGAATTCATCCTCTTACTGGGCTTTCAATAAATCATTTAAAAATTCATTGCTAATTCTGGTCTCATGGAATTGTAAAAATAAATGCAGGTCTCTGTAATCCTCCAGCATTTTCATTTCACAAATCATCATGTAGGATATGTGAATAGTTTTTCTGCTCAATGCATTAGCCACTACATTAGCCTTTCCTGGATGGTATTTAATAGAATGATCATAATCTTTTAACAAATCCATTCATCTTCTTTGCCTCACATTTAATTCTTTCTGATCTTCTAAATATTTGAGGCTTTTGTGGTCACAAAACACTTCTACCATTCCACCATAAAGATGGTGTCTCCAGATCTTGAGAGCATGCGCAATAGCTGCAAGTTCTAAATTATGAGTGGGATAGTTTTCTTTATGTGGTTTTAATTGTCTAGAAGCATAAGCTACCACTCTACCTTCCTGTACTAGTACACAACTCAATTCATGCTTACTTGCATCTGTATAAAGCATAAAAGGTTTTTTGGGATTAGGTATAGTTAATATAGGTGGAGTAGTTAACCTGTACTTTAGTTCATGAAAACTATTTTCCCAATTCTTATCCCACACAAAAGGTTTGTCTTTTTGAGTAAGTTTTGTAAGCAGCAATGCAATTCGAAAAAAGTCTTGTATGAAATGTCTATAATAGCCAGCTAAACCAAGAAAACTTCTTATCTCGATTACAGTCTTGGGTTGCTCCCACTTTAGGACAGCATCTACTTTACTTGGGTCTACTGCAACCTCATCCTTGAAGATGACGTGCCCTAAGAACCGTACCTCTATGAGCCAAAAGTCACACTTATTTAGTTTAGCATACAACTTTATTTCTTTTAAAATTGTCAAGACTATTCTCAAATGCAATTTGTGCTCCTTTAAAGACTTAGAGTACACTAATATATCATCGATAAAGACCATAACAAATTTATCTAAGTATGGCCAGAAAATCCTATTGATGTAGTCCATAAAAATTACTGGAGCATTCGTTAGACCAAATGGCATCACTAAAAATTTGTAGTGCCTATAACGAGTTCTAAAAGCAGTTTTGGGAACATCTTCTGCCTTTACTCATAATTGATGATACCCTGATCGTAAGTCAATTTTTGAAAACATAGTGGCACCAGCCAACTGATCCAATAAGTCATCAATTCTAGGTAAGGGGTATTTATTCTTTATTGTCACTTTGTTCAGTACCCTATAGTCAATACATAATCAGAGGCTCCCATCTTTCTTCTTTACAAATAATACTGGAGCACTCCATGGAGAAATGCTAGGTCTAATGAATCCTTTTTCCAATAATTTCTCAATTTGCTTCTTTAATTATGCTAACTCAGGTGGGGGCCATTCTATATGGTGCTTTAGATACAGGGCCCATTCCTGGTGTTAAGTCTATGGCCAATTCAACCTTTCTTTCTGGTGGTAAATCTTTAAAATCTTTTGGAAATACTTCTGGAACTTCCTTTACCATTGGTATCTTTTTGATCTCTTCATCAACTTTCACATTGACCAAAAAGAAAACTAAGTAGGCTGAACATCCTTTTCCTAAGCATCTCTCAGCTTGAGCAGTCGATATAAAATTTAGCTTAGTCTTAGTATTTGGGATACTTTTTGGGGTAAGCAAGATTACGACTTTGTTTTTGTAGTCAGGGAGAATATTATTCGCAGAGAGCTAGTTCATGCCTATTATGACATCTATATCTAGGAATGGCATGTATATAAGATCTAGTGTAGTGCAGCAATGCTCATATTGTACAATGCAATTTAGGCAGACATGAGATGTGGTTTCTTGGTTACCAATAGGTGTGGACACATGCAAATCATATGGCAACTGAATGATTATCAGACCCAACCCTTTAGCACATCTATAAGAAATGAAAGAATGACTAGCACCTAAATCAAACAAGGCATGCACAAGATAATCATTTACTTTAATCATACCTCCAATAAGATCAGGTGATTGTCGAGCCTCCTGCTGCGTAAGAGCGAAGACTCTTCCTTATGCTTGTGGTCTAGTCCTTGCTATATCTACTCTACAATCTCTCACCAAAGTGTCTAGGTTTTCCATATCTGAAGTATACATTTTGCCCAGCTAAACATGGTCTTCCACCATGTATCTTACCACATTGCTCACACACTGGAGCTTCTTTCTGCAAGTCTCTCTGCACATCTCTTTGGACAAATCGTCCTCCTCCTCTTCTGCCTCCCCTTCTACCTCTTCTGTTATTCCATGACATTTTTCATTTCTTGCTTGATTCTCCTTCTTTAAATGTAACTTTTCTTGTACTAGTTGGGACAGAAGACATAAAGCCTTTTTGATTCAAACATCCTTCAATGATCCTACTCACCTCAACTAGCGTATTGAACTCTCTAATCCTTATAGGTGCTACTTGTTTTCTTATAGCCAGTTTCTTCCATCGTTCATCATCATGTTGCTGTAAGTATGTAGAATACCTTGCTAACTATATAAAAGTAGCTACATACTCATCAACAAACTAATTTTCTCCTTGTCCAAGCATAACGAATTCCGCTTCCTTCTCATCTCTTCCTAACAGTGGGAAGTACTTATCATAGAAATACTCTAAAAATATCTCCCATATCAGAGGTATGTTACAAGCTAGCAGAATTAGCTCTGTGTTTCGCCACCATTAGTCTACCTCTTTCTCAAACATGTAAGTAGCTAACAAAACTTTCATCTCGGAGGTGTATCCCATTAGTTTGAATATCTTTTCAAGACTCAGTATCCAATCCTCTACTACCTGAACATCAAATTTTCCTTCAAAGGAAGGAGGACAATGCTTCTTGAACTGAGCTACAACATTCTATCAATCATTGCCTAATTCATCATTGCAGCTGGTGTTTCTACTTGCTGTTGTGGACTTTGAACTGGCACCTTAGTTCTTACCTTACGATGTTCTCTCTGATTTGCTATAGTCCTCTATAAATCCTCAATAATTCTTTGCTGTTGCTCCAATCTGTTCATAATAACTTTCAAGGGATCAACCTATTGTGGAGCATCTTGTTGCGGAATATCTTGCTGTGGAGCTCCTCCCTATTCAGGAGCTGCTTCTCTAGTTTATCTTCTGGTATGAGCATTTTAATATACACAATATTAAAATCATGTTCATATAATAATCATACTTAAGGAACATATATAAACATATCATTTTATTCATATAATCACTATATACATGCTTTCCTTCATATTCCTTTCTACTTTATCATATATTAGTCTTTCTATTCTACCTCTTATTCTTTTTATGACTGCTTATATATTACATCTCAAAATTAGCAGTCAGTCAGCATTCTTTACATATATACATGTTCACATATGCATACAATCAACTATCATCTATGAGGAACTAAGACTATCTAGGAGGTAAGTAGTTACTGGATCCTCCCCCTATTCATCTTGTGCTAATTCTGGTTGTTCCTCAAATTGTCCCATACTCTTTAAGCTTCATCAGTGGGAACTTCAGGAACTTCTACAATTGGCTGCTTCCCTGAATCACCCTTATGTTTCTTCTCCTTCTTAGCCTTCTTGACTTTCCCCTCTATCATGTAATTCTTAACACAGTGAGCTATGTTTTGGTACTCCCTTCCTTCTAACTTTGCTTTAATGGGTGTCAAAACTCATCATCTAGTATTTCGTTGAGGAGGGTGGTGATCCTGATCGGCTCAGGGTATTCTGTTCCTAATCCTTCCAGAAATGTCTTAACCTTTGACACTCTACTCATGAATGCCATTACTTGCTCTGGTCCCTCTGAGAAAGCACCATATACCCTTGAGTACTTACGTATGATCTAGTACACTATAAGTTCTACATCTGCCGGTCTATCATCTGGGATATTAACAAGATCCAATATAAATCCTGCTATGTAATCCACATCTTCATATATCTCAATCGCCCTTTCTTGTGGTAAGGCATCTATAGGAGGAACTGCCTGTATGGTCATTGCTGGAATAGCCTCCTGTTGGGGAATTCCTACTTCATACTATCCTTCTTCTACATTCCTAACAGGAACCTCATTGGAGCCTATACTTTCCTCTTGATGGTGTATCTCTGGTACCATCTCAGGCTCTTCATGATCATCTACAACTGAGCTGTTATTTGTTGAAGACATCTTTACTATCCTTCAATCACAATAACAACCAGTTAGTAGAATAATACTAAGGAATAATTTATTTATTACTCTTCCTTTTTCCTAACTTAAACTATACTGGTCCATTATTATTGCTCTGAGAGCCTAAACCTTTGGCTTTGAGGTCCTAAACCTTTAGCTCTGATACCAAAAACTGTAACACCTCTCTTATGGGCCCATTTCCCATGTATTTAATCATTCTAAAGTCTATTTATATTGTAATAGGATCTTGAATCACAATAAATGCTATAACAATTTTTTTTTCAATATTTGGGTACTATTCATTTAATCGAATTTATTTATTCCGATTAATTTTGGAAAATCATAACTAAATCAATAAAAAATGTATGCATGTGATTCAAGTCTCTAGGTATAGCTTATAACTTTTATCTGTACAGCAAACTGTGAATTTTCACATTTTATACGAAAACTGCAAAATAATCATTTTAATTGTGATTAAATATAAAAATCTGCCAAATATTGCTCACAAGTCCAATTTGAGTGATCTTTTGGCCATTGGAGAGCTCTTCCTGTCTACTTTTATTCCATATACATCATTCATACTTTATTCATCAAAAGTCCAAATAGTGGCATGTTTATTCTATATAGGTCAAGATGACAATTTATATCTTACTACTTTGCTAAACAAAAGCCATAAAATATTTACATGGCCATACATCATTTTCATACTATACCATACTTTAGCTAAGACCTAAGGCATCATAAAAACTTGAAGAAACATACTTAACATCACATTTACAAATTTTACACAAAATGTCAAGTCTCATGGCCATTGCTAGAATTATCAAGTTAATGGCCAAATTCTTTCTCCTTTCCTTTCTCTTCCTGGTGGTCTTGCCATTGTTGCTACCTATTCATGGTTAATATTTGGGAGGGTGAGATTCAAATAATCTCAATAGTTAACACCTAACATTCCATTACTTTATTACATTAAGTATAAAAACATCAAGATAACACATTTTGAATACATTAACACATTTGCGCCATATGAATTCATAAATTTTTTGGCAGAGTTTCATTTTGAAAAATGGACATCCCAGGGTCTCATTGCCCCTCAATCAACTCAGCCAGTACACATAAATTATCTCAAAATATCATTGCAATCATATGACAAGGCATAAAACACATTGAAAACAAATATGATAATATAATGCTAGTATGGGAAATTAACTACCTTATGATCGTCCCTTGCCCTTCAAACTTGGTACGCCACTTCTTGAGCCTTCTAACACTTTCTTGAACCTAATCATATCATCATTTAATCCATTTAGCCACTAAATTTTGGAATTACATAAGACATTACTCAGTAAAGCCCAAAATTTTCACTTAGCTTTCTTTGATCTTTCTTTGTATAACACACTTGTTCTTAAGATTTTTGACCATGGGGAATCCATTTTTGAGGTCAAAGCCATGAAATTCCAACTCTAAATACTCCCCCTGTTCTGACCAAAATCTGACCTAAGTGATTGGAAATGATTTCCTTCAAATCACTTCAAACCATCCATGGATTCATGCTTCTAGTATCTAGTTTATGCTTTTTCCTAAGTTTAATGGTTCAAAACTCATTCCTATTGCTAAATCAAATTTTGGCCAAACCCTAAGATGGAAAGGAAGCAAACTAAACCACCAAACATTCTTTGAAAGCCATAGATAGTAAGCTTAAGGTGCTAGTATAGAAGCTTACCAATTTGTGCTTCAATTTTCCTTTGGTTTCTCTTCCTTCTTCCTCCCTTTTCTTGCGTTTTTTCTTGTTCTGTTTCAGCTGCTAGTTTACGTGTGAAATGGTGAGGAAAGAGAAGGGATTAAGTGGTTAAGTGATTTAATTAAGTGGCTTAATCACTTAATTAACTAAAGTTACTTTTTTATCTCCTTCTTTAAGAAGTTTTCTCAAGAACTAATAAAATATTCTTTGCCTCATATGCTGCAGCAATTCAGGCATGAGAGAGGGAAGAGAATGTCCAAAAAATGCCTAAGTTTCCTGATCCAGATATACCTCAATCCGGGTACTTTTTAACTGTGCCGATAAAACCGTCTATATACTAATTTAGCTTTTTTCAGCTACAAGACTATTCTAATTTTACTTTTATATTTTCATAATTATCTACAGGACTATTCTAATTTTACTTTTATATTTTCATAATTATCTTGTCCCAAATGGTATCTGTGCATGACTCATGTCATAAACCAGTTTCTTTTTAACCATCGGTAGGGCCCACAGTTTACTTTATCAGTTTACTATTACTTTTAGATACTCGGTATTGATTATTTATTTATTCTTGAACATTAATTCTCAGTGCCATATACCATTGGACTTCTCTCATCGAGGGCTTCATTCTAATGGTAATTTTGCATATTTACAAAATTGCCCTTGAGCCGAGGTTAAATTATAATTTAAAAAACTTCTGAGTCATTAGGTGTAATTTTCCCAATGGCTTTTCTATATCTTTATGTAAATTTTAATACTTTTGGGACACAGATATCATTTTTATATTTCTTTAGGGGTAAAAATATAATTTTATCATTTTTTCGTCGAATCGGGAAAAATGACCTCTTTGCCCTATTTCACACAAAATGGTGTCTGTCCATTTTTGCTAATTCCTTATACATTTTACATTATCATCAATTATGTCCTCTTTTATCACCTAGTATTCAGTGAAATTTTGGGATATTACAAAGGCCTCAAGCATATGGACATTCGTGAATAGTGGTGCTAACACGTCATTCGAGTTGGAATGACTGTTCATGTGGACACCGGTTATAATATCCTAAAATTTCACTGGATACTAAGTAATAAAAAAAAGACATAATCAATGATAATGTAAAATGTACAAGGAATTCGTGAAAACAGACAGACACCATTTTGGGTGAATAAGGGTAAAGAGGTTATTTTTTCCGGTTGGGAGGAAAAATAAGAAAATTATATTTTTCCTTAAAGAATTATACAAATGATATCCACATCCCAAAATATATAAAAATTATGTGGAGAAGAAATAAAGAAGCCCTAGGGGAAAATTATAACTAAAACCCGAAAGTTTTAGAAATTATAATTTAACCTCGGGTTAAGGGTAATTTTATAAATATGAAAAATTACTGTCAAAACAAAGCTCTCAATGAGAGAAGTCCGATGGTATAAGCTACAAAGGGTTATTGTTCAAGGATAAAGAGATAATCAGTGCTCAGTGTCTAAAAGTAACAATAAACTGAGAAAGTAAACAGTGGGCCCTATAGACAGTTAAAAGGTAACTGAGATTGGATATGGACCATACATAGATATCATTTGAGATAGGGTAATTATGAAAATATAAAAATAAAATTGGAATAGTCCTATAGGCCAAAAATGCTAATTTATTATTAAAAGCGGTTGTATCGGTACAGTTAAAACTTACCTAGTTCAAGATATATCTGGAGCAGAAAAAATTGAGCTGACTAGAAACTCAAAGACCTATCATTGGGCATGATTTTGGGCAGCTTGGGCAGCATGAATTTTTGGAGAAAACTTCTCCAAGTAGTCATTTTTGGTTAAAAAAGTAAGCATGGTTGCTTTTGCTAATTAACCATGATTAGCTATATCATTAAACCATCTAATTCTAATTAACCATTTGATTACCCTCTTTCCTCTGCACTTTCAAGACCATTTCCAGCAGCAAAATAGGGGCTAAAAACGCAAGAAAGAATGGAGAGAAAAGAAAGAAAGAAAAAGAAGAAATCTAAGGCAACATTGAAAGTAAGTTGGTAAGTTTATCTTCTATCACCCTAAGCTTCCTATCTATGGTATTAGAAGCATGGTTCATGGATTAGAAATTGTTCTCCACTCCCTTAGGGTTTCAGCCATGGCATGATTAAGCAAGGAAATGAGTTTACAAACCATTAAACTTGGGGAAAATCTTAGACTAACCACTAGAAGCAAGAATTTATGGCTAGTTTGAAGTGTTTTGAAGAAAATATTTTTCTTCCAATTTTATGCTATTTTTAGTCAGAACAGGGGGAGTATTTAGAGTTGGAATGTTAAGATTTTGACCTCAAAAATAGATTCCCCATGGTCCAAAACCATAAAGACAAGTGTGTTGTGCAAAGGAAGATCAAAGGAAAGTTAAGTGAAAAATTTAGGGTTTAGTGAGCATAGTATTGTGTAATTCCGAAAATTAGTGGCTAAATTGATTAAATAATGATATGGATAGATTTAAGGAAGTTTTAGGAGGCCCAAGAAGTGGCATACCAAGTGTGGGAACCATTGGAACACATAAAGATAGTTAATTCCCTTTACTAACATCACGTTGTCATTATTGTTTCTTGATACTTGACATCATGGCATATATATGAAATGTTGATCTATAACATTTCTATGTTGTTGGCTGAGTTGTATGAGGGGTTGGAGCCCTGAGATGTCCATTTTACAAAATGAAACTCTGCCAAAATTTTTATAAAATTTATATATATCTAACGTGCCTATGTGATGAACTATGTTTTCTTGATGTTTTCATGCTCAATATGATGATATGATGACATGTATGGGATTTATCTACTATGATTCGTTGAATCTCACCCTCCCACATATTAACCATGATGAGGTAGTAACAATGGCAAGACCACCAAGGAAGAGAAATAAAAGGAAAAATCATTTGATCATTAGCTTGATAATACTGGCATTGGTCATGAACTTCGAGCTTTTTGTATAAATTTGTATAAGTGATGATAAATATGTTTCTTCAAGTTTTTACATTTCTTTAGGACTTAGTGAAAGTATGGTATAATATGAAGATGAAATATGGCCATGTAAATATTTTATAACTTTTGTTTGGCAACGTAGTAGGATGCAAATGGTCATTATGACCACTATAGAGTGAACGTGCTACTGTTTGAGCTTTTGATGTATAAAGTATAAATGTTATATATGGTTGAAAAGTAGACAGAAAGATCTTTAAAATGGTCCAAAGATCACTCAATTTAGATGAGGATATGAATTATGGTGATTTTTCAAATTTAGCCCAGAAAACTAGAATTTCAAGAATTTACCATATGAATAGTGAAATTTCACAAAATTTACTGTATTAATTGGCCAATTAATTGCTTCGATTGATATTTTTATCATATAGACATTATTTTGAGCCATCCATAGAGACTTGAATCACTTTAATATGATGTTTATTGATTTAATTTTGATTTTCCAAAGTTTTCCAAAAAAAAAAAAGGAAAAAATGGGATTAAATGAATAGTACCATGGCAATTGATTAAATTTATTATAATATTTTATTGTGATTAAAGATTCTAATTAAGTATAGTTGATCTCTAATGAGGTTAATACATGGGAAACGGTCCTAAATAGAGGTGTTACACTGGTAGAAGGAGCTGATTAGAAGTGTCAGTTCCAAGGGTTCGACAGTGAAAGAGAACCTGAAAAAGACATGCATCAAAGGTAAAATACACCTCTATATCTTGATTTAAACAATATTGATGGATCCATGAGAGGAATTTGGTGTTGTTATCTGCTAGTGTGTTCCGAAATTCCCAATGATGGTGTTAGAACCACATCAATGGTTGTTTAAATTGAGTTCTTCAGTGAATATGATGGCATTTATGTGATATGTGTGTGAACGTCCAATTCGTTTTTAAAATCTATTTTCAATTTGATTGTGAATTTGATTTTCATATATGTGATATATGTATGTATGTGAATTATGGATGTTAAAAATAAGTTTTTGAATTTGCCTTTCACACATGTGATATATGTATGTGAAAATCATAGATGCTCAATTTGGTTTCTGAATCTAATGTCATATATGTATGCAATCTATGGATTTTTTAATCAATTGTGAATCTATTTAAACAATTTCGTTTATGTTTTCATAGATGACGTGATTAGGATCAAATTTGGTTTCATATATGCCGAGATTATGTTCAGATCTATTTTTGTAAGTGATGGATAGTTTTCAAATCTGTAACATGTATGTGATATGGTTTGTTGAATTTGTATATGCAAAACATGTTTAACGGATAGATTTTCAATGTGGTTGATGAATCCTTAGGGATTTTCTTAAGGCAGCAACTCATTCAAAAGAGTGGAAATTTCAAAATCACTGAAGAACTAATTTAACAGGCTAGCAAGACTGCCATGGCTATCTGATCCTAGCGCAACATGATCTAATTTAACACTAAAATCACAAAGTTTACAGCTTTTCATATTAGATAAGAAGTTTGTGATATATATATATATATATGTTGTGATTTGTTTGTTTAATTGGATGGGTAGGGTGCATGATATATCCCTAGGAAGATATTATGGTTTGTAATTTTAAATATGGCCCACGTGTCGTGTCTCTCCCTATACTCTGGATGTATATTCTCTTCACACCTTGCTCCCCTCGAATGTTCAATTGAGGGTTCTCTATGTATATAAGGTTTTATCTTAGAAAAATCCTCTTTTTAGCTTGAGAGGTTATAGGTTAGATGGGTCATCTTATGACACATTTATTTTATACTTTATGATGAGATCATATGCATGTATGGGATGCTACCATGATATATGTTCATGTGATGACTAGATATATGAATGACAATAAAATAATAAATAAAATCTCTCAAATTAAATTTTAAGTATCAATGCCACCCATTTATGAGTCAAGGCTTTGATTGCCTAAATGTAAGATCCACCAAAGTGGGATCCACATAGGTTATCTTAGTAAGGCAGCTTAGGTAATGGTGATACTCATAAGGTTCATAATGGTATGACTTAAATGAGACTATCAAAATATTTTTGGGCCTCAAGGCATTAAATGAGATTAAACATGTCGGGTCATATCATGATAGAATCCCATAAAGATCTAAGAGTTACATTCAATGTAATTGGCAAATACGTTATCTACCTAAATAACTTAATTTTAAGCGTTTTGCCAAAATGGACTTACAATTAAATGAAATATGGATCTTAGCCTGCTAAATTAAATTGAGGGTTAATTTTTAGTGGGAGACTATTAACTCGATTTTACAAATTTTGTTGTAGAAAAATGTCGACAAATAATTTTGTCACACTATTATTGCGATTGTAACATCCTTAAGAGCTAGAATATCTCAATATTTGTAAGGAATTCACGAAAACGGGTAAACACCATTTTGCATGTAAAAGGGAAAAAAGGTCATTTTTCCCCATCAGATGGAAAAATGAGAAATTACATTGTTACCCATCAAAGTTAAGATAATTGCATTTTAATCCCTCAAGAATGAAAGTCATGTGGGGATGTATTTTAATATATATTTTGAGGAAAATTACAACTAATGACTTAGAAGAATTAAAAATTATAATTTGGCCGCAAGCCAGGGGTAATTTTGTAAATATGGGAAACTACTGTCAAAACGAAACTCGCAACGAGCTGAGTCCAATGATATATTGTATGGAGGTTAACTGATAAAAAATAAAGAAATAATCAGTGCCGAGTGTCCAAAAGTAACTTATTACCGATAAAGTAGATTGTAAGTTGTTGAATCAAGTGTTTTGATGATTCCAAACCAACCTTCAAGAGCTTGGAGTAAAGATATCAAAGGTGCACAAAAGGTTTCAAATGAAGGAATTTTGGAGAAATCAGTGCAATAATAGATGTAGAATGTTTAGTAATGTTTTAATTTGAGTAAAAGACTTTGATTTTGATGAAAAGATGTTCTAAAACCTTAATTCTATGTTAATTCATGGAATATTTGAAAAACACCCACCAACAGACGAAGTTTGAAAGGTTTATACTGATATGATATTTTGAAAATTCAAACTTTGGCTTTGGAAATTCGAATTTTGTATTGAAAATGAACAAGTCTAAAAAGAGGCTTATCTGACAGATGAATTTTGACTTGAGAAATTCGAATTTTGATACGTGTCAGAAAAGAGACTTCTCTGATAGATGAATTTTGACTTGAGAAATTCGAATTTTGATACGTGTTTGAAAAGAGATTTCTTTGACAGACGAACTTTGACTTTTCAAAATTCAAATTTCAGATAAAATGCAACTTATGAAAATTGAAAAATTTGTCTGAAAATATGTCAAAGTTCATCTGAAAACAAGTTCAGAAAAAGAGCTTTAAAATTGCTCACTGACAGACGAACTTTGAACTTGAAAATTCAAATTTCAAAGACAAAGCTTGTGAGTCCGTTGTGTTGATATGTTGACATACGAATGACAAAATTTAGAAATTCAAACTTTAAAGTAAGTCTGAAAGGAGGTCTCTCTGACAGAGAAACTTTGCCCTTTGAAAATTTAAATTTTGAATTGATGAACTATTGTGCCTCATTGAACTAGTTACTGATAGACAAATTTTGGGGTTTCAAAATTCAAATTTCGAAGGCATTGTAGCAAATTGAAATTACTGTTCACACTTAATAGAACAACTTTAAACATGAAAATTCGTATGTTCCAATATAGAATCATTTTCTAAAGATGAAAATTCGAAACAATCTTATCTTCATATGGAAGAAAGATTTTCTTGTGAGGGGATATCACAAGGGATTGGGGAAGCACTTAGTGAGAGTGCAAAGAGTGAAAGTGTGAGCTCTAGAAATAGGGCATCAATGCTGTACTGTGGCATTTGCAAGAAGCCCACTGAATTCTTGCAGAATAGTGAAAAATCTCAAGTGGTGACTTAAGGACTGGATGTAGGTCAAGTTGAGATACTGAACCAGGATAAATATCTGAGTCTTCTCTTCCCTATTGCTACTTTTACTGTTTATTCACTTATACTCTGTTTTATCATCACCCTTTACTTTCTTCACTTTCTTGACGTTTTGCAGAAAAATTTCTAATCTTCCCAATTCACCCCCTTCTTGGGAAGCCAGCTTATCTAACAAGTGGTATCAGAGCCCATATTCCCTATCAAAGGATTTAATAGTCCGGGAAATACAATGGCTGGCTTTGGAGAAAGTATACTGCCAGTGGGAAACAACACAAATAGACCACCTGGCTTTAGTGGAGAATACTATGGATACTAAAAGATGAGAATGCAAATCTATCTTCGGTCAATTGATTTAGACATCTGGCCCGTCATCCAGAAGGGAGATTTTGTCCTAATGGCATTAGAGGATGATGGGAAGTACAGAGAGAAGCCAGAAGCTAAATGGAATGAGGAAGATAGAAGAAGAGTCTTACTGAACTTTAAGGCAAAACACTGCTTGGTCAGTGCATTGAATCAAGATGAATTCTACAGGGTCTCACAGTGCTCCACTGCCAAGGAAATGTGGGACACCTTGCAAATTGCTCACGAAGGAACAACTGGAGTAAGAGAAAACAAATTGAACACCTGCATAGGTGAATATGAAAGCTTCAGGATGGCAGAAGGAGAAAGCATAAAAGAGCTACAAAAGAGATTCACCATCATTGTGAATTAACTGAAGAGTCTGGGCAAAAAGTATACTCAGGCAGAAAAAGTCAGAAAGATCCTCAGAGCTCTTCCTCTGGAGTGGCAACCTCAAGGAGTATGAAGGAAAAATGAAGGCTCTCAAAGAGGCTGGACAAGACAGAAAGAAGAAAGGTCTTACTCTAAAAGCTACTGAGGAGAAGGAAGAAGAATCTGACGATGGAGATGAACTAGATGAAGAAACTCTGGCTATGATGGTTAGAAAATTTGGAAGATTCTACAGCAAGAAGAGAAATAAGAAAATCTTCAAGAAAGGAGCAGCTGGAGATAGCAAGAGAGAAGCAAAAGAACCTGTCACTTGCTATGAGTGCAAAAAGTAGGGACATATCAAATGGGATTGTCCACAATTCTTCAAGAAGCAAGAGAAAGAAAAGAAAGCTATAGACAAAGGCAAGAAGAAAAGAGCTTACATCTCATCAATCTAGGGTAACAGCTCAGATGAGAAAGAAGATGATGAAGAAGAGATTGCCAACATCTGTTTGATGGCTCTTACATCCGAAGAAGCTGAAACTCCATCCAACAGTGATCAAGAGGATGAGGTATATGAATATGAACCTTCCTATTTTGAATTACTGGATGCATTTCATGAATTGCATGATGAGTTTGTCAAGACTGCCAAAGAACTTAAGCAAGCTAAGAAAAAGATTAACAAACTAGAATCTGAATGCAACTTCTCTGAAACTGCTTCTCTGCATATTGAATCTGCTTGCTATAAATCATGCATTGAGTTGAAACAAACTAATGACTATCTGGTAAAACACATATCTAGACTGACTAAAGGAAAAGACATGTTGTTTTCTTTAATGGGAAGCCAAAGAATATCACAGGAAAAGGCTGGACTTGGCTATGATCCTTGTACTGTAAAAGAAAAGATTAGGAAGAAAAATCAGAATATGTACATGAGACATTTTGTGCCTGCTAGTGGCAATGGAAAGAAAGATCATATTTCACATCACATTGAATCGTATAATCAACCAAGGCATGTAAAACAAAAATATTATCTGCACTGTTTTCTTCCTGCTTCTCAATCCAGCAGTCCCTTTACCACCTGTCACTTCTATAACAAGAAGGGACATATTTCCAGTTCATGTGCTTTAAAGAAAAATGGACTTGACAGGAAGGTTAAATGGGTTCCCAAAGGTACATCTATATCTAGGAAAATAAATCCAAACAAATGTGGGTACTAAAAAGGAAAATATGAACTTTGTCTTGCAAGTTTGTCTTAAAGCTAGAAAGAGCAATAAATGGTATATGGACAGTGCCTGCTCAAGTCATATGACTGGTGATAAGGAGAAGTTCATCATCCTTGGAGACAAGAAAGGAGGAAAGGTGACCTTTGGAGGTGATCAGTATGGCAAAATAATTGGCATTGGCATTGTGGGGAAGAATCCTGAAACATCCATTGAAGAGGTGTTGTTTGTAATTTGCCTCAACCACAATCTACTAAGTGTGACTTAGACATGTGAAAAAGGAAACTGGGTACTGTTTGACTCAAAGTTCTACTTGGTCATCCGAAAAAGTGATCACAAAATAATCCTCAAAGCTCAAAGGGATGGTAACTGCTATATTATTGATCTTGATGAACTTCCTCCCTTAGATTCTGTCTGTTTGATTAGCCAGGATAATGATAGTTGGTTGTGGCATAGAAGATTAGCTCATGTTAACATGAATCAACTATCAAAACTGGTTAAAAATGAGTTAGTCACTGGCCTACCAAAAATCACTTTTGAAAAAGACAAAGAATATGATGCATGCCTAAAAGGAAAATAAATCAAATCTTCTTTCAAATCTAAAAATGTAGTCACCACAATTAGACCACTAGAATTACTACATATGGATCTGATTGGTCCATCTAAGGTAAAAAGCATTGGTGGAAATCTGTATGTGCTTGTAATTGTGGATGATTACTCTAGATTTACTTGGACACTATTTCTTTCTTTTAAGAGTTATACGTTTGATGCATTTGTAACATTAGCTAAGAAAGTGCAAAATGAGAAAGGTATTTCTATTGTGTCTATCAGGTCAAATCATGGAGGAGAGTTTGATAATTCGTACTTCCTGGAGTATTGTGATGAGTATAGAATTGATCACAACTTCTCAGCCCCAAGAACTCCTCAACAAAATAGAGCAGTGGAGAGGAAGAACAGAAGAGTTGGAGAGATGGCTAGAGCAATGCTGAATGAAAAGGAACTCTCTCAAGTATTCTGGGCTGATGTAGTAAACACAGCAAGTTACATCATAAATAGAGCCTACATCAGACCAATTCTTGGAAAGACTCCTTATGAGCTGTACAAAGGAAGAAAGCCAAATCTCTCACATCTACATGTGTTCGGCTGTAAGTGCTTCATCCATAACAATGGAAAAGAAAATCTAGGTAAGTTTGATGCTAAATCTAATGAAGGTATATTTTTAGGCTATTCTAGTAGAAGTAAAGCATATAGAGTTTTTAATAAGAAGTCTAAATTAGTAGAAGAATCTGTCCATGTAGTATTTATTGAAAATGAAACTGTTTCCAACCATGTCACTAATAAGGATGATCTTATTTCAAACTTTAAAAATTTAGATCTTTCTGATGTAGGTAAAATTGAACCTCTAAATATATCTGAATCTATTAACATAGAGGAAGATATTCAAGAGAAAGATTTTGAGAATAAAAATAATGAAGAAATGTCTCAAGAACTTCCTAGAGCTTGGAGATATAAAAAGAATCATCCTGTTGATCAAGTGATTGGGGATGTTTAAGAGAGAGTTAAAACCAGAAAACAGTTAAGGGATCAAATGATAAATTGTGCTTTTATTTCTCAAATTGAACCTAAATGTACTGAAGAAGCCTTAATTGATGAATATTGGATTTTAGCTATGCAAAATGAGTTGAATCAGTTTGAAAGAAATCAAGTTTGGGATTTAGTGCCCAAACCCAAAAATCATCCTATCATTAGCACCAAATAGGTTTTTAGAAATAAGCTTGATGAATTTGGCTTAATAATTAGAAATAAAGGTAGATTGGTTGCCAAAGGATATAATCAAGAAGAAGGAATTGATTTTGAAGAAACCTTTGCTCCAGTGGCTAGATTAGAAACAATTAGAATTCTGTTAGCACATGCATGCATGAAAAATATTATGTTATATTAAATGGATGTGAAGAGTACTTTTCTTAATGGATATATCATGGAAGAAGTTTATGTTGATCAACCTTCAGGCTTTGAGAACTCTACAAAACCAAACCATGTCTATAAACTAAAGAAAGCCCTTTACGGTTTAAAGCAAGCTCCTAGAGCATGGTATGAAAGATTAAGTAATTTTCTAACTAAAAAGGGGTTCAAAAGAGGAAAAATAGATATAACTTTATTCACTAAGAAAGAAAATAAAGATTTACTTATTGTTCAAATCTATGTTGATGATATTATATTTGGTGCTACTAATGAATCTCTTTGCAAGAATTTTTCTAAGCTAATGCAGGGAGAATTCGAAATGTCCATGATGGGTGAGCTCAACTTCTTCCTTGGATTGCAAATCAAGCAGTGTGATGATAGTATCTTTCTCAATCAATCCAAGTATCTAAAAGAATTATTGAAAAAGTTTGGTATGGAGAATGCTAAGCTAATGGGAACACCTATGGCTACTGCAACCAAACTGGATATGGATGAAGAGGGTAAAATGTTTGATGTAACCCAGTATAGAAGAATGATTGGATCTCTGCTATACCTAACTGCCAGCAAACCTGACATTATGTTCAGTGTCTGCATGTGTACAAGATTCCAATCATGCCCCAAAGAAACCCATGTAACTGCTGTGAAACGTATTTTCAGATATCTAATTAGAACATCACAGATAGGTATTTGGTATCCTAAGGGTAGTGGAGAAGATTTGAAAGGATACACTAATATTGACTTTGCAGGATCCAAAACTGATAGAAAAAGCACAAGTGGAACATGTTAGTTTCTTGGAGGATCCTTGGTCTCATGGTTTAGTAAGAAGCAAAACAGTGTAGCCTTGTCCACTGCAGAAGTTGAATATGTTGCTACTGGAAGCTGTTATGCCCATGTCATCTGGATGAAACAGCAGCTTGAAGATCTTGAGATTGAAATAAAAGAAACACCTATAATGTGTGACAACTAAAGTGCCATTAACATCACAAAGAATCCAGTCATGCATTCAAGGACAAAGCATATTAAAGTTAGGCACCACTTCATAAGAGATCATGTTTTGAAAGGAGAGATCATATTAGAATACATCCCTATAGAAGATCAAGTTACTGACATCTTGACAAAGCCTCTTTTAGAAGATAGGCATTGTAAAATCAGGAGAGAATTGAGTATGGTAAATTCCAATGAACTTTAAGTAAATTTCTGTATCAATCTATGTTAGAATTTCTAACATTGATTTAATTCTAACTTTAGCATCAGAGCAAGTTTAATGTAAGTTGCAGGTGCTCCTCATGAGTTTAAATGACAATAGATCTGAAAAATGGAGCAAATCAAAATGGAACAGTCAAAAGGTGAAAGAGACAGCAAGAAATCTGAGTTCTGGATCCATTCTGTAAGTTTTTAAAGTTAAAATTCGCATCTTAGTTGTGTGTTAGACGAATTTCCTTGTTAAATTGTGTTTTTGAAAAAGTCAACATGCTCAACATTTGAATTTAGATGCCCATCAGACAAACTTCAGCTTGGTTTACATTGTAACAGTTCTCGGTGGTCCCTCGAAATTCATTTGTTGGTATTTGAAAGTTCAAATTTTCAAAAATAAAAGTTTCAATGTTATCTTTGTCCAACATGATGATTATACGAATGTCTATTTCTAAACATACGCATGTTGGAGAACCTTTACAAAGTGTAGAAATTTGAATTTCTGATTCAAAATTTGTCTGTTGAAATATGCTCACAATGTTAAAATCTCTGAAAGATGAATTTTCATGTGTATAATTCGTTTGTTGTTTGTTGTATTAGTTATTTCTTGTTGCATATTATTCAAAATTTGAACTTTGCTGAAACAAAGTTCGTCTATTCATCTTATGCTGCTTGGACCAAGCCTTTGTTAGATGAACTTTCAAAAGAAAATTCATCTGTCAGTAAGCTTTGCTGAATGATTTAACATGTAACTGCTCGAAGTTTGAATTTTGACCCCTCAAAATTCGTCTATCAGGTGGTTACACATGTTAAAACTTATGGTTTTCCTCTGAACAGACATAACCCTATTCATTTCTTCTCTGAGTCTGTTCAAATTCTCTCTTCAATGCTCTTCAATTCTGACCGTAAATATGAATTTCCCACCATTTAAACTCCTTTTCACATTCTATAAATCCATTCTCAGCTTCATTCTGAAACACTCATCCACGTAAATGGTAAGAGTCAAGAATCCAAAAGTTAGAAAGGGAGAGGCACGACCAAAGAGAACGGTCAAATTTCAATATACCTCAAAGGAGGGTGAAAAACCAAAGGGAAAAGTCGAATCAAGTAAGGCAACTCCCTCCAAATGACAGAAAACAACTCCAAAGGCTGAATCAAAGAAAGCTGGACCTTCTTCACAAAAAAAAAACAGATCCTTCAGTTCTTGTTCCTGCTGCTGCTTCCACTTCCTCCTCCAGTATTGAATCTGAAGAATACCAGCTCACAACAATGCCATTTTGGAGCACTCCTTAGATTCAGGATGAATACTAGACCAAGTTTGTGAGTAAAAAGGTAATCAAGCCTCATTGTGTGAACATGGAAGATTTCGTATTCTCTAACAATTTTGATGCTGAACTATGGATGCTGAGATATATGAATCTGTTAGAGATACTGGAGAGGTATGGTGATGAAGTGGTTAAGACATGGTATGCCTCCTTGAAGTACAACAGCAAGAAGAAGAAGTGGGAAGTCAATCTGAGATCAAGGATCATCTGGCTTACAGATGAAACTTTTAATGAAGTATTGGAAATCCCAGGGCAAGATGGCCTTAAGATTGACATCACTGCTTCTAGGTATATGGATGAGGCAGAGACTGCTGATGAAGAAGGTGGACCATTCCTAAACTACAAGGAGAGCACAATCCTGAACACTTTGTTCAGAAGAAAGGAGAATAGGCCACCCATAAGTTTGCTGAAGCCCACTGATTTCAGTGCTCAAGTGAGGATCCTACACTACATAGTGTCTAGGATTTTCTTCAACAAAGGAGGTGGCTTCAATCTGATCACAAAGGCAGAGGCACATGTAATGGCAGCAATCATGCGTGGGAAGCTTATCAACATGGGACATATCATACTCCAATACATGATCAAGGCAAGGGATCAGAGGAAAGACTCTACACTCCTCTATGCAGCTATCATTTCCAAGATTCTACAATATGCTCAAATTTAACACCTTTAGAAGGGGAAAGGGAAGCCCACTGAGATTTTCAAGGAAGAGGAGATACAAAGAATGCGGATTGAGAGAAAAGATGGAAGATGGACTGGGAAGGGAGCAGGAAAATCTGAAGATATCTTCTTTAATGAAGATGCCTCCTTATAGCAAGAAAGTACCTCAGAGGCTTCTACAAGACCTACACCTCAGCCTTCTCATCCTATCCCATCCCCATCTCTGCCTGCTCGCATTCCATCTACTTCCTCCTCTCGTGCCAAGCCAACTAAGATCACTGAGTTGTATGACAATTTGTCTACACTCATACTCAGCATCAGGGATGAGCAAAATGTCAAGTTTGCTCATCTACAAGATCAGATCCACCAGTTGGCCAAGAACTTGAAAGTGGTTGCTGATGCATATGAAGACATTCGGAATGTCATTCCTGCCACATCAGCTCCACCTTAACCAGGATTCTCTGAGCCTGCTAAGGCTCCAACTTCTGAGCTTCCAAGCCCCTTCGTGCTAGCCTCTCCTAAGCATGATGATGTTGTAGATGATACTGAGGTTACTGGCACACTGAGCACACCAAGTCCTGGTCCTCCCTTGGACTATGGTATGGAAGAAGAAGGCCCTCAAGATTCAAACTCTCATGATCATATTCTAGCAGATGCTCAAGAGTCAATCCTGTACCAGCAAGAATCTGAGCAAGTAGAAAGATTAGTGGCAGCCATCTCCACTTCACCATTCGTGCAGGCTGCCCAAAATGAAGAAAGGAGCATTGTGCCTTTTATTGATTTGGAAGCCATTGCACACAATGCTCTCTTGCAAGCTCAGAGAAGAAGGCTTGAAGAAATGTTTCCTCCTCTTGCTCCCTCACCTGTGACATATTATGGTTTCTCAAAGGAAAGAAGGGCACAATTGGCAGTTACAAGCCAAGAAATTTATGAACTTCTTGATATTTCTGATGATGAAGATGAAGACACAAGTTTAGAAGTTTCTGAGTCCTTGTCAAAGCTCAATCCAGAAATGCCATTTGTCCCTGTGCCTCTTCAAGCTATTCCAGTGTCTCAAATCCTTCCTCTGCTGATTTTGTTCACCTTCCCGATGAAGCCAAAAGGGGGGAGAAGAGTGAGCACACTGGAAAGTCTGCTACAGAGCATTCAGGAAAATCCTACAACAAGAAGACCAAGTCAAAGAAAAAGTGATTAGAACTCTTGCTTGGGTCCTCTTGTAGTGTTGCATTGTGTTTCTGTTGTTTTTGTATTGAGTTTATGAATTCTGTAATGTTTTGCATTGTTGTTTCGTGTAAAGTGACATTTGATGAAATGAAAGAATTCCTTGATTGCAATGAACTGTTCTTGTTGGACTTTAAATGAGCTAATAAATCTCTTTACTTGATCTACTATACATGATATCTTTTGGATTATAATGCATATGTTGAGGGGGAGCTTGTTAAAGCAAACCCAAGTACTAATCCAGTTTGTAAGTTGTTTTGTCATCATCAAAAAGGGGGAGAATGTTGAATCAAGTGTTTTGATGATTCCAAACCAACCTTCAAGAGCTTGAAGTAAAGATATCAAAGGTGCACAAAAGGTTTCAAGTGAAAGAATTCTGGAGAAATCAGTGCAATAATAGATGTAGAATATTAAGTAATATTTTAATTTGAGTAAAAGACTTTGATTTGGTGAAAAGATGTTTTAAAACCTTAATTCTATGTTAATTCATGGAATATTTGAAAAACACCCACCAACAGACGAAGTTTGAAAGGTTTATACTAATCTGCTGTTTTGAAAATTTGAACTTTGGCTTTGGAAATTCGAATTTTGTATTGAAAATGAAGAAGTCTGAAAAGAAGCTTCTCTGACAGATGAATTTTGACTTGAGAAATTTGAATTTTGATACATGTCTGAAAAGAGACTTCTCTGATAGACAAATTTTAATTTGAGAAATTTGAATTTTGAAATGTGTCTAAAAAGAGATTTCTTTGATAGATGAACTTTTGAAAATTTGAATTTCAGATAAAATACAACTTATGAAAATTGAAAAATTCGTCTGAAAATATGTCAAAGTTCATCTGAAAACAAGTGTAGAAAAAGAGCTTTAAAATTGCTCACTGACAGACAAATTTTGAACTTGAAAATTCAAATTTCAGACACAAGGCTAGTAAGTCTGTTGTGTTGATATGTTGGCATACGAATAACAAAATTCAGAAATTCAAACTTTAAACGAAGTCTAAAAAGAGGTCTCTTTGACAGACGAACTTTGCCCTTTGAAAATTCGAATTTTGAATTGATGAACTATTGTGTCTCATTAAACCAGTTACTGATAGACGAATTTCGGGGTTTCAAAATTTGAATTTCAAAGGCACTATAAATTGAAATTACTGTTCACACTTAATAGAACAACTTTAAACATGAAAATTTATATGTTTCAACATAGAATCATTTTTTAAAGATGAAAATTCGAATTTTGCTTCATGACAGACGAACTTAAGGAGTTCAACATTAAAGGTTGTAGCTTTCGGTTTCCTTGAAATTTGTTTGTTGACCAACTGAAATTCAAACTTTGAGTGTTAGAAGCATGAAATGCAGTTGGTGAACAGATAGTTTCTCAGAGTAACCGTTAGGTAACGTCTCTAACGGTTAGACCTTGTCTCTAACGTATAGTTGAAGCAGAAATCTATAAATAGAACTTCATTTGAAGATGTGGGTAACAAAATTACTTTGTATATACTGAAACTCTGCCAAATCATCTACTCAAAGTCTTCTTCTCATACATACTTCAATATTTGTACTTTAACTTTCATATACACTCTGATTAAGAGAGTTTATTCATTGTAAACAATATTATCTTCATCTGGAAGAAAGATTTTCTTGTGAGGGGATATCACAAGGGATAGGGGAAGCACTTAGTGAGAGTGCAAAGAGTGAAAGTGTGAGCTCTAGAAACAGAGCATCAATTCTATACTATGGCATTTGCAAAAGCCCACTAAATTTCTAATCTCAAGTGGTGACTTGGGGACAGGACGCAGGTTAAGTTGAGAAACCGAACCAGGATAAATATCTGAGTCTTCTCTTCCCTATTGCTACTTTTACTATTTATTCACTTATACTCTGTTTTACCATCACCCTTTGCTTTCTTCACTTTCTTGACGTTTTGCAAAAAAAATTATAATCTTCCCAATTCACTCCTCCTCTAAGGAAGCCAGTTTATCTAACATAAGTCTCATAGATGGTTAAAAGTTGACTGAGATAGGATTTGGGCCTCACACAGATATTGTTTAGGACAGGATAATTAAGGAAACATAGATATAAATTTGGAATAGTCCTATATCCCTAAAATATTAATTTACTATAAAAAGTAATTTTATCGGTACAGTTAAAAATTAACATGTGTGGGATATATCTGGATCAGGAAAATTAAGCACTTTTTGGGCACTCCTCCCTCCTTGTTTGGCGTCAGTTTTGGGTTGGATAAGGCATGGAATATGCAGCCAAAACTTCTCATGGTAGGCTTTCCAAACAACTTTTTGAGGAAGGTGTTACTTTTGGTCAAAAAATAAGCATGATTAGTAATTATAATTAGCAAGTAATTAAGCTAAATAACCCCGCTTTCTCCTCATTTTAGACATGTGCTGTAACAAAAAATTATAGAGAAAGAGAGCTTCCAATACCTCAGAGAGAAGAGAGAAAAAGTGTAACACCTCATACTTATGTCTATTTCTCATGTTTTAGAGTTCATCTAAGTCCAATTAGGCATGATTAGTGGCTTGAATCACATAAACATGAAAAACAAAATTTTCCTATTTATCAGGTGCTGTTCATATTGTCATTTCCATTTTAACCGACAAACTTTGAAAATTCATAACTAATTATAAAAAAATTCTTATTAGAGTGATTCAAGTCTCTAACAATAGCTATAAACATTATTTACATCGGAAAAATAAGCCATAGAACATTTACTAGGCCAATTTGTATGTTTTATTCTTTTGAAATTCACTATAGATTTGGTCAATTTCTCTTTCCTAGGATTTTGGCCTTAAGTTTAAAGATTCATATCTAACTCTACCCTCAGCCAATTCATGCATTTTTTATGTCATCAGAAATCCTTGTATGTTTGCTTTCTAGATATATTTTCTTGTATATTTATTCACCTTGTATAGGGCGTGGAATTGACTTAAATCATTAAGGGTCAAAATACCACTTCTACTGGAACAATTTTAGGAGAAATTACATAACTCTTTCTTTGTAGCTCTAAATACTATCAAACTAATGGCATTCATTTCCAAAGACTTAGAGGTTTCCATAAATATAAACCACTAAACTTTTGGAGTTTTGTATAATTTTCTAGTGCATTTTGAATTTTCCAGTGTTTATGGCAAAAGTTTCAATTTTTCTCTACATTGTCATGTTCTGAACCCTAATTTCTAAAATTCATAACAATTCGTACACACATGTAAATAAGGTGCTCTTTGGACCATGTTAAATCTTGTTCCATACACTTTTAGAGCATCTAAAAAACTTATCCTAGATACTCTTGTTTGAGCAAAGTGCCCCTATTCTAGTCACTATTAGTCATCTTGAACCAATTTATGCTATAACATACATAGTCAACATCATAATACATTTTCATCATCATTCTTGGTATCAAATCCATACATATTATTATAAGAGGACTTGAAAGACATACTAATGTACACTAGAAGCCTCATATATCCGTATATCACTTTATACAAATTAAACAAAACTATTAAAACAAAACATAGCATCATAATCTCTAGTCTTCATTCTTCTCCTTGTTTTGATCGCCTTTGCACCATTGACATATCTTATCCCTAGGCATGTTAGTAATTTTGAATGGTGAGATTCAAAGAATGTCAGTAGTAGCAACCCATTCATACAATCATATTATCATACAAAACATGGAAATATCATAAAACCATTCATCAAATACTTGAAACAATCAAAGACATAATATTTCATAAAAATTTTAGTAGAGTTTCATTTTATAAAATGGACATCCAGAGGTCTTAAACCTCATCAAACAAATCAACCAATCATCACAAGACATCATTATAAACATATGGCATAGGAATAACTTCGTGAAAATCAATTATGATAACATAAAGTATAAATAGGAAGCTTGCTACCTTAGAAGTTTCCCTTGCTTTTTACACTTTGTACTTCCTTTCTTTAGCTTTCTAAAACTTCCTTGAATCCTAGTGCATGATAATACAAGGTCAATACCCACTATTTTAATGACCTTCAGGAACAAGTATGCACAAAACCCTAAAATTCTATTTTGCATTTTGCTTGGTTTCTCTTGTACAACAATCTTGTGTTTACCTATTTTGAACCCAAGGAATCCATTTTTGAGGTCAAAATCATGAAATTTCTTCGATATTTCTAACCCTAATTTGACCAAAATCAAGCACAAAATGGAGGAAAATATTTACCTTGATATACTTCAAACTGTTCATGGAAACTTACTTTAAATGACTTTTCCAAGCTTTTCCATATGTTTAACCAACAAAAAGTCTTCTTCTTCGTACCCTAAGCTTGGCCAAAATTTCATGGTGGAAGGTAGGAGAAGACAACACCATGAGACCACTCTTAAACACTTGAAAACACAAAGCAAAAGGCTTAGAAACTTACCAACAACTTAAGTCTTCAAGCTTTGATCTTTAGTTTTCTCTTCCTCTTCTCCATTTCTTCTCTTCCTGTCATATCTCTCTCCATTTTATTTTCTATTTTTAGACCTCCCTTTCTTGCCTTCATAGCTGCAAGTGTCAACCAAAGAGAGAGAGAGAGAGAGTAAGGAAGAATGATTATAAAACTCAAACCAATCAATCCTTGCCATTTCCTTTTTTTTTTCAATACTTCTTTAAGAAGTATTTACAAAAGTTAATTAATTGATGCAATCCTCCACATGGTCCATTTCTCATGTCTGAAACAGGGAGGGGAGAGAGAGATTCAGTGACTTAATTAACTTGCTAATCATCCAACTAATCAAGGTTACTTTTTTGGTCCAAAAATCATGCCTTCTCTAAGAAGTTTTTTACAAAAATTATTTAAATAAATTCTCCCCATGTCCTAGAAGCTGTGATCATGCCACTTTTAAGGGGGTTTTGGCAAAAAATTGCTGCATAAATTTTAATAGACCAAAATACCCTTTATTAATAACTTTCACTTGTACTGATTAAATATTTTTGCTGTAATTGTCACTAAATTGGTACATGATTGTCGAAAAATTCCTTTTTGATTAAAATCATCATATTGTCCCAAACTATATTTAGGTAAGGTCAATTTACTATCCTTGACCTGGTACTGCTTTTATGCAGTTTAAAATAATCTTTATTGGGTATATCAACTTTTATTCTAATTACCCATAATAAATTTATATTGACTTTATTAAATATCAAATAGCATTCCATTGGTTTTAGCTCATTAAGAGCTTCATTATGGCTATCATTTTTTCATATTTACAAAAATGCTCTCGAATGGGGAGAATTTATAATTTTTAGAACTTTTGGGTCCTTAGCTATAATTTTTCCCAAACTTATTTTCATTCCCTCTTCCACATGAATTTCTTCCTCTTGAAGGACTTAAATGCAAACATTTTTATTCTTTGAGGAAAAATATAATTTTCCCATTTTTTCTTCTAACTAGAAAAAGACCGTTTTATACTTTTCCTTCTAACTGATTCTTTATACATTTTATGATATCGGTATTTTTCCCCTTGGGCTCAAATGAAAATTTCACATTTTACATATGATCTGGGAAATGACGTTTTTGCCCTTGAGTCAGGTCAAAAAAATAATTATCTATTCTTCTGGGTACTTTTTGATAATTTTTCCAAAGACATTTTTTTATTATTTCTTTTTGCACTATTCACATTAACTTCAAATTGGTCTATCTCTCAATCTGGACCTCCCGGGATCACAACACTTATACTGTTACACTCAACTTGAGACAAGCTTCCATTCAAGTGTTATATTGCATACCTTCTAGAGAAAGCTCTGGAATTAGTTTCTGCTCAGGACCTTATAAAAAATTAATTCCAATTACTTACTTTCTTTCCTATCTCTTCATACACCTTATTGCATCCCATAAAAATAGAGATATTATATTTCTTTCCCCTTAATTAAAATTTCATCCTCGAAATTTTGCTTAATTCTTGCATATCGTTTTATCCTTCTCATCATTTCCCAATTTCTAGACCACCTATTACTAGAGGAATACCTTCTTCCTCACTTGTTTGATTTAGTAATCAATGCTTCACTTTGGCATCCTTTGTTAATCTACTACATTTGTAAGGTCTGGTCTCTACTTTTCATATTGGAAAAATATCAAAGACATTGCATATCTACTTTACTGTAGAGGTATTAGAAATTTCCATATGACATACTTATTCTTATAGTCATGATTTCCCTCAATGTGTTCATGCTATAGTTTTTCTATCGGTACCTAGTTTCTTTCTTTTCTTTATCTTTTCCGTACCTTTTGACTAATCATATGAATAACTTTTCTGCCAAAGCAAAAGCTTATTGCATTAGCTTTACTTGAATGGCATTTATAAGTCCATCTTTGCCTTCTTTTCACTTCCTTTTTTGTTTTCATAACCTTTGATTAACTATTTACATAATAATCTTTGTACTGAGGCATAAACTTATCTTGTTAGCTCTGCCTAGATGACACTTTCAGGTTATCTTAACCTTTCTTTTATTCTACTTTCTATACGTCAAGTTTAACTTTTCTTTTTATTTCATGATCACTAGAGGTTACTTTGGTTTTAGTACCTTTATGGTGGTACTATAGGCATAATAGCTTACACTAACTCTATATCTTAAGAGCTTTCATTATCGCTATTATAAGTGGGAATACATTTTATAACAATTTTATCATTTAAAATATAGGCTACTACCTCAACTCGACCCTAATATGTTGCTTATACCCTGATCTATTCTTACTTTTCATTGTCATAGACCGCCTAGATCATCATTGGATTAGGACATTTAGTATAAGGGAGGAGGTTTAGCCCCTTTAGTTTATAGGACTTATTTCATAATTCCTTTCCCACAAACTTTTTGCCTAACTAAGTGATAAGACAAACTAAGAAATTTTTTTTTTCATAATATCTTGCTAAACTAGTAAAAATTTTTATCTTATTTTAGTTTTCAGTCTCTCCCTTCTCATAACTTTATTTGCTTTACTAGGATTTACTGTGATCCTTTTAGAAGATTCTGTAACCTACTAACCATACTTTAGGAGCCTAGCTCCCATTTACTAAGTTCAGCAAGTCTTTGTTTTTGCAACATTTCAAAAATTCTCGATTGTCTTTCACGCTCTTCTAAAGATTTGGAGTCCTTCAAACATCATCTGAGACCACCATATACTATTCATACTTCTATTCATCTAGTAAGAGGTGCCATGCAAAGACTCATAGTGCCCACATTTAACTATTTGCATATCTTACCCTTCATACTTCTTACATCTTTATTACTTCTTAGTAGGTCACCCATCCTACAATTTCCCCCCCCTCAAGCACGTTTAACTATCAATGTTTCATTATCATTCGCATTATCCTCTATAATTCATACTTATATTGCTTCCTTTTATTCTAACTTTTATCAGTTTAGAGATTTAATTAACCACTAGACCTTTGCATATAAACATAACTCCAAACCTTGTACTTTGCTTTTCTTACCAGAGCCTTTGAATTTTTTGGCTCTCTATAAGTCAAAGTCTGACTGACATTAAGGTAGTGGTTACTGACTTTTTGCTCTTTAATATTCTGTTCTTATTTATAACCTCTTTAACTTCTTAGCCAAGGATAATTAATGATCTAGTAATTTCAAAGAAACTTCTTAACTCTCTTGCTAACTCAGTTAGAATCTAGCCCTTAGCCTTTCATCATTCTTGCTCATTTGGGCATCATCCCAGGAGCTATCTCTCATCTGCCTCACCTCGGTGACTTTCATTATATGAAGGATTTCATCTTTCTTGGCTCAATTGGGCTTCTTCCTAAGAGCTTGCTCAAGTGGACTTCTACCCAAGAGCTACCTTCCTTTATTCTCATCTTGGCAGCTGACAGAGGATTTCTTCCATTGTGAAATCATTTGGCCAAGTACTTTCTTTATAGCTAGATTTTATACTAAACTCAACAATTAACTATCTCTAGGTTTTATAGTTCCCTAACTGCTTGTTCCAAATCAATTCCCTTGGCTCACACTTTATACCTTAAGCATTATTCATACATTGTACTTTTAGATTCATACATTATGTCTTAAATATCATCAACACATTACTAACTTTCCATTACAAAGACCTTGAATCTTTATCAAACTTTCTCCTTTAAATAATATATCACTTCTTTTGTTTAATCCTTAACATTGTTCTTCAAGTTTTTCCTAGCATAAGCAGCTAGTATATCATCTATGGTACTCTAAACACATTCAGGGGTAGGCATAATTAACATCTTCTCCTTACTCTCTGAGAGGAGATTAGTTATACAATCTCATTATGCTTACTATGGTTCTTTAATACTTATTTAAACTGGTATTAGAAATTATGGCCTTACTACTAATGAAAACATTTACATGTAAATCACATAATAACAACCTCTAGACCCAACCTCTTAGCTTCCTTATCAAAGAATAGCTTGCACCTGTATCATACCTTTACTAAAATTAGGTGACTTACGGCTTCTATCTATCCTTACTCATAATCATACTACTAGGGCTACATCGAATTTCAAGCTAGTTGGTTATACTTCATTACATATTTATTGACCAACTTGTTCTTATCATAGCGGGTCATTATTAATTCTACTTTCTTTGGTTAACTTAATTCTTCAATATATATCTTGATATTAAAATCTTCTTTCTTAACATGCCACACATTATCTAAAACATCTTTTCAGGTCTCGGGACTCATAATACAACCCTTGGCTACTTGCACATTTCTTATCTTTAAGGGGTGGTGACTAACATTTCCTAAATTATGCAACCGTGGGTTGGTGGTTGGTGCTCTCAACCTTTTGCTCTGTAGCTTGTTCCACAAGAGCTTACCAACTTGCTTGAGATTGCTGCAGTATAAGCAGAGCATTACTAGCTCTAGCTTCATCTCATCATTTCTAGATAATAACTCACTCTTGTAGTTGCTTTTCTGAATCCTTTACTACTGATCCAAGCTATAAGAATAATTTATAGGGAATCTTAGTTGGGGAATCTTTCTTTATTATCACTAAGGTCGTTCGAGAAGTCCATGCGTGTGCTACCTATCTTTCTACTTCACTACTTTATTACCTTACTACATACCTTCTATATATATCTTTGATCCTTATCATCATATTGAACATATGGGGTTTCCATACTAGCATTAAACTTACTACTATTGTTTGCTAATATCCCCATGAGATTCTTTTCTAGTTCATCCTTTGAGACTTTCTGTAATATCCTTATTTTTACGAGATGCCATAAAATGCATGAAGAAATGAGAAAGGAAGTGAGTAATTGGAATTAATTTTCTATAAGGTCCTAAGTAGAAATTAATTCTAGAACATACACTAGAAGATATAAAATATACCACTTGAATGGAAGCCTGTTCTAAGTTGAGTGCAACGGTGCAAGTATTGCGTAGCTAGGAGGTCTGGGTTGAGTGATATACCAATTTGAAAGTTAATGTGAATAGTAAAAAAAGAAATAATAAAAAATTAGTTTTTGAGTAAAAATTACAAGAAAAATGCCCGGAAGAATGAATAATTACATTTTTTACTCGGCTCAGGGGCAAAATGCTCATTTCCAAGGTTAGGGAATAAAATGTAAAAATTTCATTTAAACCCCAAGGAAAAATGCTAATAGAGTAAAATATACAGAGAAGCAATGAAAACCAAGAGACATAGAAAGAAACGAAAAAAGGGCAAACCGATCATTTTTTTAGGTTAGACCAAAAAATGAGAAAATTATAATTTTTCCTAGAGAAATGAAAATACTTCAATTTAATCACCAAAAGAAGGAATTTTATAGACAATTTGTCCTTGGATAAAATTATGAAAAAGGGCCTGAAAGTTTCAAAAATTATGAATTTACCCTGGGTCAAGGATATTTTTGTAAATATGAAAAATTATATTCAAAATAAAAGTCTTGATGAGCTAAGCCCAATGGAATGTTGATTGGTAATTAATAAAGTTAGTAAAAATTTAGTATGGGTGATTAGAATCAAAGTTGATATTTTACCCGATATAGGTTATTTTAGATTGCAGCAAAAGCAGTACCGAGTTAAGGATAGTGAATGGATCTTACCCAAATATAATTTGGATTAATATAATGATTTTAGTCCAAAAGTAATTTTTGGATAATCCTGTACCAATTTAATGCCAATTACAGTAAAAATATTTAATTGTTACAGATAAAATTAATTGGTAAAGAGCATATTGGTCCATAAAAGTTATTGAAGAAATTTTTGGCCGAAAACCTTGTAAAGTGGTGTTAGTTTTGGGCAGAAGAAATATGTGATTTTTGGCTCAAAACTTCCTTGAGAAGGCATGACTTTTTTTACCAAAAAGTAATCTTGATTAAGGAAGGTAATTAGCAAGTTAATTAAGCCATGTTATTAAGTAAGATAATTCCCTTCTCTTCTCTCATTTTTGACATCCAGCAGCTGGAACCATGTGATGATTGGAATTTAATATTTTTTTTATATACTACTCAAAGAAGTATTTGCTTTTTGCTAACTAAAATTAAGACAAAGTATACCAAAGTTGAGTGAGTTGGTCAGGTGGCTATTTTTGCCCCTTCTTGCATGACCAATATGTTGCTGGAAGTGAGAGAGAGAGAGCTCAAAGTTTGCTCAAGAAAGAAGAAAAATGGTGTGACCTAAGTGAAGAAGAAAAGGGAAGAGCCAAGCTTGAAACTTGAAGCAATCAAGATGCAAGTGATAAGTAAGCTCTCTAATCTTTTCAAGCTCGTAGTTTCAAATGATTTCATGGAGTTTTATTCTTCCCATTCTCAAGTTCAGATCTGGCCTAGGTTAAGAATATGAAAAGAGAAAGGTTTTAATGCAATAAACATGGGGAAAAGCATGAACTAGTTGAGAAAAACATGATTTTGGTAGTTGTTGTTTGTATTTCAAGTAAAACATTTTCTTTCCTTTTCTTGCTAATTTCGGCCAGAATAGAGCATCAATTTAGAGTGGGAATTTCATCATTTTGATGCCAAAAATGGAATCCTTAGGCCCAAATTAGATACGAATAGGTGTTGGTTTAAAGAAAAACTAAAAGGATAGCTATTTGGAATTTTAGGGTTTTGTTAGGCACTTTGTGATTGAGCTTCAAGAACTAGTGGTCTATGGCCTTATATTATCATGAATATAGGTTCAAAGAAGACATGGAAGGCCAAGGGAAGGGTGTACAAAGAATGAAAAGCCAAGGAATTCAAGAAGGTAGTTTTTCCCATTACTTGCATTAAGTTATCATATTTGATTCCTATAAACTTGTTGTTTTGCCATATGAATGCTTTGATGTTTTTTTTTATTTTTTGATGATGTTGATTGATTTGAATGAGGGTTTAATGACCCCAAGATGTCCAAAATGTAAAACATAACTCTGCCAAAATTTTTGTAAAAGATTATGGCATAAATGTTCTAAAGTGTTTGTTTAATGTATTATGGTGTTTTGTGATCAATATGATATTATGAATGCATTAATGGGTAATTGCTACTGAGATTTTATAATCTCACCCTCTCCAATACTAACCATGATAGGGTCATGTCATACCAAAGCTCAAGGCAAGGTTAGTGGAATTGAAGTGAAGCATGAAGATTTTACCAATTGAGACAATTTTAGAGTGCCAATTTGGCAAATTGTATAATATCATGTAAAGTGTTATGAATCTGTAATTTTGCATGGTTATACTTCCATGAACCCTATATGAAATGTTATGTATGGATTTGGAGCAATGTATAATGATGTAATATGTTTTGAGGTATATTATGCAAGATACAACATGATTTAATCCAAAATGACCAGTAGTAGTTGAGGTAGAGATACCTTATTTGATACAAAGCAATTAGTAGGAGTATTATTTTTGCTCTAAAAGTAATTGAAACAAGATAAGAAGATAAAGAACACTTAAATTGGATAATTGTACAATATATGGTGAATTTTAGAAATTACGGGTCAAAATTGGATAGGATTAGAAAAACTGGAATGTTACTGAAGCTATTGGAAAATTATTAAGGCATTATAAAATTGTACATAGCTAAAGAATTCAGTGGTTTACATGTATAAAAATTTATATGTCTTAAGTTTAATATGCCATTGATTTGGAAGTGATTGGAGTTATAGAATAAGAGATAATTAAATTTCCCCAAAACTATCCTAGAAAAAGTAGTATTCTGACCCTTATTGATTTAAGTCAATTCCATGCCCTGTACAAGGTGAATAAATGGATAGGAAAGATATATCTAGAAAGAATACACAAAGTTCTTTCCGATGACATAAAAAATGCATGAATTGACTAAGGGTATAATTAGATATGAATTTTTACAGTTAAGGCCAAAACATAGGAAGTTTCAAAATGACCAAATATATAGTAAAATTTTGAGAAATAAACTGTATGAATTGGTCAACGAAATGCTTTGTTTCATATTTTTTCCATGTAGAAAATATTTTTAGCTATTTTTAGAGACTTGAATCAATCTGAGATGATTTTTCTAGAGCTAGTTATGAATTTTCAAAGTTCATCAGGTAAAATGGAAAATGTCACATGAACAGTATCCGAAATGAAGAAAAATCTATTTTGATATTTTTATGCAAATAAATCTCTAATCATGCAATAATGGACATAATTGGAATCTAATACATAAGGAATGGACTTAAGTATAAGGTGTTACATTTTTTTTATCAGAGCCGAAAGTTTAGGCTCCCAAAGTGAAGATTTAGACTAATCTTTGCAAGAATATATATATATTGAAGTTAAAGTATTTCCCCTCTAAATGTTAAAGTATTATTCCTTATAGAATTCTGGCCTAAGAATGTTATAGTGGCATAAGGAATTAGTCTTAAGGATAGCTAATGGTAGTTGCCGGATTAGATAAGGGTGTTTTACAAATTATTTATTTACCTTAAGTCTTGAATCCTTTCAAAGTTAGATCTTATCAGTAAAAAGATTATGTAGGATCATAGAAGATCTTAGTAGGGCTCAGAGATCACAATAGATGTCATGGTCGCAGTAGACCAATAATGAGGTTATAATAGACCTCTACACAGAATGAGATGATGAACCCTACAGTACTGATAGTTCTTTGAAAGAGGATGACCTAAGATGATTTTAGAAAGATATGAAGCCTCATTAATTAGCAGCTAGTGTGATTGTTCACCTAAGACTTTTCTTGAAATGCCAAGCCACTGGCCAAAAAGTAGCCAAGAATATAATGATAGGTGATAATGAATAGAAGGCAAGTATCCCTCATATGAAATGAAGTAATATTAGTGGCAAAATATTTTCAGTAATGAATGAAAGAGGCCATAAATGAATAAATGACAGTAACTAATAAAAGTAGTTAAGAAGGGAATCTAATGTATGATGTGAAGGAAGATAAGTCAAAAGGGAATTGGCCTAAGCACAATTAGAATCCTACGAAGGAAAAGTAAGATCTAGTATGATTTTTAGTAAAGATTGTCACAATGGTCAGGGAATGGAAAAGATCGCCTAAGCCAGAAAATGACCCAATAACAGAGTTTCCTTTAGTTGAAGCCTTACTAGAGTGAACAACTGCACCTCAAGCTATAGAGGCAGAATAAACTATGAGCTATGGAAAGTAAATTTGGACTAGAGAAATTGTTTAGAGAGAAGGGTAGGCCTCCCAACTAAACCAAGGACTCCAAATCCAAAGGAATAATAAAACTATTTTAAATGCTAGGATTGATCTAGAAGATAAGCTCAAGTTCTAGATCTCTTGAACATTGTGTTAGAAGTAAAAGAATGTTTTAAGAGTATCATGACTATTAGCTCCTTGGAGGTGAATAGATTGAGTCGGTATTCGATGTTATACAGAACCATGAAGCAATGGAGGTACTAGAGGACAAACTAGAAAAGGAATCAGTCAGGATGTTAGATGACAATAGCAAGTTTGATGCTAGTACAAAAAATCCCCTAAGTTCAATATGATGAAATGTAAAGGTAGAAAGGTGAAATGTATATATAGAAGTGTAGTTTGGCAACAAATTTTGAACCAAGTATAGATACATAAAAGTATTAAATTAATAAGAGACCAAGGGTTGAAGGATAAAGAAGATAGAAGAAGAGTCTTGCTAAACTTCAAGGCAAAACACTGCTTGGTTAGTGCTTTGAATCAAGACGAATTCTATAGGGTCTCATAATGCTCCACTGCCAAGGAAATATGGGACACCTTGCAAATTGCTCATGAAGGAACAACTAGAGTTAGGGAAAACAAACTGAATACATGCATAGGTGAATACGAAAGCTTCCAAATGGCTGAAGGAGAGAGTGTAAAAGAGCTATAGAAGAGATTCACCCTCATTGTGAATTAATTGAAGAGTCTGGGAAAGGAGTACACTCAAATAGACAAGGTCAGAAAGATCCTCAGGGCTCTCCCTGTGGAATGGCAACCCAAAGTAACAGCAATAGAGGAAGCCAGAGGAGAATCAATGGCCTCTGTCACAGCTCTTTTTGGCAGCCTCAAGGAGTATGAAGGAAAAATGAAGGCTCTCAAAGAGGCTGGACAAGATAGAAAGAAGAAAGGTCTTGCTCTAAAAGTTGCTAAGGAGAAAGAAGAAGAATCTGACGATGGAGATGAACTAGATGAAGAAACTCTGGCTATGATGGTTAGAAAATTTGGAAGATTCTACAGCAAGAAGAGAAACAAGAAAATCTTCAAGAAAGTAGCAGCTAGAGATAGCAAGAGAGAAGCAAAAGAACCTGTCACTTGCTATGAGTGCAAAAAGCATGGACATATCAAATGGGATTGTCCATAATTCCTCAAGAAGCAAGAGAAAGAAAAGAAAGCTACAGATAAAGGCAAGAAGAAAATAGCTTACATCTCATTAATATGGGGCAACAGCTCAGATGAAGAGAAGATGATGAAGATGAAATTGCCAACATCTGTCTGATGGCACTTGCCTCTAAAGAAGCTGAAATCCCATACAGCAGTGATCAAGAAGATGAGGTATATGAATTTGAACCTTTCTATTCTGAATTACTGGATGCATTTCATGAGCTGCATGATGAGTTTGTTAAGGTTGCTAAAGAATTGAAGCAAGCTAAGAAAAAGATTAACAAAGTAGAATCTCAATGCAACATATTTGAAATTGCTTCTCTACCTATTGTTGAATCTGCTTGCTATAAATCATGCATTGAACTAAAGCAAACTAATGACTATCTAGTAAAAACCATGTCTAGGCTTACTAAAGGTAAAGATATGTTGTTTGCTTTAATGGGAAGCCCAAGAATATCACAGGGAAAGGATGGACTTGGCTATGATCCTTGTGCTGTAAAAAAAATTGAGAAAAAGAATCAGAATGCATATATTAGACATTTTGTTTCTCTTAATCAGAATGCCAGTGGCAATAGACAGAAAGAACATACTTCACAGCACATTGAATCCTATGATCAACCAAAACATGCAAAACAAAAATATTAGCTGTATTACTTTCTTCCTACATCTTAATCCAGCAGTCCCTTGACCACCTGTCATTTCTATAACAAGAAGGGGCATACTTCCAGTTCATGTACTTTAAAGAAAAATGGACTTAACAGGAAGGTTAAATGGGTTCCCAAAGGTACATCTGTATTCAGGGAAAAGACTACTGATAGGAAAGGACCCAAGCAAATTTGGGTACCTAAAAAGAAAATATGAACTTTGTTTTGCATGTTTGTCTTAAAGCTAGAAAGAGTAATAAATGTTATATGGACAGTGCCTGCTCAAGTCACATGACCGGTGACAAGGAGAAGTTCATCACCCTTAGAGACAAGAAAGGAGAAAAGGTGACCTTTGGAGGTGATCAATATGGCAAAATAGTTGGCATTGTCATTGTGGGCAAGAATCCTGAAGCATCTATTAAAGAGGTGCTGTTTGTGATTAGCCTCAACCACAATCTGCTAAGTGTGAGCCAGACATGTGACAAAGGAAACTGGGTGCTGTTTGCTCAAAGTTCTGCTTAGTCATCAAAAAAAGTGATCACAAAGTAATCCTCAAAGCTTAAAGGAATGGTAACTGCTATACTATTGATCTTGATGAACTTCCTCCCTTAAATTCTGTCTGTTTGATTAGTCAGGATAATGATAGTTGGTTGTAGTATAGAATGTTAGAACATGTTAACATGAATCAACTATCAAAACTGGTTAAAAATGAGTTAGTCACTGGCCTACCAAAAATCACTTTTGAAAAAGACAAAGAACATGATGCATGCCTAAGAGGAAAACAAACTAAATCTTCTTTTAAATCCAATAATGTAGTTACCATAACTAGACCACTAAAACTATTGCATATGGATCTAATTGGTCCATTTAGGGCAAAAAGCATTGGTGGAAATTTGTATGTCCTTGTAATTGTGGATGATTACTCTAGGTTTACATGGATATTATTTCTTTCCTCTAAAAGTGATACCTTTGATGCATTTGTAAACTTAGCCAAGAAAGTGTAAAATGAGAAGGGTATTTCCATTGTGTCTATCAGGTCAGATCATGGAGGAAAGTTTGAGAACTCATACTTCCTGGAGTATTGTAATGAGCATGGAATTGATCACAACTTCTCAACTCCAAGAACTCATCAATAGAATGGAGTAGTAGAGAGGAAGAACAGAACAATTGGAGAAATGGCTAGAGCAATGCTGGATGAAAAGAAACTCTCTCAAGTATTCTGGGCTAATGCAGTAAACACAGCAAGTTACATCATAAATAGAGCCTACATCAGACTAATTCTTGGGAAGACTCCTTATGAGCTGTACAAAGGAAGAAAGCCAAATCTCTCACATCTACATGAATTTGGTTGTAAATGCTTCATCCATAACAATGGAAAGGACAATCTGGGTAAGTTTGATGCCAAATCTGATGAAGGTATATTTCGGGGCTATTATAGTAGGAGTAAAGCATATAGAGATTTTAATAAAAGGTCTAAATTAGTAGAAGAATTAGTACATGTAGTATTTATTTGAAAATGAAACTGTTTCCAAACATGTCACTGATGAGGATGATCTTATGTCAAACTTTAAAAAGTTAGATCTTTCTAATGAAGGTAAAATTAAACCTCCAAAAATATCTGAATCTATTAACATAGAGGAAGATATTCAGGAGAAAGATTTTGAGGATGAAAATAATGAAGAAATGTCTCAAGCCTAGAGCTTGGAGATATCAGAGGAATCATCCTGTTTATTAAGTGATAGGGGATGTTCAAGAGCAAGTTAAAACCAGAAAACAGTTTAAGAGATCAAATGATAAATTGTGCTTTCATCTCACAAATTGAACCTAAATGCACTGAGGAAGCCTTAACTGATGAATACTGGATTTTGGCTATGCAAGATGAGTTAAATCAGTTTGAAAGAAATCAAGTTTGGGATTTAGTGCCTAGACCCAAAAATTATCTGTCATTCACACCAAATGGATTTTTAGAAATAAACTTGATGAATCAGGATCAATAATCAGAAATAAAGCTAGACTGGTTGCAAAACGATATAATCAAGAAGAAGGTATTGATTTTGAAGAAACCTTTGCTCCGGTAACCAGATTAGAAGCAATTAGAATTCTGTTAGCATATGTATGCATGAAAAATATTATGTTATATTAAATGGATGTGAAGAGTACTTTTCTTAATGGATATATCATGGAAGAAGTTTATGTTGACCAACCTCCAGGCTTTGAGGATTCTACAAAACCAAACCATGTCTATAAACTAAAGAAAGCCCTTTACGGTTTAAAGCAAGCTCCTAGAGCATGGTATGAAAGATTAAGTAATTTTCTAACTAAAAAGGGGTTCAAAAGAGGAAAAGTAGATACAACTTTATTCATTAAGAAGGAAAATAAAGATTTACTTATTGTTCAAATCTATGTTGATGATATTATATTTGGTCCTACTAATGAATCTCTTTGCAAGAATTTTTCTAAGCTAATGCAAGGAGAATTCGAAATGTCCATGATGGGTGAGCTCAACTTCTTCATTGGATTACAAATCAAGCAGTGAGATGATGGTATCTTTCTCAATCAATCCAAGTATCTGAAAGAATTGCTAAAGAAGTTTGGGATAGAAAATGCCAAGCCAATGGGAACACCTATGGCTACTACAACCAAACTGGATATGGATGAAAAGGGAAAAATGTTTGACATAATCCAGTATAGAAGAATGATTGGATCTCTACTATACCTAACTGCCAGTAAACCTAACATCATGTTTAGTGTCTGTATGTGTGCAAGGTTCTAGTCATGTCCCAAGAAAACCCATGCAACTACTGTTAAGCATATCTTGAGATATCTCATTGGAACATCATAGATGGGTCTTTGGTATCCAAAGGGCAATGGAGAAGATCTCAAAGGATACACTGATGCTGACTTTGCAAGATCGAAAATTGATAGAAAAAGCACAAGTGGAACGTGACAGTTTCTTAGAGGATCCTTGGTTTCATGGTTTAGCAAGAAGCAAAATAGTGTGGCCTTATCCACGGCAGAAGCTGAATATGTTGTAGCTGGAAGCTGTTGTGCCCAAATCATCTGGATGAAACAGCGGCTTAAAGATCTTGAGGTTGAGATGAAGGAAATACCAATAATGTGTGACAACCAAAGTGCCATTAACATCAGAAAAAATCCTGTCATGCATTCAAGGACAAAACATAATGAAGTTAGGCACCACTTCATATGGGATCAAGTTCTGAAAGGAGAAATCAAATTAGAATACATCCCAATAGAAGATCAAGTTGCTGACATCTTGACAAAGCCTCTATCAGAAGATAGACATTGCAAAATCATGAGAGAATTGGGTATGGTAAATCCCAATGAACTGTAAGTAAATCCTTGTGCAATTCTGCTTTAAGATTTTCCAACAGTAAATTAATTCTAACTTTAGCATCAGAGTGAATTTAATTTAAGTTGCAAGTGCTCCTCATGAGATTCAATGGCAATAAATTTGAAAAATGGAGCACACCAGAATGGGATAATCAAAAAGTGAAGAAGAAAACAAAAATTCTAAGTTTCTAATCCATTCTGTAAGTTTATAAGATTAAAATTTGCATTTTAGATGTTTATTAGATGAATTTCCTTGATAAACGGTGTTTCTGAACAAATCAGCATGGTCAACATTCGAATTTAGATGCTCAACAGACAAACTTCAGCTTGGTATACATTGTAACAGTTCTCGATGGGCCCTCAAAATTCGTCTGTTGGTCTTTTAAAGTTTGAGTTTTCAAAATAAAAAGTTACAAAGTCATGTTTGTCTGACATGATAATTACACAAATGTCTATTTCTCAACATACACATGTTGGAAAACCTTTACAAAGTGAAGAAATTCGAATTTATGAATCAAAATTCGTCAGTTGAAACTTGCTCATAATGTTTAATCTTTGAAAGATGAATGTTCATATGCATAATTCATCTGTTGATTGTTGCACTGATTACTGTTTGTTGCTTGCTCTTCGAAATTCAAACTTTGTTAAAATAAAGTTCGTCTGTTCATCCTGTGTTGCTTGGATTAAGCCAGTGTCAAACAAACTTTCAAAAGAAAATTCATCTGTTAGTAAGCTTTGCTGAACGGTCTAACTTTAAACTGCTCGAAATTTAAATTTTGACCACTCAAAATTCATCTGTCAGGCGGTTACTTACGTTAAAACTGATGGTTTTCCACAGAACAGATGCAACCCTATTCACTTCTTCTCTGAGTCTGTTCCGATTCTCTCTTCAATGCTCTTCAATTCTGACTGTAAATTTTTACTTCCCACCGTTTAAACTTCTTTTTGCATCCTATTAACCCATTCCCTGCTTCATTCTGAAACATTCAAACACGAAAATGGCAAGAGTAAAGAATCCTGAAGTTGGAAAAGGAGAGGCACGACCAAAGAGAACGGTCAAATCCCAATATGCCTCAAAGGAGGGTAAAAAGCTAAAGAGAAAAGCTAAATCAAGCAAGGAAACTCCCTCCAAACGACAGAAA
Source organism: Adenanthera pavonina (assembly GCA_026686845.1). NCBI lineage: Eukaryota > Viridiplantae > Streptophyta > Magnoliopsida > Fabales > Fabaceae > Adenanthera > Adenanthera pavonina. The sequence continues at coordinate 19,450,261 of JAIVEN010000004.1, forward strand.
ACAACTCCAAAAGCTGAATCAAAGAAAGCTAGACCTTTCTCACTGAAGAAAATAGAGCCTTCAGTTCCTGTTCCTGCTAATGCTATTGTTGCTTCCACTTCCTCCTCCAGTGCTAAATCTGGAGAATACCAACTCACAACACTGCTATTATGGAGCACTCCTCAGATTCAGGAGAAATACTCGACCAAGTTTGCAAATAAAAAGGTAATCAAGCCTCATTGTGTGAACATGGAAGATTTCTTAGTCTCTAACAAGTTTGATGCTGAGATATGGATGTTGAGATATAAGAATCTGTTAGAGATACTAGAGAGGTATGATGATGAAGTGGTTAAGACATGGTATGCCTCCCCAAAGTACAATAGCAAGAAGAAGAAGTGGGAGGTCAATTTGAGATCAAGGACCATCTGGCTCACAGATGAAACTTTTAATGAAGTATTAAAAATCCTAGGGCAAGATGGCTTTAAGATTGACATAACTGCTTCTGGGTATATGGATGAGGCAAAGACTACTGATGAAGAAGGTGGACCATTCCTCAACTACAAGGAGAACACAATCCTGACACTTTGTTTAGAAGAAAGGAGAATAGTCCTATCATAAATTTGCTAAAGCCCACTTACCTCAGTGCTCAAGTGAGGATCCTATACTACATAGTGTCTAGGATTATCTTCAACAAAGGAGGTAGCTTTAATCTGATCACAAGGGCAGATGCACATGTGATGGCGGCAATCATGCGTGAGAAGCTTATTAACATCGGACATATCATTCTGCAATGCATGATCAAAGTAAGGGATCAGAGGAAAGACTCTACACTCCCCTGTGCAGTAATCATTTCCAGAATTCTACAATATGCTAGAATTCAGAACCTTAAGAAGGGAAAAGGGAAGCCCACTGAGATTTTCAAGGAAAAGGAACTACAAAGAATAGGGATTGAGAGAAATTAATGAAGATGGATTGGGAAGGGAGCAAGAAAATCTGAAGATCTTTTTATTGTTGAAGATGCCTCCCTACAGCAAGAAGGTACCTCTGTGGCTTCTGCAAGGCCTACACCTCAACCTTCTCAGCCTGTCTCATCTCCATCTATGCCTACTCATATTCCATCTACTCTCTCCTCTCGTGCCAAGCCAACCAAGATCACCGAGTTGTATGACAGTTTGTCTACACTCATACTAAGCATTGGGGATGAGCAAAATGCCAAGTTTGCTCATCTGCAAGATCAGATCCACCAGTTGCCAAGAACATGAAAGTGGTTGCTGATGCATATGAAGACATTTGAAATGTCATTCCTGCCACATCAGCTCCACCTTAGCCAAGATTCTCTGAGCCTGTTATGTCACCAACTCCTGAGCCTCCAAGCCCATTTGAGCTGGCCTCTCCTGTTCCTGATGTTGCTGCATGAGATACTGAAACTGCTGGCACATTGAGCACACCACAGGACTCTAGCAATGAGGCAAGTCCTAGTCCTCCCTTGGACTATGGCATGGAGGAAGAGGGTCCTCCAGAACTAAGCTTTCATGAGCCCATTCCAGTAGATGCTTAGGATTCAATTCTTTCCACTCAAGAATCTGGGCAAGTTGAAAGACTAGTGGCAGCCATCTCCACTTCACCATTCCTGCAGACTGCCCTAAATGAAGAGAGGAGCATTGTGCCTTTTATTGATTTGGAAGCCATTTCTCACAATGCTCTCTTGCAAGCTCAGAGAAGAAGGCTTGAAGAAATGTTTCATTCTGATGACCATGCTCCCTCATCTCTCGCTGCATATGGTCTTTTAGAAGAACAAAAGGCTCAATTAGCTCTTTCCAGACAAGAAATGCAAGAACTGCTTGAAGTCTCTGAAGATGAGAATCCAAGCCCTGAGCCTTCTAAGCCTCCTCCATCAATTAATCCATATCTGCCTTTTGCTCCTATAGCCCTCAAAGCTATTCCAGTTTTAGAGATCCCTCCTCCAACTTATTATATCCACCTTCCTGATGATGCCAAAAAGGGGGAGAAGAGTAAGCAAACTGGAAAGTCTACTGTTGAGCCATCTGGAAAGACTTACAGCAAGAAGACTAAGTCAAAGAAAAAGTGATTAGAACTTAGGCTCGGGTCCTCTTATAGTGTTATATTTTGTTTATGTTGATTGTATTGTGTACTGTGTTGCATTATTGTTTTGTGTAAAGTGACATTCAATGAAATAAAACAATTCCTTGGTTGCAATGATCTATTCTTGTTAATATTTGAATCTCTTTACTTGATCTACTATACATGATATCTTTTGGATTATAATGTATATGTTGGGGGGAGCTTGTTAAAGTAAACCCAAGTACTAATCCAGTTTGTAAGTTGTTTTGTCATCATCAAAAAGGGGGAGAATCTTGAATCAAGAGTTTTGATGATTTCAAACTAACCTTCAAGAGCTTGGAATAATGATATCAAAGGTGCACAAAAGGTTTTCAAGTGAAGAAATTCTAGAGAAATCAGTGCAAGGATACATGTAGGATGTTTAGTAATGTTTTGATTTGAGTAAAAGACTTTGATTTGGTGAAAAGATGTTTTAAAACCTTGATTCTATGTTAATTCATGGAATATTTGAAAAACACCCACTAACAGACGAAGTTTGAAAGGTTTATATTGATCTGTCATCTTGAAAATTTGAACTTTGGCTTTGGAAATTCGAATTTCATATTGAAAATGAACAAGTCTGAAAAGAGGCTTCTCTGATAGACAAATGTTGATTTTGTAAAATTTGAATTTTGATACAAGTCTGAAGAGAGCTTTCTCTGAAAGACGAATTTTGGCTTTTGAAAATTCAAATTTTAGATAAAATGCAACTTATGAAAATTGAAAAATTTGTCTGAGAATATGTCAAAGTTCATCTGTAATCAAGCTTAGATTGAGTTTTAAAATTGCTCACTGACAGATGAACTTTGAACATGAAAATTTGAATTTCAGAAACTTAGCTTGTGAGTCTGTTATAATGATATGTTGACATACGAATGACAGTATTCATAAATTCAAATTTTGAAGTAAATCTGAAAAGAGGTCTCTCTGATAGACAAACTTTGCCCTTTGAAAATTCGAATTTCAAATGAAATGAACTACTATGCCTTATAAACCAGCTACTGACAGATGAATTTTGGGGTTCCAAAATTCAAACTTCGAAGGCATTGTAGCAAATTGAAAATATTGTTCACACTTAACAGAAAAAACTTTCCACTTGAAAATTTGTATGTCACAACATAGAAATATTTTCCAAATATCAAAATTTGAACTTTGTTTCATGACAGAGAAACTTCAGGTATTCAACATTGAAGTCTTTAGCCTTTCGTTTCAGTGAAATTTGTCTATTGACCAACTGAAATTCCAATTTTAGAATGTCAAAAGCATTAAATGCGGTTGGTTAATGGATAGTTTTTCAGAGTAACTATTGGATAACTTCTCCAACGGGTAGATTTTATGTCTAACAGATAGTTGAGATCTAAATCTATAAATATAACATCATTTGAAGTTGTGGGTAACAATTTTAACTTTGTATATACTGAAACTCTGTCATATTATCTACTCAAAGTCTCTTACTCTCACACTTTAATATTTGTACTCCAACTTTCATATTCACTCTATTTAAGAGAGTTTATTCATTGTAAACAATCTTATCTTCATCTAGAAGAAAGATTTTCTTGTGAGGGGATATCACAAGGGATTGGGGAAACACTTAGTAAGAGTTCATGGAGTGAAAGAGTGAGCTCTAGAAATAGAGCATCATCTTTGTACTGAGATATCTGCAAGAAGCCCACTGAATTCTTATAGAATAGTTGAAAATCTCAAGTGGTGACTTGGGGACTGAACGTAGGACAAGTGGAGAGACCGAACCAGGATAAATATCTGAGTTTTCTTTTCTTTACTACTACTTTTATAGTTTATTCATTTATACTCTGTTTTACCATCATACTTTGCTTTCTTCACTTTCTTGACATTTTGCAGGAAATTTTTAATCTTCCCAATTCACCCCCTCTTGGGAAGCTAGCTTATCTAATAGTACTGAGGTACAAAATTAAAAGCACATACACAAGTTTACATGATATTTCAAAGTTTAACATCATATCTTGAATTTCTACATCAAACATCAAATCTTTTTCTTTTTCTTTCCTTTATAGCTCCCTTGCCTCCTTTGCCATATTTGGTTCCTAAGCATTGTTGACATATGGAAGGGTAAGATTCATTGAATTCTAGTAGCATTACCATTATACACATATATCATCACATTTCACATAGATAATCAACCAAACTCATCAATTCATATAATGCAATAACATTTTTATAAAAATTTCAGAAAAGTTTCATTTTGTAAACTAGCATCCTAGGGTTTCAAGCCCCTTCAAACAACTCAATCAATAATCAATGGACATCGCAAAATATTAATCATGACATCAAACAAGTCATAGAGTTCATAAAAATTCGTAAGATAATATAATGCATATAATGGAAAAATGTTACCTTTATACTTCCACTGCTTTTCCTTTGAGTGTATCTCTTCTAAACAATTATTTTAGTTTTCTTGAACCTAAACATAACATTAGAAATTCACTTAAGCCACTGGTTCATAGGGCTCCTTCACAAAGTCTCATAAGACCCTAGATTTTCCCAATTAACTATTCTTAAGCTTTAACTTGAAATTATTACTTGTTCTTAAGGTTTTAGACCATTGGGAATCCATTTTTGGCACACAAATCATGAAGTTTCCACTATAAAATGATGATATGTTCTGGCTGAAATCCTCCACTAAAGAGGGAGAAATGATTTTCATCCAATTTCATCACAAGTCTTTGGAAATCCTTGTTTTCCTTACTAATTCATGGTTTCCCTTGAATCTCTTGTATGAAAACCCATTTCTTGAACTCCATATGGTTTGACCAAAATTTAGCACGAAGAGAAGAAGGAGAATACTGTATGAAGCGACTTAAAACTACTTAAATTACAAGCTCATACTAGTAGGATAGCTTACCTTGCCTTGATCTTGATGGCTTCAAGTGTGCTTCCTTCTTTTTTCTCTCTTTTCCTTACGCCAAGTGCTCTCCTTCTTTTTTCTCTATTTTCCTTATGCCAAGTGCTCTTCTTTCTTTGCAAACTTTTAAGCTTTCAACCCTCTAAAACAGACTACTCCAATTGAGCAAAGTGAGAGAAAATGAAAGCATGCCAACTCACTTAATCACTTTGGTTACTTTGTTGGAGATTATGCCCTAGGCCAATCATTGTATTATGAACATTGTGTTTCATTATAAAAAAAAAGGAAGGTGTTTTTTTTTCTTACGTTATTATATTGTTTGCATGTTTTTCTTTATAATAAAATCCTTCGATAAATTATTTTATCCTAAATATCCCTAATCAATCATCTTTGTAGGAGCAATGATGAATTAAAGCTAGTATGATTTTGATTGATAATTATGTGATAATTATGTATGAACTACAATAAATTTTTGTGTTCTCTCCTCCTTTATCTTGCATTTGCTTTTATTCTTTCTATACTCTGTTTTTGCAAACTTCTACTAGCACTGATATATCATACTTTTGCAGAAAAATATTGACCTTTCCAATTCACCCTCCTATTGGGAAGCTAGAAAACCTAACAATGGTATCAGAGTCTGGACTCCCAACTGAAGGATCTAACCATCAGGGAGAATATATGGCTGGCTTTGTAGAGAACATCCTACCTAAAGGAGGCAATACCAATAGATCTCTAGGCTTCAATGGAGAGCACTATGGATACTGTAAGATAAGGATGTAGATATATCTTTATTCCATTGATCTAGATATCTAATCAGTTATCCAAAAAGGAGACTTTGTCCTGATGAAGTTGCAAGATGATGGTAAGTATAAAGAAAAGCCGGAGGAAGAGTGGAATAATGAAGATGGGATAAGAGTCCTACTCAACTATAGAGTAAAACACTGTCTAGTCAACGCTTTAACTAGGATGGATTTTACAGAGCTTTCCAATGTTCCATAACTAAAGGAATATGGGACACTTTGGAACTTGCTTATGAAGGAACAACAGGAGTAAGACAAAACAAATTAAATTCCCATATTGGAGAATATGAAAGCTTTAGGATGAGGGAAGGAGAAGGAATTGAAGATTTACAGAAAAGATTTACCCTCATTGTGAACTAGCTAAAGAGTCTTGATAAGGAATATACACAGCCAAAAAAAGTCAAGAAAAGCCTCAGGGCCTTACTCATCAAGTGGCAACTAAAAGTGATTGCCATAGAGGAAGCTAGAGGAGAATCAATAGCCACTATCACAGCACTCTTTGGAAGCCTTGAAGAATATGAGGGCAAGATGAAAGTTCTCAAAGAGGCAGGATAGGAAAAGAAAAAGAAAAGTCTAGCTCTTAAAGTAGAATCAAAAGATGATGACTCTGAAGAAGATGCTAAGGTTGATGAAGAAATGATGGCCATGCTGGTAAACAAATTTGGGAAAATGTATGGGAAGAAGAAATTAAAAAAGTTCATAAAGAAGGATAGAGCCACTAGCAGCAAGAAAGAGAGCAAAGACTCCATCATATGCTATGAATGTAAGAAACCTTGACACATCAAATGAGAGTGTCCTATGCTGGCCAAGAAGTAAGGAAAAGACAAGAAAACTGGCAAAAGAAAAGACAAGAAAACTGGAGAGATTGCTCAGATGAAGAAGAACCAGTAAAAGATAATGAGATTGCTAATCTATGCTTAATGGCTCAAGAAGTAGTAGAAGAGTAAAAGAATCATTTTCAAGATAGTGATAGCGATTATGAGGTATATAATTCTAACCCTTCCTACAATGAACTGCATAATGCATTCAATGGTTTAATGTCTTAGTTTGTCAAAGTATCTAAGCTGTTGCATCTAGCTAAAAAGAAAATAAGCAAACTTAAAAATGAATCTCATGCACCTTATACTACAACACTAGCTGCTCCTTCTATCACCTCTATTTGCACCTCATGTAATGAGTTGAGAGATAAGAATGCCTATCTCCATAAGACCCTAATGAGATTCACTAAAGGGCAAGATATGCTAAAGGTAATACTAGGAACACAAATAGTTAGTCAAAGCAAAGCTAGTCTAGGATATGATCCCTATGCTGTTAAAGAAAATTTGAAATGCAATAAATAAAATCTTTATCTAAGAAATTTTGTCTGTGTTAATGGCATTAAATCAGCACAAAACATAGAATCATTTTCTGCACCAAAAAGTCAAAAGGATAGATATTACCTATATTACTTCAGACCTGCATCTCTTTCATCAAGCCCTTTTTCCACTTACCACTTCTGTAATAAGAAGTGTCACATATCCTTCTCTTATGTATACAAGAAGGAAGGAAATGGAAATGGAATAAAATGGGTTCCCAAAGTTACTTCAATGCCCAAGGGAGAAACTAACAAGAAGGGATGCAAGCAAATATGAGTATCTAAAGAAAAGAAATAAAATCTATTTTGCAAGTATGTCTCAAGGCCAAGAGAAGTAACAAATGGTATATGGATAGTACCTACTCGAGGCACATGACTGGAGACAAAGAAAAGTTTATCATACTGAGAGATAAGAAAGGAGGAAAAGTTACTTTCAGTGGTGACCAGTCTGGCAAGATAGTTGGCATTGGAATTGTGAGAAGAAACTCAGAAATATCAATAAAGGAAGTTCTGTTTGTAATAAGACTGAACCACAACCTGCTGAGTGTGAGCCAAACAAGTAATAAAGGTAATTGGGTTCTATTCAATTCCAACTACTACCAAGCCATCAGAAAAAGTAATCACAAAGAGATGGTAATTGTTATACAGTTGATTTAAATGAATTACCTGCTCTAGACTCAATATGCTTAATAACCAAAAATGATGATAGTTGGCTATGGCATAGGAGACTAGCTTATGTTAGCACGCATGAATTAAACAAACTTATTAAAAATGAACTTGTTCTTGGATTAGCCAATATCATTTTTGAAAAAGACAAATAATGTAATGCTTGCCATAAGGGGAAACAAACAAACTCCTTGTTAAAATCTAAAAATATTGTCTCTACAACTAGGCCATTACAATTGCTTTATAGGGATTTGATAGGTCCTAGTCATGTTAAGAGTATTAGTGGTAACTTGTATGTACTTGTTGTAGTAGATGATTATTCCATATTTATTTGGACCTTATTTCTTTCCTTTAAAGATGAAACATTCAAAACATTCCTGATCTTAGCTAAGAAAGTCCAAAATGAGAAAGGTTGCTCTATTATGTGTATTAGAATTGATCATGGTGGTGAATTTGAAAAAGCTCAATTTGATTACTACTGCAATGAGAATGGAATAGAGCATAACTTCTCTACCCCAAGAACACCTCAACAGAATGGAGTTGTGGAAAGGAAAAATAGAGTACTAGAAGAAATGGCTTGTGCAATGCTAAATGAAAAAGGAATGCCAAAGTACTTTTGAGCTGATACAGTAAGCACGACATGCTACTTGATGAATAGAACCTACATCAGACCTATTCTAGACAAAACCCCATATGAGCTGTATAAGCAAAAGAAGCCCAACATCTCTCATCTTTATGTCTTCAGATGCACCTATTACATACACAACAATAGCAAGAACAACTTGGGTAACTTTGATGCAAAGTCAGATGAAGGTATATTTCTGGGCTACTCAAATAGGAGTAAAGCATATAGAATATTCAACAAAAACTCTAAAATAGTAGAATAGTTTGTGCATGTAGTGTTCATAGAAAATGAAACTATTGTTAAACCTGAGGTAGAAGAAGATAAGCTAATCTCAAGTCTTAAAAATTTAAGTATCTCTAAAGAAAATAAAATTTAACCTCCAAAAATATTAGAATCTACTAATGTAAAGGAAGATATTCAGGAGAAAGATATGAAACCTGAGAATAATGAGCAAAATTCTTAAGAACTCCCTAGAGCTTAGAGATATCAAATGAGTCATCCAGTTGATCAAGTGATTGGGGATGTTTAAGAGAATGTTAAAACTAGAAGATAACTTAGGGATCAAATGAATAACTATGCATTTATTACTCATATTGAACCTAAGTGCATTAAAGAAGCTTTAACAGATGAATATTGGATTTTAGTTATATAAGAAGAACTGAATCAATTTGAAAGAAATGAAGTTTGGGATTTAGTGCCTAGAGCCAAGGATCACCCAATTATTGGAACTAAATGGGTATTTAGAAATAAACTTGATGAATCAAGAACAATAAATAGAAACAAAGCCAAGTTGGTAGGCAAAGGATATAATAAGGAGGATGACATAGATTATGAGTAAACTTTTACTCCAGTTGCAATATTGGAAGCAATAAGAATTTTTTTTAGCCTATGTATGTATAAAAGACATAATATTATATCAAATGGATGTAAAATGTAATATTCCAATACAGTTAAAATATTTAGAAATATATTGAAAATTTGCAAAAATGGGTAGACGTCGTTTTGCGTGAAAAAGGGCAAAGGGTCATTTTTCTCGGTCGGATGGAAAAATAAGAAATTAAATTTTTGTCCCCAAAGAATTATGAAAAGGACATCCATGTCCCTAAAGTCATAAAAATTAGAAGTCCAATGACATATGGTACTGAGGGTTAATGTTCAAGGATAAAGAAATAATCAGTGCCGAGTGTCTAAAAATAACAATAAACCGATAAAGTAATATATGGGCCCCACAAATAGTTAAAAAGAAATCCGGATAGGATATGAGTCATACACAGATATCATTTGGGATAGGATAATTAAGAAAATATGAAAATAAAATTAGAATAGTCCAGTAGCCCAAAAATGATAAATTACTATAAAAAATGGTTTTATAGGTATGATTAAAAATTACCCAGTTCAAGATATATCTGGACTAAGAAAAAATGAGCAGTATGGGGACTCTCAAATACCTCGCTTAGGCATGACATTCAGCAGCCCATGTGAGAGAAATGACAATATTTTATTATTTCTAAGACTACTTCTTCAAGAAGTAGTTACTTTTACCAATTGATGATTAAGTTAATCTTGTCATGATTAAGTAGTTAATTAAATGGGATAATTATTCAATTTGCTTCATATGTTGGATGTCCAAATAGCTGCTGCACATGAGGGAAAGCAATATTTTATTATTTCTTAAACTACTTCTTTAAGAAGTAGTTTGACTAACCTAAATTAGGAAGAGTAAACAAAGATTAAGGAGGTTTATGACATTTTTTTCCTATTGGGATTCATACGTGCTAGTTAGTGAGTGAGGAACTCTCATTTTGCAGCAAACAAGAAGCCCAACTCGTGAGAGGAAAGGGAGCAAAGGAGAAAAGAAAGAGAACCTAAGGTGCAAGACTTGGAGAATCAAGTTGCCAAGTAAGTATCAATGACCTTGAGCTTTTGCTTCTAAGTGTTGACAAGTAGTGTCATGGAGTCATCTTCTTCCTCCATTCTTCCATAGATTTTGGCCATGCTTAAGCTTGTCCATGGGATGAGTTTTTGCCAAATAAATAAAGGGGGAAAGCTTGGAAAAATCATATAAAGCAAGTTGTTACAACTAGTTTGACGTATTGTGAAGCAAATCCTTTGCTTGCATTTTCCCCTAATTTTCGGCCAAGTTAGGGTTTGTTTCTAGAGTTGGAATTTAATGATTTGAACTTCAAAAATGGATTTCCCACGGTTCAAATCCTTAAGAACATGTATTAGTGTAAAGAAAAACAAAGTGAAAGCTAAGATGGACTTTTAAGGTTTAGTGTGGGACTTTGTGATATGGCTCCATAAATCAAAGGCCTAAGTTAGTATTTGGTAATGCATTAGGATTTGAAGAAGCCCAAGGAAGCTAGTGGGAGCATTGGTATCAAGTGGAAGAGTAAGAGAAAGCATGAAGGTAGTTATAATCTCATTTATGCCTATTGTATTCAACTTGAGTTTTTATATTTCTTTGATTATGCCATACTTTGAACTCAATGATTGGTGATGGAAGTGTGTTATTGGCTAATTGTATGAAGGGTTTATGACCCATGGATGTCCAATTTTCAAAGTATTACCATGCCAAAATTTTTATGACATAGTATGTCATATTATGATTTCATGGTTTCCAATTATTGTTTATGAAATGTTATTACGATATATGTGCATAAATGGTTGTAACTACTGATATTCTTTGAATCTCACCCCCCTTCAATGACTAACTATGCTAGGAAGAACTAATGCAAAAGAGCTAAGGAAGGAGCAAAAGGCATGAAGAAGAAAATGATGAATAGTATTTGTTCCTTGTTTTATATGAAGTTGTAAAATAGTGAATATTATTTTAATGTTGTAGAAAATGTATGACAATTTCAAGTTCTTGATTTTTGAATATGAAGTTATATTCTACCAAGTTTCATGCCAAAATGAGTTCATTTGCATGGGTTTTGGCAAGCAAATTACAATATAGATTGAAACAGGGCATTTCCCAGATGTGTCTTCTTAGTTTGCCCTTGTTCTATACTTAATGTGAGGTTAGGTTTCTAGGATTTTTATCCCAGATAGAGGGCATCTCAAGGTTTAATATGACACCTAATTCACCCCATTTAGAGCTGTGTACAATAAATGGTGAATTTTCAAAATTAGGGTTCAAAATAGGACAATATTGGGAAAAACTGGAAACTGAAAGTTAAGTACTGAAAATTTCAATAGATAATATAAAATCATATAGAGATCCAAAAATTCAGTGGTTTATATGTATAAAAATATACATTTCTCACAAAAAACTAAAGTTATATCTATATGTCTTAAACAGTTTTGGGAAAACTTACATATCTCTTGTTCTCTAACTCCAATTACTTCTAAATCAGTGGCTTATGGATCTTAAGACATATATTTTTCAAATAGTTGGATTCTGACTCTTCATGATTTAAATTAAAGTTATGCCCTGTGTAAGTGAAATAAATGTATAAGAAAAATATGTCTATAAGTAGACATGTATAGCTTTCGAATGACATAGAGTATGAATAATTTGGAATAGAATAGAATGGAATATGATTTTTCAAAGTTGAGGTCAGAAAACTAGAAGATAGAAAAATGACCAAATGAATAGTAAATGTCCATGAAATTACTGTACAAATTGGCCTAATGAAGTTACTGTTTTATATTTTTTCCATGTAGATCTGATTTTAAGAAAATTTTAGAGACTTGAATCACCTCACAATGAATTTTCTTGATTTAGTTATAAATTATCAAATTCATCAGGTAACATGAAATTGCCAAATGAACAGTACCCCAAATTTTAAAAAATTTTGATTTTATTATATTATGATTCTAGTCTCTAAACCATGATGAAAGGTATCTAAAATGATCTAATACATGAGAAATGTGCCCTAATATAAAGGTGTTACATAAATAATGCTTTTCTAAATGGTTATATTATGGAAGAGATTTATGTTTATCAACCTCCAGGTTTTGAAGACTCAACAAAGCTCTTTATGGTTTAAAACAGGCACCTAGAGTATGGTATGAAAGACGAAGCAACTTTCTAATTAAAAAAGGATATAATAGAGGGAAAGTTGATACAACATTGTTTACTAAAAGGAAAAAAGATTTGCTTATAGTTCAAATTTATGTTGATGATATTATATTTGGTGCTCCAAAAGAATCTTTCTATAAGAATTTCTCTATGTTAATGTAGAGCGAATTTGAAATGTCAATGATAAGAGAGCTCAACTTTTTACTTGGATTGCAATTAAAATAATGTAATGATGACATCTTCCTCAATCAATCAAAGTACCTAAAAGAACTGCTGAAAAAATTTGGAATGGAGAAAGCCAAATCAAAGGGAACTCCTATGGTCACTGCAACAAAGCTTGATATGGATGAAAGAGAAAAGTCATTTGATATAACTCAGTATAGGAGAATGATTGGTTCCTTGCTATACTTAACAGCTAGTAAATCTGACATTATGTTCAGTGTCTACATGTGTGCTTGGTTCCAATTATATCCTAAAGAGTCTTATGCAACAACTATGAAGAGAATATTCAGATATTTAATTGGAACATCACATATGGTACTCTAGTATCCAAAGGGCAATGAAGAAGAGCTCATAGGATTCACTAATATTGACTTTGCTGGATCCAAAACTGACAAAAAGAGCACAAGTGGGATGTGCCGATTTCTAGCAGGATCTCTAGTTTCATGGTTCAGCAAGAAACAAAATAATGTAGCTCTCTCCATAGCTGAAGCCGAATATATAGCTACTGATAGGTGTTATGCTTAAGTTCTTTAGATGAATCAATAACTTGAAGATCTTGAGATTGAGATAAAGGAAATACTAATAAAATGTGATAAAAAATATCATAAAGAATTCAGTCATGCATTCAAGGACAAAAAATATTAAAGTTAGACATCACTTCATATGGGACCATATTTTGAAAAGAGATGTCATGTTAGAATTTTCCCCTATTCAAGCTTAAATTGCAGATATATTGACCAAACCACTTCTAGAGGATAGATACTGCAAAACCAGAAGGGAATTGAGAATGGTAAATCCCAATAAACTGTAAGCAAGCCTCTAACTAAATCTATTTACTTTCTGAAGGTAAGATATTAAGATTTATATTGACTTAAGCATTGAAGTATATTTAAGATGCTTTGTAGGTACTCTTCATGAGCTTAAACCATAAAAAATCAATATAATGGAGTATATCAGACCTGCTTAGTAAACAGCTACTGAAGAAGACTTGGAAATTTGAATTTTGTAGCCCTTATCTATAAGTTCAATCATGCAAACTTCGCATTTTGGATGCTATAAGACAAATTTCCACACTACATTATATTTTTCAATGAGTTGACATGCTTAAAATTCGAACTTAAGCGCTCAACAGACGTATTTAAGAGCCTCATATGTTGTTCCAGTATCTTTAGTTTTCTCTAAATTTGTTTGTTGCCTAATGGAATTTTGAACTTTAAATGTTAATGTAAGAATTAATTTTGTCCAAGTGTTCAACATACGAACTTTAGTAGTTCAAAATTCGCATTTCAAAAATTTCCTCACAAAGTCTCAAAATTCGAATTTTGAATCTTAAAATTCATCTATTGAGCGTCACTTACTTGTTTGCTTTCAGATAAAGAATTTAACATTCAAACTTTAGGAGTATAACATTCATCTGTTGAAGAGTCTATTGATGTTAAGTTTCTGTTAGATGAATTTCATGACTGAAATTTGTCTGTTGAAATCATCCCTTGCATGACAAGTCTCTAACAGATGAACTTCAAGGATGAAAATCCATCTGTTAGACTATTTCTCTAAGTTGAACAGGCAACATGATTGCTCAAAATTCAAATTTTGGAACTCAACATTTGTTTGTTGAGTGGTTACTTAAGCTAAACTAGAGAGTCACGCTCTGAATAGATGCAACCTTATTCATTTCTCTCTCAAAGCTATTCACCTCCTCTCTTCACTTGTCATCAATTCCTTTGGTTAAACTTCATTCCCTATCGATTAAACTCTTACCCGAACCTTATAAACCATTCTGAGCACTTTTTGTTTTCAATCTGTCACAAAAATGGCAAGGGTTAAGAATGCTAACATTGGAAGCAGTCTAGACCAAAACGAGCAGTCAAATCTTAGTATGCTTCCAAAGAAGGAGAATCCAAGGAAAGAAAAGCCGAATTCGATAAGAGAACTCCCTCTTAAAAGCAGAGAACAACATCCAAGGCTGAATCAAGGAAACCTGTTGCCCCTGCATCTTCCTCCATTGAGTAAGAGGAATTGCAATTAACAACTGAGACTTTGTGTAAGCCTGACCAAATTTTGAACAAGCACATCACAAAATTTGTGGCCAAGAATGTAACAACCCCTCATTGTACTAATTTGGAAGATTTTCTTATTTCCAACAATTTTGATGTTAGGTTCCAGATAAGTAAATATAATTTTTTTTTGGAAATTAAGGAAAGGTATGATGATGAGGTAATTAAAATGTGGTGTGCTGCCTTAACATACAACAACAAGAAGAGGAAGTTTTAGGTGGCACTTAGATTTAAGACTTTATGGCTATTTGATGAGACCATTAATTAAGTTTTAAAGGTTCCTGGCCAAAAAGGATATAAAATTCACATCACTACCTCCAGATACATGGATGAGGATGAGGAAGGTGGAGAGTTCCTAAACTATAAATAAAACACAACCCTGAACACTTTATTTAGAAGACGTGAGAATAGGCCTCCTCTAAAGCTTGTGAAACCATTTGATTTAAGTGTCTAAGCTAGGGTCTTGAACTACATAGTGTCAAGGATCATGTTTAACAAAGAAGGAAGCTTTAACTTGATCACAAGAGATGAGGCTCATGTGATGACTACCTTGATAAAAGGGAAACTGCCGAACTTGGGCCATATCATCTTCTAACGAATGATTAAGGCAAGGGATCAAAGAAAAGATTTCACCTTGCCTTATGCCTTTATCATTACCAAGATGCTTCAATATGCTAAGATTCAACACTTGGAAAAGAGAAAAGGGAAAAGGGAAACCCATTAAAGTGTTCAAGAAGAAAGAATTGATGAGGATGGGAATAAAAAGAAAGGAAGAAAGGTAGATTAGCAAAGGTGCATGGAAATCAGAAGATCTATTATATGAGGAAGGCCAGTCACAACAGGAAGAAGGGACTTTTGAGGCTATTCCACACACACAACCTTTACCATAACCATCATAACCTGTCACTCATCCACCACAACTCTCTTAGCCACCTCAACCCTCTACTCTATCCACCTGGGCCAAATCAACCACAATCACTGAGTTATATGATAGCATGTTCTCATTAATGTTGAGCATCAGAGAGGAATAGAATGTCAAGTTTGCTTACCTGTAAGATCAAATCACAAACTTGACCAAGAGTTTAAAAGTGATTATTGATGCCTATGAACATATCAGAAGTGGTATCCCTACTATATCAGCATCACCTCAGCCTGGACCCTCTGAGCCTACTAAATTTGTCTTTCCTGAACCTCCAAGCCCTTTTGAACTAGAATCCTCTAAGCCTGCTGCTACTAGGTCTGCTGACGCTGCTATTACGCCATCGGCCTCAAGTAATGAAACAAGCCCTAGTTTATCTTTGAAATATGTCATGAAGGAAGAGGCACCTTAGGAAGAAGGCTTTCACGAGCCAGTGATGGTAGATATTGCTTAGGAATCAATTTTGTCTTCTCAAGTTTGAGCGAATAGAATAACTAGTTGCAACTATCACCTCTGCACCAACCATCCAAGCTACACTAAATGAGGATAGAAGCATCATCCCTTATATGGATATTGCTGTCATTGCACATGATACAGTAATGTAAGCTCAGAAAAGAAGGCTAAATAAAATGTTTCCTTCACCTGCTCCTTAACCTCCATCCCCTAAATATGGTCTGTCATTGGAGCAAAGAGCTAAACTAGCTAATCTTCAAAGGGAATTTTAGGAAATAATCTCATATGCTAAAGAAGATCTTCCTAAGATACCTCCATCAATGCCATTCATTCTTATCCCTCTTCAAGCTATTCCCATATCATCGATCCTTCCTTCCTTTATGCATGCTCCAACCCCTGATGATGCCAAAAAAGGGAGAAGAAAGACAAGCAAACTAGGAAGTATGAAGTTGGGCAATCTGACAATATTTATGGCAAGAAGTCAAAGCCCAAGAAAAAATGAAAGCTAGATCCTTAGGGTTTACATCTTATGGTTATGTAATTCTTCATCTTGTGTACATCTCTTATACTTAAATGTTAATCCTGCAATGCCATGTATTTGCTTTGTGTCTTAATTAAATCTTTGTACTAAAACTTAATTGAATTAATGCAATATACTTTCATATTTTCCTTCTGCTCTCTTACATGTGCTACATTTATCTTTGAACTTCGATGTATATGTTGAGGGGTAGCTCTTAAAAGCAAACCCAAGTATTAATCCAATTTGCAAGTTGTTTTGTCATCATCGAAAAAGGGGAGAATGTTGAATGAAGTGTTTTTATGATTTCAAAAAACTAGAGCTTGGAAAGAGAATATCAAAGGAGTGTAAGAGCATACAAATGAAGAAATCCAAGGAGAAATGTATGAAGATTTAGTTGTTAGGATTTCTCACAATATACATATGGTAAAAGGCTTTGATTCTTACTTATTTATGTTTTCACAGCATTTAAACAAGTGTTTTCATAGTTATCATATATTAACATATGTTAGATTTTGAAAACACTAACTAATAGATGAACTTTGCCGTTAAATCTTATCTGTTTTGTGCAAAATTTGAACTTTGCTTACGGAAGTTCAAAGTTCCAGAGTTATCGTCTATGACAGACGAATTTCAAGTTCTGAATTTTGAATTTTGAGTAAAGCATAGTTCGAAAAATGTACAAAATTCATCTGAAGTCTTGTCAAAATTCGAATGATATTAAAGTGCAAAAAGAGTTCAAAGTCAGTCCCTCTGATAGATGAATTTTGGATTTCAAAATTTGAATTTTGAAATGAGAACTTATGAGTCTTGTTAGAGCTTGTCTCTGATAGACAAATTTTGAAATTCAAATTCAAATTTCAAAGAGCAAAACTTTTGTGCCATGTTGAGCTAGCCACTGACGGACAAATTTTAACTTCTAAAATTTGAATTTCGAGTGCATTATAAAAACATGAGACAACTGTTCATACTCAACATATGCATTTTAAATATGAAAATTCATATGTTCTAACGTGGGATATATTTGACAAATTTAAAATTTGAATTTCACTCTTGAATAGATGAGTTTTGGAAGTTCAATGTTGAAGTTTTTAGCTTATGGTCTCTACAAAATTCATTTGTTGACACCCAAAATTCAAATTTCATTGTGTCAAACGCATTATATGTGGTTGGTGAACAACTAGTTTTGCAGAGTAACCATTGGTTAATAAATCTAATGGCTAGATCTTGTGTCTAACGACTAGTTTAGTCACAAATATATAAGTAGAACTTTATTTGAAGTTGTGGGAAAACCATTTTATGATGTACATACTGAAACTTTGCTAAAATCACCAGTCAAAGCCTTTTCTCTCATACACTTCATTTATTGCACTTCAACTGTCATATTTACTCTGATTTAAAGAGAGTTCTTTTTGTATAAAATCTTTTCTTCATCTGGAAGAAGGATTTCTTGTGAGGGGTTTCACAAGGGAACGTGGAAAACACTTTGTTAGAGTGCAAAGTGTAGATTTGAGAACTCTTAGAACAAAGCACAAGCTTGTACTGAGACATTGCAGAGGCGCACTAAATTCTTATATGATAGTAGAAAAATCTCAAGTAGTGGCATGAGGACTGGATGTAGGTCAAGTGGATCAGACTGAACTAGGATAAATTTCTGTGTTCTCTCCTCTTTATCTTGCATTTGCTTTATTCTTTTTGTACTCTATTTTCTTCAAACTTCCACCATTATTATTATATCACACTTTTGCAAAAAAATCTTGAACTTCCCAATTCACCTCCCTTCTTAGGAAGCTAGCAAACCTAACACAAATAATCATATCAACAAGATAGAATTAAGTGAAAACAAGGGTAATGAATTTCATTTAAAGCATCAATCTATTAGGAACAGATACTTCTATAATAATCAAAAGTTATCATTCACCTTGGTCTTCATGTTTATTATTTCTTCACATATTCCCCACTATGTTTAACTTGTATAGGACTACATATGATTTGATATTAAGGATGTTTACACCTAAAAATTACTTTTCTCTGTCATATATAATATTGGTCTTCACATCAATATAAGTGAGTTCTCTATCCTTTGTTAATGAGTTAGTAAGCAAATTGTTTTTGGGGTGTAATATTAGTTATTATATATACATCACCTATTCATTTAATTGTGAAAGCTAGAGTACAAATCATCCATATGGGCAAAAGAAAGCCTATTTGATGATAGTGCAGAGAACTCTCCCAGCTGGAAGCCATTTGGGTTGGACTTTATTATTGTTATTGAATTGGAACTTGGGCTTTGGAGTTTATCTCAAGTACTCTAAAATTGTGGCTATCATTCTCTCCCATAGCTCTTCTTAGTTCAAGTGTCTTCATAATTTTCCCATTGCTATCTCTTAATTCAAAGTAGGTAAGAAATTTCTTGATTCAGATCATAGGCTCTTTACGTTCATAGCCAAACATATAAGGCTAAATGAATGCTATGCTTTATTAGGATGAGCTATGAGAGGATACATGGCTACTGTAATGACTGTGTGCTATTTTGGAAAGAACATACATCGTTATACATGTGTCCTAAATGCAACGCCCCATGATATAAGAAAAAAGAATCGAGCCTAACAAAGACGGTATGGTATTTTACCATCATACCTAGATTTAGATGCTTGTGCAAAAGTCCTAAATTTTGTGAAGCACTTGGCGTGGCATGCGAACGAAATAATTGAAGATAGACAGTTTCGACATCCTATAGATTCTTCACAGTGGAAAAAATTGATAGTCAATATAAAGACTTCATGGCAAAAGATAGAAACATTTGCCTTGCATTATCTATTGATGGAATGAATCTGCATGGTATACATAGTAGTACTCATAGTATATGGTCAATGATTTTGGTGATTTATAACCTACCACCATGGCTATGTATGAAGTGAAAGTTTATGATGTTGTCTATGCTAATCCTTGGACCCAAACAATAGATATAGGGAAGATGTATATAGATGTATATTTGGTTCCACTAATTAAAGATTTAAAGCTACTGTGGCAGAGGGGTGTGAAAGTGTATGATAGATATAGGGAAGAGACATTCCAGTTGAGAGCTATATTGTTTGGTACAATGGATGATTTTTTGGCATATCATAATTTGTCAGGCTATAGTATCAAAGGAGAGTTTGGATGCCCCATATGCAAAGAAGATACATATTCCATATGGTTGGAGCATGGTGGGAAATTTGTCTTCCTCAAACATCATAGATTTTTGCCTTAGGGACCTCATTACAAGTGGACGACAATCCTTTAATGGGAATACAGAAGAAGGGAAGGAATCTTTGCCATTAGGCAGTGAGCAATTGTTTAACAAGGTAAAGCATTTGATGGAGAATTTTGGGAAGCCTTTTTCAAGATACCTTCATACTAGTGGGTGGAAGAAAAGATCAATTTTCTTTGAATTGCCATATTGGAAGTCTTTGTATGTGAGGTGCTTCCTTCATGTCATGTATATAGAAAAAATTGTATATGAAAGCATCATTGGTACATTACTTAATATGCCAGGGAAGACTAAAGATAATGTAAAGGTAAGGTTTGACTTAGTTGCTATAAGAATAAAAGGAGAAATCAGTGAAGGAGAAACGTCTTACTTATCTACCTCCTACAACTTATACTCAATCTAGATAAGAGAAAATTGCTTTTGATGAGTTTGTTGATAGAGTTAAAGTTCCAAAGGGGTACTTTTCAAACATCAAGAACCTCATTTCTATGAATGACATGAAGTTAAAAGGTCTAAAGTCTCATTATTGCCATGTTTTGATGGAGAATTTCATACCAGTAGCCATATGATCCATTTTACTCGAAAAAGGTTAAGGAACAACCACTAAACTGTATTTCTTCTTCAAAAATATTTGCAACAAAGTGATTGACCCCTTTGAAGTTACCAGCATTGTAAAGAGACATTATCGTTACTTTATGTGAGCTTGAGATATATTTCTTGCCTTCTTTCTTTGATATAGTGGTTCACTTAAAATACCCTTAATTTTGTGCAAACCAAGCTGCACATGGAGAAATTACATTATTTAAGTATTTATGTCATTTTCATGAGAATTTTCAAGAAAACGCAAGAAGAAAAATGGCAAAAGTTGATTGGTTCCTTGTCTTATATCATACTCCCTTTATGATTGACTCATTGAAGCTTAAAAGAGGGAGGATGAACTCTAAAAAAATAGAAAAGAAAGAGGAGAAATGTGAAAGGGAAGAGAGAAAGAAGAAGAGAAGAAAGAAAAGCCAAGTAAGGCAAGTTTTATCTTGTGATTTCTATGGCTTGTAGCTTAGATTTTTGAGTAGTTTTCCATGGTTTCCTTCAGCTTTTCTTCTCCCCTCTTGTTGTAAATTTCACCCAAGGTAAAGGATTTAGGAAAAGAAGTGGTTTTGCACCATAAATTAAAGAGAAAGTATGAGATTAAGTGAAAGGAACAAGATTTGGTATGGTTCAAAGCAAGTTTTGAAAAATTTCCTTCTTCCCTCTTACACCCATGGTTTGGTTAGTTTAATATGATGCAAAGGAGTTGGATTTTCAAGGTTTTGATGCTAAAAATATATTCATAGGGTCCAAATTAGCTAAGAACAAATATTTGACTCAAGAAAAAGCATAAGATAAACTGTATGAAATTCTAGGGTCAAGTAAGTCTTGATGAGGAAACCCTCTGATTCAAAGGATTAAGTGAATATTGAATGATGTTTTAGGACTTGTGAGAGTTCAAGGAAGCTTGTGGAAGCTTTGATTCAAAGAATAAAGGCAAAGAAACACATAAGAGGTAGCTTGGTTTATTTTATTGCAATATATTATTCCTTGTTGTTTTCATGATTAGATCTTGTTGCCATATTATTCTTGTGTTGATTTATGACTGTTTTTGGCTATGAAATAAGGGGTTTTGTTATCTGGGATGTCCATTTTCTAAGGGGAACCTCTACCAAAATTTTTACTTGATAATATGGTATTTTAATGATTTATGTGATTATATGTGAAATGTTTGTGAAATTTGAATGATATATTTGCATGAAATAAACTAGCTATTGAGATTTTCCCAAATCTCACCCCAAGCACTAATATGATAGGTACAAGTGATGGCAAGACCTCCAAGAAGACAAGAGGCAAGGAGAAGATTAATGATGATTAGATTTATAGCCACCTTAGTTGCTTTTTTTCTTGTAATTATGTATGAAATCATATGTATTTTCATGAAGCTGTGTTTTGCTGCTATAATGTTCCTTCAAAGTTCTTGTGATGTAATGAACATATTTTGGAAGAGTTTGAATCAAGTAAGAATGGTATATATTTAGTTTTGGAAGTTGCATGCAAAATTGTCCAGTTCTGAGCACTAACTAGTGTATAGTCACTGTTCATTCAAAATTTAGTTTTCTATATGAGTATTATATATTTCTGAAAATGTAGACATAGAGACCTTTCCAAAGAGCTAAATATCACTTGATTTGGATAAGTATACAAATTTTTGTGAATTTTTGAAAATAGCTCATAAAATCTGGAAAAGTAGTTTTGACCAAATCAATAATAGAATTGGACGAATTTTTTGTATGAATTGGTTTAGTTAAATTCCAGTTGTACATTTTTCTGATGTAGGAAATGTTTTTAGCTATATTTAGAGACTTGAATCATCCTCATATGATTTTTCCTAGAATTAGTTATGTGTTTTCAAAGTTTAGCTGGGAAAATCAAATTACCAAATAAATAGTATTTTGAAATTTTGAATTTTTCTCATTCGATCTTCTAATGATTCGGGCTTCTAAATTAGCTCATTTAGCACCATATATGCTATTATACATGGGAAATAATGTAAGAAAGTAAGGTATAATATTTTTGGTTTCAGAGCAAAAATCTGGGCAATCTTTGCAATTAGTTATAGATCCCCCGTTGAAAGATGTATTCCTTATGGGAAATCTGGCTTTTGAATGTTTTAACTGCATAAGAGATTTGTTTTGGGTATAGTCTAAGATAGTTGCTGGATTAGATGAGAATGTTTTACAGATTTATTTTTCTTAGGTCTTCAATCCTTTCAAAGTTAGATCATATCAGTAAAGAGATGATGTAGGATTATAAAGGATCCTGGTAGGGCTTAGAGATTACAGTAGATCTCATAGTCACAGTAGACCAATAATGAGGTTCTAGTATACCTCTATAGAGAATAAGATGATAAGCCCTATAATACTGATAGTTCTCTGAAAAAGGATGGCCTAGGATAATTTTAGAAAGATATAAAGCCTCATTAATCAGTAGCTAATATGAATGTTTACTTATGGCTTCCCTCAAATGCCAAGCCACTGACTAGGAAGTAACTAAAAGGGTGATGGTAGGTGGTGATAATGAGAATAAGAAGCAAGATCCCACCTTTAAGGTAATATCGGTGGTGGAATGTTTCTAGTAATGAATGTAAGAGGCCAACAAGGAATAAATGATAGAAATGAGAAAAAAGTTAATGGGGGAAAATTAATGTATAATTTAAAAGAATATAAGTTAGAAAAGAAGAATGAGTAATAACCTAGGTGAATGAAATGTTTTGTTTTGCATATTCCTGGTACAATTGCTTTATATTTATGAATTGAATTGTTTTTATAGTTAAAGATGGTTCAAACAAGATGAAAGACTCAAATAGTAGTCATTGAGCAAGAACCCAGGGAAGAGTCTCAAGTTGATCCGCTACAGGTTATAATGCAAAGATTAGATCAACAACAACGAACCATTAAGAAATTACAACAGATCGTAGAAGCACAAAGACAAGAACAAAAGGCAAAAGTTAATCAGCCTCCAGTGCAACAACTAGTGCCTTAAGTTATAAAAGTAAAGCAAGCAGCTGCAGCAGTTTTTAATGAACAAAACATGATAGTGAATTTCAAGAAGCATTAGCCTCGTTCATTTGATGACAAGTTTGATGTTCAGGCTGTAAAAGATTAGGTGCTTAGCCAGGACAAAATTTTTAGATTGATGAGATGCAATTAAAAAATGAAAGCATTATTAGCCACATACATGCTCGAAAAAGAAGCCAATAGATGGTATCATAATACAGAATTGATCATGCAAGCCAGAAATATTCCTCCGACATAGGAGAACTTCTTGGAACAGTTCTATCATAAATATTTTCCACAATCAGTGAGGGATGAGAAAGAAGCTGAGCTTATTACGTTAAGACAAGCAAAAGATCAGTTCATAGATGAGTATGTGGCGATGTTCATCCAGTTGGCTAGGTACTCTACTTATCTCCAGCAACATGATGATGAAAGATGGAAAACTGAAAAACTGGAGAGAGGACTTAGACCTACCATTAGAAAATGAGTAGCTCTAATGCAACTCAGAACTTTTAATGCATTACTCGAGGTGAGCAGAATCACAGATAATAGTCTGAATCATAAGTTTTTGACATTTGCCCCATCAGCCAATGCCAAGAAAGTTATAGATGTTACTAATTTAGGAGAACCCAATCAAAAAAGAAAGAAACCCTGGAATGGTAATAACAGAAAGCCAAAGAGAGGTGGCAAGCAAAGAGGACCAAGTGGACAAAGAGTTATTCAAACACCAGTATGCAATCGTTGTGGAAGGGCTCATGATGGCAGAGTATGTTTTGCTGGCCAAAATGTGTGTTTTAAATGTGGCAAACCAGGACATTATGCTTGAGACTGCACAATGAAGGTAGCCAACACTAGACCTCAAGCACAAGGGAGAGTCTTTGCTCTTACTCAGTAAGAGCCTCATAAGTTGCCTGATTTTATTTGATTTAGGTGCTAGCCACTCATTTATATCCTATAACTGTGCTAAAAGGCTAGAACTAGTAGTCACTATATTGCCTTATGATTTGCATCTATCTACCCCTACAGGAAACAAAGCTATGACCTCCTTTGTGTGGCTCAATTGTGTGGTCCAGTATGAGCATTGTTGTCTGACCATAGATTTAATTTGCATGCCTTTCCCTAATATAGATGTTATCATTGGAATAAACTGGTTGTCTACCAATAATGTTCTCCTTGACTATAGAAATAGAACCTTAATCTTGTCTAATCCTCAAAATGTCTTGTGTACTGAAACTAAGTTTAATTTTCTAATGACCACTCAAGTTGAGAGATGCTTAGAGAAGGGATGCCAGGGTTATTTGGTTTTCTTCTCTGCAAGGGTTGAAGTAGAAGAAGGTATTTAGGAAATCCCAGTGGTGAAAGAATTTCCAGAAGTATTTTTGAAAGAGATTAATGGTCTACCCCCTGAAAGAGAGGTTGAGTTTGCTATTGACCTAGTGCTAGGTATTGAATCAAGTGTTTTGATGATTCCAAACCAACTTTCTAGAGCTTGGAGAGAAGATATCAAAGGTGCACAAATGATCTCAAGTGGAGAAATTCAAGAAAAACTAGTACAAGAATAGATGTAGAATCTATAGTCATGTTTAAATTGAGTAAAAGACTTTGAATTAGCAAAAAGATGTTTTAAAACTATGATTCTATGTTAATCCATGGAATATTTGAAAAACACCCACTAACAGACGAAGTTTGAAACATTTATACTGATATGCTGTTTTGAAAATTCGAACTTTGGCTTTGGAAATTCAAATTTTGTATTGAAAATAAACAAGTCTGAAAAGAGCCTTCTCTGACAAATGAACTTTGGCTTTTGAAAATTTGAATTTCAGACAAAATACAACTTATGAAAAATGAAAAATTTGTCTGAGAATATGTCAAAATTCATCTGAAAACTGAGTTTGGAAAGAGCATCAAAATGACTCACTAGTAGACAAACTTTGAACATGAAAATTTGAATTTCATAAATGAAGCTTGCGAGTCTGTTATGATGATATGTTGACATACGAATAATAGTATTCAGAAATTCGAACCTTGAAGTAAGTCTGAAAAGAATCCTCTCTGACAGACGAACTTCACATTTTGAAAATTTCAATTTTGAATAAATGAACTATTGTGCCTTATTGAATTGCCCATTGACAGACGAATTTTGGGTATCAAAATTTGAATTTCGAAGGCACTATAGCAAAATGGAACAACTATTCATACTTTCCAGAAGAAGCTTAAACTTGAAAATTCACATGTTGCAGCATAGAAACATTTTTCAAAGATCAAAATTCAAACTTTGCTTCATGACAGATAAACTTCAAATGTTCAACGTTAATGTCTTTAGCTTTCGGTTTTCATGAAATTCGTCTGTTGACTAGCCAAAATTCAAACTTTGAATGTTAAAAGCATTAAATACGGTTGGTGAATGAATAGTTTTTCAGAGTAACCGTTGGGTAGCTTCTCCAACAGATAGATTTTATCTCTAACGTATAGTTAAGACCTAAATCTATAAATATAACATCATTTGAAGTTGTGAATAACGATTTTAACATTGTATATACTGAAACTCTGCCAAATCATCAACTCAAAGTCTCTTACTCTCACATACATCATTCTTCGTACTCCAACTTTTATATACACTATGATTAAGATAGTTTATCCATCGTAAACAATCTTATCTTTATCAGAAAGAAAGATTTTCTTGTGAGGGGATATCACAAGGGATTGGCGAAGCACTTAGCTAGAGTACAAAGAGAAAAAGTGTGAGCTCTAAAAATAGAGTATCATGGCTATACTGTGGCATTTGCAATAAGCCCACTGAATTCTTGTAAAATAGTGGAAAATCTCAAGTGGTGGCTTGAGGACTGGACGTAGGTCAAGATTGAGAGACCGAACCAGGATAAACATCTGTGTCTTCCCTTCTCTATTACTACTTTTACTTGTTATTCACTTATACTTTGTTTACTGTCACCTTTGCTTTCTTCACTTTATTGATATTTTGTAGAAAATTTTTATCTTCCCAATTCACCCCCCTCTTGGGAAGCCAGCTTATCTAATAAGTAGTATCAGAGCCCGGATTCCCAAACAAAGGATTTAATAGTCCAGGAAGAATAATGGCTAGCTTTGGAGAGAGTATACTACCAGAGGGAAACAATACAAATAGACCACCTAGCGTCAGTGGAAAGCACTATGGATACTGGAAGATGAGAATGCAAATCTATCTCTAGTCCATTGATCTAGACATATGGTTTGTCATCCGAAAGGGAAATTTTGTCCTAATGACATTGCAGGATGATGGGAAGTACAGAGAGAAGCCAGAGGCCGAATGGAATGAGCAAGATAGGAGAAGAGTCTTGCTGAACTTCAAAGCAAAATACTGTCTGGTCAGTGCATTGAATCAAGAAGAATTCTACAGGGTCTCACAATGATCCACAGCCAAGGATATGTGGGACACCCTTGAAATCACTCATGAAGGAACCACTGGAGTTAGAGAAAACAAATTGAACTCTTACATAAGAGAATACGAGAGCTTCAGAATGGTTGAAGGAGAGAGTGTCAAAGAACTGCAAAAGAGATTCACCCTTATTGTAAATCAATTGAAAAGTCTTAGCAAGGAGTACACTCAAACAGAAAAGTTCAGAAAGATCCTCAGAGCTCTTCCTCAGGAATGGCAACCCAAAGTAGCAGCAATAGAGGAAGCCAGAGGAGAATTAATGGCATCTGTCACTGCCCTCTTCAGTAAGCTCGAAGAATATGAAGGAAAGATAAAGGCTCTCAAGGAAGCAGGACAAGATAGAAAGAAAAAGGGTTTTGCTTTGAAAGCTGGTGAGGAGAAAGAAGAAGAATTTGACGATGGAGATGAGCTAGATGAAGAAACTCTGGCTATGATGGTCAGAAAATTTGGAAGATTTTTCAATAAGAAAAGAAACAAGAAATTCTTCAAGAAAGGAGCAGCTGGAGATAGCAAGAGAGAAGGAAAAGAACCTGTCACTTGCTACAAGTGCAGGAAGCAGAGACATATCAAATGGGATTGTCCACAACTCCTCAAGAAGCAAGAGAAAGAAAAGAAAGCTGCAGATAAAGGCAAGAAGAAGAAAGCGTACATCTCATCAATCTGGGGCAACAGCTTAGATGAAGAAGAAAATGATGAAGATGAGATTGCCAACATCTGTCTGATGGCACTTGCATCTAAAGAAACTAAAATCCCATCCAATAATGATTAGGAAGATTAGGCATATGAATCTGAACCTTCCTATTCTGAATTACTGGATGCATTTCATGAATTGCATGATGAGTTCATTAAGACTACCAAAGAACTCAGACAAGCTAAGAGAATGATTAACAAGTTAGAATCTCAGCATAACATCTCTGAAACTGCTTATCTGCATATAGCTGAATCTGCTTGCTATAAATCATGCATTGAATTAAAGCAAACCAATGACCATCTGGTGAAAAGCATGTCTAGACTTACTAAAGGAAAAGATATGTTACTTGCTTTAATGGGAAGTCAGAGAATAACACAGGGAAAGTCTGGACTTGGCTATGACCCTTGTGCAGTAAAAGAGAAGATTAGGAAGAAAAATAAAAATGTGTATATGAGACATTTTGTGCATGCTAATGGCAGTAAAAAGAAAAATCATATTTCATGACATATTGAATCATATAATCAACCAAAGCATGTAAAACAAAAATATTATCTGCATTGCTTTCTTCCTGCATCTCAATCCAGCAGTCCTTTTACCACCTGTCATTTCTATAACAAGAAGAGGCATACTTCCAGTTCATGTGCTTTAAAGAAAAATGGACTTAACATGAACGTTAAATGGGTTCCCAAAGGTACATCTGTTTCCAGGGAAAAGACTACTGACAGGAAAGGACCCAAGCAAATTTAGGCACCTAAAAAGAAAATATGAACTTTGTTTTGCAGGTTTGTCTTAAAGCTAGAAAGAGCAATAAATGTTATATGGACAGTGCCTGCTCAAGTCACATGACCGGTAACAATAAGTTCATCACCCTTAGAGACAAGAAAGGAGAAAAGGTGACCTTTGGAGATGATCAATATGGCAAAATAGTTGGCATTGGCATTGTGGGCAATAATCCTGAAACATCCATTGAAGAGGTGTTGTTTGTAATTAGCCTCAACCACAATCTGCTGAGTGTGAGTCAGACATGTGACAAAGTAAATTGGGTACTGTTTGACTCAAAGTTCTACTTGGTCATCCGAAAAAGTGATCACAAAGTAATCCTCAAGGCTCAAAGGGATGGTAACTGTTATACCATTGATCTTGATGAACTTCCTCCCTTAGATTCTGTCTATTTGATTAGTCAGGATAATGATAGTTGGTTGTGGCATAGAAGGTTAGCACATGTTAACATGAATTAACTATCAAAACTGGTTAAAAATGAGTTAGTCACTGGCCTACCAAAAATTTCTTTTGAAAAAGACAAAGAATATGATGCATGCCTAAGAGGAAAACAAACTAAATCATCATTTAAATCTAAAAACGTAGTCACCATATCTAGACCTCCACAACTATTACATATGGATCTGATAGGATCATCTAGAGTTAAGAGCATTAGTGGAAATCTGTATGTTCTTGTAATTGTGGATGATTACTCTAGATTTACCTGGACATTATTTCTTTCTTCTAAAAGTGATACGTTTGATGCATTTTTAACCTTAACTAAGAAAGTGCAAAATGAGAAAGATATTTCTATTGTGTCTATCAGGTCTGATCATGGAGGAGAGTTTGAAAATTCATACTTCCTAGAGTACTGTGATGAGCATGGAATTGATCACAACTTCTCAGCTCCAAGAACTCCTCGATAAAATGGAGTAGTGAAAAGAAAGAACAGAACAATTGGAGAGATGGCAAAAGCAATACTGAATGAAAAGGAACTCTCTCAAGTATTATGGGCTGATGCAGTAAACACAACAAGTTACATCATAAACAGAGCCTACATCAGACCAATTCTTGGGAAGACTCCTTATGAGCGGTACAAAACAAGAAAGCCAAACCTCTCACATCTACATGTATTCGGCTATAAGTGCTTCATCCACAACAATAGAAAGAAGAATTTGGGTAAGTTTGATGCCAAATCTAATGAAGGTATATTTCTGGGCTACTCTAGTAGGAGTAAAGCATATAGAGTTTTTAATAAAAAGTCTAAATTAGTAGAAGAATCTGTGTATGTAGTGTTTATTGAAAATGAAACTGTTTCTAAGCATGTCGCTGATAAAGATGATCTTATTTCAAATTTTAAGAACTTAGATCTTTCTAAAGAAAATAAAATTGAACCTAAAAAAATATCTGAATCTATTAACATAGAGGAAGATATTCAGGAGAAAGATTTTGAGGACGAGAATAATGAAGAAATATCTCAAAAACTTCCTAGTGCTTGGAGAAATCAAAGGAATCATCCTGTTGATCAAGTAATTGGGGATGTTTAAGAGAAAGTTAAAACTAGAAAATAGTTAAGAGATCAGATGATAGACTATGCTTTCATTTCTCAAATTGAACCTAAATGTATTGAAGAAGCCTTAACTAATAAATACTGGATTTTAGCTATGCAAGATGAATTGAATCAAATTGAAAGAAATCAGGTTTCGGATTTAGTGCCTAAACCCAAAAATCATCCTATCATTTGAACTAAATGGGTTTTTAGAAATAAACTTGATGAATCTGTATTAATAATCAGAAATAAAGCTAAACTGATTGCTAAAGGATATAATCAAGAAGAAGGTATTGATTTTGAAGAAACCTTTGCTCCAGTGGCTAGATTAGAAGCAATTAGAATTCTATTAGCATATACATGCATGAAGAATATAATGCTACATCAAATGGATGTAAAGAGTGCTTTTCTTAATGGATATATCATGGAAGAAGTTTATGTAGACATATGAATGATAGGATTCAGAAATTCAAACTTTGAAGTAAGTCTGAAAAGATGCTT
This sequence comes from Adenanthera pavonina, assembly GCA_026686845.1. Classification (NCBI taxonomy): domain Eukaryota; kingdom Viridiplantae; phylum Streptophyta; class Magnoliopsida; order Fabales; family Fabaceae; genus Adenanthera; species Adenanthera pavonina. The sequence continues at coordinate 19,480,655 of JAIVEN010000004.1, forward strand.
CTCTGACAGATGAACTTTGCATTTTGAAAATTTGAATTTTGAATAGATGAACTATTGTGCCTTATTGAACTGCCCACTGACAGACGAATTTTGGGTATCAAAATTTGAATTTTGAAGGCATTGTAGCAAAATGGAACAACTGTTCATACTTTCCAGAAGAACCTCAAACTTGAAAATTTGTATGTTCCAACATAGAAATATTTTTCAAAGATCAAAATTCAAACTTTGCTTCATGACAGATGAATTTTGAATGTTCAATGTCAAAGTTTTTAGCTTTCGGTTTCTATGAAATTCATCTCTAGACTAACCAAAGTTTGAACTTTGAATGTCAGAAGCATTAAATGCGGTTGGTTAATGGATAGTTTTTCAGAGTAACCGTTGGGTAACTTCTCCAACGGATAGATTTTGTCTCTAACGTATAATTAAGACCTAAATCTATAAATATAACATCATTTGAAGTTGTGGGTAACGATTTTAACATTGTATATACTGAAACTCTGCCAAATCATTAACTTAAAGTCTCTTACTCTCACATACTTCATTCTTTGTACTCCCACTTTCATATACACTCTGATTAAGAGAGTTTATCCATCATAAACAATCTTATCTTTATCTGGAAGAAATATTTTCTTACGAGGGGATATCACAAGGGATTGGAGAAGCACTTAGCTAAAGTGCAAAGAGAGAAAGTGTGAGCTCTAAAAATAGAGTATCATAGCTATACTATGGCATTTCCAAGAAGCCCATTGAATTCTTGCAAGATAATGGAAAATTTCAAGTAGTGGCTTGAGGACTGGACATAGGTCAAGATTGAGAGACCGAACCAAGATAAACATCTGTGTCTTCCCTTCTCTATTATTACTTTTACTTGTTATTCACTTATGCTATGTTTTACAGTCACCTTTGCTTTCTTCACTTTATTGACATTTTGTAGAAAATTTTTATCTTCCTAATTCACCCCCTCTTGGGAAGCCAGCTTATCTAACACTAGGAACAACCCCTATTTCAAAGGTACCTAATAAGATGGTTGAGTTAAAGAAACAAATTGAGGAACTACTCGAGAAGGGATTTATTAGACTAAGTGTTTCTCCTTTGGGTGCTTCAGTGTTGTTTGTAAAAAAGAAAGATGAGAGCCTTAGACTTTGTATTGACTGCCGAGAGCTAAATAAAGTTCAATTAAAAATAAGTACCCATTGCCCAGAATTGATGATTTATTATACCAGTTGATCGGGGCATCTATGTTTTCTAAAATTGATCTAAGATCTAGGTACCATTAGCTCCGAGTCAAGGCAAAAGATGTTCCTAAGACTACTTTTCAAACTAGATATGGGCATTATGAGTTTTTAATTTTGCCATTCGGTCTCACTAATGTACTTATGATCTTTATGGACTACATGAATCGAATATTTTGGCCACTATTTAGATATATTTGTTGCGGTCGTTATGGATGATACTTTAGTGTACTCCAAATCTTTAGTAGAGCATGAAGCGTATTTGAGAATTATCCTAATGTAACAACCCTCATGATGCTTGTCTTTGGCATTATGTGCAGAACCAAAATAAACAGGACAAAGGAAGGTTCAAGTGAAGAGGAAATGAGTTCCACGCCACGGGAAGAAGCAAGGTCACTGCAGCAATAGCCAATTCCAATGGCATTTTTTGGCTGAAATTGGTGGCATTGTGTAACATCCCAAGAAACCTAAAATATCTAGAAATGTATAGGGATTTTGCAAAAATGGACAAACACTATTTTGTGTAAAAAATGGCAAAAAGATCATTTTCCCGATTGAACAAAAAAATGAGAAATTATATTTTTGTCCCCAAGGAATTATGAAAAGGACATCCATGTCCCTGAAGTCATAAAAATTACGTGGAATGAGTATTAGAAATGTCTTAGGGAAAATTACACCTAACGACCCGAAAGTTTCAGAAATTATAATTTAACCCAGGTCAGGGGTAATTTTGTAAATATATAAAATTACTGTGAAAACAAAGCCCTCGATGAAAGAAGCCCAATGGTATATGGTAATGAGGGTTATTGTTCAAGGATAAAAAAATAATCAGTGCCAAGTGTCCAAAAGTAACAGTAAACTGAAAAAATAAACTGTGGGCCCCATGGACAATTAAAAAGAAACTAGGATAGAATATGAGTCATAGACAGATATCATTTGGGATAGGATAATTAAGAAAATATAAAATTAAAATTGGAATAATCCTGTAACCCAAAAATGCTAATTTACTATAAAAAGTGATTTTATCGGTACAGTTAAAAATTAGCAGTTTCAAGATATATTTGGACTAGGAAAAAGTAAGCAATTTTGGACACTTAAAACACTGTCCCTAGGCGTGTGAGCAGCTGGAATTTTTGGCCAAAAACTTCTTTAGGAAGTCATTAATTTTTGGCAAAAAACTTATAAAAGAAGTTTTTGACTTTTGGACCAAAAATGATTAAGGCTTAAGCAAGGTAATTAGTGAATGATTAGGCCATTTAATCCCTCTCTTTCCTGCCTATTGTAAATGACACATTCAGTAGCAAAACAAAGAAGGAAAATCGAAGAAAGAAGAGAGAAAGAGTAAGAGAAAAGAGAAAGCAAAGTTGCAAGGCTTGGAGGCTAAAGCATCAAGGTAAAATTCTACCATCTTCATCTTGTGTTTGCAAGCACATAGGAAGAGTCTTATGGAGTTTTCTTTCCTCTCTAGCCTCTAAAAATTTCATCCATAAGAGAGGGTGGAGAGATAAAGTGAAGCTTTTATGAATAATCAAAGGAAAGGCAAGACTAGGTACCAAGTAGCGTGAAACCATAGATTGAAGCAAGTTTTGGGAAGCAAATATTTTTCTAAATTTTCCCCTGAATTTCAGTCAGAACAGAGCATCAATTTAGAGTTGGAATTTCATGTTTTTGATGCCAAAAATGGATTCCCCATGGTGGAATTCCTTAGAGGCTAGTGAAAGATTCAAGAGAAAGCTTAAGATGAAGCAAGTAGAAATTTTTAGGGTTTTGAAGTTCTTATGAACTAACCCTTGGTTCAAGTTGATTTATTTGATATTTGGTGATGAATTAGGGTTTGAGAAAGCTTAAGGAAGTCCTTGGAAAGGTTGAATCAAAGAGGAAAGCCATAAAGTTTCATGAGGTATCATAGTTACATTTTCATGCATTATATTATCTTGCTATATTCTATTGTGTATGATGAGTTGTCATATTATTTTTATGATGCTTGAGACTGGTGTTGGCTATTTTTATGAAAGGGATAGTGCCTGGGATGTCCATTTTCTATGCCATTATAATGCTGAAATTTTTATAAACAATATGGTGATTTATGCCTTGAAATGATTGTTATGATGTTTTGGAGGTTTTATAGCATGCATGATAATGTAAATGTTTGAGATGTGACTAGCTACTGGGATTTCCAAAATCTCATCACCCAAATAATAATATGATAGGTCCAAGTTAAGGAAGAAATCCAAGGGAGGCAAAGAGCAAGGGGAAGCTAGTGATGAGTGGATGATATTACAAGCCATTATGTTATAATGTGAATGGTTGTTGGTGTCTTGCTTTTGTATGAAATTGTAAAATAGTGAATATCATGTTAATGTTGTAGAAAATATATGAGGATTTCTAATTCCGGATATTGTGATATAAAGTTATATTCTACCAAGTTTCATGCCAAAATGAGTTCATTTACAAGGGTTTTGGCAAGCAAATTGCAATATAGACTGCAACAAGGCATTTTCCAGACATGTCTGTTTCATTCACCCTTGTTCTATACTTAATGTGAGATTAGGTTTATGATATTCTTATACTAGATAGAGGGTTCTCAAGCTTTAATAGGACACCTAATTCACCCCATTTGGAGTTGTGTACAATAAATGGTGAATTTTCAAAGTTAGGGTTCAGAATAGGACAATATTGGGAAAATGGGAAACTAAAAGTTAAGTACTGGAAATTTCAAAAGATAACATAAAATTGTATAGAGCTCAACAAATTTAGTGGTTTATATGTATACAAAGATCTATGTCTAAAGATCCATATGCCACTGATTTGGAAGTGATTGGAGTTATAGAACAAGAGATATGTAAGTTTTTCAAAAATTGTTCTAGTAAGAGTTGGATTCTGACCCTTCATGATTTAAGTTAAAATTATGCCCTATATAAGTGAAATAAATGTATGAGAAAAATATTTCTATAAGTAGACATGTATAGCTTTTGCATAGAGTATGCATAATTTGGAATAGAATAGAATGGAATATGATTTTTCAAAGTTGAGGTCAGAAAACTGGAAGATAGAAAAATAACCAAATGAACAGTAAATGTCCATGAAATTACTGTACAAATTGGCCTAATGAAGTTACTATTTTAAATTTTTCCCATGTAGATCTAATTTTAAGAAAATTTTAGAGACTTGAATCACATCAAGGTGAATTTCCTAGATTTAGTTATGAATTTTCAAAGTTCATTGGATAACATGAAATTGCCAAGTGAACAGTACCCCGAATTTGGAAAAATTCTGATTTTATTATATTATGATTCTAGTCTCTAAACCAGGATGAAAGGTATTTAAAATGATTTAATACATAGGAAATGGGCCCTAATATAAGGTGTTACATGAATCAGCAGACTTATCTAGAGCCGCGGCGAGAGTTGAGAAATGGGTTTAAATCAAAATCATTTTAGACGAAAAGAAAAGAAAGGAACAAAGGGAATGACAGAGAACATGTGAGGATCTCTAATAAGGTTTGAGTTTTCCAGCCAATGAGCGTGTTTTCTGGTGTTCAAGAGCTTAGAACTTGGTTGTTCAAGAGCAGGGCCGTCACGGTGACAAGAGCTCCAAAATAAGGTTTCCAGCTGGAAGCATCGGTGCCCCAATGAACTTACTCAGAGCCGCAGCGAGAATCGAGATTTTTGTTTAAATTTAGATCTTTTCAGTTGGACAAACGAAGGAGAAAGGGAGGAGAAACGAGGGAGCTCTGTTAGGGTTTGAAGATTTCAGCCATTGGGAGTGTTTTCCGGTGTCTAAGAGCTTGGATTCAAGTTGGTATATGATTTTTACTCCTCCCTCTCCATTTTCTTCGATTGAACTTAGGGTTTTTTGGTTGTATATTGAGATTTCCAGTTTAGGCTGAAATCCACCAATTGAAATGGATAAAATGGGATTAAGGAAGCGTGTTTTGGTATTCTTGTTTCTCGGATGAGTGTCCTAAGAGTAGAGAGATGTATGTGATGTAATGATGTGTGATGTTGATAGTGGACCCCAGTATGGGTCTTTAATGTATGAGTAGGTATTTGTATGCTAGAATGGTTAAATGTGAGCCCAAATGTGGCTTTGGGCCATGTTTGTTAGTTTGGGCACATAGCCCATTATGTGGTTTTGGGGTTTAAGGGGGTCAACTCTCGAAGGAAAGGTTTCTTCAAGGTAAATCCTCCTTAGACATGCTGGTTTAGCCAAATATGACTTGTGTGAAGGGTCTTTGAGTGTCCATTTACCTTTGATGGCAAGTGGAGCAAATAAGTTGTGAGTTTTGGTTAAAAAGTGGCCAAAATGGTGTTAGGCATCCAAAATCTCTAAATGGAGTTGGATTCGAGTGAAATTAGTGTCTATGGTTAGATAATGATGAGTGACCTGTAAGAGTTAGAATTAGGTCAATCGGAGATCAGAGCAAGAAGTTATGCCCATCGGAAGTTGGCCCAGCAAATCTACAAATTGCTAATACAAGTTCTGATGTTGGGGCTACGGCTCTAGAAATCCAAGCCGTGGTGCTAGCAAGTCAGTAGGCATCAGAGGATTCGTGAAGGGTCGAAGCCGCGACACAACTACAGCTGGCCATGGCCCTAATTCAATCTGTTGCTTTTTGAGCATTTTTCAAGGTTTTGGTGCTCTAGAAGATAAGCTTTAGAGTGGTTTAATTGTTTTTTGAGGTATTTGAAGTGTTTGGTCAAGGTTTAGAGGTTAAGAGTTGGTAAGGTGTTACATTTTGGTACTAAAACAATGGTTTAGGCCATTATTTCTACTTATGGAAATACTTGGCACAATATAAATTACATAAACTCGTATATTCCCGATGTAATACTAGTCCAGAGTCATATAAGTAATTGTGTTGCCATTAGTGTATAGAGGGAAAGATGTATTGCAGGAGGTAAGCAAAGTAATAGTGATCTCTAGAGAGAGATGCACAAGAAATGGGTTATGTTGAATGACCAAGTTATTGATTAAGAAAGAACATTAAATAAAATGTAGTAATAGTTAATTGGCAAAGGTATGGTGATGTAACAGTATGTATGTGAAGTTCAATGCTAGAGAGGTCAAGCTGACAAGTATAAGGTAATATGACTGATGGAATCGCTGTGGATCTGATGGAGCCAGAGGGGCCTAAGAGTTGGAAGAAGAGGTATCTTCTTTCAACTGAAAGACTTTCGAAAGTTATTCAACCTGCTTTCAAAAGTAAGCTGAAACATGCGATGTCTAGAGAATGGGTGGATCAATTAAAAACTATATTTGGTGCTATGGATTGCATCTCTGAATAAAAGGTGTAATTTGTAATACTCAAGAATGAAAAAGAGGATGAGCAGTGGAGGAGGTGAGTCTTACTGACTGCTGAGGCTGCGGGAGCTCACCTGGAAATCAAGGAGTAGTTATCAGTGGTGTCGTATACATCTTTTGAGGATTGTCGTGTGAAGATATATGCTTTGTCTTAACGAATGTAGGAGACTAATGAGAATAAGAGAATTTCAATTATCTGTGCTTTTTTCTTTGGGGGGATTCCCAAGAGGAAATTAGTAGAGAAAGTGGAGAAATCCTAATCATAAGAGATAAGGTAAGTTATTAAGTATTATAAGTAATGGAAATTGTAGAGAATGAATATGTAAATGACGATTGAATCCTCAAGGTTGAACATTGAGGTATTCCGAAGCAGTGAAAGAACTGTGAGAGAATCCAATCCATTGGTTTGGATACCAAGTTGGATGTAGCAATGGTGGAGAATAAGTTAATTAGTGGGAGTTTGTATTTGTAGTAAAACATGTGTTCTGGAGTCAAGATAAATGCCGGATGTTAAAGGCTTTAGCAATAACGATGACATCGATCTTAGTGCCATCAAGGAGGACAGTGAAGAGACGGTGACTGTCATCTGGAGTATCGTGTTCATGGATTATGCAGGAAGTGGTTGGATAATTTCAGAAAGAATTAGAAGGTCAAACAATGCTGAAAGGATATGAGATATAGTTAAGAGGTTACTCAAGTCCTTCGGGTTGAACTCAAATTGAAAAGAGAGATTCTTGTCTATTTTATGGTGGATAAGGGTCCAGAAGGAAGCGGAGTTAAATTGTGAGATAGAAGGTTGTTTGGAATTAGATGTATTGATGAGTTTTGTAAATTGTAGGATAACCAGTATGGGTTTGGATAAGGACTGTGGTGATACCTTGTGAGGAGCAGTGTACGGCGAACGAGTTGGAATTTTAAGTTGTAAGAGATTGAAGGTGAGTTTTACAAGTAAGAACAAATTATAAGAGATGTTTAAGCTATAAGGAGTTTAGAAAGTGACTATCAAGTAAGGATTCTGAAATTGATGAAAGAGTTTTCGTAACTCTCTCTCTGATTTAAAGTCAAGTCGGCAAAGGCGATGTGTTGTCAACTAGTTGTGGACAAGAAGTTGACCTGATTAATGGCGGTGGTTTGTGAAAGTGATTCAAGTATTGAAATGTCATGGGTGGATTGAAGGAAGCTTCTTTCTTGGTACATTCCCTTGTCATAGAATTAATTATGGGACGATATATTAAAAATGTAATGTGTCCATTCCCTTTAGGATGCATAGAGGTAGAAGTGGTGCAGCTAACCCCTTTCCATATGCTTTTGCCCCTAGGTTTTTCCCAATAACAGCTCTAGAGAATATGGGAAGTCGTTGTTGTTGGGAAGTATGAGACAATCCCATGTGGTATGGAATCATGAGTCTAAAACTATTGATTTACTAGTTGAGGTTTAATGCCAGCTTGTTACGCAGTTGACGCACCAGTTACTCAAGGTGCGAGGCACTAGTAGACTGAGAGTGAAAGACTTGGTGATGATATCTACGAGAATCCAATTCCACTTTAATTCATGGTCTTAGATGTCTATCTCCTGAAAGATTGATTGGGTACAGCTAACCAATCAATCCATACATTATAGCAATTCATTGATCATGAGATGAGTGGTTTATCATCTAATGGAAGAAATTCCAAATTTTTCAATAACAATGAGAAGGAGAAGAGGATTAAAGACCCGAAAACAGAGCCTAAGCAGGATTCACAGAGATATAAGTAGGTAGTAGTATTATAATGGTAGAGTTGGATTGGAAAAAGGAAGTTGAGTCACGAGTAAGGACCTAAACATTATTGGTAAAGGGTAAACAAATTGTAACTGCGATGTAAAAATGAGTGGTACTTGGCGGCTCATAGTCTCTTGCTATAAGCATGAGGACTATGAGGTTTGTAGTGGAAATGAAATTTGAACAATAGGATGGTGGTGAACATGGGCGATGCAAGTGCATTGTACAACCCTATGTGCAGAAGTGATGGAATTAGAGTGCGCAATAGAAGCAAATGTAAAGAGTACATGGATAGGATACTAGAAAGGCTATAAGCCCTACAATTAGAGAGGTTTATCCATAAGCGAGATTGTCGGAGAGATGCAGTGTAATAAGAAGTGTGTGGAAAAGAAATGACATGGAATTAAAAGGATATAATTAAGTGGAAACAAGTATATAGTGTCAAAAATGAAATGATGAGTAAAAGGGCAATAAGAATATGGCGATGGAAGTGACAAGAAAATTGAAAGGACCTTTCTAAAGAATATAAGAAGTTAATGATTGGTTGTTGGTACGGAGGTTTTATGAGGTTATGGAATCATTTTGGAAAGTGGCCTTACTATAAGGAAATATAGTTCGGTCACTGGAGAAGTTTTTTTTATGCCAATGAGATCAAGGGAATTTTAGTGGACTTTAAAGACATGATGGTTTTGCCTATGCCTTTGGTAGTGCCATTTGGTTGAGAAGTGTAAGATTGAGAGTTTTTATATGGTATGCAGTTGGATAGTGCAATAAGAATGACTTTTGGAATGTCCGGTGACTGTTTTAAATTGGTTAATGCCAAAGGTATAGCTAATGGATTCCACGAGATGCGATAAGCATGGTTAATCCAGTGTATACTACTAACTTAAGGAAGGTGCAGTATTGATATGCAAATTGATGCTAACAGAGATAGTGATATGGAGACTAAGAAGTAATGATGTAAAATTTTGAAAAGTAAATCGTGTAGTAAGAGAAATGGCGACATTGAGTTGGATGGTTTGAATTGTCCAACAATGGATCATCTTACTTAACAAATCTTGTCTATAATGGTATTGAAAGAGAGAACTATTAGTTGAAGAAGGAATGTGTGAAGGAAGCAATAATCCGTGTCATAGAAGAAGTGGTCGTGAGAAGTTCGACTAGTTGGATCATTACACAGGGTAGCTATGGCTTAGGGAATCTCAAGGTAAATGGTATGACAGGAGAAGGTTGTAGACTGAAAAGGATTATGTGGATAAAGCAAGGAAGAAGTTTGGTTAATAAGGATCACCATAGAGAGTCGATGTATTAGGAGTTGCATATGGAGTGAGTACATCTTATAGTGAGACTTAGACAGACAGTCAATATTGTAAAGGAGCTTTAAGGAAACGAGGTTTTCCTCTTAATATGGTAATAAGGAGTGAATGTTAGATATTATAATTTGAGTAAACTAAATTATGGGAATCGATGGTGTTTGGTTAATGGAGCCTCGTCAGTGTAAATAAGACAATTGATACGATCTAAATTTTAAGAGAAATGGTTAAAAGTGATTAACCATTTGAGAAAATAAGTAATGGTGTGGGAAAATAAGGGAGAAAATTGGAAGTTAATGAGAATGATGGTACATCCTTGAAGTTTTGATGGAACAATTATGTGAAAAATTTGTTTTAGGAAAGAAAGAACTCAGATCGAGGTGGTTATCCAACCTTTCTTATGTTTGAGAACCTAAGGAAGTTTCGGCACTAAGAGTGATTTTTTAATGTCAATTGCATAAATTAGTGAGGATAGAAGTGAAGTATGAGAGAGTGGTTCATTCACGAGATGCACAATAGAAGGTAGAAATTGAGAAAGTTGCCCAAAATTCGAAGAATTTGCGTGAAAGGAGTATGTTGTTCAACGTCGAGACTAGTGTTCTCAAATTTCATGGAGGAAATTTCTTTTAAGGAGGGGAGAGTGTAACAACTATTATGAGACTTGTCTTTGGCATTGTATGCAGAACCAAAGGAACAAGATGGAAGAAGGTTCAAGTGGAGAAGAAATAAGTTCTACGCCTTGGCGAGAAGCAGGGTCACCGCGGCGAGAGCCAATTCTAGTGGTATGTTTCAACTAAAATTGGTAGTACCTCAGTGGACTTATTTGGAACCGTGACGAGAGTTGAGAAATTGGTTTAAATCAGAATTATTTTAGACAAAAAGAAAAGAAAGAAATGGACGGACCAATGGAGAAGACGCGAGGAGCTCTACTAGGGTTCAAGTTTTCCAACCAATGATAGTGTTTTGTGGTGTTCAAGAGCTTAGATCTTGGTTGTTCGAGAGCAGGGCTGCCGTGGTGAGAAGAGCTCCAGAATGAGGTTTACGACTGAAAGCACCAGTGCCGCAGTGAACTTACTCGGAGCCGCGGCGAGAAATGAGATTTTGTTTAAATCGAGATAATTTCAGTTGGGCGGAGGAAGGAGAAACAGAGGAGAAATGAGGGAGCTCTACTAGGGTTTGAAGATTTCGGCCATTGAGAGTGTTTTCTAGTGTCCAAGAGCTTGGATTCAAGTTGGTAAATAATTTCTACTCCTCCCTCTCCATTTTTGTTGGTTGAACTTTGGATTTTTTAGTTGTATGTTGAGATTTCTAGTTTAGGCTGAAATCCATCGATTGAAATGGATTAAATGGGATTAAGGAAGTGTGTTTTGATATTCTTATGGCCCAGATGAGTGTCCTAAGAGTAGAGAGATATATAGGTAATGTAATGATGTGTGATGTTGATAGTGGACCCTAGTATGGGTCTTTAATGTATGAGCAGGTATTTGTATGCTAAAATGGTTGAATGCGAGCCCAATGGTGGTTTTGGGCCATCTTTGTAAATTTGGGCACATAGCCCATTATATGGTTTTAGGGTTCAAGGGGGTCAACTCTCAAAGGAAAGTTTTCTTCGGGTAAATCCTCCTTAGACATGTTGGTTTAGCCAAATATGACCTGTGTGAAGAGTTTCTGAGTGTACATTTGCCTTTCATGGCAACTAGAGGTGATAGGTTGTGAGTTTTGGTTAAAAAGTGGTCAAAATGGTGTTAGAAATTCAAAATCTCCAAATGGAGTTGGATTCAAATGAAATTAGTGTCCATGGTTAGATAATGATGAAAGTGACCTATAGGAGTTGGAATCAGGTCAATCGTAGATTGAAGCAAGAAGTTATGGGTGTCAGAAGTTGGCCCGACAAATCTGCAATTTGCTGATACAAGTTCTGATGCTGGGGCCGTGATGCCAGAAAGTCAATAGGCGTCAGAGGATCCGTGAAGGGTCAGAGCCGCGATGCCACTGTAGCTGGCCAAGGCCCTAATTCAGTTCGCTATTTTTTGAGCTTTTTTCAAGGTTTTGGTGCTCTGGAAGATAAGCTTTGGAGTGGTTTAATTGTTTTTGGAGGTATTTGAAGTGTTTGTGTCAAGGTTTCGAGGTTAAGAGTTGGTAGGGTGTTACACCTAACAAAGTTGAAAGAAAAGAGCTCGTATGCTAAGCTTAATAAATGTGAGGTTTGGCTTGTAAAGGTATGGTTTTTGGGGCATATTGTCTCCAAGGATGGAGTTGCAGTAGATCCATGCAAAGTAGATGCAGTCCTAAAGTGGGAGAGACCCAGAACTATTATAGAAATTAGAAGTTTTCTAGGTTTAATAGGCTATTATAGAAGATTTATTAAGGACTTTTCTCGAATTGCGATGTTGCTTACGAGATTGACTAGAAAAGAAAAAACTTTTGCATGGGATAATAATTGCAAAAAGAGTTATCAACAATTAAAACTTAAGCTAACCTCTTCGCCTTTGTTAACTCTACCTGATCCTCAGGAACCATATGTGGTTTATACAGATGCTAGCAAGCATGGATTGGGTTGTGTGTTAATGCAAGATGGAAGGGTAGTAGCCTATGCTTCTCATCAATTAAAACCTTATGAAGAAAACTATCCTATGCATGATTTAGAACTTGCGGTAATAGTGCATGCTTTAAAGATATGGAAACATTATCTCTATGGTGCTACCACTAAGATATTTTGCGACCACAAGAGCCTCAAGTATTTAGAAGAACAAAAAGAACTAATTGTGAGGCAGAGGTAATGGATGGAATTTCTAAAAGATCATGAGCATTCTATTAAATACCATCCAGGAAAAGCAAATATTGTGGCCGATGCTTTGAGTACAAAAACCATTCACGTAGCCCATATGATGATTTATGAAATGAAATTAATTGAAGATTTTAGAGATTTGAATTGATCTCTCAGGTTGTATGAGACTAAGATTTCCAATGAATTTTATAAAGATATGATACAGGCCCATCAAGCGAATCAGTTCGTAGAAACAGTGAAGGGATAGTTAAAACAGGGAGAACTAAAAGAATTTAGTGTGACTAATGATGGTATGGTAAGATTCCAAAATCGAGTATATGTTCCTCTAACGGCAAAACCCAGAGAAAAGATTCTAATAGAAGCCCATTAGAGTAAATATATGATTCATCTAGGTATTTAAAAAATGTATCATAATTTGAAAAAGTTATTTTGGGGGCCTAGAATAAAGAGTGATGTTACTCAGTATGTGGCTAGATGTTTAGTGTGCCAGAGAATAAAGATTGAACACCAAAAGCCATCAAGTATGTAGCAGCCTCTCGAGATCCCTGAGTGGAAATGAGATAGTATTTCTATGGATTTTATTATAGGGTTACTGAGAAAATCTTCTGGAAATGATGTTATTAGGGTGATTGTTGATAGATTAACAAAGTCAGCTCATTTTCTAGCAATTAAGTCAACATTTATGCTAGACAAATTAGCACAATTGTATATTAAGGAAATCGTGAGATTATATGGTGTGCCAAACAGTATTATTTCTAACAGAGATCCAAGATTTACATCAAATTTTTGAAAATCTTTGCAGCATGCTTTGGGAACTCAATTAAGATTTAGTACAACTTACCATCCTCAAACAGATGGTCAAACAGAGAGAACTATATAGACTTTGAAGGATATGTTAAGAGCCTGTGTATTAGAAATGAAAGGGAACCAGGATATGTATTTACCATTAGTTGAGTTTGGTTATAACAATAGCTACCATTCTAGTATCCAAATGGTTCCATATGAAACACTGTATGGTTGAAGGTGTAGGTCTCCACTATGTTGGATTGAATTGAATGAAAGGAAAATGTTGGGTACTGAATTGTTTGATAAGACCTCCAAACAAATAGAAATGATAAAAAGGAAGTTGCTAACGGCTTATAGTAGATAGAAAAGCCATTTTGATAAAAAGAAGAAAGCCATTAGAGTTTGAAATTGGAGATCATGTTTTTCTCAAAGTATTTTCTACAACTGGGGTTGGTCGATCAATTAAAGTTAAAAAGCTTAGTCATAGATATATAGGACAATTTGAGATCATTTCTAAAGCTGGACCTGTAGCCTATAACCTAGCTCTTCCCCCTCATTTGAGTCAAATTCATAATGTATTCCATGTTTCCCAATTGAAAAAGTACCAGCTAGACCCTTCACATGTTATAGAATATGAACATGTTAATTTACAAGATAATCTGTCTTATGAGGTAAAACCTGAAAGAATCATTGACTATCGAGTCAAAAAGCTGAGAAACAGGGACATACCTCTAGTAAAGGTGTAACACCTTAAACTAAGGCTCATTTTCCATGTATTAGATCATTTTAGATGCCAAATATGCTTGAAGAGAAGCTTGAATCAATTAAATTTCAAAACAGAATTTTCAATTTTCACTGGTACTGTTCACTTAGCAATTTCCATTTTACTTGACATAATTTGAAAATTCATAACTAAATATAAAAAAATCATCTTGAGGTCATTGAAGTCTCTAAAAATAGCTTGAAAGATTTTTTACATGGGAAAAATATTAAACAGTAACTTCATTAGGCTAATTCACACAGTAAATTTCATGGGCTTTTACTGTTTATTTGATCATTTTTCTATCTTCTAGTTTTCTGATCTCAAATTTGAAAAAACATATTTCATTCTATTCATAACCAAATCATGCATACTTCATGTCATTTTAAAGATATATATGTCTACTTATAGAAATATTTTTCTTATAATTGATTTCACTTACACAAGGCATAATATTAACTTAAATTGTGAAGGGTCAGAATACTACTGTTACTGGGACAGTTTTAGGAAAACTTACATATCTCTTATTCTATAGCTCCAATCACTTCCAAATCAGTGGCATATGAATCTTAAACAAACCTTTTTACAAATTTTAACCAGTGAATTTTTTGAGCTCTACACAATTTTATGTTATGATTTGAAATTTTCAATACTTAACTTTTAATTTCCAGTTTTCCCAATATTGCCCTATTTTGTACCCTAAATTTGCAAATTCACCATTAATTGTACACAACTCCAAATGGGGTGAATTAGGTGTCATTTTAAAGATTGAGATATCCTCTATCTGGTATAAAAATCCTAGAAACCTATCCTCACATTAAGTATAGAATAAGGATAAACTAAGCAGACACGTCTAGAAAATGTCCTGTTTCAATCTATATTGCAATTTGCTTGCCAAAAACCTATGCAAATGAACACATTTGGCATGAAACTTGGTAGAACATAACTTCATATCGCAAGATCTAGAACTAAAAATTCTCACAGATTTTCTACAACATTAACATAATATTCACTATTTTAAAATTTCATACAAAAGCAAGGCACCAATAACCATTCACATCATAACATAATGGCTTGCAACATCATCCACTAATCATTAGCTTCTTTATGAAACTAGCTCCTTCCTTAGCCCTTTTTCCATTGTTTTCCCTCACATGGTTAGTCATTGAAGGGGGTGAGATTCAGACAATCTCAATAGCATTATCCAGTCATACACATATATCATCACATTTCACATCTATCACTAAGCAAACTCATCAATTCATATAATGCCATAACATTTTTATAAAAATTTTGGCAGAGTTTCGTTTTGTAAATTGGACATTCTGGAGCTTCAAGCCCCTTTAAACAACTCAGCCAACAATCAATAGACATCATAAAATATTAATCATGGCATCAAACAAGTCATAGAGTTCATAAAAAATTCATA
The DNA here is from genome assembly GCA_026686845.1 of Adenanthera pavonina. Lineage (NCBI taxonomy): Eukaryota > Viridiplantae > Streptophyta > Magnoliopsida > Fabales > Fabaceae > Adenanthera > Adenanthera pavonina. The sequence continues at coordinate 19,496,026 of JAIVEN010000004.1, forward strand.
AGATAATAAAATGCATATAATGGAAAAATGCATATCATCACATTTCACATAGATTATCAAGCAAACTCATCAATTCATATAATGTCATAACATTTATATAAAAATTTTAGTAGAGTTTTGTTTTGTAAATTGGGCATTCTGGAGCTTTAAGCCCCTTTAAACAACTCAACCAACAATCAATAGACATCACAAAATATTAATCATGGCATCAAACAAGTCATAGAGTTCATAAAAATTCATAAGACAATATAATGCAGATAATGGAAAAATGCCACCTTTATGCTGCCACATGCTTTTTCTTTGAGTTGTACCTCTTCAAAAAACTTTTCTAAGATTTCTTAGGCTTCCTCAAACCTAAACATATCATCAATTAGCTACTTAAGCCACTAATTCATAGGGCTCACTCACAAAGTCTTATATAACCCTTGATTTTCCATTTAACTATCCTTAAACTTTAACTTGAAATCATTACTTGTTCTTAAGGTTTTGGACCACGGGGAACCCATTTTTGAGGTCCAATTTATGAAATTATAACTCTAAATGGAACCCTAGTCTGACCGAAATTCATAGAGGAAGAAGGAAAAATGATTTACTTTGAAATTCAACAAACTAGTACCAAATCCTTATTTCAAGTTGCTAGGACATTATTTCCCTTAGAGTTATTGCATGAAAGCTCCACTTTCTTCATTTCCTATCCATGGCCGAAATCTTAACCTAACAAGGGGAAGAGGAAAACTCTAAAAAACCACACCATGCAACCTAAGAAACTAGCTTGAAGGGATGGCACACTTACCTTGTACTTTGTTCTTCAAGCCTTCAAGTTTGCTTCCTCTTTTTCACTCTTCTTCTTTCTCTCTTTTCTCCCTTTCTTTCTTGCATTTTCTCCACTGATTTTTGGCTGCTGCAGACTTGTGAGGATGAAGTAGAAAATGAGTGATTAATTGGCTTAATTAACTCACTAATTGCACAATTAATCTTAATCACTTTTTTGGTCCAAAAGTCAAAAACTTCCTTTACAAGTTCTTGGCCAAAAAATTGGAGCTTCTCACATGCCTAAGAGTGGTATTTAAGTGTCCCCATACTGCTCAATTTTTCCTAGTCCATATATCTTGAACTGAGTAATTTTTAGTTATACCGATAAAATCACTTTTTATAGTAAATTAGCATTTTTGGGCTACAAAACTATTCCAATTTTATTTTTATGTTTTCTTAATTATCTTGTCCTAAATGATATCTATGTATGGCCCATATCGTGTCCCGGTTACCTTTTAATCATTGGTGGGGCCCATAATTTACTTTATCGGTTTACTGTTATTTTTGGACACTCGGCACTAATTATTTCTTCATCCTTAAGCATTAATTCTTAGTGTCATATACCATCAGACTTCTCTCATCGAGGGCTTTGTTCAGACAGTAATTTATCATATTTATAAAATTACCCTTGACTCAAGGTTAAATTATAATTTTTGAAACTTTTGGGTCACTATGTATAATTTTCCCTATGAATTTTGCACCCGGGTGGAATTTTTTAGGCTTAGGGACATAGATGTTATTTTCATAATTCTTTAGGGGTAAAATTATAATTTCTGATTTTTCCGTCTAACCGGGAAAAATGACCTCTTTACTATTTTTCATAGAAAATAGTGTCTATTTATTTTTGTAAATTTCCTATATATTTTTAGATATTTTAGTTTTCTTGAGATATTACAGAAGGTGGTCTAAAAAGGCTTAACTCCAGATACAGCTACCTGGGAAATGGAAGCTAATATAAAGCAGCAATATCTAGAACTATTTACATAAGGTATGTTTTAAATTTTGAGGATAAAATTTATTTTAAGAGGGAGAGAAATGTAATATCCTGAAAATTTTCTTAAATGTTTAAAGTTCAATATTTTAAAAATCTATAAGAAATTTTCAAAAATATGTATACATCATTTCATATGAAATATGACAAAGAGGTCAATTATCTCAGCAGAAAGGAAAAAGAAGAAAATGACAATTTTGCTCCTTAAAAAGAAAAAAAATAAAAAAAAAGGAATGGCAGTGGATTTGTCACCAGAGTGGAGAAGATTTTATGAATTTTGGAGAAAATTACACCTAAGACCTGAAAGTTTAAAAAATTATAAACTTGCCCCGAGACAAAGGGTATTTTTGTAAATATGAAAAATTATAGTAAAAATAAAGCTCCTGATGAGCTAAGACCAATGGAATATGGTATGAAATTTATTAAGATCAAAATAATATTTATTGGAAAATTATGATTTAATATTAATATTTTACCCGATATAAGTTAGTTTGGACTACAGAAAGAGGCAGTATTAATTCAAGAAAAATATGTGGGCCTCTTATTTGGACCAATTGGAATAAGGATATTATAAAAATTTTATATCCCAATATAGTTATAATTGGTGTCCCAATAACAGTAAAATATATTGCTAAAGTAACTTTATTTATTCCGATCGGTTCAGGATATATTTGGATAAGTAAATATATGAAATTTTTGGACCAAAATCCCTTAATTTCGTGCAAACCAAGCTGCACATGGAGAAATTACATTCTTTAAGTATTTATGTCATTTTCATGAGAATTTTCAAGAAAACTCAAGAAGAAAAATGGCAAAATTTGATTGGTTGCTTTTCTTATATCATACTCCCTTTATGACCAACTCATTGAAGCTTAAAGGAGGTAGGAAGAAGTCTGAAAAGACAGAAAAGAAAGAGGGAAAAACGTGAAAGGGAAGAGAGAAAGAAGAAGAGAAGAAAGAAAAGCCAAGTAAGGTAAGTTTCATCTTGTGATTTCTATGGTTTGTAGCTTAGATTTTTTATTAGTTTGCCATGGTTTCCTTGAGCTTTTCTTCTCCCCTCTTGTTGTAAATTTCCTCCAAGGTAAAGGATTTAGGAGAGAAAGTGGTTTTGTGCCATAAATTAAAGAGAAAGCATGAGATTAAGTGAAAGGAACAAGATTTGGTATGGTTTAAAGCAAGTTTTGAAAAATTTCCTTCTTCCCTCTTACACCCTTGCTTCGGTCAATTTAATATGATCCAAAGGAGTTGTATTTTCAAGGTTTTGATGTTAAAAATAGATTCATTGGGTCCAAATTAGCTAAAAACAAGTATTGGACTGAAGAAAAAACTTAAGATAAGCAATATGAAATTCTAGGGTTCAAGTGAGTCTTGATGAGGAAACCCTTTAATTCAAATGATTAAGTGAATATTGATTGATGTTTTAGGACTTGTGGGAGTTCAAGGAAGCTTGTGAAAGCTTTGATTCAAAGAAGAAAAGCAAAGAAACACATAAGAGGTAACTTGGTTTATTTTATTGCAATATGTTATTCCTTGTTGTTTCCATGATTATATCTTGGTGTCATATTGTTCTTGTGTTGATTTGTGACTGATTTTGGCTATAAAATGAGAGGTTTTGTTCCCCGGGATGTCTATTTTCTGAAGGGAACCTCTGCCAAAATTTTTACTTGATAATATGATATTTTAATGATTTATATGATTATATGTAAAATTGTTGTGAAACTTGAATGATATATTTGCATGAAATAAACTAGCTACTGAGATTTTCCCAAATCTCACCCCCAAGCACTAATATGATAGGTTGAAATCGCAAGACCTCCAAGAAAATAAGAGGCAAGGAGAAGATTAATGATCATTACTATAAAAATTGCTTTTAATATCGGTTATTTACATCGGTTAAAAAAAACCGATATAAAATGATCGGTGGCAATTTTGTAAATAAATTTCTTAGTTTACATCTTTCTACATCAGTTTTATTAAAAACCGATGTTAATATATTCATCCGAACAAAATTTATACTAATGGAACTAAAGAAAATTATAACTATCTGATACAATAAATTACAATATATTTTAATAATTTTTTTAATATTCATCTTTATTATTTATGTTAGCTTTTTATTGAGAAACCGACATAAATTTGCAATAATATAATTCTTTTAAAATAATCATATGATTTATTATATTTAACTAAATAAAAATTAGATATATATTGGTTTTTATAATATTTATACATTATATATATATTTTTTAATATATTTAATATTTATATCGGTTTTTATATAAAAAACCGATGTAATCTTCAAATCCTCCTCGTCCAGACGTCTTAAAATTTGACATTCCCTCCACTTGAAAAATTGGGATTTCTCTCTTGCTCCCACACTCTCTCATGTCTCCGTCATCCCCCTCTGTTTTCCGTTGAAAACCCATACTCTACTTTCATCTCCATCGAAAGCCTACTATGCCTTCGTTTCCTTCATTTTTTGTCTCTCTTCGTCTTTCTTTCTCTCTCCACTCCAAAAACCCATAGCCCTCAACCTTCATCTCTATCAATGTCCCTTAACTTTGATGTCCTTTCATGGCATTGTTATGGATGAATGTATGCTTGGTTATGTTTATGTGGAATGTGTTATGCTGGTATTTTGAGAGTGTTAAGTATTTGGAAATTGGTATGGTAGTATTTGTGAGCCCAGAGTGGTTTGGGCCTGATGGTTGTGTTTTAGGGCCTATAGCCCGTTTTGTCATGTTGGGGTTCAAAGGGGATCAGAATTCAGAGGAGTGGTTCCTTTGAGGTGCAACCTCCTTGGATATGTTAGTTTGGAGAGTTTGGACCTGTATGAATGGTCTCTGAGTGACTAGTTGTCCTTGGTGACAATTGAGGTTGGTTAGTGGTGAGTTTGGGTCAATAAGTGGCCAAAACAGTATCAGGGGTCCAAAATCTCCATACAGAGTTAGATTGAGGTGAAAGTAGTGTCTGTGGTTAGATTGGGACTAGATTGGCTTGTGGGAGTTGGAATCAAGTCAATTGGAGGTCGGAGCATAAAGTTATACACATAGGAAGTTTGCCCTAAAACGTTGAAGTGCTGATATGGGATATCAGCAAGGGGGCACCACGGCGCCAATATCCAGGCCGCGGCACCAGTGATGGCAGTAACGAGGGAGAAATAGAGCAGGTCGGAGTCGCGGCGGTCCTGTAGCGGCCGCGGGCCCAGCCCAAAGTTTGGTAATTTGGGGTTCGTTTCTGCTTGTCTGAGGATGTGAGATGTTGTTTTAAGTTGTTTGGATTGTGAAAGGTTGTATTTCATGAGTTTTGGTTATGAATGGGAGGTAGGATGTTACATTTTGGTATCAGAGCAATGGTTTTGGGCCATTGTTTCTACCTGATGTACTACTTGCCACATAATTGTGAATACATAGACTATGTTCCCACTGTAATACTAGTCCAGAACCATATAATTGAATGTGTTGTGGTTTGTGTGTAGGAAATGTCTCGCAGAGGAAGAGGAAGACAGAGTAATAATGATTTCATGAGGCAGATGCAAGAAATGTTGACTGGCATCAGTAACCAAGTAAACACTCAGGGGGAAGTGTTGAATAGGCTGCAAGAAAGAATGGATAGACAAGAGCAGGGTGGAATGAATGAAGAGGCTGACATTTATGTGGATTTGAATGCAGGAGGGAATGAAAATGTGGTAGAGCCTGAGAGAGCCCCAAGGGTTGAAAGAAGGGGTATCTCTTCGCAGTTAAAGGACTTTTGAAAGTTTGATCCCCCGGCTTTCAAAGGTACCATGTATATTTCCTAGGCTGAGAATTGGATAGAACAGCTGGAGAATATCTTTAGCGTAATTGATTGCACCTCGGAGCAAAGGGTGCAACTAGCGGCCTTTAAGCTTGAGAAGAAGACCAAGCATTGGTGGAAGAGTGTTGTTCCAAATGCTGAAGCGATGAATCCTCCAATAACCTAGGAACAGTTTAAGAAATGATTCTTTGCACACTATCTCCCTCCAACCTTAATGATGCAGAAAGAGGCGGAGTTTTTAGCCTTTCAGCAAGAAAATTTGTCGGCGAATGAGTACATTGATAAGTTTTTAGACCTGGCCAAGTATTCCACTTATCTGATTAATCATCCTGATGATAGGTGGATGGCTCAAAGGTTGTTTGAGGGAGCCCACCCAGAGATTAAAGAGTGGCTGTCGGTGGTAGAGTTTGTGTCCTTTGAGGACTTATGTGCAAAGATTCGTGCTCTGTACAAACGGATGAAAGAGGCGGAGGAGTATAGAAAGAATTCCATGATATGGGTCTTTTCTCACCTAAGACCTACGAAAGGAATCAGTAAAGGTAGTGGTTCAGGAAGTGGTAGCAACGGTGGTAGTACAGGTTCTAGTGGAGGAAGAGGTCATCATAATCAAGGCCGCCATGGTAGAGGTAGAGGTAGATTTGGACGGGATCAGTCCAATAGAGGTCGGTTTGGCAGAGGACCCTTTTATCGAGGTGGTTTTGAACAGGGAAGTTCTAGTCAGAGTGAGCAGGTAGGAAGGGACTCCATTCCATCTCAATATGGTTCAGGTAGTGCATCGAATTTGTGCACGAAATGCGGGTTTAGCCATGGTGATCGTCCGTGCTTAATTTGTTATAATTGTGGGAGATCGGGTCATATGTCGCAGAATTATTGGGATTTAAGGCGTGATGATGCGACAAGGAGGCCCACGATGCCCGGACGAGTTTTTGCTATCACCCGACAGGAAGCGGATGCAACGCCTACCATGATTAGAGGTAAACTTAAACTCAATGGTTACTCTATTCATGCTTTGTTTGATTCAGGTGCATCGCATTCCTTTATTTCTTTTGATTATGCTCAGAGATTGGGTATTTTGGCAATGGAACTGCCTTTTGAGTTGTCAATATCGACACCTACGGGAGTTTCAATAAGGACAGCTCAAGCTTGTTTAAACTGTGTGGTTCGTTTTGAACACCGAAGCACTACTCTGGATCTAATCTGTTTACCGTTGCAAGAGATTGATGTGATAATTGGGATGGATTGGCTGGAGGCGAATAATGCCATTCTCGACTATGCTCGAAAGATTGTGTCTTTGCCTATGAATATCCCTAGTGTTTAAGGGGATGAGAATATTTGTTTGTCCTTTGCCCAAGCTGACAAGTATTTGAAGAAAGGTTGTCAGGGTTTTCTAGTTTTCTTCTCAGTGAATATGGATATAAAAGTGGTGTCGAAAGATACTTAGTCGTGAATGAGTTTTCGGAGGTGTTTCCAGAAGAGAACACGGGTTTGCTGCCACCACGAGAACTGGAGTTTTCCATCGAGTTGGTGCCTGGGACAAGTCCTATTTCAAAGGCTCCATATCGAATGGCCCCGTTAGAATTGAAGGAATTAAAGAAGTAGATTAAGGATTTGTTGAAAAGAGGTTTTATTAGACCGAGTGTCTCACCTTGGGGAGCTCCAGTATTGTTTGTCAAGAAGAAGGATGGTAGCCTCAGATTGTGCATTGACTACAAGCAACTGAACCAGGTGACGATCAAGAACAAATATCCTTTACTTAGGATTGAAGACTTGATCGATCAGTTGGAAGGTGCTTCCGTATTCTCTAAAATCGATTTGAGGTCAGGATACCATCAACTGCGAGTGCGTGCTGAAGATGTGCATAAGACGGCATTTCAAACTTGATATGGTCATTATGAATTCCTGGTGATGCCATTCGGGTTGACTAATGCCCCGGCAATCTTCATAGATTATATGAACAGAGTGTTTCGACCATATTTGGATAAATTCATGGTAGTATTTATTGATGATATTCTAATATACTCTAAGAGTGAAGAGGAGCATGCACTTCATCTTCGGATTGTATTGCAGGTATTGCTAGATCACCAACTGTATGCTAAGCTCAGTAAGCGTGAGTTTTGGCTATGAGAAGTGAAATTTCTGGGTCAGGTGATTTTTGTAGAAGGAGTGGCAGTGGACCCTACTAAAGTTGTAGCGGTGTTGAATTGGGAGAGACCGTAATCGGTCACTGAAATTCGGAGTTTTTTGGGATTGGCTAGATATTACCGAAGGTTCATTAAGGGATTCTCTCAGCTTGTGATGCCATTGACTAGACTCACCCGTAAGGATCGATCTTTCATTTGGGATGACAGGTGTGAAAGAGCATTTCAAGAGCTAAAGGTTTGTCTGACGACTACCCCAGTACTCATTATCCCTAACCCATTAGAGTCGTTCACTATTTATACAGACGCCTCTAAGAAGGGTCTAGGGTGTGTTTTGATGCAACAAGGTAGAGTTGTGGCGTATGCTTCAAGGCAGTTGAAACCTCATGAGGAGAACTATCCTACTCACGACCTTGAGCTAGCGACTGTAGTGTTTGCTTTGAAATTGTGGAGGCATCATCTCTATGGCGCTCTGTTTGAGGTATTCAGTGATCACAAAAGTTTAAAGTATTTGTTGATCAGAAGAGCTGAATATGAGGCAAAGGCATTGGGTTGAGTTCCTGGTGGATTATGAGTTTGCTTTGAAATATCATCCTGGGAAAGCCAATGTTGTGGTAGATGCATTGAGTAGAAAGTCAATCCATATAGTTATAATGATGATCATGGAGCAGCAGTTGCTTGAAAGCTTGAGAGATATGAAGTTATCTATCAATGTCCATCCTGGGGTATTAGTAATGAGTTCCCTCAGTGTATCAAGCGATCTATTGAGGAACATCTGCTACGCTCAGACAAAGGATGACTATCTTTTAGGCATTCGAGAACAGGTTGAAATGGCGAAGACCTAGGACTTTGATATTTTGGAGGATGGTATCATCCGGTACCGAGGTCGGATTTGTGTGCCAAACATTACGGGGTTGCGTGAGATTATTTTAGAGGAAGCTCACAAGAGCAGGTACACTATTCACCCAGGTACTACTAAGATGTTCTAGGATTTGAAGCCTGGTTATTGGTGGCCAGGTATGAAAAAGGACATCGCAGAGTTTGTTGCAAGATGTCTAATCTGTCAAAGGGTCAAGATTGAACACCAATTGCCTGCAGGTACGTTGCAACCCTTGGAGATTCCAGAGTGGAAATGGGATAGTATTTCTATGGATTTTGTAATGGGATTACCGAGGACCTCTTCAAGACACAATGCGATATGGGTCGTTATAGACAGATTGACGAAGTCGGCCCATTTTCTTCCAATTCAGGGAACTATTTCGATGGAGAAGTTAGCCCAGTTATACGTAAATGAAATTGTAAGGCTGCATGGAATCCTGATAAATATTGTGTCAGATAGAGATCCCAGATTCACATCTAGATTTTGGAAATCTCTGCAGAAGGCAATGGGCACAAAATTGAGTTTCAGTACTGCTTATCACCCTCAATCTGATGGGCAGACCGAAAGAACAATTTAGACTCTAGAGGATATGCTGCGGGTGTGTGTTCTAGAGAGCAAAGGTAATTGGGATCAGTTCTTGCCATTGGTTGAATTTGCCTACAACAACAGTTTCCACTCGAGTTTACAGATGGCTCCATATGAAACGTTATATGGTAGGAAATACAGATCACCGTTGTGTTGGGTTGAACTCGGTGAAAGGAGTCTTTTGGGCCCAGATATTGTTAATCAAACCTCTCAGCAAATAGAAAGTATTCATCAGAAGCTTCTTATTGCTCAAAGTCGGCAAAAGAGCTATGCAGATAGGAGGAGGAGACCATTGGAATTTGATGCTGGAGACTATGTGTTTTTGAAGGTCACTCCTACCACTGGTATTGGGAGTTCGATTCGAGCGAAGAAGCTCACTCCGCGGTATATGGGTCCATATCCGATTCTGGAATGAATTGGGCCAGTAGCGTATCAGGTGGCGCTACCGCCTAGTCTTGCTAGATTGCATGATGTTTTTCACGTGTCTCAACTCAAGAAGTATCATTCGGATCCGTCTCATATAATTGATGATGAAGCAGTTCAAGTACGAGAGGATCTGACTTTTGAGGTCACGCCGTTACAAATTCTAGATGTTAAAGAAAAGTAGTTGAGAAATAAGACCATAAAGTTGATAAAAGTCTTATGGAGCAGTTTGACGTCAAATGATGTCACGTGAGAGACTGAAGATTCTATGAGGAGGAAGTATCCAGAGATTTTTGCTTGAGGTAAGAGTTGAAATTTTGAGGATGAAATTTTTATAAGGAGGGGAGAGTGTAACGCCCCTCACGATATCTTTATTAGTTTTGTATTCAGGATCGGAGGATGTAGGATGGATATGGTTTAAGAGGAACCAGAAAGGGCCCCGCGCCGCGACGAGGAGCAGATCCACCGCGGTGAGAGACCTTCCAGTGGCATTTTTCCGGATTAGTTGGTGGAGCCGGGGCGAGGTATACTGGAGCCGCCGCGAGAGTCGTGAAATTTGTTTAAATCCGAATCAGTTCAATCGAATGGAAAAAAAAGAAATGGAGGAAATCGAGGGAGACCGCAAGGAGCAGTACTAGGGTTAGGGATTCCCGGCTTCTAGGAGTGATTTTCAGACCTCAAGAGCTTGGATTCAAGTTGGTAAGTGTTCTCTACTCCTCCCTCTCCATTTTCTACGGTTGAAGTTTGGGATTTTCGGTGTTAAGCTTGGATTTCCGATTTGGGTTGAAATCCACCGATTGAAATGGATGATTTGAGGTTAATGGAGTGTATTTTGGTATTCTTGTTGGTTGGATGTGTGTTTGGAAGGGTTTATGTGCGATTTGAGCTTAACCCTAGGTTGTTTTTGGTTAGGGCTCTTGGGAATCCGAAGAGTATGTGTTCAAGTAGTGTTTAAACAATCCCTGAGAGGTTATTGATGTATGATTGGGGTGTTGGGGCCTTGGGTTAAGCCTAAAGTGGTTAAATTGTGATATTGTGATTATGGATATATTGTGTTAATGGGAGAATTATGTGTTATGAAGGTTAATTGGTTAACCGTGTGGGGCTCAAGCGTGTCAGTGTTCAAGAAAGCGTGTGGAACTTGCCTGAGCGTGGTATTGACAACCTGAGGTAACCGGGTGTTTGTTTATGTGGTTTTATATGATAGTATATATAGTGGTATATATATATATGCTTATCTCTTTCATACCACGACAGTGATATGTTTCTGTGTGGTTATTATATATCATGGTATGTGTATAGTAGATGATGTTTATGAGTATTGTGATGGGATATGTGATGAGAACATTGATGTGATATGATATGATGACCATGATGATTATGATGATACATTAGCATCACCACATGTTATTGTTACATTGAGATGTATGACAGATGAAATGGTGATGATGTGATGACGCATGATATATGATGATAAATGAAATTGTTAGGGAGAATAAGGTTGGAGTATGTGATATTGTATATGTTAGGGAGGATAAGGGTGGATTGTATGTGTCAGGGAGGATAGGGATGGGTTATTTATATATGTGTGTTAGGGAGGATAAGGATGGGGTATATGTATACATTTGTTAGGGAGGATAAGGATGGAAGTCCCAGAGAGGACGACATGCATATCATGCATTTTACATTGCATTCATATATTATATGATTCATATTTGTAGATATATATATGTTTATGTGTTGTTGATCCCGGTTACTGAGACATTGTCTCACCCCACCCTCTCCCAAGACAAACCCTTTCAGGTGAAGGTTCTGGCTCTAGTCCGGTGAATCTTAGAGAGTAGCGGTGTACGTGGGAAGTCTATGTAATGTTTGTATTTTTGGATAATGTATTATGTGCCAAGTAGGGTAGACGGTTGTGTATTGAATGTATGAGATTGACAGGATTGTTATGGATGAATGTATGCTTGGTTATGTTTATGTGGAATGTGTTATGCTGGTGTTTTGAGAGTGTTAAGTATTTGGAAATTGGTATGGTAGTATTTGTGAGCCCAGAGTGGTTTGGGCCTGATGGTTGTGTTTTAGGGCCTATTGCCCTTTTTGTCATGTTGGGGTTCAAAGGGGGTCAGAACTTAGAGGAGTGGTTCCTTTGAGGTGCAACCTCCTTGGATATGTTAGTTTGGAGAGTTTGGACCTGTATGAATGGTCTCTGTGTGACTAGTTGTCCTTGGTGACAATTGAGGTTGGTTAGTGGTGAGTTTGGGTCAATAAGTGGCCAAAACGGTGTCAGGGGTCTAGAATCTCCATACGGAGTTGGATTGAGGTGAAAGTAGTGTATATGGTTAGATTGGGACTAGATTGGCTTGTAAGAGTTGGAATCAAGTCAATTGGAGGTCGGAGCATAAAGTTATGCACGTCGAAAGTTTGGCCCAAAACGTTGAAGTGCTGATATGGGATATCAGCAAGGGGGCGCCACAGCGCCAGTATCCAGGCCACGGCGCCAGTGATGGCAGTAACGAGGGAGAAACAGAGCAGGCCGGAGCCGTGGCCCTAGCCCAAAGTTTGGTAATTTGGGGTTCGTTTCCGCTGGTTTGAGGATGTGAGATGTTGTGTTAAGCTATTTTGATTGTGAAAGGTTGTATTTCGTGAGTTTTTGTTATGAATAGGAGGTAGGATGTTACACTTTTCTCTATATATGATTGACCCAGGCATGGTATATTATTAGAGGGTTTGTATTGTGCCCATTAATTGTAGCTATGGTGTGTGAATTGTCTTTCCAAAAGAAACACTTGGTTCCCTCACTTGGCATGAGTTTGCTACCATAGTTATCATATGAAAGAAGTGTTGTCTTCTAATGCCATTGAGTGGTTGTTTTCATCCATCTTAAATATTGGGGATTCGGTATTTTATGGTGTGAAATCACTTCTAGGATTTCTTGCTATGACATGCCTCATGTTAATGTAAGTTATGATGGGTGTTTTGGCTTAATTAAGAATTTTATCATGCATTCTATTTTTAATTCTTTGATCTGGAAGATCAAACCATCTTTACTAATATTGGCCAACAACATAAAATTTTATATTGATCATAATTTGGAGCTTTTCACTACATATTGAAGCACTATGCACTTGGAACTAGAGATCTACATGCTGATGTGTTTAGTATACATTTAGGCTTTGCAAACACCCAAAAGATTCTATAGTTTTTTTTTTCTTGATTGAAGACATCTTTCTAGTGAGGATACTTGTGATTGCTGAGTAAAAGTCAATCCTTTGTTGACTATTGAGTTGTTTTGCTGGTTTTGACCATAAAATTCACTTATGAGTTGCACAATTTACTCTGAATGGAAAATATTGACAGTAATATGGAAAATTGGAATTGTTGATAACCTAATTTCTTGCCTTATGATTTGGAACTGGTAGGATGCTTTTAGAGGCGTTTGAGCAGATGTAACTCTTTAGCAGTGATTTTATTCTTGCAATAAATGCATCTAGTGTCCCACATCCTTTGAAAGATTCAATTGGTCAACATGATAGTTATCTTTTCAGATTCCTTTAGAAAGTATTGAAATCTCAATTTAAGCATACTATGAACTTTTCTTTTTTACATTTTAGCTACATCATAAAAATTTTCACCTGTTGACCTTTCGAAAATTGTGTTGATATTTAAAGAAGAGGACTCTCTCAACTTTTTTCCATGTACGGGATAGTTCATTTGATCTCATGGGTTTTAGATCCTCCACCACCACCTCCCCCTTTTCCTGTATTTCCTATGCCACCAAGTAGCTATGGTAATGTGGTAACAAGGGTTTTAGATCATTCTCCAAGAGAAATCCCTTAAAGGAACAATAACCACATGGGATTTCCAGGTGAATTTCTTTTCTCTATTTAGAATTTTGTTTCTATAAAATAAAGTAAGGTCATTTACTGTGTCCTTTCTTCCATAATTTTATTATTTCCCAACAAAATACATTATTGTGTCCTTTTCATTGCTTATAGCCCTCCTCCTACCATGTTGCTCCCTGTTACAAAACCTCCCCTGACGAATATGCTCGTGAACCAAATTGATTATTACTTTAGGTAAAACAATTATGTATTATGTTGTTTGTTTTTATCTATAAATACTTCAGAATTTGAATTTCTTATTGTGATGCTAATCTAGTGAAAGATGAGATTTTAAGATCCAACATGGATGAACAGGTTTGGGTTCCATTACTTTGATAGCAAGTTTCTGTTAGGTAAGTTAATTGTATTAATTAGGCAATACTTTCATCACTTTTACCTTAGATCCTTTGAATATATTTTGTCCTCAAGCCCGTAATATTTTTTGGTGCAGTGTTATTCTAGAATATATATATAATATTGACCTCTGAGCTATCTTGGTTGTATGGCTAAATAATTCCAAGTTTCGTACTACATGATTGCTTGTAGTGGCTATTTTGAAGATTATTACATTTGAAGCTTTTTTCCTTAACAAGTTGACACCATGATGCTTATTTCTTTGCAATTAGTAATAGTGGATCAAATTGAAGGCGGCAATATATGACAGCATCACAAAACTGAAAAATTACAATGGATTATTTTCATTGGTGCATATTTGGAAATATTCTTATGCTAAATTGCCTAATCTTAAATCCTTTGTACTTAATATATTTAGCATAACCCTACTTAATGGCTACTTAGCTGTATATCTCATAAGTAAAAGGAGTAAGTTTTTTTTAAATATCTTTATGATGAATAATCCACCTTTGGTGATGTTGTCTGGCTAAAGTGTGCAAACTAGATTTGGTTGCTTGAAGTACTTTATGATTTATTCTTGTATCACCTGTGCATAAAGTTTGATATTTCTTGTTTTTAGTTATGTGCTATACATTTTTTTACCTGTTGTTTGTGTGAGATTTTTCTAAGTATGAAAATTATATTACTGTAATCCATATATATTTTTTTATTGTCCTATTCCTTGAAATAATTATGTTGAATATATAGTTATATACAATGCTCTTGATATTTAAAGAAGAGTCTCTCAACTTTTTGTCCTATCATATGTGGATACAGGGAGTGGAATTAGGAGCACTAACGTCATGGTTACTCTTCCTACAATCAAGGACAATGACAAAGATGTAATATTTTACTACTAGACCTATAGCTACTTTATTCTGGCTAGTTTAGTATTTTTGGTATATAGATAAGATGCGGAGACCTATATGTTTTACTATTAGAGTTGGTTTATTTTAGTTTTGTATTTTGGGAATAGTTAAGGATATTTTAGTATGATATTAGAAATATAATATTTTAGTATGATATTTATATGAATTTTACAATTTCCATTAATTGTACTGAATCATCTTTTGTGATATGGTTCTAGTAAAAGTTCACTTTAGATACACACTCAATAATCATTTTTGGCATTATAGCTATTATGGCTATAAAATTTGCTCAGCAAATTTTGAAAATTTGGTTGTAAATATAGGTCTAGATATAGATTACACTTATTTTAGTGTAAAAATGAATATTCAAAGTTACATAAGCTTTTTTATAAAACCGATATAAAAAGCCCATCTTTCTATATTGGTTTTGTATTAAAAACTGATGTAAAAGCAGTTTTTCTACATCAGTTTTTAACACAAAACCGATGTAAATGCAACTCTTTTAAATTGGTTTAAAAACCGATGTAAAAGCAGTTTTTTCTACATCGACTGCTTTTACATCACTTTCAAAACCGATTTCGAAAGATTAAAATAACCGATGTAAATTGGGGTTCTCTATAGTAGTGGATGATTAGATTTATAGCCACCTTGGTTGCTTGTTTTCTTTTAATTATGTATGAAATCATATGTATTTTCATGAAGCTGTGTTTTGCTGCTATAATGTTCCTTCAGAGCTCTTGTGATATTATGAACATATTTTGGAAGAGTTTGAATCATGTAAGAATGGTATATATTTAGTTTCGGAAGTTGTATGCAAAACTAAAAATTCTAAGCACTGATTAGTATATGATCATTGTTCATTCAAAATTCAGTTTTCTATATGAGTATTTATTTCTGAAAATTAGACATAGAGATCTTTCTAAAGAATCAAATATCACATGATTTGGATAAGTATACAAATTGTTACAAATTTTTTAAGATGGCTTAGAAAATATCAAAAAGTGCTTTTGACCAAATAAATAATAGAATTGGATGAATTTTCTGTATGAATTGGTTTAGTTATTCTAGTTATAGGAAATGTTTTTAGTTATTTTTAGAGACTTGAATCATCCTTATATGATTTTTCCTAGAATTAGTTATGAGTTTTCAAAGTAAAGCCAGGAAAATAAAATTACCAAATGAATAGTATTTTGAAATTTTGAATTTTTCTCATTCGATCTTCTAATGATTCAAGCTTCTAAATTAGCTCATTTAGCATCATATATACTATTATACATGGGAAATAATGTAAGAAAATAAGGTATAATGGTTACATTCAATTGGTAGTTCTCATTAGTTTTGGATAGCTTATGGATTTAAAATTGGTCATGTTGTAGGTAGTACCAAAAAAAAAAAGATTAGAATGATAATTTCTAGAGGCTAGAAGATACATGCTACTTTTATTCTTGGTCATCATGGTAGATTGTTTGGTATGTAACTTTTGGTCATGTAAATATATTAGTTGTTATTAGTGCAGAAGCTGTAGATTAGTATGGTATATAAGAAGCTTTTGGAAATCTAGTGACTGGATAAAGTTAATTAGACCTATTACATCATATTTTGCTATTGTCAATTGGATATATATAATTGTTTTTTGTAACTTTTGATTGGGTACATTTTGGAGATTGGGTGGATATGATACAACTTTTGGTTTTGGAGAACTTTGGTTTCAGGTACCTTTTAGCTATTTCATTTTGCATATTTGGTTCTACATATTGATACTGAAGCAAGTTGGTGACATTGTAAAACAACATAAAGTATTTAAAAATTTAAAGATTTTCATTGGCAGTTATTTATCACAACCACCAACATAATGATTTTCATTGTTACGTTGGCGGTTATTTAGTATTACCGCCAACGAAATTAAAATTAAAATTGAATAAAAAAATAAATATTTTCATTGGCGGTTATTTGAAATAAATAACCACCAATGGAAATTGAAAATTTTCAAATTAAATTAAAAAAATATATTTTTGTTGGTGGTTATTTAAAATATCTGCCAACAAAAGTGAACAAAATAAAAAAAAATTTAGAAGGAAAAAAGTTTTCCTTTGTAGTTTTGCTACATAATCGCCAACAAAAACCTTTACTTTTTTTGGCATTGGAATTTTTATAACCTCCAAGAATAGCCAAAATAACCACTAAGAAAAGCCTATTTTGGCATAATGTAATATTCCTTTATGCTTGGAGAATGACTTTCTTGTTACTTTTTCTGATGACTAGGCATACTTTGGAGTTGAATAGCACCCAATTTCCTTTGTCATAGGTCTAGCTTACATCAAACAAATTTTGCTTCAAGTGAATCACAAACAGAAGTTCTTCAACTATAATTTCTGAATTCTTTCCTACAATGCCAATACCCACAATCTGGCCTTTCTAGTCACCACCAAAAGTTACTGATCCTCCATTTTAATCTCTAAGCACAATGTTTACAATTCCTTGTCACCACCAGTCATATGCCTCAGAGAAACACTATTCATATATCATTTGTTGCTTTTCCTTGCTTTGAAGCAAACCTACAAAAGAAAAATCAAGTCTTGTTATTGGGTATCCATTTCATCTTGGGTCCTTTTCTATTAGTGTCACTTCCCCTTAGCACTAAAGTACCCTTGAAAATCCACTTCATCTCATTGCCAATCCCCTTTTTCTTGTATAAACAAGAATTGGAATTGTGACCCTTCTTGTTACAGAAGTTGCAAGTTGAGAAGGGGCGGCTAGAAAGTACAGAGGGGATAAAGTGATTCGTGTAATATTTTGTCCAATTTTGGGCTTTTTAGTTTTTGAGATAGATTTATCATTGCTTAGGTCATAGCCTATACCAGTCATGTTGTGAAACATCTTTGTTCACCCGACATGATGCTCAAAATTTATTTGCCACTTGTGAACTTAGTGTCTTATAGAGATCATCATTCTTAGCTTTTAATGTAGCACACAACATACATGATTTCAATTTATCATTTTCAAAACTTTTGATTTTTTTTTCTACTTCTGTTTTCAAAACCTTTTCCTCCTTTAGTTTTTCTTCTAAAAAACAAAACCTTTCTTTTAGTTTTGAAGAACTTTTTCGCTATTTTAATGCATTCATCATACAACTTATGAAATACAATTTGCAACTCATTATAACTAGGTTTAGAATTCGATGCCTCAGTTTCTTCAGGTTCAGATTATGCTTCTTGTTCTTCTTTAGTTTGAGCCATGAGATAGATATTTGAAATTTCTTCTTCATCTTCTACTTCCTCATCTAAGCTATCTCCCCAGATTGAG
Source organism: Adenanthera pavonina (assembly GCA_026686845.1). Lineage (NCBI taxonomy): Eukaryota > Viridiplantae > Streptophyta > Magnoliopsida > Fabales > Fabaceae > Adenanthera > Adenanthera pavonina. Next base: position 19,514,100 of record JAIVEN010000004.1, read on the forward strand.
GAAATAAAATATATCTTCTTCTTACTCTTGTCCTCCTTCTACTCTTTTTATTGTTTCTTCAAGTATTGAGGACATTCCCATCTGATGTGCTTAACCTTCTTGCATGTAAAGCATGTAAGAGGTTCCTTGGACTCTCTCTTACTTGAAGTGCCAGCATCTTTATTTGTAAATTTTCTATTGTTAAACTTTTTCTTTTTGTAGAATTTGACAAACTTCTTGACAAGCTTTACCATGGTCTCCTCATCTACTTATTCATTATCTTCTGAATCATTTGAGTGTTCTTAATTTGCTTTCAGGGCAAAGCACTTCTTTTTCTTGTCTTGAGTTGCTTCTTTAAATGCATTGATTTTCACTTCATGTTCAAGAAGAGTGCCAAATAGGGCATAGATTGAGCTCATAGAAGTACCTCTAGTTCTTCAATGGCAGTAATTTTGGGTTGCCATTCAACAGAAAGAGCTCTAAGGATTTTTCTAATTTATTCACATTAAGAGTACTTCTTGCTAAGAGCTTTAAGTTTGTTGATTATGTGAGCAAATCCTATCTACATATCCTTAATACTTTCTCCATTCTTTATCCTAAAACTCTCATATTCAACTGTCAGAGTGTCAATTATGTTTTCTTTGACACCTTTTGTGCTTTCATGAGCTATCTCAAGAGCTTCCTACATCTCCTTGGCAGTAAAACAATTGCAGATTTTGAAATATTCATTTTCACAAAGAGAACACATGATGACTTCCTTTACTTTTCTATTTAGCATTACTCTTGTCATCTCATCTTCACTCTATTTTGCTCCTGGTTTATCTTCTTTAACTCCTTCTACCACACGATTTGGTTTGAAATCACCAACTTCAATGACATCCTAGGCATCATAATCTAAGGCCTCATATATAATCGTGTCTTCATCTTCTAGTAGGTGAAATTTTCACCACTAAATCCAGGAAGCTTGTTGATGCTGCAGCCATCAGATAGAATAGAGTCTCCAAGTCCAGCCATTACTTTAGTCTCGGATTGTTAGATCCTTCTTGAGAGGCCTAGCTCTTATACCAATTGAAAGTATAGCTGGAATGTCCAAGTAGGGGGTGAATTGAGCCTTTAAAAATTTCTACAAAAAGAGGTAAAACAATATAAGAGTACAAGAACAAAAATAGAGTACTATTGCAAAAATGAAAAGAGCTAGGGAAGAAAGAATCAAACATAAATATTTATACTGGTTTAGCCTCTCTCCACTTGGTCTACGTCTAGTCCACAAGCTTCCACTTGAGACTCATCCACTATCCTTGCAAAAAATATTGTATTCTTTCAGCTCAAACTAGAGCTACTAAATCTCACTTCTCACACCCAACTAGTGTGTTTACAAACTCCCTTACTATTTTCCCACACTATGACACTTCTACCCAATGTAGAAAGAATGATTACAACAAATAAGATCTCTCACTAAGAGTGGATAGAACAATGATAAATAATTATGACTCTCTAAGAGGTAAGTGAGGCTTTAAATGTGAGCAATAAAGATTTTAGTAGAGTTTCCACGTAATCTCACATAATATTGTTACCCACCACTTGAAATATGGTTCTATATATAGATTTCAAGGAAATCTAACCATTTGAGACATTAACTAGCCATTACTAAGCTTGATTTATCATTCACTTATTGCATTTAATGCTTGTCAAAGCTTGGTAGGACAAGCTAAGTAGGTTGGTAAGACAAGCCAACTAGCTGTTCGATACATCTCTGAACATTGAATTATGTTGTCATGACAAGGTAGGTACCTTGTTAGGAAATCGAGCACTATTCTAAGTTTAAAAGGTAAAGCTTAGAGATGATTTCGTGACATCCTACCACAGATGTCAGCACAAACAATCAACTTGAGGAAACCCAGAAGCTAAAGTTCAAGGTTATTAAAACAAGCTTCCTAGGATGTTACTCCTTGTTATGATAAACTTAAATCCATCAAAACTGGATTTTTTAAAATCCGCCTTGGTAGAACAAGCTGAGGGTCTTATCATGACAAGCTGACTGAAGAAAGGTTGGGTAGCTTTCTGGAGAGCCACAATTTCATGACAACTTAGGGGGCTTGTCAGGAAATCAAGATGAATCTGAGAGACTTCTTTTCCTTTTTCAAAGCATTGTTGTGACAAGTTGGGGATGATGTCGTGACAAGCTGTAAAATATTGAACACAACATTATGAAAACTTGTAACATCCTAAAAAAGCTTAAATATCTAAAAATGCAAAAGAAATTTATGAAAATGGATATACATCATTTTACATGAAATAGGTCAAAGAGGTCATTTTTCCTGTTAGGCCGAAAAATAAGAAAATTATATTTTGCCCTAGTAATTAAGATAATTATGTTTTAGTCCCTAAAGAGTAAAAAACACGTTGTAATGCATGTGAATATATATTTTAGGGAAAATTACACCTAAGACTCACAAGTGTTAAAATTATAAATTTGCCTTGGATAAAGGGTAATTTTGTAAATATGTAAAATTATAGTCAAATGGAAGCTCTCAACAAGACAAGTCCAACAACATATGTCACTAAGAATTAATGTATCAGGATAAAGAAATAATCTATACAGAAGGTTTAGCGGTGCCTTTATACCGATAAAGGTACTTTTATATCTGCAATAGGCAAAACGATAAATAGTAAAGTAGATGAGCACCACAAAAGGAGTTTTTTGGATACAAGATCATAAAATAATTCTAAAAACAAGTTTACTTTATTTCAGTACTCATAAAGTGATTTTATACTATAAAAAATAACATTATCAGTCCAAGTACATAGTAACCAACACAAGGCAATACTGGACCAAGAAAAATGTAATATCTTAAATTTTACTTGATATTAAATTATGTAAAATGATAAAAATAATGATATCTAAAAACATGTCTGAAATCTCATAAAATAGAGAAACATAGAAATAAACAGAAAAAGGTAAAATGACAATTCTCCCGATTAGAACTAGAAAGGAGAAAATTATAGTTTTGCCCCAAAGAAAGAAAAATTATTTGCAAAAAAATCCCTGAGAAGCATGGATTAATATGATTATGCCCCTAGATATAAAATTCTTTGCATTTAGTCTCTGAAGAATTATATGTGGAAAAGGTAGTGAAAAAATTATAAAGTTATAAAGTTACCCTGAGTCAAAGGCATTTTTATAAATATGAAAAATTATAGTCAAAATGAAGCACTAAATGAGCTAAGCCTAATGGAATATAATATGAAATATATTAAGATCAAAATAATATTTATTGAGCAATTAAGATTTAATATTAATATTTTACCTAATAAAAATCATTTGAGTTGTAGAAGGAGGAAGTAACCAAAGTTAAAGATAAAATTTACTAAAGTTACTTTATGACATAATAACATGTAATCACCTTGGTTAAGCTCCTAATACATCTTCTTCAGCACTTAAAACATGCACAACTAGTGGAGAAAGAGAGGAAAATGGTGTGAAAGTTGACGCTTGAAGGGAGAAGACAAGAATCAATCTTAAGGTCCTAAATTTCTAAGGTAGGTTTTTATTGCTACTATCTTATACATACTTGATTATTGTGGTGTTTTATAGAATATTTCTCTCTATTTTACCTTTGAAAGTTTCGACCTAGAGAGACAGTAGAGAGAGAAAATGGAGTTATGAAGAAATTACACCTTGAAAAGCCATAGAAATTTTTCAGAATGCAAGAATATGGCACTAGATTGCAAATTAATCAAGTAGATATTTTTCTACATTTCTCTGAAATTTTCTGCCTAATTAGGGTTTGAAAAAGAAATGAAATTTCAAGATTTTAACCCCAAAAATAGATTCCTTGGGTCCAAAATAGGTTAGAAGAAGTGTGTTGTACAAAAATTTCCTTAAGGATAACAAAGTGAAATTTTAAGCCAAGTTTGTCACTTTGTGAAGTAAATTAGGTAATTCTTGGATTGAGACTTGTTTTGATGATGCTATAAGGTTCTAAGAGGCAACTGAAGATCAAGGAAAGAGTGTGCAAGGTTTGGAAAGATTTGGAAAGCTTTAAGGTAGTTATATTACCATTCATACCTATTATATACAAGTTTGATTTCATTGATTCTTTGACTATGCCATGCCATGTATTGAATGTTTTGCTTTGAAATTATGTTGTGGGCTGTTGTTATGATAAGTTTATGATGCTTAGACGGTATAAAAATGTATGGCATATTATGATAAAATGTATGTTACCATGCCAAAATTTTTATAAAAATGTATGGCATATTATGACAAAATGTTTTCCTCTTTGATGTTTTCATAAAATGCTATGATGCTCTATGTGTATAAATGGATGTTGTTGAATCAAGAGTTTTGATGATGTTAAAACTAACACCCAAGAGCTTGGATTGAAGATATCAAAGAAGAACAAAGCTGGTTCAAGTGAAGATTATCTGAGTATATGTTGTTAGATCTTTTGTAGGATCTTTAGTTTTTGATATAATTGGGTAAAAGATTTTGATTTGAGGAAAAGATGTTTTCAAACTTTGATTTTATGTTAAATCTTTGAACATTTGAAAAATACCTTCAAACAGACGAAGGTTGAAAGTTTAAACTGAACTGTCAAGTTAGAAATTCGAACTTTGCCTTTGGAAATTCGAATTTCAAGCTAAAACTGAATAAGTCTGAAGAGACTGCTCTCTGTCAGACGAATTTTGGTGGTTCAAAATTCGAATTTTCATCTAGTCTGAAAAGAGGCCTTTTGTAACAGACGAACTTCACACTTTCAAAATTTGAATTTCAAGTAAAATGAAGTTTGTAAAAATCAAAGAAATTCGTCTGAAACTATGATAAAGTGCATCTGAAATCAAAACGAAATTCAGTTTGAAAAATGCTCTCTGACAGACGAATTTTGAAGTTGCAACATTCGAATTTTCATATAAGTCTGAAAGATGCTTCTTTACAACAGACGAACTTTGGGTTCTCAAAATTCGAATTTCAAGTAAAACAAAATTTGAGAAAACTGAAGAAATTCATCTGTAACTATGTTAAAGTTCATCTGAGATCAAAAGTGATTTAAGTTTCAAAACTGCTCTCTGACAGACGAACTTTGAACATTGAAATTCGAATTTCAGAAGCTAAGTTCTTAAGTCTATTGAAATGAAACATTGACATACGAATGATAAGAACTTGCAACATTCGAATGACAAGATGAGTCTGAAAAGAGTTTCTCTGACAGACGAATTTTGCCTTTCCAAAATTCGAATTTCAAAGAAAGTTATCTACTGTGTCCCTTTTTAGTTCAATGAACAGACGAATTTTGGGGATCCAAAATTCGAATTTCGAAGGCACTGTAGAAAATTGAAAACACTGTTCATACTTAACCGAAAAACTTTCTTCTTGAAAATTCGTATGTCACATTGTGAAAATGTTTTGTAAGTTTCAAAATTCGAATTTCACTTTATGAACAGACGAACTTCGTGCTGTAACGTTGGAAGCTTTAATCTACGATTCCTTCGAAATTCGTCTGTTGGCCAACCAAAATTCGAATTTCAGTATGTCAGAAACATTAAATGCGGTTGGTAAACGGATAGTTTTTTTAGAGTAACCGTTGAATAACTTCTCCAACGGATAGATTTAGTCTCTAACGGATATTTGAGACCTAAATCTATAAATACAACATCATTTGAAGTTATGGGTAACGAATCAAACTTGTATATACTGAATCTCTGCTGAATTTTCTTCTCAAAAGCTTTTACCCTCTTAACTTCCAGACTTGCACCTAAACTTTCATATCTACTCCTTTCAAGAGAGTTATTTCATTGTAATCAATCTACTCTTCATCTGGAAGATAGATTTACTTGTGAGGGATATTCACAAGGGGATTGGGAAGCACACAGTAGAAGTGCTTGGAGAGTTTGAGAGAGCTCAGAAACAGAGCAAACTCGTGTACTGTGGCCTTTGCAAGAAGCCCATTGAAATTCTTGCTGTATAGTGGATAAATCCCAAGAGGTGTCTTGGGGACTGGATGTAGGTCAAGTGGAAGGACCGAACCAGGATAAATTACTGAGTCTTCTTCTCCCTATCTTTACTTTTCAGCTTGCTCTGTTTTACGCATTGTTTTCATTATACTGTGATATCTTCACTTACTTCACTTTGTGCAGAAAAATTTCAATCTTCCCAATTCACCCCCCCTCTTGGGAAGTCAGCCTTGCTAACAAGTGGTATCAGAGCCCGGATTCCCATACAAAGGAACTCACAGTCCGGGAATTAAGATGGCTGGCTTTGGAGAGAGTATACTCCCTGAAGGGAACAATACTAACAGACCACCAGGCTTCAGTGGAGAGCATTATGGGTACTGGAAAATGAGAATGCAGATCTACCTCCAATCAATTGATCTTGACATCTGGTCAGTCATTGAAAAAGGGGATTTCATTCCAATGGCTCTAACTGAAGATGGAGGACACAAAGAGAAGCTGGAAGCAGAATGGAATGATGAGGACAGAAGGAGAGCCCTACTGAATTTCAAAGCAAAACACTGTTTAGTCAGTGCCCTGAATCAAGATGAATTTTACAGAGTCTCGCAATGCACCACTGCAAAAGAAATGTGGGATACTCTGCAGATTGCTCATGAAGGAACATCTGGAGTCAGGGAGAACAGACTGAACACGTGCATTGGGGAGTATGAGAGCTTTAGAATGGCTGAAGGAGAAACTGTAAAGGAGCTACAAAAGAGATTCACCCTCATTGTGAATCAACTCAAAAGCCTGGGAAAGGAATACACTCAGTCTGAGAAAGTAAGAAAAATACTCAGAGCTCTCCCTCTGGAATGGCAGCCCAAGGTAACAGCTATAGAAGAAGCCAGAGGAGAATCTATGACTTCTGTCACAGCTCTCTTTGGCAGCCTTGAGGAATATGAAGGAAAAATCAAAGCACTCAAGGAAGCTGGGATGGACAGGAAGAAGAAAGGCCTTGCCCTCAAAGCTGCTGATGAAAAGGAAGAAGAATCTGATGAAGGAGATGATCTGGATGAAGAAACTCTGGCAATGATGGTTAGAAAATTCGGAAGATTCTACAGCAAGAAGAAAAACAAGAGATTCTTCAAGAAAGGAGCAGCTGGAGAAAGCAAGAAAGAGACAAAAGAACCTGTGACTTGCTATGAATGCAAGAAGCAGGGACACATAAAGTGGGACTGCCCCCAATTCCTCAAGAAACAAGAAAAGGAAAAGAAAGCTGCTGATAAGGGAAAGAAGAAGAAGGCCTGCATCTCATCTATATGGGGCAACAGCTCAGATGAGGAAGAAGAAGATGAGGATGAGATTGCCAACATTTGTCTGATGGCACTTGCTTCTGAAGAAGCCACACCCTCACACAGCAGTGATCAGGAAGAAGAGGTATATGAATCTGAACCTTCCTATTCTGAATTACTAGATGCATTTCATGAGCTTCATGATGAATTTATCAAAGTTGCTAAAGAACTAAAACTAGCAAAGAAAAGGATAATTAAGCTGAAGTCTCAAAGCATAGTTTCTGAAATTGCCTCTTTACCTCCGACTGAATCTGTCTGCTACACCTCATGCACTGAACTCAAGCAAACTAATGATTATCTAGTTAAAAGCATGTCTAGGCTCACTAGAGGTAAAGATATGTTGTTTGCCTTGATGGGGAGCCAAAGAATATCACAAGAAAAAGCTGGTCTTGGCTATGATCCATGTGCAGTCAAGGAAAAGATCAGGAAGAAAAATCAGAATATGTATATGAGACATTTTGTGCATGCTAACAATAATAAAAAGGAAAATGATGCATCACCTCACATTGAAACATATGATCAACCCAGGCATGCTAAACAGAAGTATTATTTGCATTGTTTTCTTCCTACCACTCAATCTAGCAGTCCATTCATTACCTGTCATTTCTGTAACAAAAAGGGACATATTTCCAGTTCTTGTGCATTGAAGAAAAATGGGCTAGGCAGGAAAACTGAATGGGTTCCCAAAGTTGCCTCTGCATTTAGGGAATTACTCACTGACCGAAAAGGACCCAAGCAAATTTGGGTACCTAAAAGAAAAACATAAACTTTGTTTTGCAGGTCTGTCTCAAAGCTAAGAAAAGCAACAAATGGTATATAGACAGTGCCTGCTCAAGTCACATGACTGGTGATAAGGAGAAGTTCATCACCCTTAGAGACAAGAAAGGAGGAAAGGTGACCTTTGGAGGTGACCAATATGGCAAAATCACTGGTATTGGAATTGTGGGCAAAAATCCAGAAACATCCATTGAAGAGGTGCTGTTTGTGATTGGCCTCAACCACAACTTGCTAAGCGTGAGTCAGACTTGTGACAAAGGAAACTGGGTGCTGTTTGACTCAAAGTTTTGCCTGGTCATCAGAAAAAGTGATCACAAAGTAATTCTCAAAGCTCAAAGGGATGGTAACTGTTACACTATTGACCTTGATGAACTTCCTCCCTTGGATTCTGTATGTTTGATTAGTCAGAATAATGACAGTTGGCTATGGCATAGGAGATTAGCTCATGTCAACATGAATCAATTGTCTAAACTGATTAAAAATGAGCTAGTAACTGGTCTTCCTAAAATATCTTTTGAAAAGGATAAAGAATGTGATGCATGCCTAAGAGGAAAACAAACCAAAGCATCCTTCAAATCTAAAAATGTAATAACAACAACAAGACCACTTGAATTGTTGCATATGGACTTAATTGGACCATCTAGAGTGAAAAGTCTTGGTGGTAATCTGTATGTGCTTGTAATTGTAGATGATTACTCTAGATTCACTTGGACATTGTTTCTTTCCTCTAAAAGTGATACCTTTGATGCATTTGTAACCTTAGCTAAGAAAGTGCAAAATGAGAAAGGTATTTCTATTGTGTCTATCAGGTCAGACCATGGAGGAGAATTTGAAAATGCATACTTCCTGGAGTACTGCAATGAGCATGGAATTGATCACAACTTCTCAGCACCAAGAACTCCTCAACAAAATGGAGTGGTGGAAAGGAAGAACAGAACCATTGGAGAAATGGCAAGAGCGATGCTAAATGAGAAGGAAATCTCTCAAGTGTTCTGGGCTGATGCAGTGAATACAGCTAGTTACATCATAAACAGAGCCTACATCAGACCAATCCTTGGGAAGACCCCTTATGAGATGTACAAAGGAAGAAAGCCAAATTTGTCACACCTCTATGTGTTCGGGTGCAAATGCTTCATTCACAACAATGGGAAAGAAAATCTGGGTAAGTTTGATGCCAAATCCGATGAAGGTATATTCTTGGGCTATTCAAGTAGGAGTAAGGCTTATAGAGTTTATAATAAAAGATCAAATATAGTAGAAGAATCAGTGCATGTAGTTTTCATTGAAAATGAAGCTGTGTCAAAACATGAAGATGATCTAACTATCAATTTTGAAAAACTGGGAATTTCTGACAAAAGTAAAACTGAACCTCCAAAGATATCTGAATCTATTGATATAGAGGAAGATATCCAGGAGCAAGAGTTTAATGAAGAAAATATTGAAGAAACAACTCAAGAACTCCCTAGAGCTTGGAGATATCAAAGGAATCACCCTGTTGATCAAGTAATAGGGAATGTTCAAGAGAAAGTTAAAACCAGAAAACAGTTAAGGGATCAAATGCTCAACTGCGCTTTTATTTCTCAAATTGAACCTAAATGTGCTGAGGAAGCCTTAACTGATGATTACTGGATTTTAGCTATGCAAGATGAATTAAATCAGTTTGAAAGAAATCATGTTTGGAATTTAGTTCCCAGGCCCAAAAATCATCCTGTTATAGGTACCAAATGGGTTTTCAGAAATAAACTGGATGAATCTGGAACAATAATAAGAAATAAGGCTAGACTGGTTGCTAAAGGGTATAATCAGGAAGAAGGTATTGATTTTGAAGAAACCTTTGCACCAGTAGGTAGGCTAGAGGCTATAAGAATACTGCTAGCATATGCATGCATGAAAAATATTTTACTATATCAAATGGATGTAAAGAGTGCCTTTTTAAATGGATATATCATGGAAGAAGTTTATGTAGATCAACCTCCTGGTTTTGAAGATTCTACTAAACCAAACCATGTTTACAAGCTGAAGAAGGCTCTTTATGGTTTAAAACAAGCCCCTAGAGCATGGTATGAGAGGTTGAGCAATTTTCTAACTGAACAAGGGTTTAATAGAGGCAAAGTTGACACAACTTTATTCACTAAGAAAGAGAATAAAGATTTACTGATTGTTCAAATCTATGTTGATGATATTATTTTCGGTGCTACTAATGAAACTCTTTGCAAGAAATTTTCTGAGTTAATGCAGGGAGAATTCGAGATGTCCATGATGGGTGAACTCAACTTCTTCCTTGGACTGCAAATCAGACAGCTTGATGATGGCATCTTTCTCAGTCAATCCAAGTATCTGAAGGAGCTGCTAAAGAAGTTTGGGATGGAGAATGCCAAGCCAATGGGAACACCTATGGCTACTGCAACCAAACTAGACATGGATGAGAATGGAAAGATGTTTGACATTACTCAGTACAGGAGAATGATTGGATCTCTGCTGTACCTAACTGCCAGCAGACCTGACATTATGTTCAGTGTCTGCATGTGTGCAAGGTTCCAATCATGCCCCAAAGAATCCCATGCAACAGCTGTGAAAAGAATTTTTAGATATCTTATTGGAACATCACAAATGGGTCTTTGGTATCCAAAAGGCAATGGAGAAGACCTCAAAGGATACACTGATGCTGATTTTGCAGGATCTAAAACTGACAGAAAAAGTACAAGTGGAACCTGTCAGTTCCTTGGAGGATCCCTAGTTTCATGGTTCAGCAAAAAGCAAAACAGTGTAGCCTTATCTACTGCAGAAGCTGAGTATGTTGCAGCTGGAAGCTGTTGTGCCCAAGTCATCTGGATGAAACAGCAGCTTGAAGATCTTGAGATCAAAATAAAAGAGATACCAATCATGTGTGACAACCAGAGTGCCATAAATATCACCAAGAATCCTGTCATGCACTCAAGAACAAAGCATATTGAAGTCAGGCATCACTTCATAAGAGATCATGTTCTGAAAGGAGAAGTCAGATTGGAGTACATCCCAACAGAGGATCAATTTGCTGATATACTCACAAAACCTCTGCCAGAAGACAGACTTTGTAAAATAAGGAGAGAATTGGGGATGGTAAACCCCAATGAACTGTAAGATGTTTTCATGCAATTCTGTCATTAAAATTTTTAATATCAGAATTAATTCTAACTTGAGCTTCGGAGTATGTTTAATCTAAGCTGCAGGTGCTCCCTGTGAAAATCAATGGCAATAAACTTGAAGAGTGGAGCACGTCAGAATGGAACAACCAAAAAGTGGAATGAATGATGTAAATCCTAAGTTTTGGATCCATTCTGTAAGTTTTTAAAGATGAAATTCGCATTTTAAATGTATGTTAAACGGATTTTGCTTAATAAAATGTGCTTCTGACATGGTCAATATGGTCAACATTCGAATTTTGAAACTTGTCCTACATGCTGAATTGTTAAAAGATGCAGCTCTGCCTGTTTAATTCGTCTGATTGATTGATTGTTTGATTGTTAACTGCCTTTCTCTATTCAACATTCGAACTTTGTTGGAACAAAATTCGTCTGTTGTCCTTGTATTGCTTGTTTCAAGCCACTGTCAGACGAACTTTCAAGATGAAAATTCGTCTGTCAGCAAGCTATGCTGAACGGTTTAACTTGTAACTGCCCGAAGTTCGAATTTTGACCCCTCAAAATTCGTCTGTCAGACGGTTACACACGTTAAATGCTACGGTTTTCCTCAGAACAGACGCAGCCCTATCTGTAACCTCTCTGAATCCGTTCTGATTCTTTCTTAAATTCTCTTAACTCCTGTCCAAAAACCGTCACTCTTCACCAATTAATCCTCCATTCGCATCCTATAAACTCTTCCTTGACAACATTTTGCTTCATTCCACTGAAAAATGGCGAGAGTAAAGATCCCTGGAGCAGGACAAGCTGGAACTCGGCCAAAAAGAACTGCTAAATCCCAATATGCTACAAAAGAAGGAGAAAAATCCAAGAGAAAGGCCGAACCCAGTAAAGCTACCCCTTCTAAACGCCAGAAATCTTCTTCCAAGGCAGATTCTCAGAAAACTGGGCCTTCCTTTTCAAAATCTGCAGTCCCTTCGGGTGAAACTGCTGCTGTGGCTTCCTCCTCTTCTACACAATCTGGAGAATTTGAACTTACCACATTACCACTTTGGAGCACTCCTGAGATTCAAGAAGAGTTTTCTGCCAAGTTTTCAAGCAAAAAGGTAATCAAGCCTCACTGTGTAAATTTGGAGCAATTTTTGATATCCAATAACTTTGATGCTGCATTATGGTTGATAAGATACAAAAACCTGTTGGAAATTGCTGAAAAATATGATGATGAAGTAGTGAAGACTTGGTATGCCTCTCTTCAATATAACAGCAAGAAAAGGAAATGGGAGGTTACTTTAAGATCTAGGACCATCTGGCTTGCTGATGAGACAATCAATGAAGTTCTGGAAATCCCAGGACAAGATGGGCTGAAAATTGACATTACAGCCTCTGGATACATGGATGAGGCAAGCACAGAGGATGAAGAAGGAGGATCCTTCCTGAACTACAAAGAGAGCACTATCTTGGACACCTTGTTCAGGAGAAGGGAAAACAGGCCAACTATAAATCTATTGAAGCCCACAGACCTAAGTGTACAAGTCAGAATCCTGCACTATATAGTGTCCAGGATCATATTCAACAAGGGTGGCAGCTTCAACTTGATAACAAGGGCAGAGGCTCATGTGATGACTGCTATCATTCGTGGGAAGCTGATTAACATGGGTCATATCATCCTCCAGAGAATGATAAAAGCAAGGGATCAGAGGAAGGATTCCACACTCCCCTATGCTGCAATTATTTCAAGAATCCTGCAGCATGCTAGAATTCAACACATTGAAAAGGGGAAAGGGAAACTCACTGAGGCATTCAAAGAAGAGGAACTGCAAAGGATGGGTATTGAACGAGATGAAGGCATATGGGTTGGAAAGGGAGCAGGGAAATCTGAAGATCTATTCTTTGCTGCTGATGACTCCCTCCAACAAGAAGGCACCTCTGAGGCCCCTAGCAAATCTGTACCTCAGCCTTCTCAGCCAATCCCATCTCCCTCCAGGCTTACTCACCCTCCTGCCACTCCCTCCTCACGGGCCAAGCCAACAAAGGTCACTGAGTTGTTTGACAGTCTGTCAACACTCATTCTCAGCATAAGAGATGAGCAAAATGCCAAATTTGCTCATCTACAAGATCAGATCCATCAGTTGGCTGTGAACATGAAGGTGGTGGCTGATGCTTATGAAGATATAAGGAATGCTATTCCTACCACTTCAGCTCCACCTCAGCCTGGTGTCCCTGAGCCTACTCTATCTCCAACTCCTGAGCCTCCAAGCCCCTTCGAGTTTGCCTCCTCTGACCATGATGGTGCTGGTGCAATGAGAACACCAAGTCCTGGTCCACCCTTGGACTATGGATTGGAAGAAGAAGAAGGACTTCAGCAGATAAGTCCTCATGAGCCCATGCAAGAAGTTGCTCAGGAATCAATTCTGTCCACTCAAGAATCTGAGCAAGTTGAAAAACTGGTGGCAGCCATTTCAAGCTCCTCCATGCAAGAAGATGTGAGCACTGAAGAAAGAAGCATTGTACCTGTTGCTGACTATGTTGCCATTGCTCACAATGCTTTACTGGAAGCTCAGAGGAAAAGGCTGGAAGAAATGTTTCCTCCTGCTAAACCAGCCTCCTCTTCTCTTGCTGCTTGTGGGCTATCAGAAGAACAAAGGGCTCAACTAGCTCTTTCCAGACAGGCAATGCAGGAGCTGCTGGAAGTCTCTGACGAGGAACCAAGCACTGATCCCCCAGCTGAAATTCCTTTTGCTCCTGTGCCCCTTCGTGCTATTCCTGTCTCTCAGATCCCTCCTCCGGCTGACTTTGTTGGCCTTCCTGATGATGCCAAAAAGGGGGAGAAGTCTGGGCAAACTTGAAAGACTGGGCAAACTGGAAAGACTGCTGCTGAGCAATCTGGAAAAGGAAAAAGGAAATCCTACAGCAAGAAGATCAAGACAAAGAAGAATTGATTGAAATTTCTTGTTGTACTTTGTATTAGTTTTGTTGTTTGGAATTTGTTGATTGGACTGTCTCTTTTGTTTGAACTTTGCCTTATTTAGCTCTGTATAAGTAACTTTTGTTTAAATGGATGAATTCCTTGTTGCAAAGTTTTGTGTCTTAATTCTGTTGATATCTTATGCATATGTTGAGGGGGAGCTTGTAAAAGCAAACCCAAGTACTAATCCAGTTTGTAAGTTGTTTTGTCATCATCAAAAAGGGGGAGAATGTTGAATCAAGAGTTTTGATGATGTTAAAACCAACACCCAAGAGCTTGGATTGAAGATATCAAAGAAGAACAAAGCTGGTTCAAGTGAAGATTATCTGAGTATATGTTGTTAGATCTTTTGTAGGATCTTTAGTTTTTGATATAATTGGGTAAAAGATTTTGATTTGAAGAAAAGATGTTTTCAAACTTTGATTTTATGTTAAATCTTTGAACATTTGAAAAATACCTTCAAACAGACGAAGGTTGAAAGTTTAAACTGAACTGTCAAGTTAGAAATTCGAACTTTGCCTTTGGAAATTCGAATTTGAAGCTAAAACTGAATAAGTCTGAAGAGACTGCTCTCTGTCAGATGAATTTTGGTGGTTCAAAATTCGAATTTTCATCTAGTCTGAAAAGAGGCCTTTTGTAACAGACGAACTTCACACTTTCAAAATTCGAATTTCAAGTAAAATGAAGTTTGTAAAAATCAAAGAAATTCGTCTGAAACTATGATAAAGTGCATCTGAAATCAAAACGAAATTCAGTTTGAAAAATGCTCTCTGACAGACGAATTTTGAAGTTGCAACATTCGAATTTTCATATAAGTCTGAAAGATGCTTCTTTACAACAGACGAACTTTGGGTTCTCAAAATTCGAATTTCAAGCAAAACAAAATTTGAGAAAACTGAAGAAATTCGTCTGTAACTATGTTGAAGTTCATCTGAGATCAAAAGTGATTTAAGTTTCAAAACTGCTCTCTGACAGACGAACTTTGAACATTGAAATTCGAATTTCAGAAGCTAAGTTCTTAAGTCTATTGAAATGAAACATTGACATACGAATGATAAGAACTTGCAACATTCGAATGACAAGATGAGTCTGAAAAGAGTTTCTCTGACAGACGAATTTTGCCTTTCCAAAATTCGAATTTCAAAGAAAGTTATCTACTGTGTCCCTTTTTAGTTCAATGAACAGACGAATTTTGGGGATCCAAAATTCGAATTTCGAAGGCACTGTAGAAAATTGAAAACACTGTTCATACTTAACCGAAAAACTTTCTTCTTGAAAATTCGTATGTCACATTGTGAAAATGTTTTGTAAGTTTCAAAATTCAAATTTCACTTTATGAACAGACGAACTTCGTGCTGTAACGTTGGAAGCTTTAATCTACGATTCCTTCGAAATTCGTCTGTTGGCCAACCAAAATTCGAATTTCAGTATGTCAGAAACATTAAATGCGGTTGGTAAACGGATAGTTTTTTTAGAGTAACCGTTGAATAACTTCTCCAACGGATAGATTTAGTCTCTAACGGATATTTGAGACCTAAATCTATAAATACAACATCATTTGAAGTTATGGGTAACGAATCAAACTTGTATATACTGAATCTCTGCTGAATTTTCTTCTCAAAAGCTTTTACCCTCTTAACTTCCAGACTTGCACCTAAACTTTCATATCTACTCCTTTCAAGAGAGTTATTTCATTGTAATCAATCTACTCTTCATCTGGAAGATAGATTTACTTGTGAGGGATATTCACAAGGGGATTGGGAAGCACACAGTATAAGTGCTTGGAGAGTTTGAGAGAGCTCAGAAACAGAGCAAACTCGTGTACTGTGGCCTTTGCAAGAAGCCCATTGAAATTCTTGCTGTATAGTGGATAAATCCCAAGAGGTGTCTTGGGGACTGGATGTAGGTCAAGTGGAAGGACCGAACCAGAATAAATTACTGAGTCTTCTTCTCCCTATCTTTACTTTTCAGCTTGCTCTGTTTTACGCATTGTTTTCATTATACTGTGATATCTTCACTTACTTCACTTTGTGCAGAAAAATTTCAATCTTCCCAATTCACCCCCCCTCTTGGGAAGTCAGCCTTGCTAACAGATGTAACTACTAAGATTATTTGAATAGCATCCCTTCTGAAGTGTCTAACATTATAGATCTAAGTTATGGCAAGACTCCCCAAGAAGCAAAAGGAAAGGAGAAGGAGGTTGCTCATTAAGATGAATTTGCTTTCCTTGGTGTTTTGCTTGAAATATCTTACAAAAATGATGTATATGATCTTAGGACTCTACTTGAATGTAATTATGTCTATTTAGACCTAACATAATATAATGTGCAAATTGGAGACAAGAAATGGCCATGTATATATATATTAAGGTGTATTTTGTCAAGTTGTATGATAAAAATGGCCATTGTGACCACCACTGAGAATTTCATGTACTCTTCCAAACTTGTGTGGTTCCATGCATGAGTATTTTACATGGCTGTAAACTAGACATGAAGAGATTTCCACAAACACCAAGATCACTTAATTTGGAGATGTGTATGATTTATGGTGATTTTTCAAATTTACGGATAGAAACAGTTTCAAAAATTGACCACTGCTACAGTATTTTTTAGAAAAATAAACTGTATAAATTGGCCTAATAGATACTCAATTACATATTTTTCTCATGTAGGGAATTTTTTAAGCTATTTTTAGAGATTTGAAATGCTTCAATATGATTTTTCTATATTTAGTGATGAAATTTCAAAATTCATCGGGTAAAATGAGATTAACCAAAGGAATAGTAGCCGAAAATGAAAATAATTGGTTTAGTTTATTTTATGCAATCAAGTCTCTAATCAAGCATTGATAGACTTAAATGTAGTCTAGTACATGATAAATTGGCTTAATTATGAGGTGTGACAAAAATATACAATATTTTGGGGATATTTTTAGCAAAAGTGGTATCCTACCAATAATCCACATATTGAAATTTAGTATTTAATTGTTAATCACAAAACTTAAGGGCTAAGTATGCTAAAAAGTAATTCAACTAAGATTTTAATTTGAGTTAAGCATGCTTTATGTACTCCCTCCACCTCTTAGCCAAACATTATCTTTGAAAGAAAGAAAGAGCTACAACAAGCGGAGAAAAAGGAAGAGAGCTTGTGGAAGAGAAAAGAAAAGAGAAGAAAAATAGGAAGAGAATCAAGAAAAAATCAATAAGTGTTTTACTTGTAGATTTTCATGAAGTTTTCTCTTCTCTACCCATTGCCCAATTTTATCCAAGGCATGTTTATGGAAGGGAAAGTGTTTGTTTTGAACCATAAAATTATGAGGAAGTATAAGTTTTTGCAAGAGGAAGCAAACTAGGTATAGTTTGAAGCCAATTTTGTGAAAAACCTACTTTTCCACCTAGGGTCAGATTTTGGGCAAGTATGGAAGTATGTCTTAAGGTGCAATTTCATGATTTTGAAGCAAAAAATGGGTTTTTCATGGTGGAAAACCTTAGGAACATGTATTGGTTTCAAAATAAAACTTAATATAAGTTATATGGGTTTTTAGGGTTCTATTGAGACTTTATGAGTTAAGTCATGAAAACAATAGCTTGAGTTGGTGTCTAATGTTGATATAGGTCTTGAGGAAGTCCAAGAAGGCTAGTGGAAGCATTAGATTCAAGAGGAAGAACCAAAGGAATGCTTCGAAGTAGCTAAGTTTCATATTCTTGTTTTATGTTCTTTCATTGATTTTTAATGATCGAATTGTGTTACCATATTGTAATTATGATTTTTTTTATTGGTTTTGGCTATAAAATGAGGGGTTTCATTCCTTAGAATATCCATTTTCTAAGCTGTTATTCTGCTGAAATTTTTATAACCAATATGACATTTATTTGATTAATATGATTAAACGTGTTAGAATGTGAGATTTATGTGAAACAATTGACATAATTACATGAAATGTAACTCGCTACTGAGATTATTTCAATCTCATGCCCCAAGTATCAACATGATTAGGTACAAGCTATGACAATGGAGTCCAAGGAGCAAATGTGAAAGAAGAAGAGATTGATGATTAATGCTTTTATTAAGCTATGAATGTATATTTTGAAGAATTTTATGTAATATGGTATATGAA
Organism: Adenanthera pavonina; assembly: GCA_026686845.1. NCBI lineage: Eukaryota > Viridiplantae > Streptophyta > Magnoliopsida > Fabales > Fabaceae > Adenanthera > Adenanthera pavonina. Next base: position 19,532,339 of record JAIVEN010000004.1, read on the forward strand.
AGCATGAGGCCTTGTATTTCTATAAACAAGTTCTTGTGTCTCCCTTATGATGTTATGAATATGATTGGGACAAGTTTGAACTATGTACACAATGGATATGAGGTATGAGCTTATTTTTACAAAGACATGATACAAGCTGGCAACTCTGAACATGTCTCAGTTAAGTAGCTACTATTTATTCTAATTGTAAGATAACATACAAATGCTATATATGTTCTAAAAGAAGACAATTATAGCTTTAAAATTATCTAAAGAGCATCTCATTTAGATGTGTCTGCAAATTGTTATGAATTTTATAATTTAAGGTTCAAAACTGGATGGTAATGAGAAAACTAGAACTTTCATTATGAGTATAGGATTTTTTAGAACGCAATATAAAATCATATAGAGTTCCAAATTTTATAAATGCTGACTTTCCAAGAGGGGGTGAATTAGGAAGTACAAATTTTTTTTTTTGCAAAAATACAATATAATAGTGAAAAGCAAAAGTTTATAGGAGAGCAGAATATAATGAAAATTGAATATATAAGAGATAAGGGAAGAAAAGACTTAGTAATTTATCCTAGTTCGGTCTAATACACTTAATCTATGTCCAGTTATTAAGCCACCACTTGAGATATTCTACTATCAGCAAGAATTCAGTGGGCTTCTTACAATGCCATAGCACGACTCTTGTGCTCTGTTCTAAGAATATAGAAAATATCTCAACACTCTTACTAGTGTTTCCCCTTTGTCCCTTTATAAATCCCCTCACAAAGAATCTTTCTTCCAGATGAAGAAAAGATTTGCTATAGAAATGAATACTCTCTTAAATAGAGTAGATATAATAGTTGAAGAGTAATAAATGAGGTGTAGAGGTGAAAAGCTTTAACACATAATTTTAGTAGAGTTTTTGTAATTTTAGACTTAAATGTGTTACCCACAACTTCAAATGAAGTTCTATTTATAGATTGGTAGCCTAACTAGTTGTTAAACATAGGATCTAGCCATTAGGTACTTTAACCATCGGTTACTCTGCAAAAATAGTTGTTCACAAATCACATTAAATGTGTCTAACACATCAAAATTCGAATATCAGAGCTCAACACACAAATTTTACAGAGACAAAAAGTTAAGTTCTTTAACATTGAACTTCAAACTTCGTCTATTACTAAGTGACATTCAAATTTTGAGTTTGTAAAAGATATCCTACATTAGTTTATGTGAATTTTCATATTGGAAGTGTGTCTGTTGAGTTTGAACAGTTGCTTCAAGTTTTTATGATGCCCCTTCAAAATTCAAATTTCAAAAGCTAAAATTCAACTGTTAGAGGCATGTTCAACGTGACGCAAAAGTTTTTCACATCAAAGTTCAAAATTTGAATAGCAAAATTCATCTATCAAAGGCATGCTTTAGCAAAACAAACAAGTTCTTACTTTGATATTCACACTTTGAAGCTCAAAATTCATCTGTCAGAAGCCATGACTTTGAACTCTCTTTGAACTTCACCAACAATCAAATTTTAACTAAGTTTCATGTGAATTTTGTACAATTTCACTAACTTTACTTAGCCTAAAATTTGAATATCAGATTTAAAATTCGTCTATCTGAAATTAAACCTTTGTAACATCAAACTTCAACAAGTAAAGTGTGAATTTTGCACAAAATAAGCATGGGTCAAATAGCAAAATTCATCTGTTAGCCAATACTGTCTAATTATAACATATGCTAACATCAGATAAGTTTAAAATAACTTGTTTGAACACTGTGGTTACATAAATAATTAAGATTTGAAGATTTTTACCTAGTCTATATTGTGAGAAATCCTAAAAACTAATTCTTTACTTGATCTTCACTGGATTTCTTCACTTTATGTTTTCATGCTCTTTTGATATTCTCCTTCTAAGCTTTAGTTGTTTGGAATCATCAAAGCTTTTGATTCAACACAAAAAATTCAGTGGTTTATATATAATCAAATCTATGCCTTAAGTTTAATATGCCACTAGTTTGAGAGTAATTGGAGCTATACAATGAGAGTTATGCATGTTTTCCTAAAATTGTTCCAGCAAAAGTGAGGTTCTGACCCTTCGTGATTTAAGTTAGAGACATACCCTGAATAAGTTAAATAAATGTATAAGAAAATGTCTATAAAGTCGATATATAGAGATTTCTAATGGCATAAAGTATGCATAATTTGGCTAAGTATGAAATGAGATATGAATTTTCAAAGTTATGGCCAAAATCCTGGAGAAGTTAAAAGTGACCATTTAAATAACAAATTTTGTTAAACAAATTGTACTAATTGGCATGACTAAAATGTTGTTTTATATTTTTCCCATGTAGCTGAAGTTTAAGCTATTTTTGGAAACTTGAATTACCTTGATACAATTTTTTTATAATTAGTTATGAATTTTCTAAATTCACCTAGGAAGAAAGGTTTATCATATAAATAGTAACCCAGGGAAAGAAAATTTTCTATCTTAATCTATTTTGTGATTTAAGTTTTAAAACATGTTCTATAGAGCATAATAAGGTCCAATACATAGGTAATGTAGTTCATAGTCAAGATGTTACAAAACCCATGATTTCATGACAACCTAGGACAAGCATTTTACCAGAAGCAAAAACAAGTCCTAAACAAAGTGGTTGTTAGGAAATCCACTTAAACTTGGTAGAACAAGATAGTTTTGGTATGAAAATATGTTTAAAAATGTTAAGCTTGTTAGGTTTAGTATAATATAAGTTTTGATGATGACAATTATAGAATAATAAGGAACAATTGTATCATATTTGCCTAATATATAAATTGCTTCTTAAAGAAGTAAAATATGCATTAGTATGCATTCAATTATGTTTATAAAGCAGAAATCATGCTATGTACTGATATATCCACTGTGCTCTTATGTTTTATAATACAAGTTGGATATATAAATTATACTAACTACTTGGTTTGTAAGTGTAATACATTAAGTGTAGGATTTTTTAAATAAGAAGAGTGAGCATTAGAATAAAGAAAGAGAAATCAACATCATGACTCATTTAAAGAAGAAGAGGAGAAAGGATGCTCCAAGAATGGAAGATAAAAAAGGAGCATACTAAGAATGAAATGACCAAGTGAAAATGAAGCTCAACTTTTGAAGACCTAGCTATTATGTATATTTTGTTTTCACTTAGGTCTTGAAGTGGTTTTAATCTTCGAAATTTACTTAATCTTGATAGAGTAAGGGCTGTGCATGGCTTGCAAGAGTTCAAAATTAAGAGCAAGGAATCAAAGCATTGAAGTGATCCAAGAGCTCTACAGATTAGAGCCCAGTCACTTGATTAAAGTTGTAGCCTAAAAGGAGCTTGTAGGTGTGATCATCAACTCCAAATTATAAGTTTCAGATCCAAGCCCAAGAGAAGCCCAATTAGAGAAGATTACTTAAGTGATCATGTGTCACTCATGTGATCAATTAAAAATGAATCTTCTTTAAGCTAATTTATTTAGATTTTTCGTTTATTTTATTTTATTTTCAGAAATAAGGGCTTTTGGTCAAAGATTATATCTTGGAGAATAAGTTTTGGTTGTTTCCTATTTTAAAAATTTAGGCTCTAGAATTTTCTATTAGTTAAAGCAAGAAAGGTACCACCTTTTGATTGATTTGAGGAATATTTTATTTCCTTTTTTCATTTAGATTGTGGTATCTTCTTTAGGATTGATTAGATTTGATTATTTTATTTATTTTCATTGTAATTTTCATTTTTAATTTTAGCCTAGGGTTTTAGTTGCTTTATTCATTTATATAAGGAGCCACCTATGTACTTTGGAGGAGATAGATTAATGAGAATGAATTTTTAGAACTTATGTTCTTTTCTTGTGAGCTTTCTCTTGTATGCATCATGTTCTTGAGAGAATTCTTAGACTTATCAAAGGAGTGGTTTTCCTTTGTGGCGTCCCAAGGCTAGGGTTCTAAGAGGCGGGTTCTCTTAGGGTCTTACCTCATTGACCAACATATCTTTCCTATTTTCTTGTCATTTTCGTTCATAATTATTATCCTATTTTTCTAGTTAAACGTATTCATCTTTCTTGTGTTTTCTTGTTATTTAGTGTGTCCTATTTGATTCTAGCACGATACTTGGTTCATTTCGAGTCGTTGGAGGTTCAATCGGACGAGTTCCGATTGGGTCGTTCATCATTTGGTACCAGAGCTTTGGTTTGCTAGCTTCAAGGTGTTTTCTTTCCTTGTTTCCTCCTTTGTTCATCCATCTTCTATTTCTATCCAGATTTGTTGTGTCTTTGTGCTTACTTTCTCTTTCCTCTTGGTGTGATTTGGTGTCTTTCATTGTGAGTTCTCTTGTGTGGCATCTCCAACAAGTATTTTTCATTCCATCTTTTGTTGATTTTTCCTCTGTTGTGACTTGCTTGTGGCATTTTTTTTTCCTTTCTTATTTGAGACAACAATTGTTGCTATCCAGAATTTATGTTTTCTTTCTTATTTATTTGAGTCATATATTAAAAAAAAATTCAAATTTCTTTTGTTGCTACAATTTAGTGTCTATTCAATAGTGAGTTTTCTATCCAGATATTCAAAAGAAAAAAAAAAGAAAGATAACAAAAATTGTTGTGATTTCTGCACAAAAGAAAAGGAGCATATAAAGGTGCAGAATTAGAAAAAAAAAAGTAAAAAAAAAATCTGAAATAAAAAAAAAGTTTGTGACGTGCTGCTAAAAAAAAAGAAAGAAAGCAGAACAACAGTAAAAAAAAAAGAAAAAAAAAAGAGAAAATTCGAAATTGATAATGGTTGCACAAAATTTCCAGATCTGTGTTTGAGTTGGTTGAAGACTTGAATTGCAAGTTGGTAGCTTTTAGTTACCAATTACTTTTCTATTTGTAGGTTGATTTCCTAATTGAGAATTGATTAAGTTCTTGCCTCCCAAGTCATATAAGAGGTTTCCTAAAATCAACATTTGATTGGTAAGTTTCAGATCTTGTGGGATTTTGCCACCTTCCTACTTTGATTCATATCAATAGTTTCCTAATTTCTTCCTTATTTGTGTTGAATCTTACTTTCCTATTTTGCTTCCTTCTTTGTTTCCTAATTTCTTCATTCTTTGGTTGATTCTCTAGTTTCCTATTTTCTTCCTTGATTTTACTTTCCTATTTCCTTCCTTTCTTAGTTTTCTAAATTGTTGTTTGTGTCTTTTCTTACTTTCTAACATCTTCTATCCAGATTTTAAACCGTTCCCTCCTTTCCATAATATCACACCATCATCATAGTCTCCATACACCTCCATTCTTCTTCTAAAAACTTGTTGGACTTTGCTAATATCTAGTACCTCTTTTGCTATACGTTTTTCTTTGATTTGTTGGTGTCCCTTTTTAGATTCTTTGAGAACTTTGAATTTTGGGACTTTAGTTTTGAGATTGCCACTTCATACATACTTCTCCTTTTGACTTGTTGGAATTTGATTAAGAACGCTATAGGGAGCAAGTTGAGTGGTAAAAGGCAAGAGTGTTTTACATCGTTGAAAAAGCCAATCTTTTTGTGTGAAACATGAGTGCTAATAAATTTTTTAGTGGAAACACGTCAGAAAGTGATTTATGAGGTCTATATTTCTTTCAACTTTTGTTTTCACTAACATTTCAGGTTATAAGCATGGCTAGTAGACAATTTGATCTTAAAGCCTTATTAAGGACCTTTAATGATCAAATTGAGGAGGTGAATGTAAAATTGGATCACCTTCAGTCTCCCTCTAAAACTAAAACAAGGCGTGATTCAAAGGTTTCTACTCACACGAATGTTCTTAGCAACATCAAATCAAAAATCCATTGTTCCATGGTGAGAAGGATCTTAGTGTTTACTTGGAGTGGCAAAGAAAAGTTGATCAAGCATTTGAATGTTGCAATTACTCTGAGTTAGAGAAGGTACAATGTGCTTACCTTCGAGTGGGTAAAAAAGTTGTTTCTTGGTGGAAATGGATTGAAACTAGAAGAATTACTAATGGAGAGCCTTCTATTGCAACATGGAGTGAGATGAAAATGATCATGAGGAAAAAGTTTGCATCATCACATATACATGAACACCCTCCTGAAGGTGAGAATGTTGTTGAACATTGTGAAGAGGTGAAAGTTGTGGCGGTTCAAGAATCTTGTGATGCCTATCTAAAGGAAGTTGATCAAGTGGACGAAGAAGTTGCGGCTTCAACTAGTGATGATGAGACAGAAGAATCCACTATAGGTATATCTAACTCTCATATCTCTTTTAGTGATATCTCTTATGATGAGTCATTAGATTTGGTTAGTGTTGCAAATGATGTTGAATGTGATAATGAGATTAAAAGTTTGCAACTTGTAATGGAGAAAAGTGACCTAGATATTGATGGTGGAGTGGTAGAAAGTTTTGATGATTCTAGTTGTGCTTCTAATATGCAAATTAAAAATCTTGATGTAGCACAATTGGAAAATAATGAAGTTGCTTGTGCTTATAAGATTAACCATGATTGCATGCAACTTTTAGAGGAACATCATGCTTTACATGTTAATGATTTGATTGAAAATTCTTTAGGTAATAGCATGCTAATTCCTAGTAGTCCTTATGATTACACTGATGAGATTGAGCATGTTGACATGGTGATTGGATATTTTAATGGTCATGTTAAAAATTGTTCTTGTGTTTTGCATGAAGCCCATGAATCATTGCTATATAATCATTTGTGTGAAAGTTATGAGAACTTGAAGAGTGAGCTACAGTGGAAAAATAAGAGTGGTAGAAATGAGAGTAATAAGATAGGAAATGTTCAGAAAATTATTGTGAGTGGACGAAGAGCGCGTGGAAAGAAGATTGAGAGAAGAGTCAAAAAGAGAAAGAAGAAGAGGAAAAAGAGAAAAGAAAAAGAGTGTTTGAGAAAGAATGAGAGTGAAAGTGAGCTTGAAGTAGTTTGTACAAAACTCCTTCTTTCTTCACATCATCTTTCTTATGTGTCTTCATTGCATTTTCTTCTTCCTTCTTATTATGTTTCTGATTTCTTTGATTTATGTCATCTACCTTTATTGTGTGCGTCCATATTGCATAAGTCCCTTGTGAAAGAAATGCATTATGATAATTTAGTGTCATATTCACCCATTGTTGCTTCATCTTCTATTCCATCTCATGGTCATTGTGTTTTGTGTCCTCTAAATGTTTCTTATATCTATCTAAGTAATCACATATGTTATGTGTTGTGCAAGTCTTATGAGTATTTTGTATTGCTTTTTCTATCTAACTCAATATCTTCTTCTTGTTCTATGTTCGTATGTGTCCCTTTGGTTATTTCTTCTCCATCTTTGCTTTATCATTGTACATCATTTTTATGTGTCAAATCTATCCAGATTTTGAATTTAATGAATTATATCCAAATCTGTCTAGATTTCTTTCTATATGATCATTGTACCACCTTAGTCCCTTTTGAGTCTTTTTGTGTCATGTTTTGTCCTAATTTCATCTTTCATGTTTTCCTTAATCCTTTGGTTCCATTTGAGTTTAGTTGTGTCGAGTTTGTGTCTAGTTTTTTATGGTAGGATATTGGTGAAAATGATATGAAGAAAGATTCCAGATTTTCTTCACCAATGCTTGAAAATAAGATTTTCGACCCTGGAGCAATGTTATGGTTGTAAAGGCTTGGACGAACATTTAAAACAAATTTGCAGCAAAGGGAGACTGATTTCCTTCAAGTTCATGGATGGATGAAAGCAAAGATGCATCAATTAAGCTTAAATGGTAAGTACAATCCTTATTATCTACTTGATGCTTCTAATCGTTCCCTTTCCTTCCATGTAGATTATGGAGATTCGAGGACGAATCCTTTCGAGGAGGGAGGGAATGATAGAGTAAGGGCTGTGCATGGCTTGCAAGAGTTCAAAATTAAGAGCAAGGAATCAAAGCATTGAAGTGATCCAAGAGCTCTACAGATTAGAGCCCAGTCACTTGATTAAAGTTGTAGCCCAAAAGGAGCTTGCAGGTGTGATCATCAACTCCAAATTATAAGTTTCAGATCCAAGCCCAAGAGAAGCCCAATTAGAGAAGATTACTTAAGTGATCATGTGTCACTCATGTGATCAATTAAAAAGGAATCTTCTTTAAGCTAATTTATTTAGATTTTTCATTTATTTTATTTTATTTTCAGAAATAAGGGCTTTTGGTCAAAGATTATATCTTGGAGATTAAGTTTTAGTTGTTTCCTATTTTAAAAATGTAGGCTCTAGAATTTTATATTAGTTAAAGCAAGAAAGGTACCACCTTTTGATTGATTTGAGGAATATTTTATTTCCTTTTTTCATTTAGATTGTGGTATCTTCTTTAAGATTGATTAGATTTGATTATTTTATTTATTTTCATTGTAATTTTCGTTTTTAATTTTAGCCTAGGGTTTTAGTTGCTTTATTCATTTATATAAGGAGCCACCTATGTACTTTGGAGGAGATAGATTAATGAGAATGAATTTTTAGAACTTATGTTCTTTTCTTGTGAGCTTTCTCTTGTATCCCTTGTTTTCTTGAGAGAATTTTTAGACTTATCAAAGGAGTGGTTTTCCTTTGTGGCGTCCCAAGGCTAGGGTTCTAAGAGGCGGGTTCTCTTAGGGTCTTACCTCATTGACCAACATATCTTTCCTATTTTCTTGTCATTTTCGTTCATAATTATTATCCTATTTTTCTAGTTTAACGTATTCATCTTTCTTGTGTTTTCTTGTTATTTAGTGTGTCCTATTTGATTCTAGCATGATCCTTGGTTCATTCCGAGTCGTTGGAGGTTCAATCGGACGAGTTCAGCTTAGGTTGTTCATCAAATCTTATTACCATATATTTTAAACTTGATGTTAGCTTATGTTAGAATTGAGAAATATTGGCTAATAGATGAATTTTGTATTTGACTCATGTCCATTTTATGCAAAATTCAAATTTTACTTAGTGAAATTTGAAATTACATAGGTTTCATCTTTGATAGATCAATTTCGGTTTTGAAATTTGATTTTCGGGCTAAGCACTGTTTGTGAAAGTGTGGAAAATTCGCATGAAACTTAGTCAAAATTTGAATGTTGGTGAAGTTCAAAGTAAGTTCATTGCCACTTCCCTTGACAGATGAATTTTGGACTTCAAAGTGCAAATTTCAAAATGAGAACTTGTGAGTCTCATTAGAGCACGCCTCTAATAGACCAACTTTGCAGTTCAACAATCGAATTTCAAAGAGAGAACTTTTGTGTCATATTGAACATACCTCTGATAGACAAATTTTAGCTTTTGAAATTCAAATTTTGAATTGTGTTGTGAAAACTTAAGACAACTATTAAAACACAATAGACGTACTTCCAATATGAAAATTGGCATGAACTAAGACGGGTTAACTTTGGCAAACTAAAAATTCAAATTTCACTCCATGATAGATGAATTTCTGAAATTTAACGTTAAACACATAACTATACTAACTCTACAAAATTCATCTATTGAGCCTCAAAATTCGAATTTTGTTATGTTAGACACATTAAATTCAGCTGTTGAACGGCTCTTTCTACAGAGTAACAGCTAGAACTTGTGTCTAACGAATAGATCTTGTGTTTAACAACTAGTTCACCCACAAATTGATAAATAGAACTTCATTTGAACTCATGAGTAATAAACGAAATTAAATGAGTTTGTGCCAAAATGATGCTACAATATATAAATATTTTTGTATCAACATTCATAGCTAAACCTACCTTAATAGAGTGAGCCTTCAATGTATCATTTACTTTAAAGAGAGTTTCTATCTTATAATCATTCATCTCTACTATTTTCTAGGTAGAATCTTAGTGTAGGGAAACAATAAAGGAAATTACATATCTTGTAAGGGTGTGAGGAGAGTGACTTGTGAGAGCCTACTAAAACTTGTGAGATTTACTGAGGTTTCACAAGTTCCCAGATCAAACTTATAGGATATAGTGAAAATCACAAGTGATGGCTTAAGGATTAGACATAGACTAAGTGGTTTAGGTTGAATTAGGATAAATTCTTATGTCTGATCCTTCAATTTATTGTTTCTTCTATATCTTTCATCACTCTCAATTCATCCCTGTTCTACTGTATCTTGGTAAAATTGGGCTATGCTTCAAAAAGGGCGAAAATCTTGCATTCCCGAATTCACCCCCCTCTTGGGTGACCAACCAAACTTAATAAAGCTTGTTAATTCAAATGTTTTGATGATTCTAAAACAAATAAGCTTGGGAGATCCAATATCAAAGAAGCACAAGTGAAATGAAGAATAAAGTTGGAGCTTCCTGATAATTGAAGAACTGTTTCATACATACTTAAGGAACTTATCTGTAAAAAAAGATAGTTGAGCTTTGAATTTCAATTAACCCAATATTAAATGAGATGACTAATTGAGTGATTAGTTCTTAACTCATGATTTTAAAATGATTTTCAAGAAAAGAGCTATCTAATGTGGATAAAGGTTCAATCTCAAACTAATTCTAAGTGCTCAATTTGTTTTCATGAAAATATTTTAACTTATAGGAATAAGATCTCAATTTCAAAGATGTTTCTAAGTGTTTATTTTGTTTTGAAGATAATATCTTACCTTATATGCATAACCATTTGAGGTTATGGGGATAAAGACTCAATCTCAAAGCTTTTCTAAAGTCCATCCCTCAATTTCATGAAAAGGGATTGAGATTATCCGCATAACACAACTTGAAGATTGAGTTCTCAAGTCTGTCTAGAAGGTTATCCTGATAAGGTAGAGATCTTATTCGCATAACAAGGTGAACACTGAAGAAAAGTGGTACTGTGTAGCCCATTATTCACATAACCTAGGTAGGTTATCCACATAACGGGTGCCACGGAGCAATTGCACCTCTCAGGTAAAACAGGTTATTCACATAACCAAGGGAGGTTATCCACATAGCCTATATTTCAGAATACTCGAACTTTTCTTTGGTAAAACAGGTTATCCGCATAACCACGGGAGGTTATCCGTATAACCTATATTTCAGAATACTTGAAGTTTGCTCGGGTAAAGTAAGTTATTCGCATAACCTTGGGAGGTTATCCTGATAACCTAAGTTTGCATAACCTTGGGAGATTATCCTGATAACCTAAGTTTCACGAAAACTTAGTTTGAGAAAAACTTAACATTATCCTAATAACTAAGTGGGTTTTCAAGAAAATGATTATGAGCCAAAACTTAGTCATTCTAGGTAGTATGTTATCTGTATAACCTAGCTAGGTTATCCACATAACAAAAAGCTCCACGTCGAAAAATAAGCAAACAGTTACCCGTTATTCGCATAACCTGAGGAGGTTATCCATATAACCTCTGTCAAATACATTTAATGCAGTAGGTGAACGACTATTTTATTAAGAGTAATAGCTAATCTTTGTTTCCAACAGATAGTTCTATCCCAAGACTATAAATAGAACCTCATTTAAGTTATTGGCTAATAAGAAAAACAATTTACACTCCAAAACTCTGTTGATTCATTTATTAATTCATCCAAAGCTCAACTACCCTTTGTTTTGCTCATTCATTGTATTTCAACTTTCATATCTACTCTTTTGAGAGGTTCATTTATGCAAAAAACAACAAGAGAGTTTTAAAAATCATCCACATTAATTTTCCTTGTCTCTTTGCCCATTAACACTCTCAACCACTGTAGAACTTCATTATGTTTTATCAACCTCTTTGTGTGAGGTTTTATTGTTGAAAGGCTTTAAGCTTTTATCACGATTCATTCTGAGTAGACTCAAGATAGTGGGTATCATTTGTGGGTTGATAAATAACTCCTTTTGTGGAGAAAGAATGGTGTTTGTGGCAAAATAGAGTAGTGTATTGAGGCTCACAAGTGCCCATTCAAAACTTGTGCAAATAGTAAAAATTTCAAGTGGTTTCTTGAAGACTGAACGTAGGCCAAGTGGTGTAGACTGAACCAAGATAAATTTCTTGTGTCTCTTCTCTATTTAGTTATTTAGTTCATTATATATATGATACTCTATTTATACCTATTTTGTTGTTACTATCACTGTTCTATTAATTCTTTCAATTTCAACAAAAATTATAACTCATCAATTTCATCTCCCTCTTGGGTGCTAAGCCATATCAACAATTGGTATCAGAGTTAGAACCCCCATCAAGGCTCTAATCATCTGAGAGCAATTGTGGCTAGATTGAGAGAATCTCTTCTATCTGAAGGACAAAACATCAACAGACCTCCTGGTTTCAATGGTGAAAATTTCACTTACTAGAAAATGAAGATGAAACTATTTCTTGAAGCATTGGATTACGATGCTTGGGATATAGTTATAATGGCAGACTTCAGGCCAAAAGCAATGATTGATGGAATGGAAGAATATAAGCCGAGAGAAGAATGGACTGAAGATGACATGAGAAGAGTTATGCTGAATCACAAAATCAAACGAGTCATCATGCGTGCTTTAAGTGAAAACAAGTACTTCAGAGTTAGCAATTGCTCCACAGCAAAAGAAATTTGGGAAGCCTTAGACATTGGTCATGAGAGTATAGAATGAGTTAAAGAGAAACACATTGATACTCTCACTATTGAATACGAGAGTTCCAAAATGAAAGAAGGTGAAAGCATGAAGGACATACAGATGCAATTCTCTCACATCATCAATGAGCTAAAGTCTTACAATAAGGAGTATTCTCAAAGGAAGCAAATCAGAAAAATTCTTAGAGCTCTTTTTAACATTCCTAAAAAGCTTGATAACTAAAAATACATAAGGAATTCACAAAAAATAAACAAACACTATTTTACATAAAATAAGGCAAAGAGGTTATTTTTTTGATCAAACAAAAAAAATGGGAAATTACATTTTGTCCGTAGAAATTATGATGATTGCATTTTAGTCAATAAGCAAAAAAACAAATCATGGGGAGAAGAAACCTAAAACTGTCTTAGGAAAAATTACAGCCAATAACATAAAAGAATTAAAATTATAATTTTGTCCCAGGTCAAGGGTAATTTTATAAATATACAAAATTACAGTCAAAACAAAGCTTTCAATGAGATAAGCCCAATGGTATATGGCATTAAGGTTCACTTATTAAGAATGAGGAAATAATTAGTGCCGAAGTTTAAAAGTAACTTTGTACTAGAAAAATTGCTCTTAGATCTGCGAAATGTAAAAAGGCAGATAGTAAAGTAGTTGGGCAATACAAAAAGAGCTTTTAGGGGATAGGATAATAAAATAATCCTAGATACAAGTTTACTTTAATGTTGTACTCATAAAGTAATTTTATAATGCAAAAAGTAACTTTACTAGTCCAAATATAAAGTAACCAATATAGGGTATTAATGGATTGAAAAAATATGCAGTATTTTGGAGTTGAGACCCTTTCAAACATGCCATATCATCTGTCATGTGATTGAAAAGAAAACTTGGTGGCCAAGTTTTGATTAGAATTAATCAAGGTAATTAGTAAAAGTAAGCTTGATTAGCAAAAAGTAAGTGTGAATAATGATCATTATAAATACCCTTCATAGCCTATTTGGTTGACACTTTGGCAAGAGATAAGAGAGAGAAGCTGTATCCAAGAGCAAAAGGAAGGAAGTTAACATGAATGAGGAAGAGAAAATAGAAGAAAATAGGAAGAAAATCAAGGAAAATTGGTAAGCCACCTAACTTATGATCTTGATGAGTTCTAGCTTATTTTCATAGTGGTTGAGTTAGTTTCCTTGCAATTTTATCTTTTCCTTTCACTGGCTAATTTTGTCCTAAGCATGATTTAAGGGAGGGAAGTTGTTTTTGAACCATGAAATGGTGATTAATTATGAGTTTTCGCATGAGAAATCAAACTAGGTGTGTTTTAAAGCAAGTTTGTGAAAATACCTACTCTTCCATAAGTGGTTCTTGGAGTGGGAATTTCATTGTTTTGATGCAAAAATGGATTCCCCATGGCAAAAAACCTTAGGAACAAGTGTATGCTTCATGATATAAGCTATGGTAGCCAAAGTATATTTTCACGAGTTTGTAGGGTTTTATATGAACTCTATGCCTTATGCTATGAAATCAGTGGCTTAAGCCATTGTTTATTAATACCTAGGGACTTGAAGAAGCTAAGGAATCTAATGGAAGCATTGAATCCAAGAGGAAGAGCCAAAGAAATGCTTTATAGTCGCTAAGTTTCATTTTTATGCTTTATGTTCTATCATTGTGTTGATATGATTGAATTATGTTTCCATATTGTGATTATGCTTTCTTTGAATAGTTTTGGCCATAAAATAAGGGGTTTAATTCCCTATGATATGCATTTTCTAAATCGTTATGCTGCCAAAATTTTTATGACCAATGTGGCAATTTATTGTTTAAATGTGGTTGATGTGATTAAATGTGATCAAATGTGAGTTTATTTGACATGATTGACATAATTGCATGACATGTAACTTGCTCTTTAGGTTGTCCTAATGTCACCTCCTCAAGTATCCCAAATGACTAGGCATAAGCGATGGCAATGAAGATCAAGGAGCCAAAGAGAATGAAGGAGAGAATAATGCTTGAATCAATAGTTCAAGCTATGAATGTGCATTTTCAAGAATTTTATGTAATATTATATGAGGTTTTATGAGGCTTTGTATCCCTATAATCATGTTCTTATGTGTTTCTTATAATGTTATGAATATAATTTGAACAAGTTTGAAGTATGTATATAGTGTATAGCAATGGTTTTAATGCTTAAAATGCAAGTTTATCCAAAATGACCAGTTATGAAAGAAATAAGGGTGCTCTACTTGAACAAGAGCACCTAGTATGAGTGTTATATATGCTCTGAAAGTACACAGATCAACAAGTGAAAGAACATTTAAATTGGTCACGTATACGATTTAGAGTGTATATTTGAAGTTAAGGGTTAAAGGTCAAAACTAGACAGTAAGGTGAAAACTGTGAATTTTACTAAAAGTATCACTCATTTAAAAAAGATAGTATAAAATTGTACGAAGCTCCAAAATTTTAGTGGTTTGTATGCATGAAAATTTCAACATCTAACATTTAATATGCCACTAGTTTAGAATAATTGGAGCTATATAATGAGTTATACATGTTTTCCCAAAAATGTTCCAGTAGAAGTTAGATTCTGATGCTTAGTAGTTTAAAATGATATCATGGTCGATTTTTTTAATAAATGTATAAGATAAATATGTCTATAAAGTAGATATGCAAACCTTTCTAATAATGTAAAGAAAGCACAAATTGACTTAGGTTAGAATGAGAAATGAATTTTTAAAATTAGACCAGAAAACCTGGAACATTATTATTTATCATTTGTACAATTAAAGTTTGAGCAATACACTGTACAAATTGGCCCAATAAAATTATTCAAGTTTCATATTTTTCCCATGTAGATAATATTTTTAACTATTTTTAAAGACTTGGATCATATTGATATGATTTTTATAAAATTAGTAATGATTTTTCCATATTCAACAAAAAAAATTGGGTATCAAATGAATAGTACCAACTTTTTTTTTATTTTCTTTATTTTGGACCCTATGATGATTCAAGCTTCTAAAATGGCTTAATTGAACTTTAGAAATACTATGATACATGGGAAATTATATATGAAAGAAAGGCATTACATCTTTCTACCGAATTGCAACCAAAGATCATTGCTATTGAAGAAGCTCGAGGTCCTTCAATGAGTTCTATCTCAGCTTTGTTCAATGTTCTTGCTAAACATGAAGCCAAACTTAGTGCCTTAAAGGAAAAATCTCAAGATAAGAAAAAGAAAGCTCTCACACTCAAAACTACTCAAGAAGATTCTAATGAATCAAATGATGAAGAAGTAGATGAAGAAACAATGATGATACTTGTCAAAAGGTTTGGTAAGTTTTACAAAAAAAAGAATTCAACCAAAGATTTCCAAAGAAAGATGTTGGCTCCTCAAATATGAAGGATCCTAAAGAATCTCTCACTTGCTTCAAGTGCAAAAAGACTAGTCACATCAAATGGGAATATCCTCAGTACTTGAAGAAGCAAGAGAAAGAACAGATACAAGAAAAGGGCAAAAAGAAAGCTCATATCTCATCTATTTTAGGTGATAGCTTGGATAAGGAAGCAGATGATAATGAAGAAATTGCCAACATCTATCTCATGGCTCAAGCAGAGGATGATAAAAAATTAGAATCACAAAATGATCAAGAGGAGACTAAGGTAAATACTACTAAGTCTAACTGTAATGAATTGCAAATTGCATTCCATGAATTGCATGTTGAATGTGCTAATATAGCAAAAGAACTTTTCAATGCTAAAAGGAAAATTGCAGTCTTGGAAGATAATCTTCAAAAGGAAAAGATTTTTAAAAGAGAAGCTCAAGATAAAGTAAAAGCATTTGAAAATGAAAAACAAAATTCTTGTGTGCCATGTGTATCATTAAAAGCCAAAAATGATGATTTATACATAACACTTGTTGAATTCACTGGAGGTAAGGAAATGTTGAACATTATGTTAGGTGAACAACATTGTGTTCATAACAAAGCCGATATAGGCTATGACCCAAGCAATGACAAATCTGCCTCATAAACTAAAAGACCAAAAAGTGGTGAAAGATATTATATGAAATACTTTGTTCTCCCTGTTCTATCTAGAAGCCCCTTCATAACTTACGATTTTTGTAACAAGAAAGGTCACGGTTCTAATTCTTGTTTATACAAGAAAAATGGAATTGGCAACAAATTGAAGTAGGTTCCCAAAGGTACTTTAGTGCCAAAGGGAAAAAGTACTAACTTGAAAGGACCTAAAAAGGAATGGGTAACTCAAAAAACAAGAATTGAATTTTGTTTTTGCAGGTATGTCTAAAAGCAAGCAAAAGCAACAAATGGTATGTAGATAGTGCATGGTATAAACATATGGCTAGTGACAAGGAAAAATTCATTATCCTCAAAGACAAGAAAGGTGGCAAAGTAACATTTGAGGGAGATCAACATGGAAAAATCATTGGTATTGGAATAGTTAGGAAAAATCCTAAAACAAAGTAGATAAAGGTCTATTCATGATTGGTTTAAATAACAATCTGCTTTGTGTCAGCCAAACATGCGACAAAGGCAACTAGGTGCTCTTTGATTCAAAAAGATGTCTAGAGATGAGAAAGAGCGACCACGAGATTATTCTCAAAGTTAAAAGGGATGGTAACTATAATATTGTTGATCTTGATGAATTACGTCATCTTTATTCTATCTGTCTAATTAGTAAAGATGATGAAAGCTAGTTATGGCATAAAAGACTAGCTCAAGTTAAAATGAATCAACTTAACAAGTTGGTTATACATGAATTAGCCATTGGACTACCTAAACTTAGCTTTGATCATGATAGAGTTTGTGACGCTTATCTTAAGGGGAAGCAAATTAAGTCCTCCTTCAAGTCAAAGAATGTTATCTATACTACAAGACCTTTGCAATTACTTCACATGGACTTAACAGGTCCTTCTCATGCTAAGAGCATTGATGGAGACTTGTATATGCTCATAATTGTAGATGATTACTCTAGATTTACTTGGATAATATTTCTTCTATCCAAAGATAAGGTATTCACTGCATTTATGATCTTAGCTAAGAAAGTACAAAATAAGAAAGGTATTTGTATTGTGTCTATCAGGTCTGACCATGAAGGAGAATTCGAGAATACAAATTTCCTATAGTTTTACAAAGAGAATGGTATTGATAACAATTTCTTAGCTCCAAGGACTCCTCAACAAAAAGGTGTAATTGAGAGAAAGAACAGGGTACTTGCGATGATGGCTCGTACTGTGCTGAATGACAAAAAGTTGCCTCAATACTTTTGGACTGATGCTATAAGTACTTCCTGCTACATCACAAACCGAGCATATGTTAGACCCATACTTAGCAAGACGCTATATGAGTCATACAAAGGAAGAAAGCCCAACATCTCGCATCTATATGTATTCAAATGCACATGCTTCATTCACAATGATGACAAAGACAACTTGGGTAAGTTTGATGCACAATATGATGAGGGTATATTTCTTGATTACTCTAATCGTAGTGAAGCTTTGAGAGTTTATAATAAAAGAACTAATACTATAGAGGAATCAATTCATGTAGTGTTTGCTAAAACTAAGTCTATCGTAAATCCTAAAAATGAAGATAATGAGCTAATTAGTATATTTAAGAAATTGAACTTAAATAAAAATGAACTTCCTAAGCAATATGATTCTACTATGCATGAGGATGTTATGCAAAATATAGATACTTCGGTTGCAAGATTGGAAGCCATAAGAATACTCTTAGCCTTTGCTTGTTTAAAAGAAAAAGGCAGACAACAATCAAACTATCATTCAACAGATGAATTAAACATGTAGAGTTGCATCTTTTAATAATTCAACATGAAGGACATGATTCATCAGACAAATTTTGAACAGAAAATTTGAATTTTTCCACTATGTAAAGATTGTCCAACATTCGTATGTTAAGAAGTAATAATTTGTGTAGCAGTGCTGGACAAACATAACTTTGAAATTTTTTATTTTGAAAATTTGAACTTTCAAGTTTCAACAGACGAATTTCGAGGCATTACAGAGAACTGTTCCAAGGCTTAACAGGCCGAAGTTCGTCTGTTAGTGAACTGAAATTCGAATGTTGACCATATTGACCATGTCAGAAGCACATTTTATGAAGCAAAATACGTCTAACACTCATTAAAATGCGAATTTCATCTTTAAAAACTTACAGAATGGATCCAAAACTTAGAATTTACATCATTCACTCCATTTTCTGGTTGTTCCATTCTGACGTGCTCCAATCTTCAAGTTTATTGCCATTGATTTTCACAAGGAGCACCTACACCTCAAATTAAACATTCTCCGATGCTCAAGTTAGAATTGATTCTAATATTGAAAATTTTAAAGACAGAATTGCGTGAAAATATCTTACAGTTCATTGGGGTTTACCATTCCCAATTCTCTCCTTATTTTACAAAGTCTGTCTTCTGGCAGAGGTTTTGTGAGTATATCAGCAACTTAATCCTCTGTTGGGATGTACTCCAATCTGACTTCTCCTTTCAGAACATGATCTCTTATGAAGTGGTGCCTGACTTCAATATGCTTTGTCCTTGAATGCATGACAGGATTCTTGGTGATATTTATAGCACTTTGGTTGTCACACATGATTGGTATCTCTTTTATTTTAACCTTAATTTTCTGTACTTGGTATCGTTGAAAGGTTTTCCTTCTTCATTTGGATCAAGTTTGGTGGCAGTGCTCATAAGAGTTCCAAGACATTTTGCTTTATCCATCTCAAACTTTTTGAGAAGTTCCTTCAAGTATTTTGTCTGATAGATGAACAGACTCCACGTGAACCTTCCTCCGTCTTGTTTCCTCTGGTCCTGAACACAATGCCAAGAAAGATAACATGAGGGGTGTTACATATACTGAAAATAATATGTAACAAAAGAAATTGCAAAGAGTTCATGCCTATTTAAATATGTTGTTGTCATCTTGCATAAACAAGACCTTGATCTTGTTTAATGATACTATAACATTTATCATATTGCTACGTGTTTTTGGAAAATTATTGCAACAATTCAAGGTCACTTCAAAAATAGAGGATGTACATGTCAATATATTACAAGTATATTATCTTAATGTTCCAAATATATAGAATTTACAACCACAAAAAGTAAAACAAATATAACTAATGAGAAAAAAAATAACTTGGGTGGGTAAAAAATTATTGACAACAAATTAAGTTAAAAATTAGTCCGATTATAAAATCTTAATAACTGTCTAAATTATAGGAATCAATTTAAAAATTGCGTGAATTTATATCGAATAAAAGTCTAATTTGTTCTCTATAATGTACAACTCCTGTTAATCTCATAACAACTTGTAAATTATTATTCAAAAAAAATATTTTTTTCTTGCCTTCCCCCTCCATGATTGCTGAGGGTAAAATCTAGTTTATTTGAAGACTGCTACTATTTGTCATCCTTTTGCTTTCTATATTTAGAGTTGTTGCATCAGTCCCCTACTTTCTCATGCAATTTTATGAAGTTCGTGCAGTGCAAAAAATGCCTTTTCATTGTCATGTCTTTCTATTTGTGGATGTGGCTGCATCCCTTTGAATATTACTTCTGTTTTGTGATACTAACATTATGCATAGAGTATATATGACAACAATTAGATTGAAGAAGTATATCCTAAATGAGATGATGAATATATGTTCCCTTGTCTTTATACCATGCCCACAAAATTCGGACTCCCGTGTTGCTAGTTTTATTCATCTTTTTTCTTTTCTTCATGCACAACATCTTATTGTTTTTTTTTTCTAATATTGGGCTATGGCAAGTCCTTAAAGTTAAGGACACACTTGCTGATAATTAGATGGAAATTAAATCACCTTGACATGATACAAAGTACATGAAATCAAATTTCACTGGACCAATTCAATTCAATCAAAATTGACTTAATTACCTTTTAATTTGATTTGGATTAGATTTACGGAAATTTTGCAACACTAATATATTCGATTCAGTCCATAATGAAAGAACATGTATGTGTGTATGTGTGTGTATAGACCAAAGGGCAAACCAATCATGTAATACTACAATTATTACAAGTAATAGTTTTTGTCCGCTATATTTGAAAAAAAAGTCAATAAATATAGCTTTACATTCCAACATTTGTTTCACTTTTGAAATATTTCAAATATGAAAATGTTAAAGTAATTAAAAGCAATCTGTTGAAAATTAATTGAGAAATCAATCATGTTGGCTAAACAAGACTATGTTCGGTGTACCCGATTGCGGGTATGTATGAATTCAAGAGGGAATAAAGCCTTTGGAGAGAAGATTGGGCCAGCCACTCCAGTGGGCTAAAGTCAATAGCTAATAGGCCTAGTCTATTTCTCTGCACCTTTACTTAATTCTTGGAAGACTCCTGAGAATCATTTAGTGAGTTGAGACATTGAATTAAAAGAAAAAATCTCTATCCTGACAACATTCTATCAGGAGCTACATGCAAGAAAAACATTTCAATATTAAATAAAGTTAATAAGTATAATGAATACTTGCAATAATGTAATAAGCAAAATGAAATGCTTAATTAGAAAGTAAAACTTATATCAAAAGAACTGTAGACCTCCCTATGAATAGCATGACTTCTACAATAAGAACAATTAAAGAGAAGAAAAATCATGAAACAACTATTGAGGTGTTAGTGAATTCTCTACCACCATAAAATGATTAAAAAAAAAACAAATGTGATGAAATAGAATCAAAATCAAATGTATATGTGTCATCATACTTGCTCCAATGACTATGAGCTTTTGATTATCTCTCCTCCACTCAGGATACATACATGATTGCCCTATACCTACCATATCACTTGTTATAATTACCATCAATACCCAAAATATATACACAACATCTATTATATTTTTTAGAAAAATAAACAAAAATGCAAACCAAGCTGCTGATTCCTAGTGAGAGAATCCTTAAATAAAAGAATAAGTAAGCATTACTCTATCCATAATCTCCTCCAAGTATCCTTCTCTATAAATCATCTGCCACATATTGACATGGCATTCTTTAGTAAACATCAGTTTTGTAAAATGACACGCATGCATATTGGTGAAGCACTTTCGTAAATATTCACAATTTTGTTTTTTTAAAAAAATTAAGGTATCCAGTTAATCAAAATCACTTTCAACAAGTTTCAACACTTGTTTTAACTAAAATAGTAATTAATTAGCACTTAATTTCACCAAACAAAAATGTAAGCACATTTTCACTGAGGAAAATTCTCAGCATTGACTTTCACCGAGTCTTAATTTAAGAATAAACAAAAAATTTATTAATTAAATCTTTTCCTTCAGAAAAATAGAACAAGGTTGAAAGCAAAAAAATTATATAGAAATTACCTTTTATGAGAGGGACAAGAATGGTGGTGCTTGAATGGTAGATAGCTGGGTTCGTGGTGGCTAAAAGGAATTTTTTTTTAATAAATATAAAGTTAAAAGACGTTCAGAAAAGCATGAAGAAAGCGATAAAACTACAATGAAGCTAGAACATAAGAAATAAATTTTTTCAGGTATATATTATTTAATATATTTTTTTTATTATTAAAGAATAAAGTTTTTGAAAAAATTATAATTTTAATTCTTCTTGCCAAAATTTTGTTAGTATTAGTTTAAGTCTTGTCAGTATGAGTAACAATATATTATCTTAACATTGTGAATATATAGAATTTACAACCACAAAAATTAAAAAAATAACTAATGAGATAAAAAAAATTAACTAAGGTGTGTAACAAAATATTGGCAACATATAATACTAATAATTAAATTAAAAGTTATTTAACTCATAAAAAATTAATAATCATCTAAAGTATAAGGATCAAATTAAAAGGGGAATGACAATTTAGGATAAAAATATTCAATTAATGCCATTTTAGGAACAAAACACTCCAAAATGATAGAAAGAAACCATGGTCTCAAATTGATCAAAATTTTAACTAGGAAATAACTTAAATACCCTTGTTAAAAAGTTTAACACTCAACTTCTGCTATTTATTATTTAGATTCTACGATTTGACACTAAGTTTTTCCTATTTTATACTGGACACATTATGACTAACAAAGAATTTAACTGATTAGTTCCAGAGTTTTACACTCAATTTTTGTTATTTACTACTTAAGTTTCACAATTTGACACTGAGCTTTCCAACCTGATTTTATACTAAGTTTTCTCAGTTAAATTTTCCGTGATGATAATATGTCTAATGTAAAATCGGGAAAGTTCAGAGTCAAATTGTGAAATCTGAGTAGTAAATAGTGGAAGCTGAATATGAAACTTTTTAATAAGGGCATTTAGATCATTTTTTATTTGAAATTTTTATCAGTTTGAGACTATGGTCTCTTTCTATCATTTTGTAATGTTTTGATTTTAAAATAGCATTAATTGAATATTTTGATCCTGTCATTTTTCCAATTGAAAATTGAGTGAATTTATAAGGATTAAAAGTTTTTGGAGTTGTTGCATCAATTCCCTGTTTTCTCATTTTCATGAACTTCATGCAATACAAAGAATACCTTATCATTTGGCATAGAGTCTGATAACAATTAGATTGCGAAAGTGGTTATGCCATTTTCTAATACTCCTTGTTTCCAATCTATCATTGTAATAAAGTCCCAAATGAGATGATGAATAGCATACCGATCTTCTTTCTCTGTCATCACATTGATCTGCTTCTTACACAATCTATTATAAGGCCAAGGCATATCTCTCTTTTGCTACAATTAAGGGGTCAGTTTGAGGATTTACTAAGGCCTCTTGAAGCTCTGAACCTATTGGAGTGCATTCTGTAGTGTCCTCATTGATCATGTCTCATGATTTTTTGCTTCACTTTGATCTTGATGGGTTTGGTTATGCATTAGAAGTGATCTGTATGCTAAGTTTACAATTGTTTGAATCAATGAGTTTCTTTCACTAGTTTTGAATATCTAAAAGATGACATAAACAAAAATAGGCAGAGTTTGGAAGCACAGGCTGACATTGATGATCTTAAGAAGCAAGTTGAAGACAATAAGATTGAGTGGCAGCACAAGGAGGAATATGAAGCTATGAGGAAACTGATTACTTTGTAGCCACCAAGATCAAAGACACAGAAGAATATGATGCTGAGTTATGTTGGAGATTATGGCAATAGATGTAAAGAACTTAGCTAGCTCAAAATTAGTGGAGATTCCAGCAACATGCCCTGCATCTTATGTCCCCAAATCAAATTTCATTTTGATTAAATTGTGAGGCTCTATGGTTGAGTTGTGTCAACAATACTTTGTTGCATTTCTTTTAAAGTTGTTATTTGGGTACTTGTTTTTCTATATTTTGTTTATAGCCTTTTGGATTAAAAGTCTGCTTAACAAGAAAATCAGAAGTGCTGATATAATCATTCTTCTACTTATTTTGTTGCAGGTGGACAAGTTGCAGAACACCACATAGACAGAGCAGAAGAATCTCATTGAGATGTGAACAAAATTGGTTCTACTGTTGTAAGATTAGTATCATCCTACAAGATTCATTTCTTTTCATTTCTAAAATTTAGGAGAAACCTCTATTTGTTTAACAATAATTAGTGATACACTCATGAAACTTACAGCATCTTAATGGGAACACTATTCTGACTGCTAGGATGAACCTTCATTTTTATGATAGTTGAGGCTGAGGTCATCAGTTTACTTTTTATGATCTTTGAGTTTCAACTTAAGAAAGCAAGTTATATTGTTTATCGTTTGTAAACAATTTAAATTGCTATATATAGATGCTTGTATGTATAATATGTGACAATCAAAACTTAAGAGATTTTGCTTAAGTAAAAAGTTTATAAGCCAAAAATTAAATTAAATTTGTGAATATAAAGAGTTTCCTTATTTTGATGAATAGACTTTAATAATCTGTGTCAATTACTTTATGTTAAGCAAGTGTTAGGAAAAGCGTGTTATAGATAGGCAGTTTGAATGTAATAAGGTTGAGTACTATGATCCAACATATGATGTATGATATTTCTGGTTACTTCAAATGAAATGTAGCATAAAAAAGGATCATACTGTTAGAACTTATCATCATCAGGAAAAAAAATAAAGGAAATATCTTCTTCAAATAATGTTAAGGTAATATCATTCCTTGCTTAGGAGGTATAAATAACACTTAACAACAATTAATGGAATTTTATTACATCAATTTATTGTTTGTTGGAGATTGTGCCCCTAGGCCAATCATTGTAATATGAACATTGTACTTCATTATAAAAAATAAGGTGTTTTTCCTACATTATTATATTGTCTGCATGTTTTTCTTTATAATAATATATTTGGATAAATCATTTTATCCTAAATGTCCATAACCAATCATCTTTGTGGGAATAATGATGAACTAAGGCTAGTATGATTTTGATTAATAATTATGTGATAATTATGTATGAAAATACAAATCAAAATCATAAGATCCTATTAGAGAATTGGCGCTGGATCGACCCATCATGAGATAGCTGCATGGATCAAGTCATAAGCATATCTCATATATAACCGTGTCACTAAGCCCTCAGACTTGAGATCACTATGGTTTCCTACATGGGGAATACTATACTTTGACATAGTCAAAGTTCACCTATAACAACCTACTTCCAATTACCTCTAGACTTGACCAAAACCTTCAAAAGCCAAACAAATGTAACCCAAACATCTCAAAACAACCTCCCAAAACTTCAGAATGTGAAAACGAACCAAACAACATCAAAATCCGGGCTGGGGTCATGACTGCTACAATACCACCGCGGCTATGGTCTTCCCTTGTTTCTCCATCGTTACTGGACTATCTGGCATCGTGGCTTGCTTCCTGGTGTCGTGGCGCCCCCTACTGGTTTCCATATTAGCAAAAACTCAACACCGAGGCAAATTTCCAATGCGCATAATTTTATACTTCGGCCTCCGATTGACTTGATTCCAACTCTTACAAGTTATTGTAGTCCTAATCTATCCATAGACACCAACTTCACCTTGATCCAACTCCGTATGGAGATTCTGGACCTCTGACACGGTTTTGGCCACTTATTGACCAAAACTCACCACTAACAACCTCAAATTCAAAGGCAAATAGTCACTAAAAGACCATTTATACAGGTCCAAAACCCCCCAAACCAACTTGTCCGAAGAGGTTTTACCTCAAAGGAACTATTTCTCTGAGATTTGACCCTCTTAAACCCCAACTTAACAAAACAGGCTACAAGCCCTAAAACACAGCAACGAGACCCAAATCCACTCTGGGCACTTAAACATCACCATACTGACTTCTCAACATCCAAAACCATGTAAATACCACAATACAATATACACAATTCCACATACATATCCATACATACAATGTTCATTTATACAATTCACATCTATGTCATACATTCCTTACAAAACATTCTATCCTACTTGGCACAAGATACATTATCCAAATTACATATAAACTACATAGACCTAGTATTCCCACGTTCGATGCTACTTCCTCGGCTTCTCAGGACTAGTGCCAGAACCGTCACCTGAAAGGTTAGTTTATGGGAGAGGGGTGTAAGACAATGTCTCAATAACTGGGAACAACCACACACACAGATATATATATATATATATCTTATACAATCCATGAATACAATGTGAAATAAATGGAATGCATGTCTCCCTCGCAGGGATCCCATCCTTATCCTCCCTAGCATATATATATTCCATCCTTATCCTCCCTAACATATATATTATTATATATCATATCATCATCACATCATTACCACCCAATCTGTCATATATCATAATCTCACAATGCCGTGTGGTGATGCTTGTGTATCATCATATAATCATCATCACCATGTCACAATGTCATGTATGCATCATGTCATGCCATGTCAATATCATTATCTCTAATCATCATCATCATCATCTAGCTGTGTGCATACCACGATATATAGAAAACAGTACACACAAGCACATCTATATCATTGTATGAAAGAAACATGCATATATACACAAATATACGTACTATCATACCATACAAGCAATATAATACAAACAAACACCCGGTTACCTCAACTATTAATACCACACATGTGAATTCCACGAACTTCTTGAGTTGTCCAACATGCTTGAACACCTTTCTGGCTACCAACCAACCTTCACAATATCACAATTCTTTAATTAACATAATATACCAGTTAACCAAAACCACAATTCAACCACTTTAGGCCTAACCCAAGGTTCCAACACCCCTTTCATACATCAATAAACTCTTAAGGACCATTCAAACACTACTCAATCACATACACTTCAGATTCCCAAGAGCCATAACCGAAAACAACCTAGGGTTAAGCTCAAATCATACATAAACCCTTCAAAACTCATAGCCAAGCATTAAGAGCACTAAAACACACTCCCTTAACCCTATTTCTTCCATTTCAATCGGTGGATTTCAGCCCAAATCACAAATCCCAACTCATAACCAAAAAACCCCACGTTCAATAGAAGAAAATGGACAAGGCGGAGTGGAGATCACTTACCCACGTGAATCCAAGTTCTTGGATACCGGAAAACACTCCCAATGGCTGAAATCTTTAGACCCTAGCAGAGCTCCATCGTTTCTCCTACATTTCTCCTTTGTCCATCCTACTAAAATGATCCGGATTTAAACAAAATCTCGATTCTCGCTGCGACTGCAGAACATCTCACCATGGCTCCACCAGTTTTTAGCTGGAAAGAGCCATTGGACATGCTCTCACTGCGACGTGGAGCTATATTTTTCTCTACTTGAGCCTTCCCCTGTCCTATTTTCCTCTGGTTCTGAACACAATGCCAAGAAAGATGTCATGAAGGGGGTTACATCACCTTTAATCGGGAGATCATAAAGGCTATGATCGAACATAGTAGAACTCGTGTGGAGGAAGATAAATGGTCAAGATGGAATTTGTCCCTCTAATTAATTGAGAGATATATCTAGGCCCCTCGATGAGTAAGACTGAGAAATACATAGCCGTGGTTGAATGGAAGAGTTTCCATTATTCTATTAGTCTGCTCGAAGATCGAGAAAGTAATGGTCGAGTAAAATTAGGATGACATTTCCATGCATCATACTTGACCCATATATCATGAGACAAAAATGGATGTGATTATGTAATATAATAGGTTACATCGAATCTTCGATCTCATATGATTTAGGTAGTCACAATGTCTTGCTAGAGGCCACTTGTGACTTGTGGGTCTAATAGTGTTATTAGCCTACTGCCAACATCATATGGGCCTACAAGGTCACACACAAGAATAGGCCAACTCGAGTTATAATGTCCAGATTAATTGAATCTAAAATGTGTCTAGATTCAATGAATTTAATGTTCAATTTAGGATGATAGAATTTATATATATATATTTGATGTATATATATTAAAATTTGAAATATATATATGTTTGATATATTGTATATTTGATATATATATTATTTCAAAAAATATATATTGTTCAAATTAATTCAAATTAATTAGTTTTAAATTTAATTCTATATGATAGATTTAAATTTAAACTAATGTCATTATCTAAATTTGATTTAGATTTGATACTAAATTTGATTTATATGATAAATTAAATCTAGATTTGATTCTGGATAAAGATTAGATAGTTAGTTTAAATTTAATCTATTAGATAGATTTAAATTTAAATTAATCTATTTAATTAATATTTAATTTAGTTTAAATTATTGATTTAAATTATAGATTTAAATTAAACAAATATAAAAATCCTATCTACATATTGATATAGACTAGGGTATAGAATATATAATTTTCGAATCACCCTCAAGAGAGAGCAATCTTATACTCAGAGAGTGAGACTATACGGACGAATGATGAATAGTAGCTGTATGGACGAGCAATGTACGGATGTACAGACATCACAACCAGAGGTGCTAGCATGCTCTTCAAGTTAGATTCACCGTTCGTGTAGATACTAGTAGAGGGAGTTGACCAGTTGCGTTATTTCCTAGAGTCTAACGAATCGAAAAGAATACCAAGGGATGCACAGGAGGTAAATTCTTTTCTACATCTCAATCTGAACAACGTTAATGGATCCATGAGAGGGAATTTCTTTTTTTCATGAAGTGAAAAAAATCAAATTGCTAATTTAACCATTCTGATTTTGTTTGTTTGCCCAAAAAAAAACCATTTTGATTTTGTTCAACCAAGATTTTTTTTCACCTTTGTTTGATTATCTATAAAATCTAAAACTTCATGATGATTCAATTCATATGAATTAGCTTAGAAGCATAGTTATCAAAATCATATCATTGACAATTCGAATCAACAAATCACAAAATTATTGGTATCAATGAATGGATAAATCAAAAGCAAATAGATAAGTCAAAAGCTATGGTGTACAAATTTCGTTGGTAGGAAAAAAAAAGTTTAATTTGAGGCCAAGCTGGGTCTTTTCCCAACTAGAAGCCCTTTACAGGTGCAACTAATTAAAAGTGTCAATATATTAAATCAATAAATTAAAATTAAAAGTTTATAACAATAAAATTAATATCAATTAAATGCTGTGTTGATTCATATTGTCAAGAATATAATGTACTTGGGTACAAAATGAATCGTGAATAGATAATTATTAATTGTGTGGAAAATTTCATCTCCATCTCCTTGCAAACACTGCTAGAAAAGGACAGCATTGGGAACAAAGTAAAAGGTACGCATTTCCAACTGTATATATAAACAAAAGATGATCAAAGAATCTAGCAAAAGCAAAAAGGCAAGGAAAAATTTAGGAATATTCCTAAAATGGATTAATGAAATATTTGTTTTTATATAATATATAACATTAACAGTACATTAAATTCAGATTCTCAAAAAAGAAGAAGAAGAAGTCAGAATGAATAAATTATAATTGTACAATCAATTTTTTTTTGGCCATATAGTATCTTAACTATTCATATTTTTTATTTAATTACAAATAATTATGGATTTTGATCCGACTGGAATAGGAGAATCCTGTTATAGATATAGAAAAATAAGATTATAAGGACTCGGAAGGGCATCCAGAAGATAATTTACATGAAGTTTTATTGGAAGTGAAAGTAGCTTTGGTCTCTTCGGAATGGAATGATGAATGAGACTATGTGTAAATATGTATAAATATATGAATGTAATGAGATCATAAGAACTTATGTACGAATGGAAGATAATTACTTTTATTGGAAGTTTTGAGTGTATCATAAGCAGTCATAAGTAGGAAGTATAATAAAATGATTATGTAATGAGATCATAAGAACTTATGTACGAAGTTTACTTATGTAAATAAAGGTATTATGTTTATAAATGTTATCTGAGTAGAATGATCATGCATTGTGAATTTATTATTATAAAAATGGAATGAAGATGAATGAAAAGGTTCGCATTAGAAGACGAATAAGAATAGAGACTCCTGAACAAGGAAAGACACCATAGGGTGATCTTTTGCAAGTTATTATGAATAAATGAGATCAGTAGCAAAGGATTTTTGAAAAGTTACAGTGAACCTTAGACACTCAGAAACAACTTCAAGAAACTATAGTTGAAATTTCATCTTTGAGGCAATATCAGCCGCAGGTACCCTAGGTTGTACTAATGAACCTAGCAGTGAGAATAAAAATTAATCATGCTAACCCGCAGTATGTATTAGCTTAGTTCTAGAAATGATGTCCTCCCTCATTTTAAGGTTTGAAGTACAAATGTTTGAGGACTGGATACTGAGTTTAGAAAAGATTTTCAGATTAATGGGATATTCCTTTAAATGAAAGCCCTATAGGCTATCTGTTTACACACTTAAGAAAAAGACAGATAGATGGTGGATTAATGCTGAGTTGATCCTGAAAGTTCGAAACATACCCTTGACGAGGAAATTATTCTGTAATCTTTTATGATAAATATTTCTTGCAGTCAGTTAGAGATGAGAAAGAAGATGAGATCATTATGTTTCGATTAGCGATGGATTAGTCAGTAAGTAAGTACGAAGCCACCTTTATACAGTTAGTGCGGAATTCCATCTAGTTATAATAGTATGATGGCTAGAGGTTGAAGACAGAAAAGCAAAGAAGAGGAATAAAGCCAGTCATCAGAGAAAGGAAAGCCTCAATACAAAGTGTGTGATTTAGTATGCTGGTAGAGGCTAGCAGAATGAAAGGGAATAATTTGAATTATCAAATTTTTAGGTTTGTTACCTAGTAAATATTAAAGAAGCTGCTACTGACAAAAGTGAGAAAAGTAGAAAGAAAATGAAGCTATGAAATAATCACAGCAAGAAAAGAAAGATACTCTTCTCGATTATAGTTTTCCCTTACAAGTATAAAGTATCGTTTCATGAAAATCTGGCCTAAGAATAATATATTGGCATAAGGGATTAGTCTTAAGGATAGCTAATTGTAGTTGCTAGATTAATTGAGGATGTTTTACATATTATTTATTTACCTTAGGTCTTGAATTCTTTCAGAGTTAGATCATAGTTAGATCCTATCAGTAAAAAGATAATGTAGGATCACAGAGTATCCTAGCAAGGCTTAGAGATCATAATAGATCTCATGGTCACTGTAGACCAATAACGAGGTTGCAATAGACCTCTACAAAGAATGAGATGATGAGCCCTATAGTATTGATAGTTCTTTGAAAAAGGATGACCTAGGATGATTTTAGAAAGATATAAAGCCTCATTAATCAGCAGCTAGTATGAATGTTCACCTAAGGCTTTTCTCGAATGTTCAGCCACTGACTCAAAAGTAGCTAAGAAATATGATGGTGGGTGATGATAAGTTGAAAGGTAAATACCCCACATATGAAATGAAAGTGGTATTAGTGGCAAAATGTTTTCAATGATAAATGAAAGAGACCAGTAAGAAATAAATGATAGACAAAAAAAAGAGAAGAAAAAGTAATTATAAAAAGAATCAGTGTGAAGAAACTAATGTATAAAGGAAGATAAGTTAGAAGAAGAAGTAGCCTTAGAAGAAGAAGTAGCCATGAGAAAGGAAATGAAAAGACTAATGTATGATCAAGGAAAGAGGTTAATCAGCCCATGAACTGTGATAATTCCAATGAGTTTGGGCTAGATGAATTCTTTAATGAGGATGGTAGCTTCTTCCAACCAAATCAAGGACTCCAAATCCAAATAGATGTTAGAGGTATCTATGAGGGATGTCATGTGGGATTTGGAGGATATGTTTTAGCTGTGTATTCCTTGAGTGTTAGATTAGAAGCAAAGAAATTTTTAGAAGGGCATCTTGATTATATGCTCCCTTAAAGTTAACGGGTTAAGCAAGTACTGGATGCCATAAGAGGATTACAAGCTCTATAATGGTATCAAGAATTGTTTAGAATTAAGTATACCATATTTTGGGAAATTGTCTCATTGGCTATACATTCAGGCAGTATGTTATTATAGAAAGAAGAAGTTGAAGTGTTAGAAGTCTCAGAAAAAGAACTAGAGAAAGATCCAAAAGAAGATCCGATGGAAATAATAGATGACAATAATAGGTTTGCCATTAGTACTGAAACCCCGTAAGTCTAGTATAGCAAGAGATGATGCAAGTATAAAGTAATGCAAATGTAGATATAAGTTACAGGAAGAATATGTATGTATGATGTTCAAGGTATAAATTATGAAGCAAGAAAGGAGAAAATAGTGGCAGGCAATTTAGGGAATTACGAAGCCTTGAGATGGTAGATTGCTAATCTTGGTATGAAAACTAGCTATAGAAAGAAATGTTTATGGCCGAAAGATCTCATAATGAATGACATCTTTCGTTAGCTGCCAAGGTGGGAAAAATGAAGGTTGCTCTTGGGAAAAAGCCCAATTGAGTCAAGATAGTAGCTCTTGGGGAGAAGCTCAATTGAGCCAAGAAAGATGAAATCCTTCATATGATAAAGGCTACCAAGGCGAGGTAGATGAAAGGTAGCTCCTGGGGTGATGCCCAAATAAGCCAAAAATGGTGAGAGGCTTAAGGATAGATTCTAACTGAGTTAGCAAGAAACTTTTGAAGGGTTAAAAAGTCCCCCTTAAGTTGCCAAACCACTAATTAACCTTAACTAGGTAATTATGGAAGTTATGTATGAAAACAACAAAGTAGAACAATGAGAAGTAATGCAGAGAAAAGAGTTAATGATCACTGTCTTAATACCATTAAGACCCCAACCTATAAAAGTCAAGAGATCATAAAGGCTATGCCAAGATAAGCAAAAGTATTGGGTTTGAGAATATGTTTATACATGAAGGCAGAATAGTAAGTTGAGACTCTAAGTTGACACAAATTAGAGTAATGAACAAAGAAGTACAACAAGTATAAGCAATGAATAAAAATAAAAATGGTGATGAAATGCAATTATAAGATAGCAAACAAATTGTTAGAAGAAAGATGAAAGTAATGGTTGAATGCCCTAAAAAAAAATTAAGCAATCAAGTATTTAGAAGTCACAAATGAGTTATGGCTTAAAAGGAAGTCATTGCTAATATTTTATAAGACAAAGTTTGGTATGAGTATAAGCAGAACCCCTAAGCATTCAATAGTTAAATGAGCTCAAGTGAGGGAAGTTTCAAAATGGTGATCTATTGAGAAGTACTGAAAGATGAGAAAAATGTAAAGAGTAAGAAAGAAAAGATGTGCTGATTATTAAATAAGGGGCACTATAAAGTTATAATGAAGCCAAATAGTCTTACCAATGTACCTGTTAAGACTACATGAATAAAAGTATAAGTAGTATAATGATGGTTCTCAAGAATGATGTGTTAAGGTACTCCGAATTTGTAATGAGCATGAAAGATGATTGAGAATTTTTAAAATATTTTAAATAAAATTATTTATTCACTTACTAAACTCAGTGAATGTAGCTCATGAAGTATGGTCAATAGGTTATAGAAGCTCCCAAGGGTCGCAGTAGATCCTAGTACAGCAAGTAAAGTTATGAGTGGGAGAAACGAAAAACCGGAATGAGATGAGAAATTTACTAAGTCTAGTAAGATGTTATAAAAATTTTATCATGAAAAATTTTTCTCAGATTGTCTTACTGCTTGATTAAAAGAAAAGTTGTGGGAAAAGTGGTAAGAAATGAGTTGAAAGAGGCTAAATCCCATCCCCTATGATGATTAGCCCTGATCCAATAATGACCCTAGGGGTCTATAATAATGAAAGAAATTATGGATCAACCTGCATATGAGTAATAAAATAGGGTTGAGTTAAGGATAGTAGCCTATATTTTATATGATAAATTCTTATATAAAAGAATATGTTTCCACACATAGTAGCAGTGATTAATGCTCTTAAGATACGGAGTGTGATAAGTTGAAGTGA
Organism: Adenanthera pavonina; assembly: GCA_026686845.1. Lineage (NCBI taxonomy): Eukaryota > Viridiplantae > Streptophyta > Magnoliopsida > Fabales > Fabaceae > Adenanthera > Adenanthera pavonina. The sequence continues at coordinate 19,566,156 of JAIVEN010000004.1, forward strand.
GTTATAATCTCTATGGTTTTCCCATAGAAGTATAATGAGACCACCAAGAACCTCGAGTCACAATGAAATAAAGGACAAGTGGACTTGAAGGAAAGAAAATGAAAAGAAGAAAAAGATGGCTTTGTAAGTGCCATACAAGCAAAGCTAATATAGTCAGCGTATTCTTAGTAGAAAGATTATTTATGTAAAAAGCATAAATTTATGAAAACTAAAGAAATGAATGATGTTAGGTGCTGAAGAAGAGACTATAGCGTGAATAAGAAAAGAAAGTAATGAAAGCGAGGATGATAATTAAGAATGGGTATGTTACAGGGAACTTCTGATGCCCCTAAGGTAGAATAAGATTACAATGTCCTCAATATTTCTCAACATGAAAAGCAGTAGCCAGATCTTTCAAATGTTCTGAATGGAGGAATGAGACCAAACTGAAAAAGTTGACTTCTAAGTCAGACAATTAAAATATGAAAATGTTTCTCTATTGATAATGGTTTGGAAATTGGGAAATAAAAGGAAGGAAGTAAGAGATACAAGTATGTATCTAAATTTCGAGGATAAAATTTATTTTAAGCGGGATAGAATTATAATATCCCATTACTAGATATAAAGTAATAAAAGAGGAAGAAATAAATGATAACATAAAATATACAAGAAATTCATAAAAATGGACATACATCGTTTTACGTGAAATAGAGCAATGAGGCCATTTTTCCAGGTTGGACGTAAAAATGAGAAAATTATATTTTTACCCCTAAAAAATATAAAAATGATATTCACATCCCAAAAGTATTAAAATTTACATGCAGAAAGAAATAGAAAAGCTTTGGGAAATATTACACCTAATGACCTGAACGTTTCAGAAATTATAATTTAACCCTAAGTCAGGAGTAATTTTGTAAATATGTAAAATTCTGTCAAAAGGAATCCCTTGATGAGAGAAGTCCAATGGTATATGGCACTGAGAGTTAATGTTCAAGAATAAAGAAATAATTAGTGTTGAGTGTCTAAAAGTAACAATAAATTGATAAAGTAAACTGTGGGCTCTACCGATGGTTAAAACGTAATCAGGACATGATATGGGTCATACATAGATATCATTTGGCACATGATAATTATTGAAATATAAAAATAAAATTAGAATAGCCCTGTAGCCCAAAAATGCTAAATTACTGTAAAAAATAGTTTTATCGGTACGGTTAAAAATTACCCAGTTCAAAACATATCTGCACCAGGAAAAATTGAGCAATCTTGGACACTTAAACCACTCATTTCCTGCATGTTTAGGGCATTTTGAAAACTTCCTCAAGAAGTTGTCACTTTTGACCAAAAAGTAATCTAAGTTTAATTAAGGGTTAATTATGATTAAGCTACATAATTAACCATTTAATCACTCACTTTTCCACTTCATTTTCATGAGCAAGCAGCAGCAAAATAGGGGCTAAAAAACACAAAGAGAGAAGTGAGAAAAGAGAGAAGGTAAAAAAGAAAGCTCAAGGAAATCAAAGGTTCAAGTTGGTAAGTTAACTTTTATCACTTCAAGCTTGTAGTATATGGTCTTTAAAGCATGGTCCATGGATTATATTTCCTTCCTTCTTATCTTAGGGATCTTTCCATGACATGATTTAGCAAGAAATGGAGTTTTTCAATCATAAATCATAGGGGAAATGATAGAATGTTCATTTAAAGCTTGAATATGCAAGTAGTTTGTTGTATAACAAAGTGTAGCAATTTTTCTTGAATTCCTCTGATTTTTTATGAGCTAATGTTCATACTTAGAGTTGGAATTTCATAAATTGGACCTCAAAAATGGGTTCCCCATGGTCCAAAACCTTAGGAACAAGTGATGATTTCTTGAAAAAGCTTAAGATTAAGAAAGTGAAATTTTTAGGTTTTTGAAGCTTAATTCAGAATGAATAGTAACCATACCTAGTGATGGAATTTGGTAATTTTGAGGCCATATTTGGATTCCTTATGAAAAATTACATGGAATAGAGGTATAATTCATCATTTTTGAGCTAGGAATGAATTTTTGGTGAATTTTTGAAGAATTAGGGTTTTATGAACACTTTTTGAAGAAAGTCATGGAAACATTAGCTTGAGTAATTGTTTGATGATATGTTTAGGTTTGAGGAAGCCTAAGAAATCTTGGAGAAGTGTTAGAAGGTCCAAGAAGTGTTGGACAAAGTGTGGGAAGCAAGGAAGTACTATAAGATAAATAATTGTATTTACTGACATCACATTGTCATGATTGTTTCTTTGATATTTGACACTATGACATATGTATGAAATGTTGATTTGTGATATTTCTATGTTGTTGGCTGAGTTGTATGAGGGGTTTGGAGCCCCGAGATATCCATTTTACAAAATGAAACTCTACCAAAATTTTTATAAAATGTATATGTTTCCAATGTGCCTATGTGATAAACTATGTTTACTTGATGTTTTCATGCTCAATATGATGATATGATGGTATGTATGGGATTTATCTAATGAGATTCTTTGAGTCTCACCCTCCCACATATTAACCATGATTTGGTAGCAACAATGGCAAGACCTCCAAGGAAGAGAAGGGAAAGGAAAAAGAATTTGGTTTTTAAATTGATAAAGCCAGCATTGGTCATGAATTTCGAGCTTTTGAATAAATTTGTAAATGTGAGGTTAAATATGTTTCTTCAAGTTTTTATGTTCCTTTAAGTCCTAGCAAATGTATGGCATCATATGAAGATGAAATATGGTCATGTACATATCTTACAATTTTTGTATTGTAAGTATTAGGATACAAATGGTCATTCTAACTACTACCAAATGATCGTAGTGCAATATGTGTTTTTTTATGTATAAAGTATTAATCTTATATATACTTAAAAACCAAACAGAAAGAGGTTTCATATGGTCTAAAGATCACTCAATTTGGATGAGTGTATGATTTATAGTGAATTTTCGAAATTAGCCTAGAAAACTGGAATTTCTGAAATTGACCATATGAACAATAGAAATTCATGAAATTTACTGTGTAAGTTGGCCAAGTAATTGCTCTTATTGATATTTTTTCCATGTAGATAATGTTTTAAGTTATCCATAGAGACTTGAATCACTTTTATGTGATTATTATTGAATTAGTTATGATTTTCTGAAGTTCAGTCGGGAAAAAGAAATTTGATTAAATGAATAGTACTCAAAGTTTGGAAAATTTTATTATAACATTTATGTGATTCAATTTCTAATTAAGTATAATTGGTCTCTAATGAGGCCTAATACATGGGAAACGATCCTAAATAGAGGTGTTACTCACATCATCATCCATTGCACCAATTCCATACATAACATTTCATGGTACATTAAGAATCATATTAGCATAGAAATATAGATGACAAGGCATATACAAGGTATTACATAATATCTCAAAATATATGTTCATAACTTGAACTTTCATTTCTTTCCTTCCTCCATAGCTCCCTTGTCTCTATTGCCATTACTTGTGCTTAACATATTTATCACTTTGGAAGAGTGAGATTCTTTTGAATCTCAGTAGTATTACCCAATCATACAACCATATCATCATAACAATATATAGAAATATCATGGATCCTCACAAAAAGATACAATGCCACAATATTTTATAAAAATTTTGGTAGAGTTTCCTTTTATATTTTGGATATCTCGGGTTGCAAAACCATTTCAAACAACTCCACCAACATTTGAGAGAAATCATAAAACATCATTCATGGCATCAATCAATTCATAGAAAACATAAATTCATCATAGGATAATATAATGCATAAAAGGGAAAATACTACCTTTATGCTTCCACTTGCTCTTCCTTTGAGTTTGATCTCTTCCAAACACGTCCCCAAGCTTCCTTCACCCTAAATACATCATCAATTAGGGTCATATGCCACTGTTTCATGCACTTACTTCACAAAGTGCTCAAACTAATCCTAAAATTCTATCATGTTCATCTTAAGCTTAATCATGAAACCTATACTTGTTCCTAAGGTTTTCCACCATGATGAACCCTTTTTTGGCATCAAATTTAAGAAATTCTCACTCTAACATACTCTATTAGGCTGGCCAAAATAGGGAAGTAAGAGAGAATAAGTGATTTCCATGCTATTTTCTTCAAACTCTTCGAAACCATACCCTCTCAACTAGTTCTTGCCTTCTAGCATATTTCTTGCATGAGAACTCAATTCTTTTCACCTTCCTAACTTAGATTAGATTTGAACTTGAGAAGAGGAAGAAGAAAACTCCATGGAACTAAGCCAATCAACTCAAGAAACTAGCTTGAGGTAATATGATAACTTACCTTGCACTTAGTCTTCAAGTTCCTAGCTTTGCCTTTCTCTTTTCCTTCCTCTCTTCTCCATGCCAAATGCCCTCCTTTCTTTGCCATTTCTATGCTTCATAACTTACTTTGTGCAGCACTTGAAATGATCAAGGGGAAAGAGATGTAATAGCTTGAACTAATCATAGTAAAGTTGGTTTAACTTTGAGTAAATTAACAAAGCCTTCTTGAGTATACAATTTGGTTGTTAGATTAGCTAGCTTCCCACGAGGGGGGTGAATTGGGAAGTTTAAATTTTCTTCAAAATTGTGATAGAACAGTGATAGTCAAGGTTGCAAAAAATAAAGTACAAAATATAAGAGACAGTTGCAAGGTAGAAGAGGAGACACAGAGATTTATCCTGGTTCGGTCTTCTTCATTTGGCCTACGTCTAGTCCTCAGGTCACCACCTGAGATTTTTCATTATCTTGTAAGAATTCAATGGGCTCCTTGCATGACACAATACAACCTTGTGCTATGTTTTAAGAGCTTTCAAATTTACATTCTGCACTCTAACAGAGTGTTTTCCAAATCCCTTATGAAAACCCCTTACAAGAAAATCTTTTTTGTACAAGATGAAAAACTCTTTATATAGAGTAAATAAGACAGCTAAGGTGCAATAAACGAAGTGTAAGTGGGTAGAAGACTTTGACTAATAATTTCAGCAGAATTTTGGTATTTACAGCATAAATTTCTCACCCACATCTTTAAATAAAGTTCTATTTATAGATTTGTGACTTAACTAGGCATTAGACAGAAGATCTAGCCATTAGAGATGTTACCCAATGGTTACTCTGCAAAACTAGCCATTTGCCAACTGCATTTAATGCGTCTCACACACTGAAATTCAAATTTTCGGTGTCAACAGACAAATTTCACAGAGACCATAAGCTAAAGACTTTAATGTTAAACTTTCAAAATTTGTCTGTTCAATAGTAAAATTTGAATTTTGATTTTATCAAATATATCCTATGTTAAAACATGAGAATTTTCATATTCAAAGTGCATCGGTTGAGTGTGAACAGTTGTCTCATGTTTCTACTGTGCACTCAAAATTCAAATTTTGGGAGGCCAAAATTCATCTGTTAGAGCTTAGCTTAACATGACACAAAAGTTCTTTCAGAAATTCAAATTTTGTAGTTTCAAAATTTATCTGTTAGAGACACCTTTGAGCACACTTACAAGTCTTCATTCTAAAATTCGAGATTCAAAATTCGTCTGTAAGAGGACTATTTTTAAAATCTTTTTCTGCTTGAATATCAGACCAATATTGACATGACTGCAGACAAATTTTGCACTTTCCACTAACTATACCTGACTCGAAATTTGAATTTCAATACCTGAAATTCGTCTGTCAAAGGTGATATCTTTGGAACTTCAAATTTTAGTTAGCAAAGTTCAAATTTTAAACAAAATATATAAGGTTTACTAATTCAAATTTCGTCTATTAGTCAATATTTTTCAAATTTAATATATGTTAACATAGGATAACATGAAAAACATATATAAATGTAGTGAGAGTTTAAGCAAGTAAAAATCATAAACTTTTACCCTGTGTACATTGAGAGAAATCCTAAAGACTAATTCTTCACATATTTCTTCTTGGATTTCTTCACTTGTCGGCTCCTATATTCCTTTGATATCATCCTTCCAAGCTCTAGTTGTTTAGAATAATCAAAACACTTCATTCAACATTGTTTACGTCACTTCCTCTTTTTGTTCTAAAATTTTCAGCTCCTAAACTCACTAAATCAGACCACTTTAATCTACCAAGGTGAGAGAAAAATAGGCTCATTAACCCACTTAATTATTATAGTGAGCTAGCTTAAGTTTGTTTAACAAAAAGTAATTGCGTCCTTTCCAGGTTTTGGAAGAAAATATTAAAGTATTCTTTATCCCCACATGGGCTGCTTCCAACACGTCACTTTATGAAATTTTTAGCCAAAAATTACTTCTCACATTTTAATGGACCAAAATACCCCTTACTAATTAAATTTACTCATATCGATTAAATATTTTCATCGTAAATATCATTAAATTGGTACAGGATTACTCTAAAAATTAATTATAGATTAAAATCATCATCTTGTCCCAAACTATATTCGGGTAAAGTCAATTTACTATCTTTGACCTGGTACTGCTTTGCTGCAGTCTGAAATAACCTTTATCGGGTAAAATATCAACTTTTACTCCAACTACTCATAATAAATTTATACTAACTTTATTAAATACCAATCAACATTCCATTGGGCTTAACTCATTAAGACCTTTATTTTGACTATAATTTTTCATATTTACAAAATTACCCTTGACCCGGGCTAATTTATAATTTTTAAAACTTTTGGGCCTTTCATAATTCTCCCCAAGGACTAATATGCAATAAGATTCCTTCTTTTTGGAGACTAACTTGCAAAGTATTTTCATTTCTATGGGCAAAATTATGATTTTCTCATTTTCCAGTCTAACCTGAAAAATGACTAGTTTACCCTTTTTGTTTCTTTTTGTGTCCCTCAGTTTTTACTGTTTCTCTATATATTCTACGCTATTAGAATTTTTTCCTTGGGTCTTCAATGAAATTTTCACATTTTATTCCCTAACATAGGAAATGACCTGTCTACCCATGAGTTGGGTCAATAATATAATTACCAATTTTTCCGGATACTTTCTTGTAAATTTTCCCAAATACCAATTTTTTTATTATTTCTTTTTCACTATTCATATTAACTTTCAAATTGGTCTATCTCTCAACATAAACCTTTTGGCTACGCAATACTTATACTGTTGCGCTCAATTTGGGCAAGCGTCCATTCAAATGGTATATTGTATACCTTCCAAGGTATGTTTTAGAATTAATTTTTGTTAAGGACTTTATGAAAAATTAATTCCAATTACTCACTTCCTTTCCCATCTCTTCATGCATTTTATGGCATTCTGTAAAAATAGAGATATTACAGATGAAGTTCAAAGAGAGTTCAAAGTCACCCCCTTTGACAGACGAACTTTGAACTTCAAAGTGCGAATTTTGAAATGAGAACTTATGAGTCTCGTTTAAGCATACTTTTGATAGAAGAACTTTGTAGTTAAACATTCAAATTTCATATAGGAGAACTTTTGTGTCATGTTGAACATGCCTCTAACAGATAAATTTCAACTTATGAAATTTGAATTTTGAGTGCACTGTGAAAATGTGAGACAAACTATTCAACCCCAATAGGTGCACTTTCAATAAGAAAATCTATATGTTCTAACATGGGATATCTTTGAGAAACTCAAAATTTGAATTCACATTTGAACAGATGAATGTTGAAGTTCAATGTTGAAATCCTTAACCTTGTGTCTCTATGAAATTAGTCTATTGAATGCCAAAATTTGAATTTGGCATGCCAGACACATTAAATGCAGTTGGTGAATGGCTATTTCAGCAAAGTAACTATTGGTTAAAGTTTCTAATAGCTATATCTTATGTCTAACGACTAGTTAAGTCACAAATCTATAAATAGAACTTTATTTGAAGTTATGAGTAACAAATTTAAGTCTATTTTGCAATAGCTCTACTAAATTTATGTGTCAAAGTATTTTCAACCACTCACTTCATTTATTGTGCATGAACTTTCATATCTACTCTATTCTAGGGGAATCACAAAGGGTATTGGGAAATACTTGTAAGAGTGTTGAATAAAAAATTTGAGTGTTCTTAGAATAGAACACGTGTCTTGTACTGAGGCATTGCGAAAAGCCCATTCTATTCTTGCTGATAGTGAAAATCTTAAGTTATGGCTTGAGGACTAGATGTAAGTCAAGTGGATTAGACCAAACTGTTAGGTCTACTAGCTTCCTAAGAGGGGGTGTGAATTGGGAAGATTGAAATTTTTCTGCAAAAGTGTAAAAGAGCAATGAAAGTAAGAGTATCAGAAAAAATAGAGTGCAAAATATAACAAAATAGTAAGTAAGATAAAGGATAAAAAGATACTGAGATTTATCTTGGTTCGGTCTCTTTTCTTTACCTATATGCAGTCCTCAAGCTATCACTTGAGATTTTCCACTATCTTGCAAGAATTCAGTGGACTCCTTACAGTGACATAGTATAGCTTTATGCTTTGTTCCAAGAGCTAACAACCTTACTCTCTACACTTTAGCTAAGTACTTCCCAAATCACTTGTGAAGTTCCCTCACAAGAAAATCTTTCTTCCAAATGAAGATAAGATTATTTACAGCAATATAAACTCTCTAATCTAGAGTATGTATGACAATTGAAGTACAATGTATGAAGTGTGTGAGAGTAGAAGGCTTTGTTTAAAGAATTTGGCAGAGTTTCAGTATATACAATGTAATCTTGTTACATACACCTTCAAAATAAAGTTCTATTTATAGATTTATATCTTAACTATACATTAGGGACAAGATCTAGCCGTTAAAGACATTACCCAATAGTTACTATGCAAAACTATCCGTTTACCAATCGCATTTAATGTGTCTAACATCCAAAGTTTGAATTTTGGGGTGTCAACAAACGAATTTCATAGAGACCATAAATTAAAGACTTTAACGTTGAACTTCGAAGTTTTTCCATTGTAAAGCAAAATTTAAATTTTCATCTTTGACAAATATTTCCCATGTTGAAACATACGAATTTTCAAGTTTAAAGTTCTTCTGATAAGAGTGAATAGTTGTTCCATATTGCTACAGTGCATTCAAAGTTCAAATTTTGGTGCCCAAAATTCATCTGTTAGTGAGCAACTCAATATGGTACAAAAGCTCTTTTTTTCAAAATTTGAATTTTCAAAAACCAAAGTTCATCTGTCAGAAATACCTCTTATCAGATTTATTCTAAAATTCAAAATTCTGAAGACCGAAGTTCGTCTGTCAGAGGGATACCAGAACAGACTTACACATTGTTTCTCCAAAGTTCAAATTTTCAAAACTAAAGTTCGTCTGTCAGAGGAATGACTTTGATCTTCTTTTTAAACTTTACTTTCAGATAAACTTTGACATTTCTTCAGATAAATTTTTCATTTTTCACAAATTGTGTTTCACTCAAAATTCGAATTTTCACAGTTTGAAATTCATCTGTCAAAGGCAATAGCTTTGTAAGTTCGAATTTTAGCCTTCAAAGTTCAAATTTTCAAGGTAGCATACGAAGTTTAACAGTTCAAAATTCATCTATTAGTGAGTATTTTTCAAATATATCGTAAGTTAACATATAATTATTTGAATAACATATTTTAAAAACATTTGGTGAAAGATCAAAACCTTTTACTCTTTGTGATTACATTAAGAAATCCTACAACTTAATTTTGTGCACATTTCTTTTGGAACTGACTTGAGATTTCTTATACTCCTTTGATATCTTCCTTCTAAGCTCTAAATGTTTGGAATCATAAAAAATACTTGATTTAACACGAACTAGGATAAATCTCTGAGTCCTCTCTTCCCTTATCATACATTTATATTGATTTTTCTTGTACTATATTTTTCTCTAAGCTTTTGCTTTCACTATAAATTTGTGTTTTTGTAGAAAAATCTTAAACTTCCCAATTTACCCCCCTTTGGGAAGCGATCAATCCTAATAGTTTCCACCTTATACTATCACTACGAACCATGATTGTCTCCATGAATCAGCAAAAGAACCATAATTTAGTTCAAACCTAATAATTCTTCTTCGAAAATCATGATGAAAATAACAAGTTGAAAGCTACAAAATTCAACTTGTCCATGCCCTACAAGATTAGGCCAAGTTTGGGGTTTCCAAATCCTAGCTATTTTCTCATGTTTGTTTAGTTGTTTTATATTTGGATACAGCTAGAATGAATTAATGATTATTACTCTCTTTTGCTCTTGAATTTTTCTTATTTTTCCAACTTTTCTAAGATTTAGCTTTAAGAATCATTATATTAAATTGACACTAATTCATTCTTTATACCTTTGATGTTTGTGAATCAATCTAATACTAATTAGTCCTATATAAAACAAATTTTTGTTCACTTCATGCAAGAAAAAACCCTTTTGGTTAGCAAACTCTATCACCTAATATTTAACACAGCTGGAATGAATTAACGATTACCACTCTGCTTTGCTCATGAATTTTTCTTATTTTTCCAATTTTTCTAAGATTTAGCTTTAAGAATAATTATATAAAACTGATCCACTAATTTTTTTTTATCTCTCTAGTAACAACCCTAAATATTTGGATTGATAATTAATTGATTGATCTGGGTATCTTTTTCTTTTAGAGACTCAAATTGCATGGATGTATGGGAGAAATAATTAGGAAACAAATTGTTTTCTTTTAAGACATTCATGGTTCCCAAAATTTCTGGGAGTGATTTTTAAGGTAAGTGCTCTTGTTTATATTTTTATCGTATGGAAGACTCTTCAAGCTTTGAAACAAGCTAAATATCACTCAAATTTGATTTTTTTTAATTAATGATGAATTTTTTAAGTTCAGCCAATAATAAACAAAACAATACCATGCCATGTAATGAAATATTTGTGTCATGGCATGTGAAGAAAAATTTTTGTATAAAGGTGCATGTTAAGATAGCCAGAATAGTGATTTTTTAGGGTTTCCACAATGTCTCTACTAGGGGCCCAATTTGTGGTAAATCGGATGCTATGTAACCCCTTGATTTGTATATAAATTGGTTGTGTAGAGTGTGAACTTGCTTAATTTAAATTCCTACACTTCAAGAAGTTGTTGGGAAGTGACAGATTCATTTGGTAAGCAAAGGTAGAGGGACAAGGAACTAGCATGTTCCATGGTCCCGAGGTTTTCTATCATATTTGTATTATGTTTAAATATAGGTTGCCAAAACACAAATGCTTCGTAAGGTGAGGCCGCTGATTTGAACCCACACTGTAACAAAAACTGCCTTTAAGTACGCTTATTATTGACCTTTGGATATTCTTTTGAAGCGTATCCCATGTGACCGCTCCAAAAATCTCTGGATACCCTTCTAAAAAGTGTACCTAAAATATAGTGTTTGTGTACATGTCTTCCGAAGCAGTCCCAAAGTCCCTTTTTATTTTTTCTAAAAAAATATAATTTTCATTTTCTTCCTGCTATCGCTATACAAGTTTTTTGGCCAAAATGAAATTTTATTAATTAAAAAAAAAATACACACACTAATCAAGAGAAACATAAAAACATGAGCCAAAAAACCTTATTATTTGGGTACAATTTTGATAAAAGCACACCCAAATATATTTGTATATGGGGAAACTAAGTACACAAATACTATATTAGAGAAGCATACCAATATATATAGTACCTAAAGCTCCATTTTGTAATAGTGCTAGCATAATGTGGTAAAATAACATCAAGGAAACCACTATTACTAAATTACTTACTATTGTTGTTTTCGAAAATATAAATACATATCACATCTTATGCGACACTTTACCCTATGACCTTATTTCCCATGCATTAAACCTCTTTTAAAGTCCATTTGAACGTGTTAAGAGGCTTGAATCAATCAAAGGATTGAAACAAAAAAAAATTCTTTTTTGGTGGTACCGTTTATTTAGTAATGTGATTTAGAACTAATTCTAAAAAAATCATTACAATGTGATTCAGTTGCAAAAATAGCTTAAATTCTTGTCTATATGGGAAAAATAAGAAGTAGAGCTTTAAATATGCCCTTTTGTATAGTAAATTCTAAAATTTTTATTCTTCATTTGGTTATTTCTTTGTTTTTCGATTTTCTGGCACCAATTTTAAAAATTCATGATAAATTGTGTACTTACCCAATTTAGATGCCCCTTTACTCTTTAGAAAGCTTATTCTGTAGTTTCTAGGCATATATAACACTCATACAATATATCATGCTTCTACTAAGCAGGATCTACTTTACTATCAGGATGTCAAAATGAACATTTTCATCCATATATTTTGCAAAATGAAATCCATAACATATTTACATGATCATTTCTTGTTCCAAATCTGTATCAAAACATCAAGTGAAACTCAAAGGGACATCATGACCTTAAGATACAGATTTACAAGAACACACAAAAATTTTGCAATAGAAAATCTTGGCTAAAAGAACTAGTTTAATCATCAACTTCTTCTTCCTTTTCTTTGTCCTTCTTTTGACTCTTACCATGACTTGTTCCTAAACATGTTAGTGATATGGAATGGTGAGATTCTTAGAATCTCAATAGCCATGTCAATATATGCATACATGTTATCACAACTATCATGAAAACATTTCTTGAAAACATTAAATCACATAATACCATATTATTCAAGTAAAAATTTTGGCAAAGTTTTCCCTTAGAAAATAGATATCTCAAGGTCAAATTACATATCTTTATCCAAAATAATTACCAATCATCATAGTAACAATATGGGAAGTCATATAACTTCATGAAACATCGTAAGATAACATAATGCAATAAATAGAAAATTGCTACCTTAGTGATTCTTTTTGGTCATTCACTTGGTTTCACTCCTTTCAAGGAATTCCACAAGCTTTCTTGAATCTAAATACAATATTAAATACTCACTAATTCACTGATTCTAGGGGTTACCTCACAAAGTTTTTATTGAACCCTAAAAATCTATGTAGTTTATCCTAAGCTTTTTCCTTTAACCAATATTTGTCTTAAGGTAAATCCACTATGAGGAATGCATTTTTTGCATCATTTTCATGAAATTCCCACTCCTTCTATGACTTTTCTTCGTCCAAAACAAACCTTAAAGGAGGAAGAAATGGATTTTCATGTAGCTTGTCTCAAACTCTTGCAAAACCTTACTTTCTCAATCGGTTCATGATTTCTACCAAGTTCCTTGCTTGAAAACTCATTCCTTTCACTTCCTTAGGTTTGGACAAAATCATCGCTGAGAAAGGAGGAGAGGAGAACTTCACTAAAGCAAGCCAAACTACTTGAAGTAGTAGAGAAACTTACCTTGAACCTTGCTCTTGAATCTTGCAAGTTTTCCTCTCTCTCTTCTTTCTCTCTTTTTCTCATACCTCTTCTCTTCCTTATTGTGCCATTTTTTTAGCTATTTCTCTTCTCTTATGCAGTAGCTTTAAATATCCCAACATGTATAAATTACCTTGATAAAGTAGCTTTACGCTTGGTTTCTTTTTACTAATTACTTATTAGGGTTTTCTTCCTCAAAATAATAAATTAATCCAATTCTCCATGTGCTGCATAAAATCACACCACCTAGGGGGTTATGTGTCCAAAATATTGCATATTTTTCCTAGTTTAGATATATCCCGTACTGATTGCTTTTATCTGTACTATTAAACGTACCTTTTGCAGTATTTTAATACTATTTGTACTTTCACTTATACAAGAAATAAAGTAGATTAGGATCTGTATTTAACTTAATATATTGTATGAAATAGTATTTATGTGGGCCCCACTATAACACCTTAAACTTAGGCCTATTTTCTCATGTATTAGACTCTAAATATATTCATTTACGCATGATTAAAGACTTGAATCCATAAGAAATTAAAATCAGAACTTTTAAAATTTTTGGGTATTGTTTACTTTGTCAAATCCATTTTACCTGACGAATTTTGAAAATTCATAACTAATTCTAAATAAATCATCTTGAAGTGATTCAAGTTTATAAAAATAGATAAAAATATTTTCTACATTGAAAAAATATGAAACAGGGAAAATATCATGTAAGTTTGTATAGTAAATCATCCAAAAAATACTGTAGCAATGATCTTCTTCTAAAATTCCTGTAACTTATTATAATTTTGAAAAATCACAATAAATTATACATAAATCTAAATTGAGTAACCTTTGTGTCTATTGAAAATTCTTTCTATCTAGTTTTCAACCATATATAACACTCATATATTAAATGCAAATAGGTCAATATAACACTTTGAAATTCCAATAGTGGTCAGAACAGTCATATACTTCCTTTGTCAACTTTGCAAAATACATACTAATATGTGCATATTCAGCCATACATTGTGTTGTCCTTACATGATACATCATATTACATGTAACGCCCTTCATGATATCTTTATTGGTTTTATGTTCAGGATCAGAGGAAGTAGGACGGACATGGTTCAAGAGGAAATAGAAAAGGGACTCCGTGCCGCGGCGAGAGACTTCCAGTAGCATTTTTTCAAAATTCTATGGAGGAGCCGCAGCGAGAATCGAGATTTTTGCTTAAAACCGGATCATTTCGGACGCTCGGACAGAAAAGAAACAAAAGGAAACTGAGGGAGATCACGTGAGAGCTGTGCTAGGGTTTGATTTTCTGGCGTCCAGGGGTGATTTCAGACCGAGGGAGCTTGGATTTAAGTTGGTAAGTTACTTCTACACCTCCCTCTCCGTTTTTGTTCGGTGGAAATATGGGGTTTTTGGTTTTGAGGTTGGGTTTTCGGTGTGTGACGAAATCCACCGATTGAAATGGTTTAAATGAGGTTAATAAAGTGTGTTTTCATGTTCTTGATTATTGGAGTCTAGTTTGGAAGGGTTTATGTGTGATTTGAGTTTAACCCTAGGTTGTTTTCAGTTAGAACTCTTGGGAATCCGATATGTATGTATTTGAGTAGTATTTGAAGGGTCCCTAAGAGTTATTGATGCATGAAAGGGGTGTGGGAACTTTGGGTTAGGCCTAAAGCGGGTAAATTGTGATATTGTGATTATGGATATATTGTGTTAATGGGAGAATTATGTGTTATGAAAGTTAATTGGTTAACCGACCGGGGCTCAAGTGTATTGTGTTGAATCAAGAGTTTTGATGATTCCAAACCCCATTTAAGAGCTTGGATTGAAGATATCAAAGGAGATCAAAGTGTTTCAAGTGAAGAATTTCTGAGTAATAGCTGCTAGATCTTCTGTAGGATCTTTTGTTATGTTTAAATGAGGGTAAAAGGTTTTGATTTTAAGTAAAGATGTTTTTAAACCATGATTTTATGATAAATCTTGACTTGTTTGAAAAATACCCACAAACAGACAAAGCTTGGAAGTTTAAACTGAACTGTCATATTGGAAATTTGAACTTTGACTTTGGAAATTCGAATTTCGAGCTAAAACTGAATAAATCTGAAAAGATGTCTCTCTGTCAGACGAATTTTGGTTTTCCAAAATTTGAATTTTCATCCAAGTCTGAAAGAAGCCTTTTTGAGACAGACGAACTTCACATCTTCAAAATTCCAATTTCAGATAAAATGCAGTTTGTGAAAACCAAAGAAATTCGTCTAAAATAATGTTGAAGTTCATCTTAAATCAAGAAGAAATTGAGTTTGAAAAATGCTCACTGACAGACGAACTTTAGCCTTCTAACATTCGAATTTTCATATAAGTCTCAAAGAAGCTTCTTTGTAACAGACGAACTTTAAGTCTTCAAAATTCAAATTTCAGACAAAATGCAATTTGTGAAAACTAAAGAAATTCGTCTGAAACAATGTTAAAGTTCATCTGAAAGCAAGATTATATTAAGTTTCAAAATTGCTCTCTGACAGACAAACTTTGAACATTAAAATTTGAATTTTCAGAAGCTATGTTTTTGAGACTGTTGAAATGAAACATTGACATACGAATGACAAAGTCCTGTAACATTTGAATATTGAAGTAAGTTTAAAAAGAGTCACTCTGACAGACGAACTTCACTCTTTCAAAGTTTGAATTTCGAAGAAAGTGAACTACTGTGCTTCTTGAACGTACTAGGAACAGACGAATTTTGGGTTTCCAAAATTTAAATTTTGAAGGCACTGTAGAAAATTGAAAACACTGTTCACACTTAACAGAAAAACCTTCTTCTTGAAAATTCGTATGTCATATTGTAAAAATATTTTGTAAGTTTCAAAATTTGAATTTCACTTCATGAACAGACGAACTTCGTGCTGTAACGTTGGAAGCTTTAACCTTTGGTTCCTTCGAAATTCGTCTGTTGACCAACCAAAATTTGAATTTCACTATGTCAGAAGCATTAAATGTGGTTGGTTAACAGATAGTTTTTCAGAGTAACCGTTGGATAATTTCCACAACGGATAGATTTTGTCTCTAACGGATATTTGAGACCTAAATCTATAATTATAACATCATTTGAAGTTATGGGAAAACGAATCAAACTTGTATATACCGAATTTCTGCCAAATCTTCTTCTCAAAAGCTTTTATCCTCTCAACTTCAATATCTGTACTTTAACCTTCATATCTACTCTATTCAAGAGAGTTATATCTTTGTAAACAATCTACTCTTCTTCTGGAAGATAGATTTACTTGTGAGGGGAAATCACAAGGGGATTGGGAAGCACATTGTAGAAGTGCTTAAAGAGATTGAGAAAGCTCCAGAAACAAAGAATACTCATTGTACTGTGGCATTAGCAAGAAGCCTGTTGAATTCTTGCTGTATAGTGGAAAAATCTCAAGAGTTGTCTTGGGGACTGGACGTAGGTCAAGTAGATAGACCGAACCAGGATAAATTACTGAGTCTTCTTCTCCTCATCTTTATTTTTCAGCTTGCTCTGTTTTGCACGTTGCTTCCCTTATACTGTGCTATCTTCACCCATTTCACTTTGTGCAGAAAAATTTCAATCTTCCCAATTCACCCCCCTCTTGGGAAGTCAGCCTTGTTAACAAGTGGTATCAGAGCCCGGATTCCCATTCAAAGGATCTCACAGTCCGGGAATTAAGATGGCTGGCTTTGGAGAAAGCATACTTCCTGAAAGGAACAACACTAATAGACCACCAGGCTTCAGTGGAGAACATTATGGGTACTAGAAGATGAGGATGTAGATCTACCTCCAATCAATTGATCTTGATATCTGGTTAGTCATTGAGAAAGGAGATTTTGTCCCAATGACTCTAACTGAAGATGGAAGACACAAAGAGAAGCTAGAAGCAGAGTGGAATGAGGAAGACAGAAGGAGAGTACTGCTAAATTTCAAAGCAAAGCATTGCTTAGTCAGTGCCCTGAATCAGGACGAATTCTACAGAGTCTCACAATGCTCTACTGCAAAAGGGATATGGGACACTTTACAGATTACACATGAAGGAACAACTGGGGTCAAGGAGAACAGACTGAACACATGCATTGGAGAGTATAAAAGCTTCAGAATGATTGAAGGAGAAACTATAAAGGAGTTGCAAAAGAGATTTACTCTCATTGTGAATCAATTGAAAAGCCTGGGAAAGGAATACACTCATTATGAAAAAGTAAGAAAGATACTTAGAGCTCTCCCTCTAGAATGGCAGCCCAAGGTGACAGCAATAGAGGAAGCCAGAGGAGAATCAATAGCCTCTGTCACAGCTCTCTTCGGCAGTCTTGAGGAGTATGAAGGAAAAATTAAAGCTTTTAAGGAAGCTGGGCTGGACAAAAAGAAGAAAGGCCTTGCTCTCAAAGCTGCAGATGAAAAGAAAGAAGAATCTGATGAAGGAGATGAGCTGGATGAGGAAACTCTGGCTATGATGGTCAGAAAATTCAGAAGATTCCACAACAAGAAGAAGAACAAGAGATTCTTCAAGAAGGGAGCAGCTGGTTAAAGTAAGAAAGAGGCAAAAGAACCCGTGACTTGCTATGAATGCAAGAAACAGGGACACATCAAATGGGATTGTCCTCAATTTCTCAAAAAGCAAGAAAAGGACAAGAAAGCGGCAGACAAAGGGAAGAAGAAGAAAGCCTACATCTCATCAATATGGGGTAACAGCTCAGATGAGGAAGAAGAGGATGAAGATGAGATTGCTAACATTTGTCTGATGGCGCTTGCTTCTGAGGAAGCTGAACCCTCATGCAGCAGTGATCAGGAAGAAGAGGTATATGAATCTGAACCTTCCCATTCTGAGTTACTTGATGCATTTCATGAGCTTCATGATGATTTATTAAAGTTGCTAAAGAACTAAAACTAGCAAAGAGAAAGATTAATAAACTGGAATCTCAAAACAACAGTTCTGAAATTACCTCTCTACCTACTGCTAAATCTGTTTGCTGTACTTCATGCATTGAACTAAAGCAAACTAATGATTACTTGGTAAAAAGCATGTCTAGGCTCACTAGAGGTAAAGATATATTGTTTGCCCTGATGGGGAGCCAAAGAATATCACAAGGAAAAGCTGGTCTTGGCCATGATCCATGTGCTGTCAAGGAAAATATTAGGAAGAGAAACCAGAATGGATACATGAGGCATTTTGTGCATGCTGAGAGCAACAAAAAGAAAGATCACATGTCATCTCACATTGAAACATATAATCAACTAAAGCATGCAAGACAAAAGTATTATCTGCATTGTTTTCTTCCTATTTCTCAATCTAGCAGTCCCTTCACTACCTGTCATTTCTGTAACAAAAATGGACAAATTTCCAGCTCTTGTGCTTTGAAGAAAAATGGACTTGGCAGGAAAGTTGAATGGGTTCCCAAAGTTGCATCTGCATCTAGAAAAAAATCTACTGACTAAAAAGGACCCAAGCAAATTTGGGTACCTAAAAGGAAAACATAAACATTGTTTTGCAGGTCTGTCTCAAAGCTAAGAAGAGCAACAAATGGTATATGGACAGTGCCTGCTCAAGTCACATGACTGGTGATAAGGAGAAGTTCATCACCCTTAGAGACAAGAAAGGAGGAAAGGTGACCTTTGGAGGTGATCAATATGGCAAAGTTGTTGGTATTGGTATTGTGGCTAAAAATCCGAAAACATCCATTGAAGAGGTGCTGTTTGTGATTGGCCTCAACCACAATTTGCTGAGCATAAGTCAAACCTGTGATCAAGGAAATTGGGTGCTGTTTGATCAAAGTTTTGCCTGGTCATCAGAAAAAGTGATCACAAAGTAATCCTCAAAGCTTAAAAGGATGGTAACTGTTATACTATTGATCTTGATGAACTTCCTTCCTTGGATTCTGTATGTTTAATTAGTCAATATAATGATAGCTGGTTATGGCATAGGAGATTAGCTCATGTGAACATGAATCAACTATCTAAGCTAGTTAAAAATGAGCTAGTAACTGAATTGCATATCTTTTGAAAAGGATAAAGAATGTGATGTATGCTTAAGAGAAAAATAAACTAAATCATCTTTTGAATCTAAAAATGTAGTTATCACAACAAGACCACTTGAATTGCTGCATATGGACTTAATTGGACCATCTAGGGTGAAAAGTCTTAGTCGTAATTTGTATGTGCTTGTAATTGTGGATGATTACTCCAGGTTCACTTGGACATTATTTCTATCCTCCAAAAGTGATACCTTTGATGCATTTGTAACCTTAGCTAAGAAAGTACAAAATGAGAAAGGTATTTCTATTGTGTCTGTCGCACCCGGAAAAATGCGACGAAAGGAAAAAGAGGACGAATCTGGCTTCCGAATGAAAACCGACTTGTAATGAGTCGCCACCAAAATTTTGAGGAAAATCTTGGGAAATCGAATTGAAGAGGAAAAGGATGGTCTGTGTAACCAGAGTTGGATTCGGGAGTCGATTGTATGGGGAAGGAGTTAGGCACCCCACAACACCCGTTCCTAGGAACGGTTACCTTACATTGATTGTGTAAATGAATATGGCTTAAAAATATATTTTGGTTTTCCTTTTATCATCCACATGCAAGAATAAGGGTAGAGAAGAAATTAAGAAATTTTGAGAAATTTGGAAAACAAAAATAAGAAAATAAATTACATTAGAAATTAAGGAGATTAAAAAAAAAAGAAAAGAAATTGAAAAAATAAGTTGGAAAATATTTATTAAATTAAGGGGAAAACACCAAATAAATCAGAAAATATTTATTTATTTATAAAGGCGAACTTGACTCAGGATCAAAGCCTGGGGTCTACATACTCTGCGATGGGGATCAAAGTCCACGTAGTTCGGGACTAGAAATGCGTGTCACTTGGTTAATATCCTTTTTTAATTTTCGTAATAAGAGAAAGTTAATGGAAAATAATTTAACCTTTTTGCAAACAAAACGATTTTCTGAGATTGAGTTGGTGTGTTTTAATTTGCAAAAGATAATTCAATTTCGCTTATTTACTCTTATTTTATTTTGTGTGAAAACACTTCTTTTATTTTTGGATTTTTGAAAATACTTTTATTTGATTTTTGACTTTGAAAAACCAATTGTATTGTCATTTTTATTCCTTTTTTTAAACTTTTGAAAAATTTTTACCAAATAAAGAAAGTCAATCTACCTGTTGCAGGCTCACAGTCATGCCCGATAGATCGAATCCTTGATTACCTGCAGAAGTTCTAAACCTCGTGGTACAAAGGTTTTATTACATTTCAACATAATGAAATTTGAAAAAACTTGTCACATTATTTTATTTTTTAAATATAATTATTTTCTTAAAAGAAAGTTGTTTAACTGATATATCTACGCGGATTCACTATCTCACGTGACAAACTCAGTAAACCCGAATACCTGCGTGGGTTCCAAAACCTCACGTGGTGTGGTTATTAAATTAATTATTTCTATTATTTATTATTATTATTATTATTTTTTTAGTAAAATCGCTAAATATCATTACTTTGTTTTAAGTGTTTTGAGATCTATAGAAGTTTACGCCATAAGAATTTATTTATTTATTTTCGCCTAAAAATATGATGGAAGGTTCATTGGGACCTATTATTATAATTAAGCATCGTTAATACACTCGTACAGCCCTGTAGGCTCATACGATGTGATTGTTTTGGGGTCTGCGAAAGCTCTAAAAACCTCCGTAACCAATTTTTAAAGCAAATAAAAAATATTTATTATGCCAAATATTTAAAAATGTGTATAATTTTGTGATGGTGGGTGTTACAGTGCAAACTCAGAGAACTTAAATACAATCATGAGATGATGAGATGCAAACTCTAGTGTCCTCCTTTGCTTCATAGTCGATAGCTTTCACTTCCCTTGCTCGGCTTGATAACGACGACCTTGATTTTTCTTAACTTGGTCCAGGCTCCCGTGATGCTCGCAAGGAAATAAAATGAGATTAGTATCGTTTTTAAAACCTTCTCAATTAGAAATTTAGGTATTCTCATAATGCATATTCTCAAGATTCATATTATAAAAATTCAGTTCAAGAGCCTAATATGATAGACATAACCCAAGCTTCATGTTATAGCCATGTTTTCTACCATAAATCAAAGCCCACGACTAAAGTAACATTCTTTATGAACCAATCCTCCCTTCGAATTAAACTCATCGCTAAGATTTCACTAATGACAACCATCATCAGAGTAAAACACGTTCAAGACTATAACCCCACTGACTCGCTGGACACATATAAGCATAGACCTTCCAACAGACATCACACGTGACAATCATATTAACAGCTCGCATGGTCATCGGCACACAATTGCAAAGGGGTTATAGAAAATGCACACCCAAACTGGAAAAATCATAAAAGATACTAAACAATCACTGTCAGTCATACCCAAATGCCTAAACCTCAGAAGTCGGGCTCATTTTGGTTTCTTGTCTTCATTTTCTTGATCTGCGGCTCCTCCCCTGTTCACTCGCTTCCCATGGATCCTCCGCTTCGAACTCCCTCTGACTTTTCCTCATCTCTACCTGCGGCCCCCTTAGTTCTTCGGTTCAGCCTCAAGTTTCCTCTCCCTCCATTTTCGGTTTAGACTCCAGTCTTTTCTTCTCTCTTCGGGTCTCGTCTGCTTCTTCGCGGCTCTCCATTCTTTTCTCTTTTCTTTTAGTCTCTGCTCGTGGTCCCTCTGTTTTCTCATCTTGGTCTATGACTCCCTCTGCCTCTCGTGCTCGGCTTCACCTTCGGTCTGCCCCTGTTTTCCGTAGCTCTCCCCCATCCAGCCTCGTTGCTCAGTGTCTCTCGCCACCCACGGCTCTCGTCTGCTTCTCCACAGCCCCCTCCATTTTCGGTTCAGACCCCCTCGGGTTCTCCTCCTTTTGTTTCTCGCACTGCTCCCTCTGTTTTCACTCTCGGTTTGTGACTCCCTCTGCCTCTCATGCTCGGCTTCACCTTCGGTCTACCCCTATTTTCCGTAGCTCTCCTCCATTTAGCCTGCCTTCCCGGCTGCCTCTTGTTCTCCTTTTATCCCCATCGGCCATTCTTCACTCCCTCTGCTTTTCAGATGGTTTCGTGCACGCCTCCGTTTCGGCTTCTGGTCTTCTGTGCCTTCTTTTTCTTTTGCCCAGACCGCTTTCGGCTCCCTGCTCTCTTTTCTTCGTGACAGCTTTTTGTGGTTGCTCCCTCGTGTCCTTTTTTTGGTCAGTCTGCGGCTCCTGCTTTTTTTCTTTTTGCGTGGCCCTCTCTCTTTCATTTCTTTAGGGCTCTCGGTGGCCCAATTTCACAAGCCAACAATTGGGCTTGTGACTTATTGGGCTGAGATGCTGATTCTCAGCCCAAAACTCCTTTTTTTGTTTTAATTTAGTTTAGTTTTTTATCCTTCTATTTTATTTTTCTTTTATTTTCCCCTTTTGCATAGTTATTATTATTCTTTGTTGTTTTTTTTTTATAAAATGCCCGGACAAAATGGGGTGTTCATAGTGTCTATCTGGTCAGACCATGGAGGAGAGTTTGAAAATGCATACTTCCTGGAGTACTGCAATGATCATGGGATTGACCACAACTTCTCAACTCCAAGGATCCCTCAACAAAATAAGGTAGTAGAAAGGAAGAATAGAACAATTGGAGAGATGGCCAGAGCTATGCTGAATGAGAAGGAACTCTCTTAAGTGTTTTGGGCTGATGCAGTGAATACAGCAAGCTACATCATAAACAGAGCCTACATCAGACCAATCCTTGGGAAGACTCCATATGAGCTGTACAAGGGAAGAAAGCCAAATCTATCCCATCTCCATGTGTTCGGATGCAAATGCTTCATTCACAACAATGGGAAAGAAAATATGGGTAAGTTTGATGCTAAATCCGATGAAGGTATATTTCTAGTCTATTCTAGTAGGAGTAAGGCATATAGAGCTTATAATAAAAGATCAAATGTGGTAGAAGAATCTGTGCATGTGGTTTTCATTGAAAATGAAACTGTTTCAAAACATGTTACCAATGAGAATGATCTTGCTTTCAACTTTGAAAAACTAGGCATTTCTAATAAAAGTAAAACTGAACCTCCAAAGATATCTGAATCTGTTAACACAGAGGAAGATATCCAGGAGCAAGAGTTTGATGAAGAAAATAATGAAGAAACATCTCAAGAACTCCCTAGAGCTTGGAGATATCAAAGGAATCATCCTGTTGATCAAGTAATAGGGAATGTTCAAGAGAGAGTCAAAACTAGAAAACAGTTAAGGGATCAAATGCTCAACTGTGCTTTCATTTCTCAAATTGAACCCAAATGTGCTAAGAAGCCTTAACTGATGAATACTGGATTTTGGCTATGCAAGATGAATTAAATCAATTTGAAAGAAATCAAGTTTGGGATTTAGTGCCTAGACCCAAAAATCATCCTGTTATTGGTACCAAATGGGTTTTCAGAAATAAACTTGATGAATCTGGAACGATAATCAGAAATAAAGCTAGATTGGTTGCTAAAGGGTATAATCAGGAAGAAGGTATTGATTTTGAAGAAACCCTTGCACCAGTAGCTAGATTAGAAGCTATAAGAATACTGCTAGCATATGCATGCATGAAAAATATTTTACTATATCAAATGGATGGAAAGAGTGCCTTTCTAAATGGATATAACATAGAAGAAGTTTATGTAGATCAACCTCCAGGTTTTGAGGATTCTACAAAACCAAACCATATTTATAAACTGAAGAAAGCTCTTTATGGTTTAAAACAAGCTCCTAGAGCATGGTATGAGAGACTGAGCAATTTTTTTACTGAAAAGGGGTTCAATAGAGGCAAAGTTGACACAACTTTATTCACTAAGAAAGAAAATAAAGATTTACTAATTGTTCAAATCTATGTTGATGATATTATTTCGGTATTACTAATGAAACTCTTTGCAAGAAATTCTCTGAGTTAATGTAGGGAGAATTCGAGATGTCCATGAAGGGTGAACTCAACTTCTTCCTTAGATTGCAAATCAGACAGCTTGATGATGGTATCTTTCTCAGTCAATCCAAGTATCTAAAGGAGCTGCTAAAGAAGTTTGGAATGGAGAATTCCAAGCCAATGGGAACACCTATGGCTACTGCAACCAAACTAGATATGGATGAGAATGGGAAGATGTTTGACATTACTCAGTACAGAAAAATGATTGGATCCCTGCTGTACTTAACTGCCAGCAGACCTGACATTATGTTCAGTGTCTGCATGTGTGCAAGGTTCCAATCATGCCCCAAAGAATCCCATGCAACAGCTGTGAAAAGAATTTTTAGATATCTTATTGGCACATCACAGATGGGTCTTTGGTATCCAAAAAGCAATGGAGAAGATCTCAAAGGATACACTGATGCTAATTTTGCAGGATCCAAAACTGACAGAAAAAGTACAAGTGGAACTTGTCAGTTTCTTGGAGGATCCCTGGTTTCATGGTTCAGCAAAAAGCAAAACAGTGTGGCCCTATCCACTGCAAAAGCTGAGTATGTTGCAGCTAAAAGTTGTTGTGCCCAAGTCATCTGGATGAAGCAGCAGCTTGAAGATCTTGAGGTTAAAATGAAAGAGATACCAATCATGTGTGACAACCAAAGTGCCATAAATATCACCAAGAATCCTGTCATCCATTCAAGGATGAAACATATTGAAGTTAGGCACCACTTCATAAGGGATCATGTTCTGAAAGGAGAAGTTAAGCTGGAGTACATCCCGACAAAGGATCAAGTTGCTGATATACTCACAAAGCCCCTATCAGAAGACAGGCATTGCAAAATAAGGAGAGAATTGGGTATAGTAAATCTCAGTGAACTGTAAGTTATTCTCGTGCAATCTTGTTTTCAAAGGTTAAGTCTAACTTTGGCATCAGAGTATGTTTAATTTAAGTTGCAGGTGCTCCTCACAAGATTCAATGGCAATAAACTTGAAGATTGGAGCACACCAGAATGGAACAACCAGAAAGTGAAGTAAATGACAAAAATTCTAAGTTCTGGATCCATTCTGTAAGTTTTTAAAGATGAAATTCGTATTTTAAATGTGTGTTGGACGTATTTTGCTTCATAAACTGTGTTTTTGATCCGGTCAACGTGGTCAACATTCGAATTTTAGTTGACCAACAGACGAACTTCAGACTGTTATGCCTTGGAACATTCTCGGTGATACCTCGAAATTCGTCTATTGAATCCTGGAAGTTCGAATTTTCAAGATCAAAAATTTCAAAGTTATGTTTGTCCATCACTGTTATACGAATTATCACTTATTAACCTACGAATATTGGACAACCTTTACAAAAGTTTAAAAAAAAAAATTCGAATTTTTAGTTAAAAATTCGTCTGTTGAATCATGTTCTTCATGTTGAATACTTGAAAGATGAAGTTCTGCATGCTAAATTCGTCTATTGGTTGTTGTTTTGTTTGTTGCTTGCTGTTTTCTCTTTAACATTCAAACCTTGTTGGAACAAAATTCGTCTATTGTGCTTGTATTGCTTGTTCCAAGCCTCTGTCAAACAAACTTTCAGATGAAAATTTGTCTGTCAGTAAGCTTTGCTAAACGGTTTAACTTGTTACTGCCCAAAGTTCGAATTTTGACCCCTCAATTCGTCTGTCAGATGGTTACATACGTTAAAACCGACGGTTTTCTCTTGAACAGACGCAACCCTATTCTTAACTCCTCTGAGTCTGTTCCAATTCTCTCATCAAATATCTTAAATTCTGACCAAAAACTGCCATTTCCCACTGATTAAACTTCCTTTCGCATCCTATAAACCCATTATAATCCTCATTCTACAACATTCATCAGAAAAATGGCAAGAGTCAAAAATCCTGAAGCTGGGAAAGCTGGAGCCCAACCAAAGAGGAATGTTAAATCACAATATGCCATGAAGGAAGGAGAGAAATGAAAGAGAAAAGCTGAATCCAGTAAGGCAACTCCCACCAAACGCCAAAAGACAGCATCTAAAGCTGATTCTCAGAAAGCTAGACCCTTCTCACCGAAAAGTGCAGAACCTTCGATTCCAGTTCCTTCAGAAGCTGCTGCTGTTGCTTCCTCTTCATCCTTCAGTACTCAATCTAGAGAATACGAGCTTACTACACTGCCACTCTGGAGCACTCTACAGATTCAAGAGGAATACTCCACCAAGTTTGCCAACAAGAAGGTAATTAAGCCACATTGTGTAAATTTGGAACATTTCTTAGTCTCCAATAATTTTGATGTTGGTGTGTGGATGATGAGATACAAGAATCTATTGAAAGTATTAAAGAGATATGATGATGAGGTAGTAAAGTCATGGTATGCTTCCTTGAAGTTCAACAGCAAAAAGAAGAAGTGGGTAGTCAATCTAAGGTCTAGGACCATTTGGCTTACTGATGAGACATTCAATGAGGTGCTGGAGATCCCTGGGCAAGATGGACTCAAGATTGATATCAATGCCTCTGGGTACATGGATGAGGCAGATTTGATTGATGAAGAAGGTGGTCCCTCTCTGAACTACAAGGAGAGTACTATTCTGAGCACACTGTTCAGAAGGAGGGAAAATTGGCCATCCATAAACATGTTGAACCCCACAGACCTCAATGTTCAAGTGAGGATCCTGCACTACATAGTGTCCAGGATTATATTCAACAAAGGAGGCAGCTTCAACTTGATAACAAGGGCAGAGGCACATGTCATGGCTGCCATCATGCGTGGGAAACTGATTAATATGGGACACCTCATTCTCCAACGCATGATCAAGGCTAGAGATCAGAGGAAGGACTCCACACTCCCTTATGCTGCTATCATCTCCAGAATTCTGCAGTATGCCAGAATTCTGCATATTGAGAAAGGGAAGGGCAAGCACACTGAAATCTTCAAAGAAGAGGAACTACATAGGATGGGCATTGAAATAGATAAAGGAAGATGGGTTGGAAAGGGAGCAGGGAGATCTGAAGATTTGTTCTTTGTTGCTGATGCCTCCTTACAGCAAGAAGGCACCTCTGAGGCTTCTAGCAGATCTGTACCTCAGCCTTCTCAGCCAATCCCATCTCCATCCAAGCCCACTCATATTCCTTCTGCTCCTTCTTCATGGGCCAAGCCAACTAAGATCACTGAGTTGTATGACAGCCTGTCTACACTCATTCTCAGCATCAGAGATGAGGAAAATGCCAAATTTGCTCATCTGCAAGATCAGATCCATCAGTTGGCTGTGAATATGAAGGTGGTGGCTGATGCTTATGAAGAGATCAGAAGTACAATCCCTACCACTTCAGCTCTACCTCAGCTAGGGTCCTCTATGCCTATCCAATCTCCAACTCCTGAGCCTCCAAGCCTCTTCGAGATTGCCTCCTCTGACCATGATGATGATATAGATGGTGCTGGTGCAATGAGGACACGAAGTCCTGGTCCACCCTTGGACTATGGTTTGGAAGAAGAAGGACTTCAAGAAACAGGCCCTCATGAGCCTGTGCAAGAAGATGCTCAGGGTTCAATTCTATCAATTCAAGAATCTGAGCAAGTTGAAAGACTGGTTGCAGCCATTTCAACCTCTTTTATGCAGGAAGGTGTGAGCAATGAAGAGAGGAGCATTGTACCTGTTGTTGATTATATTGCCATTGCTCACAATGCTCTACTGTAAGCTCAAAGAAGAAGGCTTGAAGAAATGTTTCCTCCTGCTGAACCAGCTTTTCATTCTCTTACTGTGTATGGGCTTTCAGAGGAACAAAGAGCTCAACTGGCTCTTTCTAGGAAGGAAATGCAAGAACTGCTTGAGATTTCTGATGATAAAGAACCTAGCCCTGAGCCTGCTGAGCCTCCTGCACCAGTACAGCCAGAAATACCTTTTGCTCCTGTGCCACTTTCGTGCTATTCCTGTTTCTCATATCCCTCCTCCGGGTGATTTTGTTGGCTTTCCTGATGATGCCAAAAAGGGGGAGAAGACTAGACAAACTGGAAAGTCTGCTGCTACTGAGCAATCTGGGAAAGGGAAAACGTACAGCAAGAAGACCAAGCTCAAGAAGAAATGATTGAAGATTTGCTCAGAGATTAGGCTTGAGTCCTCTTGTAGTGTTTTGTGTTTTTGTTGCTGTTTTGAATGTTTGAATATTAGAACTTTGTTTAATTTGGTTTTTGTATAGCAACTCTTGATTAAATGAATGGATTTATTTGTTGCAATGTTTTGTACATATTACTCTTTGAATATCTTCACTTGATCTACTGTGCATGATGTCTTTTGAAAAATAATGCATATGTTGAGGGGGAGCTTGTTAAAGCAAACCCAAGTACTAATCCAGTTTGTGAGTTGTTTTGTCATCATCAAAAAGGGGGAGAATGTTGAATCAAGAGTTTTGATGATTCCAAACCAACATTCAAGAGCTTGGATTAAAGATATCAAAAGAGATCAAAGTGTTTCAAGTGAAGAATTTCTGATTAATAGCTGCTAGATCTTCTGTAGGATCTTTTGTTATGTTTAAATGAGGGTAAAAGGTTTTGATTTTAAGTAAAGATGTTTTTAAACCATGATTTTATGATAAATCTTGACTTATTTGAAAAATACCCACAAACAGACAAAGCTTGGAAGTTTAAACTGAACTGTCATATTGGAAATTCGAACTTTGACTTTGGAAATTCAAATTTCAAGCTAAAACTGAATAAATCTGAAAAGATGTCTCTCTGTCAGACGAATTTTGGTTTTCCAAAATTTGAATTTTCATCCAAGTCTGAAAGAAGCCTTTTTGAGACAGACAAACTTCACATCTTCAAAATTCCAATTTCAGATAAAATGCAGTTTGTGAAAACCAAAGAAATTCATCTGAAATAATGTTGAAGTTCATCTTAAATCAAGAAGAAATTGAGTTTGAAAAACACTCACTGACAGACGAACTTTAGCCTTCTAACATTCGAATTTTCATATAAGTCTGAAAGAAGCTTCTTTGTAACAGACGAACTTTAAGTCTTCAAAATTCAAATTTTAGACAAAATGCAATTTGTGAAAACTAAAGAAATTCGTCTGAAACAATGTTAAAGTTCATCTGAAAGCAAGATTATATTAAGTTTCAAAATTGCTCTCTGACAGATGAACTTTGAACATTAAAATTTGAATTTTCAGAAGCTATGTTTTTGAGACTGTTGAAATGAAACATTGACATACGAATGACAAAGTCCTGTAACATTCAAATATTGAAGTAAGTTTGAAAAGAGTCAC
Source organism: Adenanthera pavonina (assembly GCA_026686845.1). Lineage (NCBI taxonomy): Eukaryota > Viridiplantae > Streptophyta > Magnoliopsida > Fabales > Fabaceae > Adenanthera > Adenanthera pavonina. Next base: position 19,595,578 of record JAIVEN010000004.1, read on the forward strand.
TCTGACAGACGAACTTCACTCTTTCAAAGTTTGAATTTCGAAGAAAGTGAACTACTGTGCTTCTTGAACATACTAGGAACAGACGAATTTTGGGTTTCCAAAATTCGAATTTTGAAGGCACTGTAGAAAATTGAAAACACTGTTCACACTTAATAGAAAAACCTTCTTCTTGAAAATTCGTATGTCATATTGTAAAAATATTTTGTAAGTTTCAAAATTTGAATTTCACTTCATGAATAGATGAACTTCGTGCTGTAACGTTGGAAGCTTTAACCTTCGGTTCCTTCAAAATTCATCTGTTGACCAACCAAAATTTGAATTTCAGTATGTCAGAAGCATTAAATGTGGTTGGTTAACGGATAGTTTTTCAGAGTAACCGTTGGATAACTTCCCCAACGGATAGATTTTGTCTCTAACGGACATTTGAGACCTAAATCTATAAATATAACATCATTTGAAGTTTTGGGAAAACGAATCAAACTTGTATATACTGAATTTTTGCCAAATCTTCTTCTCAAAAGCTTTTATCCTCTCAACGTCAATATCTGTACTTTAACCTTCATATCTACTCTATTCAAGAGAGTTATATCTTTGTAAACAATCTACTCTTCTTCTGGAAGATAGATTTACTTGTGAGGGGAAATCACAAGGGGATTGGGAAGCACATTGTAGAAGTGCTTAAAGATATTGAGAAAGCTCCAGAAACAGAGCATACACATTGTACTGTGGTATTAGCAAGAAGCGCGTTGAATTCTTGCTGTATAGTGGAAAAATCTCAAGAGTTGTCTTAGGGACTGGACGTAGGTCAAGTGGATAGACCGAACCAGGATAAATTACTGAGTCTTCTTCTCCTCATCTTTACTTTTTAGCTTGCTCTGTTTTACACGTTGCTTCTCTTATACTGTGCTATCTTCACCCATTTCACTTTGTGCAGAAAAATTTCAATCTTCCCAATTCACCCCCCCTCTTGGGAAGTCAGCCTTGTTAACATATTGAAGTTCAAGAAAGCATGTGGAACTTGCGTGAGCGCAGTATTGACAACCTGAGGTAACCGGTGTTTGTTTATGTGGTTCTATATGATAGTATGTATAGTTATGTATATATGCATGTCTTTTTCATACCACGATAGTGAGATGTGTGTGTTGTTTTTATATATCATGGTATGTGTATAGTAGATGTGATATGATATGATGTATAGACGTTAAGATGATCATGATGATGATGATGATACATTAGCATAACCACATGTTATTGTTACGTTGAGATATATGACGGATAAAGTGGTGATGTTGTGGTGATGTGTGATATATGATGATAAATGAAATTGTTAGGGAGAATAAGGTTGGAGTATGTGATGTATGTATATGTTAGGGAGGATAAGGGTGGATTGTGTATGTGTGTTAGGGAGAATAAGGACGGGTTATATGTATATGGGTGTTAGGGAGCATAAGGATGGGTTATATGTATATGTGTGTTAGGGAGGATAAGGATGGAAGTCCTGGAGAGGACGACATGCATACCATGCATTTTACATTGCATTCATATGTTATATGATTCATATCTATGTATATATATGTTTATGTGTTGTTGATCCCAGTTACTGAAACATTGTCTCACCCCACTCTCTCCCATGACTAACCCTTTCTGGTGAAGGTTCTAGCACTAGTCCGGAGAAGCAAAGAGAGTAGCTGTGTACGTGGGAAGTCTATGTAGTGTTTGTATTTTTGGTTAATGTATTATGTGCCAAGTAGGGTAGAAAGTGTGTATTGGATATATGAGATTGATAGGTTGGTTTGGAGATTTAAGACCTGTATGAATGGTCTCTGAGTGACCAGTTGTCTTGGGTGACAATTGGGGTTGGTTAGTAATGAGTTTTGGTCAATAAGTGGCCAAAATAGTGTCGGGGGTCTAGAATCTCTATACAGAGTTGGGTTAAGGTGAAAGTGGTGTCTGTGATTAGATTGGGACTAGATTGACTTGTAGGAGTTAGAATCAAGTCAATCGGAGGTCGGAGCATAAAGTTATGCGTGTCGGAAGTTCACCCCAAAGTGTTGAAGTGCTGATGTGGGACATCAGCAAGGGGGCGCCAGCAGTCCAGGCAGCGGTGCCAGCCGTCCAGTAGCGAGGCATGTTTCAGAGGAAGCTGGAGCTGCGGCAGTACTGTAGCAGCCGCGGCCCCAGCCCAAAATTTGGTAATTTGGGGTTCGTTTCTGCTGGTTGGAGGCTGTGAGATGTTGTTTGGGTTGTGTTAGGTTGTATTTCATGAGTTTTGGTTATTAGTGGAGGTAGGATGTTACATATTGGTATCAGAGCCATGGTTTTGGGCCATTATTTCTGCTTGATGTACTACTTGGCACAATTGTAAATATATAGACTATATTCCCACTGCAATACTAGTCCAGAACCATATAATTGAATGTGTTGTGACTTGTGTGTAGGAAAATGTCTCGCAGAGGAAGAGGAAGACAGAGTAACAGTGATCTTGTGAGACAGGTGCAAGAAATGTTGGCCGGCATCAGTAACCAAGTTAATACTCATGGGGAAGTATTTTATAGACTGCAAGAAAGAATGGATAGACATGAGCAGGGTGGAATGAATGAAGAAGCCGAAATATATGTGGATTTAAATGCAGGAGAGAATGAAAATGTGGTAGAGCTTGAGAGAGCCCCAAGGGTTGAAAGAAGGGGTATCTCTTTGCAGTTAAAGGACTTTTGAAAGTTTGATCCCCCGGCTTTCAAAGGTACCATGGATGTTTCCCAGGCTAAGAATTGGATAGAACAGTTGGACAATATCTTTAGTGTGATGGATTGCACCTCGGAGCAAAGGGTACAACTAGCGGACTTTAACCTTGAGAAGAAGGCCAACCGTTGGTGGAGGAGTGTTGTTCCAAATGCTAAAGTGATGAATCCTCCAATGACCTGGGAACAGTTTAAGGGACGATTCTTTGCACACTACCTCCCTTCAACCTTAATGATGCAGAAAGAGGCGGAGTTTTTAGCCTTTCAGCAAGAAAATTTGTCGGCAGATGAGTACATTGATAAGTTTTTAGACTTGGCCAAGTATTCCACTTATCTGAATAATCATCCTGATGATAGGTGGATGGCTCAAAGGTTGTTTGAGGGAGCCCACCTAGAGATTAACGAGCGGCTGTCGGCGGTAGAGTTTGTGTCCTTTGAGGACTTATGTGCAAAGATTCGTGCTCTCTATAAACGAATGAAAGAGGCGGAGGAGTATAGAAAGAATTCCATGATTCGGGCCTTTTCTCACCTAGGACCTACTGGAGGAATCAGTAAAGGTAGTGGTTCAGGAAGTGGTAGCAGCAGTGATAGCACCGGTTCTAGTGGAGGAAGAGGTCGCCATAATCGAGGCCGCCATGGTAGAGGTAGAGGCAGATTTGGATGGGATCAGACCAATAGAGGTCGGGTTGGCAGAGGACCATTTTATCGAGGTGGTTTTGAACAGGGAAGTTCTAGTCAGAGTGAGCAGGTAGGAAGTGACTCCATTCCATCTCAATATGGTTCAGGTAGTGCATCGAATTTGTGCACGAAATGCGGGTTTAGCCATGGTGATCGTCCGTGCTTAATTTGTTATAATTGTGGGAGACCGGGTCATATGTCACGGAATTGTTGGGATCTAAGGCGTGATGATGCGACAAGGAGGCCCACAATGCCCGGATGAGTTTTTGCTATCACCCGACAGGAAGCGGATGCAGCGCCTACCATGATTAGAGGTAAACTTAAACTTAATGGTTACTCTATTCATGCTTTGTTTGATTCAGGTGCATCGCATTCATTTATTTCTTTTGATTTGTGCTCGGAGACTGGGTATTGTGGCAATGGAGTTGCCTTTTGAGTTATCAATATCGACACCCACGGGAGTTTCCATCAGGACAGCTCAAGCTTGTTTAAACTGTGTGGTCCGTTTTAAACACCGAAGCACTACCCTGGATCTAATTTTTTTGCCATTGCAAGGGATTGATGTGATAATTGGGATGGATTGGCTGGAGGCGAATAATGCCATTCTCGACTGTGCTTGAAAGATTGTGTCTTTGCCTATGAATATCCCTAGTGTTGAAATGGATTGGAATGTTTGTTTGTCCTTTGCCCAAGCTGACAGGTATTTAAAGAAAGTTTGTCAGGGTTTTCTAGTTTTCTTCTTGGTGAATATGGATATGAAAGGTGGTGTCGAAAGATACTCAGTCGTGAATGAGTTTCCGGAGGTGTTTCCAGAAGAGATCACGGGTTTGCTGCCACCACGAGAACTGGAGTTTTCCATTGAATTGGTGCCCAGGACAAGTCCTATTTCGAAGGCTCCATATCGAATGGCCCCATCGGAATTGAAGGAATTAAAGAAGCAGATTGAGGATTTGTTGAAGAGAGGTTTTATCAGACCTAGTGCCTCACCTTGGGGAGCTCCAATATTGTTTGTCAAGAAGATGGATGGTAGTCTCAGATTGTGCATTGATTACAGGCAATTAAACTGGGTGATGATCAAGAACAAATATCCTTTACCTAGGATTGAAGACTTGATCAATCAGTTGACAGGTGCTTCCGTATTCTCTAAAATCGATTTGAGGTCTAGATACCATCAATTGTGAGTGCGTGTTGACGATGTGCCTAAAATGGCATTTCAAACTCGATATGGTCATTATGAATTCCTAGTAATGCCATTTGGGTTGACCAATGCCCCGGCAATCTTCATGGATTATATGAACAGGGTGTTTCGACCGTATTTGGATAAATTCGTGGTAGTGTTTATTGATGACATTCTAATATACTCCAAGAGTGAGGAGGAGCATGCACTTCATCTTCGGATTGTGTTACAGGTATTGCGAGATCAACAATTGTATGCTAAGCTCAGTAAGTGTGAGTTTTGGCTACGGGAAGTGAAATTTCTGGGTCACGTTCTGCAAAGGAGTGGCAGTGGACCCTATTAAAGTTGAAGCGGTGTTGAACTGGGAGAGACCACAATCGGTGACCGAAATTCGAAGTTTTCTGGGTTTGGCTGGATACTACCGAAGGTTCACTAAGGGATTCTCTCAGCTTGTTATGCCATTGACTAGACTCACCCGTAAGGATTGATCTTTCATTTGGGATGACAGGTGTGAGAGAGCATTCCAAGAGCTAAAGGTTTGTCTGACGTCCACCCCAGTGCTCATTATCCCTAACCCATTAGAGTCGTTCACTGTATATACAGACGCCTCTAAGAAGGGTCTAGGGTGTGTTTTGATGCAACAAGGTAGAGTTGTAGCGTATGCTTCACGGCAGTTAAGGCCTCATGAAGAAAACTATCCTACTCACGACCTTGAGCTGGCGGCTGTAGTGTTTGCTTTAAAATTGTGGAGGCATTATCTCTATGGTGCTCAGTTCGAGGTATTCAGTGATCACAAAAGTTTAAAGTATTTGTTTGATCAGAAAGAGCTAAATATGAGGCAAAGGCGTTGGATTGAGTTCCTAGTGGATTATGAGTTTGCTTTGAAGTATCATCCTGGGAAAGCCAATGTTGTTGCAGATGCATTGAGTAGAAAGTCGATCCATATGGCTATAATGATGATCAGGGAGCAGCAATTGCTTGAAAGCTTGAGAGATATGCAGTTATCTATTAATGTCAATCCTGGAGTATTAGTAATGAGTTCTATCAATGTGTCAAGTGAACTATTAAGGAACATTTGCTATGCTCAGATGGAGGACGAATATCTTTTGGGCATTCGAGAACAGATTGAAATGGCAGAGACCCAGGATTTTAATATTCTTGAAGATGGTATTATCTGGTACCATGGTCGGATTTGTGTGCCTAATGTTGCGAGATTAAGAGAAATTGTGTTGGAGGAAGCTCATAAGAGCCGGTACACTATTCACCCAGGTATCACCAAGATGTATCAAGATTTAAAGCGTGGTTACTGGTGGCCAGGAATGAAAAAGGACATTGCAGAGTATGTTGCAAGATGTCTAATTTGTCAGAGGGTCAAGATTGAACACTAATTGCCTGCAGGTACATTGCAACCCTTGGAGATTCCAGAGTGGAAATGGGATAGTGTTTCTATGGATTTTGTAATGGGATTACCGAGAACCTCCTCAGGACACAATGGAATATGGGTTATTGTGGACAGGTTGACAAAGTCGGCCCATTTTCTTCCAATTCGGGAAATAATTTCAATGGAGAAGTTAGCTCAGCTGTATGTGAATGAAATTGTAAGGTTACATGGAATCCCGATTAATATTGTGTCAGATAGAGATCCCAGATTCACATCCAGATTTTGGAAATCTTTGCAAAAGGCAATGGGTACGAAATTGAGTTTCAGTACTACTTATCACCTCCAATCTGATGGGCAGACCGAAAGAACAATTCAGACTCTAGAGGATATGCTGCGGGTGTGTGTTCTAGAAAACAAAGGCAATTGGGATCAATTCTTGCCATTGGTTGAATTTGCCTACAACAACAGTTTCCACTAGAGTTTACAGATGGCTCCTTATGAAGCGTTGTATGGCAGAAAATGCAGATCACCATTATGCTAGGTTGAACTCGGTGAAAAGGAGTCTTTTAGGCCCAGATATTATTGATAAAACCTCTCGACAAATAGAGAGTATTTGCCAGAAGCTTCTTACTGCTCATAGTCGACAAAAGAGTTATGCAGATAGAAGGAGGAGACCATTGGAATTTGATGTTGGAGATCACGTGTTTTTTAAGGTCACTCCTATGCTGGTGTTGGAAGATCGATTCGAGCGAAGAAGCTCACTCCGCGGTATATGGATCCATATCAGATTTTAGAGGGAATTGGGCCAGTAGCGTATCGAGTGGCGCTACCACCTAATCTTGCTGAATTACATGATGTTTTCCATGTGTCTCAAATCAAGCAGTATCATCCAGATCCGTCTCATGTGATTGATGATGAGATAGTTCAAGTGTGAGACGATCTGACTTTTGAAGTCACGCCGCTACAAATTCTAGATGTTAAAGAAAAGCAATTGAGAAATAAGACCATAGAGTTGATAAAAGTCTTATGGAGCGGTTTGACGTCAAATGATGTCACGTGGGAAACAAAAGAATCCATGCGAAGAAAGTATCCTGAGATTTTTGAGTAAGGTAAGAGTTGAAATTTCGAGGACGAAATTTTTATAAGGAGGGGACAGTGTAACGCCCCTCATGATATCTTTATTGGTTTTGTGTTCAGGATAAGAGGAAGTAGGACAGACATGGTTCAAGAGGAAATAGAAAAGGGACTCCGCGCCACGGCGAGGAGCAGGCCCGCCACAGTGAGAGACTTCCAGCAGGGTTTTTCAAAAATTCTATGGAGGAGCCGCGGCGAGAATCGAGATTTTTGCTTAAAACCGGATCATTTCAGACGCTCGGACAGAAAAGAAACAAAAGGAAACCGAGGGAGATCACGAGAGAGCTATGCTAGGGTTTGATTTTTCGGCGTCCAGGGGTGATTTCAGACCGAGGGAGCTTGGATTTAAGTTGGTAAGTTACTTCTATACCTCCCTCTCCGTTTTTGTTTGGTGGAAATATGAGGTTTTTGGTTTTGAGGTTGGGTTTTCTGTGCGTGATGAAATCCACCGATTAAAATGGTTTAAATGAGGTTAATAAAGTGTGTTTTGATGTTCTTGATGATTGGAGTCGAGTTTGGAAGGGTTTATGTGTGATTTGAGCTTAACCCTAGGTTGTTTTCGGTTAGAACTCTTAGGAATCCGATATGTATGTGTTTGAGTAGTATTTGAAGGGTCTCTAAGAGTTATTGATGCATGAAAGGGGTGTGGGAACTTTGGGTTAGGCCTAAAGTGGGTAAATTGTGATATTGTGATTATGGATATATTGTGTTAATGGGAGAATTATGTGTTATAAAGGTTAATTGGTTAATTGAGTGGGGGTCAAGTGTATTGAAGTTCAAGAAAACGTGTGGAACTTGCATGAGCGCAGTATTGACAACCTGAGGTAACCGGGTGTTTGTTTATGTGGTTCTATACGATAGTATGTATAGTTATGTATATATGCATGTCTTTTTCATACCACAATAGTGAGATATGTGTGTTGTTTTTATATATCGTGGTATGTGTATAGTAGATGTGATATGATATGATGTATAGACATTATGATGATCATGGTCATGATGACGATACATTAGCATCACCACATGTTATTGTTACATTGAGATATATGACGGATAAATTGGTTATGATGTGATGATGTATGATATATGATGATAAATGAAATTGTTAGGGAGAATAAGGTTGGAGTATGTGATGTATGTATATGTTAGGGAGGATAAGGGTGGATTGTATATGTGTGTTAGGGAGAATAAGGACGGGTTATATGTATATGGGTGTTAGGGAGCATAAGGATGGGTTATATGTATATGTGTGTTAGGGTGGATAAGGATGGAAGTCCTGGAGAGGACGACATGCATACCATGCATTTTACATTGCATTCATATGTTATATGATTCATATCTGTGTATATATATGTTTATGTGTTGTTGATCCCGGTTACTGAGACATTGTCTCACCCTACCCTCTCCCATGACTAACCCTTTCAGGTGAAGTTTCTGGCACTAGTCCAGAGAAGCATAGAGAGTAGCTGTGTGCGTGGGAAGTCTATATAGTGTTTGTATTTTTGGTTAATGTATTATGTGCCAAGTAGGGTAGAAAGTGTGTATTGGATATATGAGATTGATAGGTTGGTTTGGAGATTTAAGACCTGTATGAATGGTCTCTGAGTGACCAGTTGTCTTGGGTGACAATTGGGGTTGGTTAGTAATGAGTTTTGGTCAATAAGTGGCCAAAACAGTGTCGGGGGTCCAGAATCTCTATACAGAGTTGGGTTGAGGTGAAAGTGGTGTCTGTGGTTAGATTGAGACTAGATTGACTTGTAGGAGTTGGAATCAAGTCAATCGGAGGTCGGAGCATAAAGTTATGCGTGTCGGAAGTTCACCCCAAAGTGTTGAAGTGCTGATGTGGGACATCAGCAAGGGGGCACCAGCAGTCCAGGCAGCGGCGCCAGCCGTCCAGTAGCGAGGCATGTTTCGGAGGAAGCTGGAGCCGCAGCGGTACTGTAGCAGCCGCGTCCCCAGCCCAAAATTTGGTAATTTGGGGTTCGTTTCTGCTGGTTGGAGGCTGTGAGATGTTGTTTGGGTTGAGTTAGGTTGTTTTTCGTGAGTTTTGGTTATTAGTGGAGGTAGGATGTTACATTACACCTAGAGGAACATATTAACATGAAGATGCAGTATAATCAGGGCTCACATCATTTTACATAACATTTCATACAATAAAACTAGCTTAAGTATCAATATCTTGCAGACTAGTTTGTTTCTCCCTGCCCTTTACTTCTTGGGCAACCTTGCCATGGCTTCGACCTAGAATAGTTGAACATCTGGAAAGGGAAGAGATTCAAAGAATCCCAATAGTTATATATAATCAAGCATTCACATTATCATATTATTTCATAAAATTATCAATAAAATCATAGTATCATATTATGCCATACAATTTCATAAAAATTTTGGCATGGTAACACTTTGTAAAATGGACATCCTAGGGTTATAAATACCCTTTGAACAGACAGAAAACCAATGCAAAAATATCATATAACATCTAAACGCATATGGCATATTCAATCAATCATAAAAATAAGTATGACAACATTAGGCATAAAGGGAAAATAACTACCTTGTAGCTTTCCAATGTTCACCAAACTTTGAATACACTTTATTTAATCCTCTAACACTTCTTGGAGCCCTATAGCATCAAACAATACGGCCATTAGCCACTGATTACATAATCTCCTTCACAAAGTGTCAAACTTGAACCTTAAAATTCTGTTTAGTTATTCTTTAGGAATTTCTTGTACAACACCCTTGTCTTAACCTATTTTGGACCCAATGAATCCATTTTTGGGGTAAAATCATAAAATTCCTTTCCTATGCAAAACCCTAAATAGGCCAAAAATATGCAAAAAATGGAGAAAAAGTTTTGCTTCTTGAAACTTAAAATCACTTGCATATTCTTCTATCTTGAAGCATTTCCAACCTTTTCCATAGTTTAGTTTCATCATGGCTCAACTTTCTCTCTCTACTCTCTCTCATAGGTGAAAATTGCAGAGGAAAAAGGGAGAAAAATAATCCATAAAAACTCTCTCAAACACTTAAAATTACAAGATAATGGTCATAGTATATTACCTTGAACCTTTGAGAACTTGGGCTTGCTCCTTGTGTCTTCTTCCTCCTCAAAATTTCCTTTGTGCTCTCACACTCTCCACCCTCTATTTTAGACATGTTTTAGGAAGAAAAAAGAAGAACCAATGGCTTAACCAAGGCTTTTAAGGAAAGAGATCAAATAGCAAAATAATCATAGTTAATTTTGATTAACCTTAGTTACTTTAATTTAAAAGATTTTCCTATAATTCCTCCCATATCCCATTTTGATGTTCATCACACCACTTATCTCATTTTTTTGCCAAAAATTGCTTCATTAATTTTAATGGATGATTATACCCTTTACTGATTAAATAATTTTGTTGTACTTATAAAATATATTAATACAGGATGATCCAAAAATTATTTTTTTGAATAGAATATTATCTTGACCTAAAATATATTTAGATAAGGTCTATTTATTGTCCTTAACTCACTACTGGTTTTTCAGTAGTCTAAAATCTCTTTTATCGAGTAAAATATTAACTACAAAACTTTAATGCCCAAAATAAATTATATTGATCTAAATAACTTTAAAAAAATTATTCCATTGGGCTTGATTCATCAAGAGCTCCATTTTGATTATAATTTCTCATATTTACAAAAATGCTCTAGACCTAGGATAAATTTATAATTTTTAAAACTTTTAGGTCATTAGCTGTAATTACTAATAAAATAGATATTTAAAATAAAAACAAAAAATATGTAAACTATTTTAAACTTAAAAAAAAAGGTTGGCCCCCTAGTGTATTATTTCTGGCTCTGCCCTTGTTGATAAGTGGCCATTTGGTTGAATGAAGCATGTGGGTCTTGAAGGTATTATATGGCTCTGGTGAGTGAAATGGTCATATTTAGGTCTTGATGATTGTTTTGGCATTGCAATAGGATTAGAAAATTGTATATTAACTTGCATTACATCCCTCTTGTGTGTATGTCATTGGTTCTCTAACGACCACTGAGATGTTGTGTGAGTTCAAGTAACTTGAGATAATTGAGTAGCAACTTTTATTTACTGTATATGCTTTAAATTTTTCATATCATGGTATATATCCATATGGCACACCTAGTAAGTTCTTGTATCACTTGGCCCTCTTGGAGCTTATAGCAAGAAAATGGAAAATGCCTAATTGAATATGCATGTATCTTGCAATTTGAGCATGATAAATGATTTATAGTGCATACCCGTGTTTATATTTCGTGAGATATAGTAGTGTTATTGTAACATCTCTCCTTTGGACACTTTTCTCATAAATACTGCCTCAATTGGATGCAATAAAGATGCTCTAGAGATTTGAATCAGTGAGAAACTTCAAACTATAAAATTCTATTTTCATGCACTGTTATTCTATTGCGTAGCAAATTCTGATCATTCATAATCAAATGAAAAAGATTATTTCACTATGGTTCAAGTCTCTAAAAAATGATCACATCTTGAGTTACAAGGAAAAATCTGAAACTAGAATTTAATTATGCAAATTAGTACACTTTATTCAATAAAGTTTACTGTTCATTTTCAGCTTCTAGTTTCTATTCGAATTCGAACCCATCAATTTAAAAATTCATATCTCATGCTATACATGGTTGTTTCTTGCATTCTTTATGTTATCTGAAAGTCCACATATTTCCTTTCTAACCATATTTATCTTATATATTTATTTAACATATATAGAGCAAAACATCATTCCAAACCATCAAGGGTCAAAATAATCCTTTATTAGAATAGTTTTGGGAAATCATGTATAACTTCATTCATATAGTCTAAATGTATTAAAACTAGTGGCATATTAATTTTAAAACAATTTTTTCCACACGTATAAAACACTAAATTTTTGGAGCACTACACAATTTTATATAGCCTTTTGAATCAGATAGTGTTTACAATCCAAACACAATTCCGATAACAATTTCATATTTGGATCCTTTAATTTCCCTAAGCCATAACATATACAATATTAAACCAAATTGCACATAATTTGTCTTATCATAAAGCACATCATATCCTACAACTAGAGGAACCATAATTTGGCTCATTTTCCTTACTATGACATACTTGAACATTTCAAATCACAACTTTCCAAATAATAGGAATTTACATCACATGGCATAACTTGTTATTAAAAGAGCCATACATATTCCATCATTCTTAATTCATTTCATAACTTAACATCACATAACATGCTTTTTCATACATCAGATGGCCTTATACTAGTCATATCATACATGCCATCTTGATCATACTGTATCACTTTGCATATCATGCTATTGTAAGGCATTATTAATAATCATGATCATTATCTTGCTTTTTCATCAAATTCTCCTTCCTTGAGCTTTAATCCATTGACTTGCTTTACACCTAGCATGGTTAGTACTTGGAAGGATGAGATTGGGCATCTCAGTAGTAATCTTGCACATGCTAATACATCATTCCATAACATAAAATATTTGATAACATTGCACAAGTTCATCGAGCATGTAAAAATACTATGTTTGCTAATAAGATTTTGGTAGCATAACGGATTAAAATTTAGACATTCTGGACAAATCTCTCATCAAATAAACAAGCAATCAATCATAAAAACATTCATAACAACAACATGGCAACATAATCATTTTATAAACATGCATAAACATTGTGCAATAATATAAAAGCAAGACAAGAATATTCCCTTGGAGATTTAACCTTTTCTCTTTAAACTTGAATCCACTTGCTTGGATAATTTCCCAATCACTTCTTGCATCATTTCAAACCTAGAAATCACCATATAACCATGCTACATTCCCAATCACTTTGAACCCTAACTTTTCTTATTTTTCATACTAGCTTTTCCTCTTAAATCCTTGACCTTTCTTGACTAATTTAGACCCTAGGAACTTATTAGAATAATTAGAAATATCAAATTCCAATCGTAAGGGTCACTTCCTTTTTGGCCAAAATGTAAGTCCTAGAAGTTCATATTTTACATATTTGCCTCTTTCTTGAAAGCATAACTTGTCTTTAGCTATTTGAAGCATGAGAAAGCCATTTTTACCATTGGATTCATGAAATTCCAAGCCTAACGTCATTATCTAGCCTTGGCTGAAACCATCCCTTAAGTAAACAAAAGGAGGAATTTCATGCTTCCTTCTTAAAAACCCATGGAATCTTACTTGCTTGCACTTAGTACATGCTTTCTGTAACATCTCAAATTGCATGAAGAATGCCACTATAAGTATAAAGATATGGGAATGTGGCGTGGGAAGCATAAAAAGATGGGGGGAAAAGATGGTAATTTGACATGCTTGTTCTTAATTTGAATTAACTTCCTATATGGTCCTTAGAAGGAATTATGTTTGGTCCCTAATTGTAATAGAATATAAATAAGATCCTTGGCAGAAATTAATTTTAGAATTGAACTAAAAATTATGCAATATATCTATTGAATAGAAGTTCATGATGTGCTGGGTAAAATGATATAAGTATTAGGTAGCTGGAAGGTTAAAATTGAAAAAAAAAACAATTTGAAAGTATAATATGAGATGAATAAAAATAATTATTTAAAGTTTGGTCTTTGGTGCAAAATTATGAGAAAGTATTCAAAAGAAGAAATATTTGCATTTTTTACTTGGCTCAAGGACAATTTCATAATTTTAGAAAATTAATGTCAAAATGAAGCTCGTGACATGCTGGACCCAATGATATACTACATAGAGGTTAATTGATTAAATGTGAAGAAAAATTTAGTGTCGAATACCATAAAGTAACAGTATATAGAAAAAAGAGGTTGTAGGCCCCACAAAAATCAAAAAGGGGAGAGGAAAAACATGTGGGCCCCATATATATACTTTTTAGGACAAGATAATTAAGAGAACATAGATACAAAATTAAAATAATCTAGTGTTCATTAAGTGGCAAAATATTACAAAAGTAACTTTATTGGTCCTGGTAAAAGTATTTGACATAGGATATATCTGAACTAGGAAAAATATGTAGTATTTTGGACAATCCCTCCTTAAAAGTGGCATGAGTGTAGCTGCCATATGATGAAAATAAATACTTTAATATTTAACGGGACAACTTCTTCAAGAAAGCATGGTTAACTAACTCAAGTTAGCTTAATTTGACCATGATTAGTTTTGCCATTAGATATCTCTCCTCTTGGTTAATTCAAGTGCTGCCTACATGAAATAGAAGCTCCAAATTTGTATAAACAAAAATCAAGTTGATGTGGAGAAGAGGAGAGAAAAGGGAGAACAAGAAACTTGAAGACTTGAAGATTAAGGTGCAAGGTAAGAATGCTCCCACTTTAAACTAGTTTTCTTCATAGTTCAATGTGTCTTCATGAAGTTCTCTACTACCTCTTCTCATGCTAAGTTTCGATCAACACATAGGAATGGGATAGGAAGTATTTTCATGCATTAAAGTTAAGCCAAAGCATGATTGAGTCACCTAAATTATGATTTTGAGATTAGTTTGAACTATTTTAAAGAAAATCATTTTCTCCTATTTTCTTATAATTTTTCAGCCAGAACAGAGGGTGACGTTAGAGTGGGACTTTTATGATTTTGATGCCGAAAATAGATTCCTCATGGTGGAAAATCTTATGAACAAGTGTTAGGTTCATGAAAAAGCTAAAGAATAACTATATGAATTCTTAAGGGTTTAGTGATACTTTATGAAGGAAACCCATAAACCAGTAGCTTAAATGGATATTTGATGATGTATTTAGGTTCAAAAAAGCTAAGCGTTGGAAAGAGGTGGAACCCAAGGGAAAAGCAAGAGGATTGATAAAGGTAATAATTTACCATTACTTGGAATATATTATCTTATGATGTTTTCATGAACTTTCTGACTTGCCATATTGTATAGGTGATGTTTGTGATTGTTTTAACTAAGTATATGAAGGGATTTTGACCCCGAGATGTCCATTTTACAAGAGAAAACTCTGCCAAAATTTTTATGAATTAATATGGTATTTTATATTTTTTTTGAAAAATGATTGATGTTTTCATGAATTATGTGATAATATATACATTTGTAGGTGTTACTGAGATTCTTTGAATCTCATCATCCCTAAATGATTAACATGTTAGGCACAAGTTAAGGCAAGGATGACAAGAAAGTAAAGGAGGAAGAAAAAGAGAATGATGCTGGATTTTATTATTTAGCCCTTGATGTTATATTTTCTGTATGTGAAATTATAGGTATGCTTTTAAATTAGTATCCCAACCTTATTGTGTCCTTGGAAACCTTATGAGATGTGTGGTATAGATTTGGAGCAAGTAAAGATGAGGCACTTAAGTTTTGGAATGTATAATATCAAGTTTATGATCCAAAAATGACCAATTTGACATGTTGTATGTAAAGTAGGTATTGTTACATGAAACAAGGCATGATATACATGTGCCATTTATTTTTTTAAAATAAATAGAACAAGCTTTAAAAGAATTAAAGAACACTTAAATTAAATAAGTGTATGATTTACAGTGAATTCTAAAAATTAGGGGTCAAGACTGGATATTATTAGAAAAATTGGAATTTTCACTATAAACACTAGATACTTCAAAAGGTAGTGTAAATTCGCACAGAGCTCCAAAAATTCAGCGATTTGTATGTATGGAAAGATATGTGTCTTAAGTTTGAAATGCCACCAGTTTGGAAGTAATTGCAGTTATTTAGTGAAAGATATATAAGTTTTACTAACACTATTCTATTAAAAGTAAAGTTATGACTCTTAATGATTCCAGATAATGCTATGCACTGTATAAGTTGAATAAATATACAAGAAAAATATGTTTGAAAGTAGACATATAGAGCTTTCAAATGATACAAAGAATGCATGAATTAACTCAAGATAGATTGATATATAAATTTAAAATTAAGGCCAAAATTCTAGGAAAGTGTAAAATGACCATATGAATAGTAAATTTTGTACTAAATACTATATCAATTGGTATGGTTAAAGTCCTATTTGATATTTTTTTCTATGTAGAAAAGATTGTAATATATTTTCAAAGACTTGAACCACATTGATATGATTTTTTTTATAATTAGTTATCAATTTTCAAACTTCAACTAGGAAAAAAGATTTACTATATGAATAGCAATGTGGACAAAATTTTCTATCTTAATCTATCGTATGATTTAAGCTTTTAAACATGATCAATGGGTCATAATAAAGTCTAATACATGAGTAAGAGGGTCTATAGCTAAGGTGTTACACTTTCTCCTAACTTGATTTCATGAAAACATACCCCACATAATATCACTCACTTGGCCGAAACTCTAAATCTTAGGAGAGGAGAAGAGAGACTGAACTATTCTACTAGTTACTTGATCAAATAAACTTAAGAGAATGAGAGGAACCTTGCTTGCTTGAAGTTTGCCATGGAGACTTTCTTCTTTTTTTTCTTCCTTTCCTCTTCTTCCTTCTCTTTTTCTCTCTTGCACCTTGAGTTGGCTGAAAATGGAAGGGAATGGGAGGGAGAGTTGGGATATTTATAAAACACAAGAAAAGATCCCAACCACTCATTTTTACTTTGATCTAATGACCACAACTCATAACTAATTCTATGAAAATCATATACAAGTGATTCAAGTCTCTAAAAATAGTTTAAAATATTCTCTACATGAAAAAAAATAAGAAACAAAGCATTGATTATGCCAATCAGTACAATTTGATCAACAGAAATTACTGTAGATTTAGTCATTTTCACTTTCCCAAGATTTTGGCCTTAATCTTCAAAATTAATTTCTCATTCTATGATGAGCCAAATCATGCAAACTTTATGTCATTGGAAAGCTCCAAATGTCTACTTTTAGACATATGTTTCTTGTACATTTATTCTACTCCTTTAAGGGTCAGAACTCAACTCTAATTGAAACAAGTTTAGAAAAACTTACATATCTTTAATTGTATGGCCTTAATTACCTCCAAATTAGTGGCATCTTAAACCTAAGTCATAGATATTTCCTAACATGCAAACCACTGAAATTTTGGAGCTCTATATATTTTATATCGCATTATGAAACATCGTGTACTTACAATGAAAGTTCCAATTTTTCCTACACTGTCCAATTTTGACCTCTAACTTTAAAAATCCATTATAAATCATATGCTTATCCAATTTAAGTGTTCTTTGGCTTCACTCATATGGAATGCTCTGTTTCGAATAGAGAGCAACTGTTCAGACAACTACCGGTCCACTTGAATATAACCATGTAATAACTCACATAATAAGCTTCATAAACATAAATCATCATATTCATGGTGTAAAACCTTACTCTCAAACACCTCCTGACTTGACCAAAAACTTTAAAAGCTAAACAAACACTGACCAAACATATCTTATTTACCTCCTAAGACATAAGAGCAGTAGAAAATGCTACACAACAACTCTAGAAACATCAGAATAGCCGGATTAGTGTGCAGAGCCGCAGCCGCTACAATACCACCATGGCTCTAGAGCTCTTGGACTTACTGGCGCTGCGGCACCCCCTTGCTGATGCCATATCAGCAAAATTCAACTTCTAGGGCGAACTTTTGATGTACATAACTTTATGCTCTGTTCTCTGATTGACTTGATTTTAATTCTGACAGGTCAATCTTGTCTCACTCTATCCATGGACACCAATTTTACCCCAATCCATCTCCATATGGAGATTTTTGACACCCAACTCTGTTTTAGCCACTTTTAACCAAAACTCACCACTTAAAGCTCCTATTTGCCACCCAAGGCAATTTGACCATTTGGAACTATTTACACAGGTCCTAATCCACTTAACTAACTTGTCCAAAGAGGTTTAACCTCAAAAGAACAACTCCTTTGAGATTTGACCCCCTTGAACTCCAAATTGACAAAGTGGGTTATAGGCCTAAAACTCACATACTTGGCCCAAAACTCCTTGTTAGGCAAGCATACACTACCATACTACCTCAACAGCACTTCGTACCATGTATGCATCACAAAACATCAACCCATCGCATCCAACACCATTCCATATCAATATCATTACAAACATTCCAATTCTCATGTCAGTTATAAACATTATCCTACTAGCACAACATACATAGACATTACACATATATACTACAAAGACTAGATATTCCCACATCCAGTGCACTACTCCCTTGTCTTCTCCAGACTAGTATCAAAACCTTCACCTGAAATGTTAGTTCATGGGAAAGGGGTATGAGACAAAGTCTCAATAACCAGGGATGACCACACACATATATATATAACTCATACAATCTCATGAATGCAATATGAAATGGAATAGAATGCATGTCTCCTTTCACATGGCTAGAACCACGAGCTGTCGTTATAACAAGACATTTTATATAGGTGATTCCCCTCCAATAGTTAGTGAAGATTAGTTCTGAGACATCACCAAGGTCACCTCCCACTAATGCACCTAGCCAAAGATAACACTAATGTTCGGATTGTGGATCTCCTTCCCCTTTCCCACCACGAATTGACAGTTATTTAGGGAAGGTACAGTCCGCTGCGCGCATTTCCCTCCTAGCCATAAGAGGTTATTTAGCCCTAGGAATCCCATCCTTATTCTCCCTAATCATATATCATCATCACCACTCGATCACTATATACCTCACAATGCCATGTGGTAATGCTCATATCATATCATCAAATAATCATCATTATCATGATCTCGATGTCATGCTATGCATCATGTAATGTCACATAATTATCACCATGTATGTAATCATCATCATACTCATCATCTAGTTGTGTGCATACCACGATATATAGAAAATGGTATGCACAAACACATCAATATCATAGCATGAAAGAAACATGCATATATATACACAAATATACATAATATTATTATACAATACATTCAATACAACACAAACACCTGGTTAACTCAGGTTGTCAATTTCCATACACGCAATTCCATGAGCTTATTAGGTTGTCCAGCATACTTGTATCCCTTTTGATCAACCAAATACCTCTACAATACCATAAAATCCTTAATTCACACAATATACCAAACATTCAAATTCCATAATTCAACCATTTTGGCCTAACCGAAGGTTCCAACATCACTTTGATGCATTCTTGAGCTCCTAAAGCTCATTCAAACACTATCAATCACATACATCTTATATCCCTTGCTTCCACACATAATTTCAACCTAGGGTTAAGTTCAAAACATGTATACTCCTTCTAAAACTCACACCCAAGCATCACAAACACCAAATCACACCTCTTGAACTTCATTTCATCCATTTTAATGGGTGGATTTCAGCCCAACACCGAAAACCCAACTTTTACCTGAAAAATCTCAACTCAAAACTGAAGAAAATGGAGAAGGAAGAGTAGAAATCACTTACCAACAATTTGACAAGCTTCTAGAGTCCATAAATGATCTACCTTGGCTGGATTTCTCAACCCTAGCTCCACTTATTCTTTCTTCCTCTGTTTCTCTCTCGCTCTCTCCTTCTCGGTCCAACTGAAATGTTTCTATTTTAAATGATTCTGAGGTGTGGCGCCCTTAGATAGAAAAATATTTCAGAATCTGTAGCTTGCTCACCATAGCGGCCATGCTTCTCACCGAGGCGTAGAGCTCATTTTCCTTCACTTTGATTCTTTCCTCCGTTCTAGTCCTCCAGTTCTGCACATAATGCCAATACACTTGGTTAGCTAGGGACCAAGTTTGAGATAATGTAATAAGGGTTGTTATACATTGTCCTAATTTCTTACATAACAACATAAAAGGACTTAGTGGAACATAATAATAATCATTAGGAGCCTCATACATTAATACACAATTCTATACAAATAACATAAAGTTGATGAGAGGCATAACATCATAAACTTTAATCTTTATCATTCACCTCCTTGCTCTTGGTCTCCCTTGCATCATTGCAATATCTTCACCCTAAACATATTAGTCATTTGGAAGGGTAAGATTCAAAGAATCTCAGTAGAAATTACCACTCATGCAATCATATTATCACATTGAATATAAAAAAATCAAAAAACATCAATTGAGCACTTGAGAACATTCATACCATAATATTTTACAAAATTTTTTGTGAAGTTTCATTTTGTATTTTGGACATCCTAAAGTCACAAAATTCCTCAAATAACTCAACCAACATTCTCAAAGCATCACAATTCATCAAAACAAATAATAGGCAAGTCATCAAGTATATTGAATAGCATATGACAATATAAAGCAAGAATTGGTAAAATTGCTACCTTGTGCAATTCCTTTGCCTTCCAAGCTTTGTACACTTTTCCTTTGGCTTTTTGCAACTTTCTTGAACCCTAATGTATCACAAAATAAGGTCATAAGCTTACTCACAAAATATGCATAGAACCCTTAATTTTCTATCTTGCATTTCTTTTGATTTCTCATGTACAACACACTTATATTTACCTATTTTTGACATAATAAATCCATTTTTGGGGTAAAAATCATGAAATTGAATCTCTATAAGAAGCCATATTTTGACCAAATTCATGAAGGAATGAGGAGAAAATGATTTGTTTCATAATACTTCACATAACCTCTAAAACCATGCTTTAGGCTACTAGTTTATGGTTTTCCCTTGGTTTAGTACAAGAAAACTCTTCTCCTTCATACACCATGTCTTGGTTAAATTCTTAATGAGAGGGAGGAGGAGAAATACTTCATTAAACTATCACAAGCTACTTGAAATCACAAGCTCAAGGTAGTAGAAAACTTACCAAAAACTTCAGCTTTTGCTACTTGATCCTTGCTCTCCCTTTTCTTTCTTCTTTCTCAGCTTTTCTTGGAGTTTCTCTCTTTCTCTCTAATTTCTCTTGAAGTTGGTGTCTGAAATGAGGAGGAAAGAGGAGACTAATTCACTTAATTATCTTAAGTTAATTATGGTTACTTTAATTACCCAACTATAGTTACTTTTTTTGACCAAAAAATAAAGCCTTCCTCAAGTAGTAATTTGGGACAAAAATCACTTGCCTAATATGTTGAAAACTGATTCCAATGGGGAGGGAAAAAGTGTCCAAATACTGTATATTTTTCTTAGCCTAGATATATCTTGTACCGGTTATTTTTACCAAGATTGATGAAATTACTTTTGTGACATTTAATTACTTATGGGATACAGGATTATTTTTAATTTGTATCTGTGTTATCTTAATTATCTTGTCACATACAGAGTTTGTATGGGGCCCACATACTGATCTATTCTCCTTTTTACCATTTGTGGGGCCTACAAACCTTTTTGGTTACTTGGTACTAATTATTTCTTCATTTTTAGTCAATTAACCCCATACTATATACCATTGGATTCGTCTCGTTGCAGGCTTCACTTTGACAGTACTTTTTAATATTTATAAAATTACCCTTGACTTGAGTAAAATTATAATTTAAAATTTTTTTGGGTACTTTTAATAATTTTTACCTAGAGACTAAATTACACTAAATTCTTCCTTTAGGGACTAAAGTGAAAATATTTCTTCTCCCTTCGGATTGAAATGTGATTTTCACATTTTCTTTTCTAACGTTGGAAATGACATTTTCCTGAGACGAATGAAAAATATAAATACTGATTCTTTTGGGTACTTCTTCATAATTTTCTGCAAAGACAAATTTTTTAATAATTCTTTTTGTACTTTTAATGCTATACTTTCAAATAAGTTTATCTTTCAACCTTAACCTCCTGATTATTCAATACTTATACCATTGCACTAAGCTTGACATGAGCTTTGATTGAATAGGTATATTGCATATTTTCAGACTCAGTATTGGAATTAATTCCTGCTAAGGATATTTTGAAAAATTAGTTCTAATTAAGGATCAAGCATAATTTTTCCTAAAAATTGTATGAGAAATTAATTCCATTTACGGGCTGAACATGTAGCATTAACATCTCACTTCCTTCTCCTTCTTTTCTTGCATCTGATGCCATATTCCTATTTCTTTATATGTACCATGGTATTAATTTTGCAATTTGGAATGTTACACTTTTAACCTCAATGCACTATTTCATTGGGTCCGATATGTCTTAAGCTTCGTTTTGACTATAATTTTATATATTTATGAAATTACCCCTGGGAGGGGTCAAATTGTAAATAAATTTTCTTTTGGGTCATTTTCTATACTATTCTATAGGGATCAAATTGTAAATAATTTTTCTTTTAGGGGACATTTTACAAATTCATATTTCTTATACCCTTAACCTTAAAAATGGCCTTTTTATCCTTTTTTGTTATCAAGAACATGTATTTCAAGCTATTTATCATATTTTCATACTATACTTTTTCCATCCATGTTCTTCTCTAATTTCTGCAAAGTATAACGTACTCGTCCTTTTAAATGCCTTATAATCATTCCTTGGGCATATCATAATCAACTTTTGTATGTCCCTATATATTCCTGCATCATAGCATATTCTCTTTTTATGTAAGGAAAGTGTAAGTATGTATGTGAATATATGGATTATGTATATGAGTTTTTTTTTAATATACAAAAGTTAGACTAGAACTATGCTAATGCAACTAAAATGCAAAATAAACCTATAAAAACTAACCTAACTAGGAGACTAAAAATAATATGAAAAGAGTTGTGAATATATGTATGGAAGTGTATAAGAGTATGAGTGTATGAATGATATGATTTGTACTGGTCTATTCTCAAAATTACCTAAATATGTATTAGACTAAATGCAACCTATAATGCAAATTTAAAAATGTAAAAGTTATGGATATTCACATTTATGCAATTAGATGAGTTTATGGAAACTACGTACTAAGTCTTAACTAAATGCAATGTAATGCAAGTCTGCCTATCATAAATGCAAACTAACTAATTACAAGTTTGGAGGGGGATTGTGACTTGAAAATGTAAATGAAAAGTATAGCAAACTTAACTAATAACTAAACTAATAAAATGCTAAAACTTAAAGAAAGATGATTATGCAAAAGTAAGATGAAAGGATATAAAAAAATGCAATGCTATGAGAGTGATAACCTAGAACAACTTGGAGAGAGCTAAAAATTGGGCTCACTTAATGTATTTAGCTTGGACAATTCCCAAGATCAATTTGCCACAACCATTTAAGACCATTATTTTCTAAGAGTTGGATGCTCAATAAAGTTCCTAAGATGGCAACTCATTTAGGCGAGTTATCAAACACCTAACATACAAGAATATTGAGACAATTTATCGAGTATGTATGGCTCGCACAATGAGATCCATAATGAAGCTTAAACTTTCAAGAGCATAAACCAACATCAATATTACCATTCCTAATGCATCAATAAAAAATCAAGTTACCTAATTAACACATACAATGCTAAATTAAGCAACCAAATTCAAAATTAAGGCAAAAGGAGACAAGGTGTAGATTGTAACACCTTAACTTTTGATCGCATTCTCCATGTACTAAACTTTATTATGGCCCATTGATCATGTTTATAAGTTTGAATCACATGATACATTAGGATAGAGAATTTTCTTTCCTCGGGTTACTATTTATAGGATAATTTCCCAAGTGAACTTTGAAAATTCATAACTAATTCTAGAAAAAATGTATCTAGTTAACTCAAGTCTCTAAAAATAGCTCAAAACATTCTCTGCATGAAAAAATTATGAAATAGTAGTTTTATCATGGCAGTTTGTACAGTATTCAGCACAAAACTCAATGTTCATTTAGTCATTTTTCACTTCACCTAGATTTTGGCCTTAACTTTGAGAATTTATTCCTCATTCTATCATCAGCCAATTCATATATTATTTATGCCATTAGAAAGCCTTATATGTCTACTTTCTATACATGGCTTTTGTTGTACATTTATTTAACTTGAACGAGGATTGCATCTTCTTAAACTATTAAGGGTCAAAACTTAACTTTAACTAGAATAGTTTTAGGAAAACTTACATAACTCATCTTCTATTGCTCCAATTGCATTCAAACTAGTGGCATTTAATTCATAAGACATAGATTTTTCCATACATCAAAATCATTGAATTTTTTGAGCTTTGTATTATTTTATACTATCTTTTGAAATATCCAATATTTACAGTGAAAATTCCAGTTTTTCTATTATTGTCCAGTTTTGACCCCTAAATTTGAAAATTCAGTATAAATCATACATTTATCCAATTTAAATTTTCTTTAACTTCTTCTAAAGCTTTTCCTGTCTACTTTAAGAGCATATATAATACATATATACAATGCCTTGCTTCAAATAGAGTGCCCCTACTTTAGGTACTAATGGTTATATAGGACAATTATACAATTTAAACTCCATAACCTATCATATAAATCATACATGTTTTAAACTTGTCCAAAACATGTACATAACATCATTAGAAACCTAAAGGAAAATATCCAAGGCATGAAACAGAGCTTAGCCTTTACAAATAAATTCATACATATTCTCAAACACTACATAAATACTTGCATAATCATTTCATTCATCATTTTCTTCCACATCTCTTTTGGCTTGTCATGGATTCCTTGCATTGTTTGTGTTGAATAGAGTGTTTTTTATGATTCCAAACAAACTGTACCTTGGAAGGAAGATATCAAAGGTGTACAAAAGATCTCAAGTGAAGAAATTCATGAAAAATGAGTATAAGATTAGTTGTAGGATTTCTCACTATATTCACATGAGTAAAAGGCTTTGATCTTTCACCTAAATGTTTTCAAAATGTGTTTTTCAAACAATCCTATGTTAACTTATGATATATTTGAAAAATACTCACTAATAGACAAATTTTGAACTGTTAAACTTCATATATTACCTTGAAAATTCAAACTTACAAGGTTGAAATTCAGACTTACAAAGATACTGCCTCTGACAGATAAATTTCAGACTAGTAAAATTTGAATTTCGGGCAAAGAACAACTTGTGAAAAATGAAAAATTTATCTAAAGCTATGTCAAAGTTCATATAAAAGTAAAGTTTAGAAAAAGTTCCAAGTCAGTCCTCTGACAGATAAACTTTGACTTTGAAAATTTAAATTTTGGGTAAAACACAAGTTGTGAAAAATGAAAAATTTTTCTAAAGATATGTCAAAGTTCATCTAAAAGTAAAGTTTAAAAAGAGTTCCAAGTTAGCCCTCTGACAGATGACCTTTAGTTTTGAAAATTCAAACTTTGTAAAGAAAATGTGTAAGTCTGTTCAAGTGTCTCTCTGACAAACAAACTTTAGTCTTGAGAAATTCCAACTTTGAAATAAGTTTGATAAGAGCTCTCTCTTACAGGCAAACTTTGGTTTTTCAAAATTTAAATTTTGAAAAGAAGAGCTTTTGTATCATATTGAGTTGCTCATTGGCAGATGAATTTTGGGCACCAAAATTTGAATTTTGGATGCATTTTAGCAATATGGACAAACTATTCACACTTCTCAAAAGAACTTTAACTTTGAAAATTCGTACGTTCCAACATGAAAATATTTGTCAAAGATGAAAATTCGAATTTTGCTTTTGAACAGATGAACTTTGAAGTTCAACATTAAAGTCTTTAACTTACGGTCTCTACGAAATTCGTCTGTTGACACCCCAAAATTCAAACTTTGGATATTAGACACATTAAATGCAGTTGGTGAACGGATAGTTTTACAGAGTAACCATTATGTAACGTCTCTAACAGCTAGATCTTGTCTCTAACGTATAGTTAAAACATAAATCTATAAATAGAACTTCATTTAAAGGTGTGGGCAATGATATTATATTGTATATGCTGAAACTCTGTCAAAATCTTCTATCAAAGCTTTCTACTCTTCCATACATCAAAAACTGCACTTCAACTGTCATATATACTCTAAATTAGATAGTACATTTGCTGTAAACAATTTTATCTCCATCTTGAAGAAAGATATTTTTGTGAGGGGACTTCACAAGAGATTTGGGAAGCACTTAGTTAAAGTGCAAAGAGTGAAATTGTAAGCCCTTGGAGCAGAGCATAAAGTTGTATTGTGGCATTGCAAGAAGCCCGCTGAATTCTTGCAAGATAGTGGAAAATCTCAAGTGGTAGCTTAAGGACTAGATGTAGGTCAAGAAAAAGTTACCAAAATAGTATAAATTCTTGTGTCCTTCTTCTTATACTTTGCTTATTACCTTATCACATTTTGCACTCTGTTTTTCTGCATATTTTGCTTTCACTGCTTTCTTCTAATTTTGTAGAAAATTTTCAAACTCCCCAATTCACCCCTCTCTTGGGAAGCCAATAGATCTAACAGTTTGACCCTCAACATATTAGCTATTTTGGAAGAGTAAGATTCAAAAAATCTTAATAGCATTACCATTCATGCACATAATCACATTTCTTATAAAAACAGCAAGTAATCACATTAAATCATGCAAAATCATGTTATGCTATAGAATTTCATAAAAGTTTTGACATAATTTCTCTTTATAAATTGTATATCTTAAGGTCACAATTCCCTTCATTTAACTCATCCAACAATTACAAAACATTAACATGGCACCAAGACAAGTCGTGGAATTCATAAAATCAACATAGGATAATATAATGCATTAAAGGATAAAATGCTACCTTAATGACTTCATTTGCTTTTCACCCTCGGTAAACCTCTTCTGAAGTCCTCCACAACTTTCTTAAACCTAAATACAACATCATTTAAGGACATAACTCACTGATTCATAGTGTTCATTCATAAAGTCTCAAACAAAACCCTAAAATTTCATTTTCTTCATCTTAAGCTTTTCCTTGAATCTATCACTTGTCCTTAACTAATTTAGACACAAGGATTCCATTTTTGGCATTAAATCCATGAAATTCACACTCTAAAATAACCTATTGGACTGCCCAAAATAAGGGAATAAGAGAGAAGAAATGATTTTTCTTTCTATTTGTTTCCAAACTCACCCAAACTCATTTTTCTTGCATTTTCTTACACTTTCTCTTACGTTTCATGCAAGAGAACATTCCCTTCCACAATTCCCATCCTTGGCCAAAATTGAACTAAGGGAGATGGAGAGGAAAGCTTTGCAATAGTACCTCAAGACTACCACAAACTTGAACTAGGATTCATAGAATATCAAGAGAAGAAGTTCTCACCTTTTTCCTTGAATTTTCCTTCTCTTTTTCTTCACTTTACGTAGCTCCCTCTTCCTCTTGATATTCATACCACTCTCTCTACCTTTTCCAAATGTGTGTGTTGTCCAAAGTGAAGGAAGGAGGGATAATTACCCAAGTTGCCCAAATAACCTTGGTCACTTTTTACTCTCTCTTTTTTCTTTTAAAAAAAGTTTCTTAAAGTAGTTCCAAATATCATTTAACAATTGAATTATATCACTTGGGCAACTGCTCTCCCTCTCTCTCTCACTTGTACAATACATAGACATCCAAAGAAGAAAGGATAATATGGAGCTTAACCATGGTCAACTTGCTTTAATCTTTGGTTAAATTTAAACTATTTCTTAAAGAAATAGTTTTGAAATTAATAAAATAATTGAATTTTCCCCCTTACGAGCTGCTGCAAGTCATGCTCACTAAAGGAAGCATTTGTCCAAAATACTACATATTTTTTTAGTCTAGATATATCCCGCATTGATCAATTTTACCTAGATCGATAATGTTACTCTTGCAGTATTTTATTACTTTATAGATACAGGATTAATCTATACTTATATCTATGTTTCCTTTATTATCCTATCCCAAAAAATATTTCTGTTGGATCCCCATACTTTTTCTCTTACTTTTCTGCCTTTTGTGGAGCCCATAATACGTCCTTTTCCTATAAAGTTATTTTTTGCCACTTGGCACTAAAATTTTCTTTTCATTAAATTAACTAACCTCTATGCAATATACCATTGGCTCTAGCATGTCACAAGCTTCGTTTTGACAGTAATTTTATAAAATTATGAAATTACCCATAAGTTGACTAAAATGCAAATATTTATTCTTTCTCATATTTTCTTGTAATTTTTTCCAAGGACCCAACTTTAAATAATTCTTTTTATTATACTTTTTAATTGGTCTAATTTTTAACCTTGACCTCCTGGCTACCCAATACCAACATAGTTGTGCTTAGCTTGTCAAGAGTTTTGATTGAATAGGTTTATTACATAATTTTCAGCTTAGTTCTAGAATTAATTATTGCTAAGTATCTTATGAAAAAATTAATTCTAATTAAGGATCAAACATAATTCCTTCTAAGGACCATATGGAAAATTAATTCCAATTAATGACCAAGCTTGTAAATTACCATCTTATCATCTTTTGATGCATCATATGGCACATTCCCATATCCTTTTATATGCAATGACATTCTTCATGCAATTTAGATTATTACATAGATTAGGCCATAAATTACATGGTCTCACATTAACAAGATAAGCATCCATACAAATTTATAGTCACAATTCAACATGGTTTCAATTCAATCCATAAAGTATCATCAACAATTAACTAATTAAACATCAATTTTAATCTAATGAATTCAAGAACCTTATCCTAAATCAACTTAGAATTGAAATAGCAAATCGAAAGAAAAAGGAATAACTAACCCAAGCTCCAATTTGAGGTCCCTGGCCCATTGTAGTCTCTCCAAGGTTGCTTTAGGTCACCACCAAGCTCTACTCCTCCATTAAAGTAACAAAATCACCACCACTTGAACACATAGATGTAGCCATAGTTCTTAACAAAATAAATGCAGATTAAATTTTAGTCTAAGAAAATTAAATTAATTATGGGATAAAGTTTAAATTCAATTTAGAAGAAAATTATGAGACAAAAAAAATAAGAAAAATAAAATACTGAGAATAAATTTTTAAAACTCTAACAATTTTTGATAGAAAACAGGGTGAACCTCCCAAGAACAAGTCTTAGGCAACTCAAGAACTTAGAGTAATAACCAAAAATAATGGAAGTAACCCAATGCAATTGAGAGATTGAATGGAATATTTAGAGAGAACTCTAGCATCCCCAAACACAAGATGCCACAAGAGTAGGTCAATTCTATTAATAAGTTGAATCCGTATTCTAGGAAGAACACGAAGAACCCTAACAATCTCACATCAAATTGAAGAAAGAAATCACTCAAAATATTATTCAGATCTAATTTACAAAGTATCACTACATGGTCTTTAAATAAGAATAGAAATCCTAATCCTAATAGGATAAGTGATTCCTTATAGATAAGGCTTATCCCTTTTTTTAATTTTAAATTTGAATTTGAATTAAATCCTAAGTTGGCATCATAAATACAAGTGAGAATCAATCAAAACTATTCTAATCTAATATAGAAAAAATCAAATAAAATGAAAATTCAAAATAAATTAAAAAAATAAATCTAATCCTAAAGTCACAAGACTCATTAAAAAAGCACGACTTCCTTTAATGAAACTCTTCTAATTGTATTTGGGTTGGGCCTTTAAGATCTCCAAATTAGGCTACCAAATAAATTATCATTCTTTTTGGACTAAAAGGTAGCGTCATTTGCTATAAGTCTTCCAAATAGATGGGCTCTTTCTCCTTAAGCTCTCAGACCAATCCTTGCAAGGCCTCTTTTACGGCTTTTGTCCTACCTCTTGTCATTAGACCGCTTATTCCTTGAAGAGGGTCTTTGGGCACATTGGACCTCCATGATTGAGAGTTCACTTGTTCTCTATCATTCCCTCTTTCCTCAAAAGGATTTAACCTTGAATCAGCAGCATCAAACAAGGACAAGTTTGAAACGTTAGAAGTAGCACTAACATTGCCATAGGAACTGGGCTAGTCAATCTTGTAGGCATTGTCATTGATTCTTTCCATGACTTGAAAAGGACCATCTCCTCTCAGTTGCAGCTCAGATTTCCTTTGCCCTAGAAACCTTTCCTTTCTCAAGTGTACCTAAACCCAATCTCTGGGGTTAAATACAACTTGCCTTCGGCCTTTGTTTGCTTGCTGAGCATATTGTCCATTCCTCCTTTCTATATTGACTTGAACTTTAACATGAAGTTCCTGCACAAACTTAGTTTTTTCCTTGCCATCAAGGTTAGTTCTTTCATGTATAGGCAAAGGTAAAAGATCTAAGGGAGTCAAAGGATTAAATCCATACACAATCTCTGTAATATCCCAATATTTCACTGAATACCAAATAATGAAAGAGTAAGAAATAAATGATAACATGAAATGCATAAGCAATTCATGAAAACAGACAGACACCATTATGCGTGAAATAGGATAAAGAGTTTATTTTTCTCAGTTAGATAGAAAAATGAGAAAATTATATTTTTTACCCCTAAAGAATTATGAAAATGACATACACATCCTAAAATATATAAAAATCACGTGGAATGAGATTATAAATACCTTTGGGGAAATTACACCTAATGACCCGAAAGTTAAAGAAAAATTATTTTAACCCCGGGTCAAGGGTAATTTTATAAATATGCAAAATTACTATTAAAAAGAAGCCCTTGATGAAAGAAGTCCAATGGTATGGCACTGGGGGTTAATGTTCAAGGACAAATAAATAATCAGTGCTGAGTGTCCAAAAGTAATTTAATACCGATAAAGTAAAATGTGGACCCTACTGATAATAAAAGGTAACCGGGATAGCATATGGGCTTCACATAGATACTATTTGGGATAGAATAATTAAGAAAATATAAAATTAAATTTAGAATAGTCTTATAGCCTAAAAATGTTAAATTACTAATCAAAACAGTTTCATCGATATAGTTAAAAATTACCTGGTTCAAGTTATATTTGGACTAGGAAAAATTGAGTAATCTTGGACTCTTGAAGCACTCTTATTTGCATGAAAATAGGGCAGTTTGGGCAGCTTGACTTTTCAGAAAAACTTCCCCAAGTAGTTGTTCAATTTTTGGCAAAAAATTAACTAAAGTTAGGTTAAGGTGATTAACCATGATTAGCATGTCATTAAGCCACTGATCACTACTTTTTCTTACCTTTCTTCACTAGTCTATAGCAGTAAAAACAAAAGAGAAAAATGCAAAGAAAGACGAGAGAAAAGAGAGAAGGATGAAGAGAAACTCAAGGTGAAATAAAGAGCTCAAGTTGGTAAGTTTGTCTTCTACCACTTCAAGCTTGTAGTTTATGGCATTTGAAGCATGATCCATGGATTTGGTTTCCTTCTTTACTCTCTTATGGTTTTAATCAAACAAGGATTTAGTAAGGAAATGAGTTTTAGAACCATAGAACATAGGGGAAATGTTAGAATACTCATTTAAAGCATGGATATGTAGGTAATTTGATGTATCATGAAGTATATCAATATCTTCCTATTTTCTCTTAATTTTGATCAGAAAGGGGTTATTCCTAGGATTGGAATTTCATGATTTTGATGCCAAAAATGGATTCCCTGGGTCCAAATTAGCCAAGTACAAGTATTGGATTCAAGAAAAACTCAAAGGAAAGCCAAGTAAAAAAGTTAGGGTTTAATGTGTATAGTATTGTGCAATCCTTGAAACCAGTGGCTAAAGTACTTGAATGATGATATGGTTAGGTTCAACGAAGTTTTGGAGAGCTTAAAAAGTGGTGGGCCAAGTGTGGAAATCAAGGGAACGCATAATGGTAGTTAAATCTCCTAACTTGCATCACGTTGTCATGTTTGTTTTCTTTGCATTTGACATTATGGCATATGAATGAAATGTTCTTTTGTGATATTTCTATGTTGTTGGCTAAGTTGTATGAGGGGTTTTGAGCCCCGGGATGTCCATTTTCCAAAATGAAACTCTACCAAAATTTTTGTAAAATGTATATGTTTTGAAGTGCCTATGTAATGCATTGAAACTTTTATGATGTTGTTATGCAAATTGTGATGATAGGGCTGTATGTTTGGGATTTATCTACTGAGATTTCTTGAATCTCACCCTCCCACATATTAACCATGATTAGGAATCATTCATAGCAAGACCACCAAGGAAGAGAAAGGAAAGGAGAAAGAGCTTGGTGTTTGAGTTGATATGGCTTGCAATGGCCATGAAGTTTAACCTTTTATGTAAATTTATAAATGTGATGTTCAATGTATTTCTCAAATTTTTTGTATTCCTTTAGGTCTTAGTGAAAGTATGGTATGATATGAAGATGAAATATGGCCATGTAAATATTTGACAACTTTTGTTTGGTAAAGTATTAGGATGTAAAGGGCCATTCTGACCACTACAGAGTAAACCCACCACAGCTTGGTCATTTTGTAATGTAAAGTATGAATTTTATAAATGCTTACAAATTACGGAAAGAGCTTTCATATGGTCCAAAGATCACTCGATTTAGATTTATGTACGAATTATAGTGAATTTTCAAATTTAGCCTAGAAAACTGGAATTTCTAAAATTGACCATATAAATAGAGAAAATTCATGAAATTTACTGTACATATTGACCAACTCATTGCTCTATTTTATATTTTTTCCATGTAGAAAATGTTTTAATATATTTTTAGAAACTTGAATCACTTGTATATAATTTTTTTAGAATTAGTTATGATTTTCCGAAATTAGGTTAGAAAAAAGGAATTTGGTTAAATGAATAGTATCCAAAATTTGAAAAATTTTATTATAACATTTTATGTGATTCAAGCTTCTAATTCAGTATAATTGGACTCTTACAAGGTATAATACATGGAAAAATGGTTCTAAATCAATGTGTTATAATCTCGAACGGAGAATAAGATGTAGTGGAATGAACAACTCTATTATATGCAAAGTCAATATGAGACAAGCAAACTCTCCCAATTTTTCAAATTCTTCTAAATGATTGCACACAATAAAGTAGTGAGTGTTCTATTTACTACTTTAGTTTATCCATCAGTTTGTTGATGTGCAGTTGAAGAAAACAAAAATTTAGTTCCAAGTTTATTCCAAAGAGTTCTCCAAAAGTGACTAAGAAACTTTACATCCTTATCACTCACAATTGTTCTTCGTAAACCATCCAATTGCACAATCTCTTTAAAGAATAGATTAACAATTTGAACAGTATCATTAGTCTTAGAACATGCAATAAAATGTGTTATTTTACTAAATCTATCCACAACAACAAAGATGTTATCCTTTCCACCTTGAGACCTAGGGAGCCCTAACACAAAATCCATAGATATATTAGTCCAAGGTGGTTAGGAATGAGGAGTGGGGAATACAATCATGTGGTTTAATCTTTGATTTAGCATGCTTGCACATTATGCATTTATCACACAAAGTAACAACATCACGCCTCATAAAAGGCCACAAGAAATGTTCATGTAACACACTTAAAGTTTTATCCGTGCCAAAATGGCCTATTAAACCAGCACCATGAGCTTCCTTCACAAGTAATTTATGTCTTGAACAAGAAGGAATACAAAGTTTATCCTTTTTGGAAAGAAAGCCTTCAAATCTCAAATAATCTTGAAAATCATGTTTTTCACAAGAATTCTAAATTTTCCCAAAATCAAAATCAGATCCATACAATCCCTTAAGCATCTTAAAACCAAGTAATCGAGTTTGTAAAGAAGTAAGAAGAGTATACTTGCGAGATAGAGCATCAGCTACCATATTCTCCTGACCTTGTTTATGCTTGATCACATATAGAAAGGCCTCAATAAATTCCAACCATCGAGCATGTCTTTTATTCAACTTACCTCATGAGTTTAGGCACTTTAAACTCTCATGATCATAATGTATGATAAATTCTTTAAGCCAAAGATAATATTGCCAAGTCTTTAAAGTTCTCTTCAGGGCATAAAGTTATTTATAATGAGTGGAGTAGCTTAAAGTATGACCACTAAGGTTTTCACTAAAGTAAGCAATTGGCCTATTATCTTGTATTAATACAGCTCTAATACCCAAACCAAATGCATCACACTCAACCTCAAAAACTTTGCTAAAATATGATAAAACAAGTAGTGGTACATCAGTGAGTTTTTCTTTTAGAGTGTTGAAAGCTTTTTGTTGTGCCTCACCCCATTTAAATGTGACATGCTTTTTAACTAACTCACTCAAAGGTGTTGCTATTGATGAAAAATCTTTAACAAACCTCCTATAAAAGCCAACTAAGCCATGGAAAGATCTCACCTCATTAGCATTCTTTGGAGGAGGCCAGTCTTGAATTGCTTTAACCTTTTCCTCATCTACTTGGATTCCTTGAGCACCTACAAAAAAACTAAGAAACACAACAGAATCCAAGCAAAAAGAACACTTTTGAATGTTTGCATAAAGCTTATTTGCTCTAGGAGTATTAAAGACTTCACGCAAAAGACTTATGTGGTCTTCTAAGTTCTTGCTATAGACTAAAATGTCATCAAAATAGACCACAATAAACTTTCCTATGAATGAATGAAAGACATGATTCATAATACTCATGAATATGCTAGGAGCATTTTTTAAATCAAGAGGAATTACCAACCATTTATAAAGTCCAAATTTTGTCTTAAATGCAGTTTTCCACTTTTCTCCTTCTTTCATTCAAATTTGATGATAAACACTCCTAAGATCAATCTTAGAAAACAATGCAAAACCATTCAATATGAAACTACATTAGGTAACTCTTCTCTTATTGCTAGCTTTAAGTCCCTTCCAGCTTTTACCCTTACTCAACATCATACTGATAGAGGGAAGTGGGGTATTGAGTAGTTGATTATACTTTATTACATATTCAATGACTGACTAATTCTCATCTTAGCAAATCATTACAATTTTGTTTCTTTTTCATCTTTTAAAGACTAGGGAAAATACTTCTTGTAGAACTATTCTATAAATATTTCCTAAGTCAATAAAGTGCTCTTTACTTGATCAGCTGATTTCATGTTCTGCCACAATTGGCCAGCCTCCTTTAGCATTAAACTTCCATTTCTGACATGCAGCTCATTGTCTTAGAAATAGTCTCAGGGCTCATAATCCACTCTTTGGCAATTTGCATGTCAAATTTACATCAAAGGATGGAAGCTAATACTTTCTAAACTACACAATCACATGTTAGTAGTTGGTGAACTCATCTACTTACTTTGTGGCTTGTCTCCTAAGAGCTTACTAATTTGCTTAAGGCTATTGCAATATAGGCAAAACCTTAAGGGCTCTAACTTTTCCCATATTGTCCTTGAGCATGATCTATCTCTTATAGCTACATAATAATTCCCTACTACTAATCTAAACCATTAAGGATCACTTGCAGGAGATTTGGATCAAGAGCACCTTATTATAGTTCTTTCATATTTTATTATCATGACACTGACTTATGGTAATCAAGTACTATTGTCAGACCTAGCATTGCCATCTTCTATCTTTATCAGATCTTCCTCTAGATCCTCATCAAAGATTTCTACCACCTCAATTTTCTTTTCATGATAATGCTCTACCTAGAGCATATAGGCAATGACACAGTCTACTGGAGTGTAAAGCACTTGACGTTGAGGGAACTTCTTGATCTAACACGGCATCATGTACTTGCTCAATCCATTCACTTACAGGGAGCTTATAATTATAATGCCCTTCTAAGAATCTCTTTGCTTCAAATGCAGGACTTAGAAAAACTTGAACATTTACTCCCAATCTATCATGACATTCTTCATAAATGGCTTTAACCGCATTTTTTATTTGAAGTCCTTGGTTTAGTCAGAGAAAACTACTTGCTTAATCCAAATAGTATAGTTAGCCTAAACTTGCTTATCATAACTCATGAGTTAATCTACCTCTTCACCTAAAGGTGTGCATTTGCTTGCTTTGGAAGGACTACACCTGAAGGGACCAGTACTATGGGGTCGTTTCCTATATTCAATCAATCCTTTCATTTAATCACTACTATATGGTTGTCATTAATAAAAATCTTATTGGATCCTATGTCTTCTCTTATAGGACATTGATGAGGCTCAGGCTAACTTCTTGCTCTTAGGTGTTACTTATTTCTCTTTTCTAACTTATCTTTCTTTATACATTAGTTTTCCTCATTGATTCTTTTCATAACTACTTCTCCTCATTATCATCATTCATTCCTTACTAGCCTCTTACATTCAATATTGAAAACATCTTGCCACTAATCTTATATTGTAGGCAAGATACTTGCTTTTTATATTCTTTAGTAGTACCTATCATCACATCTCACAGTTATTTCCTAGTCTTTGACTTAGCATTAGAGAGAAGTCTTTGGAAAACATTCATACTAGCTACTGATTATTGAGGCTTCACATCTTTCTAAAATCATCCTAGGCCAGTCTCTTTCAAAAAACTATCACAATTGTAGGGCTCATCAATCTTTCTCATCATCTTATACTCTTTAGAGGTCTACTACTACCTCACAATTGACCTATTATGACCATGAGATATATTATGATCTCTAAGCCCTACCAGGATCCTCTGTGATCCTATATCTTCCTTTTATTGATAGGACATAACTACGATCTAACTCTGAAAAGATTCAAGACCTAAGGAAAACGCATCTGTAAAACATACTCAACTAATCCAGTAACTATCATAAGCAATCCTTAAGACCAATCTCTTATGCCACTAAAACAGTTTTAGGCCAGATTTCTATAAGGAATATACCTTATATTCAAGGGGAAACTCTAACTAAGAGGATATCTTTCCTCTCTTACTACAAAGATTTACCTAGATCTTTGTTCTGATACCAAAAGTGTAACACCTTACTATACTATGCATTTTTCCAAGTATTAAAGCATATTTCTTATCAAACTAGATCATGTTAAAAGCTTGAATCATCAAAGGTTCCAAAATAATTAAAATTAAAAAAAATAGGTACTATACACTTGGAACCTAAGTTTTTTAGATGAAATTTGAAAAATCATGACTAATTTTTAAAAAAATCATATTGATGTGATTCAAGTCTCTAAAAATAGATAACACCATTATTTAAAGGGGAAAAAGAAGAAACTTGAATTTCATTGGGCCAATTCATATAATTTATTGCTTAAACTTTATCTATACAAATGATGAATAATAATGCCCAGGTTTTTTGGCCTTAAATTTGAAAATTTATTTCTGCTAATTCAAATGTTTTGATGATTCTAAAACAAATGAGCTTGGAGATCCAATATCAAAGGAACACAAGAGAAATAAAGAACAAAGTTGGAGTTTTCTGGAGATTGAAGAGTTGTTTCATATGTTTTAGGAAACTATTTGTAAAAGAAGGTAGTTAAGCTTTGAATGTCAATTCACCTAACATTAAATGTGATAACTAACTGAATGATCAATGATTAGCTCGTGATTTCAAAATAGTTTTCAAAAAAAGAGCTATCTTATAAGGATAAAGCTTCAATTTCAAACTGATTCTAAGTTTTCAGTTAGTTTTCATGAAATTGTTTTAGCTTATGGGGATAAGTGCTGAATCAAGTGTTTTGATGATTCCAAACTATTTGGAGCTTGGAAAGAAGATATCAAAGGTGAACAAAAGATCTCAGGTGGAGAAATCTAGGAAAAACTAGCATAAGATTAGATATAGGTTTTCTTACTATATTTAAAATGAGTAAAAGACTTTGAACTTGTAGAAGAATGTTTTAAAAATGTGCTTTTATGATAATTCATGAAATATTTGAAAAATATCCACTAACAGATGAATTTTGAAGTGTTAAAATTGATTTGTTACTTTAAAAATTTAAACTTTGGTATTTGAAATTCGAACTTCAAAGTAAAAATATGTGAGTCAGAAAAGAGGTCCCTCTGACAGACAAATTTCATCTCTGAAAATTAAAATTTTGGATAAATCATAAATTATGAAAAATGAAAAATTCATCTGAAGATATGGCAAAGTTCATATGAAAGTAAAGTTTAAAAAGAGTCTTAAATTAGTCCTCTGACATATGAATTTTGACTTTGAAAATTCAAACTTTGAATACATGGCCTGCAAGTATGATATGATAATCTTTTTAACACACGAATTTTAACATTTAGAAATTCGAACTTTGAATTAAGTTTGATAAGAGATTTCTCTGACAGATGAACTTAAGCTTTTAAAAATTTGAATTTTGAAAAGAAGAACTATTGTATCATATTGAGCTGCCCACTGACAGATGAATTTTGGGCACCAAAATTCGAACTTCAAATGCACTGTAGCAATATAGAACAACTATTCAAACTTACTAGAAGTACTTTAAACTTGAAAATTCATATGTTCCAACATAAAAATATTTTCCAAAGATGAAAATTCGAACTTTGCTCTATAACAGACGAATGTCAAAGTTCAATGTTAAAGTCTTTGACTTTCAGTCTCTGTAAAATTCGTCGGTTGACATACCAAAATTCGAACTTTGAGTGTTAGACGTATTAAATGCGGTTGGTGAACAAATAGTTTTTCAGAGTAACTATTGGGTAACGTCTCTAACTACTAGATCTTGTCTCTAATGTATAGTTAAGATATTAATCTATAAATAGAACCTTATTTGAAGATGTGGGTAACGATTTTACATTGTATATAAAGAAACTCTGCTAAATTCTTGAGTCAAAGTCTTCTACTCTCACATACTTCATATTATGTACTTCAACTTTCATATTCACTCTAAATTAGAGAGTTCAATCATTGTATTCAATCTTATCTCCATCTAGAAGAAAGATTTTCTTGTGAGGGGATTTCACAAGGGATCTGGGAAGCACTTAGCTAGAGTACAAAGAGTGAGATTGTAAGCTTTTGGAACAGAGCATCAAATTGTACTGAGGCATTGCAAAAGGCCCATTGAATTCTTACAAGATAGCAGAAAATCTCAAGTGGTAGCTTGAGGACTAGACCTAGGTCAAGATAAAGACACCGAACCAGGATAAACATCCGTGTCTTCTCTTTCCTTGTACTATTTTCACTTGGTTATCCTTTTATACTCTGTTTTTACTGTCACTCTTACTTTTATCACTCTCTTAACTTTTGTAAAAAAATTTAATCTTCCCAATTCACCCCCCTCTTAGGAAGCCAGTATATCTAACAATAAGATCTCAATTTCAAAGATGTTTCTAAATGTTTACCCTATTTTCAAGATAATGTTTTACCTTATACACATAACCATTTAAGGTTATGGGGATAAAGACTCAATCTTAAAGCTTTTCCAAAGTCCATTCTTCAATTTCATGAAAAGGGATTGAGGTTATCCACATAACACAATTTTAGGATCAAGTTCTCAAGTCTGTTCGGTGGTTTTCCTGATAAGATAGGCACTTTATTCACATAATGAAGTGAACAGTGAAGAAAAGTGGTACTGTGCAGCCCGTTATTCACATAACCTAGGAATGTTATCCACATAACGTGTGTCACAGAGCACTTAGACTCCTCGGGTAAACAGGTTATCCACATAACTAAGGGAGATTATCCGCATAACCTATATTTCAAAATACTTAAACTTTCCTCAAGTAAATAGGTTATCCACATAACCAAGAGAGGTTATCCGCATAACCTATATTTCAGAATACTTGAACTTTCCTCCAGTAAATAGGATATCTACATAACCTTGGGAGGTTATCCTGATAACCTAAGTTTCATAAAAACTCAGTTTCAGAAAAACTTAAAGTTATCCTAATAACTGAGTGGGTTTTCAAGAAAATGATTTTAAGCTAAAACTTAGTTATTCTAGGTAGTACGTTATCCGCATAACCTAGTTAGGATATCCACATAACGAAAAGGTTTATGTTGAAAACAAAGCCAAATAATTACCCATTATTCGCATAACTTAAGGAGGTTATCACATAACCTCTGACAGATGCATTTAATACGGTAGGTGAACGGCTATTTTACTAAGAGTAAAGGCTAAACTTTATTTCGAACAGATAGTTTTTCCCCAAGACTATAAATAGGACCTCATTTAAGTTGTTGGGTAATAAAAAAAACAATATACACACTAAAACTCTACTGATTTATTTATTGATTTATTCAAAACTTACCTACCCTCTATTTTGCTTATTCATTGTATCTTTACTTTCATATCTACTCTTTTGAGAGTTTTCATTTTGTAAAACATCTACACACTTGTAGAGAGTGCATAATGTGAGATTACACTAAGGCAGATAGTCTTACTTTTGAGGAGAAGAGTGAGAGAACTTGTTTCAGTCTAAAGTTTGGGCTGGTGTTGTACTGCGGTCACTGCAAGAACCCATTCAAACAATGCAAGAATAGTGGAAAAATCCCAAGTGGTGGCTTGGGGACTGGATGTAGGTCAAGTGGAATAGACCAAACCAAGATAAACTACTAAGTTCTCTTTCCTTTAGTCTTTATTTCTTATACTTAGTTTTCTATAATCTTTTAGTAACACTATTGTATTTCATCTTTGCAGAAAAATTTCAATCTTCCTAATTCACCCCCTTTTAGGAAGCCAGCTGTACTAATAATTTCACACTTTATCCTGAGCCAATTTGTGCTTTCTTTACATCATTTGAAACCTCCGCATGTAGTCTTTATAGTCATATTTTTCTCGTACATTTGTTTAACCTGAGCAAGCATAGATCCAACTTAAATGATTAAGGGTCAGAACCTTACTTTTACTGGAATAGTTCAAGGAAAACGTGCATAACTCTCATTGTATAGCTCCAATTGCCTCAAAGTAGTGATACATTAAACATGAAACATGGAAATTTTTATACATGTAAACCACTAAATTTTTGAATTTCTGGATAATTTTACGCTACTTTTCAAATAACCAGTAGTTATGAAAAAAATATGTTGTTTTCCAACTATGTCTACGTTTTAATCAAAAACTCATGACAATCCACACAATGATCCTAATTAAGTGTTCTTTAGCTTGTTGGAAGGCCCTATTTGTCTAATTTTCAAAAATATATAAACTTATATTTCACATCAGCTTTCAAATGAATAATAACCATATAATTCTCAGGGGCATTTATTAGCCAGATTATGCCATGATTCGCAAAAGTACATATATACACAATATACATCAATCAAACTTTTCATCTTAGTTCATGCCTTCTCCTAACATTTTAAGAGACTTAAAAGAGCATAATGGAAGCAAAGCTTAGCTTCATAAAAGCACATATGATTTTATATACAATTGCAAGAAAGCAAGTAACAATAGCAATTATAATTCTAGATATCCATAGTCTTCTATTTGCTTTTTGTCTTCTTG
The DNA here is from genome assembly GCA_026686845.1 of Adenanthera pavonina. Taxonomy (NCBI): domain Eukaryota; kingdom Viridiplantae; phylum Streptophyta; class Magnoliopsida; order Fabales; family Fabaceae; genus Adenanthera; species Adenanthera pavonina. The sequence continues at coordinate 19,636,717 of JAIVEN010000004.1, forward strand.
ATGGCCTTGCCATCCTTGGAACCTAAAATTTGAGATACTTGAGGGGATGAGATTAGGACAATCTCAGTAGCAAGTCACATTCTATGCATCATGTTATTCATTTCACATAATAATCACATTTAAACAAAAAATTACCACATTAGTCATAAAAATTTTGGCAGTATAACGGCTTAGAAAATGGACATTTTAGGGAATAAAACCCTTTATTTTACAACCAAACCAATCAAAGAAAACATTATTCACAATATGGCAACTTAATTTTGTAACGCCCCTCATGATATCTTTATTGGTTTTGTGTTCAGGATCAGAAGAAGTAGGACGGATATGATTGAAGAGGAAACAGGAAAGGAACTCCGCGCCGCTGCGAGGAGCAGAGCCGCCGTGGTGAGAGTCGAGATTTTTGCTTAAAACCGAATCATTTCGGACGCTCGGACAGAAAAGAAACAAAAAGAAACAGAGGGAGATCGCTAGAGAGCTGAGCTAGGGTTCGAATCTCTGGCGTCCAGGGGTGATTTCAGACTGAGGGAGCTTGGATCTAAGTTGGTAAGTTACTTCTACACCTCCCTCTCCGTTTTTGTTCGGTGGAAATATGGGGTTTTTTGGTTTTGAGGTTGAGTTTTCGGTTTGTGACAAAATCCACCGATTGAAATGGTTTAAATGAGGTTAATAAAGTGTGTTTTGATGTTCTTGATGTTTGGATTCGAGTTTGGAAGGGTTTATGTGTGATTTGAGGTTAACCCTGGGTTGTTTTCGGTTAGAATTCTTGGGAATCTGATATGTATGTGTTTGAGTAGTATTTGAAGGGTCCCTAGGAGTCTATTGATGCATGAAAGGGGTGTTGGAGCCTTGGGTTTGGCCTAAAAGTGGTTAAATTGTGATATTGTGATTGTGAGTATATTATGTTAATGGGAGACTTATGTATTATGAAGGTTATCTGGTTAGCTGTGTGGGGCTCAAGTGTATTAAAGTTCAAGAAAGCGTGTGGAACTTGCATGAGCGCGATATTGACAACCTGAGGTAACCGGGGGTTTGTTTACATGGTTTTATACGATAGTATGTATCTATATATATGCATGTCTCTTTCATACCACGATAGTGATATGTTTGTGTGTTGTTATTATATATCGTGGTATGTGTATAGTAGATGATGTTTATGAGTATTGTGATGAGATATGTGATGAGGACATTGATGTGATATGATGTGATGATCATGATGTTTATGATGATACATTAGCATCACCACATGTTACTGTTACACCGAGATATATGACGGATAAAGTGGTGATGATGTGATGATGTATGATATATGAAGATAAATGAAATTGTTAGGGAGAATAAGGTTGGAGTATGTGATATTGTATATGTTAGGGAGGATAAGGGTGGATTGTATGGGTTAGGGAGGATAAGGATGAATTATATGTATATGTGTGTTAGGGAGGATAAGGATGGGATATTTGTATGTGTGTGTTAGGGAGGATAAGGATGGGTTATGTGTATACTTGTGTTAGGGAGAATAAGGATGGAAGTCCCAGAGAGGACGACATGCATATCATGCATTTTACATTGTATTCATATGTTATTTGATTCATATTTGTATATATATATATATATGGTTATGTGTTGTTAATCCCGGTTACTGAGACATTGTCTCACCCCACCCTCTCCCATGACTAACCCTTTCAGGTGAAGGTTCTGGCTCTAGTCCTGTGAAGCAAAGAGAGTAGCTGTGTACGTGGGAAGTCTATGTAGTGTTTGTATTTTTGGTTAATGTATTATGTGCCAAGTAGGGTAGAAAGTGTGTATTGAATGTATGAGATTGACAGGATTGTTACAGATGAATGTATGTTTGATTATGTTTTATGCAATGTGTTATGTTGGTGTGTTAAGAGTGTTAGGTGTGTGGAAGTTTATATGGTAATATTTGTGAGCCCAGAGTGGCTTGGGCCTGGTTGTTGTGTGTTAGGGCATGTAGCCCATCTTGTCATGTTGAGGTTCAAGGGGGTCAAAACTCAGAGGAGTGGTTCCTTTGAGGTGAAACCTCTTTGGACAGGTTGGTTTGGAGATTTACGACCTGTATGAATGGTCTCTGAGGGACCAGTTGTCTTTGGTGACAATTGGGGTTGGTTAGTAATGAGTTTTGGTCAATAAGTGGCCAAAACAGTGACGGGAGTCCAGAATCTCCATACGGAGTTGGATTGAGGTGAAAGTTGTGTCTGTGGTTAGATTGGAACTAGATTGACTTGTAGGAGTTAGAATCAAGTCAATCGGAGGTCGGAGCATAAAGTTATGCGCGTCGAAAGTTCGCCCCAAAGTGTTGAAGTGCTGATGTGGGACATCAGAAGGGGGCACCGTGGTGCCAGAAGTCTAGGCCACGGCGCCAGACATCCAGTAGCGAGGTATGTTTCAGAGGGAGCTGGAGCCGCGGCGGTACTGTAGTGGCCACGGCCCCAGCCCAAAATTTGGTAATTTGGGGTTCGTTTCCGCTGGTTTGAGGCTGTGAGATGTTGTTTTGGTGTTGATTGGTTTGTGTTTGATTGTATTTCGAGATATTGGGTGTTAATGGAGGTAGGATGTTACAAATTTCATCATATAAACATAATGAAATAACATAGAGCAATAAAAGGGCTTAACTACCTCTTGAAGTACCATTTGACTTTCCACTTGAAACAAATGATTCCAATTGCTTTCATAAGCTTACTCAAGTCCCTAGACATTACTAAACACTTGCTTAAGACATTGATTTCATGGCTAATTGCATAAACTTTCATAAAACCCTAAAAACCCAACTTGTTTATCTTAAGCTTAATCTTTGAGCCCGTACTTGTCTTCAAGGTTATTCATCATGGAGAATCCATTTTTGGGGTCAAATTAATAAAACCCCGACCTTAAGACACTCTTTTGCACTTGGCCAAAATCTGCCTTAAGAGAAAACACTACGCCATAAAAGGATTTTGTAGGCGGTTATTTTTAGCTATTATTAGCGGTTATGAACCGCTTACTATGCAAGCGCCAATATAAGTGGACACTTTTGTAGGCGATTAAAATTGCCAACAAAAGTGGGCTTTCGTAGGCGGTTATCTAAATAACCGCTTACAAAAGTCCACCTTTGTATGTGGTTATATAGATAACCGCATACAAATGTCCATTTTTGTAGGCGGTTATACAAATAACCGCCTACTAAAGGTATATATTTTTAAAAAAAAAATTTTGAAAGTAGATTAGTCTTGTATCAAAATATATTCAACCTATTAAATCTATTAACAAAAAATAAAATGTATTACATTAAAAAGTATTTACAAATTAATATCAATTTACATATCATACATAAACAATACATTGACACTACAAAATGATAAAATAAGAAAAAACAACATCTAAACAATGCTTCAAACACCATAAATAAAATGTCATATTCCAATACATGAAAATTATATAGATAGAAGGTTAGGCTATCGAGCTTCATACAATCCCAAATCTACTATCCTAGAGCCTCCACCAAAGTCATCCTTCCAAATTTACTCTTAGACGAGCTCCAATCAACTCCCATGAAGAAATTTAAGCTCTTAATACTGGCAATGGCCCTTCCCTCTAACTAACCAAATACCTACAACACAAAAATGATTCACATTTATGTTTTAACCAATGTAATGGCATGGGAATAAATATATATAGTTAAGAAAGAATAAGATGTTGAACCAAGATATGCAAGTTACCAATTATTTTCTCAATTGAGAATTTTCATTTCAATGAAAATATCAATTAGTACATTGCACTTATTTTCTCATAGGAACCTTGCTATATGTTGCTAGCATAATACTAATAACACTGCACTAATGTGGAAACAGAAAATAGACTCCTTAGATAGGAGGTTACATCAAATATATTCACAACAATATCTCACACTAGTGCCAATAAGACTCACTCAAAAATTAACAAACAAACTTCATAGTAATACACCCACTGTGACACAAGAATGACTCACCAAAATTTATTGGTAACAACACTCTGATTGAGATGAGTTTGATACTAAAGTTCTATGTATTAATCAAAGAAGAGAGAGAGAGAAAGAGAGATACCAAGAACAAAAACTGCAACTCTCATTCCGCCATGCTTCTGAGGGTTTAAAGGTCCGCCTCTTTAACAACAGTGATATATCTTATTTTCTTTCGGATACTCCTTTCTTCCCTCCATTCTCTCTCTCTTTCTCTCAATGTAATCCTGGGCCTCTTATTAAGAAGAAAGAGACAGATCACACAAGTGAGACTTTGGCTATAAAGAAGGCTTCTTGTCTTACTCTAATGCTTAATTGTGAGGGAAAGATGATGTTTGTTTTTGAATTTATAGTGCCAACCCAAGCACTGATCTCCCCTTAGACTCTAACAGAGAAAATAATAATAATAATAATAATAACAACAACAACAACAGAAGGAAAGAAAGAAAGAACGAGAAAGTGAATATAGACCATCACCAATAATTATCCACTTCTATGTGGAGAAACCTAGCAGCTCCATGAACAATGATACAACAACAACCCATACAACAGTATACATAGCTTTCCCAGCAAAATCAAAGCCCATCCATCATTTGAAGTACAATTTGTTCTTAAATTATACTTTATATTACACTTTAGCAATGCTCTTAAGAGCCCCAAATGGAAATTAAGAACATTGGGAGTTAGGACTTCGTCACCAAATGATCCAAAACAGAAAAAGTATGACATAATCTTATATCATATTATAAAACTATATACTAGATTTTTCCCAACGGACTCTAGCAACAACAAACTAATCAATTACTCTGATCCCTCCTCCTCCTCCTCTCTAGTTAGGTAGATTTTGTTGAAACAAGAGTTTTGATGATTCCAAACCAACATTCAAGAGCTTGGATTGAAGATATCAAAGGAGAGCAAAGCTGTTTCAAGTGAAGATTTTCTGAGTACTTGCTGTTAGATCTTTTGTAGGATCCTTAGTTTTTCTTATGACTGGGTAAAAGATTTTGATTTGAAGAAAAGAAGTTTTCAAACTTTGATTTTATGTTAAATCTTCAAATATTTGAAAAACACCCACAAACAGACGATGGTTGAAAGTTTAAGCTAAACTGTCAAGTTGGAAATTCGAACTTTGCCTTTGGAAATTCGAATTTCGAGCTAAAACTGAATAAGTCTGAAGAGATGGCTCTCTGTCAGACGAATTTTGGTTGTTCAAAATTCAAATTTTCATCTAGTCTGAAAAGAGGCCTTTTGCTATCAGACGAACTTCACACTTTCAAAATTCGAATTTCAAGTAAAATGAAGTTTGTAAAAACCAAAGAAATTCGTCTGAAACTATGATAAAGTGCATCTGAAATCAAAATGAAATTGTGTTTGATAAATGCTCTCTGACAGGTGAATTTTGAACTTCCAACATTCGAATTTTCATATAAGTCTGAAAGATGCTTCTTTGCAACAGATGAACTTTGAGTCTTCAAAATTCGAATTTCAAACAAAACAAAACTTGAGAAAATGGAAGAAATTCGTCTGAAACTATGTTAAAGTTCACCTGAGATCAAGAGTGATTTAAGTTTCAAAACTGCTCTCTGATAGACGAACTTTGAACATTGAAATTCGAATTTCAGAAGCTAAGTTCTTGAGTCTATTGAAATGAAACATTGACATACGAATGATAAGAACTTGCAACATTCGAATGATGAAATTAGTATGAAAAGAGTTTCTCTGACAGACGAATTTCGCCCCTTCAAAATTCAAATTTCGAAGAAAGTAATCTACTGTGTCCCTTTAAACGTTCAATGGACAGACGAATTTTGGGGATCCAAAATTCGAATTTTGAAGGCACTGTAGAAAATTGAAAACACTGTTCACACTTAACCAAAAAACTTTCTTCTTGAAAATTCGTATGTCACATTGTGAAAATGTTTTGTAAGTTTCAAAATTCGAATTTCACTTCATGAACAGACGAACTTCGTGCTGTAACGTTGGAAGCTTTAATCTTCGGTTCCTTCGAAATTCGTCTGTTGGCCAACCAATATTCAAATTTCAGTATGTCAGAAACATTAAATGTGGTTAGTAAACGGATAGTTTTTCAGAGTAACCGTTGAATAACTTCCCCAACGGATAGATTTAGTCTCTAACGGATATTTGAGACCTAAATCTATAAATACAACATCATTTGAAGTTGTGGGTAACGAATCAAACTTGTATATACCGAATTTCTGCTGAATCTTCTTCTCAAAAGCTTTTACCCTCTTAACTTCTAAACTTGTACTTAAACTTTCATATCCACTCTTTACAAGAGAGTTATTTCATTGTAATCAATCTATTCTTCATCTCGGAGATAGATTTACTTGTGAGGGGTATTCACAAGGGGATTGGGAAGTACATAGTGAAAGTGCTTGGAAAGTTTGAGAGAGCTCAGAAACAGAGCATACTCATGTACTGCGGCTTTAGCAAGAAGCCCACTGAAATTCTTGCTGTATAGTAGATAAATCTCAAGAGGTGTCTTGGGGACTGGATGTAGGTCAAGTGAATAGACCGAACCAGGATAAATCACTGACTTCTCTTCTCCTTATCTTTACTTTTCACTTTGCTCTGTTTTACGCATTGTTTTCATTATACTGTGATATCTTCACTTACTTCACTTTGTGCAGAAAAATTTCAAACTTCCCAATTCACCCCCCTCTTGGGAAGTCAGCCCTGCTAACAAGTGGTATCAGAGCCCGGATTCCCATACAAAGGAACTCACAGTCCGGGAATTATGATGGCTGGCTTTGTAGAGAGTATACTTCCTGAAGGGAACAATACTAACAGACCACCAGGCTTCAGTGGAGAGCATTATGGGTACTGGAAGATGAGAATGCAGATCTACCTCCAATCAATTGATCTTGACATCTGGTCAGTCATTGAAAAAGGAGATTTCGTTCCAATGACTCTAACTGAAGATGGAGGGCACAAAGAGAAGCTGGAAGCAGAATGGAATGATGAGGACAGAAGGAGAGTCCTACTGAATTTCAAAGCAAAGCATTGTTTAGTCAGCGCCCTAAACCAAGATGAATTCTACAGAGTCTTGCAATGCACCACTGCAAAAGGAATGTGGGATACTCTGCAGATTGCACATGAAGGAACATCTGGAGTTAGGGAGAACAGACTGAACACGTGCATTGGGGAGTATGAAAGCTTCAGAATGGCTGAAGGAGAGACTGTAAAGGAGCTGCAAAAGAGATTCACCCTCATTGTGAATCAACTGAAAAGCCTGGGAAAGGAATACACTCAGTCTGAGAAAGTAAGAAAAATACTCAAAGCTCTCCCTCTGGAATGGCAGCCCAAGGTGACAGTAATAGAAGAAGCCAGAGGAGAATCAATGGCTTCTGTCACAGCTCTCTTCGGCAGCCTTGAGGAATATGAAGGAAAAATCAAAGCACTCAAGGAAGCTGGGTTGGACAGAAAGAAGAAAGGCCTTGCCCTCAAAGCTGCTAATGAAAAGGAAGAAGAATATGATGAAGGAGATGAGCTGGATGAGGAAACTCTGGCTATGATGGTCAGAAAATTTGGAAGATTCTACAGCAAGAAGAAGAACAAGAGATTCTTCAAGAAAGGAGCTGCTGGAGAAAGCAAGAAAGAAACAAAAGAACCTGTGACTTGCTATGAGTGTAAGAAGCAGGGACACATAAAGTGGGACTGCCCCTAATTCATCAAGAAACAAGAAAAAGAAAAGAAAGCTGTTGACAAAGGGAAGAAGAAGAAAGCCTACATCTCATCTATATGGGGTAACAGTTCAGATGAAGAAGAAGAAGATGAGGATGAGATTGCCAACATTTGTCTGATGGCACTTGCTTCTGGACAAGCCACACCCTCATGCAGCAGTGATCAGGAAGAAGAGGTATATGAATCTGAACCTTCCTATTCTGAATTACTGGATGCATTTCATGAGCTTCATGATGAATTCATTAAAGTTGCTAAAGAACTAAAATTGGCAAAGAAAAAGATAAGTAAGCTGGAGTCTCAAAGCATAGTTTCTGAAATTGTCTCTTTGCCTATCTCTGAATCTGTTTGCTGCACTTCATGCACTAAACTTAAGCAAACTAATGATTATTTAGTTAAAAGCATGTCTAGGCTCACTAGAGGTAAAGATATGTTATTTGCATTGATGGGAGCCAAAAAAATATCACGAGGAAAAGCTGGTCTTGGCTATGATCCATGTGCTGTCAAGGAAAAGATTAGGAAGAAAAATCAGAATGCGTATATGAGACATTTTGTGCATGCTGAGAACAATAAAAAGAAAAATGATGCATCAACTCACATTGAAACATATGATCAACCAAGGCATGCTAGACAAAAATATTATCTGCATTGCTTTCTTCCTGCTTCTCAATCTAGCAGTCCGTTCACTACCTGTCATTTCTATAACAAAAAGGGACATACTTCCAGTTCTTGTGCTTTGAAGAAAAATGGACTTGGGAGGAAAGCTGAATGGGTTCCCAAAGTTGCATCTGCATCTAGGGAATTACTCACTGATCGAAAAGGACCCAAGCAAATTTGGGTACCTAAAAGGAAAACTTAAACTTTGTTTTGCAGGTCTGTCTCAAAGCTAAGAAAAGCAACAAATGGTATATGGACAGTGCCTGCTCAAGCCACATGACTGGTGATAAGGAGAAGTTCATTACTCTTAGAGACAAGAAAGGAGGAAAGGTGACCTTTGGAGGTGACCAATATGGCAAAATCGTTGGTATTGGAATTGTGGGCAAAAATCCAGAAACATCCATTGAAGAGGTGCTGTTTGTGATTGGCCTCAACCACAACTTGCTAAGCGTGAGTCAGACTTATGACAAAGGAAACTGGGTGTTGTTTGACTTAAATTTTTGCCTGGTCATCAGAAAAAGTGATCACAAAGTAATCCTCAAAGCTCAAAGGGATGGTAACTGTTATACTATTGACCTTGATGAACTTCCTCCCTTGGATTCTGTATGTTTAATTAGTCAGGATAATGATAGTTGGTTATGGCATAGGAGATTAGCTCATGTTAACATGAATCAACTGTCTAAACTGATTAAAAATGAGCTAGTAACTGGTCTACCAAAAATATCTTTTGAAAAGGATAAAGAATGTGATGCATGCTTAAGAGGAAAACAAACTAAATCATCCTTCAAATCTAAAAATGTAGTTACCACAACTAGACCACTTGCATTGTTGCATATGGACTTAATTGGACCATCTAGGGTGAAAAGTCTTGGTGGTAATTTGTATGTGCTTGTAATTGTTGATGATTACTCTAGATTTACTTGGACATTATTTCTCTCTTCTAAAAGTGATACCTTTGATGCATTTGTAACCTTAGCAAAGAAAGTGCAAAATGAGAAAGATATTTCTATTATGTCTATCAGGTCAGACCATGGAGGAGAATTTGAAAATGCATACTTCCTGGAGTACTGCAATGAGCATGGGATTGACCACAACTTCTCAGCACCAAGAACTCCTCAACAAAATGGAGTGGTAGAAAGGAAGAACAGAACCATTGAAGAGATGGCTAGAGCTATGCTGAATGAGAAGGAACTCTCTTAAGTGTTCTGGGCTGATGCAGTGAATACATCAAGTTACATCATAAACAGAGCCTACATTAGACCAATCCTTGGGAAGACTCCATATGAGCTGTACAAGGGAAGAAATCCAAATATGTCACACCTCCATGTGTTCGGGTGCAAATGCTTTATTCACAACAATGGGAAAGAAAATCTGGGTAAGTTTGATGCCAAATCCGATGAAGGTATATTTTTGGGCTATTCAAGTAGGAGTAAGGTTTATAGGGTTTATAATAAAAGATCAAATATAGTAGAAGAATTAGTGCATGTAGTTTTCATTGAAAATGAAACTGTTTCAAAACATGTTACCAATAAGGATGATCTTACTATCAGTTTTGAAAAACTAGGAATTTCTGACAAAAGTAAAACTGAACCTCCAAAGATATCTGAATCTGTTGACACAGAGGAAGATATCTAGGAGCAAGAGTTTGATGAAGAAAATAATGAAGAAACAACTCAAGAACTCCCTAGAGCTTGGAGATATCAAAGGAATCACCCTGTTGATCAAGTAATAGGGAATGTTCAAGAGAAAGTCAAAACCAGAAAACAGTTAAGGGATCAAATGCTCAACTGTGCTTTCATTTCTGAAATTGAACCCAAATGTGCTGAAGAAGCCTTAACTGATGAATATTGGATTATGGCTATGCAAGATGAATTAAATCAATTTGAAAGAAATCAAGTTTGGGATCTAGTGCCCAGACCCAAAAATCATTCTGTTATTGGAACTAAATGGGTCTTCAGAAACAAACTTGATGAATTTGGAACAATAATCAGAAATAAAGCGAGATTGTTTGCTAAAGGGTATAATCAAGAAGAAGGTATTGATTTTGAAGAAACCTTTGCACCAGTAGCTAGACTAGAAGCTATAAGAATACTGCTAGCATATGCATGCATGAAAAATATTTTATTATATGAAATGGATGTAAAAAGTGCCTTTCTGAATGGATATATCATGGAAGAAGTTTTTGTAGATCAACCTCCAGGTTTTGAGGATTCTACAAAACCGAACCATGTTTATAAATTGAAGAAAGCTCTTTATGGTTTAAAGCAGGCCCCTAGAGCATGGTATGAGAGACTGAGCAATTTTCTGACTGAAAAGGGGTTTAACAGAGGCAAAGTTGACACAACATTATTCACTAAGAAAGAAAATAAAGACTTACTAATTGTTCAAATTTATGTTGATGATATTATTTTTGGTGCTACTAATGAGGCTCTTTGCAAGAAATTTTCTAAGTTAATGCAGGGAGAATTCGAGATGTCTATGATGGGTGAACTCAACTTCTTCCTTGGATTGCAAATTAAACAGCAAGGTGATGGTATCTTTCTTAGTCAATCCAAGTATCTAAAGGAGCTGCTAAAGAAGTTTGGAATGGAGAATGCCAAGCCAATGGGAACACCTATGGCTACTGCAACCAAACTGGATATGGATGAGAATGGGAAGATGTTTGACATTACTCAGTACAGAAAAATGATTGGATCCCTGCTGTACTTAACTGCCAGCAGACCTGACATTATGTTCAGTGTCTGCATGTGTGCAAGGTTCCAATCATACCCCAAAGAATCCCATGCAACAGCTATGAAAAGAATTTTTAGATATCTTATTGGAACATCACAGATGGGTCTTTGGTATCCAAAAGGAAATGGAGAAGACCTCAAAGGATACACTGATGCTGATTTTGCAGGATCTAAAACTGACAGAAAAAGCACAAGTGGAACCTGTCAGTTCCTTGGAGGATCCCTAGTTTCATGGTTCAGCAAAAAGCAAAACAGTGTGGCCTTATCTACTGCAGAAGCTGAGTATGTTGCAGCTGGAAGCTGTTGTGCCCAAGTCTCTGGATGAAACAGCAGCTTGAAGACCTTGAGGTTAAAATAAAAGAGATACCAATCATGTGTGACAACCAAAGTGCTATAAATATCACTAAGAATCCTATCATGCATTCAAGGATGAAACATATTGAAGTTAGGCACCACTTCATAAGAGATCACGTTCTGAAAGGAGAAGTCAAATTGGAGTACATCCCAACAGAGGATCAAGTTGCTGATATGCTCACAAAACCTCTGCCAGAAGACAGGCTTTGTAAAATAAGGAGAGAATTGGGAATGGTAAACCCCAATGAACTGTAAGATATTTCTGTGCAATTCTGTCTTTAGAATTTTCAATATTAGAATCAATTCTAACTTGAGCATCATAGTATGTTTAATTTTAGGTGCAGGTGCTCCTTGTAAAAATTAATGGCTAAAAGGTTTAAAAGATTGGAGAACTCCAGATTGGATCAACCAGAAAGTGAAGAGAATGACAATTATTGTAAGTTATGGATTCATTCTGTAAGTTTTAAGGTTGAAATTTGTATGTTGTTTGATTGCTAGATGAATTTCATTGATAATATGTGTTTTTGAACTAATCAACATGGTCAACATTCAAATTTTAGTTGACCAACAGACGAACTTCGGCCTGTTATGCCTTGGAACAGTTCTCAGTAACGCCTCGAAATTCGTCTGTTAAAACTTGAAAGTTTGAATTTTCAAAATCAGAAATTTCAAAGTTATGTTTGTCCATCACTGCTACACAAATTATTACTTCTTAACATACGAATGTTGGAAAATCTTTACAAAAGTTGAAAATTTTGAATTTTCTGTTCAAAATTCGTCTGATGAATCATGTCCTTCATGTTGAATTATTGAAAGATGCAGTTTTGCATGTTTAATTCGTCTGTTGATTGATAGTTTGATTGTTGCCTGCCTTTTTATTTTCAACATTCGAACTTTGGTGGAACAAAATTCGTCTGTTGTACTTGTATTGCTTGTTTCAAGCCACTATCAGACGAACTTTAAGGATAAAAAAATTCGCTTGTCAGTAAGCTGTGCTGAATGGTTTAACTTGTAACTGACCGAAGTTCGAATTTTGACCCCTCAAAATTCGTCTGTCAGACGGTTACACACGTTAAATGCAATGGTTTTCCTCAGAACAGACGCAACCCTATTTGTAACCTCTCTAAATTTGTTCTGATTCTCTCTTTAATCCTCTTAACTCCTGTCCAAAAACCATCATTCTTCACCGTTTAAACTTCCATTCGCATCCCATAAACCTTTCCTTAACCTCATTCTGCATCATTCCACTGAAAAATGGCGAGAGTAAAGATCCCTGGAGCAGGACAAGCTGGAACTCGGCCAAAAAGAACGGTCAAATCTCAATATGCTACAAAGGAAGGAGAGAAATCCAAGAGAAAGGCCGAACCCAGTAAAGCTACCCCTTCTAAACGCCAGAAATCATCATCCAAGGCAGATTCACAGAAAATTGGACCTTCCTCATCAAAAACTGCGGTCCCTTCGGCTGATACTGCTACTGTGGCTTCCTCCTCTTCTACACAATTTGGAGAATTTGAGCTTACTACACTGCCACTTTGGAGCACTCCTGAGATTCAAGAAGAGTTTTCTGCCAAGTTTTCCAGCAAAAAGGTAATCAAGCCTCACTGTGTAAATATGGAGCAATTTTTGATATCCAGCAACTTTGATGCTGCATTATGGTTGATAAGATACAAAAACCTGTTAGAAATTGCTGAAAAATATGATGATGAAGTAGTGAAGACTTGGTATGCCTCTCTTCAATATAACAGCAAGAAAAAGAAATGGGAGGTCACTTTGAGATGAAGGACCATCCGGCTTGCTGATGAAATAATCAATGAAGTGCTGGAAATCCCAGGACAAGATGGGCTGAAAATTGACATCACAGCCTCTAGATATATGGATAAGGCAAGCACAGCTGATAAAGAAGGTGGATCCTTTCTGAACTACAAAGAGAGCACCATCTTGGACACCTTATTCAGGAGAAGGGAGAACAGGCCAACAATAAATCTGTTGAAGCCCACAGACCTAAGTGTACAAGTCAGGATCCTGCACTATATAGTGTACAGGATCATATTCAACAAGGGTGGCAGCTTCAATTTGATAACAAGGGCAGAGGCTCATGTGATGACTGCTATCATACGTGGGAAGCTGATTAACATGGGTCATATCATCCTCCAGAGAATGATAAAGGCAAGGGATCAGAGGAAGGATTCCACACTCCCCTATGCTGCAATTATTTCAAGAATCCTGCAGCATGCAAGAATTCAACACATTGAAAAGGGGAAAGGGAAACTTACTGAGGCATTCAAAGAGGAGGAACTACAAAGGATGGGCATTGAAAGAGATGAAGGATGATGGGTTGGAAAGGGAGCAGGGAAATCTGAAGACTTGTTCTTTGTTGCTGATGCATCCCTCCAACAAGAAGGAACTTCCGAGGCCCCTGGCAAATCTGTACCTCAGCCTTCTCAGCCAATCCCATCTCCCTCCAGGCCTACTCACCCTCCTTCCACTCCCTCCTCACGGGCTAAGCCAACAAAGGTCACTGAGTTGTTTGACATTCTGTCAACACTCATTCTCAGCATAAGAGATGAGCAAAATGCCAAATTTGCTCATCTACAAGATCAGATCCATCAGTTAGCTGTAAATATGAAGGTGGTGGCTGATGCCTATGAAGAGATAAGAAATGCAATTCCTACCACTTCAGCTCCACCTCAGCCTGGTGTCCCTGAGCCTACTCTGTCTCCATCCCCTGTGCCTCCAAGTCCCTTCGAGATTGCCTCCTCTGACCATGATGATGATGATATAGATGGTGCTGGTGCAATGAGTACACCAAGTCCTGGTCCACCCTTGGACTATGGATTGGGAGAAGAAGGACTCCAAGATACAAGCCCTCATGAGCCCATGCAAGAAGATGCTCAGGAATCAATTCTGTCAACTCAAGAATCTGAGCAAGTTGAAAGACTAGTTGCAGCCATTTCAAGCTCCTCTATGCAAGAAGATGTGAGCACTGAAGAAAGGAGCCTTGTACCTGTTGTTGACTATGTTGCCATTGCTCACAATGCTCTACTGGAAGCTCAGTGGAGAAGGCTGGAAGAAATGTTTCCTCCTGCTAAACCAACTTCCTCTTCTCTAGTTGCCTATGGTCTTACAGAGGAACAAAGAGCTCAACTAGCTCTTTCCAGACAGGCAATGCAGGAGCTGCTGGAAATCTCTGACGAGGAAACAAGCACTGAGCCCCCAGCTGAACCTGAAATCCCTTTTGCTCCTGTGCCCCTTCGTGCTATTCCTGTCTCTCAGATCCCTCCTCCGGCTGATTTTGTTGGCCTTCCTGATGATGTCAAAAAGAGGGAGAAGTCTGGGCAAACTAGAAAGCCTGCTGCTGAGCAATCTGGGAAAGGAAAAGAGAAATCCTACAGCAAGAAGACCAAGTCCAAGAAGAAATGATTGGAGATTAGGCTTAAGTCCTCTTGTTGTACTTTGTACCGTGTATTTGTGTTTTTGAATTTGAACTGGATTTGATGTTTGAACTTTGCTTAATTTGTTTCTGTACAAGCAACTCTTGATTAGATGAATGGATCCCTTTGTTGCAATATTTTGTGCCTTAAATCTGTTGTTTTGATATCTTATGCATATGTTGAGGGGGAGCTTGTGAAAGCAAACCTAAGTACTAATCCAGTTTGTAAGTTGTTTTGTCATCATCAAAAAGGGGGAGAATGTTGAAACAAGAGTTTTGATGATTCCAAACTAACATTCAAGAGCTTGGATTGAAGATATCAAAGGAGAGCAAAGCTGTTTCAAGTGAAGATTTTCTGAGTACTTGCTGTTAGATCTTTTGTAGGATCCTTAGTTTTTGTTATGACTGGGTAAAAGATTTTGATTTGAAGAAAAGAAGTTTTCAAACTTTGATTTTATGTTAAATCTTCAAATATTTGAAAAACACCCACAAACAGACGATGGTTGAAAGTTTAAGCTAAACTGTCAAGTTGGAAATTCGAACTTTGCCTTTGGAAATTCGAATTTCAAGCTAAAACTGAATAAGTCTGAAGAGATGGCTCTCTGTCAGACGAATTTTGGTTGTTCAAAATTTGAATTTTCATCTAGTCTGAAAAGAGGCCTTTTGCTATCAGACGAACTTCACACTTTCAAAATTCGAATTTCAAGTAAAATGAAGTTTGTAAAAACCAAAGAAATTCGTCTGAAACTATGATAAAGTGCATCTGAAATCAAAATGAAATTGTGTTTGATAAATGCTCTCTGACAGGCGAATTTTGAACTTCCAACATTCGAATTTTCATATAAGTCTGAAAGATGCTTCTTTGCAACAGACGAACTTTGAGTCTTCAAAATTCGAATTTCAAACAAAACAAAACTTGAGAAAATGGAAGAAATTCGTCTGAAACTATGTTAAAGTTCACCTGAGATCAAGAGTGATTTAAGTTTCAAAACTGCTCTCTGATAGACGAACTTTGAACATTGAAATTCGAATTTCAGAAGCTAAGTTCTTGAGTCTATTGAAATGAAACATTGACATACGAATGATAAGAACTTGCAACATTCGAATGATGAAATTAGTCTGAAAAGAGTTTCTCTGACAGACGAATTTCGCCCCTTCAAAATTTGAATTTCGAAGAAAGTAATCTACTGTGTCCCTTTAAACGTTCAATGGACAGACGAATTTTGGGGATCCAAAATTCGAATTTCGAAGGCACTGTAGAAAATTGAAAACACTGTTCACACTTAACCGAAAAACTTTCTTCTTGAAAATTCGTATGTCACATTGTGAAAATGTTTTGTAAGTTTCAAAATTCGAATTTCACTTCATGAACAGACGAACTTCGTGCTGTAACGTTAGAAGCTTTAATCTTCGGTTCCTTCGAAATTCGTCTGTTGGCCAACCAAAATTCGAATTTCAGTATGTCAGAAACATTAAATGCGGTTGGTAAACGGGTAGTTTTTCAGAGTAACCGTTGGATAACTTCCCCAACGGATAGATTTAGTCTCTAACGGATATTTGAGACCTAAATCTATAAATACAACATCATTTGAAGTTGTGGGATTAATCAAACTTGTATATACCGAATTTCTGCTGAATCTTCTTCTCAAAAGCTTTTACCCTCTCAACTTCTAAACTTGTACTTAAACTTTCATATCCACTCTTTACAAGAGAGTTATTTCATTGTAATCAATCTATTCTTCATCTGGGAGATAGATTTACTTGTGAGGGTTATTCACAAGGGGATTGGGAAGCACATAGTGAAAGTGCTTGGAAAGTTTGAGAGAGCTCAGAAACAGAGCATACTCATGTACTGCTGCTTTAGCAAGAAGCCCACTGAAATTCTTGCTGTATAGTGGATAAATCTCAAGAGGTGTCTTGGGGACTGGATGTAGGTCAAGTGAATAGACCGAACCAGGATAAATCACTGACTTCTCTTCTCCTTATCTTTACTTTTCACCTTGCTCTGTTTTACGCATTGTTTTCATTATACTGTGATATCTTCACTTCACTTTGTGCAGAAAAATTTCAAACTTCCCAATTTACCCCCCCTCTTGGGAAGTCAGCCCTGCTAACAGATTTCAGCCATATAATCAATCCACTCTGCGATGACTTCATTGATTTGATTTTTGGAGTACACATCACAGTCGGTATCCAGGAAGTACTATACAAGTTAAAATATCATTAAGAAATTAATAAAATGACATTACTAAAAAATGGTCAAAAGTTATAAGCATTAATGTAATTGCATAAAATGGAATTACATACCGTGACCAGGATAGAGCTTTGGCCATGCATTATGATATCTTTCATGAATTTCAGTACATAATATGCATAATTGATACCATTAGCTTGCTTCGGACACTAAACAAAAATATATACATACATATTATATATGAAGATTAATGTCAATTACAATATATAATTGCTTAAATATTATTCTATAAATACTTTTATTGATGTCCATTTATATGATTGTTGCTTCTTGTCGTTAAGCCCTCGGTCTGCTCGAAATATCTTCATAGCACTATTAACCATGATAAAAGAAAATTAATATAAGCATAACTTTGAATTACCATGAAGACATATACAAAAGTTAAAAAAAATACTTATTCTTACTTGTTGAACATTTCCATCATTTGGATGCGGTTCTCTAGCCCTAATTGTTTTTCGGAG
This sequence comes from Adenanthera pavonina, assembly GCA_026686845.1. Taxonomy (NCBI): domain Eukaryota; kingdom Viridiplantae; phylum Streptophyta; class Magnoliopsida; order Fabales; family Fabaceae; genus Adenanthera; species Adenanthera pavonina. The sequence goes on from JAIVEN010000004.1 coordinate 19,654,298, forward strand.
TCTAAATAATATATTTTTGGCTTTACTGGGTTGATGACAATCAACATCCAAGGTTCACTAATGAAAAAATAATTAACATCAACAAATTATAACTGGGCAGTTCACAATAACTAAAGTCGTCATTTAATATTTTAGCAACAAGTTACTCACCCTTGATGAAAATGTGCCAAAAATAATACTTCCTTATCGGCTCTTGCCTTGAACACATCCGCAATTTCTTGAGATTGTTCTGTGATCTTCTTCTAGGGCATCAAACCTTTGCAAAAAGATGATATTTCTTGGGGGTGGAGGAACACAAATTTGCTAGTAAGATGGGCAGGAACCAAAAATTTTTCATACAAGTACCTAAAATGAAAAAAAATATGTGTATTAATATCACACTCAAATGAAAGGTTAGTTGGAAAGTAGTTCATTTATGTTAGTTTGAGTACCTGATGTATATGTTAATATTTGCAGCCCCAAGCCATTAATGATCCACCATGAATAGGATAACTTATTCGATGATCATTTTAGTTATCCTTTTATTATAGATCCCTATATCATACTCAATTTCTATAATCTCCCACTGCCCTATGCTCACTAATCCTTTCAAGTATTTGTGGCTTTTCCTTAAATTAACATTAGGTCCGGTTAGTCTCTTCATCGGTGCAATGACTGACTCTTTGGATTGCCCAGACCCTAGAACACGCTTTCCTTTTGCCTATGCAACAAAGTTGGTCAATTTGGGATGAACAAGTGATTACACAGTAGCAAATTATAATAAAGTGTCAATTGACATACTTGTACAGATGGAGCAAGGGTAATGAGGTTCATTGGCCATGCTATATAACTACCCACTGCTTGTCCTACCTTATCCGCATCTTGGGTAGGAATTGGCAATACAACATTCTCCTCTTTGGGGACATCAATCGATACTCTCACATGGCCTTCAGGTAGGGCTTGATTGTGAATGACGCCTCCTGTGTTTTCCACATGCCCCACTGCAACCACACGTCTAGTAGAGCGATCCAACCATAATTGACAGTATGATACGCCTTATACCAATAGCAAAAAATAAATTATACATGTTGAAAAAAACTATGAACTTGATTGGAAAAGCAATTACCTCAGGGAGATGCTCAAATGGAAGAGGGCAGCTATCCTTGACACTAGGGCTTGTTGATGCGACCTGTGACGACTGTATTTGCTTCAGTACTGCAGCTTGTGTTTGCACCAAATCTGTCAACATGGCTAATTTTCTCTCCATCTTAAATTGAGTTGCCTCTAATTGAGCAACCTTAGCTGCAAAGTATGACGATGAGTGGCGTTGAGTCCCAAAATATGCTTTCTTAGTAACGCCATACCTGGCACCCCCAACACGACCAGGGTGCTTAGGGAGCCCTAATGCCTTGCCTAGCACATCAAGCCCTGTGTCTTCCTCAATGCCTTCAGGCATGGACTCTATAAGGGTATCTTGTGAAAGCAAAAAAATAATAACAAATATTATTTTATAGAAATATATTATAAATGATTGAAAATGCAAATAATAATGTAAGACTTACAATTATATCACAAACTTTTTTGACGTTTTCATTGTCAATAATCCCTTCCTTGTTCTTTCTTGATTCTGCCCATAGCACATGACGCTTGGTTAAAGGGCCACCTTCAAATCCCTCTTGAGAATGCTGTGTAATAACATAAATAATTTATTTGTAAGTATTTATAAGGAAAATATATTCATATAAATAAGATCTATAGACACATACCATCTTATTCTCTATACCCGAGTATCCAAGACGACCAACTCTATAAGGGTATTGTTGATACTTGGCCCTTTCACTATTTTGCTGGCTTAATATCTGTAAAAAACCAAAATCTGAAATGAAATAGCTAGACACATATAGCATTAGAATAGAATCAACAACTAACATGTAAAAAAAGGATTACTTTGAAAGATTGCTCACTGCGGATACCCGTAAAAACATCCCAGTCTTCTTGCTTTATGTAGACTTCAAATAATGGAGGTGGATGCTCAAGGATGTTACCATCTGGATCTCTCAAAAATCTTTTTGTAAGGATATATGGAAAAGCTCACATCGATACTCCAGCCTTCTTATATATGAAATCTCTATGTCACTCATCGATGTCAAATCCCAACTGCAATACAAAGTACCCAGATTAATTATAATAAGTATAACTACATAGGAAAAAAACATTATAAGATAATTATAATAAGTTGTTTACCGCTATATCCTTGAAAATCAAGTCTTTCATAGCCTCAGGGACTTTCCTCCAGTCCTTCCATTGGCTACTTGCTATAGACACATTCATCTTCGTAGCTATCCCGATATAGCTACTTAATTTTTTTCCACCATCTTTTATTGGGTGGCCTCTATGATTCCACACCACATGACATTAATACATAGAAAGGAAAATAACAATATTTAGGCAAAAGTTATTAGAAAATTCAAAGTCACAAATAAGAAGAATAACACAACTAGTAAAAAATTCAAACACACAAAATTCAAACTAAAACCTTTTCCTCTTTCTGGTTTGTCTTCTCTTTATGATCCAAATACCCTCTTGATGATCATCTCTCACATACAAGGCATCATCTCCAGTATATTCAGTATCAATTGATGTCCCTACAAAAGGATCATCCTCAATATCTGTATCTTGATGACTTTCAATATCTTTTTGGTTGTCAATTATTTTGTTTGTTAACATAACAATAAACAACTTCTTATTAGCAGGATCAGAGATGAAAAACACCTATTGAGCTTGGGATGCTAAAATAAAAGGTTCATCTCTATACCCCCACTTTGTTAAAATCCACTTGAATGAACCCTGATTAATCAACTTGAAGACCATTTTTGTTGCCAACCCACTTACAACTAAAGACTGGTACCCGAAACAAGATATAATCCAATTCCCATATGCGATCAATTACCCCAAAGTATGTCATATTTGCAAAAATAGGGTTTTTGTCTTTGACACTAGAAATATGCATTGATTGAGCTATAAGAGTTACCCCACTATTTTGCATTATGCTCTGATCATCCTGCTCTTTCGTATAGAATGTGTAGCCATTAATAAGATAACCGTTGTAAGATAGGACACGCATGCTTAGACCGTTAGCTAACCATCATAACCTTTCTGAAACTGAACCAGGATTTCTATCCACCTCCAAAATAATGTGATGTCTCAACCAATTTATAAAAACCCGATTGTATTCCTTTGATATCCAACTCTTATTCTTGTTGGGGTTTAAACTTCTAAGTTTCTCCTTGTGCATTTCCACATATAGCTCAACCTCATCGGAGTTATGCAGAACCTACAAATGAGCTTACACCCACTGTGTCCTGGAGATGCTAACTATATCATTTCCAAGAATCCCTTTCCCATCTGTTCTCCTAATGTGACAAGACTTTGGAAGCCCAATATGATCAACATTGGATAAGTATTCAGTACAGAATTCAATAGCTTCTTCAGCTATGTACCGTTCAACAATACAACTCTCTGGTCTAATTCGGTTTTTCACATATCCTTTTAATACCTTCATGTAACGCTCAATAGGGTACATCCATCTCATATAAGTTGGGCCACACAATTGTGTCTCTCTAACCAAGTGAACTGTTAGGTGAATCATCATGTCAAAAAACGAAGGCGGGAAATACATCTCAAGTTTGCACAAAGTCACAACAATTTGTCTTTGCAACCTTGGCAACTTAACGGGGCCAATCACTTTGCTACAAATGGATTTGAAGAAGAAACATAATTTTGTGATTGTGCCTTGAATCTTTTTGGGCAAAATAGATCGGATAGCCACCGGCATCAAATTCTCAAATAGAACATGGCAATCATGAGACTTTAAGCCCTTCAACTTCAAGTCTTTCATAGATACAAGGTTCCTAATGTTTGAGAAGTATCCCTCTGGGACCTTAACTCCATTAAGAAACTCACAAAAAGTGATTTTCTCCTTTCTAGAGAGAGTATAGGCTGCAGGAGGTAGATAAGTACGGTGTTTCTCCTTCACCGGTGCCAATTCTCCTCTTATTCCCATTGCAACCAAGTCCAACCTTGCCTTCACGCTGTCTTTGGTGTTTCCCGGCACATTAAGCAACGTACCAATGATGCTATCACATACATTTTTCTCTATATGCATGACATCAAGGAAGTGTCTCACATATAAAGACTTCCAATATGGCAATTCAAAGAAAATTGACTTTTTTTTCCACCCACTAGTCCCAAGGTGTTTTGCAAAAGTCTTCCCGAAATTGTTATTCAAATCCTTCACCTTGTCAAACATATCCTCATCACTTAATGGCAAAGGTTCACTCCCTTCTTCTGTATTCCCATTAAAGGCTTTTTTCCACCACCTGTAACGATGTCCTAGAGGCAAAAATTTGTGATGTCCTAGGAAGACAAATTTCCCACCCTGTTCCAACTGTATGGTATGTGTGCCTTCTTCACATATAGGACATCCAAACTCTCCTTTGATACTGTAGCCTGATAAATTACCATATGCCAGAAAATCATTAATTGTACCAAACAGCATAGCTCTCAACTTAAATGTTTCTTCCCTATATTTGTCATACATCTCCACACCCTTCTCCCACAATAGTTTCAAATCTTCAATTAATGGAGCCAAATATACGTCTATATCATTTCCAGGTTGTTTGGGTCCAGAAATTAACATAAACAACATCATAAACTTTCGCTTCATGCATAGCCATGGTGGGAGGTTATAAATCAACAAAATAATGGGCCATGTACTATGGGTACTACTTTACATGCCATGTGGATTCATTCCATCAGTAGATAAAGCAAGGCGCAAGTTTCTATCTTCTTCCCCGAAATCTTCATATTCACGATCAATTCTTTTCCATTATGGAGAATCTGCAGGATGTCGAAGTTTTCCATCTTGAATTCTTTCATCTACATGCCATGTCAAGAGCTTTGCAATTTTTACGCTATTGTACATGCGTCTAAATCTAGGTATGATGGGAAAATACCATACCACCGTCGTTGGACTCAATTCTTTTTTTTTTGTATTGTGGGGCATTGCATTTAGGACACTTGTTTAATGATGCATATTCTTTTCGGAATAAAACACAGTCATTAGGACAAGCATGTATCCTCTCATAGCTCATTCCAATAGAGCATAACATTCGTTTACCCTCATATGTTTGGCTTGGAAGCTCATTATCTTGTGGCAGCATATCTTTCAAAAATACAAGTAATTCTGTGAAGCTATTATCACTTCATCCATTCCCTACTTTCAAGTTGTATAACTTTAACACAATTGATAATATCGTCAATTTAGTACAACTAGGATATAATGGTTTTTCTGCATCGGCTTTCAACCTCTCAAACATCTCAGGACAATCCTGAAGCTCATCTTCAATCGCATTTGTCATCTCTTGAAGACGGTCATCATCAAATGTACTTGTATCAAAATCATTAGATCCACAGCTCCTACTTGTCCCTAAATCACTATACCCATCATTACACACTAAATGTTCTTCCAACTTCTCTGAACTAACTAGCCTTCCAAAACAACACTTTAAGCAGGGGCATATAATTTTATCGGGGTTATTAGCATGCTCAACTGCAAACCTGACAAACTCTTTCACTCTATCCCAATATTCCTTACTCAAACCATTTGCATGCATCCAATTCCGATCCATACTATTATGTTGTGTACAAATTTCGGCAGAACCTCCCCTAGAAGTTGATGGTTCCAATAATTCTACAGCAACAACTCACAAAAAGTTAGACTTATCAATTATAAGCACTAGCATCTTCCAACCAATCCCAGATAAACTAAACCATCTTCAAACATAAGGACTGTCTTTATTCTAGGAGATTAAAGTAATACATGATTAAACCATGGACTATTTCTAGCAACCATAAACTACTTTTTAAAGAAAATTCAGTAGCATAACGACATAAAAATGAGAGTTTCCCAAGCCTTAAGCCCTTTATTCATACAAAAAGTAGTAAATTTCAACCAATCATAGCAGCAATCATGTACCCAATCATTTCCAATCATCAAATTACTTCTAATTAATAAAGTAATTATATTTCATGCTATTAGATATTAATACATGGCATTATAATGATATAGTTCTAAAGGAAATCGGCAACATAACGATTTGGAAAAGAAAGTTTCCTGGGCTTGTTGAAATTTAATCAAACTATGACTATCAACTTTCATTCAATCATTTCCAATCAAAACTTCACCATATGACTTCCTTTGAAGATATTAACATGCAAATCAAACATCGGTCAATTAGTACAACAATCATTCAACACCACCATTTTCAACAACTTTGAAAGCAAGATTAACGTACCTTATAACCTTGTACTATACTATCCCCTTTAGTGTAGCCCCATTTATTTGCTGCCTCAAAGCTTCTAAATTAAAAAGCTAATTGAAATAGTTAATATGTAACAAACACAATGACATGTTCAACCTGCATTACATAAGAGTATAAAGTTAAGAAAAAATTTCTAAACTAGTTTAATATATGAAAGTGTTAAAATTTGACTCAACAAAGATTTAGGGGGCTAAGGGAAGTTTAGATCATGACATGAATATGATGAATTCAATGAGTTAATAATGGTTCTAAATGCTTGATGATGTCTTAGAAATGACATTAAGATTATGAGAATGTAAGAACTCAAGTTATATACTAAAGTAGTAAATTGAAACCTAAAATGGCCAAGGCCCACCCATGTCGATTTAAATAAGTGGAGAAGTCAATTTAAGATTTAAACCATATTATATTTGTTGAACTAGGTGTATATGCTATATGAATAAGAAGAAATATGTCCGTGATGAGAAATCTCAATGAAATGCAAGTTTGGACACTAAAGAATTTAAAACACGACATAAATGAACAGTAAAGTGTATGTCTTACTATAAGAGTTAAGTTAGTTTAAAATTTTTTAAAAGAAAATATTAAGAATCTATATATGATATAAATATTATATTTAATATATATCAAATACATGCATGTCTTCTTATATTATCAATGTTTTATAGCTTATTATTATCAATTATCATTATCATTATCGTATCAATTTATAAAAATCTTACATTTATTTATAATTATAATTATAATATTTTACTAAACTAAAATATTAAGTAATTAAATAAATTAATAATTATATTAATGTTAATTAATAAATCAAAATACTTATTATTTTTCTTTTTTAAAATTTAAATTTCAGTAATTAAAATTAGGGTGAGTAAGTTTTAAAAATTTTGCACTTATTATACATTATAAATAATATAATTTAATATGTAAAAATAGTTTATTTGTTGGCCAAAAAAAGTGGCACAATTTATTTATTTATTTTATGTTTTTGCCCACGGAGTTTTAAATCTGGAGTAGAAGAAAGGTGCTCTAGAAGCCACGAATTAAAAATAAAACAAAGAAAGAAAGAGAAAGAAATCCTAATCATATGAACAAAATTTGATAGGCAGAGAACCATCCACACATTCCTAATCGTCTCAGCTTCTCCGGCCCACACCATATATTATCCCTCCCTCCTAACAACCTCAGCCTCAAAATGACATCCTTATTTCCTTCCTTTCTTGCTTCCCCTCTTCCATCTACACACCCACGTGTTACTTCTATAATTGGGATATCACTCAACAGTACCCTGAACAGGTTGTGCCTCTAATTGACACAGTTTCAATCTTTGTAGTCGAGGTATCATACCTTTCTCATTTTATTAAGGGCAGTGATATATTGCTCTTAATTTATCTATTTTCTGAGGTTTTTTATTTCTGGGTAGGTTAAATTATTTAGTGGGTTATAGTTCCAATTCACTGAAACTTATATAGAGTGTAGAATGAGGAATTGCTAGGTGTGAGAAGATTTAGAACCTATTGTGTTGTTGTTGGGAGTTCAATGCTTATAATAGTGGGCAACGCTCAAGGAGCAATAGCTTCTCTTGCTTCCCCAGTCAGTTTGGGAGGTCTAGTTGGATCGAGTTCCTTTGGAAGGACCCACTCGTTTGGAAGGAGAGTTTCCCTGTCTGGAGGAAACTTTAAGGGTAGAAGGACATGGCATTGTGTCTCCTTGTCCCTTTGTAGATATTCAATGACTATAACTGATTTCATATCTGACCAAGGCAATGCAGTGTCCCTTGACTCTAACGGTGATAGAGGGAATATAGTTAGTGGAGATAATAGTGCTGGTTTTGTCCTTAAGCCTCCTCCAAAGCTGGTATTGAAGTCTTCAGAGACCAAGGGTAACTCCATGTTAGGTGCAAATTCTGAAAGGTGGGATCCCTCCAAAGCTACTAAGCAATTTGGCAATGAAAAATTAGATGATGTAGAAGAGAGAAATAAGGTGATTGAGTCACTTGGAGAGGTGTTGGAGAAGGCTGAAAAGCTGGAAAATTCGAAGTTGGATGGTAACAGAAATAATGGACCAGCAAATAAACCAGCAAAATCTAACACAGTCACTAATCCGAAGGTTGAATAATGGTTCTAAAAGTGAGAACATTCTTGCCACTATATATTTCCAGCTTAGAATCTAACCCTTTCAACAGAGCAGCTACGAATCCTAACCAATAATAATGATTTGTGGATTTATGAAGAATAGAGCACTTACAAGAAATTTAGGAACACATCTCATATAGGCATTTTAGCAAACACCTAGAAGGCATACATCAAATCATGAGCAAGGATGACGAATGGAAGGAGAAATTGATGGGAAACAAAAAAGTGGAGGTGAGATGCTGACCTGTAGGAATTCAAAATAGCTGGGTTCTCTAGTAACCCGAGATTGCAAGCATGAACGAACTTGGACTAGCCATCGACATACAGCATGGAAGCCACAAAACTCAAACAAGTACACAGACACAAACACGAACACGAACAAGAAGATGGAGAGCACGAACATGAAGTTAGACAAGCCACCAACGCAGTGAGCAAGCAAGCACAGAACCTGAAGATGGAGGTTGGACAGAGAGCGAATAAGGACACGAACATGAACAAGCCGCAGAATGCTGACATGAACTTGAAGAAGCCACATAATGCCAAGGGGAGAGAACTTCTATGGAGTCAGTAAGGAGCTTGCAAAGAGTTGTGTATGCGGAGGCTTGCTCAGAATTGATATTTTAGGGCTGAAAGTACAACCAAAGTAGGCGATTATAACAAATAACCGCATACTTTTGGTATTATTAATTTAATTTTTATTATTATAATTAAAATAAAAGTAGACGGTTATTTAAATAACCGCCTACTATGTTTTTTAATTTTTTTACTTAAATCATGGATTTGTAGGCGGTTATGTAATAAACCGCCTACAAATATTAAATTTTTGTAGGCGGTTATTCAAATAACAGCCTACAAATCCCCCAGGCTTATTTTTCTTAACGTTTTTCTATATAACCGCCTACTATTAGGCGTATATTATTTTCAAATCTGGCGTAGTGAAAAGAATGGGTTTTTCATAAAACTTACATCTAACTTTCCTAGATTGCTTCCTTAATCTCACACTTTTTCTTGATTTTATGGCTTAAAAACAAATTTCCTCCTTTTACCAAGCTTAGGCCAAAATCAAATAGCAAGTGGAGGAGGAGAAAGTTTAAGGAAACCATCTTATACTACCAAAGAATTATGCTAGAACACTTAAGGATCACAAGCTAGCAACTTACCAATTTTGTTAAATGTCCTTCCTCTTTTTTCTCTCCTTACCCTTCATGTGCTCTTTCTCTTCTCTAAATGAATGGGATGTCCAAATGTGCGGGAGTATATATAAAGCATACTAACTATGGTTAATCCTTGTGTTTAGTTTCCTTTTACCACTTTGAGTTAATTTGGGTTAATTATTCACCTAGCCATTAGGACTCTAAATTTGGCCACATAGTAGCTGATGTGGCACCATTTTAATGGGAGACTATCTCCAAAATACTACATATTTTTTTAAGTCCAGTAATACTCTGTTTTGGTTACTTTATACTCGGACCAGAAAAATTACTTTGCAGTATAAAACCAATTTATGAGTATAGGATTAAAGTAAACTTGTACCTATGATTACTTTATTATCCTACTCTAAAAAGCTCCTTTTGCAGTGTCCAATAGCTTTCTTTTTACCTTTTACATATCAAAAAGCAGCTTTATTGGTTAAAATTTACTTTTTAACCTTCGACACGAATTATTTATTTATCCTTAAATATTAACCCTATGTACTATATCCCATTAGATTCGTATCATTAAGAGTTTCATTTTAATCGTAATTTTACATATTTACAAAATTACCCCTAACCCAAGGCAGAATTATAATTTTTAATTCTTTTGAGTCATTAGGTATAATTTTCTTAAAATATTAAGACTTCTATTCTTTTCCACGAGCTGCTTTGTTTTTTTTTCTTTTTTTAATTTTTCTTTTCTAGAGGCAAAATCATCATTTTTTCCTTTTCTCCTCTAATCGGGAAAATGATATTTTTGCCCAGTTTCACGCAAAATAGTATATGTCCATTTTCACAAATTCTTTATGTATTTTTAGATATTTAAGCTTTTAGAGATATTACAATGACGGCCCTAATTCATAGAAAACAGCGTAACCTTTGAAATATCATTCTTCAGAGAATGGTAAAAGCTAGAGATCAGAGGAAGGATTCTACACTGCCCTATGCCTCGATTATCACCAAACTTCTCAAGTTCACCAAGATCCAACACTTGAAGAAAGATAAAGGAAAGCCTACAAGGAATTTAGAGAGGGAGAACTAAAGATTTCTTTTCGAAGAAGGAGGATAAATGGGTTGGAAAAAGAGCTGACAGAATTGATGATTTCTTTTATGAAGGAAGAGAGCTGTTCGATAACAACAAATGGAAGTTACTCCTATGGTTGCTCCATTTACCTCAAAACCATAGCTTACCCAATCTCAGAGTACCCAACCACCTAAACCATCCTTCACATCCTACTACAACTTTGCCAAACCCAACACCATACTCGAACTATATGATTGTTTATTTGAAATGATCATGGATATTAGGGATAGTAGAACACCTGGTTTGCAAGCCTGCAAGCCTAAGTTACTGATCTGACCAAAAACCTCAAAGTGCTTGATGATACCTACAATGACCTGTAAAGCTCTCTCCCAACTACTTCAGCACTACTACAGCCTAGTTCCTTTGATCCCTACATGTCTCAAGTCCTTTAGAACAAGACCCTTCTACTGTTGCTGCTGTTAGACCTCATATTTCTAGTAATGGTACTAGCCCTGGTCCATTTTTGGACTATGGATAAAGGAAGTTGAAGCTTCTCAAGTAAAGAGCTCTCATGAGCCAGTTATGGAAAAAACTGCTTAGGAATCAATTCTTTCAACTCAAGAAATAGAGCAAATGGAAAAGCTTGTAGTAGATCTCATATTAACACCCATTGTTCAATTGTCTATCAATGTGGAAAGGAGGATTGTGCCTTATAATGACATTATTGATATTGCACATGTTACTTAGGTACAAGCACAGAAGCAGAGGTTAGATGAGATATTTCTACCACCAACACCTCAACCTCTATCTTCTCTACTTGGACTCACAGTAGAACAACAAGCTCAGTTGGCTAAGCTCCTAAAGGATGTTGAGGAGCTATCTTCAGGGTCTAATGAAGAACTTCCTCAAGTGCCTCCTTCAGTCCCTTAATACTAGTTCTACTTCAGGATATACCTACTACTCAAGTGTTTCCTCCCTCTGCACCTACTCTTGATGATGCTAAAATAGGGGACAAGCAAACTAAAGTTAATAGGCAATCAAGCAAAACATATGGAAAAAGGGTCAAGCACGAGGTTAAAAAGGAATGACACTGGCATAACAATAGAGCTTAGGCCTTAGGAAGTTGTGTTTTTGTGCTTTTATTGTGTTTCCTTTTATATGTTTGAGTGTACTAATTTGAACTAGTATGCATTTTTGTACTAATTGCACTTATATCAATGAAGTATATTTCTTTATCTCAATAGTTTATTTTTATTCTCCTAAAATTTTTACTTTGATACATGTGTTGAGATTATATGTTAAAATTTGAATTTTAATGCATATGTTGAGGCGGAGCTCTTGGAAGCAAACACAAGTACTAATCTAGTTTGTGAGTTGTTTTGTTATCACCATAAAAGGGGAGAATATTGAATCAAAAGTTTTGATGATTTCAAACAACTAGTATTTGAAAGGAGAATATTAAAGGCGCATGAAAACATAAAGTGAAGAAATTTAGTGAAGAATTCATTTTTAGGATTTCTCACTATGTATACTAGGTAAAAAACTTTAAATCTTACTTATTTATGTTACCATAGTGTTTAAACAAGTTATTTTAAAGTTATCTGATGTTGGCATGTGTTAGAATTAAGTTATATTGGCTAACAGATGAATTTTATTAATTGACTCATGTTTATTTTGAGCAAAATTTGCACTTTGCTTGTTATAAAGTTTGAAGTTATAGAGGTTTAATTACTGATAGACAAATTTTGAATATGAAATTCAAATTTTGGGCTCAGCATAGTTAGTGAAAGTATGCTAGGTTCACATGAAGCTTAATTAAAATTTGACTGTTAGTGAGGTTCAAAATGAGTTCAAAGTCATAACCTCTAATAAACAAACTTTGAGCTTCAAAGTATGAATCTCAAAATGTAAAACTTGTTGAACATACCTCTCGCAAACAAATTTTAGTTTATGAAATTCAAATTTTGAAGTGTTATGTGAAAACTTGAGGTAACTGACCTTTCGCTTCAGATACATTTCTAATATGAAAATTTGCACAAACTAACATGAGGTATCTTTTGCAAACTTCAAAAGTTGAATATCACTTAGTAAGAGACAAATGTTGAAGTTCAACATTAAAGTGCTTGACCTTTTGTCTCTACAAAATTCATCTGTTGAGTCCTAATATTTGAATTTTGGTGTGTCAGATGCATTTAATGTGGTTGGTGAACGGCTCTTTTTGGTAAGTAACCATTGGTTAATGTTCCTAATGACTGGATCTTGTATCTAATAACTAATTAAGCCACAAATCTATAAATAAAACTTCATTTGAAGTTGTTAACACATTTAAATCTAGTATTGTAAAAACTCTACTGAAATTCAGTGTTAAAGCTTTTCACATGTACACTTCATTTATTACTCTTCAACTTTCATATCTACTCCATTTAAGAGATATTCATTTCTGTAACAAATATTTTCTTCATCATGATGCAAGGTTCTTTGTGAGGGGATTCACAAAGGAATAAAGGGTAACACTAGTAAGAGTATTGAGAAAGTTTTTGTGTTCTTAGAATAGAGCACAAGTGTTGTATTATGGTATTACAAGGAGCCCATTGAATTCTTGCTGATAGTGATAAATCTCAAGTGGTGACTTTCAGACTAGACATAGGTCAAGTGAATTAGACTGAACCAGGATAAATTACTGAGTCTTCTCTTCCTTTATCTCTTATATTCAATTTTCATTATAGTCTATTTTTCTGCAAACTTTTGCTTTCACTGGTATATTATATTTTTGCAGAAAAAATTCATAATTCTCAATTCACCTCCCTCTTGGGAAGCTAGCATTCCTAACAACTTTTGCATAATCTTCTCACTTTAGGTGTTGGCTCTTGGTGTTAGTTAGAATTAGCTAGTGTTTGATTTACTTTCCAAATACATTTTCAAGTCACAAACGCCCTCCCTTAAAACTTGTAATTAGTTAGTTGCATATAAGTTATTGTCATTGCATTGCATCCCCATTTATCTAGTTGCTAGGCTTTGCATTTATCTAGCATTTTGATAGTTGTTAGACTTAGTTTCATATACTAGTTTAGAATACATACTACTAGCATATTTGTGAATATTTTTACATTGCATTTTAATTTTTGCATTATAGTTAGCATTTTAGGTGAATACATATTTAGGCAATTTTGGGATTATACTAGTACATATTATACTATCCATACATTCACACTCTTATACACTTCCACACATACATTCACACCTCTTTTCATACTAGTTTTGGTCACTTAGCTTAGTTTTCTATAGGTTTTTTTTTTTGCATTTTAGTTCCATTAGCATAGTTTTAGTCTAGCTTTTGCATATTCATAAAAAAAAATTTCACATACATAATCCATACATTCACATACATTCTTGCACATTTTGGTTTCTTCATTGCTTATTTTTCTTTCCTAAGTATGATTTAATCTAGTTACTCCAATGTAAAAGGACTTATGTTTGTGCCCTATATTATATTTTTTCTTTGAACATAATTTTTAATTGAAATTCCCTATGGCAAGGTCTTTCACATGTTAGCATGACATATGTAACATCCTAAGATTTCCAACCCAACAAAGGCATCATAGAAGACACTAACTTAGAATAACATGCAAATCGAAGGTAACCACATACATCCCACCATGACGAAGGTATAGAGCGCCGGCATTGTGGCAGGTTCTAGGCACCGCAGCACCATATGCTAATATCACATCAGTAATTTGCTAATCTTTTAACCGAACTTCTGGTGCACAAATCACTCTATCCTTGTTCTAATTGAAGGCATTGAACACCCCCAAAATACCTCCATATGGAGATTTTGAACATCCGAGACTGAAATGGTTACTTTTAGGTCAAAGTTTGGCTCTAACACCTCTTAAGATTAAACCATAAACCATTTGACCACCCAACATATTCCTATGAGTTACAAATGACATAACGACTCTGTCCAAGGAGGTTACACCCCATAGGAACCGTTCCTCTAGGATTTGACCCCCCTAGACCCCAACTCCACTAAATTGTTATGTGCTGAATTTCCACACCAACTACCATTAAGCTAAACTAGACTTGTGATCCAATCGCATGAATCAGAACACACATTGGGCAACCATTCCCCAACCCAAAAACAAGGTAGCAACAAGATGGACATTACACCCTGCCCTTAACATGTGTATATACAACAATCATCTCTAACACACTAAGAATGTCATCATCCATCATAGCCATCATTTTCATCCAACCATGCATAGTTAGGGAACATTAGCAAGGCTCCCCATCACAAGGACAACATAATATCAAGCATACAATCCAATTATACATAGTATAACATGGCTATTACACACGACACTTTACTACAAAGAAAATATCAGTGTTCCACAATAGGTCACTACCCTAACACAACAAGTACTAAATCTCCAAGAGAGCTAAGTCTCCTTAGCCTTCTCCTTGCTAGTGATGGATCCTTCACCTAGAATTGTTATTCATGAAATGAGACGTACATTCTAGTAACTAGAGTAATAACGATTGAAGAATCTAAAACTATATTCACATGCAAAATACTCATAATAAATGCAATGTACATGATATGCAAATGCAATTCCCATTGATACACAACTAGAACTATAGGCTAGTTACCATCATAAGGTAACACAAATTGGTAGCCCCTTTCCAATGACTTGTAATAACTACTTCCAGGGTCACTATCAAGCTCTCCTCGCAATAGTTATGACCTGACTAAAGACCATTGCACTTAAGGTTGGACCATGGCTCTTCTTCCCCTGAACCACCCAAATTAATGGCTATTTAGAGAAGGTGTACTCCCAATTCACAATTACCTAAGTCTCCCATCCAAAGGATGACTATTTAATGATAGAGATATCACTACCTAAACACAAGGTCTCATGTGGTATTTAGTAAATTGGCATACCACATGGTATTCAGAGTATCATCACCTAAAGACATTATACCTCAACAATGTACAACCAGTGACAATGCTTAATGCATGCTAATATGTCAACTCATGTCATACTCTATCACGTTAGCATAACAAATGATCCTACAAAATAAATCATGGGGATGCACAAGATTTATAATGTAATGGTATCCATCATGTTCATAAACATACATGTATATATATCCATGAATTCAATAGCCAATATCGATCTCATCTTTAATTGAAGTAGAGTTAGAAAACTCACTAGCCATGTAAGCATGCATATCATGATATAAAAAGATCCAAACATATATTTCAAGAAAATACAAACTTAGATTACATCCCAGTTACCTCAAATTGTCCAAACACCCATGACACCTCAGTAGGCCATTGGAGGATAACTACAAACATACAAAAGAATGCAAGACCAACTTACCATCATTGTAACAAGCAAGATCATAAGCCAAACCATACCACAATGTCAATAGTAACTATTCCAATCAACCAGTTCATTCTATGCCCATAGGACCTAATATATGATATAATAGGTTAGCCATTTACCAACAAATCCAATGTTTCCCAAAAACTCCTCGAAGTATGGAAACCTCAAATATACAAGCTTACAAACTACACGTTATCAAACACCCAAAATCAACACAGTTCATTACCTTCGATGGAAGCCAACTTGATACCCAAACACAATTCTAATGGAAACAAGTTACCAACACCAAACCTATAACACAAAACACTTAAAACAATACACAAAACCAGATTTAAGCCTTCCCAAACTCATGCTCCATGAAAAACTCTTAACTAGAGGCTAGGGTTTGGAGAAATAACCACATAAACACCCAAAAATCTACACCCAAAGCTTACAACACTCAACAATACCTTATTGAAGCATGTAAACACAATTTAATCGGTGGAAACTTTTTAAATCATAACCCCAAACAACCACCATGAAAATTGTAATACCTTAACTTATAACCACATTACCCATGTATTAGACTTTATTATGGCCTATTGCACATGTTTAAAAGCTTGAATCACATGATAAATTAAGATTGAAAATTTTCTTTTTTTAGGGTTACTATTAATATGATAAACTCTTTTTCGTATAATAAATTTTGAAAATTCATAACTAAGTCTAGAAAAATTGTATCAAGGTGATTCAAGTCTCTAAAAGCAGCTTAAAATCTCATCTGCATGGAAAAAAATATAAAACATTAGCTTTAACGTGCCAATTGATATAGTATTTAGTATGAAAATTATTGTTCATTTGGTCATCTTTCACATTCCCAGGATTTTGGCCTTAACTCAAAAATTTATATCTCATTCTATCCTGAGCTAATTTGTGCATACTTTACGTCATTTCAAATATCTACAATTCTACTCTTTAATAATATTTTTCTTGTATATTTTTTCAGCTTGTACAGGGTATAGCATTATTTGGAATCATTAGGGGTCAAAACTTTATATTTACTAGAACAGTTTTAAGTACATATCTTTCACTATATAGCTCCAATTATAACATTCTGTTTTTCACTAACTATAGAACTCATAACATAACTTGAACTTCACATGCTTTGTATCTATGTTTCTAGTTAGATTTTGGTTGAACTGTTAACATGCATTATATGACATTAGAAACCATATGGAATCTTTAGCTAGAACTAAATAAGTTGGATATGCTATTTAGAAACTACGACCATTTAAAATTTCATATGACATTATATATAAATCTAGACAAAATTTGTCTTAGTAATTAACTGTGAATGTGTGTTGTATGACATCAGAAATCCTATGAAGCTATAGGTTAGAATTCTATACCTTGGGAAACATGGTAGTAGTAGTAATAGTAGTAGTAGTACTTTAAGGACCAAATTGTAAAGAAAGTTAAGTCATCGGGTCAAAGTGAAAATTGATGTAGTAGACACTAAAAGACAAAATAATAGAACATAGATGTCATTTTTTCAAACAAATTATCTGTTCAGTGTTTGACAGTACCGGTTGTAGGAATAGAGTCAAAAAAATAATTGCCAGAAATTATCTTCTAATAAATAGAACCAGAAAATACATATATTAGACAGAAAAGAGCACTGAAGTTCTATAATTTAGAAATTTCTGAAAAAATAGAAATAAGTCTGTATTAGGAAACCTGATATATTATGACTTAGAATAAGACACTGGATTTTTCTATGAAGTTTAAATAGCCATAGGATCAATCTATGAATAATTAGACTAATCGATGAATTGGAAAACGTATATAGCTTAATATCAAGTCTAGATTTACCATAGACTGAATATGACTCAATAACATGTCTAGATTCATTTTATACAACTAGAATACCTTTTTAGCAATAGATAACTTATATGACTCTAGTTTCGGCAGTAATAAACAAATGAACTTAGAAACTGACATTATGACCAAATTAACTCAGTATGAGGAAATTAGTTACTAATCAGGATATATTGAAATTCAACAAAAATGTTCTAAGTCCCAAAATATATAATTACATTATTGAATTAATTTTAGATCCTAAAACCTAATATAAGAAAGATTGGACCCGAAATTGGTAAAATGAGCCCAAAAACCCGTATACCTTAAACTAACACACACATGGCACCATCTGAATTAGATATATGATAGAACCAAATAAAATATATTTTTGGGTTGAAAATATCAGCTGAATACATCTCGAAAAGGGCAAGGTGGCAGCCTCATAAAATCCTCATGTGATGAATTAAATAAATTAATATGGAATAATTAAGAGCCATTGGATCAAAATCTAATCTAAGGGCTATTATGTCTTCAACTCACCTAGAAATAGAAGCTCCTCCTTCCCCATTTAGCCATCAAATTTCATTCAAAGTAGAGAGAGGTTAGAGTGAGAAGCTCTAGGAAATAAGGTGTAAATTGAGGTTCTGAAGTTCTGAAAAATATTTCTAGGTAATCTATTTTTTCTTTTCTTCCATTTATATTTTAGTTCAGCTATTTGATTTATTAAGACTAGTTATTATGCTAGTAGAAACATGTTTTTGGGAGTTGCCATGCTGAAATATTGGATTAAAGTTGAGGTTTTGCTATAATAATGCTTTGAATGTCATCAAGGTTGTTTGAACATGCATGATCATATAGAACTTGATTTTAAGTTTGATTCTTAGTAATTATGGCTGTACTGTTATGCTACTGAAATTAAGTGTTGGATAATGAATTATCATATTACTAAGATTCTATCTGAATCTCACCCCCATACCTAACATTTTTAGGCCCCAGTTCTGCCTAAGGAGATGAAATAACAAACTGATGAGGAAATACTATCCAAGTCATTTTATAATCATATTATGTTTTATATTACATTACGTAGGACTAGATGATATATTATATTATATAATGTAAATTACAACGTTCTGATAATAAATTCTTATGTTCCTATGTTTTGATGTTGAAATTTTCTTATTCTTTGTTTATGCTTCATTACTAACATGATAGAGTCTATACAATTCAAAATTTACTGTAGTAGTAAAAGTGTGAATCAACATTTTTCCTTTAAAATAGACATCATAAGCTTTCCATAGAACTTAAAATAACCTCAATACAATTTTTGTAGAATTAGTTATGAATTTTCAAATTTAGCAAAATTTTACAACTTAAGCTTAGTTTATACGAAATTAAGAGTTTATTTGCTTCCAAATCACTTTATTTTGAACCTTAATCATGAAATCATGCATGTTTAATGGTTGTAAAGTAAGGTGTTATACTAATTACTTCCAAACTAATGGCATTTCAAACTTAAGACACATCTTTTCATGAATTTAAATCATTGAATTTTTGGAGCTCTATATAATTTTATACTACCTTTTGAAATATCCAATATTTATAGTGGAAATTCCAATTTTTTTGACTCTATCAAGTTTTGACCCTCAATTTTAAAAATTCATAATTAATTCTATACTTAGCCAAATTGAGTGATATTTGGCTTCTTGAAAAGCTTATTTTGTGTACTTTTATAGCTATAGGTCACTCATACATCATACCCTATTTCATGTGAACAGTACCTACGTTATCATCAGAATGATCAAAATGAACTTTTCCATTCATAACATGGCAAAATAAGCTTCAGAACCTATTTACATCATCATTTTTGGTTCCCAATCCATACCTAACATTTCATGAAATTCAAAGAAACATAATAGTACTGAGGTATAGATATAAAAGCATCCACATATTTTTACATAATATTTCATAATATAAGTTCATAGCTTGAAAATAACATCAAGCATCATCCTCCTCTCCTTTCTCCTTAGCCTCCTTGCCATCTTTGTCATATCTTGTGCCTAAGCATATTAGTCATTTGGAAGGGTGAGATTTAAAGAATCTTAAAAGCATTATCATTCATGCATGTATATCATCACATAGCTTCATAAACATCAAGCATTCACAATAAATCATATTAAATCATGTTAAGCCATTTAATTTCATAAAAACTTTGGTAGAGTTTCTCTTCGTAAATTGGATATCCCAGGGGTCACAATGTCCTTCATTTAACTCAGCCAACTGTCATGAAACATCAACATGGCATCAAGACAAGTCATAGAGTTCATAACATCAACATAGGATAACATAATGCATAAAAAGGTAAAATGTTACCTTAATGATTTCCTTTGCTTTTCCACTTGATTCCATCCCTTCCAAGAGCTTTCTTAGGCTTCCTCAAACCTAAATACAACATAAAAGTTTTCTTGAGCCACTAATTTCATGACCTTCCTCACAAAGTCTCCATGAAACCCTAAAATCCCAAATAACTATCCTTAGCCTTTTCCATGAAATTATCATTTGTTCCTAAGGTTTTAGACCATGAAAAACTCATTTTTGGAATTAAATCCATGAAATTCCAAGTTTAAACCCATCCCCTATTTTGACCAAAATGCATCATTAAAGGTGGAAGAAAAGAATTTTCTTGCTACTTACTCCAAACCTTTGCAAATCCTTGTTTCCTAACTTGTTCATGATTTCTCGTAGGTTTCTTGCATGAAAATCAATCCCTTGCTCTATTTAGAGTTAGGCTGAAATTCATTAGGGAGGAGAGGAAGAGGAAGACTCCATGAAACTAAGTCAAACTACTTGAAACAATCAAGTTAAGATAGATAGAACTCTTACCTTACACTTGAACTTTTACCCAACTCTCACACCCTTTGTGGTTAACATTTATAGTGAAAACTTTCATACTAGTCTGGAGAAGAACAAGGAGTCGTAAGCCTCTTCACTTTTAGGAATTACAAGTGTAACTGATAGTTTTAGCATTTGGTTTATGTAATGTATTGTGCCAAGTATAGTAGTATTTCTTTTTTGAGTATTCCAGGGAGTATAGTGATGTATGTAGTTATGCCAAAATTACATTTACATATAGGAGTTAGAATGAGGTCATTTGAAGATCAGAGCATGAAGTTATGCACATTAGAAGTTCATCAAAATAATCAACAAGCTATTGATTTAGTGTCAATATCTGTTGCCGCGGTGTAAGCCTTCACTATTTGTCTTCCTCTCAAACTTGAGAGCTTCCATGCCGTGATGTTATCTGTAGCAAGTCGCGGTGTTGTCCTCTATCTTTCTTACTATTACTATTGATCTCCTTTTTGGTAGGTTTTTGGGCCTTTGGCTATAAGGTGTTACATTTTGGTATCAAAACCTAGTTCAGGTCATTATTTCTATTTGTAGTAAAGCTTGGGACAATATCATTTGCATAAACTTGTATATTCCCTTTGCAATACTCATCCAAAGTTATATAACTTAATACGTTACTACTTGTGTATAGGGGAAGATGTCTCACAGGGGAATATAGAGCAATAGTGATCTTGTGAGGAAAACACATAAGATGTTAGCTGGGCTAAGTGGTCGAGTTAATACCTAGGGGAAAACACTGAATAGAATGCAAGAGCAGTTAAATCAACAATGGTATGGTAATGTTAATGAGGAGGTCGGCATGTGTGTGGATCTGAACGCTAGAGATGACAATAATGAGGATGAGGTAGAGCCAGAGAGGGCCCCAAGAGCTAGAAGAAGGGGTATCTCCTCTCAACTAAAAGACTTTCACAAGTTCAATCCCTCAGCTTTTGAGGGTAAGATGGATCCCACAATGGTTGTAGAATGGGTAGACCAACTTAAGACCATCTTTAATGTGATGGATTGTACCTTTGAGCAAAGGATGGAACTAATGTTATTCAAATTGGAGAAAAAAGCTAAACGGTGGTAGAGAAGTATTCTATTGAGTGTTCAGGCCTGGAAGCTCCAATAAACTGGGAGTAGTTTAAGGAGAGATTCTTTGCATATTACTTTTCTCCTGCTCTCATGACATAAAATAAGGCTAAATTTCTGGCTTTCCAACAAGGGAGTTTATCGTTCAATGACTACAAAGACCAATTCTTGGACTTAGCCAAATATTCCACCTACCTAAAGAATCACCCTGACAATAGATGGAAGGCTCAACCATTGTTTAAGGGAGCTCACCCAAAAATCAAGGAACAGTTGGTGGTGGTTGAATTTACATCCTTTAGAGAGTTATGTGCAGAGATGTGTGTTCCATCCTGGCAAATGCTGGAGACCGAGGAAGAAAAGAGAAGTTCAATGATTTGGGCCTTTTCCTATTTCAGACCTACCAGGGGTATTAGCAAGGGAAGTAGATCTGGTAGTAGTAGTGGCGGTGGCAGTTCTAGTAAGGGAAGAGGCTAGTATAATAGAGGCTATTTTGGCAGAGATAGAGGTAGATTTAGTCGAGATCAATCCAATAGAGGCCTCTTTGGCATAGGACAATTCATGATCAAGGGAGCTCTAGTCTAAGAGAGTTTACAAGAAGGGATTTGGTTCCCTCTAAATCAAGTTCTGGCAGTGCCTCAAGTCCTTTCACAAAATATGGAATGAATCATGGCGATCGACTATGCTTGATATGCTACAATTGTAGGAAGCCAGGACATATGGCACAAGGTTATCATGAGCCAAGGTGTGATGATACAATGAGGAAGCCAATAATGCCTGGGCAAGTCTTTGCCATAACCTGACAGGAAGTGGATGCAGTACCTAACTTGATTCGAGGTTAACTCAAACTTAATGGTTTCACTATTCATGCCTTGTTTAATTCTAGTGCATCACACTCCTTCATATCTTTTGATTATGCTCAAAGACTGGGAATTTTTTAAATGAGTTGCCTTTTGAATTGTCAATTTTTCCACCCATGAGAGTTTCAGTAAGAACCGCTTAAGCTTGTTTGAATTGTTTGGTTCATTTTGATCACCGAAATACTACCTTAGATTTGATCTGTTTGCCACTACATGATATTGATGTTATTATTAGGATGGATTGGTTAGAAGCAAATAATGCTATCCTTGACTGCACTTACAAAATTATGTCATCGGCAATGAATATCCCTAATATGCAAATGGAAGAAAATGTTTATTTGTCCTTTGCCCAAGCTAGTAGGTACTTGCAAAAATAGTGTCAAGGGTTTCCGGTTTCCTTTGCTGTTAACGTGAATATAGAAGAAAGACTAGAAAGATGTCCATTTGTTTGTGAATACCCTGACTTGTTTCCAAAGGAGATTACCAGTTTACCACCACCATAGGAGTTGAAGTTCTCCATCTATTTGGTGTCTGGAACAAGTCCCATTTCTAAGGATCCATATCAAATGGTACCCTTTGAATTGAAAGAACTCAAGAAGTAGATTAAGGAATTGTTAAAGAAGGGTTTTATTATTCCCAGTGTCTCACCTTGGGGAGCTCCGATGTTATTTTTTAAGAAGGATAATAGTCTAAGATTGTGCATTGATTACAAGCTATTGAATAGAGTAACAATCAGGAATAAATATCCTCTACCCCGAATTAATGACATGATTGATCAATTGGTTGGTACCTCAGTTTTCTCCAAAATTAATTTGAGGTTGAGATATTATCAATTTTAGGTATATGCAAAGGATGTGCCCAAAATGGCTTTTAGGACTCAATATGGGCATTATGGGTTCCTTGTGATGCTCTTCAGGTTGACCAATGTCCCAACCATCTTCATGGATTATATGAACACAATATTTCAGCCATATCTGGATAAGTTTCTAGTGGTTTTTGTTGAATCAAGTGTTTTGATGATTCCAAACCAACTTTTTAGAGCTTGGAGAGAAGATATCAATGGTACACAAATGATCTCTAGTGGAGAAATTCAAGAAAAACTAGCACAAGAATAGATGTAGAATCTACATCCATGTTTAAATTGAGTAAAAGACCTTGAATTAGCAAAAAGATGTTTTAAAACTATTATTCTATGTTAATCCATGGAATATTTTAAAAACACCCACTAACAGACGAAGTTTGAAATGTTTATACTGATATGCTGTTTTGAAAATTCAAACTTTGGCTTTGGAAATTCGAATTTTGTATTGAAAATAAACAAGTCTGAAAAGAGCCTTCTCTGACAGATGAACTTTGACTATAGAAATTCAAATTTTGAAACTTGTATGAAAAGAGCCTTCTCTGACAGATGAACTTTGGCTTTTGAAAATTCTAATTTCAGACAAAATACAACTCATGAAAAATGAAAAATTTGTCTGAGGATATGTCAAAGTTCATCTGAAAACTAAGTGTTGAAAGAGCATCAAAATGGCTCACTGACAAACGAGTTTTGAACATGAAAATTCAAATTTCAAAAACAAAGCTTGTGAGTCTGTTATGATGATATGTTGACATATGAATGATAGTATTCAGAAATTCAAACTTTGAAGTAAGTCTGAAAAGAAGTCTCTCTGATAGATGAACTTTGCATTTTGATAATTCGAATTTTGAATAGATGAACTATTGTGCCTTATTGAACTGCCCATTGGCAGACAAATTTTGGGAATCAAAATTCAAATTTCAAAGGCACTGTAGCAAAATGGAACAACTGTTCATACTTTCCAAAAGAACTTTAAACTTGAAAATTCGTATGTTCCAACATAGAAACATTTTTCAGAGATCAAAATTCAAACTTTGCTTCATTACAGACGAACTTGGAATGTTCAACATTAAAGTCTTTACCTTTCGGTTTCTATGAAATTTGTCTATTAACCAACCAAAATTCGAACTTTGAGCCCCAGAAGCATTAAATGCGGTTGGTGAACGGATAGTTTTTCAAACTAACCATTGGGTAACTTCTCCAACAGATAGATTTTGTCTCTAACGTATAGTTAAGACCTAAATCTATAACTATAACATCATTTGAAGTTGTGGGTAACAATTTTAACATTATATATACTGAAACTCTACAAAATCATCAACTCAAAGTCTCTTATTCTCACATACTTCATTCTTTGTACCCCAACCTTCATATATACTCTGATTAAGAGAGTTTATCTACTGTAAATAATCTTATCTTTATCTAGAAGAAAGATTTTCTTGTGAGGGGATATCACAAGGAATTTGGGAAGCACTTAGCTAGAGTGCAAATAGAAAAAGTGTGAACTCTAAAAACAAAGTATCATAGTTGTATTGTGGCTTTTGCAAGAAAACCACTGAATTCTTGCAAGATAGTGGAAAATCTCGAGTGTTGGCTTAAGAACTGGACGTAGTTCAAGATTGAGAGACCAAACCAAGATAAACATCTATGTCTTTCCTTCTCTATTACTACTCTTACTTGTTATTCACATATACTCTGTTTTACCATAACTTTTGCGTTCTTCACTTTATTGACATTTTGCAGAAAATTTTAATCTTCCAAATTCACTCCCCTCTTGGGAAGCTAGCATATCTAACAAGTGGTATCAGAGCCCAGATTCCCAAAAAAAGGAATTAACAATCCTAAAAAAACAATGGCTGGCTTTGGAGAGAGTATACTACTAGAGGGAAATAATACAAATAGACCACCTGGCTTCAGTGGAGAGCACTATGGATACTGGAAGATGAGAATGCAAATCTATCTTCAGTCTATTGATCTAGACATACTGTATGTTATCCAGAAGGGAGATTTTATCCCAATAACATTGAGAATGCAAATATTTCATGATTTAACATAAAATCAAGGTTTTAAAACATTATTTCACCAAATCAAAGTCTTTACCCATATTTAAGCATAACTAATCATCCTACAACAATTCTTGCACAGATTTCTCCAGAATTTCTTCACTTGAGCCTTTTGGGCACCTTTGATATCTTTATTCCAAGCTCTTGAATGTTGGTTTGGAAACATTAAAACTCTTGATTCAACATTCTCCCCCTTTTTGATGATGACAAAAGAACTTATAAACTGAATTAGTACTTGGGTTTGCTTGAACAAGCTCCCCCTCAACTTATGCATTATATTTCAAAAGATATCATATATAGCAGATCATGTGAAAAGATTCAAGGAGTGATAAGTACAAATCATTGCAACCAAGGAATTCTTTCATTTAATCAAATGTTGCTTTACAGAGACAAATTTAAGCAAAGTTCTTCTAAATAACCAAATCAAATACAAAGTATAAATAATCAAACAACACAAACATCTGAGACAAAAAGCAATAGTAGAAGAGGACGCAAGCCTAAATTCTAAACACTTCTTCTTTGGCTTGGTCTTCTTGCTGTAAGTCTTTCCAGATGGCTCAGCAGCAGTCTTGCTAGTTTGCTTACTATTCTCCCCCTTTTTGGCATCATCAGGAAGGTGAATAAAATTAGCTGGAGGAGGGATCTGAGAAATTGTAATAGCTTGGAGGGGCACAGGATCAAAGGGGAGATCAGGTTCAGCTGAGGGAGGATGCTTAGAAGGCTCAGTGCTTAGATCCTCATCATCAGAGATCTCAAGCAGTTCTTGCATCTCTTGCTTGGAAAAAGCCAATTGTGCCCTTTATCAGAACAAAACATTTCCTCAAGCCTTCTTCTCTGAGCTTGCAAGAGAGCATTGTGAGCAATAGCTTCAAAAACAACAACAGGCACAATGCTTCTCTCTTCATTGGTGGCAACCTCCAACACTGATGAAGTAGAAATGGCTGCCACTAGTCTTTCAACTTGCTCAGATTCTTGAGTGGAAAGAATTGAATCTTGAGCATCTTCTGGAATTGGCTCATGAGGGCCTGTTTCCTGAGGTCCTTCTTCTTCCAAACCATAGTCCAAGGGTGGACTAGGACTTGGTGTCCTCATTGTACTAGTAGGCTCAGTACCATCTACATCATCATCATGCTCAGAAGAGGCTAGCTCGAAGGGCTTGGAGGCTCAGGAGTTAGAGACTGAACAGGCACAGAGAACCCTAGCTGAGGTGGAGCTGATGTTGTAGGAATTGCACTCCGAATTTCTTCATAGGCATCAACAACCACTTTCTTGTTCATTACCAACTGATGAATCTGATCTTGTAGATGAGCAAATTCGGCATTTTTCTCATCCCTGATGCTCAGTATGAGTGTAGACAAGCTGTCATACAACTCAGTGATCTTGGTTGGCTTGGCACGAGAGGAGGGAGTGGATGGAATGTGAGTAGGCTTGGATGGAGCCTGAAAAGGCTATGGAGTAGGTCTGGCAAGAGCCTCAAAAGTGGCTTCTTGCTGTTGGGAGGCTGTTTCAACAACGAAAAGATCTTCAAATTTTCCTGTGCCCTTTCCAATCCATCTACCTTCACTTCTTTTAATTCCCATTCGTTGAAGTTCTTCCTCCTTGAAGATCTCAGTGGGTTTCCCTTTCCCCTTCTCAAGATGCTGAATTCTAGCATATTGTAGAATTCTAGAAATGATAGCTGCGTAGGGGAGTGTGGAGTCTTTCCTTTGATCCCTTACCTTGATCATGCGTTGAAGTATGATATGTCCCGTTGATCAGCTTTCCACGCATGATTGCTGCCATGACATGTGCATCTGCCCTTGTTATTAGATTGAAGCTGCCTCCTTTGTTGAATATGAACCTAGACACTATGTAGTGTAGGATCCTCACTTAGGCACTAAGGTCAGTAGGCTTCAACAGGTTTATGGTTGGCCAGTTTTCCTTTCTTCGGAACAAAGTGCTCAGAATTGTGCTCTCCTTGTAGTTCAGAAAAGGGCCACCTTCTTCTTCAGCAGTATCTACCTCATCCATGTATCCAGAGGCAGTGATATCTATCTTGAGGCCATCTTGCCCTGGGATCTCTAACACTTCATTGAAAATCTCATCTGTGAGCCAGATGGTCCTAGATCTCAGATTGACCTCCCACTTCTTCTTCTTGCTGTTGTATTTCAGGGAGGCATACCATGTCTTTATCACTTCATCATCATACCTCTCTAATATCTCCAACAGATTCTTGTATCTCAACATCCATATTCCAACATCAAAACTATTAGAGACTAAGAAATCTTCCAAGTTTACACAATGAGGCTTGATTACCTCTTTATTGGCAAACTTGGTGGAGTATTCTTCTTGAATTTATGGAGTGCTCCATAATGGCAGTGTAGTAAGTTGATATTCTCCAGATTAAGTACTGGAGGAGGAAGTGGAAGCAGCAGTCTCAGCAGCAGCAGAAACAGGGACCGAAGGTTCAGCTTTCTTCGAGGAAGAGGGTCCAGCTTTCTTTGATTCTCCCTTTGGTGTAGTTTTCTGACATTTGGAAGGAGTTCCCTTGCTTGATTCGGCCTTCCTCTTCGGTTTTCACTTTCCTTAGAGGCATATTGTGATTTTACTGATCTCTTTGGATGAGACTCTCCTTTGCCAGCTTCAGGATTCTTTACTCTTGCCATTTTTGTCGATGAATGATTCAGAATGAAGCAGAGATTGGGTTTATAGGGTGCGAAAATCATTTTAAACGGTGGGAGATGAAGATTTTCGGTCAGAATTTAAGAGCATTGAAGAGAGGATTTGAACAAACCCAGAGAGGAAGAGATTAAGGTTGCGTCTGTTCAGTGGAAAACCGTCAGTTTTAAAGTAAGTAACCGCCTGACAGACGAATTTTGAGGGGTCAAAATTTTAACTTCGAGCAGTTAAAAAGTTAAACCGTTCAGCAAAGCTTACTGACAGACGAATTTTCTTCTGAAAGTTTGTCTGACAGAGGCTTGGTTCAATCAACACAAGATGAACAGACGAACTTTGTTCCAACAAAGTTCGAATTTTGAAGTGTAAACATCAAACATCCATCAAATCACCAAACAACAGATGAATTATGCATATGAAACTTCATCTTTCAAAGATTCAACATTGAAGAGCATGTTTCAACAGACAAATTTTAAATCAGAAATTTGAATTTCTTTACTCTATTAAGGTTTTCTAACATTCATATGTTAGGAGATAAACATCAGTATAATCATCATGTTGGACAAACATAACTATGAAATTTTTGTTCTAAAAAATTCGAATTTTGAAGGGCCAACAGACAAATTTCGAGGCATCACCGAGAACTATTCCAACATATAACAAGTTGAACTTCGTCTGTTGGGCATCCAAATTCGGATGTTGACCATGCTAACTTCCTCAGGAACTTAGTTTTTCATGGAAATTCGTTTAACACACAATTAATATACGAATTTCAACTTTAAAAACTTACAAAATGGATCCAGAAACTTAGAATTTCTGCTATTTTCTTCACTTTTTGATTGTTCCATTCTCATGTGCTCCATTTTTCAGATTTATTCCTATTGACTCTCATGAGGAGCTCCTGCAACTTAAATTAAATATACTCCGATGCTAAAGTTAGAATTAATTTAATGTTGGAAGATCTAAAAACTAAATTATACACAAATTTACTTACAGTTCATTAGGATTTACCATACCCAATTCTCTTCTTATTTTGCAATGTCTATCTTCTGATAGAGGCTTTGTCAAGATATCTGCAACTTGATCTTTAGTTGGAATGTACTCTAGTCTGATTTCTCCTTTCAAAACATGATCCCTTATGAAGTGGTGCCTTACTTTAATATGTTTTGTCCTTGAATGCATGACAGGATTCTTTGTGATGTTTATAGCACTTTGGTTGTCACACATGATTGGTATTTCCTTCATCTCAACCTCAAGATCTTCAAGCTGCTGTTTCATCCAGATTATTTGGGCACAACAGCTTCCAGCTGCAACATGCTCAGCCTATGCTGTGGATAAGGCCGCACTGTTTTGCTTCTTGCTAAACCATGAAACCAAGGATCCTCCAAGAAACTGACAAGATCCCCTTATGCTTTTTTTGTCAGTTTTGGATCCTGCAAAGTCAGCATCAGTGTATCCTTTGAGATCTTCTCCATTGCCCGTTGGATACCAAAGACCCATCTGTGAAGTTCCAGTAAGATATCTGAAGATATGTTTCAGAATAGTTACATGGGTTTACTTGGGACATGATTGGAATCCTGCACACATACAGACACACAACATAATGTCAGGTCTGCTGGCAGTTAAGTATAGTAGGGATTTAATCATTCTTCTGTACTAAGTGATGTCAAACATTTTCCCTTTTTCATCCATATCCAGTTTGGTTGTAGTAGCCATAGGTGTTCCCATTGGCTTGGCATTCTCCATTCCAAACTTCTTTAGCTGTTCCTTTAGATACTTGGATTGGTTAAGGAAGATACCATCATTACACTGTCTGATTTGTAGTCCAAGGAAGAAGTTGAGTTCACCCGTCATGGACATTTCGAATTCTCCCTGCATTAACTTAGAAAAATTCTTGCAAAGAGATTCATTAGTAGCACCAAATATAATATCATCAACATAGATATGAACAATAAGTAAATCTTTATTCTCTTTCTTGGTGAATAAAGTTGTATCTACTTTTCCTCTATTAAACTCCTTTTCAGTTAGAAAATTACTCAATCTTTCATACCATGCTCTAGGGGCTTGCTTCAAATCATAGAGAGCTTTCTTCAGTTTATACACATGGTTTGGTTTTGTAGAGTCCTCAAAACCTGGAGGTTGGTCTACATAAACTTCTTCCATGATATATCCATTTAGAAAAGCACTATTTGTTAGCAAGGCTGACTTCCCAAGAGGGGGGTGAATTGGGAAGATTGAAATTTTTCTGCACAAAGTGAAATGGGTGAAGATAACACAGTGTAATGAAAGCAACGTATAAAACAGAGCAAGCTAAAAGGTAAAGATAGCGAGTAGAGGACTCAGTAATTTATCCTGGTTCAGTCTATCCACTTGACCTACATCCAGTCCCCAAGACAACTCTTGAGATTTTTCTACTATACAGCAAGAATTCAACGGGCTTCTTGCTAATGCCATAGTACAACGAGTATGCTCTGTTTCTGGAGCTTTCTCAATCTCTCTAAGCACTTATACAATGTGCTTCTCAATCCCCTTGTGATTTCCCCTCACAAGTAAATCTATCTTCCAGATGAAGAGTAGATTGTTTACAAAGATATAACTCTCTTTAATAGAGTTGATATGAAGGTTAAAGTACAAATATTTAAGTTGAGAGGGTAAAAGCTTTGAGAAGAAGATTTGGCAGAAACTCAGTATTTATAAGTTTGATTCGTGTATCATAACTTCAAATGATGTTGTATTTATAGATTTTTGGTCCTAACTATTCGTTAGAGACTAAATCTATCTGTTGGGGAAGTTATCCAATAGTTACTCTGAAAAACTATCCGTTTATCAACCGTATTTAATGTTTCTGACATACTGAAATTCAAATTTTGGTTAGTCAACAGACGAATTTCGAAGGAACCGAAGGTTAAAGCTTCCAATATTACAGCACAAAGTTCGTCTGTTCATGAAGTGAAATTCAAATTTTGAAACTTACATAACATTTTCACAATGCGACATACGAATTTTGAAGAAGAAATTTTTTCGGTTAAGTGTGAACAGTGTTTTCAATTTTCTATAGTGCCTTCGAAATTCGAATTTTGGAAGCTCAAAATTCGTCTATTTGTAGAACGTTCAAAGAGGCACAGTAGATCACTTTCCTCAAAATTTGAACTTTGAATGAGTGAAGTTTGTCTGTCAGAGTGACTCTTTTTAGACTAACTTCAACATTCGAAGTTACAAAACTCTGTCATTCGTATGTCAATTTTTCATTTCAACAGACTCACAACCTTAGCTTCTGAAATTCGAATTTTAATGTTTGAAGTTCGTTTGACAAAAAGTAATTTTGAAACTTAAATTATTCTTGATCTCAGACGAACTTTAACAATGTTTCACACGAATTTCTTCCATTTTCATAAGTTGTGTTTTGTCTGAAATTCGAATTTTGAAGAGTTAAAGTTCGTCTGTTTCAAAGAAGCTTCTTTCAGACTTATATGAAAATTTGAATGTTGAAAAGTCAAAATTCATCTATCAGATAGTATTTTTGAAACTCAATTTCATCTTGATTTTAGATGAACATCAACATTATTTCAGATGAATTTCCTCAGTTTTCTCAAACTGCATTTTATCTGAAATTCGAATTTTGAAGATGAGAAGTTCGTCTGTCACTAAAAGGCTTCTTTCAGAATTGGATGAAAATTCAAATTTTGGAGAATTAAAATTTGTCTGACAGAGAGACATCTCTTCAGACTTATTCAGTTTTAGCTCAAAATTCAAATTTCCAAAGGCAAAGTTCGAATTTCCAATATGATAGTTCAGTTTAAACTTACAAACTTAGTCTGTTTGTGGGTATTTTTCAAATAAAGTCAAGATTTAACATAAAAACAAGGTTTAAAAACATCTTTTCTTAAAATCAAAATCTTTTACCCTTATTTAAACATAACAAAAGATCCTACAGAAGATCTAGCAGCAATTACTAAGAGATTCTGCACTTGAAACACTTTGATCTCCTTTGATATCTTCAATCCAAGCTCTTGGATGTTAGTTTGGAATCATCAAAACTCTTGATTCAACATTCTCCCCCTTTTTGATGATGACAAAACAACTTATAAACTGGATTAGTACTTGGGTTTTGCTTTTTACAAGCTCCCCCTCAACATATGCAGTATATTTCAAAAGATATCATATACAACAAATCAAGTGAAGATATTCAAAGAGTAATATGCACAAAACATTGCACCAAAGAAATCCATTCATTTAATCAAGAGTTGCTATACAGAAGCCAAATTAAACAAAGTTCTAATATTCAATACAAAATGCAAACACAGAAACACAAAGCACTACAAGAGGACTCAAGCCTAATTTCTAAGCAAATCTTCAATTATTTCTTCTTGGGCTTGGTCTTCTTGCTGTACGTTTTCCCTTTTCCAGATTGCTCAGCAGCAGACTTTCCAGTTTGCCCAGTCTTCTCCCCCTTTTTGGCATCATCAGGAAGGCCAACAAAATCCATCGGAGGAGGAATCTGAGAGATAGGAACAGCTCGAAGAGGGACAGGAGCAAAAGGAATGTCTGCCTGTACTAATGTAGGAGGCTCCAGAAGCTCAGGACTTGCTTTTTCATCATCAGAGATCTCAAGCAGCTCTTGTATTTCCTGCCTGGAAAGAGCCAGTTGAGCTTTCTGTTCCTCTGAAAGCCCATACACAGCAAGAGAAGGAGAAGCTGGTTCGGCAGGAGAAAACATTTCTTCCAGCCTTCTCCTCTAAGCTTGCAGCAGAGCATTGTGAGCAATGGCAAGATAATCAACAACAGGTACAATGCTCATTTCCTCATTGCTTGCACCTTCCTACATAGAAGAGGTTGAAATGGCTGCAACCAGTCTTTCAACTTGCTCTGATTCTTGAATGGACAGAATTGAATCCTGAGCATCTTCTTGCATAGGCTCAGGAAGGCTTGTTTCTTGGAGTCCTTCTTCTTCCAATCCATAGTCCAAGGGTGGACCAGGACTTGGTGTCCTCATTGCACCAGCACCATCTATATCATCATCGTGGTCAGAGAAGGCAATCTCGAAGGGGCTTGAAGGCTCAGGAGTTGGAGATTGGACAGGCATAGAGGACCTTGGCTGAGGTGGAGCTGAAGTGGTAGGGATTGTACTTCTGATCTGTTCATAAGCATCAGCCACCACCTTCATGTTCACAGCCAACTGATGGATCTGATCTTGCAAAAGAGAAAATTTGGCATTTTGCTCATCTCTGATGCTGAGAATGAGTGTAGACAGGCTGTCATACAACTCAGTGATCTTGGTTGGCTTGGCTCATGAGGAGGGAGTGGAAGGAATGTGAGTGGGCTTTAAGGGAGATGGGATAGGCACAGAGGGCTGAGTGGTAGGTCAGGCAGGAGCCTCAGAAGTACCCTCTTGCTGTAGGGGGCACCTTCAACAAAGAAGAGATCTTCAGTTCTTCCTGCTCCCTTTCCAACCCATCTTCCTTCATCCTTTTCAATGCCCATTCTTTGTAGTTCTTCCTCCTTGAAGATTTCAGTGGGCTCGCCCTTCCCTTTCTCAATATGCTGAATTCTGGCATACTACAGAATTCTAGAGATGATAGCAGCATAGGGGAGTGTAGAGTCCTTCCTTTGATCTCTAGCCTTGATCATGCGTTGGAGAATGAGATGTTCCATATTAACCAGTTTCCCATGCATGATTGCAGCCATGACATGTGCCTCTGCCCTTGTTATCAAGTTGAAGCTGCCTCCCTTGTTGAGTATAATCATGGACACTATGTAGTGCAGGATCCTCACTTGAACACTGAGGTCTGTGGGCTTCAACGCATTTATTGATGGCCAATTCTCCCTCTTGCTGAACAATGTGCTCAGAATAGTACTCTCCTTGTAGTTCAGAGAGGGACCACCTTCTTCATCAGTCATATTTGCCTCATCCATGTACCCAGAGGTATTGATGTCAATCTTGAGTCCATCTTGTCCAGGGATCTCCAGCACCTCGTTGAATGTCTCATCAGTAAGCCAAATGGTCCTAGACCTTAGATTGACTACCCACTTCTTCTTTTTGCTGTTGAACTTCAAGGAAGCATACCATGACTTTACTACCTCATCATCATATCTCTCTAATACTTTCAATAGATTCTTGTATCTCATCATCCATATACCAGCATCAAAATTATTGGAGACTAAGAAATCTTCCAAATTTACACAATGTGGCTTAATTATCTTTTTGTTGGCAAATTTGGTGGAGTATTCTTCTTGAATCTGAGGAGTGCTCCATAATGGAAGTGTGGTAAGCTCGTACTCTCCAGATTGAGTACTGAAGGATGAAGTGGAAGCAACAACAGCAGCTTCTGAAGGAACTGGAATAGAAGGTTCTGCACTTTTTGGTGAGGAGGGTCCAGCTTTCTGAGAATCTGCTTTGGATGCAGTCTTTTGGCATTTGATGGGAGTTGCCTTATTGAATTCGGCTTTTCTCTATGATTTCTCTCCTTCCTTCGAGGCATATTGTGATTTAACATTCCTCTTTGGTCGGGCCTCAGCTTTCTCTGCTCCAGGATTCTTGACTCTCGCCATTTCTTGGATGAATGATGCTGAATGTGGCTTAGAATAGGTTTTAAAAGATGCGAAAGGAAGTTTAATCGGTGGGAAGTGGCAATTTTTGGTAAGAATTGAAGGGAATTGATGAGAGAATTAGAACAGACTCAGAGGAGTTAAGAATAGGGTTGCGTCTGTTCGTTAGAAAATCGTCAGATTTAACGTATGTAACCGTTTGACAGATAAATTTTGAGGGTTCAAAATTTGAACTTCGGCAGTTACAAGTTAAACCATTCAGCAAGGCTTACTGACAGACGAATTTTCTTTTGAAAGTTCGTCTAATAGTGGCTTGGAACAAGCAATACAAGCACAACAGACGAATTTTGTTCCAACAAAGTTTGAATGTTGATGAGTAAACAGCAGGCAACAAACAAAACATCAACCAATAGACGAATTAAGCATGCAGAACTTCATCTTTCAAGCATTCAACATGAAGAACATGATTCAACAGATGAATTTTGAACTGAAAATTTGAATTTTTCAACTTTTGTAAAGGTTGTCCAACATTCGTATGTTAAGAAGTGAAAATTGGTATAACAGTGATGGACAATCATAACTATGAAATTTTTTTTTTTGAAAATTCGAACTTCCAAGATCCAACAGACGAATTTCGAGGCATCACCGAGAACTGTTCCAAGGCATAACAGGCCGAAGTTCATCTGTTAGTCAACTGAAATTTGAATGTTGACCATGTTGACTAGTTCAAAAACATAGTTTATGAGGCAAAATATGTCTAACACACATTAAAATATGAATTTCATCTTTAAAAACTTACAGAATAGATCCAGAACTTAGAATTTTCATCATTTACTTCACTTTCTGGTTGTTCCATTCTGGTGTGCTCCAATCTTCAAGTTTATTACCATTGAATCTTGTGGGGAGCACCTGGAACTTAGATTAAACATACTCCGATGCTAAAGTTAGAATTTATCTTAAAGATGAAACCTTTGAAAGCAAGATTGCAAGAGAATAACTTACAGTTCACTGGGATTTACCATACCCAATTCTCTTCTAATTTTGCAATGTCTGTCTTCTGATAGAGGCTTTGTGAGTATATCAGCAACTTGATCCTCTGTTGGGATGTACTCTAATCTGACTTCTCCTTTCAGAATGTTATCCCTTATGAAGTGGTGCCTAACTTCAATATGTTTCATCCTTGAGTGCATGACAAGATTTTTGGTGATATTTATGGCACTTTGGTTGTCACACATGATTGGTATCTCTTTCATTTTAACCTTAAGATCTTCAAGTTGCTGCTTTATCCAGATGACTTGGGCACAACAACTTCCAGCTGCAACATAATCAGCTTCTGCAGTGGATAAGGCCATACTATTTTGCTTTTTGCTGAACCATGAAACCAGGGATCCTCCAAGAAACTGACAAGTTCCACTTGTGCTTTTTCTGTCAGTTTTGGATCCTGCAAAATCAGCATCAGTGTATCCTTTGAGATCTTCTCCATTGCCTTTTGGATACCAAAGACTCATCTGTGATATTCCAATAAGATATCTGAATACTCTTTTTACAGCTGTTGCATGGGTTTCTTTGGGACATGATTGGAACCTGGTACACATACAGACACTAAACATAATGTTAGGTCTGCTGGCAGTCAAGTACAGTAGGGATCCAATCATTCTTCTGTATTGAGTAATATCAAACATCTTCCCGTTCTCATCCATGTCCAGTTGGGTTACAGTAGCCATTGGTGTTCCCATTGGCTTGGCATTCTCCATTCCAAACTTCTTTAGTAGCTCCTTTAGATACTTGGATTGATTGAGAAAGATACCATCATCAAGCTGTCTAATTTGCAGTCCAAGGAAGAAGTTGAGTTCACCCATCATGGACATCTCGAATTCTACCTGCATTAACTCAGAGAATTTCTTGCAAAGAGCTTCATTAGTAGCACCGAAAATAATATCATCAATATAGATTTGACCAATTAGTAAATCTTTATTTTCTTTTTTAGTGAATAGAGTTGTGTCAACTTTGCCTCTATTGAACCCCTTTTCTGTTAGAAAATTGCTAAGTCTCTCATACCATGCTCTAAGGGCTTGTTTTAAACCATAAAGAGCTTTCTTTAGTTTATAAACATGGTTTGGTTTTGTAGAATCCTCAAAACCAGGAGGTTGATCTACATAAACTTCTTTGATGATATATCCATTTAGAAAGACACTCTTTACATCCATTTGATACAGTAAAATATTTTTCATGCATGCATATGCTAGTAGTATTCTTATAGCTTTTAATCTAGCTACTAGTGCAAAGGTTTCTTCAAGATCAATACCTTCTTCTTGATTATACCCTTTAGCAATCAATCTAGCTTTATTTCTGATTATTGTTCCAGATTCATTAAGTTTATTTTTGAAAACCCATTTGGTACCAATGACAGGATGATTTTTGGGCCTAGGCACTAAATCCCAAACTTGGTTTCTTTCAAACTGATTTAGTTCATCTTGCATAGCTAAAATCCAGTATTCATCAATTAAGGCTTCTTCAGCACATTTGGGTTCAATTTGAGAAATGAAAGTGCAGTTGAGCATTTGATCCCTTAACTGTTTTCTGTTTTTGACTCTCTCATGAACATTCCCTATTACTTGATCAACAGGATGATTCCTTTGATATCTCCAAGCTCTAGGGAGTTCTTGAGATGTTTCTTCATTAATTTCTTCATCAAACTCTTTCTCCTGGATATCTTCCTCTATGTTAACAGATTCAGATATCTTTGGAGGTTCAATTTTGGTTTTATTAGAAATACCCAGTTTTTCAAAATTGAAAGCAAGATCATCGTCATTGGTAACATATTTTGAGACAGTTTCATTTTCAATGAAAACCACATGCACAAATTCTTCTACCACATTTGATCTTTTATTATAAACTCTATATGCCTTACTCCTACTTGAATAGCCCATAAATATACCATCATTGGATTTGGCATCAAACTTGCCCAGACTTTCTTTCCCATTGTTGTGGACGAAGCATTTGCATCCGAACACATGGAGATAGGACAGATTTGGCTTTCTTCCCTTGTATAGCTCGTATGGAGTCTTCCCAAGGATTGGTTTGATGTAGGCTCTGTTTATGATGTAGCTTGCTGTATTCACTGCATAAGCCCAAAACACTCGAGAGAGTTCCTTCTCATTCAACATAGCTCTGGCCATCTCTCCAATAGTTCTGTTCTTCCTTTCTACTACCCCATTCTGTTGAGGGGTCCTTGGAGCTGAGAAGTTGTGGTCAATCCCATGCTCATTGTAGTACTCCAGGAAGTATGCATTTTCAAACTCTCCTCCATGATCTGACCTGATTGACATAATAGAAATACCTTTCTCATTTTGCACTTTCTTAGCTAACGATACAAATGCATCAAAGGTATCACTTTTAGAGGAAAGAAATAATGTCCAAGTGAATCTAGAATAGTCATCTACAATTACAAGCGCATACAGGTTACCACCAAGACTTTTCACCCTAGATGGTCCAATTAAGTCCATATGCAGCAATTCAAGTGGTCTAGTTGTGGTAACTATATTTTTAGATTTAAAAGATGATTTAGTTTATTTCCCTCTTATGCATTCATCACATTCTTTGTCCTTTTCAAAAGATATTTTTGGCAGGCTAGTTACTAGCTCATTTTTAATCAGTTTAGACAATTGATTCATGTTAACATGAGCTAATCTCCTATGCCATAACCAACTATCATTATCCTGACTAATTAAACATACAGAAACCAAGGGAGGAAGTTCATCAAGATCAATAGTATAACAGTTACCATCCCTTTGAGCTTTGAGGATTACTTTGTGATCACTTTTTCTGATAACCAGGCAAAACTTTGAGTCAAACAGCACCTAATTTTCTTTATCACAGGTCTGACTCACGCTCAGCAAATTGTGGTTGAGGCTAATCACAAACAGCACCTCTTCAATGGATGTTTCCGGATTTTTGCCCACAATGCCAATACCAACAACTTTGCCTTATAGATCACCTCCAAAGGTCACCTTTCCTTTTTTCTTGTCTCTAAGGGTGATGAACTTCTCCTTATCACCAGTCATGTGACTTGAGCAGGCACTATCCATATACCATTTGTTGCTCTTCTTAGCTTTGAGACAGACCTGCAAAACAATATTTATGTTTTTCTTTTAGGCACCCAAATTTGCTTGGGTCCTTTTTTATCAGTAGATGTTTCCCTAGATGCAGATGCAACTTTGGGAACCCATTCAACTTTCCTGCCAAGTCCATTTTTCTTCAAAGCACATGAACTGGAAATATGTCCCTTTTTGTTACAGAAATGACAGGTAGTGAAGGGACTACTAGATTGAGAAGTAGGAAGAAAACAATACAGATAATACTTTTATCTTGCATGCTTTGGTTGATTATATGTTTCAATGTGAGATGACATGTGATCTTTCTTTCTGTTGCTCTCAACATGCACAAAATGTCTCATGTATGCATTCCGATTTGTCTTCCTAATCTTTTCCTTGACAGCACATGGATCATAGCCAAGACCAGCTTTTCCTTGTGATATCTTTTGACTCCCCATTAAGGTAAATAACATGTCTTTACCTCTAGTGAGCCTAGACATGCTTTTCACCAGTAGGTATAGAGGTAATTTCAGAAATGTTGCTTTGAGATTCCAGTTTATTAATCTTTCTCTTTGCTCATTTTAGTTCTTTAGCAACTTTAATAAACTCATCATGAAGCTCCTGAAATGCATCAAGTAACTCTGAATGGGAAGGTTCAGATTCATATACCTCTTCTTCCTGATCACTGCTACATGAGGGATAGGCTTCTTCAGAAGCAAGTGCCATCAGGCAGATATTGGCAATCTCATCCTCATCCTCTTCTTCCTCATCTGAGCTGTTGCCCCAGATTGACGAGATGTAGGCTTTCTTCTTCTTCCCTTTGTCAGCAGCTTTCTTTTCTTTCTCTTGCTTCTTTAGGAATTGAGGACAATCCCATTTGATGTGTCCCTGCTTCTTGCACTCATAGCAAGTCACAGGTTCTTTTGCCCTCTTTCTTGCTCTCTCCAGCTGCTCCCTTCTTGAAGATTCTCTTGTTTCTCTTCTTGCTATAGAATCTTCTGAATTTTCTGACCATCATAGCCAGAGTTTCTTCATCCAGCTCATCTCCTTCATCAGATTCTTCTTCCTTTTCATCAGCAGCTTTGAGGGCAAAGCCTTTCTTCTTTCTGTCCAGCCCAGCTTCCTTGAGAGCTTTGATTTTTCCTTCATACTCCTCAAGGCTACCGAAGAGAGCTGTGACAGAAGCCATTGATTCTCCTCTGGCTTCCTCTATTGCTGTCACCTTGGGCTGCCATTCTAGAGGGAGAGCTCTAAGTATCTTTCTTACTTTTTCAGACTGAGTGTATTCTTTTCCCAGGCTCTTCAATTGATCCACAACGAGAGTGAATCTCTTTTGGAGCTCCTTTACAGTTTCTCCTTCAGCCATTCTAAAGCTTTCATACTCTCCAATGCATGTGTTCAGTCTGTTTTCCCTGACCGCAGTTGTCCCTTCATGTGCAATCTACAGAGTGTCCCACATCCCTTATGCAATGGAACATTGTGAGACTCTGTAGAATTCGTCCTGGTTCAGGGCACTGACTAAACAATGCTTTGCCTTGAAATTTAGCAGGACTCTCATTCTGTCTTCCTCATTCCATTCTGCTTCTAGCTTCTCTTTGTGTCTTCCATCTTCAAGTAGAATCATTGGGACGAAATCTCCTTTCTCAATGACTGACCATATATCAAGATCAATTGATTGGAGGTAAATCTGCATCCTTATCTTCCAGTACCCATAATGTTCTCCACTGAAGCCTAGTGGTCTATTAGTGTTGTTCCCTTCAGGAAGTATGCTTTCTCCAAAGCCAGCCATCTTAATTCCC
Organism: Adenanthera pavonina; assembly: GCA_026686845.1. NCBI lineage: Eukaryota > Viridiplantae > Streptophyta > Magnoliopsida > Fabales > Fabaceae > Adenanthera > Adenanthera pavonina. The sequence continues at coordinate 19,695,089 of JAIVEN010000004.1, forward strand.
AGACTGTGAGATCCTTTGAATGGGAATCCGAGCTTTGATACCACTTGTTAGCAAGGCTGACTTCCCAAGAGGGGGACTGAATTAGGAAGATTGAAATTTTTCTACACAAAGTGAAATGGGTGAATATAGCACAGTGTAATGAAAGTAACGTATAAAATAGAGCAAGCTAAAAGGTAAAGATAGGGAGTAGAGGACTCAGTAATTTATCCTGGTTTGGTCTATCCACTTGACCTACATCCAGTCCCTAAGACAACTCTTGAGATTTTTCCACTATACAGCAAGAATTCAACAGGCTTCTTGCTAATGCCACAGTACAATGAGTATGCTCTGTTTCTGGAGCTTTCTCAATCTCTCTAAGCACTTATACAATGTGCTTCTCAATCCCCTTGTGATTTCCCCTCACAAGTAAATCTATCTTCCAGATGAAGAGTAGATTGTTTACAAAGATATAACTCTCTTAAATAGAGTAGATATGAAGGTTAAAGTACAAATATTGAAGTTAAGAGGGTAAAAGTTTTGAGAAGAAGAGTTGGCAGAAATTCGGTATTTATAAGTTTGATTCGTATATCACAACTTCAAATAATGTTGTATTTATATATTTTTGGTCCTAACTATTCGTTAGAGACTAAATCTATCCGTTGGGGAAGTTATCCAACGGTTACTCTGAAAAACTATCCGTTTACCAACCGCATTTAATGTTTCTAACATACTGAAATTCGAATTTTGGTTGGTCAACAGACGAATTTTGAAGGAATTGAAGGTTAAAGCTTCCAATGTTACAGCACGAAGTTCGTCTGTTCATGAAGTGAAATTCAAATTTTGAAACTTACAGAACATTTTCACAATGTGACATACGAATTTTCAAGAAGAAAGTTTTTCGGTTAAGTGTGAACAGTGTTTTCACTTTTCTACAGTGCCTTCGAAATTCGAATTTTGGAAGCCCAAAATTCGTCTGTTTGTAGAATGTTCAAAGAGGCACAGTAGATCACTTTCCTCAAAATTTGAACTTTGAATGAGTGAAGTTCGTCTGTCAGAGTGACTCTTTTCAGACTAACTTCAACATTCAAAGTTACAAAACTCTGTCATTCATATGTCAATTTTTCATTTCAACAGACTCACAACCTTAGCTTTTGAAATTCAAATTTTAATGTTTGAAGTTCGTTTGACGAAAAGCAATTTTGAAACTTAAATTATTCTTGATCTCAGATGAACTTTAATAATGTTTCAGACAAATTTCTTCCATTTTCATAAGTTGTGTTTTGTCTGAAATTTGAATTTTGAAGAGTTAAAGTTCGTATGTCAGATAGTATTTTTGAAACTCAATTTCATCTTGATTTTAGATTAACATCAACATTATTTCAGACGAATTTTTTCAGTTTTCTCAAACTGCATTTTATCTGAAATTTGAATTTTGAAGATGAGAAGTTCGTCTGTCACTAAAAGGCTTCTTTCAGACTTGGATGAAAATTCAAATTTTGGAGAATCAAAATTCATCTGACAGAGAGACATCTCTTCAGACTTATTCAGTTTTAGAACAAAATTCGAATTTCCAAAGGCAAAGTTCAAATTTCCAATATGACAGTTCAGTTTAAACTTACAAACTTAGTCTGTTTGTGGGTATTTTTCAAATAAGTCAAGATTTAACATAAAAACAAGGTTTAAAAACATCTTTTCTTAAAATCAAAATCTTTTACCCTCATTTAAACATAACAAAAGATCCTACAGAAGATCTAACAGCAATTACTAAGAGATTCTTCACTTGAAACACTTTGATCTCCTTTGATATCTTCAATCCAAGCTCTTGGATGTTAGTTTGGAATCATCAAAACTATTGATTCAACACTATTTACGTCTATTTGATACAACAAAATATTTTTCATGCATGCATATGCTAATAGAATTCTGATTGCTTCTAATCTAGCTACTGGAGCAAATGTTTCCTCAAAATCAATGCCTTCTTCTTGATTATATCCTTTAGCAATCAGTCTAGCTTTATTTCTGATGATTGATCCTGATTCATCAAGTTTATTTCTAAAAACCCATTTGGTACCAATGACAGGATGCTTTTTGGGTCTAGGCACTAAATCCCAGACTTGATTTCTTTCAAACTGATTTAATTCATCCTACATGGCCAAAATCCAGTACTCATCAGTTAAGGCTTCCTCAGTGCATTTAGGTTTAATTTGTGGGATGAAAGCATAATTAATCATTTGATCCCTTAACTGTTTTCTAGTTCTAACTCTCTCTTGAATATTCTCTATCACTTTATCAATAGGATGATTCCTTTGATATCTCCAAGCTCTAGGGAGTTCTTGAGACATTTCTTCATTTTTTTCTTCTTCAAAATCTCTCTCCTGAATATCTTCCTGTATATTAATAGATTCAGATATTTTTGGAGGTTCAATTATACCTTCATCAGAGATATCTAACTTTTTAAAATTTGAAACAAGATCATCCTCATCAGTAACATGTTTAGAAGCAGTTTCATTTTCAATAAATACTACATGCACAGATTCTTTTACCAATTTAAACTTTTTATTGAAAACTCTATATGCCTTACTTATACTAGAATAGCCCAGAAATATACCTTCATCAGATTTGACATCAAACTTACCCAAATTCTCCTTTCCATTGTTGTGAATGAAGCATTTGCAGCCGAACACATGGAGATGTGACAGATTTGGCTTTCTTCCCTTGTACAGCTCATAAGGAGTCTTCACAAGGATTGGTTTGATGTAGGCTCTATTTATGATGTAGCTTGCTGTATTCATTGCATCTACCCAAACTACTTGAGAAAGTTCCTTTTCATTCAGCATAGCTCTAGCCATCTCTCCAATTGGTCTGTTCTTCCTTTCTACTACTCCATTCTGTTGAGAAGTTCTTGGAGCTGAGAAGCTGTGATCAATTCCATGCTCATTACAATACTCCAGGAAGTATGAGTTTTCAAATTCTTCTCTATGATCTGACCTAATAGACACAATGGAAATACCTTTCTCATTTTGCACTTTCTTGGCTAAGGTTATAAACACATCAAAGGTATCATTTTTAGAGGAAAGAAACAATGTCCATGTAAATCTAGAGTAGTCATCCATAATTACAAGCACATACGGATTTCCACCAATGCTTTTTACCCTGGATAGACCAATTAAATCCATATACAGTAGTTCTAGTGGTCTAGTTGTGGTGACTACTTTTTTGGGTTTAAGAGAAGATTTAGTTTGTTTTCCTCTTAAGCATACATCACATTCTTTGTCCTTTTCAAAAGCAATTTTTGGCAAGCCAGTGACTAACTCGTTTTTAACCTGTTTTGAAAGCTGATTCATGTTAACATGAGCTAATCTTCTATGCCATAGCCAACTATCATTATCCTGACTAATCAAGCAAATAGAGTCTAAGGGAGGAAGTTCATCAAGATCAATAGTATAGCAGCTACCATCCCTTTAAGCTTTGAGGATTACTTTGTGAACACTTTTTCTGATGACTAGGCAGAATTTTGAGTCAAACAGTACCCAGTTTCCTTTGTCACATGTTTGGCTCACACTCAGCAGATTGTGGTTGAGGCCTATCATAAACAACACCTCTTCAATGGAAGTTTCAAGATTCTTACCCACAATGCCAATGCCAACAATTCTGCCATATTGATCACCTCCAAAGGTAACCTTTCCTCCTTTCTTGTCTGTAAGGGTGATGAACTTCTCCTTATCACCGGTCATGTGACTTGAGCAGGCACTGTCCATCTACCATTTATTGTTCTTTCTAGCTTTGAGACAGACCTGCAAAACAAAGTTCAAGTTTTCTTCTTAGGTACCCAAATCTACTTGGGTCCTTTTCTGTCATTAGTCTTTTCCCTAGATACAGATGTACCTTTGGGAACCCATTTAGCCTTCCTGTCAAGTCCATTTTTCTTTAAATCACATGAACTAGAAATATGTCCCTTCTTGTTACAGAAGTGACAGGTGGTAAAGGGACTACTAGATTGAGAAGCAGGGAGAAAACAATGCAGATAATACTTTTGTTTTGCATGCCTTAGTTGATTATATGATTCAATGTGATGTGACATATGATCTTTCTTTCTATTGTTCTTAGCATGCACAAAATGTCTCATGTATACATTCTGATTTTTCTTCCTAATCTTTTCTTTTATAGCACAAGGATCATAACCAAGTCCAGCTTTCCCTTGTGATATTCTCTGGCTCCCCATTAAAGCAAACAACAAATCTTTACCTCTAGTAAGCCTAGACATGCTTTTCACTAGATATTCATTGGTTTGCTTTAGTTCAATGCATGATTTACAGCAACCAGATTCAGCAATAGGTAGAGAAGCAATTTCAGAGATGTTGCATTGAGATTCTAGTTTGTTAATCTTTTTTCTTAGCTAGTTTCAGTTCTTTAGCAACCTTAACAAACTCATCCTACAGCTCATGAAATGCATCCAGTAATTCAGAATAGGAAGGTTCAGATTCATATACCTCTTGTTCTTGATCACTACTGCATGGGATTTCAGCTTCTTCAGAGGCAAGTGCCATGAGACAGATGTTGGCAATTTCATCTTCATCATCTTCTTTTCATCTGAGCTGTTGCCCTCTATTGATGAGATGTAAGCTCTCTTCTTCTTGCCTTTGTCTGCAGCTTTCTTTTCTTTTTCTTGCTTCTTGAGGAATTGTGGACAATCCCATTTGATATGTCCTTGCTTTTTGCACTCATAGCAAGTCACAGGCTTTTTTGCTTCTCTCTTGCTATCTCCAGCTGCTCCTTTCTTGAAGATTTTCTTGTTTCTCTTCTTGCTGTAGAATCTTCCGAATTTTCTGACCATCATAGCCAAAGTTTCTTCATCTAGCTCATCTCTATTATCAGATTCTTCCTCCTTTTCTTCAGCAGCTTTGAGAGCAAGACCTTTCTTCGTTTTGTCTTGTCCAGCCTCCTTGAGAGCTTTCATTTTTCCTTCATATTCCTCAAGGCTGCTGAAAAGAGCTGTGACAGAGGCCATTGATTCTCCTCTGGCTTCCTCTATTGCTGTCACTTTGGGTTGCCATTCCAGAGGGAGAGCTCTGAGGATCTTTCTGACTTTCTCTGTTTGAGTGTACTCCTTTCCCAGGCTCTTTAGTTGATTCACAATGAGGGTGAATCTCTTCTGTAGATCTTTTACATTCTCTCCTTTAGCCATTCTAAAGCTTTCACATTCACCTATGCATGTATAAAGTTTGTTTTCCCTGACTCTAATTGTTCCTTCATGAGCAATTTGCAGGGTGTCCCACATTTCCTTAGCAGTGGAGCATTGGGAGACTCTGTAGAATTCATCTTGATTCAAAGCACTGATCAGACAGTGTTTTGCCTTGAAATTCAGCAAGACTCTTCTTCTATCTTCATCATTCCATTCAGCTTCTGGCTTCTCTCTGTACTTTCCATTATCTTCTAAAGCCATTAGGACAAAATCTCCCTTTTGAATGACTGACCAGATGTCCAGATCAATTGACTGGAGATAGATTTGCATCCTCATCTTCCAGTAACCATAGTGTTCTCCACTGAAGCCAGGTGGTCTATTTGTGTTGTTCCCTTCTGGTAATATGCTTTCTCCAAAGCCAGCCATTTTAATTCCCAGACTGTGAGATCCTTTGATTGGAAATCCGGGCTCTGATACCACTTGTTAGTTAGGCTGACTTCCTAAGAGGGGGGTGAATTGAGAAGATTAAAAATTTTCTGCACAAAGTGAAAAGGATGAAGAAAGCAAGGTATGATAGAAAAATAGAGTATAAAATAGTAAGCTAAGAAGGTAGTAATGGGGAGAAGAAAAACTCATATATTTATCCTGGTTCAGTCTCTCCACTTGACCTACTTCCAGTCCCCAAGTCATCACTTGAGATTTTCCACTATACTGCAAGAATTCGGTGGGCTTCTTGCAAATGCCACAGTACAAAGTTTATGCTCTGTTTTCTAGAGCTCACTCAATCACTCTCTGTACTTTCACAAAGTACTTCCCAATCCCTTGTGATATCACCCCATAGAAAAATCTATCTTCCAGATGAAGATTAGATTGTTTACAAAGATTAAACTCTCTTGAATAAAGTGAATATGAAGGTTGAAGTACAAGTATTGAAGTGAGAGAGTAAAAGTCTTTGAGTAGAAGATTTGACAGAGTGTCAGTATACACAAAGTTTGATTCATTTCCCACAACTTCAAATGATGTTGTATTTATAGATTTAGGTCTCAACTATTCGTTAGAGACAAAATCTATTCGTTGGAGAAGTTATCCAATGGTTACTCTAAAAAACTATCCATTAACCAACCGCATTTAATGCTTCTAACATACTAAAATTTCAATTTCGATTGGTCAACAGACGAATTTCATAGGAACCAAAGGTTAAAGCTTCCAACGTTGAAATACCGAAGTTCGTCTTTTCATGAAGTAAAATTCAAATTTTGAAACATAGAAAATGTTTCCATGTTGTGACATACGAATTTTCAAGTGGAAAGTTTTTCTGTTAAGTGTGAACAGTATTTTCAATTTGCTACAGTGCCTTCGACATTCAAATTTTGGAACCCCCAAAATTCATCTATTCCCAGCAGGCTCAAAAAGCACAGTAGTTTATTTACTTTGAAATTCAAATTTTCAAAGAGTGAAATTCGTCTGTCAGAGAGACCTCTTTTCAGAATTACTTTAACATTCAAATTTATAAACACTGACATTCATATGTCAACATATCATTGTAACAGACTCACAACCTTAGCTTCTGAAATTCGAATTTGCATGTTCAAAGTTTGTCTATTAGTGAGCAATTTTGAAACTCAATATAATATTGATTTCAGATGAACTTTGACATTATTTCAAACAGATTTCTTTAGTTTTCATAAGTTGCATTTTGTCTGAAATTCAAATTTTGAGAACCCAAAGTTCGTCTGTTGCCGAAAGCTTCTTTCTGATACTTATGAAAATTTGGATCTTGGACAACCAAAATTCGTCTGTCAGAGAAGCATCTCTTCAAACTTATTTAGTTTTAACTCAAAATTCAAATTTCCAAGGCCAAAGTTCGAATTTCCAACATGACAGTTCAATATAAACCTTTCAAACTTCGTCTGTTGGTGGGTATTTTTCAAATATTTCATGATTTAACATAAAATCAAGGTTTTAAAACATCCTTTCACCAAATCAAAGTCTTTTACCCATATTTAAGCATAACTAATCATCCTACAACAATTCTTGCACAAATTTCTCTAGAATTTCTTCACTTGAGCCTTTTGGGTGTTGAATCAAGAGTTTTGATGACTCCAAACTAACATTCAAGAGCTTGGAATGAAGATATCAAAGGTGCCCAAAAGGCTCAAGTGAAGAAATTCTGGAGAAATCTGTGCAAGAATTGTTGTAGGATTATTAGTTAAGCTTAAATATGGGTAAAAGACTTTGATTTGGTGAAAGGATGTTTTAAAACCTTGATTTTATGTTAACTCATGAAATATTTGAAAAATACCCACTAACAGATGAAATTTGAAAGGTTTATATTGAACTGTCATGTTGGAAATTTAAAGTTTGGCCTTGGAAATTCGAATTTTGAGTTAAAACTGAATAAGTTTGAAGAGATGCTTCTCTGACAGACGAATTTTGATTTTCCAAGATCCGAATTTTCATAAGTATCTGAAAGAAGCATTTGGCAACAGACAAACTTTGGGTTCTGAAAATTTGAATTTCAGACAAAATGCAACTTATGAAAACTAAAGAAATCCGTCTGAAATAATGTCAAAGTTCATCTGAAATCAAGATTATATTGAGTTTCAAAATTACTCACTGACAGACGAACTTTGAACATGAAAATTCAAATTTCAAAAGCTAATGGTGTGAGTCTGTTACAATGATATGTTGACATACGAATGACAGTGTTTATAAATTCGAATGTTAAAGTAAGTCCGAAAAGAGGTCTCTCTGACAGACGAACTGCACTCTTTGAAAATTTGAATTTCGAAGTAAATGAACTATTGTGCTTTTTGAGCCTGCTGGGAATAGATGAATTTTGGGGTTCCAAAATTTGAATTTCAACGTTGAAGCTGTTAACCTTCAGTGTCTGCGGAATTCATCTGTTGACCAACCGAAATTCGAATTTCAGTATGTCAGAAGCATTAAATATGGTTGGTTAACGGATAGTTTTTCAGAGTAACCGTTGGATAACTTATCCAACGAATAGATTTTGTCTCTAACAGATATTTGAGACCTAAATCTATAAATATAACAACATTTGAAGTTGCGGGTAACGAATCAAACTTTATATATACTGAAACTCTACCAAATCTTCTACTCAAAGACTTTTACCCTCTCACTTCAATACTTGTACTTCAACCTTCATATTCACTCTATTGAAGAGAGTTTAATCTTTGTAAACAATCTAATCTTCATTTGTGAGGGGATATCACAAGGGATTGGGAAGCACTTTGTGAAAGTGCAGAGAATGATTGAGTGAGCTCCAGAAAACAGAGCACAAACATTGTACTGTGGCATTTGCAAGAAGCCCACGAAATTCTTGCTGAATAGTGGAAAATCTCAAGTGGTGACTTGGGGGCTGGACGTAGGTCAAGTGGAGACACCAAAGCAGGATAAATTTTCTGTGTCTTCTTCTCTTTACTGTCTCCTTTACAGTTATTTGTTTACACTCTGTTTTACCGTCACATATTGCTTTCTTCACCTTCTTGATATTTTGTAGAAAAATTTTATCTTCCCAATTCACCCCCCTCTTGGGAAGCCAGCTAATCTAACAAGTGGTATCAGAGCCCGAATTCCCAATCAAAGGATCTCATAGTCCGGGAATTAAAATGGCTGGCTTTGGAGAACGTATATTACCAGAAGGCAACAACACAAATAGACCACCTAGCTTCAATGGAGTACTATGGGTACTGGAAGATGAGGATGCAAATCTATCTCCAGTCAATTGATCTGGACATCTGGTCCGTCATTCAGAAGGGAGATTTTGTCCTAATGGCTTTGGAAGATGATGAAAAATATAGAGAAAAGCCAGAAGCTGAATGGAATGAGGAAGATAGAAGAAGAGTCTTGCTGAATTTCAAGGTAAAACACTGTCTGGTCAGTACTTTGAATCAAGACGAATTCTACAGAGTCTCCCAATGCTCCACTACCAAGGAAATATGGGACACTCTGCAAATTGCTCATGAAGGAACAACTGGAGTCAGGGAAAACAAAATTAATACATGCATAGGTGAATGTGAAAGCTTCAGAATGGCTGAAGGAGAGAATGTAAAAGATCTACAGAAGAGATTCACCCTCATTGTGAATCAACTAAAGAGCTTGGGAAAGGAGTACACTCAAACAGAGAAAGTCAGAAGGATCCTCAGTGCTCTACGTCTGGAATGTCAACCCAAAGTAACAGCAATAGAGGAAGCTAAAGGAGAATCAATGGCCTCTATCACAACTCTCTTTGGCAGCCTCAAGGAATATGAAGGAAAAATGAAAGCTCTCAAGGAAGCTGGACAGGACAGAAAGAAGAAAGGCCTTGCTCTCAAAGTTACTGAATAAAAGGAAGAAGAATCTGACGATGGAGATGAGCTAGATGAAGAAACTCTAGCTATGATGGTCAGAAAATTCGGAAGATTCTACAGCAAGAAGAGAAACAAGAAAATCTTCAAGAAAGGAGCAGCTGGAGATAGCAAGAGAGAAGCAAAAGAGCCTGTGACTTGCTATGAGTGCAAAAAGCAAGGACATATCAAATGGGATTGTCCACAATTCCTCAAGAAGCAAGAAAAAGAAAAGAAAGCTGTAGACAAAGGCAAGAAGAAGAAAGCTTACATCTCATCAATATGGGGCAACGGCTCAGATGATGAAGATGAAATTGCCAACATTTGTCTCATGGCACTTGCCTCTGAAGAAGCTAAAATCCCATGCAGCAGTGATCAAGAAGATGAGGTATATGAATCTGAACCTTTATATTCTGAATTACTGGATGCATTTCATGAGTTGCATGATGAGTTTATTAAAATTGCTAAAGAATTGAAGTAGGCTAAGAAAAAGATTAACAAACTAGAATCTCAACATATCATTTCTGAAACTGCTTCTCTACCTGTTACTGAATCTGTTTGCTGTAAATCATGCATTGAACTAAAGCAAACCAATGAATATCTAGTGAAAAGCATGTCTAGGCTTACTAGAGGTAAAGACATGTTGTTTGCTTTAATGGGAATCCAAAGAATATCACAGGGAAAAGTCGAACTTGGCTATGATCGTTGTGCTGTAAAAGAAAAGATTAGGAAGAAAAATCAGAATGTATACATGAGACATTTTGTGCATGCTGTTGAAAAAAGAAAGAAAGATCATATGTCACATCACATTGAATCATATAATCAACCGAGGCATGCAAAACAAAAATATTATCTGCATTGTTTTCTTCCTGCTTCTCAATCCAGTAATCCCTTTACCACCTGTCACTTCTGTAACAAGAAGGGACATATTTCTAGTTCATGTGCCTTAAAGAAAAATGGACTTGACAGGAAGGCTAAATGGATTCCCAAAGGTACATCTGTATCTTGGGAAAAGACTACTGACAGAAAAGGACTCAAGCAGATTTGGGTACCTAAGAAGAAAACTTGAACGTTGTTTTGCAGGTCTGTCTCAAAGCTAGAAAAAACAATAAATGGTATATGGACAGTGCCTACTCAAGTCACATGACAGGTGATACGGAGAAGTTCATCACCCTTAGAGACAAGAAAGGAGGAAATGTGACCTTTGGAGGTGATCAATATGGCAGAATTGTTGGCATTAGCATTGTGGGCAAGAACCCTGAAACTTCCATTGAAGAGGTACTGTTTGTGATAAGCCTCAACCATAATCTGCTGAGTGTGAGCCAAACTTGTGACAAAGGAAACTGGGTACTGTTTGACTCAAAATTCTGCCTTCAGAAAAAGTGTTCACAAAGTAATCCTGAAAGCTCAAAGGGATGGTAACTGCCATACTATTGATCTTGATGAACTTTCTCCCTTAGATTCTATCTGCTTGATTAGTCAGGATAATGATATTTGGCTATGGCATAGAAGATTAGCTCCTGTTAAGATGAATCAGCTTTCAAAACAGGTTAAAAATGAGTTAGTCACTGGCCTGCCAAAAATTGCTTTTGAAAAGGACAAAGAATATGATGCATGCTTAAGAGGAAAACAAACTAAATCTTCTTTTAAATCCAAAAACATAGTCACCACAACTAGACTACTAGAACTATTGCATATGGATTTAATTGGTCCATCTAGGGTAAAAAGCATTGGTGGAAATCTGTATATGCTTGTAATTGTGGATGATTACTCTAGATTTATATGGACATTGTTTGTTTCCTCTAAAAGTGATACCTTTGATGCATTTGTAAGCTTAGCCAAGAAAGTGCAAAATGAGAAAGGTATTTCCATTGTGTCTATCAGGTCAGATCATGGAGGAGAATTTGAGAACTCATACTTTTTGGAATATTGCAATGAGCATGGAATTGACCACAACTTCTCAGCCCCAAGAACTCCACAATAGAATGGAGTAGTAGGAAGGAAAAATAGAATAATTGGGGAGATGGCTAGAGCTATGCTGAATGAAAAGGAACTTTCTCAAGTATTTTGGGCTGATGCAGTGAATACAACAAGCTACATCATAAATAGAGCCTACATCAGACCAATCCTTGGGAAGACTCCTTATGAGCTGTACAAGGGAAGAAAGCCAAATTTGTCACATCTCCATGTGTTCGGCTGCAAATGCTTCATTCACAATAGTGGAAAGGAGAATCTGGGTAAGTTTGATGCCAAATCTGATGAAGGTATATTTCTGGGCTATACCAGTAGAAGTAAGGCATATAGAATCTTCAATAAAATGTCTAAATTGGTTGAAGAATTTGTGCATGTAGTATTTATCGAAAATAAAACTACTTCTAAACATGTTACTGATGAGGATGATCTTGTTTCAAATTTTAAAAAGTTAGATATCTCTGATGAAGGTATAATTGAACCTCAAAAAAATATCTGAATCTATTAATATAGAGGAAGATATTCAGGAGAGAGATTTTGAAGAAGAAAAAAATGAAGAAATATCTCAAGAACTCCCTAGAGCTTGGAGATATCAAAGGAATCATCTTGTTGATCAAGTGATAGGGAATGTTCAAGAGAGAGTTAGAACCAGAAAATAGTTAAGGGATCAAATGATTAATTGTGCTTTCATCTCACAAATAGAACCTAAATGTATTGAGGAAGCCTTAACCGATGAGTATTGGATTCTAGCCATGCAGGATGAATTAAATCAGTTTGAAAGAAATCAAGTCTGGGATTTAGTGCCTAAACCTAAAAATCATCCTGTCATTAGTACCAAATGGGTTTTTAGAAATAAACTTGATGAATCAGGATCAATCATCAGAAATAAAGCTAGACTGGTTGCTAAAGGTTATAATCAAGAAGAAGGCATCGATTTTGAGGAAACCTTTGCTCCAGTAGCTAGATTAGAAGCAATTAGAATTCTATTAGCATATGCATGCATGAAAAATATCTTGTTATAGCAAATGGATGTAAAGAGTGCTTTTCTGAATAGATATATCATGGAAGAGGTTTATGTAGACCAACCTCCAGGTTTTGAGGATTCTACAAAACCAAACCATGTGTATAAAATAAAGAAAGCCCTTTACGGTTTGAAGCAAGCCCCTAGAGCATGGTATGAAACATTGAGTAATTTTCTAACTGAAAAAGGGTTTAACAGAGGAAAAGTAGACACAACTTTATTCACTAAGAAAGAGAATAACGATTTACTTATTATTCAAATCTATGTTGATGATATTATATTTGGTGCTACTAATGAATCTCTTTGCAAGAATTTTTCTAAGTTAATGCAGGGGGAATTCGAAATGTCCATGATGGGTGAACTCAACTTCTTCCTTGGATTGCAAATCAGACAGTGTGATGATGGTATCTTCCTAAACCAATCCAAGTATCTGAAAGAACTGCTAAAGAAGTTTGGAATGGAGAATGCCAAGCCAATGGGAACACCTATGGCTACTACAACCAAACTAGATATGGATGAAAAAGAAAAATTGTTTGACATCACTCAATACAGAAGAATGATTGGATCCCTGCTATACTTAACTGCTAGCAGACCTGACATTATGTTTAGTGTCTGTATGTGTGCAAGATTCCAGTCATGTCCCAAGGAAACCCATGCAACAGTTGCTAAACGTATCTTCAGATATCATATTGGAACTTCACAGATGGGACTTTGGTATCCAAAAGGCAATGGAGAAGATCTCAAAGGATACACTGATGCTGACTTTGCAGATCCAAAATTGACAGAAAAAGCATAAGTGGAACATGTCAGTTTCTTAGAGGATCCTTGGTTTCATGGTTTAGCAAGAAGCAAAACAGTGTGGCCTTATCCACAGCAGAGGCTGAGTATGTTGTAGCTGGAAGCTGTTGTGCCTAAATAATCTGGATAAAACAGCAGCTTGAAGATCTTGAGGTTGAGATGAAGGAAATACCAATCATGTGTGACAACCAAAGTGCCATTAATATCACAAAGAATCCTGTCATGCATTCAAGGACAAAACATATTGAAGTTGGGCACCACTTCATAAGGGATCATGTCTTGAAAGGAGAAATCAGACTAGAGTATATCCCAACAGAGGACCAAGTTGCAGATATCTTGACAAAGCCTCTATCAGAAGATAGACATTGCAAAATAAGAAGAGAATTGGGCATGGTAAATCCTAATGAACTGTAAGTAAATCCGTGTATAATTCTGTTTTTAGATCTTCCAACATAATTAATTCTAACTTTAGCATCGGAGTGTATTTAATTTAAGTTGCAGGAGCTCCTCATGAGACTCAACGGGAATGAATTTGAGAAATGGAGCATATGAGAATGGAATAATCAAAAAGTGAAGAAAATAGCAAAAAATCTGAACTTCTAGATCCAATCTGTAAGTTTTTGAAGTTGAAATTCGTATATTGATTGTGTGTTAGATGAATTTCCTTCAAAAATTAAGTTTTTGAGGAAGTCAGCATGGTCAACATTCGAATTTGGATGCCCAACAGACGAACTTCAGTCTGTTATAAGTTGGAACAATTCTCAGTGATGCCTTGAAATTCGTCTGTTGGACCTTGAAAGTTTGAATTTTCAAAAACAAAAAATTTCAAAGTTATGTTTGTCCAACATGATGATTATACTGATGCTTATTTCTTAACATACGAATGTTGGAAAACTTTCACAAAATAAAGAAATTCAAATTTCAGATTCAAAATTCATCTGTTGAATCTTGCTCTTAATGTTTAATCTTTGAAAGATGAAGTTTAATATACATAATTCATCTGTTATTTGGTGAGTTGTTTGCTGTTTGATGTTTACACTTTAAAATTTGAACTTTGTTAGAACAAAGTTCATATGTTCATCTTGTGTTGCTTCAACTAAGCCACTGTCAGATGAACTTTCTGAAGAAAATTCGTCTGTCAATAAGCTTTGCTGAATGGTTTAACTCTTAACTGCTTGAAGTTCAAATTTTGACCCCTCAAAATTCGTCTGTCAGGCGGTTACTTACTTTAAAACCAACGGTTTTCCACTAAATAGACGCAACCCTACTCTTTTCCTCTCTAAGTCTATTCAAATCCTCTAATCAATGCTCTTAAATTCTGATCGAAAATCTTCTTCTCCCACCGTTTAAACTGATTTTTGCACCCTATAAACCCAATCTCTGCTTCATTCTGAATCATTCATCAATGAAAATGGCAAGAATAAAGAATCCTGAAGCTAGCAAAGGAGAGTCTCATCCAAAGAGATCAGTAAAATCACAATATGCTTCAAAGGAAGGAGAAAAACTGAAAAGAAAGGCCGAATCAAGCAAGGGAACTCCTTCCAAATGTCAGAAAACTACATCAAAGGGAGAATCAAAGAAAGCAGGACCCTTTTCCTCGAAGAAAGCAGAACCTTCGGTCCCTGTTCCTGCTGCTGCTAAGACTGTTGCTTCCACTTCCTCCTCCAGTACTGAATCTGGGGAATTTCAACTTACTACACTACCATTATGGAGCACTCCACAGATTCAAGAGGAATACTCCACCAAGTTTGCCAATAAAAAGGTAATCAAGCCTCATTGTGTAAACTTGGAAGATTTCTTGATCTCTAATAGTTTTGATGTTGGAATATGGATGATGAGATACAAGAATCTGTTGGAGATATTAGAGAGATATGATGATGAAGTAGTAAAGACATGGTATGCCTCCTTGAAATACAACAGTAAGAAGAAGAAGTGGGAGGTCAATCTGAGATCAAGGACCATCTAGCTCAGATATGAGATTCTCAATGAAGTGCTGGAAATCTTAGGGCAAGATGGTCTCAAGATTGATATCACTGCCTCTGGATACATGGATGAGGCAAAAACTCTTAATGAAGAAGGTGGCCCCTTTCTGAACTACAAGGAGAGCACAATTCTGAGCACATTGTTCAGAAGAAAGGAAAACTGGCCAACCATCAACCTGCTGAAGCTTACAGACCTCAGTGCCCAAGTGAGGATCGTACACTACATAGTGTCTAGGATCATATTCAACAAAGGAGGTAGCTTCAATCTGATAACAAGAGCAGAGGCACATGTCATGGAAGCTATGATGCGTGGAAAGCTCATTAACATGGGACATATCATACTTCAATGCATGATCAAGGAAAGGGATCAGAGGAAAGACTCCACACTCCCCTATGCAGCTATCATTTCTAGAATTCTGCAATATGCTAGAATTCAGCATCTTGAGAAGGGGAAATGGAAACCCACTGAGATCTTCAACGAGGAAGAACTTCAAAGGATGGGAATTGAAAAAAGTGAAGGTAGATGAATTGGGAAGGGAGCGGGAAAATCTGAAGATCTTTTCTTTGTTGAAAGAGCCTCCCAACAGCAAGAAGGCACTTCTGAGGCTCTTGCCAGACCTACTTCACAGCCTTCTCTGCCTGTGCCATCTCCATCCAAGCCTACTCACATTCCATCCACTCCCTCCTCTCGTGCCAAGCCAACCAAGATCACTGAGTTGTATGACAGCCTGTCTATACTCATACTGAGCATTAGGGATGAGCAAAATGCCAAATTTGCTCATCTGTAAGATCAAATTCATCAGTTGGCAAAGAACATGAAAGTGGTTACTGATGCCCATGAAGAAATTCAGAGTGCAATTCCTACCACATCAGCTCCACCTCAGCCAGGGTTCTCTGTGCCTGTTCAGTCTCCAACTCCTGAGCCTCCAAGCCCCTTCGAGCTAGCCTCTTCTGAGCATGATGATGATGTAGATGGTACTGAGCCTGCTGGTATAATAAGGACACCAAGTCCTGGTCCATCCTTGGACTATGGTTTGGAAGAAGAAGGACCTCAGGAAATAGGCCCTCATGAGCCAATTCCAGAATATGCTCAGGATTCAATTCTTTCCTGTCAAGAATCTGAGCACGCTGAAAGACTAGTAGTAGCCATTTCTACTTCATCAGTGTTGGAGGATGCCACCAATGAAGAGATAAGCATTGTGCCTGTTGTTGATTTTGAAGCCATTGCTCGCAATGCTCTCTTGCAAGCTCAGAGAAGAAGGCTTGAGAAAATGTTTCATTCTGATGACCCTGCTCCTTCATCTCTCTCTGCATATAGTCTTTCAGAAGAGCAGAGGGCACAATTAGCTCTTTCCAGGCAGGAGATGCAAGAGTTGCTGGAGATCTCTGATGATGAGGATCCAAGCACTGAGCATTTTGAGCATCCTCCCTCAGTTGAATCGGATCTCCCTTTTGATCCTGTGCCCCTTCAAGCTATTCCAGTTTCTCAAATCCCTTCTCCGGCTGATTTTATTGCACTTCCTGATGATGCCAAAAAAGGGGAGAAGAATCAAACTGGAAAGTCTACTGCTGAGCCATCTGGGAAGACTTACAGCAAAAAGACCAAGCCAAAGAAAAGTGATTGAAGGATTGGTTAGAACTTAGGCTTGAGTCTTATTGATGTGTTGTATTGAGTTTCAGATGTTTATCTGATTGTTTGTTGTTTGTTCTTTGTGTTTGGTTTTCGAAGGACTATGCTTTAATTGGTTTCTGTATAGCAACTCTTGATTAAATGAATGAATTCCTTAGTTGTAATGATTTGTACTTATCACTCCTTGAATCTCTTCACTAATCTGCTATATATGATATCTCTTGAAATATAATGCATATGTTGAGGGGGAGCTTGTTAAAGCAAACCCAAGTACTAATCCAGTTTGGAAGTTGTTTTGTCATCATCAAAAAGGGGGAGAATGTTGAATCAAGAGTTTTGATGATTCCAAACCAACGTTCAAGAGCTTAGAATGAAGATATCAATGGTGCCCAAAAGGCTCAAGTGAAGAAATTCTAGAGAAATCTGTGCAAGAATTGTTGTAGGATCATTAGTTATGCTTAAATATGGGTAAAAGACTTTGATTTGTTGAAAGGATGTTTTAAAACCTTGATTTTATGTTAAATCATGAAATATTTGAAAAATACCCACCAACAGATGAAGTTTGAAAGGATTATATTAAACTGTCATGTTGGAAATTCGAACTTTTTCCTTGGAAATTTGAATTTTGAGTTAAAACTAAATAAGTTTGAAGAGATACTTCTCTGATAGACGAATTTTAATTACCCAAGATCCAAATTTTCATAAGTATCATAAAGAAGCTTTCGGCAATAGACGGACTTTGGGTTCTGAAAATTTGAATTTTAGAAAAAATGCAACTTATGAAAACTAAAGAAATCCGTCTGAAATAATGTCAAAGTTCATCTGAAATCAAGATTATATTGAGTTTCAAAATTGCTCACTGATAGACGAACTTTGAACATGAAAATTCAAATTTTAGAAGCTAAGGGTGTGAGTCTATTACAATGATATGTTGACATACGAATGACAGTGTCTATAAATTCGAATGTTAAAGTAAGTCCGAAAAGAGGTCTCTCTGACAGATGAACTTCACTCTTTGAAAATTTGAATTTCGAAGTAAATGAACTACTGTGCTTTTTGAGCCTGCTGGGAATAGATGAATTTTGGGGTTCAAAAATTTGAATTTCAACGTTGAAGCTGTTAACCTTCGGTGTCTGCGAAATTCATCTGTTGACCAACCGAAATTCAAATTTTAGTATGTCAGAAGCATTAAATGTGGTTGGTTAACGGATAGTTTTTCAGAGTAACCATTGGATAACTTCTCTAACGGATAGATTTTGTCTCTAACAGATATTTGAGACCTAAATCTATAAATATAACAACATGTGAAGTTGTGGGTAACGAATCAAACTTTGTATATATTGAAACTCTGCCAAATCTTCTACTTAAAGACTTTTACCCTCTCACTTTAATCCTTGTACTTCAACCTTCATATTCACTCTATTTAAGAGAGTTTAATCTTTGTAAACAATCTAATCTTCATGTAGAAGATAGGTTTTCTTGTGAGGGGATATCACAAGGGATTAGGAAGTACTTTGTGAAAGTGCAGAGAGTGATTGAGTGAGCTCCAGAAAACAGAGCACAAATGTTGTACTATGGCATTTGCAAGAAGCCCACAAAATTCTTGCTGAATAGTGGAAAATCTCAAGTGGTGACTTGGGGACTGGACGTAGGTCAAGTGGAGAGACCGAAGCAGGATAAATTTTCTGAGTCTTCTTCTCTTTACTGTCTCCTTTATAGTTATTTGTTTACACTCTGTTTTACCATCACATATTGCTTTCTTCACCTTCTTGATATTTTGTAGAAAAATTTATCTTCCCAATTCACCCCCCTCTTGGGAAGCCAGCTAACCTAACATTGGGCACCTTTGATATTTTCATTCCAAGCTCTTGAATGTTGGTTTGGAATCATCAAAACTCTTGATTCAACAACCTTTGCTTTCTTTACTTTCTTAAAGTTTTACAGAAAATTTTATCTTCCCAATTCACCCCCTTTCTTTGGAAGCCAGCAAATCTAACATACTCTGCAAAACTAGCTATTCATGAACTACATTTAATGCATCTAACACACCAGAATTTGAATTTTGGGTGCTAACAGACGAATTTCACAGAGACCTTAAGTTAAGGATTTCAACATTGAACTTCCAAATTCCGTATGTTCAAGAGTGAAATTCGAATTTTAAATTTGTCAAAAATATCCCATGTTAGAACATATGCATTTTCATATTCAAAGTGCATCTATTGAGTATGAACACTTGTCTCATGTTTTTACAGTGCACTCGAAATTCAAATTTTAGAAGTTAAAATTCATGTGTCAATGGCTTGCTCAACATGACACAAGTTTTACTTTATGAAATTTGAATTTTGCACTTCAAAGTTCATCTATCAGAAATATGCTCTAATGAAACTCATAAGTTTTCATTTCAAAATTTGAATTTTCAAATCTTAAATTTGTCTGTTAGAGGGAGTGACTCTAAACTCTTTATGCACTTTAATAACATTCAAATTTTGACCAGAGCTCAAACAAATTTTGCACATTTTACTGTGCTTAACTCGAAATTCAAATTTCAGAACTTGAAATTTATCTATCAAAGATGATAACTCTGGAACTTCAAATTTGAGCAAGCAAAGTTTAAATTTTGCACAAAATACATAAGCATCAACTTTAAAATTTGTCTATTAGTCAATGTTTTCCAAATCTAACATATGCTAACATCATATTTATTTAATCTAACTTATTTAAAACATATGGTAATAAGATTAACTAATTTTCAAAGATTAAAACCACCTCAAGACCTAAGTGAAGACAAAATATACCTAGTAACTAGGTCTTTAATGCTTAAGCTCCAGTTTCACTTGGTCATTTCCTTCTTAGCATGCTCCCTTCTGATCTTCAATTCTTGGAGCATCTTATCCCTTCTTCTTTCTTGAGTGAAACATGATATTGATTGTCATTTCTTTACTCCAATGCTCACTCTTCCTACTTAGACCATCCTCTCCAATGCTCACTCTTCCTACTTAGACCATCCTACATTTAATATATTATACTTACAAACCAACTAGTTAGTCCAATTTATATATCTAACTTGTATTATACAATATAAGAGTACAATGGATATATTGGTACACAACATGATATATACATTATAAACTCAATTAAATGCATGCTAATACACATTTTATTTCATTAAGGAACATTGTATATATTATATGCATATGAACCATTTGTTCCTTATTACTCTATATTTGTCATCATCAAAACTTATACTATATTAATCCTAACAAGCCTTAACCATTAAATCAAGATTAATTTCTTTTTTCCTCCTTAGTTCTTGGACTCCCTTGCCATAGCTTGAACCTAGTATTTGGATACTTGAGGGAATGAGATTGGAACAATCTCAGTAGCAACTTACATACCATGCAATTATATCAATCATATGGAGCCGCGGCGAGAGTCGAGATTTTTGCTTAAAACCGAATCATTTCGGACGCTCAGACAGAAAAGAAACAAAAGGAAACCGAGGGAGATCACGAGAGAGCTGAGCTAGGGTTCGAATCTCTGGCATCCAGGGGTGATTTCAGACCGAGGGAGCTTGGATCTAAGTTGGTAAGTTACTTCTACACCTCCCTCTCCGTTTTTGTTCGGTGGAAATATGGGGTTTTTGGTTTTGAGGTTGGGTTTTCGGTTTGTGACGAAATCCACCAATTGAAATGGTTTAAATGAGGTTAATAAAGTGTGTTTTGATGTTCTTGATGATTGGATTCGAGTTTGGAAGGGTTTATGTGTGATTTGAGCTTAACCCTGGGTTGTTTTCGGTTAGAACTCTTGGGAATCCGATATGTATGTATTTGAGTAGTATTTGAAGGGTCCCTAAGAGTCTATTGATGCATGAAAGGGGTGTTGGAGCCTTGGGTTAGGCCTAAAAGTGGTTAAATTATGATATTGTGATTGTGAGTATATTATGTTAATGGGAGAATTATGTATTATGAAGGTTATCTGGTTAGCTGTGTGGGGCTCAAGTGTATTGAAGTTCAAGAAAGCGTGTGGAACTTGCGTGAGCGCGGTATTGACAACCTGAGGTAACCGGGGGTTTGTTTACGTGGTTTTATACGATAGTATGTATCTATATATATGCATGTCTCTTTCATACCACGATAGTGATATGTTTGTGTGTTATTATATATTGTGGTATGTGTATAGTAGATGATGTTTATGAGTATTGTGATGAGATATGTGATGAGGACATTGATGTGATATGATGTGATGATCATGATGTTTATGATGATACATTAGCATCACCACATGTTACTGTTACACCGATATATATGACGGATAAAGTGGTGATGATATGATGATGTATGATATATGATGATAAATGAAATTCTTAGGGAGAATAAGGTTGGAGTATGTGATATTATATATGTTAGGGAGGATAAGGGTGGATTGTATGGGTTAGGGAGGATAAGGATGGATTATATGTATACGTGTGTTAGGGAGGATAAGGATGGGATATTTGTATATGTGTGTTAGGGAGGATAAGGATGGGTTATGTGTATACTTGTGTTAGGGAGAATAAGGATGGAAGTCCCAGAGAGGATGACATGCATATCATGCATTTTACATTATATTCATATGTTATTTGATTCATATTTGTATATATATATATGGTTATGTGTTGTTAATCCCAGTTACTGAGACATTGTCTCACCCCACCCTCTCCCATGACTAACCCTTTCAGGTGAAGGTTCTGGCTCTAGTCCGATGAAGCAAAGAGAGTAGCTATGTACGTGGGAAGTCTATGTAGTGTTTGTATTTTTGGTTAATGTATTATGTGCCAAGTAGGGTAGAAAGTGTGTATTGAATGTATGAGATTGACAGGATTGTTACGGATGAATGTATGTTTGATTATGTTTTATGGAATCTGTTATGTTGGTGTGCTAAGAGTGTTAGGTGTGTGGAAGTTTATATGGTAATATTTATGAGCCCAGAGTGGCTTGGGCCTGGTTGTTGTGTGTTAGGGCATGTAGCCCATCTTGTCATGTTGAGGTTCAAGGGGGTCAAAACTCAGAGGAGTGGTTCCTTTGAGGTGAAACCTCTTTGGACAGGTTGGTTTGGAGATTTACGACCTGTATGAATGGTCTCTGAGGGACCAGTTGTCTTTGGTGACAATTGGGGTTGGTTAGTAATGAGTTTTAGTCAATAAGTGGCCAAAATAGTGACGGGGGTCCAGAATCTCCATACGGAGTTAGATTGAGGTGAAAGTTGTGTCCGTGGTTAGATTAGGACTAGATTGACTTGTAGGAGTTAGAATCAAGTCAATCAGAGGTCGGAGCATAAAGTTATGCGCGTCGGAAGTTTGCCCCAAAGTGTTGAAGTGCTGATGTGGGGCATCAGAAGGGGGCGCCGCGGTGCCAGAAGTCCAGGCCGCGGTGCCAGACGTCCAGTAGTGAGGTATGTTTCAGAGGGAGCTGGAGCCGCGGCGGTACTGTAGTGGCCGCGGCCCCAGCCCAAAATTTGGTAATTTGGGGTTCGTTTCCACTAGTTTGAGGCTGTGAGATGTTGTTTTGGTGTTGATTGGTTTGTGTTTGATTGTATTTCGAGATATTGGGTGTTAATAGAGGTAGGATGTTACATTTTGGTATCAGAGCAATGGTTTTGGGCCATTGTTTCTGCTTGATGTACTACTTGGCACATAATTGTAAATACATAGACTATATTCCCATTGCAATACTAGTCCAGAACCATATAATTGAATGTGTTGTGACTTGTGTGTAGGAAAATGTCTCGCAGAGGAAGAGGAAGACAGAGTAAGAATGATCTTATGAGACAGGTGCAAGAAATGTTGGCCGGCATCAGTAACCAAGTTAATACTCAGGGGGAAGTATTGAATAGACTGCAAGAAAGAATGGATAGACAAGAGCAGGGTGGAATGAATGAAGAGGCTGACATCTATGTGGATTTGAATGCAGGAGGGAATGAAAATGTGGTAGAGCCTGAGAGAGCCCCAAGGGTTGAAAGAAGGGGTATCTCTTCACAGTTGAAGGACTTTCGGAAGTTTGATCCCCCGGCTTTCGAAGGTACCATGGATGTTTCCCAAGCTGAGAATTGGATAGAACAGTTGGAGAATATCTTTAGCGTGATGGATTGTACCTCGGAGCAAAGGGTGCAACTAGCAGCCTTTAAGCTGGAGAAGAAGGCCAAGCATTGGTAGAGGAGTGTTGTTCCAAACGCTGAAGCGATGAATCCTCCGATGACCTGGGAACAGTTTAAGGGATGATTCTTTGCGCACTACCTCCCTCCAACCTTAATGATGCAGAAAGAGGCGGAGTTTTTAGCCTTTCAGCAAGAAAGTTTGTCGGCGAATGAGTACATTGATCAGTTTTTAGACTTGGCCAAGTATTCCACTTATCTAAATAATCATCCTGATGATAGGTGGATGGCTCAAAGGTTGTTTGAGGGAGCCCACCCAGAGATTAAAGAGTGGCTGTCGGCGGTAGAGTTTATGTCCTTTGAGGACTTATATGCAAAGATTCGTGCTCTCTATAAACAAATGAAAGAGGCCGAGGAGTATCGAAAGAATTCCATGATTCGGGCCTTTTCTCATCTAGGACCTACGGGAGGAATCAGTAAAGGTAGTGGTTCAGGAAGTGGTAGCAGCGGTGGCAGCACAGGTTCTAGTGGAGGAAGAGGTCGTCATAATCGAGACCGCCATAGTAGAGGTAGAGGCAGATTTGGACGGGATCAGTCCAATAGAGGTCGGTTTGGCAGAGGACCCTTCTATCGAGGTGGTTTTGAACAGGGAAGTTCTAGTCAGAGTGAGTATGCAGGAAAGGACTCCACCCCATCTCAATATGGTTCAGGTAGTGCATCGAATTTGTGCACAAGATGCGGGTTTAGCCATGGTGATCGTCCGTGTTTGATTTGTTATAATTGTGGGAGACCGGGTCATATGTCACGGAATTGTTGGGATCTAAGGCATGATGATGCGACAAGGAGGCCCACGATGCCTGGACGAGTTTTTGCTATCACCCGACAGGAAGCGGATGCAGCGCCTACCATGATTAGAGGTAAACTTAAACTCAATGGTTACTCTATTCATGCTTTGTTTGATTCAGGTGCATCGCATTCCTTTATTTCTTTTGATTGTGCTCAGAGACTGGGCATTGTGGCAATGGAGTTGCCTTTTGAGTTATCAGTATCGACACCCACGGGAGTTTCTATAAGGACAACTCAAGCTTGTTTAAATTGTGTGGTTCATTTCGAACACCGAAGTACTACCCTGGATCTAATTTGTTTGCCTTTGCAAGGGATTGATGTGATAATTGGGATGGATTAGCTGGAGGCGAATAATGCTATCCTCGACTGTGCTCAAAAGATTGTGTCTTTGCCTATGAATATCCCTAGTATTGAAGGGGATAAGAATGTTTGTTTGTCCTTTGCCCAAGCTGACAGATATTTGAAGAAAGGTTGTCAGGGTTTTCTGGTTTTCTTCTCTGTGAATGTAGATATGAAATGTGGTGTTGAAAGGTACCCGATTGTGAGTGAATTTCCAGATGTGTTTCCAGAGGAGATTACTGGTTTGCCACCACCACGAGAACTGGAGTTTTCTATCAATTTGGTGCCCGGGACGAGTCCTATTTCAAAGGCTCCATATTGAATGGCCCCATCGGAATTGAAGGAATTAAAGAAGCAAATTGAGGATTTGTTGAAAAGAGGTTTTATCAGACCTAGTGTCTCGCCTTGGGGAGCTCCAGTATTGTTTGTCAAGAAGAAGGATGGTAGCCTCAGATTGTGCATTGATTACAGGCAACTGAACCGAGTGACGATCAAGAATAAATATCCTTTACCTAGGATTGAAGATTTGATTGATCAGTTGGCAGGTGCTTCCATATTCTCAAAAATCGATTTCAGGTCAGGATACCATCAGTTGCGAGTGCGTACTAAAGATGTGCCTAAGACGGCATTTCGAACTCGATATGGTCATTATGAGTTTTTGGTGATGCCATTCGGGTTGACTAATGCCTCGGCAATCTTTATGGATTATATGAACAGAGTATTTCGGCCTTATTTGGATAAATTTATGGTAGTGTTTATTGATGACATTCTAATATACTCCAAGAGTAAGGAAGAGCATGCACTCCATCTTCAGATTGTGTTGCAGGTATTGCGAGATCACCAACTGTATGCTAAGCTCAGTAAGTGTGAGTTTTGGCTACGGGAAGTGAAGTTTCTGGGTCATGTGATTTCTGCAGAAGGAGTGGCAGTGGACCCTAGTAAAGTTGAAGCAGTGTTGAACTGGGAGAGACCGCAATCGGTGACTGAAATTCGGAGTTTTCTGGGTTTGGCTGGATACTACCGAAGGTTCATTAAAGGATTCTCTCAGCTTGTTATGTCATTGACTAGACTCACCCATAAGGATCGATCTTTCATTTGGGATGACAGGTGTGAAAGAGCATTCCAGGAGCTAAAGGTTTGTCTGACGTCCACCCCAGTGCTCATTATCCCTAACCCATTAGAGTCGTTCACTGTTTATACAGAAGCCTCTAAGAAGGGTCTAGGGTGTGTTTTGATGCAGCAAGGCAGAGTCGTGGCGTACGCTTCAAGGCAGTTGAGGCCTCATGAAGAAAACTATCCTACTCACGACCTTGAGCTAGCGGCTGTAGTGTTTGCTTTGAAATTATGGAGGCATTATCTCTATGGCACTCAGTTCGAGGTATTCAGTGATCACAAAAGTTTAAAGTACTTGTTTGATCAGAAAGAGCTGAATATGAGGCAAAGGCGTTGGGTTGAGTTCCTGGTGGATTATGAGTTTGCTTTGAAATATCATCCTGGGAAAGCCAATGTTGTGGCAGATGCATTGAGTAGAAAGTCAATCCATATGGCTATAATGATGATTAGGGAGCAGCAATTGCTTGAAAGCTTGAGAGATATGAAGTTATCTATTAATGTCCATCTTGGAGTATTAGTAATGAGTTCTATCAATGTATCAAATGAACTATTGAGGAACATTCGCTATGCTCAGATGGAGGACGAATATCTTTTGGGCATTCGAGAACAGATTAAAATAGTAGAGACCCAGGATTTTAATATTCTGGAAGATGGTATTATCCGGTACCGTGGTCAGATTTGTGTGCCTAATGTTGCGAGATTACGAGAAACTGTGTTGGAGGAAGCTCATAAGAGCCGGTACACTATTCACCCAGGTACCACCAAGATGTATCAACATTTAAAGCGTGGATATTGGTGGCCAGGACTGAAAAAGGACATCACAGAGTATGTTGCAAGATGTCTAATTTGTCAGAGGGTCAAGATTGAACACCAATTGCCTGCAGTTATATTACAACCCTTGGAGATTCCAGAGTGGAAATGGGATAGTGTTTCCATAGATTTTGTAATGGGATTACCGAGGACCTCTTCAGGACACAATGCGATATGGGTCATTATAGACAGATTGACAAAGTCGACCCATTTTCTTCCAATTCGGGAAACTATTTCGATGGAGAAGTTGGCCCAGTTGTTTGTAAATGAAATTGTAAGGCTGCATGGAATCCCGATGAATATTGTGTCGGACAGAGATCCCAAATTCATATCTAGGTATTGGAAATCTTTGCAGAAGGCAATGGGTACAAAATTCAGTTTTAGTATTGCTTATCACCCTCAATCTGATGAGCAGACCGAAAGAACAATTCAGACTCTAGAGGATATGCTGCGGGGGTGTGTTCTAGAAAATAAAGGCAATTAGGATCAGTTCTTGCCATTGGTTGAATTTGCCTACAATAATAGTTTCCACTCGAGTTTACAGATGGCTCCTTATGAAGCGTTGTATGGTAGAAAATGCAGATCACCGTTGTGTTGGGTTGAACTCGGTGAAAGGAGTCTTTTGGGCCCAGATATTGTTGATCAAACCTCTCGGCAAATAGAGAGTATTCGCCAGAAGCTTCTTACTGCTCAAAGTCGGCAAAAGAGTTATGCGGATAGAAGCAGGAGACCATTGGAATTTGATGTTGGAGATCATGTGTTTTTGAAGGTCACTCCTATCACTAGTGTTGGAAGATCGATTCGAGTGAAGAAGCTCACTCCGCGGTATATGGGTCCATATCAGATTTTAGAGAGAATTGGGCCAGTAGCGTATCGAGTGGCGCTACCACCTAATCTTGCAGGATTACATGATGTTTTCCATGTGTCTCAAATCAAAAAGTATCATCCAGATCCGTCTCACGTGATTGATGATGAGATAGTTCAAGTGCGAGAGGATCTGACTTTTAAAGTCACGTCACTACAAATTCTAGATGTTAAAGAAAAGCAATTGAGAAATAAGACCATTAAGTTGATAAAAGTCTTATGGAGCGGTTTGACATCAAATGATGTCATGTGGGAAACAGAAGAATCTATGTGAAGAAAGTATCCTGAGATTTTTGTGTAAGGTAAGAGTTGAAATTTCGAGGATGAAATTTTTATAAGGAGGGGAGAGTGTAACGCCCCTCATGATATCTTTATTAGTTTTGTGTTCAAGATCAGAAGAAGTAGGACGGATATGATTGAAGAGGAAATAGGAAAGGGACTCCGCGTAGCGGCGAGGAGCAGAGCCGCCGCTGCTAGAGGCTTCCAGTAGCGTTTTTCAAAAATTCTATGGAGGAGCCGCGGCGAGATGTATGAAGCCACGGCGAGAGTCGAGATTTTTGCTTAAAACCGAATCATTTCGGACGCTCGGACAGAAAAGAAACAAAAGGAAACCGAGGGAGATTGCGAGAGAGCTGAGCTAGGGTTCGAATCTCCAGCGTCCAGGGGTGATTTCAGACCGAGGGAGCTTGGATCTAAGTTGGTAAGTTACTTCTACACCTCCCTCTCCGTTTTTGTTCGGTGGAAATATGGGGTTTTTGGTTTTGAGGTTGGGTTTTCGGTTTATGACGAAATCCACCAATTGAAATGGTTTAAATGAGGTTAATAAAGTGTGTTTTGATGTTCTTGATGATTGGATTCGAGTTTGGAAGGGTTTATGTGTGATTTGAGCTTAACCCTGGGTTGTTTTCGGTTAGAACTCTTGGGAATCCGATATGTATGTGTTTGAGTAGTATTTGAAGGGTCCCTAAGAGTCTATTGATGCATGAAAGGGGTGTTGGAGCCTTGGGTTAGGCCTAAAAGTGGTTAAATTATGATATTGTGATTGTGAGTGTATTATGTTAATGGGAGAATTATGTATTATGAAGGTTATCTGGTTAGCTGTGTGGGGCTTCAGTGTATTGAAGTTCAAGAAAGCGTGTGGAACTTGCGTGAGCGCGGTATTGACAACCTGAGGTAACCCGGGGTTTGTTTACATGGTTTTATATGATAGTATGTATCTATATATATGCATGTCTCTTTCATACCACAATAGTGATATGTTTGTGTGTTGTTATTATATATCGTGGTATGTGTATAGTAGATGATGTTTATGAGTATTGTGATGAGATATGTTATGAGGACATTGATGTGATATGATGTGATGATCATGATGTTTATGATGATACATTAGCATCACCACATGTTACTGTTACACCGATATATATGACGGATAAAGTGGTGATGATGTGATGATGTATGATATATGATGATAAATGAAATTCTTAGGGAGAATAAGGTTGGAGTATGTGATATTGTATATGTTAGGGAGGATAAGGGTGGATTGTATGGGTTAGGGAGGATAAGGATGGATTATATGTATACGTGTGTTAGGGAGGATAAGGATGGGATATTTGTATATGTGTGTTAGGGAGGATAAGGATGGGTTATGTGTATACTTGTGTTAGGGAGAATAAGGATGGAAGTCCCAGAGAGGATGACATGCATATCATGCATTTTATGTTGTATTCATATGTTATTTGATTCATATTTGTATATATATATATGGTTATGTGTTGTTAATCCCGGTTACTGAGACATTGTCTCACCCCACCCTCTCCCATGACTAACCCTTTCAGGTGAAGGTTCTGGCTCTAGTCCGATGAAGCAAAGAGAGTAGCTGTGTACGTGGGAAGTCTATGTAGTGTTTGTATTTTTGGTTAATGTATTATGTGCCAAGTAGGGTAGAAAGTGTGTATTGAATGTATGAGATTGACAGGATTGTTACGGATGAATGTATGTTTGATTATGTTTTATGGAATCTATTATGTTGGTGTGCTAAGAGTGTTAGGTGTGTGGAAGTTTATATGGTAATATTTGTGAGCCCAGAGTGGCTTGGGCCTGGTTGTTGTGTGTTAGGGCATGTAGCCCATCTTGTCATGTTGAGGTTCAAGGGGGTCAAAACTCAGAGGAGTGGTTCCTTTGAGGTGAAACCTCTTTGGACAGGTTGGTTTGGAGATTTACGACCTGTATGAATGGTCTCTGAGGGACCAGTTGTCTTTGGTGACAATTGGGGTTGGTTAGTAATGAGTTTTAGTCAATAAGTGGCCAAAACAGTGACGGGGGTCCAGAATCTCCATACGGAGTTGGATTGAGGTGAAAGTTGTGTCCGTGGTTAGTTTAGGACTAGATTGACTTGTAGGAGTTAGAATCAAGTCAATCGGAGGTCGGAGCATAAAGTTATGCGCGTCGGAAGTTTGCCCCAAAGTGTTGAAGTGCTGATGTGGGACATTAGAAGGGGGCGCCGCGGCGCCAGAAGTCCAGGCCGCGGCGCCAGACGTCCAGTACCGAGGTATGTTTCAGAGGGAGCTGGAGCCGCGGCTGTACTGTAGTGGCCGCGGCCCTAGCCCAAAATTTGGTAATTTGGGGTTCGTTTCCACTAGTTTGAGGCTGTGAGATGTTGTTTTGGTGTTGATTGGTTTGTGTTTGATTGTATTTTGAGATATTGGGTGTTAATAGAGGTAGGATGTTACACTTAGCCTCAAAGTCTTCAATTTGGTCACATGTTGCAGCTTATGTGGCACCATTTGAGGGACTCACATATCCAAAATATTGCATATTTTTTCCAATCCAATAATACCTATGTTGGTTACTCTATACTTGGACCGGTAAAATTATTTTTTACAGTGTAAAATCACTTTATAAGTATAAGATTAAAGTAAGCATGTGTCTTAGATTTCTTTATTATCTTATCTCCTAAAAGCTCTTTTTGTGATGCCCCACTACTTTTCTTTTTACCTTTTACAAATCTAAAAGCAACTTTATTAACAAAAAGTTACTTTTTAATATTCATCATTGATTATTTCTTTATTTCTAATTTGAAACCACAGTTCTATATACCATTAGGCTCTTCTCGTTGAGAGCTTTGTTTTGACAATAATTTGATATATTTACAAAATTACCCTTGAGTCGAGACAAAATTATAATTTTTAATTTTTTCGGGTAACTGTAATTTTCCCCTCAAACTTTATTACTAACTTGATTTAGTCACCCCTAGGGACTAAAATGAAAAATATTTCATTCCTAATGGCCAAAAGACAATTGTCTCATTTTTCCATCTAACCTGGAAAAATGACCTCTTTATCCGGTCTCACACTTAACGGTGTATATCTATTTTCTAAAATTTCCTATACATTTTCTGATATCTAGCCTTTTAGAGATTTGACATTATGTTTAGTATATCCAATAAACATGAAATTAGAAGTTTTAGAGCCTATTTTTCTCTTTTTAGGTTTAGGTAGCATAACTTTTGCTAGACACCCCACACTTTCAAATATTTTACGTTTGGTGTATATCTGTTCCATAATCCATAAGGTGTTTTATTTGTTTTCTTATAAAGTATTCTATTTTATAGAAAACATGCAGACAACAAAACTTCACCCTATAGATTATCTGGTGTAGAGGTACTTACAAGTATAACATTCATCATTTCTTTTAATGTTCTATTTTTCCTTGCTGCTACTCCATTAGATTTAGGTGAATATGGTGGAGTTATTTCATGAATTATTCCTTCTTTTTCATAAAAATAATTAAATAAAACATATTATCCTTCTATATCCAATCTAACTCTTTTTATCTTTTTGTTTAGTTGGTTTTCTACCTCATACTTGTACAAAAGAAAATTATCAAATGCTTCAGCTTTATTTCTTAGTAAAAATACTTTAGTGTATCTTGAAAAATCATCTATAAAAGTTACATAGTACCTTTTGCCACACTAGTTTTAGTTTGTTTTAGGTCACCCAAATTAGTGTATATCAAAACAAGTAATTCAAATTCTCTGTGTAGAAAAATAAGATTTTTTAGTTAACTTGGCTTCTACACACACTTCACATTTATTTAAACTATACCAGTTTTAATTCCAGAAATTAAACCAAGATATTACATTTTCTTAATATAAGACTTACTAACATGTCCTAACCTTGCATACCAAATATCAAAAGAATCAATCAAATAAACAAGAGAGTAAGCAAAAGATGATGCATTGTCATTCATTTCACCTTGGTACACAGGGCACTTTTTGGGTCGGGCGAAATGGACTTTTTAGATCAATTTTTCAATAGATGTAGAAATGGTTGATATAGAAGTATCACTTTCTAGATTGGTTCTACAACCAATTTAAAATGTCACTTTCTAGATTAGTTGACTTTGTAACTGATGTAGAGAGTCTTTATTTTTTGAAAAAAATAGAATTTCTAGATCTGTTATCTACTAGCAACATATAAGTCTATTTTTTTAAGAATATATATATATATGTATATCATTTTTTTTACACAACTAGTAATAGATTTATGTCATATTAGATAATAACCAAGCCAAGTATAATATGCTAATTCACCATTATCATCAAAAAGGAAAAACCTCAAAAAAACCTAAGAGAAATACTTGAGAACGAGAATAAACAAGCAATCCCCCTCTCACCCTTCTTTTCTCCCAATAATGTCAATTATTTCTAGACTAATATCCACATTTACTTCTAAAGGAATGCTCTAAAGAACAAAAAGAAGTTAAAACAACAAAAAGAGGAATCTTTCACAATGAATAGTCCATGCCCCAAAGAATCTAATAGTTTTAAGGATCTACAATATACCACCTCTGTTAACTTGGAAGGTATTTGAACAAGTCTTCAATGTCTGTGCACTCTCCTTGCTTGTAACATTATATTTCATGGAAATTGAGAAAAAAAATGTGTAGCATAAATATATCATATGTGTATTTCATGGAAATTGAGAAAAGGAAATAAAAAAAATGCAACATAATTATATCATATGTTTATAAGCACAAGCAAACTTCATATTGCCAAAAGAACATCTACAACTTCAGTTAACCCAGCACTATCATTTACCATTTAAACTATCATTTAGTTAAGATAGTACCAGAAACCATTACAACCCTTACTTCAATAATAAAATTCTATGACATGAACCAGCTAAACATTTTGCTAAAAGTAAAGAAAAAAAAGATATAAAAAATAGAGATTAAGAATTCAACCTGAAATTAGTTCAATCATCTCTTTAGCATATTCAAGATGCCTCCTAATAGAAAATCTTGAGATGCATTTGTGGTTAGCTTATAATTAAGCTATCCTATAGGATATGAAGCTAATCCATGAATGAGATCTAGAAGATCAAGGTTAAATCAATTGAAACAAATTAAGTGAGATACGGGGAACTTAGTGAGTTCAAATATCCTTTTCAAATGGTAATACTTATCTTTTCATAAAGCCCAGGTTTGCAAATGACTTAATATTCAAATGGAAGCCATTAATGAGGATGAATGGTGACTATACAAAATTACTTGATGAGAGTTGCAATGTAGAAAAATTTTAGTCAACTTCACAAAAAACCTCTTTTTGGAAAGGAATTCAGATAGAAGAGCTTATAAGGACTACAAAGCAATCCTTGGTGAAAGCTTAACTTCAAAACCTAAGGTCATGGTCCTTGATATACTGGTTAAGTGCCATAAACTGAAAAGTTCAAAAGCCTTAAATCCTACGAACAAGTAGTGGTAACTAAAAGGTGAGCAACAATTGACCTTTACGAGAAAAGTATTAGAGGAAGGTAATTGGAACTCGCAAGGAAGTACTAACATCTTGCAAGATGAGATAGTTGAAAAGATCAGGGATACCGCTAAAGTAGTATTGGCTAAATCCAAAGGTTTTGGACCTAGAGATAAAGAATCTTGGTGGTGGAATGAGAGTGTACAAGAGAAGGGTTAAACATAAAAAAAGAGTATTTCAGAGCCTTACACTTTTGTAATAACGAGGAAAATTGGAAGAGTTATCATGAAAGCAGTGAACGAGGCTCGATCTAAAGCTTTTAAAGAATTCTTACAAGATTTAGGAATAAAGAATGGTGAATACAAGATTTACAAATTTGTCAAGAATAGGGAAAGAAAGTCAAGAGATTTGGATCAAGTAAGATATATTAAGGATAAGGAAGGAAAAGTTTTGGTTAATGATGATATCAAAGAAAGATGGGAGAACTACTTTTATAAGCTTTTTAATGATAGATTGGGTATAACTAGTGATATAGAAGGTTTAATGATTCATGAAGATGAACTGAATTTGAGTTTCTATCATAGGATCCGGGTTGGAGAGGTAAAAAAGCTCTTAAGAGAATGGAAAATGGTAAAGCTATTGGCCTCATTGATATTTCTAACAAAGTTTGTAAGTGCTTAAAAGAGAAGGGGGCTTTGTGGCTAACTAAGCTTTTTAACAAGATTTTAAGGTCAAAGAAAATGCTAGAGGAATGGAAAAAAAGCACGTTGGTGCCCATATACAAGAACGAGGGGATATTTAGAATTATGCTAATTATCGGGGGATAAAACTCATGAGTCATACCATGAAACTTGGGAAAGAAAGATTGAGCATAGACTAAAAAAAAAGTCTCATATTTTAAAAAACTAATTTGGATTCATGCCGGGATGGTCTACAACAAAAGCTATTTATTTATTAAGGAATTTGATTGAAAAATACCAGAGTAGAGAGAGAGACTTACATATAGTTTTCATTAATTTGAAACAAGCCTATGATAGAGTACCAAGAGATGCACTGTGGAAAGCAATGAAGAAGAAAGGTGTTTTTGTGGCTTATAATCGAGTCATAAAGGATATGTATGAGGGGGCAACAACAAGTATGAAAACTCCTAGAGGTAAGACGAAGTACTTTCCTATAAGAATAGGTTTACATTAAGGATTTTCCTTGAATCCATACTTGTTTGATTTGGTTTTGGATGTTTTAATAGAACATATACATGAGAAAATTCCTAAGTGTATGCTTTTCATAGATGATATAGTCTTAACTGAGGACTCAAGAGAAGATATCATCTCTAAACTTGAGTTATGGAGACACACTTTGGAATCAAAAGGTTTTTGCTTGAGTAGAAATAAAACAAAATATATGCATTGCAAATTTAACAAGAGGCTAGTTAGAAATGATTCAGAGGCAAAAATTGGAGAGCAAACCATTTCAGAACTGTCAAAGTTCAAGTATTTAGGGTCAATTTTATAGAGTAATGGTGAAATTGATGGGGATATTATGCATAGGATATAAGCTGGGTGGTTAAAGTGGAGAAAAGCTTTCGGAGTTATTTGTGATAGTAAAGTACATACTAAGCTTAAAGGGAAATTTTATCAAACTACTATAAGGCCAGTGATGCTATATGGTAGTGAATATTGGGCTACAAAAGGGCAACAAAAGCATAAAATGAGAGTAGCAAAGATAAGAATGTTGAGATAGATGTGTGATCATAAAAGAATGGATAAGATACGAAATGATTGTATACGAGAGAAAATCAGAGTAGCATCTATTGAGGAAAAAATGGTGGAAAATCGTTTAAGGTGGTTTAGGTAGTACAAAGAAGAGGACAAGAGGAGCTAGTAAAGAGAGTTGATTAAACAACTTAGAGCCTTATTAAAAGACATAGAGGAAGACTAAGAAGAACACTAAGAAAAATTATAAGGTGTGACCTCTTGACAATGATTTATTGGAAGATATAGTGTTTGATAGAACCCATTGGATATCGTATGATCCATGTAGCTAACCCCACTTAATGGGATAAAGCTAATGTTATTGTTGTTCACAAAGAACTGAAAAAAAAAAAAGCTATACTTTTTGTAACTTTCAAAGAAGAGTTAAGAAACAGATGGGTTTATTTATTACAGCAATATGGTGAAAGAAATAAGTAGTGTACACAACAAAATTAAGCATAGGGATATTAAAATTAAATGTGAGAAGGATGAGTAAGCCCAACCTTACATAAGTTGGCAGCCTGAATTCATAAAGATTAATATATCTTTTATATGGTTAACTTATAATAAAAAAAATCTATCAAAAGCTTCAGTAAGGAACATATTAGCTATAACAGGACAACAAAGAGAGATAAAATTGTTTCAAGTATAACCTAAATTTGTTGGAGCACATTGGGAAGTAGTGCTACTGCTACTCATGCAAATAAAGTACAGGCATTCCGATAAAGGTTTGAAGAAGAATTGGAAATTTCAATCCTCTTACTTTTGTGCAAAGTGCCTACATGAAAATGGTCAATCAAGATATGTTGAAGTAATGCGATAAAATTTAGTAAAATTTGGAAAAAGGTCAACTATTGAAAGATATTCATTGATACAAAATATGCAAGGTAAGTTAGGCTACTTGAAAGAAACATCATTAGATAAACTAATTCAATAATCATGACTTACAAATTACAATCTATAAAAGAAAATAATGATAAACATTGGTTTAATTGAATGCAACAAATAAACACACAAGTCCTCTTTTGTAAGGAATTACAAATGTGTTTTTAAAAGATTAATTCATTTCTTACATTCAAGAAGTATATGACACACAAAATAGAGAAAAATTACATGGCAAAATAAAGTTTCAATAATATTTTACCTCTCCTTGTTGTTCAAATATAAATTGTCTTGTCAAATACTGTAAAATGTCCAACATGTCATTTAGTGATACTTTTCCATTGCAATCAGTAACATATGCTTTGAAAATAACTTAAAAAAAAAAAGCATCCATATGATATAATTCAATAGTAGAAAGTATAATAATCACTTATATAAGGATTGAAATACACTTTGTGGGTCTCAAAGAGATTCATTACATTCAATTTTGTTTTCTAAGGTTGTACAATGACTAAATGCATAAAAGATAGCAATGAATTTCATAAAATTCAACCATACAGCATCATCAACAATCTCTATGAAATTCAACATAACATTTAACTTCCGTAATGCATTAATAGCTAGAATACCCAAATGATAACAACGTAGTACCCAAGCCTTAGAATATATATATATACTAATTAATTATGGATTTTACTGACTCTAGTAAAATCTATTAGTAATTCATTAACCTTAGAAAGAGCCTTCTAATTGTCACAAAACATGGAAGTTATGGAACTTTTGGAAGCCAAATTCACTTCTGATACAAAATCCCTAATGACAGTCTAGGAACGAAGTAAAAGTTAAATAAACAAGAATGAATCAAGAAGTGAGATAAGGAATGATTGAAAAGGAAAACGAACACAAAAAGAAGAAAAAGGGAAGATTTACAGAAGGTAGAGCATTTAGAACCCTAGATCTATTTTATTCAAAGAAATAATGGTCTGTACAATGAAAGTTGAGTTAAGGGAGAGATAGAAAAGGGAAAATGATTTACCAAATTTGAAAAATCTTCTTGAATATGTTGCGATTTCTGTAGAGGAAGTAAAGGTGATGGCTTTGCTTCCTTGTGCAATGGTAGCTTCGAAAATACGTTGAAGGCGATGGCATTAAGGGAAGACGATCGTGTTGAACTTAATGGATGGGAAGACAGTAAGGACGAACAGGAGGATAGTGAGGGAAGGAGTGGTTCCACTGGCCTTTCATGACAGACTACTACTAAGGAGAAAAAGGAAAAAGAGAAAGGGTTAGGGTTCAAGAGCTTTTGCATATAAGCTCAAATATAAATTGAAAATAATTTTTTTTATTTTTTATCATAATCTTTCAAGATCAGGCTTTCGAATAACCAATCTTTAAGGTTGATTTTTCAAGATCATTTCTTTAAGTAGGTTATCTTGAAAGAAATTTCTACTTTGGTTGCTTCAGCAACCGATCTAAAAAGTATCAAACTTAAGAACTTAATTACAAAAATGCCACCAGTCACTTTTTAGATTAGTTTTTCTTCAACCAATCT
The DNA here is from genome assembly GCA_026686845.1 of Adenanthera pavonina. Classification (NCBI taxonomy): domain Eukaryota; kingdom Viridiplantae; phylum Streptophyta; class Magnoliopsida; order Fabales; family Fabaceae; genus Adenanthera; species Adenanthera pavonina. The sequence goes on from JAIVEN010000004.1 coordinate 19,732,039, forward strand.
AAAATGGGGATGTGAATTGTGTCTTTTGTACTAGTGTGATCAGCAACATTGAGTACAAACAGTCATTGATTACAATAACCCTTTCCCATAAAAACATTGTTTCTTGTAATCACAATCTTGTCAGATTCAAATGATACATTAACCAGAGCCTTTCGCAAGAGAGCAATAGAAACTAAATTTGCTGTAACATCAAGCACATAAAGGATATCATTGAGAGCCAAGGTCTCTCTAGATGTGAACTTGAGATCAAATTTTCCTTTCCCTAGAGCTTTTGCAATTTGAGAATCAGTAAGATAAATATAGTCTTCTCCTTCCATTATAAGATAATAGGAGGCAAACATCTCTTTATTTGCACAAATGTGCTTGGTAGCTCCAGAGTCTACCGCTCATTTTCTCATATAAGAGACAAGAAGAGCTTGAGAAAAGATCGTAATAATGATCTTTTTAGTATTGTTCTCATCTCCATGAACCAATTTTGCATTTGGCTTGAGAGGATTATCATTTCTAACTCTCTTTTTGCATTGAGCAGCATGATGACCTTACTTACCATAAACATAGTAATTGTCCTTCTTTTTGAACTTAGGGTTATCATTGTTGGGTTTGTAATTAGGGTTTTTATTAGAATCATACCTCTTGTTATGCGGCTTTATCACCACCAGATTTACTTTAAAGGTTATCTCATTGTACTCTACCACCTAGCATGAACTTGAGACCTCTCATTAAATGGGAACAACCCCTTACTAATTGAAGCAAACTTTTGATGGTATATTTTTAGTCACATATACTATATTTCACATTTTTTTTAGATTTTCTATTTGGATCTTCTTGATCATTATTTAAATTTAATTCTTATATAATATTTTCATATATGTACATATATTATAAAAAATACTCTCTTCGTGCGTTATAACAAGAGCTTTTTAACTAAATTACAAAGGCCAAGAAAATCAATTAAAACTAATAAATTTGCTTAAATTTTCAAAATCTTTCTCAAATAGCCTTTTCCCCAGTACAATGTATGGAATCTAGAAAAGTTTAATGTAGATGTTACTTGTTGATAAAATAATAAGCTTAATGTAGATGTTACAATTTGTTGATGTGTAGGTTTAACAGTTCTCACATAGTTAACTTTCTCTTATATAATCTCTGTACAAAACGTATTATATTCTTAGATTTATTATATTATCATGAAATAACAAGTTTAAGAAAATGACTTCAATCATTCCATCAAAATAATGACATTGAACAAAATTTTGTTACATTATTCAACTAAAATAAGTCTAAAAAAAGAATGACTTAATATGAAATAATGTGATATGATGATTATTTAGAAACAGTCCATCTAGGTCTTTTTGGCATGAATATTGAAGGAGTTGAGAAAGGAATCAAGAATTAGTGCATCGAGGTCACACTATGATGCCAAAGGAATTGAGAATCCATTTATGTTAAGCTCAAATCCTCTTATATTCATTAATCAAATCTCAATTACAATAAAAAAAAGAAAATAATGTCAAAAGATAATATAAAGATTCAACAGGTCATTTATCTATTGAATCAACTGTTTTAATGATTCCAAATAACTGAAGCTTGGAAGGAAAATATCAAAAGAGTAAAAGAGAACTCAAGTGAAAAAATGAGTATAGAATTAGTTTGTAGGATTTCTCACAATATTCACAGAATAAAAGGCTTTGATCTTACACCCACTAACTTTAAATAAGTGCTTTTCAACTATCCTATGCTAACTTATATTAAATTTGAAAAATACTGACTAAAAGATGAATTTTGAACTGTTAAACTCTATATGTGGAGTTGAAAATTCAAAATTTGGTAATTGAAATTCAGAGTTACAGAGATGTTTCCTCTAACAAACAAATTTTAGGTTATTGAAATTTGAATTTCGAGACAAGTATAATTTGTGAAAACTGGAAAATTCGTCTAAAGCTATGTTAAAGTATGTTTGATGTTTGAATGTAAAAAGAGTTCAAAGTTAGTCCCACTGATAGATGAACTTTGGTTTTGAAAATTCAAACTTTAGAATGAAAATGTGTAAGTCTGATTAGAGGTCTCTTTGATAGATGAATTTTGAAGCCTCAAAATTTGAATTTCAAAAATTAGAAATTTTGTGCCATATTAAGTTGCTCACTAACAGACAAATTTTGGATCCCTAAAATTCGAACTTCAAATGCACTGTAGCAATATGAGATAACTGTTCATGGTTAACAAATGCACTTTGAACTTGAAAATTTGTATGTCCTAATATGGAAAATATTTGTCAAAATCAAAATTTGAATTTCACTTTTGAATACACGAACTTTGGAAGTTCAACGTTAAAGTCTTTAACTTGTGATCTCTGTGAAATTTGTCTGTTGACACCCCAAAATTCAAATTTTGAGTGTCAGACGCATTAAATGCTATTGGTGAATGATTAGTTTTGCAGAGTAATCATTGAGTAACATTTTTAATGGCTAGATCTTGTGTCTAACGTATAGTTGAGACATAAATCTATGAATAGAACTTCATTTGAAGTTATGGGTAACATTTTTATGTTGTATATACTGAAACTCTGTCAAAATCATTAGACAAAGCCTTCTACTCTCTTCTACTTCAGTTATTGCACCTCAATTGTCATATATACTATATATTAGAGAGTTACTCTTGCTGTAATTAATCTTTTCTTATCTAGAAGAAAGATATTCTTGTGAGGGGTCTTCACAAGAGATTTGGGAAACACTTTGCTAGAGTACAGAGTAAGAATTTTGAAGCTCTTAGAATAGAGCATAAGGTTGTACTGTGGCATTGCAAGGAGCCCACTGAATTCTTGTAAGATAGTGGAAAATCTCAAGTGGTGGCTTGATGACTGGACGTAAGTCAAGAGGAATAGATCCAACCAGGATAAATCTTTGTGTCTTCCTTTCCTCTACCTTGCAAATTGCTCTTTTATATTATGCACTCTCTTTTTCTGTAACTTTTGCTTCCACTGCTCTTTTAAAATTTTGTAGAAAATTTCAAACTTCCCAATTCACCCATCTCTTGGGAAGCCAGCAGACCTAACAAGTGGTATCAAAGCCTGGTTCCCCAAGTGAAAGATCTAACAATCAAGGAAAATCAATGGCTGGCTTTGGAGAAAGCATTCTTCCTAAAGGAAATAACACCAATAGACCTCCTGGCTTCAGTGGAGAGCATTATGAATACAGGAAGATGAGAATACAAATCTATCTTTAGTCCATTGACTTAGACATCTAGTCAATCATCCTGAAGGGAGACTTTATCCCAATGAAGCTGTAGGATAATTGTAAATACAAAGAGAAGCCAAAAGAGGAATGAAATGAGGAAGATAAGAGAAGAGTCCTGCTTAAGTATGAAGCAAAACATTGCCTGGTCAATGCACTCATTCAAGACGAATTCTAAAGGGTGTCTTAATGAACCACTACCAAAGGAATGTGAAACACTCCAGAAATTGCTCACGAAGGAACTACTGGAGTGAGGGAAAACAAACTAAACTCCTGTATTAGTGAATATGAAAGTTTCAGAATGATAAAAGGTGAAAGCATCAAAGAACTATGAAAGAGATTCATCCTCATTGTGAATCAACTGAAGAGTCTTAGTAAGGAGTACACACAGCCAAAGAAAGTCAAAAAAATTCTTAGAGCTCTTCCTCTGGAATGGCAACCAAAAGTAACAACTATAGAAGAAGCTAGAGGAGAGTCAATGGCTTCTATCACAGCTCTCTTCAGAAGTCTTGAAGAGTATGAGGGAAAGATAAAAGCTCTCAAGGAGGTTGGATAAGACAAGAAGAAAAAGGGTCTTGCATTAAAAGCCACAGAAGAAAGAAATGAAAATTCAAATGATGAAGAAGAATTGGATGAAAAGACTCTAGCAATACTAGTCAAAATATTTGGAAGATTCTATAACAAGAAGAGAATTAAGAAGTTCTTCAAGAAAGGAGTACCTACAGACAACAAGAAAGAAAGCAAAAAGCTTGTCACCTGCTACGAATGCAAGAAACAAGGGCATATCAAATGGGATTACCCATAGTTCCTGAAAAAGCAGGAAAAAGAAAAGAAAGCTGCTAACAAAGGCAAAAAGAAAAAGGTATACATCTCATCAATCTAGGGCAACAACTTAAATGAAGAAGATGAAGATAAGGAAGAAATTACTAACATCTATTTGATGGCACTTGTAGCTGAAGAAACTCCAAATTCATCTAACAGTGATCATGGAGATTAGGTAAATGATTCTGAACCCTCATATTCTTAATTGCTTGTTGCATTTCATGATCTGCATGATGAACTTATTAAAACTGCAAAAGAATTAAAACTACCTAAGAAAAAGATTAGCAAGTTAGAATCTGATTGCAAAATGCCTGATATTGTATCTCAACATAGAGCAGAATTTGTTTGTTATGCATCATGCATTGAACTGAAGAAAAACAATGAATATCTTTTGAAAATAATGGCTAAATTCACCAAGGGTAAAGACATGTTATTTGTATTACTAGGAAGGCAGAAAATTGCACAAGGAAAAGTTGGTCTTAGCTATGATCTTTGTACAATGAAAGAAAAGAATGAAAAGAAAAATCAAAATTTATACATGAGACACTCTATGCACACAAGTAAACATAAGAAGAAAAGTTACAAGTTGAAATCCATTGAATCTTATGTACAACCAAAATATGTGAAACAAAAATATTATTTGCACTGATTTCTTCCTGCATCACAGTCTAACAGTCCCTTTACCACTTACCACTTCTGTAACAAGAAGGGACATATTTCCAGTTCATGTTAGTCAAAGAAAAATGGACTTGGCAGGAAGGTAGAATGGGTTCCTAAAGGTACATCTACACCTAAGGAAAATGCTACTAATAGAAAAGGACCTAAGCAAATTTGGGTACCTAAAATGAAAAACTTAACTCTGTTTTGCAGATCTTTCTTTGAGCTAGCAAAAGCAACAAATGATATATGGATAGTACTTGCTCAAGCCATATGACTGGTGATAAGGAGAAGTTTATCATCCTTAGAGACAAGAAAGGAGGAAAGGTAACCTTTGGAGGTGACCAATATGGCAGAATAGTTGGCATTGGTATCATGGGCATGAATCCTGAAACATCTATAAAAGAGGTGCTATTTGTAGTTGGCCTCAACCATAACTTGCTGAGTGTGAGTCAGACTTGTGACAAAGGAAATTGGGCTTTGTTTGACTCAAAGTTCTGCTTGGTCATCCGAAAAAGTGATCGCAAAGTGGTTCTCAGAGTTCAAAGAGATGGTAACTGCTATACTATTGATCTAGATGAACTTCCTACCTTAGACTTTGTATGTTTAATTAGTAAAGATAATGACTGTTGGTTGTGGCATAGAAGACTGGCACATGTTAACATGAACTAACTAACCAAATTGATAAAAAATGATTTAGTCATTGGATTACTAAAAATTTCTTTTGAAAAAGATAGAGAATGTGATGCATGTCTCAAAGGGAAATAAACTAAATCATCATTCAAACCTAAAAATGTAATCACTATATCTAGACCACTATAATTATTACACATGGATTTGATAGGTCCATCTAGAGTGAAAAGCATTCATAGGAACTTTTATGTGCTTGTGATTGTAGATAATTACTTTAGATTTACCTAGACTTTATTCCTTTCTTCCAAAAATGAAACATTTGATGCACTTGTAACCTTAAATAAGAAAGTGCAAAATGAAAAAGGTATTTCTATTGTGTCTATCAGGTCTGATCATGGAGAAGAATTTGAAAATTCAAGCTTTTTGGAGTACTGTGAAGAGTATGGAATTGATCACAACTTCTCAGCTCTAAGGACTCCTTAGCAAAATGGAGTGGTGGAGAGAAAGAACATGATGATTGGAGAAATGGCAAGAGCAATGCTGAACGAAAAGTAGCTTCCTCAATCTTTGTGGGCTGATGCAGTAAACACAGTAAGCTATATCAGACAAATTTGAGGGAAGACACCTTATGAGCTATACAAAGGAAGGAAGCCAAATCTCTCAAACTTGCATGTGTTTGGATGCAAGTGCTTAATCCATAATAATGGAAAAGAGAATTTGGGTAAGTTTGATGCCAAATCAGATGAAGGTATATTCCTTAGCTATTCTAGTAGAAGCATATAGGGTTTTCAATAAAAAGACTAGAGCTATAGAGGAATCAATATATGTTGTTTTTATTGAAAATGAAACTGTTTCCAAGCATGCCATGTATGAGGAAGATCTTATTTCTAGCTTTAAGAACTTTAACTTTTCTGGAGAAGATAAAATTGAACCTTCCATAATATCTGAATCTACTAATATAAATGAAGATATTCAGGAGAAAGATGTTGAATGTGAAAACAATGAAGAAATTTCTCAAGAACTCCCTAGAACTTGGTGATATCAAAGAAATCATCCAGTTGATCAAGTGATTAGGGGTGTTCAAGAGAATATTAAAACTAGAAGACAACTTAGGGATCAAATAAACAACTGCGCATTTATTTCTCAAATTGAACTAAAGTATACTAAAGAAGTCTTAACTGATGAATATTGGACATTGGCTATGTAAGATGAACTTAATCAGTTTGAGAGAAATCAAGTTTGGGATTTACTGCCTAGACCCAAGGATCACCTAGTTAGTGGAACTAAATGGGTATTTAGAAATAAACTTGATGAATCAAGCAACAATTATTAGAAACAAAGCTAGATTAGTGTCCGAAGGATATAATCAAGAAGAGGGTATAGATTATGAGGAAACTTTTACTCCAGTTGTGAGATTGGAAGCAATAAAAATTCTCTTAGCCTATGCATGCATGAAAGACATAATGCTGTATCAAATGGATGTAAAGTGTGCTTTTCTAAATGGATATATCATGGAAGAAATTTATGTTGATCAACCTCTAGGTTTTGAGGTCTCAACAAAGCCAAACCCTATTTATAAACTGAAGAAAGCTCTTTATGGCTTAAAACAAGCTCCTAGAGAATGGTATGGAAAGCTAAGTAATTTTCTAACTAAAACATGATTTAATAGAGGAAAAGTAGATACAACACCGTTTACTAAGAAAGAAAATAAAGACTTACTTATTGTTCAAATTTATATTGATGATATTATATTTGATGCTACTAATGAATCTCTTTGCAAGAATTTCTATAAGTTAATGTAGAGTGAATTTGAAATGTCAATGATGGGTGAGCTCAACTCCTTCCTTGGACTACAAATTAAACAATGTGATGATGGCATCTTCCTCGATCAATCAAAATATCTAAAGGAGCTGCTAAAAAAGGTTGGAATGGAAAATGTCAAATCAATGGGGACTCCTATGGCTATTACAACAAAACTTGATATAGAAGAAGGAGGAAAACCTTTTAACATAATTCAGTATAGGAAAATGATTGGCTCCCTGCTATACCTAACAGTAAGTAGACTTGGCATTATGTTTAGTATCTGTATGTGTGCAAGGTTCCAATCATGTCCCAAAGAGTCCCATGCAACAGTTGTGAAGAGAATTTTCAGATACCCAATTAGAACATTAGAGATGGGACTTTGGTATCCAAAAGGCAATGGAGAAGAGCTCATGGGATATACTGATGCTGACTTTGCTGGATCCAAAACTGATAGAAAAAGTACAAGTAGAATGTGTCAGTTTCTAAGAGGATCCCTAGTTTCATGGTTTAGCAAGAAACATAACAGTATGGCTCTCTCCACAGCAGAAGCTGAATATATAGCAGCATGCAGCTATTGTGCTCAAATCCTTTAGATGAAGCAGCAACTTGATGATCTTGAGATTGAGAAGAAGGAGATACTAATAAAATGTGATAATCAAAGTGCCATCAATATAACAAAGAATCCAATCATGCATTCAAGGACAAAGCATATTGAAGTAAGACATCACTTCATAAGGGATCATATTTTGAAAGGCAACATCAAATTGGAATACATCCCTATTGAAGATCAAATTGCAAATATTCTGACTAAACCACTTACAGAAGATAAATACTGCAAAATTAGAAGAGAATTAGGAATGATAAATCCCAATGAATTATAAGCAAGTCTCTAACTAAATCTATTTAAGTTTCTAGCATTCAATTGATACTAACTTTAGCATTGGAGTGTGTTTAAGATGTTTTGCAGGCTTTCCATATAAGTCCTGATAATAGTAAATTGGTTTAAAGGAGTTTGTCAGACCTATAGATCAGAAGATGCTAGAGCAAAGCTGAAATTCGAACTTCCAAGCCCTTTGAGTAAGTTCAACAATTTGAAATTCATATCTTAGATGTTATTAGATGAATTTCCATGTAAAATTATGATTTTGAATGAATTGGCATGCTCAAAATTCAAACTTAAGTGTTGATTAGATGAACTTTAGTGACTCTTATGTTGTAAAGGTACCTTCATGTCCCTCAAAATTCGTCTGTTGATTGCTGGAAATTCAAATTTCTGAATTACAAAGTAAATATTGACTCTTCAAAATGTTCACTCTGCAAATTTCAATACCTCAAAATAAGCATTTTAAAGACTCTTTACAAAACTAAAATTTGAATTTTTGAATCTCAAAATTTGTCTGTTGAAGCATGTTTTAATATCAAGTCTTTGTAAGATGAATTTCAAAAATGAAACTCATCTATTGTTTTTCTCACTCTTTGTTTGCTTAATGTTTGATTCTTTGAAATTTGAACTTTGATGTTTGAAAGTTCATCTATTGAACTTAGCTTCTATCAGATGAATTTCATGATGAAAATTCATAAGTTAGAAAGCCTTTCTTTGTGGACTAACCTGTAACTGCGCGAAATTCGAATTTTGGACCCTCAAAATTCGTCTATTGAATAGTTACACAAGCTAAAACATGTAACAACTCTATTTAGGACCGTTTCCCATGTATTAGACCTCATTAAAGACCGACTATACTTAATTAGAAGCTTGAATCACAATAAAATATTATAATAAATTTAATCAATTTTTCATGGTGCTATTAATTTAATCCCATTTTTTTCTTTCTTTTTCAGCGAATTTCAGAAAATCATAACTAATTTAATACAAATCATATGAAAGTGATTTAAGTCTCTATGGATAGCTATAAGAATGTATACATGGGAAAAATATCAATCAGAGCAACTACTTAGCCAATTAGTACAGTAAATTTCGTGAAGTTTTCATTGTTCATATGGTAAATTCCTGAAATTCCAGTTTTCTGGGCTAGTTTTGAAAAAAAAAATCATAATTTCAATACACATCCAAATTGAGTGATCTTTGGATCATTTTAAAGCCCTTTCTATCTACTTTTAAACTATATATAAAATTCATACTTTATACATAAAAAAGCCCAAATAGTATCAGGTTCACTCTATAGTGGTTCGAATGACCATTTGCATCCTACTACTTATCCAAACAAAAGCTATATAAAATTTACATGGCCATATATCATCTTCATATTATACCATACTTTCACTACATCCTAAAGCATCATAAAAACTTGAAGAAATATATTTATCATCATCTTTACAAATTTATGCAAAAGCTCGAAATTCATAGCCAATGCTAGTATTATCAAGCTAATGATCAAATGCTTTCTCCTTTCCTTTTTCTTCCTTAGTGGTCTTGCCATTGTTACTACCTATTCATGATTAATATGTGGGAGGGTGAGATTCAAATAATCTAAGTAGATAAATCCCATAGATATCATTATATCATCACATTGAGCATGAAAACATCATGAAAACATAGTTCATCACATAGGCACATTGGAAACATATACATTTTATAAAAATTTTGGCAGAGTTTCATTTTATAAAATGGACATTCCGAGGCTCCAAACCCCTCATACAACTCAGCCAACCACATAGAAACATCATAAATCAACATTTCATACATATGCCATAGTTTTTGAAATATAATTTTTGAAACTTTCGGTCATTAGGTGTAATTTTTTCCAAGGGTTTTTCCATTTCTTCTCCACCTAAGTTTTATGAATTTAGGGACATGAATGTCATTTTTGAACTGCTTTAGGGGTAAAAATATAATTTTCTTATTTTTTTATCCAACAGGGAAAAATGACCTCTTTGCCTTATTTCACGCAAAACGGTATCTACCAAAAATGTAGAAGAGACAGGGTAATTATATGGCTTAATTAGGTGGTTAATGATGTGGCTAATCATGGTTCATTAGTAAAAGTAACCATGCTTACTTTTTTAACCAAAAATGACTGCTTCTTGGAGAAGTTTTCTCCACAAATTCAACCTGCCCAAGCTGCCCCAATTTCACGTCTACTGAGAGGGCTTTGAGTGTCCAGTCTACTCAATTTTTCCTGATCTAGATATATCTTGAACCAGATAATTTTTAACTGTATCGATAAAACTGACTATTCTAATTTTATTTTTATATTTCCTTAATTATCCTATCCCAAATGGTATATGTTCATTGTCCATATCCAGCCTCAATTACCTTTTACCTGTCCTTGGAGTCCACAGTTTACTTTATCGATTTACTATTACTTTTAGACACTCGGCACTAATTATTTCTTTATCCTTGAATATTAATCCTCAGTGCCATATACCATTGGATTTCTTTCGTTGAGGGCTTCTCTTTTACAGTATTTTTGCATATATACAAAGTTGCCCCTAACTTGAGGTAAAAATATAATTTTTGGAACTTTCGAGTCATTAAGTGTAATTTTTCCCAAGGATTGTTCCATTTCTTATCCGTTTTATGAATTTAGGGACATGGATGTTATTTTTGAACTTCTTTAGGGGTAAAAATATAATTTTCTTATTTTTCCATCTAACAGAGAAAAATGACCTTTTTGCCCTATTTCACTCAAAATGGTATCTACCCATTTTTGCAAAATTCCTATGCATTTCTAAATATTGTGGTTTTCTTTGGATGTTACAAAACCAAGCATCTCATTCTGAATAGATGCAACTTTATTCGTCTCTTTCTTAAATCTATTCACCTCCTCTCTTAATTTCTCATCAATTCTATTCATGAATTTCCATTTCCCGCCATTTAAACTCCTTTATCGCACCTTATAAACTCCTTCCTTGCACCTTTTTGCAATAATCAATCATGAGAATGGCAAGGGTTAAAAATCTTAATATGCCTCAAAGGGAGGTGAAACTTGGGAAAGGAAAGGTAAATCCAGCAAGAGAACATCATCTAAAAAGCAAAAAACAACCCCCAAGGTTGATTCGAAGAAACCTCTCCCTACTGCTACTGCCTTGCCTTGTCCAACACTGAATCTGAGGAATTCCAATTAACCACTAAGCCATTGTGGAGCAATGCTCACATCCTGAAAGAGTATACCACCAAATTCCTCAGTAAAAAAGTAATCAAATCTCACTGTACAAATTTAAAAAATTTTTTATTTCCAATAATTTTGATGCTGGGCTATTATTGGTTAGATATAAGAACTTGTTGGAAATTAAGGAGAGGTATGATGATGGGGTTATCAAGGCATGGTATGCTGCTCTGCTGTATAATTGCAAAAAGGAAATATAGTAGGTTAATCTGTGGTCCAGAACCCTCTGGCTCTCTGATGAGACCTTTAATGAAGTATTGAAAATTCCTAGGCAAGATGGCTTGAAGATTGACATCACCACATCAAGATACATGGATGAGGATGAAAATGCAGATGAGGAAGGTAGTCCTTTTTGAATTACAAAGAAAGCACAGTCTTGAATATCCTATTTAGAAGACGTGAAATTATGCCTCCCTTGGGTATACTGAAGCCCTGTGATTTAAGTGCTCAAGTCAGGATCCAGCACTATATTGAGTCCAGGATCATATTCAACAAATGAGGGAGCTTTAATCTGATTACACGGGTTGAAGCTCATGTGATGACTGTACTCATGCGTAGCAAGCAATTAAATATGGGCTATATCATCCTTCAGCACATGATCAAAGCCAAAGACCATAGGAGAGACTCCACTTTACCCTTTGCCTCCATCATCTCCAAAATACTTCAATATACCAAGATACAATACTTGGAGAAAGGGAAAGGCAAACCCATTGAAGTCTTCAAGGAGGAAGAGTTGCAAAGGATAGGAATTTAAAGAAAAGATGAAAGGTGGATTGGAAAAGGACTTGGGAAGTCAAAAGACTTGTTATTTGAGAAAGGTCATTCACAACAGCAAGCAAGAACTTCTGAGGCTGCTCCACCCACACAGCCTTCCCCACAACCTTCCCAGCTTGTTTCTCCTCCACCATAGCCCACTCTAACTCTTCAGCCATCCACTCCTTTGACCTAGGTAAAGCCAACTAAAATCACTAAATTGTATGACAACCTGTTTGCACTCATGCTGAGCATCAGAGATGAGCAAAATGTCAAGCTTACTCACCTACAGGATCAAATCTTTCAGTTAGCTAAGAACATGAAAGTGGTTGCTAATGCATATGAGGACATTAGAAGTGTTATCCCCTCTATATCAGCTCCATCTCAACTAGGATCCTCTAAGCCTACCAAGTCTCCTACTCCTGAATATCTAAGCCCCTTCTAGCTAAACTCTCCTTAGCATGATGCTAACAATATTGTTGATGAGGCTGCTGGCACTATGGTCACACCATAGGCCTCCAGTAGTAAGACAAGCCTAGGTCTACCCTTAGACTATGGCATGGAGGATGAGGCCCCTCAAGAAGCAATCTCTCACGAGCCTATGATGGAAGATGCTCAAGAATCAATTCTGTCACTCCAAGAATCTAAGCAAATGGAGAAACTTGTAGCAGTCATCACCTCAGCACCAATCATTCAGGCTGTACTAAATGAGGAAAGAAGCCTAGTTCCCTATATAGATATTGCAGCTATTGCACATGATGCGATTGTGCAAACTCAAAAACAAAGGCTTGATGAAATGTTTTCTCCTCATACTCCTCAACCTTAATCTCCTTAATATGACATGACCATTGCACAAAGGGCCAGGTTTGCTAACCTTCAAAAGAAAGTTCAAGAGATAGTAAAAAATGTTAAGGATGACCTACCTAAGTCACCATCATCCATACCTCTTCCTCAGATACCATCCATTATGCCATTTGTTCCTGTTCCTCTTCATGAAATTCCAGTGTCATAGGTTCCTCCTCTTTCTATGCATGTTCAAGCCCCTGATGATGCCAGAAAGGGGGAAAAGACATCAACATTTGAGCAAACAAGGAAATTTGGAGCAGGTCATCCTGGCAAGACCTACAACAAGAAATCCAAGCCCAAAAAGAAATGATTAGATCTTAGGGTTGCTTGGTTTTACTTGTACTGCTTATTTTCTTCTTGCTTTTGTTTGTTTTTTGTTTGCAATATCCCTTGTACTGAAATGACTATCTTGCATTTAAATATTGTGTTTGCAATGTCATACATTAATACAATGAGATTCCATATTTTCCTTCTACTCTGCTGTATATGCTGCACTTATTTTTAAACTTTAATGCATATGTTGAGGAGGGAGCTCTTAGAAGCAAACCCAAGTACTAATCTAGTTTGTAAGTTATTTTTTCATCATCAAAAAGGGGGAAAATGTTGAATTAAGTGTTTTGATGATTCCAAACAACTGAAGCTTGTAAGGAAAATATCAAAGGAGTAAAAGAGAACTCAAGTGAAGAAATTCAGGAAGAATTGAGTATAGAATTAGTTTGTAGGATTTCTCACAGAGTTCACAGAGTAAAAGGCTTTGATCTTATATCCATTGATTTTAAATAAATGTTTTCCAACTAACAGACGAATTTTGAGCTATTAAACTCCATATGTGTAGTTGAAAATTCAAACTTTGGTAACTAAAATTTGAAGTTACAGAGATATTACCTCTAATAGATGAATTTCAGGTTATTGAAATTTGAATTTCGAGACAAGTATAATTGTGAAAACTGGAAAATTTGTTTGAAGCTATGTTAAAGTATGTCTAATATTAGAATGTAAAAAGAGTTTAAAGTTAGTCCCATTGACAGACGAACTTTAGTTTTGAAAATTTGAACTTATGAATGAAAATGTATAAGTCTGATTAGAGGTTTCTCTGATAGACGAATTTTGAAGGCTCAAAATTTGAATTTCAAAAAGTTGAACTTTTGTGCCATATTAAATTGCTCAATGATAGACAACTTTTTGGATCCCCAAAATTTGAACTTCGAGTGCACTATAGCAATACGAGACAACTGTTCACACTTAACAGATGCACTTTAAACTTGAAAATTTGTATGTTCTAATATAGAAAATATTTGTCAAGATCAAAATTCTTTTAACTTTTGAACACATGAACTTTGGAAGTTCAACATTAAAGTCTTTAACTGATGGGCTCTGCGTAATTCATCTGTTGACACCCCAAAATTCAAATTTTGAGTGCCAGACGCATTAAATACAGTTGGTGAATGATTAGATCTATAGAGTAACCGTTAGGTAAAGTTTCTAACGGCTAGATCTTGTGTTTGATGTATAGTTGAGACACAAATATATAAATAGAACTTCATTTGAAGTTATAGGTAACATTTTTATACTGTATATACTGAAACTCTGTCAAAATCATTGGACAAAGCCTTATACTCTCTTCCACTTCAATTATTGCACCTCAACTATCATATATACTCTATATTAGAGAGTTACTCTTGTTGTAATCAATCTTTTCTTCATCTGAAAGAAAGATATTCTTGCAAGGGGTCTTCACAAGGGATTTGGGAAACAGTTTGCTAGAGTGCAGGGTAAGAATTTTGAAGCTCTTAGAACAGAGCACAAGGTTGTACTGTGGCATTGCAAGGAGCCCACTGAATTCTTGCAAGATAGTGGAAAATCTCAAGTGGTGGCTGGAGGATTGGACGTAGGTTAAGAGGAATAAACCAAACCAGGATAAATCTTTGTGTCTTCCTTTCCTTTACCTTGCAAACTGCTCTTTTACAATGTTGCAGAAATTTTCAAACTTCCTAATTCACCCCCTCTTATTGGGAAGCTAGCAAACCTAACAGTATCATCTTGGAACAATAGACTGAATGCATAATCATGTGGATTTTAATGTATCTAAGCCAAGTATCTTTGATTTGGCACACCAAAAACAGACATAACAATATTTCTTATACAAGAGAATACATGTATAAAGTAGCAGAAAAAAATGTGTTCATCCATAGTAAGAGTACCATGCTAACATCCCATTAAAAATTCCTGATTTCTAGATATCATCTTCCAAATTCCAATGCATCCAATCAGTCTGCACATCTAAGATCTTTCATGAAACTCTAAAGTATATAGCTTTAGAAACCTGTAAAATTAGGCAAATAGTAATCAGGATGTGAAATCAAAAGGAATTGATGACTTTTAAATAGTCTATCATGGTCTTGAGGCACATAAATGCATTCAAATTACACAAAAGGGTATTAGTACACAAAGACCACAAGATCACACGATCCATCTTGCAAAATATTATAAAATTTCATTTAAACTACAAAAGAAAAGAATGTCAAAAATTAATTTAAAGACAAAAGAGGTGTTAAATCATACTAGTACAATACAAATTGATAAATTTATGCATTTCAATGTATCAAAGCCAAGTATCTTTCAATCGGTGAACCAAAAATAAACATAACAATATCTCTTGTACAACATAGTAGATATATTAAGGAGTAGTAAAAAAATGTGTTTGCCCATTGTAAAGTGTAATATCCCAAAATTCTACTGAATACTAAGTAATGAAAGAGTGAAAAATGAAATATAGTATGAAATGTACAAGGAATTCACAAAAATGAATAGACACCATTTTGCATGAATAAGGGCAAAAAGATCATTTTTCCCGATTGGGAGAGAAATGAGAAACTTATATTTTGGCCCATAAGGAAATATCAAAATGACATTCACATCACGAAATATATAAAAATTACGTGAAGAAGAAATAGAAAATTCCTTGGAAAAAATTACACCAAATGACTCGAAAGTTTTAAAAATTATAATTTGATCCCGGGTTAAGGGTAATTTTGTAAATATGCAAAATCACTGTCAAAATGAAGCCCTCAACAAGAGAAGTCCAATGGTATATGGCACTAAGGGCTAATGTCAAGAATAAGGAAATAATCAGTGCCGAGTGTCCAAAAGTAAAAGTAAACTATGAGCCCTACCAATGGTTAAAAGGTAACTAGCATAGGATATGGGCCATACATAGATACTATTTGGGATAGGATAATTATGAAAATATAAAAAAAAATATAATAGTCCTGTAGCACAAAAATACTAAATTATTATACAAAGCAGTTTTATCGATGTGATTACAAATTTCCTGGTTCAAGATATATTTAGACCAGAAAAATTGAGCATACTGGACACTTGGAATACTCTCATTGGGCATACAAAATGGCCAGCTTGTGCAGTTTGATTGTAAAACTTCTCCAAGAAGTTGTCACTTTTTCTGGCCAAAAAGTAACTTAGGTTAATTAAATGATTAACCATGATTAGTAGTATCATTAAGCCACCTAACTAAGTCATTTAATCACCATCTTTCTTCTGCACTTTCATGAATTTGCCAATAGCAAAAGAGGAGGGAAAAAATGCAAGAAAGAAAGGAAAGAAAAGAGAGAAGGAGAAGAGAAAGCTCAAGCGGAAAATTGAAAGCTAAGGTTTGGTAAGTTGCTTCTACTACTTCAAGCTTGATGTTTGCAAGGTTTGGAGCATGGTTTATGGTTTAGTTTTTCTTCTCCATCCTCTTAGGGTTTCATCCATGGCATGATTAAGCAAGGAAATGGGTTAATCAACCATTAAACTTAGGGAAAAGCCTAGATTAACCACTTGAAGTAAGAATCCCTGGCTAGTTTGATGTGTTTTGAAGAAAATAATTTTTTCTTCCATTTTATGTTATTTTCGATCTGAATAGGGGGAGTATTTAGAGTTGGAATTTCATGATTTTGACTTCAAAAATGGATTCCCCAAGGTCCAAAATCTTAAGAATAAGTGTGTTGTACAAAGAAAGATCAAAGGAAAATTAAGTGGAAAAAGTTAGGGTTTTGTGAGCATAGTATTGTGTAATTACGAAAATCAGTGGCTAAATGAATTAAATGATCATATGATTAGGTTCAAGGAAGTGTAAGGAGGCCCAAGAAGTGGCATACCAAGTGTGGAAAGCAAGGGAATGCTATAAGGTAGTTAATTTCTCATACTTGCATTATATTATCATATTTGTTTTCAATGTGCTTTATGTCTTGTCATATGATTGTAATGATATTTTGAGATGATTTGTGTGTATTGGCTGAGTTGATTGAGAGGTATTAAGACCTTAGGATGTCCATTTTTCAAAACAAAACTTAGCCAAAAATTTTATGAATTCATATAATGTAAATGTGTTAATGTATTCAAAATGTGTTATCTTGAAGTTTTCATGCTTAATGTGATGATATGGTGGCATGTTGGGTGTTAACTACTGAGATTCTTAAATCTTACCTGTTAGATAAGCTGGCTTCCCAATAGGGGTGAATTGGGAAGATTAAAAATTTTTCTGCAAAACCTCATGAATGTGAAGAAAGAAAAGTGTGATGGTAAAACAGAGTATAAATGAATAAACAGTAAAAGTCGCAGTAGGAAAGAGAAGACTCAGATATTTATCCTAGTTCGGTCTCTCAACTTGACCTATGCCCAGTCTCCAAGTCACCACTTGAGATTTTCCACTATTCTGCAAGAATTTAGTGGGCTTCTTGCAAATGCCTCAGTACAAAGTTGATGCTTTGTTTCTAGAGCTCATACTTTCACTCTTTGTACTCTCACTAAGTGGTTCCCCAATCCCTTGTGATATCCCCTCACAAGAAAATCTTTCTTCCAGATGAAGATAAGATTGTTTACAATGAATAAACTCTCTTAATCAGAGTGTATATGAAAGTTAAAGTATAAATATTGAAGTATGTGAGAGTCAGAGACTTTGAATAGATAATTTGATAGAGTTTCAGTATATACAAAGTAATTTCGTTACCCACATCTTTAAATGAAGTTCTATTTATAGATTTCTATCTCAACTATACGTTAGAGACAAGATTTAGCCATTAGAGACATTACCCAACGGTTCCTCAGAGAAACTATCTATTTACCAACCGCATTTTAATGCTTCTAACACTCAAAGTTCGAATTTTAGTTGGTCAATAGACGAATTTAACAGAAACTAAAAGTTACAGCCATTATCGTTGAACTCCTGAAGTTCATCTGTTATGAAGCAAAATTCAAATTTCCATCTTTAGAAAATGATTCTATGTTAGAACATACGAATTTTCATGTTTAAAGTCATTCTGTTAAGTGTGAACAGTAATTTTAATTTGCTACAGTGCCTTCGAAATTTGAATTTTGGAACCCTAAAATTCGTCTGTCAGTAACTGGTTCAATGAGGCACAATAGTTCATCAATTCAAAATTTGAATTTCAAAGGGCAAAGTTCATATGTCAGAGAGACCTCTTTTTAGACTTACTTTAAAGTTTGAATTTCTGAATTTTGTCATTAGTATGTCAACATATCAACACAACAGACTCACAAGCTTTGTATCTGAAATTCAAATTTTAAAGTTCAAATTTCGTCTGTTAGTGAGCAATTTTAAAGCTCTTTTTAAACTTGTTTTCAGATGAACTTTGATATATTCTCAGACGAATTTTTCAATTTTCATAATTTACATTTTATCTGAAATTCGAATTTTCAAAAGCCAAAGTTCGTCTGTCAGAGAAAGCTCTTTTCAGACATGTATCAAAATTCAATTTTCTCTAGTCAAAATTCATCTGTCAGAGAAGCCTCTTTTCAGACTTGTTCATTTTCAATATGAAATTCAAATTTCCAAAGCCAAAGTTCAAATTTTCAAAATAGTATATCAGTATAAACCTTTCAAACTTTGTCTGTTGGTGGGTGTTTTTCAAATATTCCATGAATTAACATAGAATCAAGGTTTTAAAATATCTTTTCACCAAATCAAAGTCTTTTACTCAAATTAAAACATTACTAAACATTCTACATCTATTCTTGCATTGATTTCTCCAGAATTCCTTCACTTGAAACCTTTTGTGCACCTTTGATATCTTTATTCCAAGCTCTTGAAGGTTGGTTTGGAATCATCAAAACACTTGATTCAACATTTTCCCTCTTTTTGATGATGACAAAGCAACTTACAAACTAGATTAGTACTTGGGTTTGCTTTAGTAAGCTCCCCCTCAACATATGCATTATAATCCAAAAGATATCATGTATAGTAGATCAAGTAAAGATATTTATTAACTCATTCAAAGTTCAACAAGAATAGTTCATTGCAACCAAGAAATTCTTTCATTTCATCAAATGTCACTTTACAAGAAACAACAATGCAACACATTACAAAATACAGAAACACAATACACAAACAACATAAACATAATATGGCACTACAAAAGGACCCAAGCATAAGTTCTAATCACTTTTTCTTTGACTTGGTCTTCTTACTGTAAGTTTTTCCAGAAGGCTCTGCAGTAGACTTTCCAGTTTGCTCACTCTTCTCCCCCTTTTTGGCATCATCAAGAAGGTGAACAAAATCAGCAGGATGAGGGATCCGAGACACTGGAATAGCTTGAAGAGGTATAGAGACAAATGGCATTTGTGGATTGAGCTTTGACAAGGACCCAGAAACTTCTGAACTTGTGTCTTCATCTTTATCATCAAAAATCTCAAGATGTTCAGAAATTTCTTACCTTGTAACTGCCAATTGTGCCCTTCTTTCCTCCGAGAAACCATAATATGTAAAAGATGAGGGAGCAGGAGGAGGAAACATTTCTTCATGCCTTTTTCTCTGAGCTTGCAAGAGAGCATTGTGTGCAATGGCTTCCAAATCAACAAAAGGCACAATGCTCCTTTCTTCATTTAAGGAAGCCTGCATGAATGGTGAAGTGGAGATAGCTGCCACTAATCTTTCTACTTGCTCATATTCTTGCTGGGACAGGATTGACTCTTGAGCATCTACTGGAATGGGGTCATGAGAGCTTGAATCATGAGGGCCTTCTTCTTCCATACCATAGTCCAAGGGAGGACCAGGACTTGGTGTGCTCAATGTGCCAGCAACCTCAGTATCATCTATAGCATCATCAGGCTCAGGAGAGGCTAGCACAAAGGGACTTGGAGGCTCAAGAGTTGGAGACTTAGCAGGCTTAGAGAATCCTGGCTGAGGTGGAGCTGATGTGATAGGAATGGCATTTTGAATGTCTTCTTATGCATCAGCAACCACTTTCATGTTCTTGGCTAACTGGTGGATCTGATCTTGTAGATGAGCAAACTTGGCATTTTGCTCATCCCTGATGCTGAGTATGAGTGTCAACAAACTGTCATACAACTCAGTGATCTTGGTTGGCTTGCCGGAGGGAGTAGATGAAATGTGAGCAGGCGGAGATGGAGATGGGATAGGCTGAGAAGGCTGAGGTGTGGGTCTTGCAGGAGCCACAGAGGTACCTTCTTGCTGTAGGAGGCATCTTCATCAAAGAAGAGATCTTCAGATTTTCTTGCTCCCTCCTAATCCATCTTCCATCTTTTCTCTCAATCCCCATTCCTTGTAGCTCCTCTTCCTTGAAAATCTCAGTAGGCTTCCCTTTCCCCTTTTCAAGGTGCTAAATTCTAGCATATTGTAGAATCTTGGAAATGATTGCTGCATAGGGGAGTGTAGAGTCTTTTCTCTAATCCCTTACCTTGATCATGCGTTGGAGAATGATATGTCCCAGGTTAATAAGCTTCCCACACATGATTGCTGTCATTACATGTGCCTCTGCCCTATGATCAGATTAAAGCTACGTCCTTTGTTGAAGATAATCCTTGACACTATGCAGTATAGGATTCTCACTTGAGCACTGAGGTCAGTGGGCTTCAGGAAACTTATGGGTGGCCTATTCTCCTTTCTTCTAAACAAAGTGTTCAGGATTGTGCTCTCCTTGTAGTTTAGGAATGGTCTACCTTCTTTATCAGCAGTCTTTTCCTCATCCATATACCTAGAAGCAGTGATGTCAATCTTAAGGCCATCTTGCCCTGGGATTTCCAATACTTCATTAAAAGTTTCATCTGTGAGCCAGATGGTCCTTGATCTCGATTGACCTCCTACTTCTTCTTCTTGCTGTTGTACTTCAGGGAGACATACCATGTCTTAGCCACTTTATCATCATACCTCTCCAGTATCTCTAACAGATTCTTATATCTCAGCATCCATAGTCTAGTATCAAAATTGTTAGAGAATAAGAAATCTTCCATGTTCACACAATGAGACTTGATTACCTTTTTACTCACAAACTTGATCGAGTATTCCTCCTGAATCTGAGGAGTGCTCCATAATGGCATTGTTGTGAGTTGGTATTCTCTAGATTCAGTAGTGGAGGAGGAAGTGGAAGCAACAGTAGTAGCAGCAGGAACAGGAACCGAAGGCTCTGTTTTCTTTCGTGAAGAAGGTTCAGCTTTCTTTGATTCAGCCTTTAGAGTTGTTTTCTATCATTTGGAGGGAGTTACCTTGCTTGATTCGGCTTTTCTCTTCAGTTTTTTATCCTCCTTTGAGGCATATTAGGATTTGACCGTTCTCTTTGGTTGTACCTCTCTCTTTCCAACTTCTAGATTCTTTACTCTTGTGTAACACCCCAAACCCTTACACCTCCATACATAACCGAAAACTTCAAAATTCTGTCAAACACAACCTTGACATCTCAAAACAACTCTCTAATGCCTCAAAATAGTGGAAACGACCTTAAAACCACCAAAAACTGGGCTGGGGCCGCGGCCGCTACAGTACTACCACGACACAGGCCTCCCCTATTGTTCCATCGCTTTTGGATTCACTGGCGCAGCGGCCTGAACTCTGGCGCCACGGCGCCCCATGCTAATATGCCATATCAGCAATTTCCAACTTTCTGGGTGAACTTCCGACGCGCATAACTTTATGCTTTGACCTCCGATTGACTTGATTCCAGCTCCTACAAGTTAATCTAGTCCCTATCTATCCAAAGACACCACCTTACCTCAATCCAACACCGTATGGAGATTCTAGACCCTTAACACCGTTTTGGCCACTTAATAACCAAAACTCACCACTAATAACCTCCAATTGCCACCGAAGGCAAAAAGGACACTCACAGACCAATCATACAGGTCCAAAATCTCTAAACTAACTTATCCAAAGAGGCTTCACCTCAAAGAAACCACTCCTCTGAGATTTGACCTCTTGGAACCCAACTTGACCAAATAGGCTACAAGCCCTTAAACAAACCAGCAGGGCCCCAAAACCACTCTAAGCTCACCAACACTAACATACAAACTTCTCAACATCCAAAACCATGCAACCATACATACCACATACACGAACATACATACATTCATAACCAGTCTCAACCATATCATTTATCCATTACAAACCATTCTATCCTACTAGGCACAAGATACGTTATCCAAAAATACACACACTACATAGACCATTATCACGTACACAGCTACTCCAGCCTCTTCTCCGGACTAGTGCCAGAATCGTCACCTGAAAGGTTAGTTTATGGGAGAGGGGGTAAGACAATGTCTCAGTAACTGGGAACAATCACACACACAATATATATATTCCATACAACTCATGAATGTAATGTGCAATGAATGATATGCATGTCTCCCTCGCACACAACTAGAACCACGGGCTATCGTCATGATAGGACATTTCGTATAGGTAACTTCCTTCCAACAATCGGTGAAGATTGATTCTGGGGCATCACCAAGCTCACCTCCCATTAGTGTACCAAGCCAAAGGTAACACTAATGTTCAGACCGTGGCTCTCCTTCCCTTTTCCTGCCACAAATTGGTAGCGATTTAGGGAAGGTGCAATCCACTGTGCACCTTTCCCTTCTGGCCATCGGAGGTGATTTAGCCGCAGGAATCCCATCCTTATCCTCCCTAACATATATAATCCATCCTTATCCTCCCTAACATATATCATCATATCATATCGTTATCATATCATCACCACCCAATCCACCATATATACTGCAATCTCACGATGCCATATGGTGATGCTCAAGTATCATCATATAATGATCATCATTATCATATCACAATGTCATGTATGCATCATGCTATGTCATGCCAATAACATCATCGTAATCATCATCATCATAATAATCATCAAATCCTCATTTAGCTATCATCTAGCTGTATGCATATCACGATATATATAGAAAATAGTACACACAATCACATCAATATTGTGGTATGATAGAAACATGCATATATATATATGCATAGATATACATACCAATATACAATACAATACAAATAAACAAATACCCGGTTACCTCAATTGTCGTTACCACATGCACATGAGTTCCACAAGCTTCCTTGAACTGTCCAATACATGTGAACCCCTCTTGATTAGCCAATAACCTTTACAATATCACAATTCTTCCATTAACCCAATTACCAATAAAACAAACATCACAATTCAACTACATTAACCTAACCTAAGGTTCCAACCCCCTTTTCATGCATCAATAAGCTTTTAGGGATCACTCAAACACCACACAACCTTATACACTTTAGATTCCCAAGAGCCCTAACCGAAAACAACCTAGGGTTAAGCTCAAATCATACATACACCCTTCAAAACTCATATCCAAGCAACAAGAATACCAAAACACACTTCCTTAACCTCAAATCATCCATTTCGATTGGTGGATTTTGGCCAAAACCGAAGATCCAACCTAATAACCGAAAATCCCAAAATCTTAACTAAAGAAAATGGAGAGGAAGGAGTAGAGAATACTTACCAACTTGAATCTAAGCTCTTGAGATCTGAAAATCACCCCTAGACGCCGGAAACCTCAAACCCTAGCTGAGCTCCTCGTGGTCTCCCTCAGTTTCCTCCATTTCTTTCTTTTCCATTCGTCCAAAATGATCCGGATTTAAACAAATTTCCCAACTCTCACCGCGGCTCTAGAAAACCTCGCCATGGCTTCACCAAGTTCTTCTAGAATAATGCCACTAGAAGGGTTCTCACCATGACGGCCTTGCTTCTTGCCGCGGTGTGGAGCTCTCCTAGATTTCACTTGAGCCTTCCTCCGTCCTATTTCCTTCGGTCCAGAACACAATGCCAAGAAAAATAACATGCGGAGTGTTACATCTTACTATTTACGTGGATGAATATTTCAGAATGAAGCTAAAAATGGGTTTATAGGATGCGAAAAGGAGTTTAAACAATGGGAAATGATGATTTACGGTCAGAATTGAAGAACATTGAAGAGAGAATTTGAACAGACTCAGAGAAGATATGAATAGGGTTGCATCTGTTCAGTGGAAAACCATTGGTTTTAATATGTGTAACTGCAGGATAGACAAATTTTGTGGGATCAAAATTTGAACTTCGAGCTGTTAAAAGTTAAACCATTCAGCAAAGCTTACTGACAAAAAAAATTTTTTTCTAAAAATTCAACTGACAGAGGCTTGGTCCAAGCAGCACAGGATGAACAGATAAACTTTGTTCCAACAAAGTTCAAATTTTGAAGAACTTGCATCAAGTAATAATCAATGCAACAAACAACAGACGAATTATGCTTATAGAAATTCATCTTTCAGAGATTTAATATTGTGAGCATGTTTCAACAGACGAATTTTGAATCAGAAATTTGAATTTCTATACTTTGTAAAGGTTTTCCAACATGCGTATGTTAAGAAATAGACATTTGTATAATCATCATGTTGGACAAAGATAACATTAAAACTTTTATTTTTGAAAATTCAAACTTTCAAAGACCAACAGACAAATTTTGAGGGACCGCCGAGAACTGTTACAATGTAAACCAAGCTGAAGTTTGTCTGATGGGCATCTAAATTCGAATGTGAGCACGCTGACTTGTTCAAAAACACAATTTATCAAGGAAATTCATCTAACACACAACTAAAATACAAATTTCAATCTTTAAAAACTTACATAATGGATCCAGAACTCAAATTTCTTGCTGTCTCTTTCACCTTTTGACTGTTCTATTCTGATTTGCTCCATTTTTCAGATCTATTGTCATTTAAACTCATGAGGAGCACCTGCAACTTACATTAAACTTGCTCTGATGGTTAGAATTAAATCAATGTCAGAAATTTACTTACAGTTCATTGAGATTTACCATACCCAATTCTCTCCTGATTTTACTATGCCTATCCTCTGACACAGGCTTTGTTAAGATGTCAGCAACTTAATCTTCTGTTGGGATGTATTATAATATGATTTCTCCTTTAAGAACATGATCTCTTATGAAGTGGTGCTTAACTTCAATATGCTTTGTCCTTGAATGCATGACAGGATTCTTTATGATGTTAATGGCACTTTGATTGTCACATATTATCGATATTTCCTTCATCTTAATCTCAAGATCTTCAAGTTGTTGTTTCATCTAGATGATTTGGGCCCAACAGCTTCCAATAGCAATATATTTAGCTTTTGTCGTGGATAAGGCTACACTGTTTTGCTTCTTACTAAACCACGAGACCAAGGTTCCTCCAAGAAACTGACATGTTCCACTTGTGCATTTTCTGTCAGTTTTGGATCCTGCAAAGTCAGCATCAGTGTATCCTTTGAGATCTTCTCCATTGCCCTTTGGTCTACATAAACTTCTTCCATGATATATCCATTAAGAAAAGCACTCTTCACATCCATTTGATATAACATAATATTTTTCATGCATGCATATGCTAACATAATTCTAATTGCTTCTAATCTAGCCACTAGAGCAAAGGTTTCCTCAAAATCAATTCCTTCTTCTTGATTATATCCTTTGGCAACCAGTCTAGCTTTATTTCTGATTATTAATCCAAATTCATCAAGCTTATTTCTAAAAACCCATTTAGTGCCAATAACAGGATGATTTTTGGCTCTGGGCACTAAATCCCAAACTTGATTTCTTTCAAACTGATTCAACTTATCTTACATAGCTAAAATCCAGTATTCATTAGTTAAGACTTCTTTAGTACATTTAGGTTCAATTTGAGAAATAAAAGCACAGTTTATCATTTGATCCCTTAACTGTTTTCTGGTTTTAACTTTCTCTTGAACATCCCCTATCACTTGATCAATAGGATAATTATTTTGATATCTCTAAGCTCTAGGAAGTTCTTAAGACATTTCTTCATTGTTTTCATTCTCAAAATCTTTCTCCTGAATATCTTCCTCTATATCAACAGATTCAAATACTTTTGGAGGTTCAATTTTATCTTCATAAGAAAGATGTAAGTTTTTAAAGTTTGAAATAAGCTAATAACCCTCCCAATGCACTGACCAAAACAACCACTAAGCACAATAGAAATGTGGTCCAATATTAGCACAGCTCATACCCTATTCAAGAGAAGGATTATCATTTTTTCAGTATTTTTTTATAGGGAGGTAGCTCAGAACTTATTGACTACATCACAAAGCCTAAGATGAGCCATATAAGAAAAATCGTAGAAGTTAGACTTGTGACCAGTGTGGCTTATTTAGTTTTTATTGTTTTATAGTTGATTTACCCTTGATGAAATTTTATATACTCATAAAAGAGTGTCTAATACGTTAAATGTAAAAATATTTTATCAAAGGCTTTTTTTAAAACCTAATTAATGAAATAAAAAACATGTGCAAGGTCTTATATTAAGCAACGTATAAAGTTTCTAGAATAGTTATTCTAATAAGGACCGGATGAACTATATTAATTTAAAAATGATGAAGTACATCAACAATCAATCAATCAATCAGTTATCTAAAAATAAAAGTAAAATCACTTCCCACTGTTCAAAGAACTATAGCATGGGCCCACATCTAATCTAATCCCATTTTTCTTTTCATTTTTTTTTTGGTGGGGTCCACTGTCACATGTTCTGCTTTGCAACTTTTTTTTTAGACTTTTTCTTTTTCTTTTATTTTTTTTATATCCCACTTGTCATATTAAGTATGTGTTTACATTAAATTTTACATAATTGATTATAAATATAATTAATTTTGTAAAATATATTTTAGTATAGTTAGTTTTTTTAAAAAAGTAATTTATATTTGGATATTTCTACTTCATAATTGATTTTGAAAATTTTGGATGAATTATTTTTGGATGGATAAATAAAAATTTTAAATGAACAGCCCCTTGAAGTGATTACTAAGACTAATAAGTAAAATTTTTTTTTATTTTTGTAGATAAGTGATTTTTAGCTATAAGCACTTATTGGGTCAGACTCATATGTTTGACAACACCCCACTCTAAGCACTTATGAACTACAATAAGCACTTGTCATGTTCTATAAATGCTATCTTGATAGGATCTAATTTTATACTAATTCTTTACATATTAATCCTTTAATATCCCAAAATTTCACTGGATACTAGGTGATAAAAGAGGACATAAGTGATGATAACATAAAATATGTAAGAAATTCATGAAAACAAATAGATATTGTTTTGCGTGAAATAGGGTAAAGAGATTATTTTTTCCCGGTTGGACGGAGAAATGTAAAAATTATATTTTTTCCTCTAAAAAAATATAAAAATGACATCCATGTCCCAAAAGTATTAAAATTTACGTGGGGAAGAAATAGAAAAGAGTTGGGAAAAATTACACCTAAGACCCAAAAGTTTTAAAAATTATAATTTAACCCCGAATTAAGGGTAATTTTGTAAATAAGCAAAGTTATTGTCACAATGAAGCCCTCGATGAGAGAAGTCTAATGGTATATGGCACTGAGAGTTAATGTTCAAGAATAAAGAAATAATAAGTGTCGAGTGTTCAAAAGTAATAGTAAATTGATGAAGTAAACCGTGGGCCCTACCGATAGTTAAAAAGAAATCAAGTCAGGATATGGGCTACACACAGATACCATTTGGGACAAGATAATTATGGAAATATAAAAATAAAATAAGAATAGTCCTGTATCCCAAAAATGTTAAATTAGTATAAAGACGGTTTTATCAGTACGGTTAAAAAGTACCCAGATTGAGGTATATTGGGATCAAGAAAATTGGGCAATTTTTGGACACCACAAGCTCTCCCATGCATGACTTCCTGCAGCCATGTGACACAAAGCAATATTATATTATTTTTGGAATACTTCTTCAAGAAGTATGTAAAAGAAAAAAAAAGATAATTAAGGGTTACCAAAAGTAACCATGATTAGCTGCATCATTAGCTACTTAATTAACCATTTAAACCCTTCTCTTTCCTCACCATTCACGCATGACCAGAAGGCAAAACAAACAAGAAAAAAAGGCAAGAAAGGAAAGGGAAAAGGAGGAAGAAAAGGAAGAGGAACCAAGGGAAAATCAAAGCACAAATTGGTAAGCTTGCCTACTACTACTCTAAGCTTACTATCTATAGTTTTCAAAGCATGATTTATGTTTTAGTTTGCTTCCTTTCTTTCTTAGGGTTTCAGCCAAAAATGTGATTTAGCAATAGGAATGAGTTTTGAACCATTAGACTTAAGGGAAAGCTTAGATTATCCACTAGAAGTATGAATCCATCGATGGTTTCAATATTTCCAAATCGCAAGACATAATGTTCTCTGCAACACTAGAATATCTTTCTTCCATTTCTGAAAAGTGAACGAAGAGCCGCCCTTTCCCCTTCTCATAATATTCTCAAACTTGCTCAAGAATCAAATCAAGCTGAGAGATGCTTGGGAAAAGGATGTTCAGCCTACTTAGTTTTCTTTTCAGTCAACGTGGAAGTTGATGAAGGGACTGGAAAGATACCAGTGGTAAAGGAATTTCCAGAAGTATTTCCAAAGGACTTTAAAGATTTACCACCAGAAAGAGAGGTTAAATTTACCATAGACTTAGTACTAGGAATGGGCCCGATATCCAAAGCACCATGTAGAATGGAGAGGTTGAATTTGCCATAGACTTAGCACCAGGAACAGGCTCAATATGCAAAGCACCATGTAGAATGGTCCCACCTGAGTTAGTAGAATTAAAGAAGCAAATTGAGGAGTTATTGAAAAAGGATTTATTAGACCCAGCATTTCTTCATGGGGTGCTCGAGTATTATTTGTAAAGAAGAAAGATGGGAGCCTCCGATTATGTATTGATTATAGGGAACTGAACAAGGTAACAATAAAGAATAAATATCCCTTACCTAGAATTGATGATCTATTAGATCAGTTGACTGGTGCCACTATGTTTTCAAAAATTGACTTACGATCAGGGTATCATCAATTATGGGTAAAGGCAGAAGATGTTCCCCAAACTACTTTTAGAATTCATTATGGGCACTATGAATTTTTAGTGATGTCATTTGGTCTAACAAATGCTCTAGCAAATTTTATGGACTACATGAATAGGATTTTCTGGCCATACTTAGATAAATTTGTTGTGATCTTTATCAATGATATATTAGTGTACTCTAAGTCTTTAGAGAAGCACGAAATGCATTTGAGAAAAATTTTAATAGTTTTAAAAGAAAGAAAGCTGTATGCTAAATTAAGTAAGTGTGAGTTTTGGCTCACAGAGGTATAGTTCTTAGGGCACGTCATCTCTAAGGATGAGATTGCAGTAGACCCGAGTAAAGTAGATGCTGTCCTAAAGTGGGAGCAACCCAAGACTATAATTGAGATAAGAAGTTTTCTTGATTTGGCTGGTTATTACAGATGTTTCATATAAGACTTTTCTCAAATTGCATTGCCACTTACAAAACTAACTCGAAAAGACAAACCTTTTGTGTGGGATAAGAATTGCGAAAATAGTTTTCACGAACTAAAGCACAGGTTAACTACTCCACTTGTATTAACTATACCTAATCCCAAAGAACCTTTTGTCCTTTATACAGATGTAAGTAAGCACGGATTGGGTTGTGTACTAATGCAGGAAGGTAGAGTGGTAGCTTATGCTTCTAGACAATTAAAACCACATGAAGAAAACTATCCCACTCATGATTTAGAACTTGCGGCTATAGTGCATGCTTTCAAGATCTCGAGACACCATCTTTATGGTGGAATAGTAGAACTATTTTGTGACCACAAGAGGATCAAATATTTAAAAGATTAGATAGAATTAAATGCGAGGCAAAGAAGATGGATAGAGTTGTTAAAAGATTATGACCATTATATTAAATACCATCCAGGAAAGGCTAATGTAGTGGCTGATGCATTAAGCAAAATAACTATTCACGTAGCCTACATGATGATTTGTGAAATGAAAATGCTGGAGGATTACAAAAACATGCATTTATTTTTGAAGTTGCATGAGACCAGAATTGGTAATGAATTTTTAAATGATTTGTTAAAAGTCCATCAAGAGGATGAGTTCGTAAAGTTAGTTAAAGAAAAGCAAAGGAATAGAGAGACGCAGGGATTTAATGTATCAAAAAATGGCTTAATGAGATTTGAAAAGAGATTTTATGTACCACCAGTAGCAGAGATAAGAGAAAAGGTTTTGGCAAAGGCACATCAGAGTAAATATACCATTCATCCAGGTATTACAAAAATGTATCATGATTTAAAGAAATTATTTTGATGGCCGAGTATGAAAAGGGATATTACTCAGCATGTGTCTAGATACCTGGTATGTCAAAAAGTAAAAATAGAGCACCAGAAGCCTACTAGATTGTTACATCCATTAGAGATCCCAAAATGGAAATGGGACAGTATTTCAATGAATTTCATAATGGGATTACCTAGAACTTCATTTGGATATGATGCAATCTGGGTAATTGTGGACAGGGTAACGAAGTAAATACACTTCTTAGCTATGAGGTCAATATATTCACTGGATAGATTGACACAACTGTATGTAAAAGAGATAGCAAGATTACATGGAGTGCCAAGTAGTATTATATCAAACCGAGATCCAAGATTCACTTCAAATTTCTGGAAATCATTATAGCAAGCCCTAGCTACTAAACTAAGATTCAGTACAGCATATCATCCTCAGACTGATGGACAGACTAAAAGAACAATTCAGACGTTAGAGGATATGTTAAGGGCTTGTGTGTTAGAGATGAAAGGAAACTGGGATATATACTTAAGTGCCTTTGGTAGAATTCGCCTATAACAATAGTTATCATTCCAGTGTACAGATGGCACCTTATGAAGCATTGTATTGTAGGAAGTGCAAGTCCCCACTTTGTTGGACAAAATTGAGTGAAAGGCAATTGATAGGTCCGGAGATCGTAGACCAAACTTCCAGACATATTGAAATGATAAAGAAAAAGTTATTAACGGCTCAAAGTAGACAAAAGAGTTATGTAGATCAAAGAAGGAAGCTGTTGGAATTTGAAGTAGGAGACCATGTATTTCTTGAAGTGTCTCCTACAACTGGAGTTGGTCGGTCTCTCAAAACGAAAAAGCTTAGTCCCAAGTATATTGGACCTTTCAAAATCCTTTCAAAAGCTGGACATGTAGCTTACCAGTTAGCCCTACCACCAAATCTATGCCAAATTCACAGTGTCTTCCATGTCTCCCAATTAAAGAAATATCAGCCATACCCATCACATATTATAGAATATGAATGTATTGAGCTACAAGATAATCTTTGCTTTAATGTATTACCTGAAAGAATAGTAGATTATCGAGTCAAACAGTTGAGGAACAAAGACATTCCTCCAATGAAGGTGGTTTGGAAAGGCTTATCTACAGAAGAAGCAACCTGGGAGATGGAGTCACACATGCGGCCAAAGTATCCAACACTGTTTGCATAAGGTATGTTTTAAATTTCGAGGATGAAATTTAATTTAAGTGGGATAGAAATGTAATATCACAAACTTTCACTGGATACTAGGTAATAAAAGAGGATATAAGTGATGATAACACAAAAATGTGTAAGAAATTCACGAAAACGGATAGACACTATTTTGTGTAAAATAGGGTAAAGTGATCATTTTTCCTCGATTGGATGGAGAAATATAAAAATTATATTTTTGCCTCTAAAGAAATATAAAAATGACATCCATGTTCCAAAAGAATTAAAATTTACGTGGGAAAGAAATAGAAAAGACTTGAGAAAAATTATACCTAATGACCCAAAAGTTTTAGAAATTTAACCTCAAGTCCAGCGCAATTTTGTAAATATGCAAAATTGCTGTTAAAACGAAGCCTTCAACAAGAGAAAACCAATGGTATATGTCACTACGGGTTAATGTTCAAGAATAAAGAAATAATCAGTGCCGACTGTCCAAAAGTAATAATAAAATGATAAAGTAAACCGTGGGCCCTACCAATGGTTAAAAACAATTTTGGTCAAGATATAGGCTATACACAGATACCATTTGGGACATGATAATTATGGAAATACAAAAATAAAACTAGAATAGTCTTGTATCCCAAAAATGTTAAATAAGTACAAAGACGGTTTTATCGATACAGTTAAAAAGTACCCAGATTGAGGTATATCTGAATCAGGAAAATTGGGCAATTTTTGGACACCTCCAGCTTTCCCACGCGTGACTTCTTGCAGCCATATGACACAAAGAAATATTATATTATTTTTGGAATACATCTTGAAAATGTATGTAAAAGAAAAAAAAAGGTAATTAAGGGTTAGCAAAAGTAACCATGATTAACTGCATCATTAGCTACTTAATTAACCATTTAAACCCTTCTCTTTCCTCATCATTCACGAGTGACCAGAAGCCAAAACAAACCAGAAAAAAAATGCAAGAACAGGAAGGGTAAAAGGAGGAAGAAAAGGAAGAGGAACCAAGGGAGAATCAAAGCACAAATTGGTAAGCTTGCCTACTACTACCCTAAGTATACTATCTACAGTTTTCTAAGCATGATTTATGATTTTGTTGGCTTCCTTTCTATCTTAGGGTTTCAGCCAAAAATGTGATTTAGCAATAGGAATGAGTTTTCAACCATTAGACTTAAGGGAAAGCTTAGATTATCCACGAGAAGCATGAATCCATGGATGGTTTGAAGTGATCTAAAGGAAATTTTTTTCAAACATTTTGAGACAATTTTGGCCAGAACAGGGGGAGTATATAGAGTTGTAATTGCATGATTTTGAACTCAAAAATGGAATCTCGGTCCAAAACCTTAAGAATAAGTGTGTTGTACAAAGAAATATCAAAGGAAAGCTAAGTGAAAAATTTAGGTTTTAGTGTTATGGTATTGTATAATTCCAAAAAACTAATGGCTAAATTGTTTCAATGATGATATGATTAGGTTCAAGGAAGTGTGAAGAGGCTCAAGAAGTGGCATACCGAGTTTGGAGAGTAAGGGAGCATCATAAGGTTGTTAATTTCCCATACTAGCATTATGTTATCATAGTTGTTTTCAATGTGCTTTATGCCTTGTCATATGATTGCAATAATATTTTGAGATGATTTATATGTATTGGCTGAGTTGATGGAGGGGCATTAAGACCCCGGGATATCCATTTTTCAAAATGAAACTTTGCCGAAAATTTTATGAATTCATATGATGCAAATGTGTCAATGTATTCAAAATGTGTTATCTTGATGTTTTCATGCTTAATGTTATGATGTGATGGAATGTTGGGTGTTAAATACTGAGATTCTTTGAATCTCACCCTCTCAAATATTAACCATGAATAGGTAGCAACAATGGCATGACCACCAAGGGAGAGAAAGGAAAGGAGAAAGAATTTGGCCATTAACTTGATAATTCTAGCAATGGCCATGAGTTTTGCCCTTTTGTATAAATTTGTAAATGTGATGTTAAGTATGTTTCTTCAAGTTTTTATGATGCCTTAGGTCTTAGCTAAAGTATGGTATAGCATGGAAATAATGTATGGCCATGTAAATATTTTATGGCTTTTGTGTGGCAAAGTAGTAAGATATAAATGGTCATTTTGACCTATGTAGAGTAAACATGCCACTATTTGAACTTTTAATGCATCAAGTATGAATGATTATATGGTTTAAAAGTAGACAGGAAGAGCTCTCCAATGGTCCAAAGAACACTCAGATTGGATGTGTGTGCAATATTTGGCGGATTTTTATGTTTAATCCCAATTAAAATAATCATTTTTACAGTTTTCGTATAAATTGTGAAAATTCATGAAGTTTCTTGTATAGATCAGTACTATCATTGCTCTGACTTATATTTTTCCCATGTAGACAAAGTTAGAAGCTATACTTAGAGACTTGAATCACATGCATACGATTTTTATTGATTTAGTTAGAATTTTTCAATTTTTAATCGGAATAAATAAATTCGATTAAATGAATAGTGCCCAAAGTTGGAAAAATTTATTAAGACATTTTTTGTGATTCAAGATCCTAATATGATACAAATAGACTTTGGAAGGATTAAATACATGGGAAATGGGTCCATAAGAGAGGTGTTACAAATCCCTCTCTTATAATGTTGAATTTTAAACTTTAAATTTCCCTCTTTTAATATTTGTCTCAATAGAAGGGAAAAAAGTGAATGCCTATTATTGTAAAGAAAAAAAAAAGTATTATCTATTATTATATCCCATATCTTGTGGCCCTAGGATGGGATTTTTCCCTCCACCAATTCTCTTCCTCTCAAAATTTGGGACAATACAATGTGCAAAACTTACAATTGAATTCAAATTTGAAAACTCAACATTGCACATATCCGCTCCCTCATAAAGAATATCCACTCCCTCTCACAAAAGCAAAAGTCAGGGATCCCTCCTCTCTCATCATCTCCTTTCTTTTCTTTTATGGGAAGCCAATCCACGGGGAGAGAACTAAAAGAAGAAGGTAGAGCAACAGCCGAAGAACAAGCAAAAACACTACAATTAGAAGTTGAAACTCTTTTCTCCTTCCACTAAACCCACTCAAAACTTCTTTGGTAAGCATTCAAAAACCCTCAACTATTATTTTCATTCTTCTTCCCCATTTTTTACTTTTTATTTTTACATTTGTTACACGCTTATTCTTTAATTCCATTCTTAGGGTTCTTGCTTCCGAATAAACTTGTCTGATTCTTTGATAAATGGGGAGTAAAGGATGATAAGAGAAATAAAGTGATTAATAGAGGTCTTATGAAGCATTTGCCTAATCAATGATGCATCAATTATGATAATATGGTATTTCCCTACACCTCTTCTGTACAAGGTAGTAAGTAGCTAGATCTGGTGAAGCCACCTGCTTAGCTCTGGTGGACAAGATTGAAGAAGTGGAGGATCACATACTAGCATAACCATGTTATCATCACTCTGCTGGCTGCCTTAGAATAGCACCCCAAGGGACTCTGGATGTTCATGAGATGCTATTCAAGACCGTTGATTGTTTGACAAATGGGGGAGTCTGGAATTTTCTCCCATATGCACATGGTCCTTTGCAGAAAACCCCTATCTCCTACTCTTCAATCGTGAGGTAACCCCTAGCTTGGCTTCCAACAACCTTATCGCTGCTTGTCTTTAGCCTAATCATTTAGCTTCTCCCGTCATATGATGTCTTCCTTCGTTTACTTTTTCCTTCATTTTTTTTTCATCAGGTAATAAGAATTAGTGGCAAGTCAAGTATTATTTCTCTTACTTTTTAGGTAAAAATCCAAGATGCTGTTGTTGTATCTGATTTAGAGTGTAGCATTTTGTGCCTTTGATTATATGAACCCATGCTTGGACCTTAGTAAAATGACTAGAGCAATATGACATTGATGATGTTCTATTATTTAATATATATATAATCTAGCACATGAAAAGCAAGCATATGTTTTTTTAACTAGCACATAAAGTTTGCTCCACAATAGCCATGTAAGGTGTACTAATATATTTTTAGAATTATCTAATTCATTCATCCCTACTAGGGTCTTGTAGAATCACTATCCCAAAACTAGTCACAAATTACTTGCAAACTAAACCTTAAATTATCGATTGTCAAAAATCATGCTCTATTTCTTTTCTAACTTGCTATATCATCCTTTTTTCAAGTTGGCCTTTAAGTGCTTATACCATTAAAACACTTTACTTGGGAAGGTATGCGTATTATGCTTTTATTAAATGCTAGTTAGATTTATTATTGGCTTAGGTAACAACTTGAATTAGCTTGATAAAAATGAGTTTTAAGCATGTTCTACTTTGTGCTATTTGGCACATTTCCTTCTATTTACAACCTGAAGTTGCACTCTTGATGCTTATGACATATCTTTCATACATGATTGCTAAGGCACCTTAACATCATTTATAGAATGCCATTATAAAATTGTTTTTGAAAAGAAAATGCAGTGTGAAATGTCAAGAATACATTAAAATGCCTTGTGCATACTCTAATAATATCTTACCTTTATCATGACCTTACATAGGGAGGCTCTAAAATGAATTGAATTTATACATGTAAGTTATTGTACTTTTGCTATTTATAACTTAGCTTTTGGGTTTCTAGGTATTCTATGTTTCTTTATTGCATGTCTTCAACATAATTGATCAATTATTTTGAATGTGTTATTGTTATTAAACTTTTTTGTATGCTTTGTTGGTTGTGATTTAAAAGTGTTCTCCACTTTCATTTGATTTAGTTTCATTGACTTATTTTTGTGGATCATTGTTAGTCACTTCCTTCTATTAGTTGCAATATCTAACAATAGAAAAATTGATGAAGTTGCATTTCAAAAACCTCAGTTTGTAGACTTTAAATTCAGAGATACTTATCTAATGTATGGAGACCTATATGATGCATGGAGGCTTGCACACTTTCAATTTTATTTGTTTCTTAAACTTTTTTTTATTAACAATATGAATTATTTGATTTTTTGGTAGATGATTTTATGTTGTTGAACTTTTGTCTATTTTTGTTTGTTTCTTTTCAGTGAGAAGTGCAAGAATTTCAGTTCAAATCATACAACTACAATACATGTTCATATATCTTACTAGATTTAGAATAGCAACCATATAAGTAAATTTATCTTCCAAGTAGGTTTTCCTCTAAATTTACATATAATTTTCATGTGATTATTAGCTTGATTAGTGTTAGTTTTTTTGTGTATTTCAATTAACTATTAAAGTATGGAATTTTTAGACTTGGGTTTATACGGATTAATAATTTCAAATAACGTCCTTTTCTTCAGTCAATATATCACTGAAAATGGCCCACCATTGGTATGTATTCAGTACTCAAGACTTATATTTTGTTTTTCTTTGTATGTGTTAGTTTAATCATAGCCAGTTTAGTTGAAGCTAACTTCAAAGATTCATGATTAGTTCTTTGCTTATTCATTCTTTCATTTGATCCAACTAGATGGTTCTCAGCATTTACTATTTAGAGTTTACAATTAGGTTGACATAACATGGTGAAATGTTATGAGGGCTAACATGTTAATTCATATGGTTTTGATGATTCTAAACAACAATGAGCTTGGAAATCCAATATCAAAGGAACACAAGTAATATGAAGAAGCAAGTTTGAGTTTCTTGAAGATTGAAGAGTTGTTTCACATATTTTTAGGAATTCATTTGCAAAGGAAGGTAGTTAAGCTTTGAAATTTACTTCAGCCAATAGTAAATGAGATATCTATTTGAATGATTAATGATTAACTCATTCTTTCAAAATGATTTTCATGAAAAGAGCTACCCTATGAGGATGAAGTCTTAGTTTCAAAGATGTTTTTAAGTGTTCACTTTGTTTTCATGAAAATGTTTTAGCTTATGATGATAAAGTCTCAATTTCAAAGGTGTTTCTAAGTGTTCTCATCTTGTTTTCAAGAAAAAGGTTACCTTATGCACATAACCAGTGAAGGTTACAAGGATAAAGACTCAATCTCAAAGCTTTTCTAAGTGTCTCTTCTTTAATTTCATGAAAGGAGATTGATGTTATCCGCATAACATAGCAATTCAACATGTTCTCTAGACTGTCCAAGTGGTTATCCTGATAAGGTGGGCACCTTATTTGCATAAGAGAGTGAACAATAAAGGTCAATTGTACTGTACAGCCTGTTATTTGTATAACCTAGGGAGGTTATCCATATAACGTATGTTACAGAGCACTTGGACTCTTCTTTTTTAATAGGTTATCCGTATAATCTAGGGAGGTTATCCGTATAACCTATGTTTCAGTGCCCTTGGACTCTCCTCGGTTAAATAGGTTATCCACATAACCTATGTTACATAGCTCATGATCCTTCTTTAGCAAAATGGGTTGTCTGCATAACCTTGAGAGGTTATCCTGATAACCCAAGTTTTTACAAAAACTCAGTTTGAGAAAAACTTAACGTTATTCTAACAACTGAGTAGGTTTTTATGAAAATATTCTTAAACTAAAACTTTGTCATTCTAGATAAACGTTATCTGCATAATCTAGCCAAGTTATCTGCATAACGAAAGGTCTACGTTGAAAACAAGAGCCAACGGTCACCTATTATTCACATAACGTAATGAGGTTATCTACATAACCTTTGTCAAATGCATTTAATATGGTAGGTGAAGGGTTATTTTTCTGAGAGTAACGGCTAATCCTTATTTCTATCTAATAGTTTTACTTTAAAACTAAAAATAGGACCTTAGTTGAGTCGTTGAGTAATGAGGAAAAAATATAAATGCCAAAATGCTGCAGAATTGATTACTGATTCTTTCAAAGCTTACCTATGCTCTATTTAGCTCATTCATTATACTTAAATTTTCATATCCACTCTTTTGAAAGAGAGTTTTCATATCTTGACCTGTACATTTTTACATACTTATAGATAGCACTTAATATGAGGATACACTAAGAGATTTGCTTTTACTCTTGAGTGAGAAAAGTGGGAGTGTTTGTTCAACTCAAGGTTTACGTTGGGGTTGTACTGTGGTTTCTGTAATAACCCATTCAAATCTTGCAAGATATAATATAGAAATCTCAAGTGGTGGCTTGGGAATTGGATGTAGGTCAAGTGGAGTAGACCGAACCAGGATAAGTCTCTGTGTCCTCTTCACATTTACTTTGCAAGTGCTCTTTATATCTTATACTATGTTTTTCAGCAACTTCTATTATTGGTACTATATTTCACTTTTTGCAGAAAAATCTAAACTTCCCAATTCACTCCCCTCTTGGGAAGCCAGATGAACTAATAAGTGGTATCAGAGCCTGGACTCCCAGTTGGAGGATCTAACAATCTGGGAGATTACGTGGCTAGCTTTGGTCATGGCATCCTTCCAGATGGAAACAACACCAACAGACCTCTTAGCTTCAATGGAAAGCATTATGGATGCTGGAAGATAAGGGTGCAATTTTATCTTTAGTCCATTGACTTAGATATTTGGTTTGTCATCCAGAAGAAAAACCTCGTCTCAATGAAACTGCAAGATGATGAGAAGTACAGGGAGAAACCTGAAGAGGAATGGAACAAGGAGGATAAAAGAAGGGTCCTTCTCAACTCCAAAGCCAAGCACTGCCTAGTCAGTGCCCTCAACCAAGATGAATTTTACAGGGTGTCTCAATGTACAACAGCCAAAGATATGTGGGACACTCTAGAGAATGCTCATGAAGGAACAATCGGGGTGAGAGAAAATAAATTGAATTTGTGCATAGGAGAATATAAAAGCTTCAAGATGAAGAAGGGTGAAAATATCAAGGATCTACAGAAGAGATATACTTTCATTGTGAATCAGCTGAAAAGCCTTGAAAAGGAGTACAATCAATCTGGGAAAGTCAGAAAAATTCTTAAAGCCTTACCCATTATGTGGTAACCAAAAGTGATAGCAATAGAAGAAATTAGAGGGGAATCAATGACATATGTTACAGCCCTCTTTGGAAGTCTTGAAGAATGTGAGGGGAAGCTAAAGGCTCTTAAAGAATCTACATCTTATGATAAGAAAAAGAAAAGCCTAGCTCTCAAGGTAGAATCCGAAGATGATGATGATTTAGAAGAAGATGCTGAGCCAAATGAAGAGACGATGGCTATGCTTGTTAGAAGATTTCGTAAAATGTATGGAAAGAAGAAATTCAGAAGATTTGCAAAGAAAGATGGAGCTATCAGCGGCAAGAAAGAGAACAAAGATTCTATCATATGCTACGAATGCAAGAAACCTGGACATATCAAATAGGAATGCCCTTTGCCGAGCAAGAAACAAGGAAAGGACAAGAAGGCTGACAAAGGGAAAAAGAAGAAAGCCTTCATATCTTCCATCTGGAAAGATAGTTCAGATGAAGAAGCAGCAGCAGAAGATGATGAAAATGCCAATTTATGCCTAATAGCTCAAGAGATTGTAGAGAAGGAGAAGAATCAAGATCCAGATAGTGACAGTGATTCTGCGGTAAATAATTCTAAACCTTCCTATAATGAACTACATGATGCATTCAATGAACTGATGGCTGAATTTGTCAAAGTATCTAAAAAGTTGAGTCAAGCTAAAAAGAAAATATATAAGCTTGAAAGTGAACTCATACATCCTACATTGCTTCATAGTTTTCTTCTTTTTCCACCACCTTTATCTGTGTCTCATGCATTGAGTTGAGAGATAAGAATAGTTATCTGCACAAGACTCTAACTAAACTCACTAAAAGTAATGACATGTAGAAAGTGTTACTAGGAAATCAAGTTGTAAGTCAAAACAAAACTAGTCTAGGGTATGACACATGTGCTATCAAAGAGAAATTGAAAAACAAGAAACAGAGTCTTTACCTGAGAAACTTTATGCATGCTAATAACATTAAACCATCTCAGAACATAAAGTTATTTCCAGCCCCTAGAAATCAAAGGGACATATACCATCGTCATTATTTCAGGCATGCATCCATTTCCTCTAGCCCTTTCTCCACTTTCCACTTTCCACTTCTGTAACAAGAAGGGTCATATCTGTTGAATCAAGTGTTTTGATGATTCCAAACTAACCTTCAAGAGCTTGGAGAAAAGATATCAAAGGTGCACAAAAGATCTCAAGTTAAGAAATTCAAGAAAAACCAGCACAAGAATAGATGTAGAATCTCTAATAGTGTTTAAAATGAGTAAAACACTTTGAATTAGCAAAAAGATATTTTAAAACAATGATTCTATGTTAATTCATAGAATATTTGAAAAACACCCATCAACAGATGAAGTTTGAAAGGTTAATACTGATCTGTTGTTTTAAAAATTTGAACTTTAGCTTTGAAAATTCGAATTTCGAATTGAAAATGAGCAAGTCTGAAAAGACCCTTCTCTGACAAATGAAATTTGACTGCAAAAATTTGAACTTTGAAATAAGTCTAATAAGAGCTTTCTCTGACAGACGAACTTCAGCTTTTGAAAATTCGAATTTCTGACAAAACATAATTCATGAAAAATGAAAAAATTCGTCTGAAGATATGTTAAAGTTTATCTAAAAACAAAGTTTAAAAAGAGTTCCAAGATAGCCCACTAACAGATGAACTTTGATATTGAAAATTTGAATTTCAGAAACAAAGCTTGCAAGTCTATTACAACAATCTATTGTCATACGAATATTGGTATTTAGAAATTTGAATTTTGAACTAAGTCTGATAAGAGTTCTCTCTGACAGATGAACTTTGAATCTTAAAAATTTGAATTTCGAAAAGATGAACTATTGTGCCTCATTGAGCTGCCCATTGACAGACAAATTTTGGACATCAAAATTCGAACTTCGAAGGCATTGTAGCAATTTGGGACTACTGTTCACACTTTTAAGAAGAACTTTTTAACTTGAAAATTTGTATGTTCCAACACAGAAAAATTTCTCAATGATGAAAATTCAAACTTTGCTTTACAACAGACAAAATTTGAAATTTAACGTTGAAGTCTTTAGCTTTTGGTCTCTGCGAAATTCATCTATTGACCAACCAAAATTTGAACTTTGAATGTCAAAAGCATTAAATGTGGTTGGTGAATGGATAGTTTTTCAGAGTAACCATTGGGTTACTTCTCCAACGAATAGATTTTATCTCTAACATATAGTTAAGACCTAAATCTATAAATATAACATCATTTGAAGTTATGGGAAATGATTTTAACATTGTAAATAATGAAACTCTGTCAAATTCTCAACTCAAAGTCTTTTACTCTCATACTTCAGTCTTCTTCACTTAAACTTTCATATACACTCTAAATTAGAGAGTTCATTCTTGGTAATCAATCTTATCTTCATCTGGAAGAAAGATTTTCTTGTGAGAGAATATCACAAGAGATTTGGGAAGCACTTGGATAGAGTGCAGAAAGAGAACTTGTAAGCTCTAAGAACAGAGCATCAAAGTTGTACTGAGGCAATGGCAAGAAGCCCACTGAATTCTTGCAAGATAGTTGAAAATCTCAAGTATTTGCTTGGGGATTGGACATAGGTCAAGATAGAGAGATCGAACCAGGATAAACATCTGTTTCAATCCTTCTCCTTTACTGCTCTTACATTACTATTATATTGTACTCTGTTTTATAGTCATGTTTGCCTTCATTATATGCTTGACTTTTGTAGAAAATTTTAATCTTTCCAATTCACCCCCTTCTTGGGAAGTCAGCCATTGAATTTCTCGGACTGTTTGATCCTTTGTTTGGAAATCCGGGCTCTGATACCACTTATTAGATAAAGTATACTACCTAAGGGAAACAACACAAATAGACTACCTGGCTTTAATGAAGAACACTATGGATACTGGAAGATGAGAATGCAGATCTATCTCCAGTCTATTGATCTAGACATTTGGTCTGTCATCCAGAAGGGAGACTTTGTCCCAATGAAGCTACAGGATAGTGGAAAATACAAGGAGAAGCTACAGGACGAATGGAATGAGGAAGATAGGAAAAGAGTCTTGCTAAACTTTAAGGAAAAACACTGCCTGGTCAGTGAATTAAACTAAGATGAATTCTACATAGTGTCACAATATTCCATAGCCAAGGGTATGTGAGACACTTTAGAAATCGCTCATGAAGGAACCAGTGGAGTAAGAGAAAACAAACTGAACTCTTGCATTGGTGAATATGAAAGCTTTAGAATGATAGAAAGAGAAAGCAATCAAAGAGCTGCAAAAGAGATTCACCCTTATTGTGAATCAATTGAAGAGTCTTGACAAAGAATACACCCAGCCAAAGAAGGTGAGAAAAATCCTTAGAGCTCTTCCTCTGGAATGGCAACCCAAAGTGACAGTAATAGAGGAAGCCATAAGAGAATCAATGGCCTCAGTCACAGCCCTCTTCGGTAGTCTTGAAGAATATGAGGGAAAGTTGAAGGCTCTCAAGGAAGCAGGATATGATAGGAAAAAGAAAGGTCTTGCTCTGAAACCAGTGTTTTGAAACCCGGACCGGACCGGACGGTTGGACCGGTCAAACCGCTACTCGGAGACTACACCGGCTCGTTTTGAAGGTTTGAACTGTTTTCGTGGTTGAACCGGATCGAACCAGCGATTGAGCCGGAAACCGAAATGGTTCCATGAGAACTGGCCGGTTTTTTAATT
The DNA here is from genome assembly GCA_026686845.1 of Adenanthera pavonina. Taxonomy (NCBI): domain Eukaryota; kingdom Viridiplantae; phylum Streptophyta; class Magnoliopsida; order Fabales; family Fabaceae; genus Adenanthera; species Adenanthera pavonina. The sequence goes on from JAIVEN010000004.1 coordinate 19,775,177, forward strand.
ATGATTTTTTTATTTTATAAATTAATTAAATATTATTATTTTATAATATTAAAAATATTTTTAAAAAAAACCTTTTTTATTCCTATTAAATACTATTAATACTTCTTATTTTTATTATTTAAACATAATCTACATTTTTAGATATTAAAAAAAATTTATCCCCACTAAATATTATTAATATTCCTCATTTTCATTGCTTAAAAAAATCCCTTTTGGACATTAAATTAATGAAAAATGAAAATGACAAATAAGTTTATATTACCTTATGATGTGAAATAAAAAGATTCTACTAATTATCTTATAATATGAAATTGAAAAAGTATAAATTAATATAATATATTATAAACTTATGAAGCATTTGACAAATTTAATATAATGTATAAGTTTATACATTATGATTCCTTTATATATCAAACTTTTATATAATTTTAATCAATTGACGTTGTTATATAATTGAAGATATGGTTTTATTTGTTATATATCTTTTTTATTACATATAATATGATTTTTCACATAATTATTACGTCACCGGTTCGACCACCGGTCCAACCGATTGAACCGTAAAAACCGTGACCCGGTGACATTTCCAGTTTAATGTCCAGTCTGATTTTTAAAACATTGTCTGAAAGCTGCTGAAGGAAAGGAAGAAGAATCTGAAGATGGAGATGAACTAGATGAAGAAACTCCGGTTATGATGGTCAAAAAATTCTGAAGATTCTACAACAAGAAAAGAAACAAAAGATTCTTCAAGAAAGGAGCAGTATCAGACAACAAGAAAGATAGAAAAGAATCTATCACCTGCTACGAATGCAAAAAATAAGGGCATATCAAATGGGATTGTCCACTATTCCTAAAGAAGCAAGAAAAGGAAAAGAAAGCTGCTGACAAGAGCAAGAAGAAGAGGGCATACATCTTATCAATCTGGGACAACAGCTCAGATGAGGAAGAAGATGATGAAGAGGAAATTGCTAATATCTGCTTGATGGCACTTGCATCTGAAGAAACTCAAGATCCATCCATCAGTGATCATGAGGATGAGGTATACGAATTTGAACCATCCTATTTTGAATTACTCAATGCATTTCATGAATTGCATGATGAATTTATTAAGATTGCTAAAGAATTGAAACAAGCTAAGAAAAGGATTAATAAGCTAGAATCTCAGTGTAGTAGCTCTGACATTATATCTATGCATAAATCTGAATCTGCTTGTTGTACATCATGTATTGAATTAAAGCAAACTAATGACTATCTACTGAAAGGAATGGCTAGACTTACTAAGGGCAAAGATATGTTGTTTGCTTTAATGGGAAGCCAAAGAATCACACAAGGAAAAGCTGGACTTGGCTATGATCCTTGCGCAGTAAAAGAAAGGATTAAAAAGAAAAATCAAAATCTGTATTTAAGGCATTTTGTGCATGCTAATGGGCATAAAAAGAAAGATCATACTTTAAATATCATTGAATCCTATGATCAACCAAAATATGTGAAACAAAAATATTATTTGTATTATTTTCTTCTTGCGTCACAATCTAGCAACCCTTTCACCACCTGTCACTTCTGTAACAAGAAGGGACATATCTCCAGTTCATGTGCATTGAAGAAAAATGGACTTGACAGGAAGGTAAAATGGGTTCCCAAAAATACACTTGTATCTAGGGAAAATGCCACTAACAGAAAAGGACCCAAGCAAATTTAGGTACCTAAAAGGAAACTCTAAACTTTATTTTGCAGATTTGTCTTAAAGCAAGAAAGAGTAACAAATGGTATATAGGCAGTGCATGCTCAAGTCACATGACTGGTGACAAGGAGACATTCATCCCTTAGAGACAAAAAGGGAGGAAAGGTAACCTTTGGAGGTGATCAATATGGTAAAATAGTGGGAATTGGAATTATGGGCAAGAATCCAGAGATATCTATTAAAGAGGTGCTATTCGTAATTGGTCTCAATCACTATTTGCTAAGTGTGAGTTAGACATGTGACAAAGGCAACTAGGTACTGTTTGGCTCAAAATTTTGCCTGGTCATCTGAAAAAGTGATAACAAAGTAATCCTCAAGGCTCAAAGGGATGGTAACTACTATACTATTGATCTTGATGAACTTCCTTCCTTAGATTCTGTTTGTTTGATTAGTCAGAATAATGATAGTTGGCTATGGCATAGAAGATTAGCACATGTGAACATGAACCAACTGTCATACTATTAATCTAGATGAATTACTTTTTGTAGACTTAATATGTTTAATAAGTGAAAATAATGATAGTTGGCTATGGCATAGGAGACTAGCACATGTTAGCATGCATCATTTAAACAAACTCATTAAAAATGAACTTGTTCTTGGTTTACCCATCATTAAGTTTGAAAAGGATAGAGAATGTGATACTTACCTTAAAGGGAAACAAAGTCCTCATTCAAAACCAAAAACATTGTTTCAACAACCAAACTACTGCAACTACTTCACACGGATTTAATAGGTCCTAATCATAGTAAGAGTATTGGTGGTAACTTGTATATTTTTGTTGTAGTAGATGATTACTCTAAATTTACCTAGACAATATTTCTTCTCTCTAAAGATGAAACATACAATGCTTTTTCTAATTTTAGCTAAGAAAATCCAAAATGAGAAAGGTTGTTCTATTGTATGTATTAAAACAGATCATGGTAGAGAATTTGAAAATATCGAATTTGCTTATTACTGCATTGAGAATTTAGTAGAGCACAACTTCTCAGCACCAAGAACACATCAACAAAATGGAGTTGTGGAGAGAAAGAATAGGGTACTGGAAGAAATGGCTCCTGCAATGCTAAATGAAAAATGACTGCCTAAGCAATTCTGGGTTGAAACAATAAGCATAGCATGCTACTTGATGAATAGAGCATACATCAAACCTATACTAGGTAAGACCCCATATGAGTTATACAAAGGAAAAAAGTCCAACCTCTCTCATCTTCATGTCTTTGGATGCACTTGATATGTCCACAATAATAAGAAAGATAATCTGGGTAAGTTTGATACTAAATCTGATGAAGGTATATTTCTTGGCTACACAAGTAAGAGTAAAGCTTATAGAGTTTTCAATAAAAAAGACTGGAATTATACACGAATCTGTGCATGTGGTTTTTCTTGAAAATGAAACTATGTCTAAGCATGCTAAAGATGAGGATAATCTAATTTCCAACTTTAAGAACTTGAATGTGTCTGAAGAAAATAAGACTAAACCTCCTAAAATATCTGAATCTGCTGATGTAGAGGAAGATATTCAGGAGAAAGATAATGAATGTGAAATCAATGAAGAAGTGTCTCAAGAACTCCCTAGAGCTTGGATATATCAAAGGAATCATTCAGTTGATCAAGTTATTGGGGATGTTCAAGAGAGAGTTAAAACCAGAAGACAACTTAGGGATCACGTGAATAATTGTGCATTTATTTCTCAAATTGAACCTAAGTGTATTGAAGAGGCTTTAACAGATGAATTCTAGATTTTCGCTATGCAAGAAGAATTCAATCAGTTTGAAAGAAGTCAGGTTTGGGATTTAGTGCCTTAACCCAAGAACCACCCTATTATTGGAACTAAATGGGTTTTTAAGAACAAACTTGATGAATCAGGAACAATAATGAGGAATAAAGCTAGACTAGGGACTAAGGGATATAATCAGGAAGAACGCATTGATTATAAGGAAACTTTTGCTCTAATTACAAGATTGGAAGCAATAAGGATTCTCTTAGTCTATGCCTACATAAAAGATATTGTGTTGTATCAAATGGATGTGAAAAGTACTTTTCTGAATGGGTATATCATGGAAGAAGTTTATGTTGATCAACATTCAGGTTTTGAGGAGTCAACTAAACCAAATTATGTATATAAACTGAAGAAAGCTCTATATGGCTTAAAATAGGCACCTAGAGCCTGATATGAGAAACTGAGTAATTTTCTGATTGAAAAAGGTTTTAATAGGGAAAAAGTTGATACAACCTTGTTGACTAAAAGAGAAAATAAATATTTACTTATTGTACAAATTAATGTTGATGACATTATATTCGATGCTATTAATGAGTCTTTGTGCAAGAACTTTTCTAGGCTAATGCAAAGTGAATTTGAAATGTCAATGATAGGTAAGCTGGACTTCTTCCTTAGATTACAAATCAAACAATGTGATGATAGCATTTTCCTCAATCAATCAAAGTATCTCAAGGAGCTACTGAAGAAGTTTGGAATGGAACATGCTAAACCTATGAGAACTCCTATGGCCTCTGCAACTAAGTTTGATATGGATAAAGAAGGAAAACTCTTTGATATAACTCAATATACGAGAATGATTGGTTCCTTGCTGTATTTGACTGCAAGCAGGCTTGACGTCATGTTTAGTGTTTGCATGTCTACTAGGTTGCAATCATGTCCCAAAGAGTCTCATGAAATGGTTGTGAAGATGATTTTTAGATATTTGCTGGGAACATCACATATGGGACTTTGGTATCCAAAAGCAAATGGAGAAGAGTTCATAAGTTATACAGATGCTGACTTTACTGGATCAAAAACTGATAGAAAAAGCACAAGTAGAACTTGCTAGTTCTTAGGAGGCGCTCTAGTGTCATGGTTTAGCAAAAAGCAACATAGTGTAGTTCTCTCCACAGCAGAAGCTGAGTATGTTATAGCTGGAAGTTGTTGTGCACAAGTCCTTTGGATGAAGCAACAACTTGAGGGCCTTGAGATTTAGATGAAGAAAATACCAATTAGATGTGATAATCAAAGTTCCATTAACATCACAAAGAATTTTGTCATGCATTCAAGGACAAAACACATTAAGGTAAGACCACTTTATAAGAGATTACGTTTTGAAAGGAGATGTCAAGTTGGAGTTTGTCCCTACTGAAGATCAGCTTGCAAACATTCAGACAAAGCCACATACAGAAGATAGACATGCTAAAATCATAAGAGAATTGAGAATGATAAATCCCAATGAGTTATAAGTATTTTTTGAAATCTCTCTTAAACTTATGATTCAATTGATAATAATACTAACTTAAGTATTGAAGTATCTAGAAATTTGTTTTGCAGGTACTTCTTGATTTGAAATAATGAGAATCTGATAAAATGAAGTACCCTGCACATTGAAATGAAGTTATGATGAAAAAGAAAAGGCTTATACGGATAACACAACTATCTATAAGTGCTTATGAGTTTTTCAAATATGCTTATTCGCATAACCCCATAGCCTTCTGCTGAAAATGAATTGATTTTTTGGTATGCATAGCCTTTGTGTTTGAGGTTATTTGGATAAGGTATGAAGCTTTTCATGAAAATGAGAGCTTATATGAAGCTCTGGTCTCTGTGAAGCTCGATTTTCATATAAGGTTATCTCCTTATGCGCATAACTACCTTGTTTCCTTCATTGTATGTGCATTATGAATTTTGATTTCAGGATAACCTGCCTACCTTATTTGCATAACATTACATCCAAAGAAGAAATTCCCAAAGTAAGCACATTATTCGCATAAGATGGCAAGGTTAACCGGATAACATATTACTTGATAATTTTCTGTGTGCTTTTTGTGAAACTTCTTTTCATGATAACATGGGGTGCATGTCCAGATAACTTTCTCTTCTCTTCTCTGCCTCATTTTGGTTATGTGAACAACCTAAGAATCTTATCCACATAACACAAGCAAACCATGCCCCTATATATACTCTCTAAAGCTCGTTATTTGCATAACCCCCATACATTATACGCATAACCTCGAGACTATATATAGGAATCTCTAATTTTCAGCAGTCTCTTGTGTAGAAAACCTAGTCCTATCCTAAAAACCTCCATTCGTACTCCTCAAGCTTTCCAAAATCTCCTAAGTTCCATTCTATTCCTGGAATTCAAACTACTTTTTGGCCTATTTTAAACCTCTTTCACCATCCCAAATCATTTGGAATCACTGCTATGACTAAGACTAAGGAAGGAAACTAAGGGGAATGACCACAGCGTAACATGAAGTCCAAATATGCAACAAAATCACCAAGCCAAGGGAAAAGGAAAGCTGAAGCTAGACCGAATGTTCCAACAAAGAAGCCTAGAACACCAGAATCAAAGAAAATCCTAGAATATGAGCCTCAAGCTGATACTCACGTAAGATCATCTACTACTGAGTCTGAGCAAGCTTTGATTACAAATGAGCTTATTAGGATAAAATTTTGAAGGAATCATATGAGGCTGACTTTAAGAAACGTAAAGTAGTCAAGCCTTATTTTGTTAAACTAGAAGAGTTTCTTGTGAGGAATAAGTTTGAATCTACTGGGCAGCTTGAAAACTATAGAGGGTTGATAGAATTGAAGGAAGAATATGATGAGGAGGTTATGCATGCATGGTATAATTCCTTAAGGATAAACAATGAAACAAAAGTGCTTGAGGTGAGACTAAGGAAAAGATGGAAAGCACTACACCCTAATTTATTCTCTGAGATTTTGAACTTGCCCACTGGAGGAATCAGAGTAAATATTGAAACTACAAAGTATCCCTCAAAAATTGAAAATGTTGATGAGGACATTGGAAAGGAAGCTAACTACAAATGGAGCACAATTGTATCTAAGCTGCTTAGGCAAAGACAAAATGTGCCTTCTGAAGGGAAGATAGCTCCAACTTATCTGAGTGTTAAGAATAAGTTCCTCAACTACATTGTTTCACATATGTTCTTCAACAAGAGTGGAGGCTACAACTATTTGTCTAGAGGAGAATTCCAAGTCATGGTGCCACTGGTAAAAGAAAAACTAGTGAATGTGGTTAACATCATCCTGTAGAGAATGTGGAAGGCAAGAACTTATAGGCAGGACTCTCAATTGCCATATGGGTATCTCTTCACCAAAATCCTGAAGTGTCACAATATTCTATACATTAAGAGAGGCCCTGCTTTGCTTCCATAAGAGTTCAATGAGAAAGCACTGCAAAAGATGGGGATGAGTCAAACAAATAGCAGATGGATTGACAGGAAAAGGGATAATGGAGAAGGTGAAGCAAGTTCTAAACCAATTAATACTATAAAGAGTCAAGAAGATAGTGATTCCAGTTCCACTTCTTCCACACCTACTGAATCACATCACCCTTTTCATCCTGAACCTCATACCCTTACTCTTACACCACACAAACCTGATGAATTCCCAGCCACAGATCTGCCTACACCTACTAACATTCCTACCCTGTACCAAAATCTCTTTCAGATAGCAATGGCCAACAGGAAAGAGTATAGAGAAGATACCATCAATCTTGGTATCTTATTGCTGAGATGCAAGAGAAATCTGAGGTCAAAATAGATAAACTTAACCAAGAAGTGAAATTCCTACGTGAGCAAATAGCTTCTGGTGTTGCTCAGCCTTCCTCATCACCTATCCAACTTCCTCCTCTTACATTCACTAGACTTACTACTTTTCCTGAGACTTCTACACAATCTCCATTTGCTGATGTAGCCATTCCTTCCACCTCTGAGTCTCCTGCTTTATCAGAGGATTAAGGTCCTAACTTGGATTATAGACTTGAGGATAAGGAATTTGATCAGATAGTGGAAACTAACAAGGATCAGGATAGAGCCTTAGATCTTTTGCCTGAAGGAGACTTCATTCACCAAATCTATCTCCAACACTGCAAACAAGAGGTTAATGCTCTCTTTCCTCCTCCACCTGACCCAATTTCCTTTAAGGGCATCAGTTACCTAGCTGAGGCAGCTGTGCAAGAAATAATAATCATTCCCTCTTATACTGATCCCTCTCTTGCACTCCATCTTACTATCTCACCTCTTCCAGTGATGCCAGAAATTCCCTTAATCCTTGTGTTTCCTTCTGTGCCTTATGTTCCTACTGATGCGCCACTTCGGCCTATCCCAGTGTCCACAGTTCCAGCTCAATCTTCCGCACTCCCTCTTTCTTTGGATGATAGACTTCAAATAATCAGGGAATGGAAGACCAAACTTGATCAGGACATAGCTTAGATAGATGCTAAGGCAGCTTAATTCCCTCCTATTGCTAATGACAAAAAAGGGGCAGAAAGAGAAGAAAGAAGATAAAGAAAAGGGAGAAAAAGAGAAAGAGAAAAAAAAAAAGAAAATGTCCACCCCTTCAAAGAAAGAGACTTAACTGGACTTCTTGTTGTTGTTTTTCCAGTTTACTTGTATGTTTTTCTTCAGTTGTGTTTTTGTACTTGTATGTTTTCTTCAATTGTGTTTTTGTTGCTGATTATGTATGTAATCCCTCTTTATTATAATGACTGCTTATAATACAATGAATTCCCTTCTGTGAACCCTATCTACTCTTGATTTACTTTTCTCTGAAAATATATGCACTGCATTATCTGATCTTATTTAAACCATGCATATATTGGGGGGAACTTTATGCAAACCCAAGCACTAATGAACTCTTTAAGTTGTTTTGTTATCATCAAAAAGAGGGAGAATATTAATTCAAATTGTTTTGATGATTCTAAACAACAACGAGCTTGGAAATCCAACATCAAAGGAACACAAGTAATATGAAGAACAAAGTTAGAGTTTCTTCAAAGATTGAAGAGTTGTTTCACATATTTTAAGGAATTCACTTGTAAAGGAAGGTAGTTAAGCTTTGAAATTTACCTCAACCAATAGTAAATGAGATGTCTATTTGAATGATTAATGATTAACTCACTATTTCAAAATGGTTTTCATGAAAAGAGCTATCCTATGAAGATGAAGTCTTAGTTTCAAAGATGTTTTTAAGTGTTTTCATGAAAATGTTTTAGTTTACAATGATAAAGACTTAATTTCAAAGGTTTTTCTAAGTCTTCTCATCTTGTTTTCATGAAAAGGGATATCTTATGTTCATAACCAGTGAAGGTTATTAGGATAAAGATTTAATCACAAAACTTTTCCAAGTGTCACTTCTTCGATTTCATGAAAAGGGATTGAGGTTATCCGCATAACATAGTTGTGCACCATGTTCTCAAGACTGTCCAAAGTGGTTATCCTGATAATATGGGCACTTTATTTGCATAAGGGAGTGAATTGTGAAGGCCAATTGTATTGTGCAGCCCATTATTTATATAACCTAGGGAGGTTATCTGCATAACGTGTGTACAGAGCACTTGGACTCTTCTTTGTTAATAGGTTATCTGCATTACCTAGGGAGGTTATCCGCATAACCTATGTTTCAGTGCCCTTGGACTTTCCCCAATTAAATAGGTTATCCGCATATCTTAGGGAGGTTATCCACATAACCTATGTTACAGAACTCATAATCCTTCTTTACCAAAATAGGTTATCCACATAACCTTGGGAGATTATCCTGATAACCTAAGTTTTTACAAAAACTCAATTTGAGAAAAACTTAACGTTATTCTAATACCTGAGTAGGTTTTCATGAAAATATTCTTGGGCTAAAACTTAGTCATTCTCAATAAACGTTATACGCATAACCTAGCTAGGTTATCTGCACATTCAAAGATCTACGTTAAAAACAAGAGCCAATGGTCACCCGTTATTTGTAACATCCTACCTCCTGACACCTCTAGACTTAACCAAAAGCTTCAAAACTCAACCAAACACTAACCCAACAACACAAAATAACTTCAAACTAGCAGAAACAACCCCAAACTCACCAAAAACTAGGCTGGGGCCATGGCCGCTACAGTACTGTCGCGGCTTCAACCTCCCCTATTCTGCACTCGCTTCTGGCTTCACTGGTGCCGCGGCCTAGACTTTGGAGCCACGGCGCCCCATGCTGATATCCCATATCAGCAATTTTCACACTCCAGGGTGAACTTACGACGCTCATAACTTTATGCTCCGACCTTTAATTAACTTGATTCCAACTCCTACAAGTCAGTCTAGTCCTAATCTAGCCTTAGACACCCCTATACCTCAATCCAACTCCGTATGGAGATTGTGGACTCCTGACACTGTTTTGACCACTTATTGACCAAAACGTACCACTAACCACCTCCAATTGCTACCAAAGACAACTGGTCATTTGAAGACCATTCATATAGATCCAAAACCCCTAAACCAACTTGTCCAAAGAGGTTTCACCCCAGAGGAACCACTCCTCTGAGATTTGACCTCTTGGAACCTCGACTTGATAAACGAGCTACAAGCCCCAAAAACACATCAATCAAGCCCAAATCTAACTCTCACCACATAACACATACACAACTCAAACATACCACAAATAACACATTTTCCACATATAACCATACATACAACAATCTATACTCAACCAAATATTCATTACAAATCATTTTATCCTACTTGGCACAAATTACATATCCAAAATACACATAAACTACATAGTCCTAGTATTCCCATGTCCGCTACTACTCCTTCAGCTTCTCAGGGCTAGTGCCAGAACCTTCACCTGAAAGGTTAGTTCATGAGAGAGGGGTGTGAGACAATGTCTCAGTAGCCGGGGACAACCACACACATAAGCATATATACATACAAATAACTCATGCAACACATGAATGCAATGTGAAATGAATGGTATGCATGCCATCCTCATAGGGACTCTCATCCTTATCCTCCCTAACACATATAATCCACCCTTATCCTCCCTAACATATATATCCAACCTTATCCTCCTTAACATATATATAAATGTATATATATATCCATCCTTATTCTCCCTAACAAATATAATACAACCTTATCCTCCCTAACATATATATATCATAACACATCATATTTTCATCACATCATCGCCACTCCATCTGCCATATATCACAGTATCATAATGTCATGTGGTGATGCTCATGTGTCATCATATCATTATCATCATAAACATCATAATATCATGTATGCATCATGTCATATCATCTCAATATCATCATCACATATCTAATCATCGTAATCATAATCATCATCTAACTGCATACATACCATGATATATAAAAACAGTATACACTAACATATCAATATCGTGGTATGAACCGTGGTATGAAAGAGACATGCATATGTACCCAAATGTACTTACTGTCATACAATATAAACAATACAATAAAAACAAACACCTGGTTACCTTAGGTTGTCAATACCATGCTCACACGAGTTCCACAATCTTTCTTGAACATCAATCCCACGACTAGCCTTCTCTAAGTAGCCAAACAACCTTAACAATACCATAATTCTTCCATTAACACAACATACCAATACTCAAATGTCACAATTCAACCACTTTAGTCCTAACCGATCGAAGGTTCCAACACCCCCTTTCATACATCAATAAGCTCTTAGAAATCATTCAAACACTACTCAAACACATAAACTTCGTGATCCCAAGAGCTCTAACCGAAAACAACCTGGGGTTAAGCTCAAAACGAATATAATCCCTTCAAAACTCACATTCAAGCAACAAGAACACTAAAACACACTTCATTAATCTCATTTCAACCATTTCAATCGGTAGATTTCGGTTAGAACCGAAGATCCAATTTCAAAACTGAAAACCCTAAATTTCCAACCAAAGAAAATGGAGAAGGAGGAGTAGAGAACACTTACCAACTTGAATTTAAGTTCTTGAGGTCCAAAAATACTCCCAAATGCTGGAAATCATGAACCCTAGCACTGCTCCTCGGTTTCTCCACCATTTTCCTTTCATTTCTTTCTTTCCAATCGTCCGAAATGATATGGATTTATACAAAATTCAAGATCCTCACAGTAGCTCCACCGTGTTCAGCTGAAACCACGCCACTGGAATAGATTCTCACCACAGTGGCCCTGCTTTTCGCCACGGCGTGGAGCTCTTCTAGACTCTACTTAAGCCTTCCTCTATCTTGTTTCGTCTGGTTCTGAACACAACGCCAAGAAAGATGACATCAGGGTGTTACACTCTCCTCTCCTTATAAAAATTTTGTCCTCGAAATTTCAACTCTTACCTCAAACAAAAATCTCAGGATACTTTCTTCGCATGGATTCTTCAGTCTCCCACGTGATATCATTGGATGTCAAGCCACTCCATAGGACCTTTAACAACTTTATGGTCTTATTTCTCAACTGCTTCTCTTTCACATCAAGGATTTACAACGGCGTGACGTCAAAAGTCAAATCCTCTCACACTTGAATAACTTCATCATCAATTATATGATGTTGGATTAGCTGGCTTTCCAAGAGGGGGGTGAATTGGGAAGCTTGAAATTTTCTGCAAAATATCAAGAAAGTGAAGAAAGCAAAGTATAGATGGTAAAACAGAGTATGGGAGAATAAACTTTAAAAGTTGCAGTAAATAGCAGAAAACTCATATATTTATCCTGGTTCAGTCTCTCCACTTGACCTACGTCCAGTCCCCAAGTCACTACTTGGGATTTTCCACTATTTTGCAAGAATTCAGTGGGCTTCTTGCAAATGCCTCAGTACAAAGATGATGCTCTATTTCTAGAGCTCACTCTATGCACTCTTACAAAATACTTCCCAATCCCTTGTGATATCCCCTCACAAGAAAATCTTTCTTCCAGATGAAGATAAGATTATTTACAAAGATTAAACTCTCTTAAACAGATTGAATATGAAAGTTTGAGTACAAATATTGAAGTGAGAGAGTAAGAAACCTTGAGTAGATGATTTAGTAGAGTTTCAGTATATATAAAGTTAAAATCGTTACACACAACTTCAAATGATGTTATATTTATAGATTCAGGTCTCAACTATCCGTTAGAGACAAAATCTATCCGTTGGAGAAGTTATCCAACGGTTACTCTGAAAAACTATCCATTAACCAACCGCATTTAATGCTTCTAACACTCTGAAATTCAAACTTCAGTTGGTCAACAGACGAATTTAACAGAAACTGAAGGTTAACAGCTTCAACATTGAATGCCTGAAATTCGTCTGTCATTAAGTGAAATTCGAAGTTTGATATTTGGAAAATGTTTCTTCATTATAACATACGAATTTTCAAGTAGAAATTTTTTCTGTTAAGTATGAATAGTATTTTCAATTTGCTACAGTGCCTTAAAAATTCGAATTTTGGATCCCCAAAATTTGTCTGTCTGTAGCTAGTTTATAAGGCACAGTAGTTTATTTGATTCAAAATTTGAATTTTCAAAGGGGAAAGTTCGTCTGTCACAGAGACCTCTTTCCAGACTAACTTCAACATTCAAATTTATAAATACTATCATTCATATGTCAACATATCATTCTAACAGACTCACAAGCTTTGTTTCTGAAATTCAAATTTTCATGTTCAAAGTTCGTCTGTCAGTGAGTAATTTTGAAATTCACTCTAAACTTGGTTTCAGATGAACTTTGACACAATTTCAGACGAATTTCTTTAGTTTTCATAAGTTTCATTTTGTCTGAAGTTCAAATTTTCAAAACCCAAAGTTCGTCTGTTAGTGAAAGCTCCTTTCAGACACTTATCAAAATTCAAATTTTCTCAAGTCAAAATTCATCTGTTATAGAGGCTTTTCTTCAGACTTGTTCAGTTTTAATACAAAATTTGAATTTCCAAAGACAAAGTTCAAATTTCCAAGATGATAGATCAGTATTAACCTTTCAAACTTCGTCTATTGGTGGGTGTTTTTGAAATATTTCATGATTTAACATAGAATCAAGGTTTTAAAACATCTTTTCACCAAATCAAAGTCTTTTACTCAAATAAAACACTATTAAACATCCTACATCTATCTTTGCACAGATTTATCCAGAATTTCTTCACTTAAAACCTTTTGGACACCTTTGATATCTTTATTCCAAGCTCTTGAAGGTTTGGAATCATCAAAACTCTTGATTCAACATTCTCCCCCTTTTTGATGATGACAAAATAACGTGCAAACTAGATTAGTACTTGGGTTTGCTTTAACAGGCTCCCCCTCAACATATGCATTATATTTCAAAATATATCATATATAGTAGATCATGTGAAGAGATTCAAAGAATAGCAAGAACAGATCATTGCAACCAAGGAATTCTTTCATTTTATCAAATGTTGCTTTACAGAAACCAATTCATGCAAAGTACTTCGAAATACACAAATTAAACACAAAACACAAACAACACAACAAACATCTAAAACTCAATGCAGCACTACAAGAGGACTCAAACCTAAGTTCTAATCACTTCTTCTTTGGCTTGGACTTCTTGCTATAAGTCTTTCCAGATGGCTCAGCAGCAGTCTTGCCAGTTTGCTTACTCTTCTCCCCCTTTTTGGCATCATCGGGAAGGTGAACAAAATCATCTGGAGGAGGGATTTGAGAAACTGGAATAGCTTTGAGGGTCACAGGAGCAAAAGGCAGATGAGACTCAGAAAGCTCAGGGCTTAGATCCTCATCATCAAAGACCTCAAGCAGCTCTTGCACCTTTTGTCTGGAAAGAGCCAATTGAGCCCTTTGTTCTTCTGAAAGACCATGTGCAGTGAGAGATGAAGGAGCATTGGTTAACCCAAATGGCATGAAACTCATAATGGCCATATCTAGTTTGAAATGTTGTTTTAGGCACATCCTCAGCACGCACTCGCAATTGATGGTATCCTGACCTTAAATCAATTTTAGAGAATACGGAGGCACCTGCCAACTGATCAATCAAGTCTTCAATCCTAGGCAAAGGATATTTATTTTTTATTGTCACTCGGTTCAACTGCCTGTAATCAATGCACAATCTGAGGCTACCATCCTTCTTCTTGACAAACAATATTGGAGCTCCCCAAGGTGAAATACTAGGTCTGATGAAACCTCTTTTCAACAAATCCTCAATCTGCTTCTTCAGTTCCTTCAATTTAGACGGTGCCATTCGATATGGAGCCTTAGAAATAGGACTTGTCCCGGGCACCAAATCGATGGAAAACTCCAGTTCTCGTGGTGGCGGCAAACCAGTAATCTCATCTATAAACATATCAGGGAATTCATTCACGACCGGATATCTTTTGAGACCACTTTTCATATCCCAGTTCATAGAGAAGAAAACCAGAAACCCTTGACATCCTTTCTTCAGATACCTGTCAGCATGGGCAAAGGACAAACAGATATTCTCATCCCCTTCAATGCTAGGGATATTCATCGGCAAGGACACAGTCTTCTGAGCACAATCAAGAATGGCATTATTCGTCTCCAACCAATCCATGCCAATTATCACATCAATCTCTTGCAATGGCAGACAGATCAGATCCAAGGTAGTGCTTCGATGTTCAAAACGAACCACATAATTCAGACAAGCTCCCGTAGGTGTGGACACCGACAACTTAAAAGGCAACCCCATTGCCGCAATACCCAATCTTTGAGCACAATCAAAAGAAATGAAGGAATGCGATGCACCTTAGTCAAACAAAGATGACACCTCTAATCAATTCTGGGATGGGTGACCTCCTGAGAAAGAGGTGTGTGAGTGAGGACAAAGTACACTGAAAGGGCTTGTGTTGGTTTGTGGGGACAGTCATCAATCCCAAGAAGCAGCCGGACGTTATATTATTCGCATAACCTAAGGAGGTTATCCACATAACCTCTGTCAAATACATTTAATGCAGTAGGTGAATGGCCATTTTTCTGAGAGTAACAGCTAATCCTTATTTCCAATGGATAGTTTTGCTCTAAAACTATAAATAAGACCTTATTTGAGTTGTTAGGCAATGAAGAAAAACATATGAATGCCAAAACACTGCAGAATTGATTACTGATTCTTTCAAAGCTTACGTACCCTCTATTTGACTCATTCATTGTACTTAAATTTTCATATTCACTCTTTTGAGAGAGTGTTTTCATATTTCGACCTGTACATTTCTACATACTTGAAGATAGCACTTAGTGTGAGGATACACTAAGAAATTTGCTTTTACTCTTGAGTGAGAGGAGTGGGAGTGTTTGTTCAGCTCAAAGTTCAAGCTGGAGTTGTACTGCAGTTTTTGTAAGTACCCATTCAAATCTTGCAAGATATAGTAAAGAAATCTCAAGTGGTGACTTGGAAACTAGACGTACGTCAAGTGGAGTAGACCGAACCAGGATAAATCTCTGTCATCTTTTCATTTGATTTGCAAGTGTTCTTTTTATTTTATACTCTATTTTTCAGCAACTTCTATTATTACTACTGCATTTCACTTTTTGCAGAAAAATCTAAAATTCCCAATTCACCCCTTATTAAGAAGCCAGCTGAACTAACATAACATGGTGAAATTTTAATGGAAAATATGGAGTTCACAAGTCAATAGTTAGTTGGCTTTTGGAAACCTTGCTTTTTGGATTGAACACAATCAAAAGAGTAGCTTACCCTTCCATATGATGGAATTATGTTATTATTTTTTTGCTTTTCCTCAGTTCTGTTTATTACAATCCCCTAAGTATGGATCAACCTCTTGGTCTTTGGTTAGAGCTAAGGCAAGGAATAAGAACATGGTATCATTTGAGTTTAATTAAGTCATATGACATTAAAGTCTCACGATACCATGTTATTTGAATTGAATGTGTTGATTTTCATTACGATTCATATCCTTTGTCTTTCTTGGTGATTGGAAAATTCTATCACTTATCAATACTATCCAACTATCATTGATGATTTTATGGTTAAGATACATAGTATCTGCAAGTTAATTGATTGTAAAGAATACTTGCTTTGTGTTTGATATATAGGGTACTTGCAAGTTAGTATAGATTACTAAAATTATGGGTCATTTGTTTTCTAAAAGAAGTTGTACAGGCTAAAGTTTTATGTCACAAGAAAGTTCATGTGACATATCGTGAAATCTTTTGGCTGTTGTTTAGTTATGGTTCAAACGCTTTCTGTTGGTTGCTACAAAAGATTTTACATTATGTTTTAGTGATCTGTCTATGATGTATTTTTCCTCAAGGATCAGTTCTTACATTAGCGTTTGGTTGGATATTGAGTTTTCAATATGAATTATGGTGCATAGATTTCGGACTATCTTTCCCTTCTTACTTATGTATTAATAAGCTAGGGATGGAGATACAGGATCCAAAAGATTCACAGCTATCCATGGGGATCATTGCAAAGAGTTGAAGGATTTACAAGAATCAAATGGATAAAGGAGGTTTTACAAGAAAACATTCTTGATCGCGGTCTCTTGCAAAGATTAATTGTATATGGATGCAATGTTTTATTTTTAATGCATTAGTTAGTGTACTCGAGTAATCTTTATATCAGTAATTGGCATATTTTGATGATTAATATGAAAACATTAAATAAAGGTTCTTGTAAGTCATACATCTATTATATCATGTGTTACTATTAGCATGCCATTTTAATGAATTTTTATACCAGTGTAAGTGTTATAATTAATTGTTTTTAGCTTTTGTTAAATTGACAATATCTTATATGTTTCATACACTAAAAGCAGAGAATATGGCCATTGCCAGATGTTTGCAAGAAAAAACTGGTGATCTTAAATTTTGTGTTTAAGCCTTGAAGGGATCTTGTGGAACTATTTTTCTGAGTTTTCGACAGTGTCCCTCATGTATTTTTATGGATTGCATATATTGTCTTTAATTAAGAATTTAAGGGAAAAAAAGTTGAAAGGGTGATGACTCACTTGGGCAAGAAGAATAGATGTGAAGGATTGAAGTCAAAATCATTTTTTCTTATAGGCAAGTCAAAATCATTTTGACAAGTTAATATTGTAGTTGCTTCCCATTTAAAAATTAAATAGAAAAACGAAAGTTCAGTTTGCATTGTATTTTAAATACTTGATGTTCCTTTATTTTTCTAAGAAAATTATGAGATGGGGTTACTTCTTAGATTGCGGGTCAAATTGGTTAGTAATTCTTAAAATAAAAGAAAAAAAAAACAAAGAGGAAAGGGGGTGTGCAAATTCCAAAACATGTTATTAAAACACGTTTGTTTGTGTATTCCACTGGCCAACCTCATAATATTTTCTTTTCAAAAGGGTATTATGTGTTGTCCCTCATCATCTTCCAACTATAAGCTAAATTATTAATCTTAAATATAATTGTCATACTAACATACATATTAATATTCTTTAAACAAATAATATTAAATTACAAAAATAACAAATAATACCCCACGCATTGCCAGAATAAAGTCTAGTTAATTTAATAATTGATTAGACCACAATTAGTCACCGTAAATCAATAATTCATCATAATTCAATGACTGATCCAATTTTCAAAACATTGTAATCCTTCATAGTAGCCTGTATACATAGCTAAAGTAACTAACGCATTAATATTTATAAATATATATATATAAATAAAATAGTTACTTAATGCAACATTAAACTTCAGTTCAAAAAAAGAAATGCAACAATAAACAAGAAGACTATCAGATTACATACATATATATACACACACATATAATGAAAATGCGCACAATATAATGAAAACAATTATTTAGATATAAAAAAATATATGGCAATATGATTTCAGACCACAGTGAAATATATAACTAAAAAAGGAGGTATTCATCAATGACCACCACCAAAGAACTAAACGAAACGACAGTCATTTAATCTCCATACCAAAACAAAAGTTATCAACTTCAAAATAGCAAACCACAAGAAGCATTTTATCAACCCTTGATTATGAGTGTTGGACTCAGCATATTTCTAGCGGAGAGGCCGAATAACCAAAATAATTTTCCGGACAAATCAAGCATCGGCAATGGTAACCTCAACTTCCACACCAGGTTCAATTGTTATTGAAGTAATCTGCTTAACCACATCTGGGGAGCTGTACAAGTCAATAACTCTCTTGTGCACACGAAGTTCAAATCTATCCCAAGTGTTCGTACCTGATGCAACAGACCCCGAGTTAAAACGACAATAGACAATTGCCAACATGATACTAGAATCAATAATATAAACAATGTGACTCGTTTCTTAGATTCTATGCAATTTTCGAATCCCAATATCTAGTTTATGATATAGATACAATATGATAAGCATGACTCAGACAAATATGTTACAAAAGAATAACAAAACTATGAAGTTTATATGAGCACACAATGCAATCAACAGCAAAAAAAAATAAAGGTACTTGATAATTGTCAATACAAGAAAGCACAATATCATGCCAACTCTAACACGTCATCCCAGTCTCTGATATATTTTGGTGCGCACAGCAACCACTAAAAATTCCTGACTTAAAAAAGGCGAAAGGAAAACCCATAATCCACAATTGTACTTCATCTGGTAGCAAAATTCCTACTTTCGGAAGCCTGTATTAATGAGAGTAATTATTATTTTAACTATATAACTCCAGTAAATATGTGAGATGAGATATCCATATGACAGTCACTCAGCATATAGCTGGCAGCCAGCATTAGTCTTTGATGAACATTTCAGTGTAAGTGGTAATGGTAAACACCATCAAATACAAAAATAATTTGAGAAACGTTGATTGACAGGATAGCTTGTCTAGCTTGTCATCTGTTGATGTATTTCTTTTCTCACCCATAAAATCCTTCAGTATCCAAAAAAACAGAACAAGTTAATACAAGTATAAAACTATGAGAACCAGCAACAAGCCAACAACTGGATCTGACTTGTATGAGATCGTGAAAGGATCTTGAAAAAGTAACAGGAAATGGAGTCATCACAGTTTTGAATTTTGTTATATTAGAGATATACCTTGTATTTAATATTATTTCAAATTTGCGCCCAGCTTTGTCAAAGCATATTCATTTTTGTGGATTCTCATCATGCAAATTAGGGACCTATTGCCTGCTGCCTCTGGGAGGAATTCTGATTTTGACTACCTCCGTAAAACAATTTTTAAGACCCATAACCAAAGTTTGACTTCAATAAATCCAATAGGGGAGGATTTAAGGACATTGCGTGTGAACAAAACAATTAGCGAATGCAAAATAATTTAGAAAGGGCAGGTATTGTAGGATCCACGAAACTGAAATAAGATATTAGAACAGCAACAATTCTCAGTTCTCCTTAAAATCAATAAGATATCTGGCAGGTAAGAACCAGAAAACACTATAGTAGATGTATAGTGGACACTAGTAAAAACAGGGCCACATAGGTTTAATGGACACTTGTAAACTAAACTTACCTTCACCACAAGGGGATTTCCTGGTGGTAATGTGAAGAACTTTAGTGGGCATTCTCACAGGTCCTTTGACCCTGAGCCTCTTGTCCTTAGCCCCTCGAACCAAGTCAGCACAGACTGCCAGTAACAAAAATTCAATCATCAGGCCAATACCAATCATATAACCGAGAGAATTTAAGCTCAATTCCAGATATAAACGCAAATTGAGGACAAATGTAAAGCCTAATTCACAAAACAAACCTATATTGGAAAGTAATGGTGTAAAATCAAAACCCGACGTGTTGAATCTAAAAATGTCATTCAAGTGAAAAGTAGACATCTAGAATGATTCAGTTATAGACTCAGATACATCTTACCATAAAAATGCTAGGTTATCCACACTGAATCCGCAATTTGAAGTATAATACAATATCATCTCATTTAATATGAAATTCAACAAAAAGCAGAACATATTTTTTACAAGTCATACAGAACAAAAGAGACCTTTCTCGAGATTTTTCACGTTCTTAGAGGAAAGGGTAATCCTGATCTTGTGAATCTGCTCCAGAGGCTCCTCCAAACCCGGTTTAGTGGGCTTCACCGCTGCGTACGCCATTGTTGCGTTGTCTTACAATACGGTCCCCTGCACACAATTGCATTAGACGATTCAGCTACAGAAACGCAATTAATACCCAAAACAACACCACAAATAAGTATTCTCAATCGTAAATCCTTAACAAAACCCGAAATCGAATGTTGCGTCTTCATATGATAATCATTCAAAACCAAAAATTTTCTCGAGGATTGCTTAAGTTACTATATGTGCATTGTATCATGACTTACCGTGTTGCAAGGATGAAGACGCAGAGCAATGCTGAAGCCCGCTGAAGCTTCCCTCTTCCACTATATGTGAAATAGGAGGGGTGAGGTTTATATTCCAAGCAATACTACTAGGGTTAGCTTTTCTTTTTTTTAAATCTTTAAAATTTTTTTTTGGGTCAAAAAATGGCTTGGATTGTTTTTGGGCTAAACTATCGTTTGTCTTTTTCGTCAGTGGGATTTTTGTTGGATGAGCTTCTGCATTGGCCCAGCGGTGTTATATGAAAAGAGCGGGTAGTCCAGCTAGTAATTTGGCCCAATATCAGACTTTATCATTTTATTTTATTTTATTACAATTAAACTTTGTTTTCGTTTAGCGAAAAAAAAAAAAATTTTGTTTTCAAAAAATCATTGTGATATTGAAAAAAATATATAGAAAATATTCTCGAAGAGTCATTAATATATATTTTTCCAATATCAATATAGAATATAAAATTTAAAAAGAGTCACACTAATTACAAACCATAAATAATATAACTCCTTCTAGACTTTATGCAATATTTTTTTTAAATTACTTTCATCTTTTTTCATATATTTAATTGAGTTTCATGCAAATTTGGTTTTATTCTTTTTAATATTCTTCACATTTTTAATTTTGATATTAAAAAGATAAGTACAATTTCAAAAGAAAAAAAAAAAGATATGGAAGCACAGATGTTTTGTGATTAGCATGGAGGTCATTTTGTAATATTTTAACTATGGAAGTGTTTTTGCTTGGTGAATAATGTTTAATGTCTAATTTTCCCATCCATGTATTTGGAATTAATTCTCCTCTGTTCATGTATTCAACTGTGACTTATTCATCGTCGTATATATACTCCTTCGAGGCCTTTTTTTTTTTTCAGAAGTGCTAGCGGAGCACGCTTGAGAGCTTATCAAGTTCTTTTTGGTTTTTCCAAAAGGAATGCTATGTGATTCTTTTTTAATTAATGGATTTGGCTTATTTAGTTCTATCTGACTATATGGGGCTCAAGAAAAATAAACAAATAAATAAAATTAAGGCAGGGTAAAGCACTTGGCTTACAAATAAATAAATAAAATTAAGTTTTCTTTGTTAAGTTTGAGAGTCCATTCTTGTCTACTCCCCAAAATATCTCTACTTTTAAGTGATGAAAGCAAGACATGGGGACTCATAAACTTATATGAAGGCTGAGTTTTCTGTGTTAAAGCTTGAGAATGCCCTTTCCGTACTTCCTAAAGTTACATCCAAATATGTGACTTTTTTCTGTTTTTGCCACTACATCCAAATATATGACTGAAGCAAAGGAACAAGGGACTGTTATGACCTACAGATAGACACAAAAGAAAAATGGAAGGAAAAATTGACAGCAACCAAAGGAGAAATCTCACAAATTCCATGCATTCTACAGCACCTTGCACATGATTTATATATCCTCATTCTCCCTAATTTTCCATGTGCATTTCCTACTTCGATTGCTGCGCCTTGGCTCAAAAGCTGTCACCTCAGCAATACTTTCTCCCTTCCCATATTCTGTGGATCGTTTGACACCTGTCCCTCATGCATTTTGGTGCATATCATTACATTACCCTTCCATCAAGGTTGACCTTGTCCCCAAGGTCAAAGCCTGGAAAAGCAGACTAAATATAAGAGAGAGGTTCCCAAGTAGTCCTATCAATGCCAGCCCATTGAATCAAAAGCTGTGGTTCCCAAGTGTCATGAGCTCGAATAAAATGAGTGTCAAGGACAGCCTATGGCATCAAAAGAACTCGAGAATCATCATTAAGGAATGGAATAGGCACATACGAATCAGTGGGTTCACCTCTATACTTCTTAAGCAAGGACACATGAAAAATAGGGTGGATTTTGGCTATGACAGGTAGTAACAGATGATAAGCAACATCACCAATACATTCAAGAATGTAGAAAGGGCCAAAGTAACGAAGTCCCAACTTCTCATTTTTCTTAAGATAGACCGAATGTTGTCTGTAGGGCTGAAGTTTGACATAAACCCAATCGCCAATGTCAAAATGATGCTCAATACGAAGCCTGTCAGCAAAATTTCTTCATCCGAGGCTGTGCTCGTGAAAGATTAGCTTTGAGTTGATCCTAGACAACATCTTGAAGCAGTAATTGATGGTGAATATCAAATGTAACCCTATCAGAATGGTTATGTCGAATAAGGGAAGGAGGGTCATGACCATATAGAACTTTGAATGGTGTCATCCCAATTGCCATGTGAAAAGATGTATTGTACCATAATTCAGCCCACGATATGTATTGAAGCCAAAGACGAGGGGAGTGATGAACAAAGCATCTAAGGTATATCTCCAGGCACTTATTGAGAGCTTCGGATTGACCATCTGATTGAGGATGGTAAAAGGATGACATCTGTAAAGTAATACCTGCAACCGAAAGAGATGGTGCCAAAAAGAACTAGTAAAAGCTTTGTCGCGGTCTGAGACAATAAAACAAGGAAATCCATGAAGCATAACAATATTCTAAATAAATGCTTCAGCAATAATAAGACTAGTATAATTGGGCTTGAGAGGAATGAAATAGGCATATTTTGATAAACGGTTAATGACAACCATGATAATAGAGTAACCTTCAGTAATAGGAAGATGGGTAATAAAGTCCATAGACAAATCTTCCCAAACTTAGGAAGCGATAGATAAAGGACTGAGAAGTCCAGCAGGGTGCAGTTGCGATGTCCTTGCTCATTGACAAGTCGTACAATGATCAACAAAATGTTTGATATCACTGCGCATACCTGGCCAATAAAAATTGGCAGTAATGCGATGAAAAGTGCTCAAAAAATCTACATGACCGCCCATAGGGGATGAATAAAATTCTAGCAAGATGATATGAATAAGAGCATGAGCTTTGGAAGGGATGACCAAATGCTGATTCCAAAAAAAGTAAGTTATCCTGTACTGTATAAGAGGGCATAGTGGCTGGGTTATCACGAAATTGTTGAAGAAGTCGTTGCAATGTAGGTGAAGCCCGAAGCTAAGTTATCAAGTCATCAAAAAATTTGGTGTAAGGCCCTAAAAAAGTCAAATAACATGAATGAGAAAGGGCATCAATAGCAATATTAGATTTGCCAGACTTGTATTCAATAGAGTAATGAAAACTAAGGAGCTTAGGCAAAAACTCCTCTTGCTAAGTTGTTTGAAGAGTTTGGTTAGTAAGACGTTGCAAACTACGTTGATCAGTGCTAATAATAAAGAAATGACCCAGGAAATAAATACAAAATTTAGCAACAGCTTCAGTGATCTTCAGTGATGGCATAAAGCTCATGGGCATAGGTAGATTGCAGCTACATATGAGGGGATAATTTTTTGGACAAATAAGTCAAAGGATGGCTACCTTGGCTAAGAACTGTGCCAATGCCTTGGCCTGAAGCATCTGTTTCAAGAATGAAAGGTTTGGAGAAATCCGGCAAGGCTAGAACTGGAGCACGTGTAATAGACTCTTTCAAAGCAGAGAAAGAATGGGAAGCAATTTAGGTCCAATGAAAATTATCTTTCTGTAATAGCTAGGTAAGAGGAGCAGTAATATCAGCATAATTTTGGATGAAATGTTTGTAGTAATGCATGAGACCCAAAAATCCACGCAACTACCCAAAAATCCATGCAACTACGTAATGTTAATAGGTGGAGGTCAATCTAGAATGGCCACAATCTTCTATTTATCCATTTCAACACCAGAAGAATGATCTGTTGCTTACCAAAACAACATTTAGAGAACTTGGCGAATAATTGATGCTCTTGAAGCTTAGAAAGAACGGCATCCAAATGTTAAAGGTGGAGTAACCAAGAAGCATTATACACCAGTATATCATCAAAAAATACCAGAACAAACTTTCGAAGGTACTCATGAAAAATTGAATTCATCACCGATTGGAAAGTAACTGGGGCTTTTGTAAGCCCAAAAGGCATAACAATCCATTCATAATGGCCATGATGAGTACAGAAGGCTATCTTGCGGCGATCTTCAAGACGGACCAAAATCTGGTGGTAACTAGATCATAAGCCAAGTTTGGAGAAAAACTTTGAACCATGGAGTTCATCAAGTACCTCATCCATGGTAGGAATGGGAAATGAATCTTTCACTGTAACTACATTAAGAGATCGATAATTAACACAAAAATGCAAGGATCCATCCTTCTTTTTAACATGAAGTACTAGGACTAAAAAGGGACTGGTGCTAGGTTGAATGAGACCCTTATGCAACATATCATTTACCATAAACTCAATAAGAGTCTTCTGAAAGTATGGATATCGATAAGAAAGGACCTTGATCGAAGCAACCCCATCAAATAAAGGAATAAAATGGTCATGTGGCCTAGAAGGAGGCTAACCCCGTGGGACATAAAAAACAATCTGATATTGAATAAAGGATACTAGAAGAGTCAGGTGCCATGGATAGTGTAAAACACTATAAAGTAAAAAGTGCAGCAATACTATGACTGGTAGTATAATGTTGAAGCTGATGAAAATGAGCCAGGGTTAGCCATGGTAATGATTGACCACAAAGAATGACAAACTGACCATTTTGGTAATATCAAATGGAATGAGTGTTATAATCAGCCACATGTGCGCCCAAAGTAGCTAGCCAAGTAGAACCGAGAACCACCTCTGCCCTATAAGGAGGTAAAACATAGACATGGAAAAAAATTTGGTTATCAATGCATAGCGGAAGATTGCAAATAATACCTTCATAGGTTAAGAAGTTGCCATCACCCATGAATATATGTAAACCAGGTGTAAGTTCAATAGGTAAAGTAAGGTGATGTGCAATACGGGGCTGAATGAAATTGTTAGAACTATCTCTATCTAGAAGGACTTCAATAGAAGAACCAAGAATGACCTAATAGTGCCAGAGCGAAAACGCCTTTGATAAGCATAAAGAGACAAATGCACTAGAGGAGAATCATCACCAGTGTTGCAATCACCTATAGGAGAATAATCGGAAAGGTCCTCAAACTCCATCTATATGATCAAATAGTGATAATTTAAAAACTTATGATTCCAGGAATACTTAGCATCATAAGTAAAATAGAGACCCTTCTCACGAAGAATCTACATTTTAGCAAGAGACAAACGCTTGATCGGTGGCAATGATTTTGAGGCTGGAGTACATAATAAGGAAGGTAGAGGAGATTTGGAAGTCACCACTGTCAATGAAGGGTTAACAGGAAAAAGAGCCATTGGAGTTGTCTATTTGAAAGGAGTCGAGTTGGAAAAACCATATCGGGTTAGAGAAGGAGTTCCAACCATTGTATGTCTTTCATCATATAATCGGGCAAGATCGAAAGCATGTAATAATGAAGTAGGAGACTGAGCCACGATGTCATGTCTAATATCAGGTTTAAGCCCACTAATGAAACAATCAAATAATGCATCATCTGATAACCCTTGGACCCGATTAACCAACATCATAAACTCTGTGTAATATTGGGTTACTAAAGAAGTCTGAGAAAGCTTGAAGAGTTTGGGCCTAGGACAATCAAATTGTGAAGGCCCAAACTGAGATTCAATAGCAGTAGTTAATGTAATCTAGGAAGGAATTTGATTATTCTTCTGGAGCAGCTGAAACCACGGAATGACAGTGCCCTCCATATAGACTGGAGTGATCATTAGACATTGAGGATTTGGAGTATCATAATACAAGAAGAATTGCTTAGCCTTGAAAATCCAGTTGAGAGGATCAGTGCTGTCAAATCGAGCAAAATCAAGTTTGATTTGATGAGTTTTAAGCAAAGAAGTAGATGTAGATCCTGGGGAAACGACGGGTGAAGGTTCAATGGCTGATTGAATGGTGAGTTGTTGAATGTTGCGAGTATGAGTTTCAAGGGAAGTGGTCACAGAAGATTCAAGACGATCAATATGAGCATTGCTAGCATCTTCAACTCGATCAAAACAAATGTTGTAAGTATGGTCTCGCTGATCCATTAATTCTGAAAGGTGTTTAAGCTCTGCAACGAGTTCCTTCAAGCGAGTATTGTTAGCCATTGAAGGATAATGAGAGCACTAAATATGTTATGACCTGTAGATAAACACAAAAGAAATATGGAAGGAAAAATTGACAGCAACCAATTTATTGAAATTTTTAGCTAAATACAGTGGAAATCTTAGCCAAAACTCTCAGTGGAAACACTTACAAGGAAAAATATGAAAAGAAGAAACTCTCATAAAGATGAATGTCTCAGAGGAGAAATCTCACAAATTCCATGCATTCTACAGCACCTTGCATGTGATTTATATATCCTCATTCTCCTTAATTTTCCATGTGCATTTCCTACTTCGGTTGCTATGCCTTGGCTCAAAAGCTGCCACCTTGGCAATATTCTTCTCTCTTCACATATTTTGTGGATCGTTTGACACCTGTCCCTCATGCATTTTGGTGCATATCGTTAAATCTAAGCTAAAACTCTCAATGGAAATGCTCACAAGGAAAAATCTGAAAAGAAAAAACTCTCAGAAAAAGGAATGACTCAAAGGAGAAATCTCACAAATTCCATGCATTCTACAAGACCCTGCATGTGATTTATATATCCTTATTCTCCCTAATTTTCCATGTGCATTTCCTACTTCGGTTACTGCACCTTGGCTCAAAAGCTGCCACCTCAGCAATATTCTTCTCCCTTCCCATATTCTGTGGATTGTTTGACACCTATCCCTCATGCATTTTGATGTATATCATTACAGGGACATTTTGTTAACTTGTTTGATGCTAATTTAGATTTCATACAGGCTAAATTTTCATTGCAAAGTTAAAGAATTCTATTATTGTTGATTCCCCATGTTCCTCTACTTCCAAGAAATGAAAGAAAGAGGTGCGGTATTCATTGAAAACTTGGTTGGTGTCCAAGGGTTTAGCTGGGTCATGTTTGTTGTCCCATAGATATAATAAGCATGATTAGATGAGATTTGTTTGAGGTTAAAAAAAAAAAGAAATCTTAGTTTTTAGCTTAACTTGACGCAAAATATATGGATGTTGCTTTTCCATGATAGTTGGTAAGATTAAAAGTCCAGTTAATATATGATTAATTGGTGCTTAACACTAAATAAATGCTTGATAAAACCATAAGTAGAGTGCCATGGGAAGGAAGAAAACTCAACTCCAAACCTATCTTACATCTCAGTTCAGTAGCCATATCAAGTGCTCAAATTCAAATAAGAGGATCAAACAGATAGAATATAAATAGAAACAAATGAATTCCTGTTAGGCAACCCCAATAAGAACTCTTCACTTTTAAACCAATTTTACACGCAAGAAAATAATTAACTACTTCCATTGATCCTTAATATAGGATACTTTTAACTGAATTACGCGAATTAAGAACAAGAATTAAAGCTAGTTAAGTATCTTGATTTTTAAAAATCACAATATTTTTCTAAAATTACCCTTATTTAATTTTTCTCTCTCTTTTTAGAATGCATTAAATTGGAGCATTTTGTTAGAAATGTATAATAAATATTACCTTATATATTGTAAAGGGTTTTGTATTGAAAACAAAGTAAAAAACCCTATAATTAGGATCAAAGGAAATATATTCTAAGCATTTCAACCCCCACTAAGAAACGAAATTTCTCATAGCTAAGAATAGATATTTCATTGAAGGGATCTTTTGACTCAATCAAAATTCAAGTTGTACAGGTTAATAAATATCTATTGAACTAATGTACTAATAAAATTTACTTAAATTAAACACAAGAGACACAATAATATTATCATTCATTAAGGGCCCGTTTGCTTCGTTGGCAACTCCCATATAAAGGTAATAGGCTTCACATCACCTGAGTTTTGAGCGTTTGGTTAGACATTTCACATGTGATCCTAATTACTTAAATAATTATGTAAAGGTGATCTGGATTGCATAACATTTTACATGTGAAGGCCTTTACATGGGTGTAATGAGATGTAAAAAGATATTAATACCCTTATAAAAAAAAATTGACAAATTCCCTTTGACATTTTCCTCAAACCCTCTCACAACCATTGTCTCCACCCCAGCCTCATCATTCTTCCAATGATGCATGACGACCACCCATCAGAGTAGATTTGAGACTCGCGAATGAAGAAGCATCTTCATGGCTATCCATCGTCACCTTCCCCAACGTTGCTGTCATCTTTATCTCCTTCCTCCGATATGATCTTTTCCCTCTCCCACCAGATCTGAGCCTCGTGAATAGAGAAGTATCTTTGTGGCCATCCATCATCATCCCTTCCATCTTCATCTTGATCTCCAATTTGATCTTCGTAGCCATCCACCGTGGACTCGACGCTAACTTTCTTCCATGTTCATTCTCTCTAATTTTCATTCCTTCTTCATCCTTTGATTTTATCTGCTTCCCATGGACTCCATCTTCATCCTTTGTTTTTTTTTTAATTGTGATTGGATGCTTGTGTGTATTGCTACTAGAGAAGATTGTGATTGGTGATAGTTCTGATGTTAGGGAAATACTTGGGTGGGTGGGAAAATTTTTCTAGGGCTAAGGGCAATATATTCATTTCACTTCTATTCTTATTTTTTAATCTAAAAAATAAATATCATTACATTATTATTTATATCCTATCAAATAAACCCACATGTTATCATTATCCCATCACATTACATTACCCTCATGTGATTGAACCAAATAGGCCCTAAGTCCAATAAGACAGAACCCCATCGCTCAAAAACAGAAAATAGACAAACTTAACAAACAACTCTGTTATGTCCTAATTTTTATTTTTTTATTTTTCTCTTACAATTCTCAAAACAACACTTGGCAAAAAACTATAATATTACAAAATAGAATAGGAATGATAGAAACATAGATCAACACATAGCCCATACTAACATTATCCACTGAGTTTGCCCCAGCCATGTTAGTTAAGGTTCTCCAAACTCTTTCACTGTCTCTCCTCAAGATCAATGCCTCGGGAATGGTAGGTCTCAAACACATCATCTAGGGCACTTCCCTTTTGTGTCAACATCTACTAATCAATCCACAAGTCCATAACAATATTGCAATGTCTTCAAACCCAAACACAAAAATGTTACAGGGAGACTTCAAGGTACTTAGAATTCCACAACTATCATTGAACTCTTCCATTCACAGCCCTTCCATTTATCTTTGTAGTTCATGACCAACAACTTCAACATAAGAGATTGACCTTATTCTGGGATCATATTATCTAGCAACACGTCACATTCACTTATCAACATGTCATACTCTGCAATGATTAAGGAATTCAAGGATCTTGGTATCTCTCCATCTGGCAAGAATTGAACTTATGGATAGCGACTAATCTCTAAAGTTTCAAGGGAAGTAAGACATTGAAGGGAAGGAAGGAACTTTAAGCTTGGACGCTTCTCTATTTGAAGATCACAAAGTTTAGGCATGTTACCACCTGTAAAATCTCTCCATTCTTCAAGCTTCAGCATATCATTGAATCTAGGTTTGGATAAAGAAGGAAAAGAACTACCATAACCTATAAAGTTTCCATCCATAATTTTCAAATTAGACATGTGATGAATGTAAAGAGACTTGAGCATTGGAAGTTCACCAAGAAAAGGGAGTGCAATGCATTGGTAGCATTTATGCAAGGTAATGCTTTGTAGCTTGCAAAATGATTTATTAGTAAGCTAAGCTAGGAATGTAGCACCATTATAACCTTTTCTAACTTGCTCCTTGATCAAACTGTAAGGCTTCATACCTCCTAGGACTACTGATGTTGTTTGATGACATGTAACCTTCACCTATTCTAACTCTAACTTGCCCAAATATGGCTTTTTGACTAACTCAGCTGCAGTAGCTTCTCTGTTATTTGCCACACTTTCAAGATTGGTGATACAAATATCTCCACAGAGGTAATTCATATGTTTAAGCTCCTTGATCTGTTGTCCTTTCTCTTTGGCCACAAGAAATACATACAAGGTTTCAAGACTAGTCAACTTTCCTAATTTTGTTGGCATATAGTCTAATTGACCCTTTATCTCCAACTCAAGGTGCCAAAGCTTTGTCAAGTTTCTTATTTCTTCATGCCAATGAGCAAACCTAGGACAATTCTTGAGCTTGATGGTTTCCAACCCTTGTAGATCTGTAATTGATTCTACCAAGCTTTCAATCTTTGTATTTGAGATATTAAGATGGTGAAGGTGATTCAAAGTTCCAATTGACTCAGGCAACTCCCTAATATTGGTACAACTCAAATTTAAGACCGTTATATAAGGCATCTTGATGAAGATGTCAGCAGAAATATAGTTAACTTCAAATGCACCTTTAGATAAGAAAATAAATGTTCGCAAGCAGCCACAATTGTGAAAGACCCTTTAAGTCTTTAATTGGATATCTTCGCAAAGCAAAGATGAGTGCCTAGAGTATTTAAGGTTGGACAATGGATGTGAAATGTTGTCCTCCATTCTGAAACATGTGCCTACAGAAACAAATTAATCAAGATCATGAAAAAGGTCATGCATTTCATATATTAGACGATTGCTTTGATCCTTATGTGAAACTCAGAAAAAAGGATCTTGACAACAAAACATCAAAGTAATCTTTGCCAATATCTTCAAATCTTCCCATTGTTCTTTGTTGAATAAAACCTTTTGCAACCCATAGCTGGACTGATTCATCCCTTTCAAATTTATAACTATGAGGAAAAATGGAGTAGTAAGAAAAACATCTTTTCAAGAAAGAAGGTAAATGATCATACTTCATCTTCAACGTATGAAAAAGCTCATTACACCATTCTCTAGGTCCTATAATTTACACTTTGATAAACCCTCACATTCTTTTTTATTATACTTAATTCGCAAAATATTTCCCATAACTCTTGCTGCTAATGGAAAACCCCTACATTTTCTTGCAATTTCTAGGTCAATTTCCTTGAATTCTTGATGCTCATCTTGACTTATTCAAGGTAGTGCTCTTTGTTTGATTGAATCCCAACATTCTTCATCTGATAAATTCTACACATGGTAAGCCAAGTGTTTGGAAATAATTCTTGAAATAATTGTACTTCTTGTAGTCATTATGATTTTACTCCCTTTAGCAGCATCTTTGAATGATAGTAACATCACATCTCAATCTCTTCCATTTTCATTCCGTATGCCATCTAACATAACTAGAAACTTGCGCTTGGAAAGAACATTTTGAAGTCTAGTTTGAGCAATGTCCAAATCTACTACATGAAGATTTCTTTGTTCAGTAATAGACTCAAAAATTGAATTCATGATTTTCTCTGTAATATCTTCTATGGAAATAGATATCCAAATACGTGAGTTTTGAAAGTCTTTTCGTACAACTTTATCATTGTAGACAAATTGAGCAAGTGTGGTTTTACCAACACCAGACATGCCCACAACTGAAATAACAAAAATATCATATGTTGTTTCCCCCATTGACAACATTTTCTTAATCTTGACTTTAGCATCCTCCCTTTTTATCACGAATAAGTTATTCACTAATGAGCTAGTCTACATATTCCAAATGAAGTTAGGTTATAGGTTGTTGACCGGCTTAGTCATGAAGAGCCCATCCATCTCTCTTGACATACCATCCAGTCTATCCCGAATCTTAGCCATCACATGAGGAATAGCTAATTTCAATATAGGAAAAACAAGTTTTCCAACCTTATCATCGATGGGCAGCCCCATCATGTCAGTGTTAGAGTCAAGCTTCATAAACTTAGATGAATCGCATCCAATAATTCATCAGCATCATGTAATGTAACAACCCTCATTACAATATCTTGATCTTAGTCTCTAGATAACTAAGTGTAATTGACATTGTGTGTAGTACTGGAAGGGCCAGGATAGAGAGAAGATCAAATTGGAGACAGAAGAGCATGACGTCATGGGGTAAGGTAGGACCGCCGTGGCGAGAGAGCTGTAATTTTGTTAAATTTTTCCATGTCAAGGGCATCCACGCTGCGGTGGGCTTACTGTCAATGAGGCGAGTGGTGAAAAATCTATTTAAATCTAAAACATTTCAGTCGAACAAAAGAAGAGGAACGAAGGGAGCGACAGAGAGGTTCTGCTAGGGTTTGAAGTTTCTAGCCTTTGGAAGTGATTTTTGGCTTCTGGAGCTTAGATTCTCATGGGTAAGTGATCTCTACTCCTTCCTCTCTATTTTTCTTCAGTTTTGAGATTTTTTAGGGATTATTGGAGATTGTGCCTTAAGCTAATCATTGTATTATGAACATTGTACTTCATTATGAAAAAGAAGGTGTTTTTTCTTACATTATTATATTGTTTGCATGTTTTCTTTATAATAATATCCTTGGATAAATTATTTTATCCTAAATGTCCCTAGCCAATCATCTTTGTGGGAACAATGATGAACTAACGCTAGTATGATTTTGATTGATAATTATATGATAATACAAATCAAAATCATAAGCTCCTGTTAGGGAATAGGTGCTAGATTGACCCGTCATGAGATAGCTACATGAATCAAGTCATAAACATATCTCATATATAACCATGTTACTAAACCCTTAGACCTGAGATCACCATGGCTTCCTATATGGGGAACACTGTACTTTGGTATAGTCAAAAGTCACCTTTAATTGAGAGATCATAAAGGCTATGATCGAGCATAGTGGAACTCATGTGGAGAAAGATGAATGGTCAAAATGGAATTTGTCCCTTTAATTAATAGAGAGATATATCTGGACCCCTCGATGAGTGAGACTGAGAAATACATGACTGTGCTCGAATGGAAAAGTTTCCATTTATTCTGTCAGTCTACTCGAAGATCGAGAAAATGATGGTCGAGTAAAATGAGGATGACGTTTCTATACTTGACCTATATATCATGAGACAAAAGGGATGTGATTGGGTTATATGATGTATTAGATCAGATCTTCGATCTCATATGATTTGAGTAGTCACAATGTCTTGCTAGAGGCCACTTGTGACTTGTGGGTCCAATAGTATTATTGGCCCACTGCCAACATTATATAAGCCTATAGGGTCACACACAAGAACATGCCAACTCGAGCTAGAATGTCCAGATTCATTAAATCTAAAATATGTCTAGATTTAATGAATTTAGCATTTAATTTAGGGTGATAGAATTATATATATATTGATATATATATGTTTGATATATTATATATATTGTTCAAATTAATTCAAATGAATTAGTTTTAAATTTAATTCTATATGATAGATTTAAATTTAAACTAATGTCATAATCTAAATTTGATTTAGATTTGATTCTAAATTTGAATTTAAACTAATAATCTAAATTTGATTTTTATGATAAATTAAATCTAGATTTGATTATGGATATAGATTGGATAGTTAGTTTAAATTTAATTTATTAGACAGATTTAAATTCAAACTAATCTTTTTAATTAATATTTGATTTTGTTTAAATCATTAATTTAAATTAAAAAAATATCAAATCCTATTTATATATTAATATAGACTAGGATACAGAATTAACACAATTTTGAATCACCCTAAAGAGAGAGCACCGTACACTCAAACAATGAGAGACTGTATGGATGAATGATGAACAATGGCTATACGGATGAACAGTGAAGGCATACAGACATACAGACGTTCACAACTAGAGGTACCAGCATACTTTTCGAGTTGGACTTACCGTTCGTGTGGATACCGGTAGAGGGAGCTGACTAGTCACGTTAGTTCCTGGGGTCTGACAAAATGAAAAAGAACACCAAGGGACACATCAGAGATAAATTCTTTTTCTACATCTCAATCTAAACAACATTGATGGATCCATGGGAGGAAATTTCTTAATATTTTTTCGCTACGTGTGTGCTGAAATTCCCAACAGGGATATGTCGGGACTTTCGGTTTTGGCCAAAATTCACCGATTAAAATGGATGAAATAAGATTAACGAGGTGTGATCTAGCAGTTGTGATGCTTGGGTGTGAGTTTTAGAAGGGTTACTCATGATTTAGGATAAACCCTAACCTTGTATTGTGTGTGGAAGCATGAAATAGGAAGTGTATGTGGTTGTTGAGAGTTTGTATGTGATAAGTAAACCCTTTTGGAACTCGTCCAAAGAACTCACTTTGATGTATATGACACCCGGATCTTTACGAACAAGGGACACAAAAACTGGAAAATTGAAAAATAGTAAGAAGAAAGACACACAAAGAAGAGAATGAACAAGAAAGCACACAAGATATGTTGGTCTAGGTGAATTAGAACCCAAGAGAACCAGTCTCTTGAACCCTAGTTTTGATGACACCATAAGGAAGGACCAATTCCTCGATAAGTCGTAGTTCGCTCTGGCACTCAAAGAACGCAAAAGAAACAAAGTCTGAAATTCTATTCATCAAATCTGAAAAACGCATATAAAAGTTAGCCTTAAGTAGGCAAGGTAAAATCTAACCTAATAAGTCTAGAAACCCTAATTAATTTGGGCTTAAGTAATCCCAATACGATTAGGATACTTTAGGCCCAAATAACAATCCTATTAGAACTAGGAAACTATTAAAATAAATCCCTAAAAATAAAATAATGAAAATTTATAAGAAAATAATAAAAATAAGACCTCAGCCCTTATAAACATGCCACCACATTAATGAAGTTACATGTTTGGCACATGACATGCTTATTTACAAGGTGGGCTATCAAAAGGACTACTAATTAACTAATTGGGCTTTATTAATTAACAAAGTTCAGCCTATAATTATAAAAATGAAATTAATACTAATTAGGCCCATTAATCCTCAAGTCACATGCTCTTTAAGAGAGTCACATGTTGGGCTTGATTTTGGGCTTAAATATGAACTTCTATATATGATAACATAATCATACCATTGTTGTGCTCTTGGGCTTCAAATTCAATTAAGTGCAAAGGCTCCATCTCAAGTTGCTTGTTGATCACACTACTTAAGGCCTCTTTCATTGTCTTAGCTCTTGATCTCATCATTGGGCCTCCCATGCCTTGTAATGGATCAACTGTCTTCCACTTTTGGATTACATGTTTAGCCTCCTTTTCTCTAATGTCCTGAGCTTGCTCCATGCTTGCATCATTCAGTTCAGCCTCTTTTTCTCTAATGTCCTGAGCTTGCTCCATGCTTGCATCACCTAACCTTGTATTGTGTGTGGAAGCATGAAATAGGAAGTGTGTGTGGTTGGTTAGAGTTTGGATGGTCTTTAGAAGCTCAATGATGCACTAAAGTGGGGTTGAAACCTTGGGTTAGGCCTATATAGTAGAATTGTGATTTTTGATTAAATGGTATATTACGTAAATTGAGGTATTATGGTATTGTGAAGGTTATTCCATTGACCGGAAGAGTACAAGTGTGTTAGATAACCAAAGAAGCTTATGGAATAGCGCGTGTGTGGTATTGATAACTAGAGGTAACTGGGTGTTTGTATTGTTTTGTATTGGTTGTATTGTATGTGTGTTATATGATAGTATATATGTGTATATATATGCATATTTTCATTCATATCATGATATCAATATGTATGTGTCATGGTTTTTCTATATATCGTGGTATACACATGACTAGACATATCGTGGATGATGATCATGATGATGATTAAACATGATAATGATGATGAGACATTACATGATGCATAGCATGACATTGAAAACATGATGATGATGATTATATGATGTTATAGCATGAACATCACCACATGGCATTGTGAGATATATGGTGATTGAGTGGTGATGATGATATGATATGTGATGATATGATATGATATGATATGATGATATATGAAAAGGGAAGATAATGATAGAATCTCTGCAGCTAAATCGCCTCCTATGGCCAAGAGAGGAAAGGCTGGCAGTGAACTGTACCTTCCTTAAATTGCCACCAATTCATAGTGGGAAAGGGGAAGGAGGACCATGGTTCGACCTCTAGTGTAACCTTTGGCTGGTTTGTATTAAGGTAAGGTGAGCTTGGTGATATCCTTGAATTAGTCTTCACCGACTATTGAAAGGGAATCTCTTGTACGAAATGTCTTGTTATGATCACAACTTATGGTTCTGGCTATGTACAAAGGAGACATGCATCTCATTTCATATTGCATTCATGATATTATTGTATGAGTTATGTATATATCTATGCATATGGTTGTCCTTGGTTACTGAAACATTGTCTCATACCCCCTTTCCCTTGAACTAACATTTCAGGTGAAGGTTCTAGTACTAGCCCGAAGAAGACAAGGGAAGCATAGTTACTCTAGTATTGGGAATAATAGACACTGTAGTGTATGTGTGTATGGTCTATATAGGTTGTGCTAAGTAGGATAGTGTGATTGTATTTGACATGAGAATCTGGATGACTATAATGATGATGGTTGCATAATGTGCATTTGATGATGAATGATATGGAATGCTACTGAGCATGATGTGTTTATGTGATGCATGTAATGGTTCAGAGTGATGTTATGACAAAATAGTAGTATATAGGAGCCCAAATGTGGAATTAGGCCTTATCGGTGAGTTTCAGGGCAAATAGCCCATTAGGTCTATTTGGGGTTCAAGGGGGTCAAATCTCAAACGAGTCATTCCTTTGAGGTAAAACCTCATTGGACAAGTTGGTTAAGTCATTTGAGACCTGTGTGAATGGTCCCAAATGGTCAAATTGCCTTTGGGGGCAAATAAGAGTTGTAAGTAGTAAGTTTTGGTCAAAAGTAGCCAAAACGGTGTCATGTTTCCAAAATTTGCTAAGAGAGATGGATTGAAGTGAGATTGGTGTCTATGAATAGATTGGGACATGATTGACTTATAGGAGTTGAAATCAAGTCAATTGGAGATCGTAGCATAAAGTTATGTTCCTCGAAAGTTCGCCTCAAAAGTTAAACTTTTGTTGTATGGCATTAGCAAGGGCGCTCCGCAGCACCACAGCTAGGCCACAGTACTAGATCCCCTATTTCACAAATATTGAAACCCGAGAGCATTGACGCCATGGCGTTACTATAGTGGCCATGACCTTATACTCTGTCATGGCTATTTTGGTGTTCTTGAGGAGTCCT
Source organism: Adenanthera pavonina (assembly GCA_026686845.1). Taxonomy (NCBI): domain Eukaryota; kingdom Viridiplantae; phylum Streptophyta; class Magnoliopsida; order Fabales; family Fabaceae; genus Adenanthera; species Adenanthera pavonina. The sequence continues at coordinate 19,812,929 of JAIVEN010000004.1, forward strand.
GTGACGTTTTTTCGCTGCCCGGATGTTTTGGAAGGTAAAATTGAAGTATTTGATCAAGTTAAGAGGTATATTTGGAGTGAGATGTTATGTGTAACACGTTCTAAAGGTCGCGAAGCCAAAGATGAAAGGCCCTTTAGCTGTTATAGCACCATCGTTGCTGCTTGGTTGTCATACAATCCACAAGAGCTTCAACCTTTAGTACTACCCTTTTTAGCTTCTTAAATTCATCCTCGGCATCTAGGATGAGCACAATTTCTTTCTGAGCAAGTGTTGCTAATTTGTCAAGAAGAACTTCAATAGGTGCTTAAAAAATGCCAGATTGTCAAGCATTCTCAAAAGGTGAGTTAGATCCCATTTTTGAAGATGAGGATTCTAGCTTTCTAGTGAATTGGGAAGCAATTTTACCTTGGTGAGTAGCTATCACTCACTTATTGGAAAATTGGGTGTTTATGCGTGTTTTCATGAGAGTTTATTGTTTTTAGCGAATCGGGTGCATTAGTATTAAATTTTGAGCTAACCAAATTTTTCCCTCATGCATATTATTTGATTTTTCTTTTAACCCAAAAACTTTCACAATTGTTTTTTCACCAATCAAGTTTGACATGTTAATTGTTCATTATTCGAATTTATTTTGGCTGATCAATTATTAAGCATATTTTATTTGATTTTTTGTTAGCACAATATACACATATAATCTTTATAGAGATATAAAGAATTTAAATATTTTAGGGTAGCACAAAGTTTGGGAGACATAGGTTCCAAGGTTTATCAAAGTCAGAGTGTGCTTCAAAATGCACAAAAAAAATACCAATAGAACTATTAATAATTTTCTCAACACTTTGAAGGTATTGGTTTTTTTGCTGTGAGTTGGAGGATATGTTTAATACTCACCTAAAAAAGAATACTAATAATTTATTTATTTCTTACCCATGCCCTTATAGGAAATAAATCAAGTCCTTATGATTAAGTTTTATTTATTCATTTCTTTTTTCCTAATGAACATTTTAATTTTGACTCTTCCATAGTTTCATTGAATTGTCATACTCATACACTATATGATAATGACAAAAGTTATGAGAAGAGAAATTTAAATTTTAATATGGGAAAATCAACCTTTTGATCCCTGAGCTTTGGATCGATTTTAAAATCAGTCCCTAAACTAATTTTTTGTTGGATAATATTCTCTAATCTATTCAACGGTGGCATAGTTAGTCCCTCAACTATCAGACTGTAACACCCCTCATGATATTGCTTTGGCATTGTGTGTAGAACTGGAGGAAACAGGATAGAGGAAGGTTTAAGTGAGGTAGAAATGAGCTCCATGCTGCAGTGAGAAGCAGGGCCGCAGTGGTGAGAGCCAATTCCAGTGGATCTTTTCAGCTGAAAAATAATGGAGCAGTGGCGAGCTGTCTTGTTGTCGTGGCGAGAGTCAGGATTTTTATTTAAATCTAACTCACTTCAAACGATCAGCTAGAAAGAAACAGAGAAGAATCGAGGGAGCTCTGCTAGGGTTCAAGATTTTCGGCATTTGGGAGTGATTTTCAGACCTTGGAAGCTTAGATTCACATTGGTAAATGATCCCTACTCCTCTCTTTTCATTTTCTTCGGTTTAAACTTGGGGTTTTTTTGGTTATATGTTGGGATTTTCGGTTTGGGACAAAATGCACCAATTGAAATGGATGAAATGAGGTTAAAGAAGTGTGTTTTGGTGTTCTTGTTACTTAAGTGAGTCTTAAAGGGTTTATGTATGATTTGAGCTTAACCCTAGGTTATTTTCAGTTAGGGCTCTTGGGAATCCGAAGTGTATGGGATTAAGTGGTGTTTAAATGGTTCCTAGGAGTTTAAGGATGTATGAAAGTGGTGTTGGAACCTTGGGTTAGGCTAAAGTAGTTGAATTGTAATGTTTGGCTAAATGGTATTTTATGTTAATCGTGGTATTATGGTGTTATTAAGGTTGTTGGCTAATTGGAGAAGACTAGTCATGGGATTGGCATTCAAGAAAGCTCATGGAATCACGTGTATGTGGTATTGACAACTGAGGTAACCGAGTGTTTGTATTGTATGTATTGTATGATATTATGTATATTTGTGTATATATGCGTGTTTCTTTTATACCACGATATAGATGTGTTTGTGTGTATTGTTTTCTATATATCGTGGTATGCACATAGCTAGATGTTGATTATGATGATGATTATATATGTGATGATGATGACATGATGCATAGCATGACATTGAGATCATGATGATGAAGATAATGATGATATATGAGCACCACCATATAGCATTGTGAGATTGTGATATGGTGGATTGGGTGGTGATGATATAATATATGATATGATTATGATGATATATGATTAGGGAGGATAAGAATGGAATCCCTGTGGTTAAATCACCTCTTATGGCCAGGAGGGTAAGATGCGCAGTGGATTGCACCTTCCCTAAATCACTGTCAATTCGTGGTAGGAAAAGGGAAGGAGAAATCACAATTCAAACATTAGTGTTACCTTTAGCCGGGTGCACTAATAAAAGGTCAGCTTGGTGATGTCCCGAAATCAGTCTTCACCAACTGTTGGAAGGGAATCGCCTATACGAAATGTACTGTTATGATGACAGCTTGTGGTTCTAGCTGTGTGAAGGGAGACATATATTTTATTTCATATTACATTCATGAGATTGTATGAGATATATGAATATATATGTGTGTGGTTGTCCCAAGTTCTAGCACTAGTCTGGAGAAGCTGAGGGAGTAGCATTGGACATGGGAATATTAGGTCTATGTAGTTTATGTGTATTTTTGGATATGTTTCTTGTGCCAAGTAGGATAGAATGCTTTGTAAAGGATGTATGACATGGATGAGGATTCTTATGAATGGATGTTGTATGTATGTGAAATTGTGTTGTATGTGATATGTATGTTGAATGGTGGTGTATGTGTGGTTCAGGGTGTTAAAGAGTCGGTGTGGTAGTGTTGGTGAGCCCACAGGTGGAATTGGGCCTTGTTGGTGTGTTGTAGGGCCTGTAGCCCTTTGAGATGAAACCTCTTTAGACAAGTTATTTAAGCGGTTTATGACCTGCGTGAATGGTCCAAAATGGTCAGGTTGCCTTTTGTAATGCCCCTCATGATATCTTTATTGACTTGTGTTCAGGACCGGAGGAAACAGGGCGGAGTTAGGTTCAAGAGAAGCTAGAAAGGGCTTCACGCCTCGGCGAGAAGCAGAGCCGTCGGCGAGATGCCTTCTAGTAGTGTTGTCTAGTAAATTTATGGTGGCACCGCGGCAAGATATCTGGAGCCGCGATGAGAGTCGAGATTTTTGTTTAAATCTGGATAATTTTGGACATTCAGAAAGAAAGAAATTGGAGAGAGTGATGAGAGAGGTGATGAGGGTTCAACATTTCCATCGTCCAGGAGTGATTTTCAGACCGAGGGAGCTTGGATTTAAGTTGGTAAGTGTTCTCTACTCCTCCCTCTTCATTTTTCTTCGGTGGAAATTTGGGGTTTTCAGTTTTGAGGTTGGATTTCCAATTTGTGATGAAATCCACTGATCAAAATGGTTAAAAAGAGGTTAATGATGTGTATTTTGGCGTTCTTGTTGCTTGGATGTGAGTTTTGAAGGGTTTATATGTGATTTGAGCTTAACCCTAGGTTGATTCCAGTTAAGGCTCTTGGGAATCCGAGTTGCATGGTATTATTTGGTGTGTAAATGTTCCCCAAGAGCTTATTGATGCATGAAAGGGGTGTTGGAACCTTGGGTTATGCCTAAAGTAGTTGAATTGTGATGTTTTGATTATTGGTATATCGTGTTAACGAAAGAATTGTGTTATTATGATGGTTGTTTGGTTAGCCGAGAGGGGTTCAAGCGTGTTGGTGTACAAGAAAGCATGTGGAACTTGTATGAGTGCGGTATTGACAACCTAAGGTAACTGGGTGTTTGTTTATGTGGTATTATATAGTTATGTATATATATGTATGTCTCTTTCATACCACGATATTTTTGTGTTGTGTGTATCATTTTCTATATATATATCGTGGTATGCTTACGGTTAGATGATGATGATGATTATGATGATGATCTATATATATGATGTTGACATTGATATGATATGAGATGGTGCATACATGATGTTATGACATGATGATGATTATATGATGATATATTAGCATCACCACATGATATTGTGAGACTGTGTTATATGGTGGACGGAGTGGTGATGATATGATGATATATATATATAACGTATGATGATATCTGTGTTAGGGAGGATAAGGATGGGATATATGTATATGTATATGTGTTAGGGAGGATAAGGGTGGATTATATGTGTTAGGGAGGATAAGAATAGATTGTATATGTTAAGAAGGATAAGGATGAGACCCCTAAGAGGGCGACATGCATATCATTTATTTTACATTGCATTCATGTGTTATATGAGTTATGTATAAGAATATATATATATATAAGTTTATGTGTGTGGTTGTCCCCGGTTACTGAGACATTGTCTCACCCTACCCTCTCCCATGACTAACCCTTTCAGGTGAAGGTTCTGGCGCTAGTCCTGAGAAGCCCAGAGAGTAGCTGCAGACGTGGGAATAGTCTATGTACTTTTTTTTGTTTGATAATGTATTATGTGCCAAGTAGGATAGAAGGTTTTGTATTAAGCATATGGTGTTATAAGAATGGTTGTAAATGTATATTGTTATGTATGGGTAGTTGCATATTTTGGTTGTGTATGGAATGTGTTATTTGTGGTGTTTGAAGAGTGTTGGATGTTGGCAAGTCGGTATTGTGGTATTTGTGAGCCCAAGGTAGTTCTGGGCCTAGTTGTTGTGTTTAGGGCCTGTAGCCCGCCTTGTCATGTTGAGGTTCAAGGGGGTCAAAACTCAGAGAAGTGGTTCCTTTGAGGTGAAACCTCTTTGGACAGGTCAGTTTGGGGGTTTTGGACCTGTATGAATGGTCTTTGAGTGACCAATTGTCTTTGGTGACAATTGGAAGTGGTTAGTGGTGAATTTTGGTCAATAAGTGGCCAAAATGGTGTTAAGGGTTCAAAATCTCCATACGGAGTTAGTTTGAGGCAAAAGGGGTGTCTATGGATAGCTTGGGACTAGATTGACTTGTAGGAGTTGGAATCAAGTCAATCGGAGGTCGGAGCATAAAGTTATGCACGTCGGAAATTTGCCCTGAATTGTAGAAGTTGCTGATATGGGATATCAGCAGGGGGCGTCGTGGCTTCAGAGTCTTGGCCGCAGTGCCAGTGAGGCCAGAAACGAGGGAGTTTTAGGGGAGGTCGGAGTCGTGGCAGTACTGTAGCGACCACAGCCCCAGCCCAGTTTTGGGTGTTGTTGTTCTGTTTCTGCTATTTTTGAAGGATGAGGTGAGTATTGGTTGTTGATTTTAGTAGTTTACAGTTAAGTCTAGAGGGTTTTGGAGGTAGGTTGTTACACCTTTAGTGGTAAATGGGAGTTGTAAGTGGTGAGTTTTGGTCAAAAAGTGGTCAAAACGGCGTCAGGTGTCTAGAATCTCCATATGGAGTTAGATTGAGGTGAAATTGTGCCTTTGGTTAGATTGAGATGAGATTGACTTGTAGGAGTCTGAATTAGGTTAATCGGAGGTTGGAGCATAAAGTTATGCGTGTTGGAAGTTTACCCTAGAGGTTAAGGGCCTGTTTGATTCGTGTTTCCGAAACAGTTTTTCTGTTTTCGGAAACAAAAAACTCAAAAAACTTGTTTGGTAAACCTATTTTTTATAAATTGTTCTGGAAAACAGAAAAACAAAAGAACAGAAAACGCAGAACAACTTTAAGATATTTTGTAGTTTTTGTTCTGGAAAACATGAGAAAAGGTGAAAAACATCCACCTCACTAATGGTAAAATTATAAATTTTGAATAACTCATCTATCACTCACTAGCTATGATTTTGAGAACAACTATTCAAACAGATTTTTTTGTTTTCTTGTTTTCAAAACTTATTCTCGAAAATAGTTTTACAAAACTGTTTTGAGAACAAGAAAACAGAAAACACTGTCAAACAGGCCCTAAAGTTTGCTGGTATAAAAAACCAGCAGGGGGCGCAGCGGCGTAAGGAAGACAAGCCGTGGTGCTAGTGGAGATAGTGATAAGGGAGTTTCTGGAAGGAGCCGGAGCCGAGGCAGTATTATAGCAGCCACAGCCCCAGCCCATTTTCTGATGTCTATTGGTTTGTTTCCACTGCTATGAGTTTTTGAGAATTATCTGTGAGGTGTTTGGGTTGTGTTTGGTTGGATTTTGGAGTTTTTGGTCAAGTCTAGAGATGTTTGGGAGTAAGGTTGTTACACAGACCGTTTGCAAATTTGTCTCTATGAGTATCATGTAGCAAGCTGGATGTGAAACGGTGCTGTTGTGGTAAACAAAATTGTTGATGTGGTAGACAGAGTTGTTGAAATGGCAGACACGTTGGTACGGGATGCTAACTAGGATTAAAAAGTAGTTGATTTTAGTTCCTATATTTTACCATAATTTTTAATTTAGTCCTTAAACTTTATTATTTTTCTTATATCCATCATCAAACTTTGCTTCTATTTAAGTAGTCATCTTTCAACTATTTAAGGCTCGTTTGATTTTCAGTTAGTAAAAGTAAGTTAGAATAAATGAAGTTTGTAAAAATAAAGTTTGGATAAAAGTAAGTTTGTTGTAAGATGTTATGTTTGGATATTATTTTTGCAAAAATAAACTTAACAAATTGAAACATGTTTTGATTATAAGAGTTAAAAATATTTTTAGATATATAATTACTAAAAAGGAAATAAGTTTTATAATAAAATATTATATAACTAATTGCGTTATATATACTTTATAATAATAATATACTTCCTCCAATCCTAAATATAAAGTACTTTCAACTGTTTCACATATATTAAGAAAATAAGTTAGATCATTAAATTTGTCAAGACATTCTAATATTTTCTACTATTTACCCTTATTAATTACATTATCTCTCATACTTTCTATATCATTTATGTCTCATACTGCTCCTAGTTATTTTGGAATTGCATTTCACTTATCTCAATATTATTTGAAATTTAAGTTTGCAACTTGAATGTTCAAACTTGAAATAAGAATACAAGGAAAATGATGATCTTCATTTTCTAGGAAAATGATGATCTTCATTTTCAAAGAAAATTCCTTATCATTATTCTTCACTACTCATCTATTTGAACTCACCATATTTATTTTCATATTTTTCTTGCCATCTGTCACATTTATAAATAAGATTATTAATGTTTAAAGAGTTAAAAGATGAATATTTAAATGGAAATAAAGTTTGAGGATGAATATAAGAAAAATAATAAAGGTTAAGGACTAAATGACAAATTATGCTAAAATATAGGATTAAAATTAGTTACTCTTTAATCCTACTTAGCATTCCTTACCCACGTGTTAGCCACATGAGCAACTCCGTTTGTCACGTCAACAACTCTGTTTGCCACATCAGTACCATTTCACATCAGTCCTGCCACGTGGTACTCATAGGGATAAATTTACAAATGGTCTGATAGTTGAGGGACTAATTATGTCACTGTTAAATAGTTTATGAAGTATTATTTAAGAAAAAAAAAATAGTTCAAAGACTAATTTCAAGATCGATACAAAGTTTAGGGACCAAAGGCTAATTTTCCCTTTTAATATTCTCTATCATTTGTCCATGTTAATTACATTATCTTTCATATTTATGATAATATTTATTTATTACCTATTAATTATGTACTAGGAATATGAATAAAAAATAATTAATGCACTAGATAATCACGTAAAACATCTTAAATTTTAAACCAAATATTACTTTTAAAAAGATATTTCCATTCAAGACAAGAAGAAATTTTAGTTATTAGCTATTGGCGGCACTCCCAAGGGATGTGTTGAATAATTTACCATTCAGGTTTCATGTTTTCTTAGAACTTGAGTGTTTGAAATTATTTTTCGAACAATATGCATTAAGGGTGTTTAAAATCGATTCAAACTAATTGAACCAAATCAAACTGAACCAAAAATGATCCAAATTGAACTTAAATGATGTCTATTTCGATTTTTTCACTTTTGAAATCAAATTGGTTTGGTTTGGTTTGGTTTGGTTTTGGATATTTGGAACTTGAACCAAACCGAACCAAACCTATTAATACTTGTTTTATATAATTATAATATATTTATTTAATAGATTTTATTTTTTTTATTTAATACATTTTATATATATGTTATACTCATTAACATATATCTCTTAAATCATAAGCTCATAAACAAGATTATAAGACATTTATTAGATAAGGAAAAAGAATATAAATTAGTGTGTTGTTATAAATAATCATATAAAAAAATATTCACAAAATTTTTACATAAAAATTGATATTTTTGTAAATTATTTAGATATAATTTGTATTCATAAAGCATGTCTATGATATCTATTTAATTTAATTTTTGAAAAATGATACTATTTTTTTTAAATAAATTTATTTTTGTATGATCCAAACAAAACCAAACTGAATCAAATCGAACTTGAAACCAAACCAAACCAATTTAAAAGAAAAAATAATAGGTTTCAAAATTTGCAAAATTGATTAGTTTGGTTCAATTCAATTTTTGCCCAAAATTGAATTAAATTAAACCTTTTGAACACCCTTAAATTATCTATCCCGCGCATAACAAAAGTTTCACTAAGAATTATTTTCGTGGACACATTCCAAAATTCCACCTGGTGGGGCTATCAGTGTGGACATTATCCATAATTGTGCACCCCACCACCGTCTAGTCTATTCATCTCTCAGTCTTTACTAATTGACGTTAGTTGTTGATAACTAGACTTGGATAACTCCCCAAAATTTGCTTTCTTGCTTTTTTATTTAAAATATAATAATAAAACAAAATTAAATATGTACTATTATTTTTAATCTGAACGATCTAAACTCTAGATTAGAAATAAGTATTTGGCACTTATCATTGTGATGAGCATCAAATGAATTTCTAAGCTTTCTAGGTCATATATATATATATACCTTGACTTTATGAACAAATTTTTTAAAATTTTTTTGTACTATTTGGAACAAAAATTCACCGAACAAAGTTATCCTTTATTTAATATAAAATTAAAAATTTTAAAATCTTATTCTCGGTATTGAGATGAAAGGTCCTCTAGCTGCTACAGCACCACCATTGCTGGTTGGTTGTCACTCAATCGAGCTCCAACCAATGGTAGTCTATCATACATTTATGAATGAATGGAGGAGAGGATGGTTGTTGTAATGATGGATTAATTACAGAGTGTTTGAATTGTAGGCAAAGGTCGAACAAAAGAAAGGTTTTGGTAGATTTAAGACTTGCAATTCTAATAATAGTCTCAATATTGTTGTTACTACTCTAAGTTTGCAATTCCATCATACATGTGGTTTTATCCTTTGCTACTTGTAATTTTCTGTATTTTATTTTGTATGCAACACACTATTTTAAGTTTCAAAATAAAATGGAAGAAGAAGAAAGACATTTATATTCATTGACCAAATAACAATTGCATATAATGTGCAAAGAAGAGTACATTATGAGAGTTTGAATATTGAATCTCTATCTATATCCTATCAAGTATATTCTTACCAATTGAGCTAGTTTCAGATAGTTAGAGATGAATGTATTTAATTTTTATTAAGGGCAAATTCAATTATTTCGAGACAAAAATTTGACAGGCATGAACGCAATATGAAAAGGTTTCCACTATTAAGTTGTCTATCTTCTGTCATTGTTCATTTTGTTTTTAATTTTTAATATAATATTTATACACATAAAATAAAAATATATAGATTCAATTATGGTTGATTCTGTAACATCCTAAAACTCTATAACCTAAACCGAACATAAGCATGCAAAGAAACATAGACAGAAGCCAAGATAGCATAACAGTGCCGTGACGAGGCCATCTCACACCATGACAAGACACGAGCCTGAAACTTTCCCAAATTTGAAACAGTGAGGCACACTAGCATGGTCACGATTCTGGCGTTGTAGCACCACTGACAGTAACAACACCAACTATTTGCTAATGCCATGAACCAACTTTTGATGTGCATAACTCCTCACTTCAACCTTCAATTCACCTAATTTCAAAACCTACTGGTCATTTTACTTCTATGCTAACTACTGACACCAACCATGTTGTGAAACCTCTGTATGAAGATTTTGGATATTCAAAATCAAAATGGTCACTTTGGACCAAAACATGTCATAAACCCCTCTATAACATAAATCGCCAACCTATCCTTTGCTCAGACACTCCTAACAAGTCACAACTACCCCAATGGACATGTCCAAGAGGTTACTACCCTAGTAGAACGACTACATTAGGTTTTAACCCCCTTGAACCCAATCTACACAAATCGATTATATATCTAATTTGTACAATAAGGACCCATGAGCCTGACCAAACTCACAATCCAAGCAAACACACCAGAAGGAAAATGGAACCACATGGTTCTAGCCCAAAACAACAAGACAACAATATTTACGACACCAAAATTGTATTATCCCAAAATTTTACTGGATACTAAATGATAAAAGATGACATAATTGATGATAACATAAAATGTATAAGGAATATGCTAAAATGGATAGACACCATTTTACATGAAATAGAGCATAGAGATTGTTTTTCCCTGTTGGATAAAAAATAAAAAAATTATATTTTTACCCTTAAAGAAATATAAAAATGATATTCATGTCCCAAAAGTATTAAAATTTATGTGGAGAAAGAAATAGAAAAGTCTTGGAGAAAATTACATCTAATGACCCAAAAATTTTAGAAATTATAATTTAACCTCAAGTTAAGGGCAATTTATAAATATGTAAAATTACTATCAGAATGAAGCCCTTGATGAGAGAATTCCAATGGTATATGAACACTAAGGGTTAATATTTAAGAATAAAGAAATAATCGATGTCGAATGTCTAAAAGTAATAGTAAACCGATAAAGTTAACTGTGGGCCCTATCGATGGTTAAAAAAAAATGGGTCAGGATATGGGCCATACACAAATACCATTTGCAATAGGATAATTATGAAAATATAAAAATAAAATTATAATAGTCCAAAAAATGCTAAATTAGTATAAAGACGGTTTTATCAGTACGGTAAAAAAGTACCCGAATTAAGATATATCTGGATCAGGAAAATTGGGCAATTTTTGGACATTCTCCTCCCTCTCTCATGCGTGAATTGTGCAACATAGGAGGCAAGGAATATTTCATTATTTCTTGAGAAAACTTCTTAAAGAAGGAAACAAAAAAGTAACCATGATTAACTATCTAACTTAACCATGATTTATCACCTAATTAGCCATCTGAGCATCCTTCTTCTCCTTCATTTTGTGCGTGACTTCTGCAGCAAAAGACCAGCAAGAAAATGCAAGAAAATGAAGGGAAAAGAAGGGAGAAAAGGAAGAGAAACCAAAGGAAAATGAAGCACAAATTGATAAACTTCTATACTACCATCTTAAGCTTATGATCTATGGCTTTCAAAGTATGTTTTATGGTTTAGTTTGGCTTCCTCTTCACCTTAGGGTTTTGGCCAAATTGGGGTTTTAGCATAGGAATGATTTTTGAACCATTAAACTTAAGGGAAAGCTTAGACTAGATATTAGAAGCATGAATTCATGGATGATTTGAAGTGATTTGAAGGAAATTTTTTTCAATCACTTTGAGACAATCTCGGTCAGAATAGGGGGAGTAGTTAAGCTGGAATTTCATGGTTTTGACCTCAAAAATGGATTCCCCATGGTCCAAAACCTTAAGAATAAGTGTGTTATACAAAGAAAGATCAAAGGAGAGCTAAGTGAAAAATTTGGGTTTTAGTGAGTAATGTCTTATGTAATTCCAAAAATTAGTGGCTCAATAGATTAAATGATGATATGATTAGGTTCAAGGAAGTGTTAGAAGGCTCAAGAAGTGGCATACCAAGTTTGGAGAGCAAGGGAGCATTATAAGGTAGTTGATTTCCCATACTAGCATTATGTTATCATAATTGTTTTCAATGTGCTTTATGCCTTGTCATATGATTACAATGATATTGTGAGATGATTTATGTGTATTGGCTAAGTTGATTGAGGGGCATTGAGACCCCAGATGTTCATTTTTCAAAATGAAACTTTACCGAAAATTTTATGAATTCATATGACGCAAATGTGTTAATGTATTCAAAACATGTTATCTTGATATTTTCATGCTTAATATATGTGATGATGTGATGGCATGTTGGTGTTAACTACTGAGATTCTTTGAATCTCACCCTCCCAAATATTAATCATTAATAGGTAGCAACAATGGCAAGACCACCAAGGAAGACAAAGGAAAGGAGAAAGAATTTGGCCATTAACTTGAATGTTTCTTCAAGTTTTTATGATGTCTTAGGTCTTAGCTAAAGTATGGTAAAGTATGAAAATGATATACAGCCATGTAAATATTTTATGGCTTTTGTTTAGCAAAGTAGTCAGATATAAATGGTCATTTTGACCTATATGGCGTAAACATGCCACTATTTGGACTTTTTGATGTATAAAGTATGAATGATGTATATGGTTGAAAAGTAGACAAACAGAGCTTTAAGATGATATAAAGATCACTCAAATTGGATGTGTGTTCAGTACTATCATTGCTCTGAATTATATTTTTCCCATGTAAACAAAGTTATAAGCTATCTATAGAGACTTAAATTACATGCATACAATTTTTATTGATTTAGTTATGATTTTTTGAAATTTAATTGGAATATATAAATTCGATTAAATGAATAGTACCTAAAGTTGGAAAAATTTTATTATGGCATTTATTGTGATTCAAGATCCTATTGCGATATAAATGGACTCAAGAATGATTAAATACATGGGTAATGGGCATTAAGAGTGGTGTTACAATAATCCACGTGTAGAACATACTTGCCACACATCAAGCCACATATCTAGTCATGAGACTAAAACCATGCAAACAATCAACTACAAGGTGTAAAGGAAATTAGTAAGGGTTATACATCAGTCCAGCCCGTAGAACACATGAATACCTAACGGCTTACACTTAGTATTACATAAACATTACAAATTGTACTTTACTAGAGGAAATGACAACTACAACAACCAAGAAGGGAACATAGCCCCGACACCCATAAATATGCTCTCAATCCTCCAAGGACTAAGCCTCCTTAATCATGCCCTTACTAGTACTAGATTCTTCACATGAAATTGTTAATCAAAGGATGAGACATAGGTTCCAGTAACTAAGGGTTTTACAACATATAAATATACAAAACATGATTCCAAAACAAAATTCAAATGCAATGATCATATTGAATTTAATGTTCGTGATATACAGACATAGTCCCCATCAAAACATGGCTAAAACCACAATTTAGTTACCATGACAAGATAACCTCAACCAATGACCTCCTTCTAAAGACCTATGACAACGGATTCCGGAATCACCACTTAGCTTTCATTCCAATAGTCACTACGCCAAAAATGGCTTTTCTTGGCGCATATTACAATGCTAAGAAAAGTGAGGCGGAGATGCAAGCAACATTTTCTTTGTTGTTGTTACAAGAAGTACAAAGGAAAGTTGAGCTTTTCCTTGTGGTTCTTAAAATAACCGCAAAGGAAAGTCAACAATGACTTTCCTTTACGGTTATTTTAAGAAACCGCAAAGGAAAGTTGAGACTTTCCTTTGTGGTTCCTTTAATAATCACTAAAAAAAAATTTAACATTTTATTTTATAAGAAACACACTACACGAATCACCATTTTCCACCGTTGGTAAAAAAAAAAAATAGTACTTCATCTTCCATTCCCTCAATCTTCTCTTTCCAACTCATTCTTATCTCTCCACTCTGCTCAAAATCCCCACTTCTACCACGTCATGAACCAATCCCATGAAATCATGGCCATACTCATCTCTCTTCTCTCACTTCACCTTTTTCTTTTTTTTCCCCAAAAAATACACATATCTAGAAAAAGAAAATGCATAGAAAAAGATCTCTCATTTTCCAGAAAGCCTTGAGTCCCTTGAGGATTCCCCTCTTTGTCCCCAAATTGAGAAAACTTGTCTTATAAACCTTCTTTTGCTCAAGAGATTCAAGAAATGCAAGGATTTCAAGCTTATCATGCATTACAACAATGAATTATATGGAAAGTATAAGTTTTCATTATCGATCACTCCCCTTATATGATTCTGACAAAACGATTGCGTCAAGAACAAGAGGTATTGAGATTTGTGCTCCTTGTTGTTTTTGGTTTGATGCTTAGGTGATTTCAATTTCTTGTAATTGATTTCAATTTATTGTTTTTGTTTTTAGTTCAGTACTTAGGTAATTTCATTCTTGTTTTCACTATTAAGCACTCTCCTCATTCGATTATTCAATTTGTTTTATAATTGATCCAAATAGTTTGTGTTGATGAAATCAGGAGCCTACTACAATTTTCTATCATTTTTAGTGTGATTTCTTGGTGGTCAAACAAAAATGATCAATGAAAAGTAATTAGATTTCTTTTTTTTTTAGATGACTTTCCTTTGTGGTTGTAACTAAAAACTGCAAAGGAAAGTAAACTTTTCTTTTCCTTTGCAGTTAACAATTGCAAAGGAATTTTCCTCTGCACTTAATTCCTTTATGGTTGCAAGCCATAAAAGAATACCAATTTTGACCACCAAGGAAACCCTTTTTTGACTTAGTAAGTTATGACTCGGCTAATGGCCACTGCACTAAAGGTGGGACCATAGTTCTTCTTCCCTTGAACCACCCAAATTGGTGGCTATTTAGGGAAGTGCAGCCCCTTGCATAGCCACCTCAATCTCCTAGCCATAGGACTACTATTTAGTGACTGAGATAACACAAGCCGCATCACTTGAACATAAGACCCTGTGTGCTATTTAGTATATTGGCATATTACGTGATATTTAGAGCATCGTCACACAATGACCATATGTCTCAACAATATACAACCAGTGACAATGCTTGAAGCATGCTAACATATCAACACATACCATTCTCTATCGTGCTAGCATGCCATATGAACATGTATGACAAATCATGGGGGGCATAATATACATCAGCATACTAGTATCCAGCATACTAATACATTTCATGAATCACTATAGCCAATTGTCATTTCATCATAATTTAGAGTAAAGATAAGATGTGTAATTGCATATATCATGATATGAAAAAGGACAACCACAATCTCTGCTAACATCCATATTATGATCTAAAAGAGCAAGACATATATTATAATAAGTGCATATCATGATATGAAAAGAATATACCCACTCGATATCTCGGTAGGCCGATGAAGACCACTAACACTTTAATGCTTCCAAAATACCTCGTGGAGTCTAGAAATCTCAATTGAGCAAGTATCCAACCTACACATTACCAAATGCTCATTACTAACATGGATTCTCAACCTTCAATGTACAAAACTCAACATCCCAATACCAAACCGGTTGAAATGAGATTTCTCAAAGGGAATCCATACACCAAAATACCCAAAACAACTCATGAAACCAAATCTATGTCCAAACATGTTGAGGGATAGAGTTTGGTGAAAATACCATTTAATCATTATAAATCTGACACCAAACACTTAGAAATGTCCAACAAGATATTTATGAAGCATTTAAACACAATTTAATTGGTGGAAAAGCTAACAAATTGGAATCCAAGCAAACCTAAAGGAAAATAACTACCAAAAACACAAGAGGGAGGAAAGGAAGGGTTGAATAATACCGTACTTACAAGATTCAAGCTTCCCAAGCCTCAAAATCACTTTCCACCACTCCAAAATGCCAAACCCTAGTAGAGTTCGTAACCATAATGCGTCTAATTTAAACCAAATTTGCGACTGATGCCATAGCACACAATAAGCTTATTATGGCACAAGTGCACTCTATTTCCTTTTTCTTTCGTTGCTCAAGTTTTGACCCTTCCTTCAATCTTTGTCCCTCCGGTTCTATACAAAACCCACATTATACTTCCTGTAGTGGATATTTAGGGTCGTTACATATTAAACTACATTTTGAGCATGGTCAAATCCATAAACATTGAATCCATACTTTGACCGGTGCAATGTGCAATATTGATAGATGCAATTTAGAAATTTTAAAAGGTTGCTAGTGGAAGTAGTGTATTCTTTTAAGTTGTGCAAAAGCTGCAAAATGTCTTAGTAAAGCATCATTGATTATTTTTGGTGATTGATGCTCCATTTTAATTAGCGTACTAAGCTTTACTTCCTCTATTGACTTGTCTTGGTTCATTATTTTCCAAGTCTACTTAGACAAAGGTTGCATGGATGACCCCACCCCTGTTGACTCCTCATGGTGGATCGGGAAAATGTAAAAGAAATTAAGCAAATAAAGAAAGAAGACTTGGATTAATATTATATTCAACTATTACTACTCAGTTTGATAATCAAAACCGATTAGGCTAACTTGATATATCAATAGACCATATTTTAGTCTCACATCTAAAATAGTCTTTTCGTAATCTTCAACAGAGCGGGGTCAACCATGCAACCTTTGCGTTGTGGGTTCGAACAAGATAATGAACAAAGACAAGTCAATGCATTGAGTAAAGCCTACGCTAATTAAAATGGAGCATTTCTTCTCTAATGATAATTTTCTTCTCCAACCATCTGGCCCTGTATTATGTTCTACGTATGGGTAATTATCGATAAGTCTACGTATGAGTTTTATTGGACCCAAATAGAATTATCTAGGTCTTGAATATAATTTTCTTTTTTAATTATGTTTTGAACATTCCCATGCATGATCATATTAACTGCTTTAAACAAGATTAAAAATTTCCACAAAAACGATTTGAGGCGACATTATAAGATTTGAATTTCTTTAAAATTTCATTGGCTTTGTTGTTTGTATATACACCCAATAAGGACTAAAAAATCACTTGCTTTTTTTTTTTCTCTGTTGAAAAAAATCATGGGTTGTTTGATATGAACATAGAATAAAAAGAAATTAAAAAGTGACTTTTTAAATGAAAACATATTTTATTATATATACCCAATAATGACTAAAAATTACTTACTTTTTTTTTTCTCTGCTAAAACCTACTTTTGGTCCTTTTACTTTGAGGTATATTTTATTTTAGTCCTTTAATATTATTTAGTTTTATTATAATCTCATAACTTTTAAAATGTAGTCAAAAGCTTCCTAATATTAACATGGTTATATGATTTACTAACAAATGATAGTTGGCACATATAAAAGACAATTAATTAACATTATTATATATTTATTAATTTTGTAATTGTAACCATTAGACAAAAATCTTGCAATTATAATTAAAATGATTTTAAAATTTTATAAACTTAAAATTAAAATCTAAATTACATTACTGAGACAATTATAAAATCTTAAAATAATACCTAACTTCAAAATAAATACTTATTTTGGAGTCTTAAAAGTTAAAACTAATAACTATAAAATTAAAAAATAAATAAATAAAAGTTAAATTGTTTATTTTGTTCTAGTTATTTTTCCTAATTGTTAATCTAAAAGACCCAAAAAATTTTGTGATACAATTTTTTTATTTCTTCATTAATTTTTATGTCATAGTTTTTAATTTTTAGACTTTAAAATAATTATTTATTTTCAAGTTAGGTTTTATTTTAAGCTTTTATATTTATTTTGATGATGCAATTTAGATTTTATTTTAAAGGTGATAATTATCTATTATAGAAATTTAAAATAATTCTAAATATAATTACAATAATTTTTTATCAGTGGTTATAATTATAATACTGTTAATTATTTTTATTTTAAATATGCTAAGTGATCACTTATATTTAAATTATTTAATGGTGTTAATAATTAGGATTTTTTTTACTACATCTTACAAGTTAAATGATTATAATAAAACTAAACAAAAATTAAAGGATTAAAATGAAATATGCCTTAAAGTTAAGGGGTCAAGAGTAAACTTTAGTCTCTTTTTCTCTGGTGAAAATAATTATGGGCTGTTTGATATGAGAATATAGAATAATAAATTTGAAAGAAATTAAAAAAAATTTAAATGAAAACATCTTTTACTTTTTTTAGAAAAAAAATCGTCAATGTGTTAAAATAGAAAAGCATAGGGAGATGTATTATTCGTTGGAAAGAAAGAAAAAAGGGAGATGTAGTAATCACAAAATGTAAATAGTCAACCCCATGCAAATGCATGAGGGTAACTTTGATCAAGAAAAATTACTGAAGTTCTATGAATGTAGATGCTACCCATTTTGATTTGTTGCACCTGGAAATGCAACGTGGGTGGCAAATGCACAAAAAAGGAAAGAAAAAGAAGACAAATTAAGATTCTAAATGAAAACCGACTTGTGAGGAGTAACAACCAAAATTTTGATGGAAACTTTTGGAAAATCAATTTAAGCAGGGAATGGATGGTCTGCATAGTCAGAGTTGAGTTCAATAGTCGATTGAGCACAGGGAAAGTGTTAGGCACCCCACAACACCCATTTCTAAGAACAGTTACCTTACGTTGATCGTGCAAATTAATATGGTTTTAAAAATTATTTTGGTTATTCTTTAATTTTTCACATGCAAAAATAATGGTAGAAAAGGAAAGAAATTAAGAAAATTTGGGAAATTTCAAAAAAAATTATAGAAAATAAATTAAATTACAAATTAAGGAGATTTAGAAAAAAAAAGAATTGAGAAAATAAATTGAAAAATTACATCTAATGGTTTGAAAGTTTCAGAAATTATAATTTAATCTCGAGTCAGGGGCAATTTTGTAAATATGTAAAATTACTATCAAAATGAAGCCCTTGACGAGAGAAGTCTAATGTTATATGACACTAAAGGTTAATGATTAAGGATAAAGAAATAATTAGTGATGAGTATCCAAAAGTAACTTAATACAGATAAAATAGATTGTGGGACCCACGGACAATTAAAAGGTAATTAGGACAGGGTATGAGCCTCACATAAATACCATTTGGAATAGGATAATTAAGGAAACATAAATAAAATATAGAATAGTCTTATAGCCCAAAAATGCTAAATTACTATAAAAACCAGTTTTATCGGTACAGTTAAAAATTACCCTGTTCAAGAATATCTAGACCAGGAAAAATTGAGCAGTATTGGACACTCAAATACCTATCTCTAGGCATGAGATTAGGTGGAAAAAATCCTCCATGAAAGTTTCAGCCATGGAGGATTTGGAGAGAGAAAGTGTAGCCTAAACCAAATAAATATAGGAAAAAGGTATAGCAAGGTGACTAAAAGCATGAAATCACAAGTTATTGCAACTAGTTTAGAGTTAATATTTCCTCCAATTTTTATGCTATTTTTGTCCTAATTAGGGTTTAATATGTAGATGGAATTTCAAAATTTTGATCCCAAAAATGGATTCTTCAAAACCTTAAGAACAACTATGGATACAAGGAAAAACCAAAAGAATTTCAAAGTGAAATTTTAAGAGTTTGATAAGTACTGTTAGCAAGGCTGACTTCCCAAGAGGGGGGGTGAATTGAGAAGATTGAAATTTTTCTGCACAAAGTGAAATGGGTGAAGATAGCACAGTGTAATGGAAGCCACGTATAAAACAAAGCAAGCTGAAAAGTAAAGATAAGGAGAGGAAGACTCAGTAATTTATCCTGGTTTGGTCTATCCATTTGACCTAGGTCCAGTCCCCAAGATATTCAAAGAGTAATATGCACAAATCATTGCAACCGAGAAATTCATTCATTTCAATACTTAAGCTTTACAGAGATAAAATTAATCAAAGTTCTTAATACAAAATACAAAATGCAAACATTTAAAACAGAAACAGAAACACAAGGCACTACAAGAGGACTCAAGCCTAAGATTTAAACAAGTCTTCAATCATTTCTTCTTGGGCTTGGTCTTCTTGCTGTACGTCTTCCCTTTCCTATATTGCTCAGCAGCAGCAGACTTTCCAGTTTGCTCAGTCTTCTCCCCCTTTTTGGTATCATCAGGAAGGCCAACAAAATCAGCAGGAGGAGGGATTTGAGAGACATGAATAGCTCGAAGTGGTACAGGAGCAAAAGGAATCTCTGACTGGACTGGTACAGGAGGCTCCGCAGGCTCAGGACTTGCTTCTTCATCATCAGAGATCTCAAGCAGCTCTTGCATTTACTACCTGGAAAGAGCTAACTAAGCTCCCTGTTCCTCTGAGAGCCCATAAGCAGCAAGGGAGGGAGGAGCTGGTTCAGCAGGAGGAAACATTTCTTCAAGCCTTCTCCTTTGAGCTTGTAGTAGAGCATTGTGAGCAATACCTTCAAAATCAACAATAGGCACAATGCTCCTTTCCTCATTGAGGGCAGTCTGCAGAAATGGTGAAGCAGAGATGGCTGCTATTAGCTGCTCAACTTGCTCAGTCTCTTGAGTGGACAGGATAGAATCCTGAGCTTCTTCTTCAGTAGGCTCATGAGGGCTTGATTCCTGAAGACCAACTTCCTCTATGCCATAGTCCAAAGGAGGACCAGGACTTGCCTCATTGCTAGAGGCCTTTGGAGTGCTTTCTACGCCAGTTGGTTCAGTTTCTTGTGCTTCAACACCAGGAACAGGAGATGCCATCTCAAAGGGACTAGGTGGCTCAGGACTGGAAGACAGAGTAGGCTCATGGACACCAGGCGGAGGTGGAACTAATGTGGCAGGGATTGCACTTCTGATCTCTTCATAAGCATAAGCCACCACCTTCATGTTCACAGCCAACTGATGGATCTGATCTTGCAGATGAGTAAATTTGGCATTATGCTCATCCTAGATACTGAGAATGAGTGTAGACAAACTGTCATACAACTCAGTGATCTTGGTTGGCTTGGCCCGTGAGGAGGGAGTAGAAGGAATATGAATGGGCTTGGATGGAGATGGGATTAGCTGAGAAGACTGAGGTACAGATCTACCAGGAGCCTCAGAGATGCCTTCTTGCTGTAGGGAGGCATTAGCAACAAAGAACAAATCTTCAGATTTTCCTGCTCCCTTTCCAACCCATCTTCCTTCATCTCTTTCAATGCCCATCCTCTGCAGTTCCTCTTCTTTGAATGCCTCTGTGAGTTTTCCTTTCCCCTGTTCAATGTGTTGAACCCTACCATACTACAGGATTCTTGAAATAATTGCTGCATAGGGGAGTGTGGAATCCTTCCTCTGATCTCTTGCCTTGATCATGCGTTGGAGAATGATATGTCCCATATTAATCAGTGTCCCATGCATGATTGCAGCCATGACATGTGCCTCAGCCCTAGTTATCAGATTGAAGCTGCCTCCTTTGTTGAATATAATCCTGGACACTATGTAGTGCAGGATCCTCACTTGAACACTGAGGTCTGTAGGCTTCAATACGTTTATGGATGGCCAATTTTCCCTTCTTCTGAATAATGTTCTCAGAATAGTGCTCTCATTGTAGTTCAGAAAGGGCCCACCTTCTTCATAAGTAGTATCTGCCTCATCCATGTACCCAGAGGTAGTGATGTCAATTTTGAGCCCATCTTGTCCTGGAATTTCCAGCACCTCGTTGAATGTTTCATCAGCAAGCCTAATGGTCCTTGATCTCAAGTTGACATACCTCTCTTCCATGTACAGTATCTGCCTCATCCATGTATCCAGAGGCAGTGATGTCAATTTTGAGCCCATCTTGCCCTGGAATTTCCAGCACCTCGTTGAATGTTTCATCTTCAAGCCTAATGGCCAATTTTGAGCCTCTCTTCTTGTTATTGTATTAAAGAGAGGCATACCATGTCTTTACTACTTCATCGTCATACCTCTCCGCAATTTCCAACAAATTCTTATATCTTAAC
This sequence comes from Adenanthera pavonina, assembly GCA_026686845.1. Classification (NCBI taxonomy): domain Eukaryota; kingdom Viridiplantae; phylum Streptophyta; class Magnoliopsida; order Fabales; family Fabaceae; genus Adenanthera; species Adenanthera pavonina. The sequence continues at coordinate 19,834,752 of JAIVEN010000004.1, forward strand.
AACCATATTCCAGCATCAAAGTTGTTAGATATAAAAAATTCTTCCATGTTCACACAATGAGGCTTGATTACCTTTTTACTAGCAAACTTGGTTGAATATTCTTCTTGAATCTGAGGAGTGCTCCAGAGTGGCAGTGTAGTTAGTTGGCACTCTCCAGATTTTGTACTGAAGGAAGCGAAGGAAGCAACAACAGCATCAGCAAGAATAGGGACCGAAGGTTTTGCAATTTTCTGTGAGGAGGGTCCAGCTTTCTGTGAATCTGCTTTAGATGTTGATTTTTGGCGTTTGGAAGGTGTTGCCTTACTGGGTTCGGCTTTTCTCTTAGATTTTTCTCCTTCCTTGGTAGCATATTGAGATTTCACTGCCCTCTTTGGCCTAGCTCCAGCTTTCCCTGCACTAGGATTCTTGACTCTCACCATTTTTCGGATGAATGTTGCTGAATGTGGCTTAGAATTGGTTTATAGGATGCGAAAGGAAGTTTAATTGGTGGGAAATGACGGTTTTTGGGCAGGATTTAAGAGAATTGATGAGAGAATCAGAACAGACTCAGAGAAGTTAAGAATAGGGTTGCGTCTATTCTTTGGAAAACCGTCGGGTTTAACGTAAGTAACCGTTTGACAGACGAATTTTGAAAGGTTAAAATTTGAACTTCGGGCAGTTACAAGTTAAACCGTTCAGCAAAGCTTACTGACAGACAAATTTTCATCTGAAAGTTCATCTGACAGAGGCTTGGATAAAATACAACAAGATCAACAGATGAACTTTGCTTCAACAAAGTTCGAATTTTCAAAGGCAAATACCAAGCAGCCAACAAACCATCAAGCAACAGACGAATTAAGCATACAAAACTTCATCTTTCAAAGATTCAACATTGAGGAGCATGTTTCAACAGATGAATTTTGAGTCAGAAATTCAAATTTCTTAATTTTGTGAAAGTTGTCCAACATTCGTATGTTAAGAAATGATAATTCGTATAACAGTGATAGACAACCATAACTTTGAAATTTTTGTTTTTGAAAATTTGAACTTCTAAGATTCAATAGATGAATTTTGAGGCATCACCGAGAACTGTTCCAAAGCGTAACAGGTCGAAGTTTGTCTGTTGGTCAACTAAAATTCGAATGTTGACCACGTTGACCAGTTCAAAAACATAGTTTGTGAAGCAAAATACGTCTTACACACATTTAAAATACGAATATCATCTTTAAAAACTTACAAAATGGATCCAGAACTTAGGATTTTCATCATTTACTGCATTTTCTGGTTGTTCCATTTTGGTGTGCTCCAATCTTCAAGTTTATTGCTATTGAATCTTGTGAGGAGCACTTGCAACTTAAATTAAACATATTCCGATGCTAAAGTTAGAATTAACCTTTGAAAACAAGATTGCATGAGAATAACTTACAATTCATTGGGATTTACCATACCCAATTCTCTCCTGATTTTGCAATGCCTGTCTTTTGATAGAGGCTTTGTGAGTATATCAGCAACTTGATCCTCTGTTGGGATGTACTCCAGCTTAACTTCTCCTTTCAGAACATGATCCCTTATGAAGTGGTGCCTAACTTCAATATGTTTCATCCTTGAATGCATGGCAGGATTCTTGGTGATATTTATGGCACTTTGGTTGTCACACATGATTGGTATCTCTTTTATTTTAACCTCAAGATCTTTAAGCTGCTGCTTCATCCAGATGACTTGGGCACAACAGCTTCCAGCTGCAACATACTCAGCTTCTGCAGTGGATAGGGCCACACTGTTTTACTTTTTGCTTAACCATGAAACCAGGGATCCTCCAAGAAACTGACAAGTTCCACTTGTGCTTTTTCTGTCAGTTTTGGATCCTGCAAAATCAGCATCAGTGTATCCTTTGAGATCTTCTCCATTGCCTTTTGGATACCAAAGACCCATATGTGATGTTCTAATAAGATATCTAAAAATTCTTTTCATAGCTGTTGCATGGGTTTCTTTGGGGCATGATTGGAACCTTGCACATATACAGACACTGAACATAATGTCAGGTTTGCTGACAGTTAAGTACAGCAGGGATCCAATCATTCTTCTGTATTGAGTAATTTCAAACATCTTCCCATTCTCGTCCATGTCCAGTTTGGTTGCAGTAGCCATAGGTGTTCCCATTGGCTTGGCATTCTCCATTCCAAACTTCTTTAGTAGCTCCTTTAGATACTTGGATTGACTGAGAAAGATACCATCATCAAGCTGTCTGATTTTTAGTCCAAGGAAGAAGTTGAGTTCACCCATCATGGACATCTCGAATTCTCCCTGCATTAACTCAGAGAATTTCTTGCAAAGAGCTTCATTAGTAGCACCGAAAATAATATCATCAACATAGATTTGAACAATTAGTAAATCTTTATTTTCTTTCTTAGTGAATAAAGTTATGTCAACTTTGCCTCTATTGAACCCCTTTTCAGTTAGAAAATTGCTCAGTCTCTCATACCATGCTCTAGGGGCTTGTTTTAAACCATAAAGAGCTTTCTTCAGTTTATAAACATGGTTTGGTTTTGTAGAATCCTCAAAACCTAGAGGTTGATCTACATAAACCTCTTCCATGATATATCTATTTAGAAAGGCACTCTTTACATCCATTTGATATAGTAAAATATTTTTCATGCATGCATATACTAGCAGTATTCTTATAGCTTCTAATCTAGCTACTGGTGCAAAGGTTTCTTCAAAATCAATACCTTCTTCCTGATTATACCCTTTAGCAACCAATCTAGCTTTATTTCTGATTATTCCAGATTCAGCAAGTTTATTTCTGAAAACCCATTTGGTACCAATGACAGGATGATTTTTGGGCCTAGGCACTAAATCCCAAACTTGATTCCTTTCAAACTGATTTAGTTCATCTTGAATGGATAAAACCCAGTAATCATCAGTTAAGGCTTCTTCAGCACATTTGGGTTCCATTTGTGAAATGAAAGCACAATTTAGCATTTTGTCCCTTAACTGTTTTCTAGTTTTCACTTTCTCTTGAACATCCCCTATCACTTGATCAACAGGATGATTCCTTTGATATCTCCAAGCTCTAGGGAGTTCTTGAGATGTTTCTTCATTATTTTCTTCATCAAACTCTTTCTCCTGGATATCTTCCTCTCTGTTAACAGATTCAGATATCTTTGGAGGTTTAGTTTTACTTTTATCAGAAATGCCCAGTTTTTCAAAATTGAAAGCAAGATCATCCTCATTGGTAACATGTTTTGAAACAGTTTCATTTTCAATGAAAACCACATGCACATATTATTCTACCACATTTGATCTTTTATTATAAACTCTATATGCCTTACTCCTACTAGAATAGCCCAGAAATATAGCTTCATCGGATTTGGCATCAAACTTACCCAAATTTTCTTTCCCATTATTGTGAATGAAGCATTTACATCTGAACACATAGAGATGGGACAAATTTGGCTTTCTTCCCTTGTACAGCTCGTATGGAGTCTTCCCAAGGATTGGTCTGATGTAGGCTCTGTTTATGATGTAGCTTGCTGTATTTACTGCATCAGCCCAAAACACTTAAGAGAGTCCCTTCTCATTGAGCATAGCTCTGGCCATCTCTCCAATAGTTCTGTTCTTCCTTTCTACCACCCCATTTTGTTAAGGGGTCCTCGGAGCTGAGAAGTTGTGATCAATCCCATGCTCATTGCAGTACTCTGGGAAGTATGCATTTTCAAACTCTCCTCCATGGTCTGACCTGATAGACACAATAGAAATACCTTTCTCATTTTGCACTTTCTTAGCTAAGGTTACAAATGCATCAAAGGTATCACTTTTAGAGGAGAGAAATAATGTCCAAGTGAATCTAGAGTAATCATCTACAATTACAAGCACATACAAATTACCACTGAGACTTTTCACCATAGATGGTCCAATTAAGTCTATATGCAGCAATTCAAGTGGGCTAGTTGTGGTAATTACATTTTTAGATTTAAAAGATGATTTAGTTTGTTTCCTTCTTATGCATGCATCACATTCTTTGTCCTTTTCAAAAGATATTTTTGGCAGGCCAGTTACTAGCTCATTTTTAATCAGTTTAGACAATTGATTCATGTTAACATGAGCTAATCTCCTATGCCATAACCAACTATCATTATCCTGACTAATTAAACATACAGAATCCAAAGGAGGAAGTTCATCAAGATCAATAGTATAACAGTTACCATCCCTTTGAGCTTTGAGGATTACTTTGTGATCACTTTTTCTAATAACCAGGCAAAACTTTGAGTCAAACAGCACCCAATTTCCTTTATCATAGGTCTGACTCACGCTCAGCAAATTGTGGTTGAGGCCAATCACAAACAGCATGTCTTCAATGGATGTTTCCAGATTTTCGCCCACAATGCCAGTACTAAAAACTTTGCCATATTGATCACCTCCAAAGGTCACCTTTCCTCCTTTCTTGTCTCTAAGGATGATGAACTTCTCCTTATCACCAGTCATGTAACTTGAGCAGGCACTATCCATATACTATTTGTTGCTCTTCTTAGCTTTGAGACAGACCTGCAAAATAATGTTTATGTTTTCCTTTTAGGTACCCAAATTTGCTTGGGTCCTTTTCGGTCAGTAGATTTTTCCCTAGATGCAGATGTAACTTTGGGAACCCATTCAACTTTCCTGCCAAGTCCATTTTTCTTTAAAGCACAAGAACTGGAAATATGTCCCTTTTTGTTACAGAAAGGACAGGTAGTGAAGGGACTGCTAGATTGAGAAGTAGGTAGAAAGTAATGCAGATAATACTTTTGTCTTGTATGCTTTGGTTGATTATATGTTTCAATGCGAGATGACATGTGATCTTTCTTTCTGTTGCTCTCAGCATGCACAAAATATCTCATGTATGCATTCTGGTTTTTCTTCCTAATCTTTTCCTTGACAACACATGGATCATAGCCAAGACCAGCTTTTCCTTGTGATATTCTTTGGCTCCCCATCAAGGCAAACAACATATCTTTACCTCTAGTGAGCCTTGACATGCTTTTTACTAAGTAATCATTAGTTTGCTTTAGTTCAACGCATGAAGTACAACAAACAGATTCAGCAGTAGGTAGAGAGGTAATTTCAGAAATGTTGCTTTGAGATTTCAGTTTATTAATCTTTCTCTTTGCCAGTTTTAGTTCTTTAGCAACTTTAATAAACTCATCATGAAGCTCATGAAATGCATCAAGTAACTCAGAATGGGAAGGTTCAGATTCATATACTTCTTCTTCCTGATCACTGCTGCATAAGGGTTTGGCTTCTTCAGAAGCAAGTGCCATCAGGCAGATGTTGGCAATCTCATCCTCATCCTGTTCCTCATCATCTGAGCTGTTGCCCCATATTAATGAGATGTAGGCTTTCTTCTTCTTTCCTTTGTCAGCAACTCTCTTATCTTTTTCTTGCTTTTTGAGGAATTGAGGACAATCCCATTTGATGTGTCCCTGCTTCTTGCACTCATTGGAAGTCACAGGCTCTTTTGCCTCTTTCTTGCTTTCACCAGCTGCTCCCTTCTTGAAGAATCTCTTGTTCTTCTTCTTGCTGTAGAATCTTCCAAATTTTCTGACCATCATAGCCAGAGTTTCTTCATCCAGCTCATCTCCTTCGTCAGATTCTTCTTCCTTTTCTTCAGCAGTTTTAAGGGCTAGGCCTTTCTTCTTTCTGTCCTGTCCAGCTTCCTTGAGAGCTTTCATTTTTCCTTCTTACTCCTCAAGGCTGCCGAAAAGAGCTGTGATAGAGGCCATTGATTCTCCTTTGGCTTCCTCTATTGCTATCACCTTGGGCTGCCATTCTAGAGGGAGAGCTCTGAGTATCTTTCTTACTTTTTCAGATTGAGTGTACTCCTTTCCCAAGCTCTTCAGTTGATTCATAATAAGGATGAATCTCTTTTGCAGCTCCTTTACAGTTTCTCCTTCAGTCATTCTGAAGCTTTCATACTCTCCAATGCATGTGTTTAGTCTGTTCTCTCTGACCCCAGTTGTTCCTTCATGTGCAATCTGCAGAGTGTCCCACATCCCTTTTGCAGTGGAGCATTGTGAGACTCTGTAGAATTCATCCGAGTTCAGGGCACTGACTAAACAATGCTTTGCTTTGAAATTTAGCAGGACTCTCCTTCTGTCTTCCTCATTCTACTCTGCTTCTAGCTTCTCTTTGTGTCTTCCATCTTCAGTTAGAGTCATTGGGACGGAATCTCCTTTCTCAATGACTGACCAGATATCAAGATCAATTGATTGGAGATAAATCTGCATCCTCATCTTCTAGTACCCATAATGTTCTCTACTGAAGCCTGGTGGTCTATTAGTGTTGTTCCCTTCAGGAAGTATGCTTTCTCCAAAGCCAGCCATCTTAATTCCCGGACTGTGAGATACTTTGAATGGGAATCCAGGCTCTGATACCACTTGTTAGCAAGGCTGACTTACCAAGAGGGGGGTGAATTGGGAAGATTGAAATTTTTCTGCACAAAGTGAAATGGGTGAAGATAGCACAGTGTAATGGAAGCCACATATAAAACAGAGCAACCTGAAAAAGTAAAGATAAGGAGAGGAAGACTCAGTAATTTATCCTGGTTCGGTCTATCCACTTGACCTACGTCCAGTCCCCAAGACAACTCTTTGAGATTTTTCACTATACAGCAAGAATTCAACGGGCTTCTTGCTAATGCCACAGTACAACAAGTATGCTCTGTTTCTGGAGCTTTCTCAATATCTCTAAGCACTTCTACAATGTGCTTCTCAATCCCCTTGTGATTTCCCCTCACAAGTAAATCTATCTTCCAGATGAAGAGTAGATTGTTTACAAAGATATAACTCTCTTGAGTAGAGTAGATATGAAGGTTAAAGTACAGATATTGAAGTTGAGAGGTTAAAAGCTTTTGAGAAGAAGATTTGGCAGAAATTCAGTATAAACAAGTTTGATTCATTACCCAAAACTTCAAATGATGTTGTATTTATAGATTTTGGCCTTAACTATCCGTTAGAGACTAAATCTATCCGTTGGAGAAGTTATCCAACGGTAACTCTGAAAAACTATCCATTTACTAACCGCATTTAATGTTTCTGACATACTGAAATTCGAATTTTGGTTGGTCAACAGACGAATTTCGAAGGAACCGAAGGTTAAAGCTTCCAATGTTACAGCACGAAGTTCATCTGTTCATGAAGTGAATTTCGAATTTTGAAACTTACAAAATATTTTCACAATGTGACATACGAATTTTCAAGAAGAAAGTTTTTTGGTTAAGAGTGAACAATGTTTTCAATTTTCTACAGTGCCTTTGAAATTCAAATTTTGGAACCCCAAAATTCGTCTGTCTGTAGAACGTTCAAGGAGGCACAGTAGTTCACTTTCTTCGAAATTCAAATTTTGAAGGAGTGAAGTTCTTCTATCAGAGAGATTCTTTTCGGACTAACTTCAACATTCGAAGTTATAAAACTCTATCATTCGTATGTCAACATTTCATTCCAACAGACTCACAACCTTAGCTTCTGAAATTCAAATTTTAATGTTCAAAGTTCGTCTGACAGAAAGCAGTTTTGAAACTTAAATTATTCTTGATCTCAGATGAACTTTAACATTATTTCAGATGAATTTCTTCTATTTTCATAAGTTGTGTTTTGTCTAAAATTTGAATTTTGAAGACTCAAAGTTCATCTGTTTCAAAGAAGCTACTGTCAGACTTATATGAAAATTTGAATGTTGGAAAGCCAAAGTTCGTCTGTCAGATAGTATTCTTTGAAACTCAATTTCATCTTGATTTGAGATTATTTCAGATAAATTTCTTTGGTTTTCTCAAACTGCATTTAATCTGAAATTCGAATTTTGAAGATCTGAAGTTCGTCTGTCACTAAAAGGCTTCTTTCAGACTTAGATGAAAATTCGAATTTTGGAGAAGAAAATTCGTCTGACAGAGAGACATCTCTTCAGACTTGTTCAGTTTTAGCCCGAAATTCAAATTTCCTAAGGCAAAGTTCGAATTTCCAACATGCCAGTTTAGTTTAAATTTTCAAACTTTGTCTGTTTGTGGGTATCTTTCAAATAAGTCAAGATTTAACATAAAATCAAGGTTTAAAAACATCTTTTCCTCAAATCAAAAGCTTTTACCCATTCATAACTAAAGCTAAAGATCCTACAGTAGATCTAGCAGCAATTACTTAGAAATCCTTCACTTGAAACACTTTGAGCTCCTTTGATATCTTCAATCCAAGCTCTTGCATGCTGGTTTGGAATCATCAAAACTCTTGATTCAACAAGCACTTGGTGAAGTAAGGCTATGAATCAGTGATTTATGTACTTTATTAGTACTATGCATAGGTTCAAGGAAGTTTAAGCAAGTTAAAGAATAGATGCACAAAGTTTGAAAAGGAAGGGAATACATTAAGGTAGCATTTTACCAGGTTATATATTATATTGTCATATTTGATTTCTATGAATTTATTGGTTTGCCATATCCTTGTGTTGATGTTTCATGATGATTATATGTTGTTGGCTAAGTTGATTAAGGGTTATGTGGCCTCGAGATGTCCATTTTACTAAATGAAACTCTACCAAAATTTTTATAAAATAATATGACACTATATATTTTAATGAAATTCATTGATGATTTTATGAATGTTCTTGACAATATGATTTCATGATTTGGTAAAGCTACTGAGATTCTTTAAATCTTGCTCTTCTAAATAACCAACCATGTAGGGAAAAACCATGGAAAAGGGATAAGGAAGGAGCAAGAGGCATGAAGAAGATAATGATAAGTTGTTGATGTGCAAGTTATCATGTTATAGTGTGAATTGTTATTTGTGACTTGCTTTTGTATGAAGTTGTAAAATAATGAATATTATATTAATATTGTAGAAATGTATGAGAATTTTTAGTTCTGGATTTTGTGGTATGAAGTTATGTTCTACCAAATTTCATGCCAAAATGAGTTTATTTGCATGGATTTTGGCAAACAAATTGCAATATATATTGAAATAGGGCATTTTCCAGACGTATCTGCTTAGTTTGTCCCTGTTCTGTAATTAGTGTGAGGTTAGGTTTGTATTTTTACACCAAATAGAGGACATCCAAGCTTTAAAGCGACACCTAATTCACTCCACTTGGAGTCAGGTATCAAAAAGTAATGATTTTTCAAAATTAGGGTTCAAAACAGGGCAAGATTGAGAAAACTAGAATCTAGAAGTTAGGTACTGAAAAATTCAAAAGATAATATAAAACTGTGTAGAGTTCCAAAAATTCAGTTGTTTATATGCATAACAAGAGCTATTTTTAAGTTTCATATTTCACTAATTTGGAGGTAATTGGAGCTATATAATAGAAGATATGGAGGTTTTCTGAAAACAGTTTTAGTGAAAGTTGAATTCTGACCCTTCATGATTTAGGTTAATGTTATGCCCTGTGTAAGTAAAATAAATATACAAAAAAATATTTCTAGAAGTGAACATATAGAGAATTCAAATGACATAGAGTATGAATGATTTTGTCCATAATAGAATGAAATATGGTTTTTCAAATTTGAGGTTAGAAAACTGGAAGATAGAAAAATGACCAAATAGATAGTAAAAATCCACAAAATTTACTGTAGAATTAGCCCAATGAAGTTACTATTTCATATTTTTTCCATTTAGATCTAGATTTAATATAATTTTACAAACTTGAATCACCTCAATATAATTTTTTTATAATTAGTTATGAATTTCTAAAGTTCAGTTGGTCAAATGGTTTTGCCATATGAACAGTACCACCGAATTTTGAAAAATTCTGTTATAATTTTCTAGGTGAATTAAGCCTCTTATTATGATTAATGAACCATAATTAAGGCTTAATACATGGGAATGGGTCCTAGTATAAGGTGTTACACAAGACACCCCAAGAACACCAAAAATACTGAGACAGTGTACAGGGCCACGACCGCTACAGTACCGCCACGACATTGGTGCTCTTGGGTTGTAATATTGTCGAAACAGAGGGTCTAGTGCTACGATGCCCTATGCTGATACCATATCAACAAATTTCAAAGTTCCAGGGGTGAATTTCTGATATGCATAACATTATACTTCGACCTATGATTGAGTTGAGTCAATCTTGTCCCAATCTATCCATAGACACCGATTTTACTTTGATTTATCTTTGTATGGAGATTTTGAACACCTGACACCATTTTACCCATTTTTTAACCAAAACTTACATCCTTCCACCTCCAATTGCCACCAAAGGGAATTCGACCATTATGGACTATTCACACAAGTCCTAAATGGCTTAACCAACATGTCTAAAGAGGTTTCACCACAAAAGAACCATTTCTTTGAGGTTTGACCCCCTTGAACTCCAAATTGACATAATGAGCTATTTGCCCTAAACTATACTGACAAGGACTAATTTCACCCTTTGGCTCACATACACTACCATGCTAACTCCTTAACACTCCGAACCATCATGCATCACAATACAACATACTTATCATATTAAACACCATTCCACATCAATACCATTATCATTGTAATCATCTAGATTCTTATGGCAATTACAAACACACTAACCTACTTGGCATAACATAAATAGATATAATACACACATCTACTACTACAACTTGATATTCCCGATACTTGAGTGGCTATACTTCCTTTATCTTCTCCAGACTAGTACCATAATCTTTGCTTGAAAGGTTAGTTCATGGGAAAGGAGGGTATGCGACAAAGTTTCAGTAACTGGGGACAACCACACGCATATATATATATAACTCATACAATAATTTCATGAATGCACATGAATGGAATACATGTCTCCCTCGCACACAGCTAGAACCATGAGCTATTATCATAACATGACATTTCATATAGGTGATTCCATTCCAACAGTCGATGAAAACTGATTCCAAAGCATCACCAAGCTAACCTCACACTAGTGCATCCAGCCAAAGATAACACTAACGCTCGGATTGTGGTTTTCCTTCCCCTTTCTCACCTCGAATTAGTGACGATTTAGGGAAGGTGTAGTCCACTACCCGTCTTTCCCTCCTAGCCATAGGAGGAGATTTAGCTGCAGGGATCCTATCCTTATTTTGCCCATATCATATCTCATCATATCTCATATCATCATATATCATATCATCATCACCACCTGATCACCATATATCTCACAATGCCATGTGGTAATGTTCATGTCATATCATCATATAATCATCATCATGTTTCTCAATGTCATGCTATACCATCATGTAATGTCACATCATCATCATCATCATCATATATAATAATCATCATCCACTATATGTTTGGCCATATGCATACCATGATATATAGGAAAGCCATATACACATATACAATATTGTGGTGTGAATCGGAACATGCATATATACATATATATATCAACATATAATACAAACCATATAAATAATATAAACAATCGATTACCTCAGGTTGTCAATTCCATACATACATGATTCCACGAGCTCCTTGGGTTATCCGACACACTTGTACTCTTCTGATCAATCAAATAACTTCTATATTACCATAATGCCTCAATTAACACAATATATCACTTAACCAAAAATCATAATTTGACTATATAGGTCTAATCCAAGGTTCCAACCCTACTTTCATGCATCATTGAGCTCCTAAAGACTATCTAAACTGTAACCAACCACATGCACTTTAGATTCCATGCTTCCACACATAATACAAGGCTAAGGTTTATCCCAAATTATGTGTAACCCCTCTAAAACTCATACCTAAGCCTCACAACCACCAAATCACACCTCATTAACCCCATTTCATCCATTTTAATCGGTGGATTTCAACCAAAACTAGAAACCTCAACATATATCCAGAAAACCTAACTTAAAACCGAAGAAAAATAGAGAGGGAGGAGTAAATATCACTTACCATCCAGAAACTTTGAACCCTAATGTAGCTTCTTTGTTGTTCCCTCAATTTCCTCTTCTTTTGTTTGACTAAAATGTTTCTAATTTAAACAAATTTTTTTCACACTCACCGTAGTGGCAATAACCTCGTTGTGGCTTGGATGCTCTTGACCTGGGAAATATTTCCAAAATTGCAGCTTGCTCACTGTGGCGGCCCTAAATCTCATGATAACGTGGAGCTTCTTTATCCTATTTTGGTCTTTTCTTCGTCCTGGTCCTTTCGGTATTACACACAATGCTAATTACACTTAGTTAGCTAAAGACTAGGTTAGGGATAACGTAATGAAGGTCGTTACAAATTTTCATAGTCATTCCGAAAGAAGACAAGACAACATGAACAGAGATAGGCAATAATAAACCTTATTGCCTCAATTGCAAAGTTAATAAGCAATCCCCATAGTTCATCACAACACACTCTGCATACAAAAATTTTACTTGATGCCAGCAAAACTTTTGCGAATCCCATTCAAAAGGAAGAGACTCCTAAAACAATCCCCAATAATAAGCCTTTAAGCTTTCCTATTAGGAATTTACAAAGACAATTTTTTTCAAAAGCCCGAGACCCATAACTAGAAACTTCTATGAAATACTACATTCTTTAAACCAAACTTTCCACTATGATTTTCTAGTGGCCATTGGTACCTAAATCAAATGAGTTCATGAGTAAAACACAACTTAGGTGATCATATTATCTCTCTAATAATCAACATATACAAAGTTTTATTGCCAACATAGCAGAGAGATTTTTTATATCGACACATGAATATTAGCAAACAGTTTAAACCAGATGAGTATGAGACCACATGTATAAGATAATAGGGATGCTAAAAAAAGTCCCCTAATGATCCAAGGGGCGAGTTATTCACTTTTTTTTATATTTATTTGTTTTTTTTAAAAGTAGAACATGAGAGTGTTCAACCAACATAGAGATAGGAAATGGCATCTCAGCAACAGTAAAGCAAACAAAGAATAATGATGTTAAAGCTAATTGAATAACATTCAAAAGGGAAACATGAATCCAAACTGGAAAAGAAAAAAAAATGTACGAAAACATAAGCTTCTTTTACTGAATTTTTAGTTCCTCATTTGTTCTTAATGTTTACAACCACATATGAGACCAAGAATTCAAACTTGACCCCTAGATATCGTCTACTAGCATTCCAATAGCTTTCCCTTCCTTTCTCACATTTTGCCTGAGACTGCTCCGTTATTGTTCTCTTTCCCTTCCTATCTCTCTCCCGTTTGAACTTGCCTTGCAAGTTCACAACCTTGCCATTGATTTTGCTTCTTAATCGTGTTTCACCTATCTCAATCCCAAATTCTAAGGTTTCCTCAACACTATCTCTTAGGATTTTGGCCTCCTCTGTTTCCTTTCTCAGTCTCTCCTAAGGTATTTAAGCATCCAAATTTCTCTGATTCTCTAGGGTTTTCTCCAAGATTTTTAGAATCGATCTCTCTAATGCTCCTAGGGTTTTTTTTACCCCTTAATAGCAATTGCCTCTTGGTCTTTTTATAAGCTTTCCGTGAGTGAAGGAAATTGAAGCCTCCTGAGTGCGTGATTGCTTTCTGTTCCTTTTTGATCCCAATTTTGTCCGCTGCCTGCTTTGCTCCTCTATTGTACTCGATACGGGGTAGTGGAGGGATTAGAAATTTGTCTTTTCTGTACCTCTACTTTGTCTACTTCTCCAAACATGAACCCCATTTCCCTCTGCTCTTGGTCTCACTATAACATCCTAAGAAAACTAAAATATCCATAAGTGCATAGGAAATTTGTAAAAACAGGTAGACACCATTTTGCTTCAAATAGGGTAAAGATGTCATTTTTCCCGGTCAGATGAAAAAAATATGAAATTACATTTTTGTCCCTAAAGAATTAGAAAAATGACATCCATTCCCCTAATTTTATAAAAATACGCAGGATGAGGAGGGAAAAGTCCTTGGGAAAAATTACACCTAATGACCTAAAAATTTCAAAAATTATAATTTAACCCGGATTAAGGGGTAATTTTGTAAATATGCAAAATTACTGTCAAAACAAAGCTCTCAACAAGAGAAGTCTAATAGTATATGGAACTGAGAGTTGATGTTTAAGAATAAGGAAATAATTAGTGCCGAGTGTCCAAAAGTAACTTAAAACTTATAAAGTAAATTGTGAGCCTTACTGATGATTAAAGGGTAATCAGGATAGGATATGGGCCATACATAGACATTATTTGGGACATGATAATTATGAAAATATAAAAATAAAATTGGAATAGTCTTGTAGCCCAAAAATGTTAATTTACTATAAAAAGTAGTGTAATCGGTACGGTTAAAAATTACCCAGTCAGGATATATCTAGACCAGAAAAAATTAAGCAGACTGGACACTTAAAGACCTCTCATTGGATGTGATTTTGGGGTAGGTTAGGCAACATAATTGTTTGGAGAAGACTTCCTTAAGAAGTAGTTTATTTTTGGCCAAAAAGTAACTTTAGTTTGGTTAAGTGTTTAACCATGATTAAGCATGTAATTAGCCACTTAATTACCCTCTCTCCACCTCATTTTCATGAGAGCTAAAGCAGCAAAAATAGAAGGGAAAATGCAAGAAAGAAAAAAGAAAAGAGAGAAAGAAGAAGGAGAAACTTAAGGGAATCAAGAGCTCAAGTTGATAAGTTTGTCTTCTATCATTTTAAACTTGCTATTTATGGTCTTTAAAGCATGAATCATGCAGTAGAATTTCTTCTCCATCCTCTTAGGGTTTTGGTCAAACTAGGATTTAGCAAGAAATGGAGTTTTTAACCATCAAACTTAGGGGAAATGAACTGTAGCAATTTTCCTCCATTTACCATGATTTTTGGCCAGAATGTGGTTCCTATTTAGAGTTGAAATTTCATGCTTTTTGACCCCAAAATGGATTCCTTGAGTCCAAATTAGTTAAGTACAAGTATTGGATTCAAGAAAAACTTAAAGGAAAGCTAAGTAAAAAATTTAGGGTTTAGTGAGTAATGTATTGTGTATCTCTTGAAATCAGTGACTAAATTGATTAAATGATGATATGGCCAGGTTCAAAGAAGTGTTAGAAGGCCCAAGAAGTGGTGTACCAAGTGTGGCAACCTTTGGGACACATAAAGGTAGTTAATTTAGGGTTTAGTGAGCATATGTATGTAATGTTGATTTGTGATATTTCTATGATATTGGATGAGTTGTATGAGGGGTTTTGAGCCTCAGGGTGTCCATTTTATAAAATGAAACTTTGTTGAAATTTTTATAAAATCTATATGTGCCTATGTGATAAATTAAAGTTTTTGTGATGTTTTTATGAAAAATGTGATGATATGATAGCATGTTTGGGATTTATCTACTGAGATTCTTTGAATTTCACCCTCTGACATATTAACCATGCTTAGGTAGCAACAATGGCAAGACCACCAAGGAAGAGAAAGGAAAGGAGAAAGCATTTAATTATTAACTTGATATTGCTCTCAATGTCCATGAATTTAGAGCTTTTGTGTAAATTTTTAAAAGTGATATTAAATCTGTTTCTTCAAGTTTTTATGTTGCTTTAGGTCTTAATGAAAGTATGGTATGATATGAAGATCAAATATGGTCATGTAAATATTTTACAACTTTTGAATAGTAAAGTATTATGATACAAATGGTCATTCTGACCTTGATAGAGTGAAACCATTACTGTCTGGACTTTTTGTAATGTAAAGTATGAATGCTATTATGGTTGAAAATTAGACAGAAATGGATTTAAAATGTCTAAATAGCACTGAATTTGGATTAGTGTATGAATTATAGTGAATTTTGAAATTTATCCCAGAAAACTGGATTTTCAGAAATTGACTATATGAATATTGAAAATTCACAAATTTTATTGTACTAATTGGTCAAGTAATTGCTCTGTTTGATATTTTTTCCATGTAGATAATATTTTAAGTTATATTTAGAGACTTGAATCACTTCTATATGATTTTTATTGAATTAGTTATGATTTTTCAAAGTTTGGTTGGGGAAAAGGAAATTGGTTAAATGAATAGCACCCGAAATTGAAAAAATTTATTATAACATTTTTGTGATTCAAACTTCTAATTAAGTATAATTGGACTCTAATGAGGTCTAATTCATGGGAAATGGGCCCTAAATAGAGGTGTTACACTCATTCTTTTGGTTTGCTCTTGGCATAGACCACAGTCCCTTGGTTTCCCTGGTTCTCGCGTTGTAGCCTCGATCCCTTGGCTCCTTCTGCTCTCACCATTTCACTCCCTCTATGTTTTCGTGCCTGTGCCCCATGCGCAAGCTCCTTCTCCAGCTCTCTCTACCCTCATGTTTGAGCTTCTCAACTAAGGCTTAGAGTTTTTTCGTGTTTGAGCCCCAATTGGGGGCTCAGGATAATCAACCCAAGGTTAAAGAAAAAAATTGTTTTTATTTTTTTTTTGTTTTTGTTTTTTATGTGTTTTGGGCTAAATCTTGGCCCAAAATTATGTATTTAGAAAAAATACTTGGACCACCAGTAATCCCAACCCAACACTTCTCTTTATTTTTGTAGATTTATGAATTAATTAACTTTAATTTTTCTTAATTAATTAATTATTTTTTATTTTTTATTATTTATTTTATTTATTTTTTGAGTTTTTATATTATTTATTTATTTGTATTATATATCATTATTTTTTTTGTATTTTATTTTATTGTAATTATTTATTCATTATTATTATTATTTATTTTTTTATTTTTTTATTTTTTATGCATAAAGCCCGGACAAAATATGATGTCACAATTGCTCTTCTTTACTTTTTTCCTAGGTGAGAATGAGAAAAATGTAGTTTTTGGAGTTCTCGCATAATGAACGAGTAAAGATTAGAACACGAATTTTATCCATGCATAATACACAAAGACTCAGTTGCCCCTAACACAAAGAGTTGCAATATGACATGAACTTAAAGCCCACAAAACTCTATTTTGGTATGAATGATTGACTTGGAAAAGATTATGGTGAATGAACAACACATACAATGCAAATGTGAACTGAGACATGACTTAATAAATTGAACTAGGCTCTAACAGATGCACAAATGAACAACAGACTTCAACTAGATCCAAACTAATGTAATATGCCCTGATGAGGGATAATTAAATAACTAAGTTGACTAGACTGGAACTGATGTAGTATGTAGTGACGTCTCTAGGACAACCGTAACTACAAATGCAACGGTAAGATCCAAAGAAAATACCATATTGATGAACTACCCGTCTTCATTTGGTTTCTCAGGGAGAAGATCATGTAATGATATTCAAACCTTAGAACCAAATGAAGATGGAAACATGTATTTTGTTTGGAGGAAAAGACACATGAACAACAACAATAAGATGAAGAACCTAGAACATTCAGAGACTTGCATAAGTTAAGACTATGAAAGAGTGAGGTGCCTATATCATAGGGCTTTGGTGAGTACCTGGTGTTACAAGGCTTTGAAGAATGCCAATAAAAAATGGACTTTGGTGGTAGTGATTTGCTTATATCATAGGGTTTTGGTGAGTGCCAGCAGTTATAGGGTTTTGAAGAATGCTAGTAGAGGCTGGACTTTGGTGGTAGTTATATGCCTATATCATAGGGCTTTGGTGGGTGCTTGCCGTTATAAGACTTTGAATGCTCATCATGATGCAAGACTTGAGAAAATACCTGTTATGATGCAGGATTTGGGGTGCCCATTGCATTGTGGGGCTTTTGGATGCTCGTCATGATGTGAGACTTGAAACAAATACCTGTCACAGTGCAGGATTTAGGTTTTATGCCTATCATGATGTAAGACTTTTAGATGCTAGTCACAATGTGAGACTTGAGAAAATACCTATCAGATGTAGGATTTGACGTGCCCATCGTGTTAAGGGACTTTTAGATACTTGTCACGATGTGAGACTTGAGAAAATACCTATCACAATGTAGGACTTTTGGATGCTCGTCACGATACGAGGCTTGAGAAAATACTTGTCACGATGTAGGATTTAAGGTGCCTATTGTGTTATGGGACTTTTGGATGCTTATCACGATGTGAGACTTGAGAAAATACCTATCACAATGTAGGATTTAGGTTTTGTGCCTATCATGATGCAGGACTTTTGGATGCTCATCATGATGTGAGACTCAAGAATACCTGTCACGATATAGGACTTTTGGTTTTTGTGATGCAATGCGCGCATGCAAGATCTAGAACTTTTGCCCAAATCTTAATGAGAATTTCTTTTGATGCCATGTGCAAAGAAAATGCATGGGCAATGCAAGCTTTCTCTTACTTGCCCTAAGCCGGATGGGAATTTATTTATGTTATGCTAGTAGGAAAATGCATGTGAAATAAGAATTTCTATGCCCCAATTTAAGTGGGAACCTTTTGTGATGATACAATTTATGCAACATTTTATTATTTTTTCAAGAGGACATGGAAGTTTTTTCTTGTGGTTTTTTCTTCTCTTTTTTTTTTTTGTTGTCTAGTCTAGGTGGGAGTTAATTTTGATGCGATATATGCAAAGTAAGTGCACATTGAATGCCTGATGTATTATGTAAGCCCAAATCTGAATGGAAGCTTATTTTTTATGTGATGCATGTAAAGTAGATATATATTTTCGCATGTGTGCCCCAATCTGAGTGGGAATGATACAATGTGTACATGTGAAATGCAAGATTTTCACATGCGCTCCAATTTGGATGAGGAATTTATTTAGGCATAGAGAATGCACGTAAAATGTGAATTTTTCTTTTCTTTCCTTCTTATTTTTTACCCCAATTTGCATGGTACGCATGTATCTCAATCTAAGCAGAAATTGTTTTGATGCAATAGATTCATGTGAAATGTATGATTTACACGGTTAATTGATGTTATTGATACCCCATTTGCAAAGGGAGTTTATTTCATTATATACATTTTTCTTTTTTTTATTATTTCAAATGTCAAAATTTTTTGTATCGATTTCCATGTATTTTAATCACTTTATACATCTATTGTTATGATTTAATTAATTTTTTTTCATCTTTTCAAAATTTGGTGACCAAACCCTACCACTTATGCCTTTCATGACAACACTAATACATGAGGTTGTAAGCCCTCATCCTTTATGGGGAGCACCCTAATCAATTTACCAGCATTGAAGTAGTTGACGTTACCCCTTTTACCAGAAACTTCACTTTTACTGCTTTAAGTGAGAGCCTGAGTACATTAATGCATGCCTAGGAAAGCTATTTTGAAAGGTTTTTAATTGTGTAGGTGTGATGGGCCATGAATCCTGTAATCATTAAAATAAAGAAGCATCAACTAGAGTGTGAAAGATAATGGGGGATTTAACTTTCTTGAACCCATATTGGTCATACATGAAAGCCAATGATAGTGACTATGGGAGGACAAACAAGCAACATGATGAAGGAAACTAAGACAAATTCACAAACAAATGTAACAAGGGATTTTGGAAAGCAAACATAATGAATGTTTTCTTAGCATGCCTTTGTTTCTTGTTGTGTACAACCCTTGACTATACCATGAGTTGCTAGAGGTATGCATATTATGAGTGTGATCAAGTTCTCCCAGTCATAGACTTTTAGTTCTTGTGTTATATGAAGTCATCCCTTAAGTAATTGCTAACAAGACTGCCCCTTCTTCTAGGTTATTTTGTTGCTCTAATCTTTGGCCTAACAGGCTTTTCTTCTATTGGCTCTAATTTTTGCCTAGGATGTCTTTTGGTTTTCATCCTAGCGAGCTTTTTTCTATTAGCTCTAATTTTTGCCTAGGATGTCTTTTGATTTTTATCCTATCGAGCTTTTTTCTTCTTGACTTTAATTTTTGCCTAGGATTCCTTTTGGTTTTCATCCTAGAGAGCATTTTTCTTCTTGTCTCTAATTTTTACCTAGGATGCGTTTCGGTTTTTATCCTAGCAAGCTTTTTCTTCTCCTTTTTTTTGGCTCTAAATTTTGCCTAAAATGCCTTTTGGTTTTCATCCTAGCAAGCTTTTTTCCTTTTTTTAAAGTATAATACTTCTTGACAACATTTGCATTAACAGGTTTTGTAAATCATGACCTTCCATATCTACCATTATTAACACACCACCAAAAAAGGCTTGCTAGACAATGTCTGGGCCTTCATATGTTGGTGCCCATTTACCTAATCATCTCCCTGATTTGGTAGGATTTTCCTAAGTACGAGATCCCCAGTATTAAATTCCCTTGGTTGGAGCTTTTTGTCAAATGCCCTTGCCATTCTTTTCTGATATAACTAACCATGACATATTGCTTTGAGTCTTCTCCCTTCAATCATATTCAATTGCTCAAATTGATTTTGCACCCACTCACTTTCTTCTATCTCAGCCTTGGCCATTACCCTAAAAGAAAGGAATTTCACTTTGATAGGTGTGACTGCTTCCTTCCCATAAACCAATGAATAAGGGGTTGCCTCTATAGAGGTTTGTGTTGTAGAACGATATCCATGTAAAGCGTAGGGAAGAATTTTTTGCCAATTCTTGTAGGTCACTGTCACTTTCCCAAGAATCTTCTTAATGTTCTTATTGGCTGCCTCTACTACTCCATTCATTTGTGACTGATATGGTGTAGAATTATGATGTATGATTTTGAATTGCTCATACAACTTCTTGACCTCAGTCCCATTCAAGTTTGAAGCTTGTCGAGATGATCCTTTCTGGTAACCCATAATTGCAAACTATGTTTGTCTTCAGGAATCGGACAAAGGTCTTTTGTGTTATGGTGGTAAAAGAACTTGCCTTTACCCATTTGGTGAAATAATCATTGGCAACAAGGATAAAACAATGTCCATTTGAAGCTTTTGGATTGATTGGACCTATAACATCAATGCCCCACATAGAGAAGGGCCATGATGACACCAGAGTATGTAGTGGTACTAGAGGTGCATTAGTTTTATTTTGATAAACTTGGCACTTATGACACTTTCTGAATATACTCAATGCAATCTATTTCCATTGTTATCTAAAAATAGACACATCTCTGGATTTGTTTAGCCATGGTGAGACCATTCGCATGAGTGCCGCATATTCCTTCATGAACTTCTACCATGATCTTCTGCACCTCACTTGAATCCACATAATGGAAGAGGATGCCAGCATAACTTCTCTTATACAGAACATTGGCACTAATGAAGAAATTCATGGCTAACTGCCTAAGTGTTTTCTTATCATTCTTTGTTGCCCCTACTGAGTACGTTCTGTTGATCACATAGACCTTGATGTCATGAAACCATAGTAGTCTGTCTTGTTCTTCTTCAACATTTAAGCAATGCGCGGGCAAACTTCTAGCTTTTACCTAAATAGGATGGACCCCGTAATCTAGTTGAATCATAGATGTTAAAGTGGCAAGCGCATTTGTAAACTGGTTCTTGTCTCGGGTCATGTGATGAAAATTGATAATTTCAAACTACTTGATTAGTTTTGTTAGTAGTTCTTGATAGGGAATCAACTTTGAATCCCTTATTCACCACTCACTGGTTACCTGATGAAAAATAAGAGCTGAGTCGCGAAACACCTATAGACATTTCACCTTGATGTTAATACTAACACAAGCTTCATACTAAGCCATATTGTTAGTGCACTCAAATTCTAGCTTGATGGCCATCGGAAATTGTTTTCCTTCTAGGTACATGAGCATGGCCCTTATGCCAATTCCATGCATGTTAGCTGCACCGTCAAAGTATATTTCCCATTTACTCTCGTTCCCATTATGTTTATCCATGTCATCTTCAACGGAATATATGTCTTCTTCAGGAAAATGGAAATTTGAAGTCTGATAGTCTTCCAAGGGGTTCTCTGCTAAATGGTTAGCTATAGAACTTCCCTTGACTACCTTTTGCGTCATATGTTTTATATCATACTCAGATAGCACCACCTGCCATTTTGAGATCCTTCCAGATGCATGTGGGCTCTCAAAGATATATTTCAACCGATCCATTCTGGAAATTAACCAAATAGAGTAGAAGAGCATGTATTGTCTTAACCTTCTGGTTGCCCACATTAGTGCGCAATAGGTTTTCTCGATCATGGGGCAAGACATCTCACAATCATTGAACTTCTTGCTCAAATAATAAATATCCTATTCTTTTCTTCTTAGCTCATCGTGTTAGCCTAGAACAGCCCCTATTGATTTAAGAAGAATTGTTAAGTACAGGATTAATGGGCTACCAGGTGAAGGCAGAACTAAAATTAGCAGGTTCAGTAAATAATCTTTGATCTTATCGAATGCCCACTGGCAATTGTCAACCCACTTCCTGGGTTGGTTTTTCTTTAACTGTTTCAAGATCGGTTCACACATGACTGTCAGGTTAGTGATAAATTGGGCAATATAGTTCAGTCACCTTAGGAAACTTCTGACCTCTTTTTTGTTTGTGATGAAGGCAATTTGTGGATGGCCTTGATTTTATTAGGATCTACTTTTATTCCCTTTTGATTGACACTGAATCCCAACAATTTCCCTGATAATGCTCCAAAAATGCATTTCTTAGGATTTAGTCTCAACTGGCACTTGCGTAGCTTCTCAAATAGCTTTTTGAGGATGGCAACATGACTCTTGTCTTGTATGGATTTGGCCACCATATCATCCACGTATACCTTAATTTCCTTATGCATCATGTCGTGAAATAGGACAACCATGGCTCTTTGGTAAGTTGCCCTGGCATTTTTCAAACCAAAAAGCATCACATGATAGCAATAGGTTCCCCAGTGGGTGATGAAAGTAGTTTTCTTCTTGTTGTCCCCATACATAGAGACCTGATTATACCCTGAATACCTATCCATTAAGGAATACCTATAGCTTCAAGCAGTATTATCCACCAAGAAGTCGATATGGGGCAAAGGAAAATCATCTTTCGGGCTAGCAACATTTAATTTTCAATAATCTACACATATTCGAATCCTGCCATCTTTCTTAGTAATAGGAACTATGTTCGTTACCCATTGAGGATATTTGGCAACCTCAATAAACCCTGCTTTTAGTTGCTTTATGACTTCTTCTTTGATCTACAATGATGTTTTTGTAGCTATTCTTCTCAACTTTTGTTTCTTCGGTTCAGCATTCAGGAACAATAGGATTTTGTGGGATGCGATGCTAGGGTCTAGACTTGGCATGTCTTTATAAGACTGGACAAATACATCTAAATATTCCCTGAAAAGCTCAATCATCAATTCACATTTTGGATTATCTACCATTTTGAGTTCTTTCTTATCCTTTTCAGTCCCCATATTAATGGTCTCTATTGTCTCTTCATGCAGAGAGATTCCTTCATTTTCTACTTCGAGCATTTTAATGAATGTCAGGATAGCCTATTCATCATTAGGTTCATAGTTATGTATACCAATGGCAACAAGTGAATGATTTGTCAAGGGCATTGCACTTTCCATGTCGAAGATGGATTTAGAGGAGGCCAAATCCCTAATAAGAATGAACATCGGGTAAAGAGAAGCAAATAAAACAAGATGAATAAGAGTAAAAAATGGAAACAGGGTTAACAAGAAAAGCTCTTTTGTGTGAATGTATTTTATTTATGATTCAAATGACATTAAGGTTTAGATGCCTAAGCCATTGATGAAAACAAACTAGAGGCAAACAAAAAGATTATGAAACTAACAAAACCTAATCATATGTTTAAAAGACGACAACAATCAAAATAGTTACTTTAAAGCAGCAATATCATTTGTATCCTTAAACTCCCAATTTGGCAGTGATGCTTTAGAAATATCAGCTATAATTTAGGCATTGGTGCCTGGGGTTCCGTCATTGCTAGGTGAGACCATGAAGACAGATGGTTGATGGATAACTTTAGCCGGCTTGGGGAATGTTTCATGAAGATGAGGGATTTCTTACTTATCAACCCTTTTCTTGTCATTCGAATGTTCTTCAATGGAACCCTCTTCAGTAGGACCATACCCCAACTCATGACACTTAGGGTTACTTGGTAAACATACGGGCTGATGGATACCTTGCAAGTACATACCCAATCCCTTACCCCATTTAAATTCGCTCCTTTCCATGATCTTGGTAATAATAGAGTTGATATTTGCATTACTACTATGAGCACTTTCAACCTCTAGGCCTTGGAAAATTAGGCCACTATCTTGTTCAGCTACTTTAATGTATGGGAGAGAGCTAGGCTTGCTCACTAATATCTCCTATTCTCCTTTGATCATGACGATCTTTCCATCCCTGATGAATTTGACTTTCAGATGTAGAATGGATGGCACCGCAACCACTGAATGGATCCATGGTCTTTCAAGCAACATTGTGTAAGTGGAATTTATATCCATGAGAAGGAAATCTACCATAAACATAGAACGCCCAATTTCCAAGGGTAGCTGCAAAGTTCCCAGCATTTTGTTTCGAGACCCATCAAACCCCCTAGCAACCATATCACTACCCTGAATCTCTGTCATATCCATATTCAATGACTTAAATGCTATCAAAGGGAGAACATTGAGTGTGGATCCATTGTCAATCAATACCCTAACAATAATATATCCACCACACTTCAAAGTGATATGCAAGGCTTTTGCATTCTAGGCAGCAAATATTTCAATTTATTCTTCTGAAAAAGAAATTGTAGATGCAATCTGAGATATTCATCATACTTGCTACCTTTTCTGGAGTTATTCTTGGTTGCACGTATGCCTCATTGAGTACTTTCTGTAAAGCTCGATGGTGTGCTTAGAGCTTAGAGTTATTGAAAGTATTGAAATTCAAGCTGGAGTTGATTTATGACATTATAATCACTCTATTTCATATTCTTCAAGAATTCTTCATCACCCGTGATTGTCTCTGCCAGAGTAGTCCCCTGAAGATTATCCTTCATTACCTCTTTTTCCTTTTTATTTTTTTTTTGCATCAGGTGGAAGATATGCTCTCCGGCATTGGGTGACTCCTCTAGGGCTAGTTATGTTTGATATTGCTTGATGGCTCTTCTTTGTCACCTCTAGCCACTTCATGGAAACTTAATGATGCCACCATACCTCAATGGAAACACCATGTTATCCTTGTAAGGAAAAGTTGCCAGCATATTTATAGTCAGTATAGGTTGATTTTGGCATGAGACTGGAGGGGCCACGAAGCTCGAAGACAATGTAGGTTTTGTAAGAACTGGAGAACTTAGAGGTAGCTTGTTGATGGCCAAAGAAACTAGACCCATGTCTCTCTGTGGTATTGGCTCATTGATAATAACTCGATAGACTTATTTTCCACTCTATTTATTCCCTCTTTAGTTTTGCTTGTCATTATGACCCCTAGGGCTATAATTTTCCTCATTTCCTTCTTAAATTGAGGGTACTGCTCAATTTCATGTCCCGTCTTGCATTGATGAAATTCACAATATGTTTCCACATGTTCATTCTCTCTTGAACAATCTCCTTCGACAACCTTTAACTCATACCCAGCTTCCTTCAAATACGCATACAAAAAAACTGAAAGGGATCTTGACGTCAGCAAAACTCTTAAAGGCATTAGTATCACCATCAATATCATTTACTTGTCCTTGATGAGTAGGGAGTAGATTGGCAGTAATGGTAGAGCTCTCCCCAGTTCTGAGTTGAATATGGTCAGAATCAATCAAGGCTAGTACATTGCGCTTAAATGTGATACAATCATCAATTGAATGCTCAAAAGTTCCCATATGATATTCACATACTACATTAGGATTATACTAAGTTGGGTACAGAGGATAAATTGGCTTGGAGGGTCTTGGTCCTAGTAATTAGACCTAAAAGAGTTTACGATATAGCTCAGCATTCGTCATGCTAAAATTAGGCCATGACCGATTATTTTTGTGAGGAATATTTTATTGCCTACCTTCTTGGGTTCTTTGGCTGATCTCTGGATTAGGTTAGGGTTGTTTCTAATGTCTTCCGCCTAGTTGGTAAGGGGCGGGTTGTTTTGCAAACAATGGGTTCATATTCTGAACATAATTTATACTCTTCTCTTTTTTCTTAGCATCTTGAGCTTTTCGGGTATTGGTTCCAACTTGGGGTGCAAGGATTTTCCCTTCTAGCATGTCTATATTGATTCTTTTCCCAACTTTATTAGCGAAATCATCTATATGGGTCCCCACCATGTATTGGTAAAAAGGCACTAGCAGAATAAGGGTAAAATGGAGCAAATTTCATTAGGTTCCATGATAAGATGAACATACGAAGCTAACACCCTCCATCTTTAGCCATATTCTTTGAAGGATTTTGTGGATTTTTTACTCATGGCCTTTAACTACTCCCTGGTAAGAGCTATGTCAAGATTAAATTTGTATTGCTTCATAAAAGCATCTGAAAGATCTCTCTATCCTCAAATCTTTGTCCTATCCAACTATATGCACCACTGTAGCACAGGACCAGTTAAGCTTTCAAGGAATACATGGATATAGAACCTCTCATCTTGAGACCAGACAGACATCTCGATACAATAAGACTTCAAGTGGCATACACAGTTGCAACTGCCATTATATTTATTGAAATTGGGTACTTTGAACTTCTTGGGTATGACTACTTTGGGGGTTAGGCAAAATTCATTCAACTCTAAGGACCCAGAGGCATTTAATCCCTGTAAAGTTTTCAACTGCTTTTTTACCTCTCCTGATTTGTCTATCAAGTCTTTATCTTTGCTTATTAGTACTGGGATCTGAAAGGTATATACAGGGTCTTCATCGAAATATTCCAATTCTTTTTCTATCCCCTTTCCGGAATCCAGCTTCTTAGAGATTACTATTTGTGGGTTTGCCTGATTGGCATCTATACCTAAACCTAATTGTCCTTCTTTCCCTATCATTCCAAGTGAACCATAAGCTACTTCAATGATAGGCGGAGCAAGATTTGAGGCACTTGGTGTTTCTTAGGTGACTTTACCCTTCACAAATTCAACCAGTAACTTCAACATAGCATTCTTCTCAGCAATTTGTGTCTCTATCATAGATATTCACTCATTTATTAGAGAGGAATTGACTTTTGATGCATGACTACGTGATTGTGTGTAGAGAGGAATTACCTTTTCTTTGCCTTTTTGGGTGAAATATCTCGCCTTGCATTGGCATAAGGGTTTTGACGTATTAAAGGCCCTCTAATCCTCTCTGAGAAGCCATTGCCTTAGGAGAATTTAGAGTTGAATGTCGCATAGGAAGGACCTTGAATCCCATCCTTACTATAGTCACAAATGAGAGATCAAGAAATAGTTGCACGAATAGATATATATTAGCAATTACATTCAAAGCCTTACATTCCACTAAACCAGAGTTCATACATCATTACATTATCAAAACTTTGTTAAATGATTAAGTTCATCTATGATACGCGTGATAATGTGAAGAATTTGGTGATCTCGATTGGAGTGTACATTGGATTGACCATGCCCTCAGTGCGCCTAAACTCCTAAGCAAACACTGGAATTGCTTTAATGGCTAATGAGATCATTCTTTTGCACCTTTCTATCTATTCTTTAACCTTCTCAGTTCTATCAAGGTAGAGTAATCTCCTTTTTTTAGCATCCTCTATTTGGCTGTTAAGTTTGTCCACCAAATTCTAAACTGTTTCAGCGGTGTTTCCTTGTACCATGGCTAGTTCATTCATCTGCTTCTATAATAATTTGGTGATCGATCAAACCTCTTGTTGCAATTCATCAATGGAGCTATTTTCTAACACCTAATTTTTGAGTTTGTCCTTGGCTTTTGCCATCTTCATTAGTCAAGCTGTATTGTTCATCCTTCCACCTCTTTATGCCTTAGGCTATTCCTTAGCTTCCTATTCTCTTCTTTCAGCCTCTTAGCCTCTGTAGTCCTTTCAAGATCCCTGGTCAGTCTCTTCTCTAATAATTCACTCTTTAAAGCGGCACATTCCCTAGAGTTTTCTTCCTGTAGCTCTTGTAATTCCTCTTCCTTTGCAGCAAGACGCTTTCTCATTTCTTCATTGATTATAGGTATGTTATTCCCCCGCAATGGATCTTGGGAGGCATACACAGGATTAATTCCATCCATCCTATCCTTTAGCCATACCTTGTACTCTGGAGTGGGATTTACTTGTCTCTTACCTATTTTGGCCTTTCCCTTGTATGTCATTTTCTTACAAGCCTTTTTAGCATTCATGCATAAAACCTTCATTTCTTTCTCCATGTGGTTAACATATATAGCATGTACTTCCTCAGTCGAACGAACTGTTTGGAGATATACAAGTTGCCTCAGTGCGATAGCTATGTTATAGTTAATTGCACCCGATGGCCTGATCAATGGTACATTCAAAAAATTGCCATAGCAGTAAATAATTTCCTCCTCCCACCACCAATCTACTTTCCATAGGAAGGAGTCTCTTTCATTACCATCTATAAATTTATTTATCCACTCATTCTGGCCCAAATGGTTAAAGGCTCGAGGAAGGGTAAATGCCATGAGAGGGCTGCTGTCATGATCTTCTTGTTTTCGAAAGGGGTAGTCTTTCCCTCACCTATGGCTTAGCATCCAAATATCAAGGATAGTGTAACATCCCTAAAGATAGAATATCTAAATATCTATAAGGAATTTGCGAAAATGAGTAGACACCATTTTATGTGAAAAGGGGCAAAGAGGTCATTTTTCCCGATTGAATGAAAAAATGAGAAATAATTTTTTTACCCCTAGAAGTTAAGATAATTATGTTTTTGCCCCTCACGAATAAAAATCACATGGGGATGCATGTGAATATATATTTTGGGGAAAATTATAACTAATGATCCAAAAGAATTAAAAACCATAATTTGGCTCTGAGTTAGGGGTAATTTTGTATATATGTAAAATTATGGTCAAAATGAAGTTCACAATGAGCTAAGTCCAATGATATACAGCATAAAGGTTAACTGGTTAAAAATAAAGAAATAATTAGTGTCAAGTATCCAAAAGTAACTTAATACCAATAAAGTAGATTATGGGCCCCATAAATGGTTAAAAGGTGACCAGGGAAAGATTTGGGTCTCACATAGATATTCTTTTAGAAGGAAACATAGATATAAATTTGAAATAGTCCTGTATCCCTAAAATATTAATTTACTGTAAAAGTGACTTTATCGATACCGATAAAAAGTATCTAACACAGGATATATCTGGATCAAGAAAAATATGCAGTATTTTGGACGAATCCCTCCCAAAGTTGGTATCAATTTGCAGTAGCCCATGTGAGAGAAATGACAATATTTTATTATTTTCCAAGACTACTTCTTGAAGAAGTAGTTACTTTTGCTAATTAAAGATTAAGTTAATCTTGTCATAATTAAGCAGTTAATTAAATGAGATAATTATTCAATTCCCTTCTAATTTGGACGTCCAGCAGCTGACCACGTGTGGGAATTCATTATTTTAATATTTGTTTGGAAAAAAATTCCTTAAGTTAGAATTTTTGGGCAAAATATCAAGTACACTTGGCACAAGTTTATGAAACTCCTTTCTCTACTTGGACTCCCTCTATTGGCTGACACTAGCAAGAAAAGGAGAGTGTGTGAGCTGTTGAAAAACATAAGGACTGAAGAAGGAGACGTGAGAAAGAAGAGGGAGAAAAAAAGAGGAGAAGAAAATAAGCTATTCCAAGGTAAGATATATCCTATAGTTCTTAAGGTTTCTAGCTTATGTTTTAGAGTGGTTTTTCATGGTCTATTTGAGTACTCCTCTCCTCCTTCTCAAGTAATAATTTTAGCCAAGCTAACGGTTTGAGGAAGGAAGAGTTTCTTTGCAAGAAATTATGAGAAAGTATGGAACGGTTTTGAGAAAAGCAAGATTTCATGAGTATAAAGTAAGTTACAAAGAAATTCCCTTTTTTCCCCTTGTGCTATGAGTTTCGGCCAATATGAAAGTCTATGAAGGAGTGAGCTTTTCATAAAATTAGTGCCAAAAATAGATTCCTCATGATGGAATCAGCTTAAGACAAGTGATGAAATTAAGAAAAAGCTTAAGAATAAGAAAGTGAAATTTCTAGGATTTTGAAGTTCTTTATGAAGCAACCCTTGATTCAAGTTGATTTATTTGATATTTAGTCATGCATTAGGGTTTGAGAAAGTGTAATATCCCTATTTTTATGGGATGTTATAAAATGAATAAAAGATGAGAAACAAGGAGAGATGAAAATGTTATATGCAATCGGGCTTTAGAAGGAATTAATTTCTCATTTAATTTTCAGAAGTTATGTTTGGTTCTTAATTGGAAGTAATTTTCTATAAGGTCCTTAGCAGAAATTAATTCTAGAACTTACCCCGGAAAATATGCAATATACCACTTGAATGAAAGTCCGCTCCAAGCTGAGTATAATGGTATAAGTATTGCATGCCCGGGAGGTCTAGGTTGAGAGATAGACCAATTTGAAAGTTCATGTGAATAGTGAAAAGGAAATAATAAAAAAATTGGTCTTTGGGTGAAATTACAAGAAAGTGCCCGAAAGAATGGATAATTATATTTTTGACCCGGTTCAGGGGTAAAACGGTCATTTCCCATATTTGAAGAAAAATATGAATATTGAATTTTAAATCCCAAGAAATAAATTTTGATATCATAAAATGCATGAGGAATTGGGAAAAACAGAGAGACACCGTTAAGCGTGAAGAAGGGCAAAGATATCAATTTTTTCGGTTGGATGGAAAAATGAGAAATTATATTTTTGCCC
Source organism: Adenanthera pavonina (assembly GCA_026686845.1). Lineage (NCBI taxonomy): Eukaryota > Viridiplantae > Streptophyta > Magnoliopsida > Fabales > Fabaceae > Adenanthera > Adenanthera pavonina. Next base: position 19,865,289 of record JAIVEN010000004.1, read on the forward strand.
CCAAAGAATTATGAAAAGGACATTCATGTCCTTAAAGTCATAAAATTACGGTGAAGGAGTATGAGAAATGTCTTGGGGAAAATTACACCTAATGACCCGAAAGTTTTAAAAATTATAAATTAGCCCCGGGTCAAGGGCATTTTCGTAAATATGAAAAATTATAGTCAAAATGAAGCTCTCGATGAGTTAGACCCAATGAAATATATTATGGAATTTATTAAGGTCAAAATAACATTTATTGGGTAATTAGGGTTTAATATTAATATTTTACCCGATAAAAGTCAGTTTAGATTGCAGGAAAATGCAGTATTGATCCAAGGACAATGATTGGACCTTAATAAAATATGCTTTGGGTCTAGATAATGATTTTGGACCAAAAGTAATTATTGGATAATCCTGTACCAATTTAATGATGATTTTGGTAAAAATACTTAATCGGTACGGGTAAATTTAATCGGTAAAGGGTATTTTGGTCCATAAAAATTATTGAAGCAATTTTTGACAAAAAAAAGGGAGTGAATTACGTGGAAATTCAGATTGGGACACATGTGGAATTTCCAAAAGTTTTTTTTAAGAAGAAAAGTAATAAAGGCCAAAAAGTTAAAAAAAAAAAAAAATGACTTTATGATTAAGTCATTTCAAGTCTTCATCTTCTTCTTCAGGCTCGTCCGAACTGCAGCAAGGAGGAGAAACATACAAAAAAAGAAAAATTCAAGGGCAAGAAGAGCAAGAAGCAAGCTTTGGACTCCAAATTTTCAAGGTAGATTTTCATGGTCATTATCTTATGTATATTTGAGTTTGGTGGGATTTCATGGAGTACTTCTCCTTATTTTGCCTCTGAAATTTTCTGCCTAGAGAGAGAGAGGAGAGAGAAAGTGAAGCCATGGAAAAACCAAGCCATAAAAAATGATGTATAGGTCTTAAGTAACAAGATTATGCCATGAGATTGCAATTTAATCGGGTAGATATTTTTGTACAAATTTATGAAATTTTCTGCCTATTTAGGGTTTGAAAATGAAAGAGAATTTCATGATTTTGACCCCAAAAATAGATTCCTTGGGTCCAAAATAGGTAGATACAAGTATGTTGTACAAGAAAAAGCTTAAGATTAAGAAAGTTAAATTTTTAGCATTTTGAAGCTTAATTCGGAATGAACAGTAACCTAGCTAGAGATGGAATTTGGCAATTCTGAGGCCATATTTGGATTCCTCATGAAAAATTACATGGAATAGAGGTATAATTCATCATTTTTGAGTTAGGAATGAATTTTTGGTGAATTTTTGAAGAATTAGGGTTCATGAACATTTTTTTTAAGCAAGTCATGGAACCATTAGCTTGAGTAGTTGTCTGATGATGCATTAGGACTTGAAGAAGTCCAAGGAAGCTAGTGGGAGCATTGGTATCAAGTTGAAGAGTAAGAAAAAGCATGAAGGTAGCAATTTACTTATTCTTGCCTTATATTGTCATGTGATTTTCAATGAGTTTGATGACTTGCCTATTGTTTGCTATGATCAATTGTGATGCTTTGAGAATGTTGGCTGAGTTAATTGAGGGTTTTGAGACCCCGGGATGTCCAAAATATAAAATGAAACTCTGCTGAAATTTTTGTAAAATATTATGGCATAAATGTTTAAAAGCATTTACTTGATGTTTTATGATGATTATATGCTTAATGTGATAATATGATTGCATGAATGGTGATTGCTACTGAGATTCTTTGAATCTCACCCCCCTTCAATGACTAACCATGCTAGGGAGAACCAATGCAAAAGAGTTAAGGAAGGAGCAAAAGGCATGAAGAAGGAAATGATGTTGCAAGCCATTGTGTTATAGGGTGAATGGTTATTTGTGCCTTGCTTTGTATGAAATTATAAAATAGTGAATAATATGTTAATGTTGTAGAAAATGCATGAAAATTTCCAGTTCTGTATGTTGGGATATAAAGTTATATTCTACCAAGTTACATGCCAAAATGAGTTCATTTGCAAGGGTTTTGGCAAGGAAATTGCAATGTGGACTGAAACAGGGCATTTTCCCAACATGTCTGTTTCATTCGCCCTTGTTCTATACTTAATATGAGGGTAAGTTTATGATATTTTTATACCAGATAGAGGGAATCTCCAGCTTTAATATGACACCTAATTCACCCCATTTGGAGTTGTGTACAATTAATGGTGAATTTTCTAAGTTAGGGTTCAGAACAGAGAAAGATTGGGAAAACTGGAAACTGAAAGTTAAGTACTGGAAAATTAAAAAGATAATATAAATCGTGCAGAGCTCCAAAAATTCAGTGGTTTATATTTATGGAAAGGAATATGTTTTAAGTTTCATATGCCACCGATTTGGAGGTAATTGGAGCTATATGATAGGAGATATGGAGGTTTTCCCAAAACTGTTCCAGCAAAAGTGGAATTCTGACCCTTTATGATTTAAGTTAACACCATGTCCGGTGCAAGTTGAATAAATGTAGAAGAAAAATATTTATATAAATAGACTCACAGGGCTTTACAATTACATAAAGAATGTATGATTTGGCTCAGGATATTATGAGATATGAATTTTTCAATATAAGGCCAAAATCCTGGGGAAGAGAAAATGACCAAATATACAGTAAATATTTAAGGAATAAACTGTATAAATTGGTCAAGTAAATGCTCAGTTTCATATTTTTTCCATGTAAATAAGGTTTTTATCTATTTTTGAAGACTTGAATCACTATGAAATGATTTTTCTAGAATTAGTTATGAATTTTCAAAGTTCAGTTGGTAAAGTGGAAACTACCATATGAATAGTAACTGAAAATTTTTGAAATTCTGATTTTCATTCCTATGTGATTCAAGCTAAGAATCAAGTATAATTAGACTTAAAAGAAGTCTAATTCATGGGAAATAAGTCTAAAAGTAAGGTGTTACAGAAAGCCTAAGGAAGTCCTTGGAAAGGTTGAATCAAAGAGAAAAGGCATAAAAATTTATAAGGTAGCATAGTTACATTTTCTTGCATTACATTATCTTGCTATATTCTATTGTGAATGATGACTTGCCATATTGTTTTTATGATACTTGAGACTAGTTTTGGCTTTTTTTTATGAAAGGACTATTGATCGGGATATCCATTTTCTAAACTATTATAATGCCAAAATTTTTATAGATAATATGGTGATTTATGCCTTCAAATGATTTTTATGATGTTTATGAGGTTTCATAGCATGCATGATAATGTAAATGTTTGAGATGTGACTAGCTATTTGGATTTCCAAAATTTCATCACTCAAATACTAACATGATAGGTCCAAGTTATGGAAGAAATCCAAGGGAGGCAAAGAGCAAGGAGAAGGATTTTCATGATTTACCTTTTATTTACTATGATGCATTTGTCTCTTTGCTAAATCATGTAAATTTTATATGAAATTTTGAGGCTGGCCTTGTATGCTCTCAAATGCCTCTAAGTCTCTTGAGATGTTTAGTACAAGTTTGGAACATGATTTTGGTGAGGTTAAGGGATATAAGCTCTCATTCTGACCTCTATCCAGTTGTACTATTACTGTTTGAATGAAATTTCAAAGAATATGTGAATATTATATATGCTCTTAAAGTAGATAGATTGAACTTTACAATGGTCCAAAGATTACCCCAATTGAAGTTGTGTATGAATTATAGTGATTTTTCAAATTTAGGGTTTAGAACAAGGTAAGATTGGGAAAACTAGAAACTGAAAGTTAGGTACTAGAAAATTCAAAAGGCAATATAAAATTGTACAAAGCTCTAAAAATTTATTAGTTTGTATTTATAGAAAGTTCTATGTTTTAAGTTTCATATGCCACTAATTTGGAGGTAATTGGAGCTATATAATAGAAGATATTGAGGTTTCCCAAAACTGTTCCAAATTCCGACCCTTCACAATTTAATTAATATCATGCCTTGTGTGAGTAAAATAAATATACAAGAAAAATATGATTAGAAAGTAGACATATATAGCTTTCAAATGATATAGAATATACAAGATTTGGTCTAGAATAAAATGAAATATGATTTTCTAAATATTATTGTCAAAATCAGAAATTTTCAGAAATAACCAAATCTAAGTAGTTATTGAAGGAATAATATGTACTAGCTGGCCAAGTATTTGCTATATTGCTTTTTTTTTTTCATGTGCATAGAATCTTTTTATCTATTTTAAGAGAATTGAATCACCTTAAAATGATTATTTTAGATTTAGTCATGAATTTTCAAAATTCATCAGGGAAAAAGGAAATGGCAATATGAACGGTACCTAGGAATTTAGAAATTTCTATTTTTGAAATTAAATTGATTCAAGGTTTTCTTCAAGCATTTTTGGACTCTAAAATAATCTAATACATGGGAAATAGGCCGTAATATAAGGTGTTACACTTTTTGATATCAGAGCCGAATGTTTTGGCTCTCAGAGCCGAAGGTTTTGGCTCTCAGAGCATTATATTTGGGCCAAAATAATTAAGTTTAGAGAAAGAAATAGATTAATTATAGTATTCCTTTAGACAAGTTCATTAACAAGGATTGCTATTGCGTATTGAGATTAATAAGATATTTTTCTCAAACAATAGCCAAGATCCTAACTAAAAGATATGGGTAATCCCTAAGCCTGACATGGATGAAAATGATGAAATTATTCGCTCAAATTAGTTATTGATAGAAAGTTCAAACAAGCCCAAGGTTAATGCTAGACCTCATCCAACTAGATTTGAACTTGATAAAGAAGTTCCATTGCAAGTTGTTTTAGCTCTTCCTACTCAAGTTCAAAAATCAGGAATGGTAGCTGCAGAAGGTAGGGACTATGAGGTTGAGTTTCTATAAGATTCATACAATTCAGGTTTTAATGGTCCAATTAATATTGAAGATAAGATAAATCACCGGCCAACTAGAGCTAATGACAAGGTAATGGCTTGAGAAGACTTTAGCCCCATACTTTCTTTCAATGATACCTTCGAGACCAGAGAGGTGGTTACACAACTATACTGGGAGGGCCATGAGATTTTATAGAATCTAGAATCTTGACCTTCCTAGATAAAGTTAGAAATGCTAGGTAGTCCTTGGAAACCCAAACTACTTCTATATGGAGGTAGCCTGGATCGATGCAATGATGAATATACTACCAGATGATGAGTATTGAATGCCGCATAAAGTTAGACTCCAAGAAGAAATGCTATAAACTTTTCAAGATTGTATTAAAGAGCTGGCATATTTTAGACAATTCAACTAGAACAGGAGGACCCAGTTATAGACCCAGAAGAAGAAGATCCTAAGAAAGGCTCAGAAGAGAATCCATAAGAGAATTTTGATAAAGCTTCTATTGGAGGTGAAAGTAGCTCTCTCTAGAATGGAATGATAAAAGAGACTATGTGTAAATATATATAAATGTATAAAGGTAAAGAACAATGATGACTGCAAGTTTTGAGTGTATCATAAGCAGTCACAAGTAAAATGTATAGTGAAATGATAATGTAATGAGATCATAAGAACTTATATACAAAGTTTACTCATGTAAATAAAGGTATTATGTTTATAAATGTTATCTAAGTAGAATAGTCATATGTTATGAACTAATTGTTATAAAAACAAATAGAATGAAAATGAATGAAATGGTTCGCATAAGGAGACAAATAAGAGTAGAGACTCCTAAATAAGGAAAGACACCCAAGGTGATCTTTTACAAGTTATTATGAATAGATGAGATTACTAGCAAAGGATTATTGAAGAGTTACAGCGAACCTTAGACACTTAGAGGTAGCCTTAGGAAACCAAAGTTGAAATTTCATCTCTGAGGCATTATTAGCAGCAGGTATCCTAGGTTGTACCCATGAACTAAGTAGTGGAGACAAGAATTGATCATGCTAAATCACAACATGTGATAGCTCAATTCTGGAGATGATGTCCTCCCTCATTTAACGAAAGGTTTGATGTACAAATGATTGAGGATTGGATACTTTGATGCACAAATAGTTGAGGATTGGATACTGAGTTTAGAAAAGATTACCAAGTTAATAAGTTGTTCCTCTAAATTAAAAGCCCTGTTGGCTATTTATTTACATACTTGAGAAAGAAGTAGATAGACGGTGACTTAATACTGAGTTAATCCTATAAGCTTGGAACATACCATGGATGCAAACACTATTTTGTAATATTTTATGATAAATATTTCCTACAGTCAGTTAGGGATAAGAAAGAAGATGGGATTATTATGTTCCAACAAGCAGTGGATTAGTCAGTAGCTAAGTATGAAGCCATATTCATACCACTATTGTGTAACTCCACCTAGTTACAATATTATGATGATGAGAGATGGAAGACGAAGAAGCTAGAAAGTGCTTTAAAGTCCACCAACAGGGAGAGGGAAGCCCCAATAGGAAGTGCGTGATTTAGTATGCTGGTAAAGGTTAGCAAAGTAATAGGAAGTAATTTGAATTATCAAAGTTTTATGTCTGCTACCTAGTAAATGTTAGAAAAGTTGTTGCAGATAAAGGTGAACCAAGCAACAAGAGAATGAAGTTATGAAGTAATAGTTGCAGGAAAGAAAGATGCTCCTTCTGATTATAGCTTCCCTACAAATATAAAGTATTTTGAGAATATGGCTAATGAATATTTTAGTAATGTAAGAGAATAAGTCTTGAGGATAGTAGTTGCTGGCTTAGATGAGGATTTTTCACAAGTTATGAAACCTTTTCGAGTTAGATCTTGATGGATCCTATCACTTGAGTAATGATGTAGGGTCATAGAGGATCATAGTAGGGCTCTAAGATCATAGTAAATATTATGGTCACAGTAGACCAACAATGAGCTTGTAGTAGACCTCTAAAAAAATGAGAAGATAAGAAAGATTAGTAAGCCCTGAAGTTCTGATAATTCTCTGAAAGAGAATAACCTAGGATGATATTAGAAGATATAGAACTTTGTTAATCAGCAACTAATATGAAAGTTTACCTAAAGCTTTTCTCTAATATCAAGCCAATGTATAGAAGGTAGCAAAGAAATGTGATGGTAGGTGAAGATAACGAATATAAGAAGTAAGTACATCTCCTACAAATAAGTTTAGTAACGAGATGTTTTCAATAATAAATGAAATAGGCTAGTAAGGATAGAAATAAAGAAAAGTAGTTATGAAAAGAATCAGTGGGGAGAAACTAATGTATAAAGGAAGATACATTAGAAAAAGAAGTAGTCATGAGAAAGGAAATAAGAAGACTAATGTATGATCAAAGAAAGAGGCTATTGGCCCATGAATTATGATGATTCCAATGTGTCTGGGCTAGATGAATTCTTTATTGAAGACAGTAGCTTTTTCCAGCTAAACCAAGGACTCAAAATCCAAATAGATGTTGGAAGTATCTATAATGAATGTCGTGTGGGATTTGGAGGATATGTTTCAGCTTTACATTCCCTAAATATTGGATTAGAAGCGAAGAAATTTCTAGAAGGGTATCATGACCATAAGCTCCTTGAGACTTAATAGGTTAAGCAAATGATTGATGTCATAACTAGATTACAACCTCTAGAATTATATCAAGAATCATTCAGAAGTAAGTATATTATCTTTTGGTAAAATGTCTCATTCCCTATATATTCCAAGTAGTATGGTTTTGTAAAAAGAAGAAACTGAAGCATTAGAGGTCTTAGCAAAGGAACCAGAGAAGGATCTAGAAGGAGATCCCATGGAGAAAATAGATGACAATAATAAGTTTGCTATTAGTACTAAAAACCCGTAAGTTTAGTATAACAAGGGATGATGCAAATATAAAGTAATGCAAGTATAGATGTAAACTAAAGAAAGAATATGTAAGTATGATACGCAAGACATAAATTATGAAGCAAGAAAGGAGAAAATAATGGCAGATAGTTTAAAGAATTAAAAAACCTTGAGATAGTAGATTGCTAATGTTGGTATGAAATCTAGCTATAAAAAGAAATGTTCTTGGCCAGAAGATCTAACAATGAACGAAATCTTTCGTCAATTGCCAAGGTGGGAAAAAGGGAGGTAGCTTTTGGGAAAAACTTGGAACATCTTACTTTAGCCTTATTTTCCATGTATTAGACATCATTACAATCTAATTATACTTAATTAGGAGCTTGAATCAAAATAAATTAAAAATAGAATTTTTAATTTTTCATGGTACTGTTTACTTGGCAATTTTCATTTTTCCAAGTGAACTTTGAAAATTTATAACTAATTCTACAAAAATTGTCTTGGGGTGATTCAAATCTCTAAATATAACTAAAAGCATTCCCTATGTGGGAAAAATAATAATCAGAACAAATACTGGGCCAATTCATATAGTTTATTCTTCAAAAAATTACTTTAGATTTGGTCAATTTCACTTTCTCAGGATTTTGGCCTTGAATTTAAAAATTCATATCGCATACTATTCGGAGCCAAATCATGTGTTCTTTATAACATTGGGAAGCCCTGTGTGTCTATTTTCTAGAAATATTTTTCTTGTAGAATTATTCACCTTGTACAGGGCATGGAATCGACTTAAATCATCAAGTTTCATCCATTGCCTATACTAAACATCAAATAAGGTTCATAAAAGCATAACCATGCCAAGGTACAGATTTATAACATTATTCATGATCCTATACAATTTGCCAAAATGACACTTTAAAATTGTCACAATTTGCTCATTCTTCATGCTTCTCTTCAATCCTCTTAGCCTTCTTGGTATTTTTGCCATAGCTTAGACCCAGCATAGTTAGTCATATGGAATTGTGAGATTCAAAGAATCTCAATAGCTAACACCCATACATGCATTCACATTATCACATTTCACATGAAATCATCAAAATTCATCAAACAAACTCATTTGGACATTTAAGTCATATGATTTTACAAAAATTTTGGCAGAGTTTCTCTTTGTAAAATGTACATCTCAAGGTCTCATAACCCCTCAATCAACTCAGCCAACCACAAAAGAATATCACATAACAACATTAAAATCATATGACAAAGCATTAAACACATAGAAAACAATTATGATAACATAGTGAAAGTAGGTGATTAAGCTACCTCCTTGAATTCCTTTTCCTTACACACTTTGTGCACTCTTTGCTTGGCTTTTCACAACTTCCTTTAACCCTAGTACAACATAAATAAGGGTCATAAACCATTGGTTCTTCAAGCTCAATCACAAAGTAGTATACTTGAACTAAAATTTCAATTTTGTTTTCCCTTGATTTTTCTTTGTATAACATCATTGTTCTTACATAATTTGGACCCAAGGAATCCATTTTTTGGGGTCAAAATTATGAAATTCCATTCGTAGAACAAATTCTAATCTGACAAAAAATTATAAAAATTGGAGAAAAATATTTACTCCATGAAACTTGCTTCAACTTGTGATTTAATGCTTATTCCATCTATTCTAACATTTTTCCTTGGTTTATTTCACATAAGCATCACTTTCTCTCTCTATCCATGGCAAAAAACTTAAGGAAGGAAAGGAGAGAAAAAACTACATGAAAACCTTGCTAACTACTTGAATACACATGGTAGGAAACCAAGAATCATACCTAGGTGCTTTGGTCTTTAACTTCTCCTTCTTGCTTTCTCTTTTCTCTTCCCTTTTTCCTCTCTTCTTGCATGTTTTCTTCCTCTTCTTTTCTAGTTCAGAAGCTCTTTCTCTCTCCCCCTTATTCAGCTCATGAAATGCCCCAAGAAAGAGTTGAAAATAAGTCCTCAACTTGCCACATCACCTTGGCTATTTTTTCTTCTTTCAAATACTTCTTAAAGAAGTTATTTTCAAAAAAATCCATTAGCCAATTTGTGTTGCCTCACGTGTTGTAGCAAGAGTCACGTCTAAGAGAGTGGGATTTTGGGTGATTAACTCACTTAATTATCATGGTTAATTGCCAAATTAACCTTAGTTACTTTTTTACCAAAAAATTTTCCTTCTCAGAGAAGTTTTTCAAAATCATTTCAAATAAATTCCCTCGATGTCCTACTCATCATAGTTCATGCCACTTGAGGGATTTTCAGCCAAAAATTTCTTTATAATTTTTAATGGTAAAAACTACCCTTTACCGATAACTCATACCTGTACTAATTAATTATTTTTGCCATTATTGTTATTTAATTGGTACAGGATTGTTCTAAATTTAACCTTTTGACTAAAATTATTATCTTGACCCAAAATATATTTTTCAAGGTCCATCCAATGTCCTTGAATTGGTACTGCATTTTCTACAGTCTAAACTGACTTTTATTGGGTAAAATACTAATATTAAACCCTAATTGCCCAATAAAATTTATTTTGATCTTAATAAATTTCATACTATATTCCATTGAACTTGGATCATCAAGAGATTAATTTTGAATATAATTTTTCATGTTTATAAAAATACCCTTGACCCGGGACTAATTTATAATTTTTGAAACTTTTAGGTCCTTGTTCATAATTTTCCCCAAGGACTAATTTGCAATAAAATTCCTTCTTTTTTGGGGACTAACTTGCAAATTATTTTCATTTATGTGGGCAAAATTATGATTTTCTCATTTTCTGGTCTAACTTGAAAATGACCAATTTGCCCTTTTCCGTTTCTTTCTGTGTCCCTCGGTTTTTGCTGCTTCTCTGTATATTTTATGCTATCATCATTTTTCCCTTGGGGCTTAAATGAAAATTTCACATTTTATTCTCCAACTTGGGAAATGATCATTTTGCCCTTAAAGCAAGTCATATACGTAATTACCCATTCTTTTGGGCAGTTTATGGTAATTTTTCCCATAGATTAATTTTTTATTATTTCTTTTTGCACTATTTACATTAATCTTCAAATTGGTCTATCTCTTAACCTAAACCTTCCAGCTACGCAATACTTTACTATTGCGCTCAGCTCTTGACAGGCTTCCATTCAAGTGGTATACCTTCTAGGGTAAGTTCTGAAATTAATTTCTGTTCAAGACCCTATGGGAAATTAATTCCAATTACTCACTTCCTTTCCCATCTCTTCATACATTTTATGGCATCCCATAAAAAGAGAAATATTACAAAAACCCAATTGAACTAAGATAGCAGCTCTTGGGGAGAAGCCCACTTGAGCTAAGACAAATGAAATCCTCCATATGATAAAGGCCACAAAGGCGAGGCAAATGAAAGGTAGCTCCTAGGTGATGCCCAAAAGAGACAAAAAATGGTGAGAGGCTGAAGGTTAGATTCTAACTAAGCTAGCAAGAAACTTTAGAAAGGTCGAGAAATCTATCTCAAGTTACCAAATCACTAATTAACCTTGACTAAGCAGCTAAGAAAGTTATGTATGTAGATGATAAAATAGAAATATGAGAAGTGATGAAGAGTAAAGAGTTACTGACCACTACCTTAATATCAGTAAAACCCTAACCAATAAAAGCCAAGAGATTCTAAAGGCTATGTCAAGATAAGCAAAAGTATTGGGTTTGAGAATATGTTTATACTTGAAGGTAGAGTGGTAAGTTGAAACTCTAAGTTAACAAAAACTAGAGTAAAGAACAAAGAAGCAATATAAGTATAAGCAATGAATGAAAATGAAAATGGTGATGAGATGTCATTATAAGATAGCAAACCAATTGTTAGAAAAGAAAATGAAAGTAATGGTTGAATGCCCTAAAAATTAAAGTAGTAAAGATTTAGAGGTCATGCAAATAAGTTATGGGTTGAAAAGAAGCCATTGTCAGTATTTTATAAGACCAGTTTTGGCCTAAGTACTTGTAGAACCTCTTAGCATGTTACAGTTAAATAAGCTCAAGTGTGGAAAGTTCCAAAATGGTGACCTACTGAGAAGTACTGAAAGATGAGAAAAAAGTGAAAAGTAAGAAAGAAAAAAAATGTGCCGATTGTTAAATGAAGGCATTATGAAGTTATGATGAAGCCAAATAGTCTTACCAAAGCACCTGTTAAGATTACATGAATAAAAGTATAAGTAGTATAATGGTGGTTCTCAAGAAAGATGTGCTAAGGTATTCTGAATTTGTGAAAGAACATGAAAGACAACTGGGAATTTTTGAAAAATTTTAAATAAAATTATTGACTTACTAAACTTAGTGAATGTAACTCATAAAAGCACAGTCAATAGGTTACAAAATCTCTCACAGGGTCGTAGTAGATTCTAATAAAGCAAGTAAAGTAATAAGTGGGAGAGATAAAAAATCGGAATGAGATGAGAAATCTACTAAGTCTAGTAAGATGTTATAAAAATTTTGTTGTGAAAAATTTTTCTCAGACTGTCTTACCGCTTGATTAGAAGAAAAAAATTTGTGGGAAAAGAAGTAAGAAATGAGTTTTAATAAATTGAAAGAGGTTAAACCTCCTCCACTGAGATGATTAGCCCTAACCCAGTGATAACCCAAGGGGTCTATGATAATGCAAGAAAGTATGGATCAAGGTATGAGTAATAAAGTTGGGTTGAGTTAAGGATAGTAGCCTATGTTTTATATGATAAATTTTTATGAAAAATATGTTCCCACGCTTAGCAGCAGTGATTAATGCACTCTAGATACGGAGTTGTGATAAGTTAAAATGAGTTATAATCTCTATGGTTTTACCATAGAAGTATTATGAGACTAGCAAGAACCTCGAGTGACAATGAAATAAAGGATAAGTGGACTTGAGGAATGAAAAGAAGGAAGATATGGCCTTGTAAATATCATTCAAGCAAAGCTAATATAGTCAACTTATGCTTAGTAGGAACATTAGTCATGTAAATAGCATAAAGTTATGAAAAGTAAAGGAAATGAATGATATCAGGTGCCAATAAAGAGATTATAGTATAACTAAGAGAAAAGAGTTATGAAAGTAAGATCAAGGATTAAGAATAGGTATGTTACATGGAATTTTCCAATACCTCTAAGGTAAAATAAGATTATGAGGTCCTCAACATTTCCCAACATGAAAGGTAGTAGCCAGATCCTCCACATGCTATGAATGGGGGAATAAGACCAAAGTGGAAAATTGAATTCTGACCCTTCATGATTTATGTTAACACCATGCCCTGTGCAAGTGAAACAAATGTACAAAATAAACATGTCTCGAAAGTAGACATATATAGCTTTCAAATGGCATAGAATATGCATGATTTGGTCTAAAATAGAATGAAATATGATTTTTTCAATGTTATTATCAAAATCAGGAATTTTAAAAAATGACCAAATCTACAGTAGTTTTTTATGGAATAATTTGAACTAATTGGTCCAATATTTGCTGTGTTTCTTATTTTTCCCATGTATAAAATATTTCTATATATTTTTAAAGACTTGAATCACCTCAAGATGATTTTTTTAGATTTAGTTATGAATTTTCAAAGTTTGTTAGGGAAAATGGAAATGGCAATATGAACAGTACCCGAGAATTTAGAAAATTCTATTTTTGAAATTAAATTGATTCAAGCTTCTTTTCAATCATTTTTGGGCTCTAAAATGATATAATACATGGGAAATAGGCCCTTATATAAGGTGTTATAGATAGCAAGACAATATCTTATTTTACCTCCTCAATTCACATGGCATAGGGTCAGAGTTATGTATGTCTCTACTAGGATTGCTAGCACTGGATTAATATGATGATCTTTGACTTTCTTAAACATATTGATGGCTTCCATGTCAATCACTCAAGCTGTGTATGGGAAAATAAGGGTCGCATAGATGGCCATTGCAAAGACTCTACAAAAGGTATCCCATTTCTACTTTTCTGAAAGCTCTTCTAGGTGGCTTTCGACATCATATCAAGAAATTCCCTCACCCAGACCTGGACGCACCATTTGTACTTCCTCTGGGGTAATTCCCAATAGCTAGATATAGTATTTTACTCTAGCAAACCTTCCAAGCCAATGTATATAGCTGAATTTTCCTTGATCGACATCCTTAAGATTTCACCATATTCTTCTAGAGTCAGAGTGATTTGAAAGTTATGGAATATAAAGTATCTAAGTGAAGCATTCTAGTATTGACACAGCTCAATTATCACTTTGGTATACATGGGCACCTTCAAAAGATCTAGGATATTGCTATACTTCCTTCAAAACTCCCATTCTACCCATCCTCTGATGTGCTCACTTAATTGCACTAGCTTATCCATTGATTGAATTTGTGGAGTAAGTTTGATGCCTTTTCATTTGAAAGTCTTCCCAATAGGCCCTTGATCTTAGTTGCCTCTAAGCGCCATTACCCTTATTCAAATTACAGATGTTAGATACATCACTTGTACAAGAAAGAAAAGGAATGACTCATAAGATCCGTTGTTTTATAGGGTGTTAACTTTGCTCTAGCAACTCACAGTTTATGGAGAAATTTAACAAATGTTTGCCTATATAAAATCAAAATTCTATGCAGCTAATGTTGAATAATTTTTCATATATATTTTGTTGACAATTTAAGCTTAATGACAATGCTATTAATTGAGATTAGCTTTTTTTGCTATTAGCTCATTTATTAATTCATGGTTAAGAGTAAAAATTCATGATGCATTTTGTAATGATGCATGGACTCATGATTAGCTAGGGTCAGAGACCCATAACTCAGGATTATATTTCTAATGCAACCACCTTCATTGCCTCGTATCAACCCATAATGACACTTGATACTTGCTCTAGTCAAGGTAACAATTTGTCACCCTTTCCTAAGATATGTTATAACAATGACATGTCATGATACATGATAAGAAAGGAATATGCTCTCTGTGTCTTATTTAGGGTGAATCCTTGGTTGGGTCTTTGGCCAGGCACTAACTAATGGGGTTAGCTGCTAAATTTAGTCTACTAACATGCAAGGTTTTAAGGTAGTTCCATCATTCTGTAAATGTCCTCAAGTTGCACTCACCATATGGTGAAGATCTTACTTAACAACTTCAATACGCCAAAAGCTCAAAAGCTCCTTAGGAACTAAACTTGTTGCATGTGATACAACCTAAGTGAAGTCTTACTCCAAAAACCCATGAGGAAACCATTATAAACTTCCACTAGCCTAGGATGCTCACAGACTTGAGTATAGGGCCCAAAATGAGTGTGAGGTAAGATGTGTCAGTGTATAGTGTATGATGAGAGCTTTCATACCTACGCACCTGCTCCTAAGAACTACCCAACCTCACATCTACTAAACAGAATCAATTGCAAAAAAAAGGCAAAATAGATAAAGTCATCTATCCTAAGGTTCAATCCACATGTTATCTACCCTAAGACAAGTTATTTAAGCAACAAATAAATAGAGAAGCATGTGAAAAGGATGTAAAGCATGTTATCTACCTTATGTCATGTTATTTAAAAAAGAAAACTAATAAAGAAGCATATGAATAATCAGAACTAAAACATGTTCTTCACCCTAACCATGTGACATAAACAACAATTAAAAAGAAAAATCAAAATAAATATAAATCCATGTTATAAAACATAATCAACGTAGGCTTGACTCTCAAATCTTCCTAGCCGAGTTGCTAAATTGTTGTACCCGGAAATGCGACACCGATGGCGCTTGCATGGAAAACGGAAAAAAAAGAAGACAAATTGGGATTCTTGTAACATCCCTAAAAAGCTAGAATATCTAGATACGTATAAGGGATTTGCAAAAATGGGCAAACACCGTTTTGCATGAAAAAAGGTAAAGAGGTTATTTTTCTCATTTGGATGGAAAAATGAGAAATTATGTTTTTCCCCCTAAAGAATTATGAAAATGACATTTATGTCCCTAAACTTAAAAAAATAGGGGAACAAAAGTAGAAAAGTCCTTGGGAAAAATTACTCCAAATGACTTGAATATTTTAAAAATTATAAATTTGTCCTGGATTAGGGATAATTTTGCAAACATGAAAAATTATTATCAAAACGAAGCCCTCGATGAGAAAAGTCCAATGGTATATGGCACTAAGGATTAATGTTCAAGGAAGAAGAAATAATCAGTGCCGAAAGTTAAAAAGTAACTTTATTAATCAGAGTTCTGCAAATATAC
The DNA here is from genome assembly GCA_026686845.1 of Adenanthera pavonina. Classification (NCBI taxonomy): domain Eukaryota; kingdom Viridiplantae; phylum Streptophyta; class Magnoliopsida; order Fabales; family Fabaceae; genus Adenanthera; species Adenanthera pavonina. The sequence goes on from JAIVEN010000004.1 coordinate 19,881,219, forward strand.
AGGGCCAATCGTAGTAATAAAAAGTCTGGAGCATTTCGAAGTTGAACCCAAGGGAGGTTGTAAAATCTATCAGTCCACAATTTTTAATCCAAAAGCAATTAACAATTGAAATGAGAAAATTGAAAATTAAAAGAAATCAAACAATTCAATCTATAGGTTAATTCAATCACTAGAAATGTCAAGGAATTGGGGTTCACCTATCAAAATAATTCAAATTAATTTCTTAACTAGACTCTATGCAATTATAGTGACAATTGTTTCTATTATGTCCTAATCACCTCTCAATGTATTTGTCATTGTTTAATTAGAGTTAAATTCACTCTCGTACAACTTACTCACCTAACCATACCATGAAGCTACAACAAACTCATCACAAACTCTTAGATCTATCTCTAGTCTAGTTATCTACATCTATCTTCCTAAGTCTAGGCTTACTCTTCTCCTTTTGGTTCTTAAAGTTGGCCCATAGATTAGATTCTATGGTGGCCAATCACAAAATCAATATTAACATAAGGAAGACAAATATAATTTTGAAATTAAATATATATAATTAAAGTTCAAACTCTAGAGTCATAGTCAGAATCACAAAGTTGAGTTAATCCCAATCAGGATACATCCTTACCCCTAATTGGAAATTTAGCAATCCATAAGTTTAATCTTATTAGCACAGTTCAAATCCCAAATCATAAAACAACCAATACAAAAGATGAAGGTAGAAAAGAGAAAACTCAAAGGTTACTCCAGAATTCCCTAAATCTCTTGCTTCCCTTGCCTCCTAATCTCTTCTAGTTGCTCTAAAAGCTTCAGAATTGTGTTCTCTAGCCTCCAAATACTTGACTGAACCCCTTTCATTTCTACCATGTTTCCTTTTATAAGGATAGTCCAGAAGCCCATAAAAGCCTAATAAATCACAAAAATGGGTAAACATTAATCTGCATCTCAAAATGAGCAGGTGCCGGGTCTATATAATTTTCCTTCACTCGGCGCCAACTTGACATGTCTTTACTCCCATGCTACGAGACCATCTGATGCTGGCTGGGTGCCTTCTTGGTTGAGTAGGCACCAGGTCCTCTTGCAAAATTCTTTCACCTCACCTCCCCACCTGTCTGCGGGTGAGGAAATTGGTAGGGGCCGGGTAGAGTAATAATTCAACGCTTTTCTCTTGCTTTTCGGCTCTATGTGGCTCAAAATTCTCACAAATATTCTTGTGATGCAAATATATCCAAGTTATGTAGAATTATGCCAAAAAGTATCAAATTACAATATTTAGAGCTAAAAGTAGATACATAATGTAGGTATTTTGTAAGCATAAAATAAATACATCAAATCCCCCCACACTTGCACCTTTGCTTGTCCTCAAGCAAGAACTCAAAATTTTGCTACTCTCAAAGTTAATTTGTAGATTTCTCAAACTAACTTCTTCTTAGTAGTGGTAGTCTGTCACCAATATAAATAAAAGGAACACTCAATAGATCAAATATTAGATTCAATAACAACTTACTTATCATTTCCATTAATCATAAGACTCTAGTGTATGTGCGTACTAGTATATGACAAATACAGACAGCTAATTGAGCAAAAGGTATAAAAATTATGACATTGATTTAACAACGTAAAATACATAAATCAATCATGCATAAACCTCAACTCAATTTATGTGCAATGGATATCAACAATGATTTATTTATTCAATTTTCCTGTACTTTTTGCTTCAAATTTTATTTAGGATTTGTTCATTTTTCTTGAGCCATTATGCTCTCTTTTGAATCGAAGATCTCACATTTGTGATGCTTACCCTTGGTTACTCAAGCTAGATAACCCACTGCATCAAGATGCCTTTGGCACACTCATAACTCATACTACAAAATTTTACGTGAAAGACAATGCTTTTTGGTGAAGGCCCCCAATTACTAAGCATAACTCAAGCCAAAAGAGTGGATATATATGACCTTCTTTTCATTTCAAACTCAAATCATCTCTCCAACTAAAAAATAAATCCATACACAACAATTCAAAAAACCCGAGCTCAGAAATAAATGTATAATCTATCTTCTTACAAACTCAATCACTTTTCCATACCTACCACTTGCTAAGTTATAGTGCTCAATTTCATAGTCTCACAACTCATGTTCCTGACTTGTAAATTGACTATCTTACCCCATTAAACACAACGATTGAGTATCCTATGGTGATATATATAACCACTGCCTTAAAAAATAAGTAGAATAAATCTAAATAAAATCAATTAAGCACATAAGTTTGCAAAAAAAATATCTAAATTCAACACATTAGCAAATTTTTTTATAACAAGTCAAATAAGAGCAACTAATAAACTGCCCCCCCACACACACTTAGATCCTACATTATCCTCAATATTGCAGGAATAAAATAAAATATAAAGGAACTGAGACTCCCCTGATTTATAGGAGATATCTGGTATGCTCTTTGGAGTCCTTGATGTTTGTTCCAAGCTTGTTTTCACCATAGTCTATTCAATCTTGTAAATAGTTTTAAGGGAGAAATTTGGAGTAACAAGAGCAAGAAAACAAAAAGTGGGAAACAAAAATAGAAAATAAAAGAAGAAAAATAATGTTGGGTTACCTCCCAATAAGCACTAAATTTAACGTCGATAGCCAGACGGAAAGTGGTGTCTTCAAACTTCCTACAGTGAGATAGAATGAGCCTTTTCCATGAAGTCTCCATCATAGTACAGCTTCAAGCATTGTCTATTCACTACAAAAGTGCTTCCATCATGCCCTTTGATTTTGATGGCCCCATGGGGCCATACATTAGTGACTTCAAATGGCTCGGACCACCTTGATTTCAACTTTCCAGGGAAAAATTTAATGTGTGAGTTAAATAGTAATACTTTTTATCCAACCTTGAATTCCCTATTTAGAATCCTATTATCATGCCAAGCTTGATTCGTTCTTTATAAATGTGGGCATTCTCAAAAGACTCCCTTATTATCTCATCCAGCTTATTTAGTTGAAGTATATGCTTTTCATCTACATCCTTCATATCATAATTCAAAGCATGCATAGTCCAATATGCACGATGTTTAAGTTCAACAGGTAGATGACAAGATTTGCCATAAACAAGTCTATATGGAGACATGCCCAGTGGTGTTTTATATGTAGTCTTGTACGCCCAAAAGGCATCATCTAGCTTGGCAAACCAATCATTTCTAGATGCACTAATAGTCTTTTCCAAGATTCCTTTCAACTCTGTATTAGAGACCTCAACTTGTCCACTAGTTTGTAGGTGGTATGCGGTACTAGCTCTAAGATGACATCCATATTTATGCAATAGAGCTCTAAATTGATGATTTCTAAAATTCATCCCATTATCACAAATAATTGCCCTTGGAATCCCAAACCGAACAAACAATTTTTTCACAAATTTGACTATACTAGTAGCTATGTTGTTAGGTAATGAAGAAACCTCAACCCATTCAGTAACATAATCAGCAGCAACAAGAATGTAGGAGTTACCATATGAGGGAGGAAAAGGGCCCATGAAGTTTAGTCCCTAAATATCAAAGGGCTCCACTTCTAATATACCTTGTTGAGGCATCTCATGTCTCTTAGTGACGGAACCCGTGCGTTGGCATCTATCACAGTTAGTCACAAATGTTCTTGCTTCCTTGAACAGTGTGGGCTAATAAAAGCCGCTTTAAAGAACTTTGGCAATAGTCTTATTAGGACCGTGGTGTCCACCATAAGGGGAAGAATGGCATTGGTCAAGAATAGGAACCATCTTTTCTTATGGAACACATCTTCGGACTATCTTGTCAACACATCTCCTGAAGAGCAATAGGTTATCCCACATATAATGTTTCACCTCGGCTAGAATCTCTTTCTTTAGTGGCAATTGATATCTTTGGGAATAATACCTGCAGCTAGAAAATTTGCATAATTAGTAAACCAAGGAGTAAAAAAAGCAGAAACAGCCATTAAACTTTCATCTAAGAACTCTTCATTAATAGGAATTTCATTATTTTGGACAAACGCTCAAGTCAGGACAAGTGATCTGTGACTCGATTGTCAGTGCCCTTTTTATCTCTTATTTCAATATCAAATTCCTGTAATAAGAGAACCCATCTTATCAATTTTGGCTTGGCATCCTTCTCACTCATGAGATATTTCAAAGCTGCATGGTCAATATATACAATGACTTTAGACATAGAAAGGTATGACTTGAATTTGCCTAAAGCATGAATCATAGATAAAAATTACTTTTCAGTGGTTGTATAATAGATTTACGTGTTATCTAAGACCCTACTAGTATAACAAATGACATGCAAATGTTTACCTTTTCTATGTCCCAAAATAGTACCAATTGCAAAGTCACTTGCATCACACATAAGCTCAAAAGGTAAACTCCAATAAGGGGGAACAACAATGGGGGGTAGAAATTGTTAGTTAGGCTGCCTTCCCAAGAGGGGGGGTGAATTGGGAAGTTTAAACTTTTCTACAAAATGTCAAAGAGGTGAAGAATGTAATATATAGAGACAAAACAGAGTATAAATAAATAACAGTGAAAGAAGCAGAAAAGAGAAGAAGACTCAGAAATTTATCCTAGTTCGGTCTCTCCACTTGACCTACGTCCAGTCCCCAAGTCACCACTTGAGATTTTCCACTATTCAGCAAGAATTCAACGGGCTCCTTGCAAGTGCCATAGTACAACGTCAGTGCTCTATTTTCTAGAGCTCACTCAATCACTTTCTGTACTTTCACAAAGTGCTTTACAACCCCTTGTGATATCTCCTCACAAGAAAATCTATCTTCCAGATGAAGATTAGATTGTTTATAAAGATGAAACTCTCTTGAATAGAGTGAATATGAAAGTTGAAGTACAAGTATTGAAGTAAGAGGGTAAAAGTCTTTGAGTAGAAAATTTGGCAAAATTTCAGTATATACAAAGTTTGATTCATTACCCATAACTTCAAATGATATTATATTTATAGATTTAGGTCTCAAATGTTCGTTGGAGACAAAATCTATCCGTTAGAGAAGTTATCCAACGGTTACTCTGAAAAACCATCTGTTAACCAACCGCATTTAATGCTTCTGACATACTGAGATTCAAATTTCGGTTGGTCAACAAACGAATTTTGAAGGAACTGAAGGTTAAAGCTTCCAACGCTGAGATACTGAAGTTCGTCTGTTCATGAAGTGAAATTCGAACTTTGAAACTTAGAAAGTGTTTCTATATTGTGACATACGAATTTTCAAGAAGAAAGTTTTTCTGTTAAGTGTGAATAGTGTTTTCAATTTGCTACAGTGCCATCGAAATTCGAATTTTGGAACCCCAAAATTTGTCTGTCCGCTGCAGGCTCAAAAGGCACAGAGGTTCATTTCCTTCAAAATTCAAATTTTTAAAGGGTGAAGTTCGTCTGTCAGAGAGACCTCTTTTCAGACTTACTTCAACATTCGAATTTGCAAACACTGTCATTCGTATGTCATCATGTCATTTAAACAGACTCACAACTTTAGCTTCTAAAATTCGAATTTCCATGTTCAAAGTTCGTCTGTCAGTGAGCAATTGTGAAACTCAATATGATCTTGATTTCAGATGAACTTTAACATTATTTCAGACGAATTTCTTAAGTTTTCATAAATTTCATTTTGTCTGAAATTTGAATGTTCAAAACCCAAAGTTCATCTGTTACTCAACAGCTTCTTTCAGATACTTATGAAAATTCAAATTTTGGAAAATCAAAATTCATCTGTCAGAGAGACATCTCTTCAGACTTATTCAGTTTTCACTCGAAATTCGAATTTCCAAAGCCAAAGTTCGAATTTCCAATATGGTAGTTTAATGTAAACTTTTCAAACTTCGTCTGTTGGTGGGTGTTTTTCAAATATTTCATGATTTAACTTAAAATCAAGTTTTCAAACATCTTTTCATCAAATCAAAGTCTTTTACCCATATTTAAACATATCTAATGATCCTACAACAAATTTTTCACAGATTACTCAGAACTTCTTCACTTGAACCATTTTGGGCTCCTTTGATATCTTCATTCCAAGCTCTTGAATGTTGGTTTGGAATCATCAAAACTCTAGTTTCAACAGAAATTAAAGCCTTTTTCAAATGATTAAAGGCATTCACACATTCATCATTAAACTTGAAAGGGGCATCATGGGTAAGCAAACTAGTTAAAGGTTTAGCAATCTTAGCAAAATTCTTAATGAACCTTTTATAAAATCCCACATGACCCATAAAACTTCTAATAGCCTTAACAGAATTGGGAGGAGGTAAATTTTCAATTACTTCAATTTTTGCTTAGTCAACCTCAATCCCTTTGATTGAAACTTTATGTCCCAAAACAATCCCCTCGGTTATCATAAAGTGGCACTTTTCCCAGTTAAACACCAGATTAGTTTCTTCACATCTCTGCAAAACTTGAGTAAGATTAGATTGACAGATATCATAAGAATCACCAAAAATAGAAAAATCATCCATAAAGATCTCAATGATATCTTCCACCATATCAGAAAATATTGTGATCATGTATCTTTGAAAAGTGGCAGGCGCATTACAAAACCCAAAAGGCATTCTACAATAAGAAAAAGTACCATACAGGCATGTGAAAGTTGTCTTTTCCTTATCTGTAAGTGCAATGGGTATTTGGAAATATCTCAAATAGCCATAAAGAAAATAATAACATTCATGACTAGTTGTCCTTTCTAACATAGTGTCCACAAAGGGAAAAGGGAAGTGATCCTTACACGTTGCTTCATTCAACTTCCTATAATCAATGCACACACACCATCCCATGACTATCCTTGTTGGAATCAACTCATTCTTTTCAATGAACACCATAGTCATACCTCCTTTCTTTGTAACTACCTACACAGGACTTACCTAAGGACAATCAGAAATAAAATAAATAATATCTACATCAATAAGTTTCAATACTTTAGCTCTCATAACTTCCTTCATGTTTGAATTGAGCCTTCGTTGACTTTGCACCTTTAGAGTGTGATTATCTTCCATCAATATCCTATGCACACAGATAGAGGGACTAATACTCTTTATGTCAAAAATAGACCACCCAATGGCAGGCCTATGCTTTATCAAAACTCTCAACAATTTGTCTTCCTATTTAGAATTTAATTCAGCAGAAACCATGACAAGAAAAGTGTTAGAATCTCCCAAGAAAGCATATTTTAAATGGGAAGGAAGTTGTTTTAGTTCCACTTTAGGTGGTGACTTTTCAAAAAATGGAGGTAATGGGTTACCTTGTCCTAAATTTTCAAACTGTTTAATGCATGGCACATAACCGATACCCTCAAGTCTCATAATAGTATCAACTAAATTTACCTCTACTTCCTTTTCACTTAAACTTAATGCAATACATGCTTTTAAGGGATCCTCATAAAATTGCTTATCAAAATATTCCTAAGAAAGTCTATCACTGACATCAACACTAAAACAAGACTCTTCAAACATAGGAAAATTGATAGCTTTAGCAAATTGGAGTTCCTCCCTACTTTAAAAATTAATTTCCTAGAAGGAACATCAATTAAAGCACCAACAGTCAACAAGAATGGTCTCCCAAGCAGGAGAGATACATTAATATCATCTTCTAGATCAAGTATTGCAAAATTACAAGGAATAATTAATTTACCTACCTTAACAAGCACATCCTCAACAACTTCTCTTTGGTACTTAACTAATCTATCGGCAAAGGTGAGAGTCATATTTGAGAGCTTCATATTCTCTATCCCAGGCATCTTGAAAAAAAGAATAAGGCATCAAATTAATACCAGCACCTAAATCACATAAACAATCTTTAATAGTTTTAGAACCAATATCACAAGGTATAGAGAAGCTCCCTAGATCTTTGAGCTTGGGTGGAAGCTTATTCTGCAATATTGCATTACATTCCTCATTTAGCTGCACAATAGCATACTCCTCAAGCCTCTTTTTGTTGGATAGAATCTCCTTGAGGAATTTGGCATAAGATGGCATTTTTGCTAAGGCCTCAATGAAAGGAATATTAATCTAGATTTTCTTGAATATATCTAAAAACCTTTGAAAATTAACATCTTGCCCTTTCTTTTGCAATCTCTAAGGGAAAGGAATAGATGGCACATATGGCTTTACCTTAGCGGAAGGAGACTACCCTTGAGTGTCACTATTAGCTTTTGAGATCTCCTTATGCTCCTCATCCTTACCTTTCTCACCATTCTCAGCTTTATTTTTACTTTTATTCATCTCTTTCTTCAATTCTTTTCCACTTCTGAGAGTAATTGTCATAACTCCTTCTTTTGGATTAACTTCAGTGATACTAGGGAATTGTCCTTGTACCTTTTCATTCATCATGTTGCTAAGTGACCTATCTGTGTCTCCAAGTTAATGGCCGTTTGTGTAACACTATTAGTAGTAGCCTAACTAGCCATAAACTGCTCCAAAGTTTTATTAATTTGCTCCATACTTTTATTGCGAGCCAACTAACTAGTTGTGAGTTTAGTGACTAAGTCCTCTAAGTTAGACTTCTTCTCCTCAATGGGCCTTGATTGAACATTGGATGGTAATGCTTTCTGCTAAAATCCAGGTGGAAGATTAGGCCTTTATCCACCTTGATTTTTCCAAGAAAAGTTTAGATGATTTCTCCATCCTGGATTGTAGATATTAGAAAAGGGATCATTCTTCCTTTGTAGAATTTGCGGATGCTCAGCATTAGAACCCATGTAATTGAGTTCTCCTTGAATTGCATAAACATAAGCATCAATGGTATGATTAGAATCACCAGACACAGAACATAACTCTCTAGGAGTCTAAGTATTAGTTTCCTGAAATAGGAGATCAATGCACTAATTTATTTTCTCAAGTTGAGTAGTCACATCAGAGCAATCATTAACTTCATGTACTTAAAACTTTCTATCTCTCACACCCTTCTATCTAGTTTGAAGTGCCACTCTCTTATAAATATTCATCATATCTGTTGTAGTAATAGCGCCTTTCTCATAGCTATATCCACCAAAGAATAAGCAACTCAAGATAGTACATTATAAAAAATCTGAGCAATCATTATATTGTTAAATATGCTATGTGGACATTAATTCAGAAGTAGTTTGTAGCAATCCCAAGTCTCATAATAAGGCTCACCATCTAGCTCAACAAATTTGTAAATTTTATCTCACTGTTCCAGAGTCTTTTGTGGAGAATAGAATTTTACAATAAAAGCATCATAAATTTCTCTCCACATAGCTAAAGACCCTTAAGGAAGGTTGAAAAGCCACTATTTTGCTTTATCCTTCATGCATAAGTTGAAACATCTCATGTTAAGTTCCTCTTCAGTTATATTGTTAAGATAAAGTTGATCCACCACATTATAAAAATCCTTGATAAATCCGAGTACATCTTCACTTCCCATCCCATGGAATTGAGGAAGAGAGTTCAAATGAATCATTTTAACCTCATAATTCTTGGCATTCTGACTTAGCCTAATACATGATGGGCTACCAAAAATTGGTAGTTTGTTAACATCTCTCTAGAGTGCATTAAGCCCCAACAGGTACTTTTTCATTAGTCATTTCTCGTCACCTTCTAGCTCAATTCTCCCAGCAAGCATGTTCAATTTCAGGATTAATGGCAATTAACTCAGAAGTATTATTAAGACTTTTAGATCTTAATAACATGTAGCAAAGATATAAAGAAAAAGAATTTTTTTTCAAAGGACTAATAAATCCATTGACCTCCCTGGCAAAAACTTGATTGGAGTCCCACAAGTATATAGGGTCAATTGTAGTAATAAAAATTCCAAAGTATTCCAGAGTCGATCACAAGGGAGGTTGTGAAATCTATTAGTCCACAATTTTTAATCCAAAAGTAATTAACAATTCAAATGAGAAAGTTGGAAATTAAAAGAAATCAAACAATTCAATCTATAAGTTAATTCAGTTACTAGAAGTTTCAAGGGAATGGGGTTCACCTATCGGAATAACTCAAATTACTTTCTCAATTAGACTCTATGCAATTATAGTGACAATTATTTCTATTATATCCTAATCACCTCTTAGTGTATTAGTCCTTGTTTAATTAGAGTTGAATTCGCTCTCGTGCATCTCAATCACCTAACCAAACCATGAAGCTACAACAAACTTACCGCAAATTCCTAGATCTATCTCTAATTTAGTTATCTACACCTATCTTCCTAAGTCTAGGCTCGCTCTTCTCCTTTTGGTTCTTGAAGTTAGCCCACATATTAGATTCTATGGTGGCTAGTCACAAAATCAATATTAAAATAAGGAAGACAAATATAATTTTGAAATCAAATATATGTAATTAAATTTCAAACTCTAGAGTCATGATCAGAATCACAAAGTTGAGTTAATCCCAATCAGGCTATATCCCTACCCCTGACTGGAAATTTAGCAATCCATAAGTTTAATCATCTTAACACAATTCAAATACCAAATCATTAAACAACCAATATAAAAGATGAAGGTAGAAAAGAGAAAACTCAAAGTTTGCTCTAGAACCAAAAATCTCTTACTTCCCTTGCCTCCTGATCTCTTTTAGTTGCTCCAAAAGCTTCAGAATCGTGTTCTCTAGCCTCTAGATGCTTGACTAACCCTTTGTTTCTACCATGTTTCCTTTTATAAGAAAAGTCCAGAAGCCCATAAAAGCCCAATAAATCAGGAAAATGCTTAAATATTAATCTATATCTCAAAATGAGCCAGTGCCGAGTCCATATAATTTTCTTCCACCCGGCACCGACTTGACACGTCTTGACTCCCAAGCTACGAGACCACCTAGCCCCAGCTAGGTGCCTTCTTGGTTGACCCAATGTTAGGTCTTCTAGCAAAATTCTTTCACCTCACCTCTTCACCCATCCACGGGTGAGGAAATTGGTAGGGCCAGGTGGAGTAATATTTGCATCACATTAAAATTCTCACAAATATTATTGTGATGCAAATATATCCAAGTTATGTAGAATTAAGGCAAAAAGCATCAAATTACAATATTTAGAGCTGAAAATAGATTCAAAATGTGGGTATTTTGTGGGCATAAAATAGACACATCATATCCATAAAGCTACTTTTTGATCTACAAAAGTTAAAAAGTCAAAAAGAAAAGTAGTTGGACACCACAAAAGAAGCTTTTTAGAGATAGGATAATAAAAGCAATTCTGAACACAAGTTCATTTTAATCCTATATCAATGAATTTACATTGTAAAAAGTAACATTACTGATCTAGGTATAAAGTAACCAACATAGGGTAATACTGGACTAGGAAAATCATGTAGTATTTTGGACAAATATACCCCTTAAGATAGCGCCACTTGGCAGCTCCCATGTGACAAAAATGGAGCCTTAATAATTAAGAAAATTTAATGGCTAAATTTTCATTAACCTTAATCAAGTAATCAACCAAAAAGTAAGTATGATTAATGATATTATATATACTCCCTCTTAGCTTCATTTGGCCGAACATATAGCAAGGAAGAGAGAGGGAGAAGTCTGCACAATTGGAGAAGACAAGGTAGCCAATGTGAGGTGATGAGAAAAAATAGAAGAAAATAGGAAGAAAATCGATAAGTGCCTAACTTGATATTATCAAGTGTTCTAGTTGAGTTTCTTGCTCATTTGGCTAGATTTTCTTGAATTTTTCTCTCTTCTAACCATTGAATAATTTTGGCCTAAGCTTGATTAATGAAGGAAAGTTGTTTTTAAACCATAAAATTATGATTAAGCATGAGTTTTTGCAAGAGGAAGCAAGATAGGTAAGATTTGAGCAAGTTTTGAGAAAAGAAAATTTATTTTCCTTTAGGGAAGATTTTTGTCAGTATAGAAAGCCATCTTGGAGTGGCAATTTCATAGTTTTGAGGTCAAAAATGAATTCCCCATGGCCAAAAGCCTTAAATACAATTATATGCTTTGTGGTATAGGCTAAGATAGACAACTTGGACAATTAGGGGTTTTATTTGAGCCATATGTATTATACTATAGAATCAATGGTTTGATCCACTATTCAATGTTGTCTAGGGACTTGAGGAAGCTTGTGAAAAAATTGGAAGTATAGTGTATCGCTAAGGAAATTCACCAAGGTAGCGAAGTTCATAATGTTGCTTTATGTTCTTTAATTGTTTTTCTTATGATCATATTATGTTGCCATATTGCAATTGTGTTTTCTTTGATTGGTTTTGGCTATAATATGAGGGGTTTTATTCCTTGGGATGTCCATTTTCTAAGTCATCATACTGCAAAAATTTTTATGATTTATATGGCAATTTGTTGTTTAATGTGATTTTAAGTGATTAAAGTGATTGTTATATGTGAAGATCGATATGAATGTGTAACACCATACTTTTAGACCTATTTTCTCATGAATTAGGCCCTACTAGAGTTCAATTATGCTTGATTAGAAGCTTGAATCATATACAAATTAAAAGCAAAATTTTCCTTTTCCTAGGTACAATTCATGTGACATTTTCCATTTTTCCCTATGAATTTTGAAAATTCATAACTAATTCTAAAAATATCATATTGAAGTGATTCAAGTTTCTAACAATATATAAAAGGATTATCTATATGGAAAAAATAATAATTTGGATATTTATTGGGTCAATTTATACAGTTTATTCCTCCAAAGACTACTATAGATTTGGTCAATTTCACTTTCCCAAGATTTTGTCCTTAATATTAAAAATTCATATCTCCTCCTATCCTGAACCAAATCATGCAAACTTTATGTCATTTGAAATCCCTACATGTCTAATTTTCATAATTATTTTTATTGTAAAATTATTCTTCTTGTATAGGGCATTGAATTAAGTTTAAAAATTATTGGTCAGAACTCAATTTTGACTAGAATAGTTTATGAAACACTTACATATCTTTTACTGTATAACTCCAATTACTTCTAAATCAATGGCATCTTAAACCTAAGTCATAGATATTTTCAAAAATATAAACCACTAAATTTTTTGAGCTCTACATGATTTTGTATTACCTTTTGAATTTCTAGTACCTATGATCAAACTTCCAGTTCTCCCAACTCTGCCTTGTTTTGAACCCTATATTTATAAATTCATCATAAATCGTGTACTTAGCCAAATTGAGTGTTCCATGGCTCCTTGGAAATCTTGTTCCATCTACTTTTAGAGCATGTAAATTATTTAAACTAATTGCTCTGTTTCACATGAATAGTACCTATGTTTCTAACAGGATGTTCGAATTGATCTTCTTTATTCATAACTTAGCAATATCACTTTTTATAACATATCTACCTCATCATTCCTTATACCAAATCCATACCTAACATTTCATAATAATCAAAGGCACACAATAACATTGAGGCATACATTTAATAGCATTTACATAAATTTACATTACTTTCCAAATACAAGTTCATAGCAAAAAAAAAAATGATATCATGCTTCAATCTCCTCTCCTATCTTCTTTCTCCTTAGCACTTTGACATTTCTTCCATAGCTTGGGCCTGGTCATGTATAGCATTTGGGAGGAATGAGATTCAAAGAATCCCAGTAGCATTTATCCATTCAATCATTCATATTGCCATTACATTTCATGAAATCATCAATTAAAATCATTTAATTATAAATGACACAACAATTTCATAAAAATTTTGGCAAGAATTTAATTTTATAATTTGGACATCTCGGGCTCACAAACCCCTCATACAACTCAGCCAACATCAACAATTAATCACAAATCATGAAAACATTCAAGTGGCAAAGCATCAAATTCTTTGCAAAGTATAAAAAATATAAAGCAAGAGTAGGAAATATACTACCTTAATGACTTTCCTTGATTTTCTCCTTTGGTTTACCTCTTTCAAACACTTCCTCAAGCTTTCTTAAACCTAACCATAATATCAAATAGACTCATAAGCCATTGGTTCATGATGCTTCTTCCTCAAAACCCTAAAAGTCAATATAACTATCCTTAAGCTTAATCTTGAAACCTATACTTTCTTTTACGGTTTTTCATCATGGGAATCCATTTTTGGTATTAAAATCATGAAAATACAAATCTAATACACCCTTAGACACTGACCAAAATCTGTATCAAGGAGGGGGAGAATTGGTTTTCCAAGATCTTGCTTCAAAACACACTTAGATTGTTTTCCTTTAGATTATCTCATGCTTCCTCTTAAATCTATGGCATGAAAGCATTTTTTTTTCTTTCCTTTTATGATAAGAATGAAAAACATTCATGACGAGAGGAGGAATATGACTTCATGGAATCAACACCAACTACTCAAAACAACCAACCTAAGGTCGTAAGGAAGCTTACCAAGCACTTGGTCTTTGTAGATTCAAGTTTGCTTTCCTTTTCCTCTTTCTTCTTTTCCTTCCTTTCTCTTCATGCTCTCTCTTCTCTCTTGCTCCCACTATTTCAGACCTTCTCTTCTTTTCTGAATGAGTGAAAGTCAACCACGTGAGAAAGGGATAATGTGAGATTAACTTTAGTTTATTGTTTGGTTTAGTTACTTTTCAAATTACATCTTAAACAAGTTTTCAAGAAATAATATAAAATTATTTTTCATCACATGGTCTACAGATTTGGGACTTCCATTTCACATAAGCAGCACTTGATTTAGCCAAGAGGAGAGATATCTAATAAGGCATTTAATTATCTCACTAATTACTTCCTTAATCACACTTACTTTTTGACCAAAAAGGCAAGCCTTATTGAGCAAGTTTTGGGGAAAAAATCACATGCCCATTATGCTAAATTCTCAAGCCAATAAGAGGGAGAGGAGTGTCCAAAAATTCCTGTATAATTTTTATTGGCCAAAATACCCTTTACCGATTAATTTTACCCATACCAATTAAATACTTTTGCCATAATTAACATTAAACTGGTACAGGATTATCCAAAAATTTCTTTTGGACTTAAATTATTATCTTGGTCTAACATATATTTTAGTAAGGTCCTTTCACTGCCCTTGAATAGGTACTGCCTTTTTCTGCAATCTAAAATAACCTTTATCGAGTAAAATATTAATGCAAAAACCTAATTGCCTAATAAATATTATTTTGATTTTAATAAATTTCTTATTATATTCCATTGGGTTAGGATCATCAACAGCTTCATTTTGACTATAATTTTTCATATTTTCAAAAATGCCCTTGATCGAGTAAATTTATAATTTTTGAAACTTTTGAGTCATTAACTATAATTTTCCTCAAGCCACTTCAATTACATCATGCCTTTCTTCTTTAAAGGGCCAAATTTCAAAATATTATTGTCCCTTGCTACAAAAGTGCAATTGTCACATTTTCTTTTCTAGCCTAAGAAATGATTGTTTTGCCTCAAACCAGATCAAAATGCAAATACTAATTCTTTCAGGTACTTTCTCATAATTTCCTCCAAATGCCAATTTTTAATTAATTCTTTTTCATCAAAATTAATCTAACTTTCAATCTCAACCTCCCAACTACACAATACTAATACTGTTGCACTCAGCTCCAGACGAACTTACATTCTGCTAGTATATTACATACATTTTTTGGCTCTGTTCTGAAACCTTATGGAAAATTAATTTCAATTAAGGACCAAGCATAATTCCTTCTGAGAACCATATGGGAAATTAATTTCATTCAAAGGCTGAGCATGTAACATCATCATCTTATTTTCTTTCCCATCTTTTTATGCATTTTATGGTATCCTGTAAAAGTAGAGATATTACAGAATGCATGAATTATAACTTGCTACTGAGATTGTCCCAATATCATCCACTCAAGTATCCTAAATTATAGGTTCAAAGCATAACAAGACCCCCACAAAGGCAAAGGGCAAGGGAAAGGCTTTAGATGGCTAATGTTATATTAGCCATAGCTTTTTCTATTTATGTAAAATTATATGTGAGTTTGTGAAGTTATGTCTTGCTGTCATTATCTTATTTTAGGTCTCTTTTGATGATGAGAACATGGCATGAGCATGTTTGAACAATATAAGGAATGTATATACGCATTTTGCAAAGCATAGTAGAATGTGGCCATTTTGCACACCTTTCAGTTTCATAGTCACTGTTCACATGAAATGTGAAATAATATGTAAGTGTTATATATTTCCAAAAACTAGACAAATAGAGCTTTTCAAGAAGTGAAAAGAACATGTGAATTAGATATTTGTACAACTTGATACAAACTTTTGAAATTGGACCAGAAAATCTGGAACATGAATTTTGACCATTCGTATAGTGTAATTTTTAAGCATTAAACTGTATAAATTAGCACAATTAAGCATTAGATGCATATTTTTTCCTTGTAGAACATGTTTCCAACTTCATGTATACACTTAAATCACATCAGTACGATTTGTTTAGAATTAGTTATGATTTTTCAAAGTTTATCCGGAAAACTTTGGAACAAAATAAATAGTAACATTGTTTCTCTATTTTAAGCAATATGGTTCCTATGAGAATTCAAGCCTCTAACATGAGTTATTTTGACATTAAACATGCTTTAATACTTGGAAAATGTATGATAAAGTAAGGTATTATAATTCCGAACAAAAATAGACTAGTGAGGAGTCACAACCAAAATTTTAATGTAAAATTTTGGAAAACCTATTTAAGTAGGGAATGGATGGTTTATATAGTAAGAGATGGGTTCAGGAATTGATTGTGTGCGGGAAAAGTGTTAAGCATCCTACAATTCCTATTTCTAAGGGCCACCTTATGTTGATTGTGCAAATTAATATGACTTTAAAAATTATTTTGGTTATACTTTAATTATTCACATGCGAGAATAAAGGTAGAAAAGGAAAGAAATTAAGAAAATTTGGGAAATTTCAAAAAACAAAATAAAGAAAATAAATTAAATTAAAAATTAAGGAGATTTGGAAAAAATGAGGAAAAGGAATTGAGAAAATAAATTGGAAAATATTTATATATTTACAAAGGTAAACTTTACCAGAATCAAACTCTTAGGCCTACGTATCTTGCGATAGGGATCAAAGTCGATATAGTTCAGACTATAAATGCCTGTCTGTAAGTTGGTATTTTTTAATTATAATTTTTGTGATAAGAGAAAACTAATTGAAAATAATTTACCATTTTGCAAACAAAATGATTTACTGTAATTTGAGTTAGTATGTTTTAATTTGTAAAAGAAAATTTACTTTTATTTACTTACTCTTGTTTATTTAATTTCAAAAATTTTTATTTAATTTTTTTGAAAATACTTTTATTTGATTTTTGACTTTTTGAAAAAATATCATATTTTTTATACTTTTAAAAATTTTTTCTTTTAAAAGAAAACGAAAATCAATCTACTTATTGCAGACTTCCAGTCTTGCCCAATTTCTTAAGTACCTACGGAAGTTCTAAACCACACGATATAGAAGGTTTATTATACTTTTAAAGTGACAATTTAGGTAATACTATTATTATCTATTTTTTCAAGTAAAATATGAAGAACTTGTTATATTATCATTATTTATTTTTATGAAATATAATTTTTTTCTTGAAAGAAAGAAAACACTTTTTAAACAACCATTATATATTTTAATATATTGTGTGTAACTTGACCAATATATCTACGTGAATTCATAATCATATGTGACAGCACGGTTAACTAAAATACCTGTGTGGGTTCCAAAAACCTCACATGGTGTGATTAATAAGTCAATTATTGTTTTTGAAATAATATTATTATACACTTCTTCTTAAAACAGGCAAAAGAATTTTTTATTTGTATGAAGCACTGGGAAACATGATCTTGTCATCATTATTATATTTTGTCTTGAAACCATTTTATAAGTAATTATTTAATCAATTCTTCTTTATAATAATATTATGATTACTTTTAACTAAAGATTAAAATATTTTGAAATTGCATTCTTGTTTTGAAAGTAGAACTACATATATCAAGTTATTGAAAATAAGTTACCCAATCAACTAATATATCTACATGGACTCGCAATCTCATGTGACAACCAGTCAACTAAGATACTTGCGAAAAGTCTAAAGTCTTTAGGGCATGGTCATTTGAGTGATTGTTATAAATATGAGTGTTCAAATAAAAAGTAAAATATAATGAAAAATAAGAAAGAAAGAAAAGAAAGCAAATTTTTTTTAAAAAAATGAGATTATTATGGTTTTTATGAATTATTTTCTTTATTATTTCTGCTATTCAATTTGTTTGTCATCTGTTTGTTTTGTTATTTTCGCAATTTTTGTTAAAAAAGAAAAGTCATTAGACCTATTATTATAAGTACACCTTATTAATATACCCGTGCAACCCCGTAGGCTCACATGGTATGATTGTTTTAAGTGTCTGTGAAAGTTTTGAAGCCTTCATGATAAAGTTTTAATGGGAACACTTTTATTTAAAATAAATAAATTGGTTTTAAAATGATGGGGCTATGCAAAAACAAATCATAATTTAGTGATTAATTGAACCATTCTACCATTAATTTCCATAATCATTCTGAAAGAAGACAAGACAACATGAACAGAGAAAGGCAACAATAAACCTTATTGCCTCAATTGCAAAGTTAATAAGGAATCCCCATAGTTCATCACAATGCACAAAAAAATCTTCATGCCCGCAAAATTTTTGCCAATCCTATTCAAAAGGAAGAGACTCCTAAAACAATTCCCCAATAATAAGCCTTTAAGCTTCCCTATTGGGAATTTATAGAGCCAGTTTTTTTTCAAAAGCCTAGGATCCATAACAGAAAACTTTTATAAACTACTGGATTCTTTAAACCAAACTTTCCACTATGATTTTCCAGTGGCCATTGGTACCTAAATCAAATGAGTTCATGACCAAAATGCAACTTAGGTGATCATATTATCTTTCTAATAATCAACATATACAAAGTTTTATTGCCAACACAGCAAAGAGATTTTTCGTATC
The DNA here is from genome assembly GCA_026686845.1 of Adenanthera pavonina. NCBI lineage: Eukaryota > Viridiplantae > Streptophyta > Magnoliopsida > Fabales > Fabaceae > Adenanthera > Adenanthera pavonina. The sequence continues at coordinate 19,900,076 of JAIVEN010000004.1, forward strand.
AGCACACAAATATCAACAAACAGCTTAAACCGAATGAATCTAAGACTACATGTATCAAATAACAGAGATGCTGAAAAAAGTTCACTAATGATCAAAGGGGTGAGTTATTCATTTTTTTATTTGTTTATTTTTAAACAAAAATAGAACGTGAGAGAGTTCAACTAGCATAAAGATAGGACACGGCATCTCAACAATAGTAAAGTAGGCAAAGAATAATGATGTTGAAGGTAATGGAACAACATTCAAAAGGGAAAACATAAATCCAAACTGGAAAAGAAAAAAAAATGTACCAAATAGAAGCTTCTTTTACTCAGTTTTTAGTTCCTCATGCTTTTTTTATGTTCACAATAGCATATGAGACCATGAATTTGAACTCGACCCCCAGATATCGTCCGCTAGCATTTTGACAACTTTCCCTTCCTCTCTCGCCCTTCGCCTAAGACTGCTCCTTCAGTGTTCTCTCTCCCTTTCTCACTTCCTGTCTCTCTCCCGTTCAAACTGGCCTTGCAAGTTCACAACCTCACCATTGATTTTGCTTCTTAATCTTGCTTTGCCTCTCTATGTCCCAAATTCTAGGGTTTCTTCAGAATGATCTCTTAGGATTTTGGCCTCCTCTGTTTCCTCTCTCAATCTCTCCCAAGGTTTTTTCAGCTTTGGTCTCCTTAATGCTCATAGGGATTTTTTTGACCCCCCCATAGCAATTGCCTCTTGGTCCTTTTATAGGATTTCTATGAGTGATGGAAATTGAAGCCTCCTGAGCATGTGATTGCTTTATATTCCCTTTCGATCCCAATTTCATGCACTGCTTGCTCTATTCCTCTATTCCAATTGCCTTCATCCTGATGTACCCTCACCTCCACCACTCTGTCGTACTCGTATAGGGTAGTTGAGGGATTGGAAATTTGTCTTATCCACACCTTCAATCTGTCTGCTTCTCTAAGCATGAAATCTAATTCCCTCTGCTCTTGGTCTCGCTCTTTTAGTTTGCTCCTAGCCCATACCACGATCCCTTAGTTTCTCTAGTTCTCATGTTGTAGCCTCGAGCCCCTAGCTCCTTCAACTCTCACCATTTCACTCCCACTACGTCTTCGTGTCTATGCCTCTCGCGCGAGCTCCTTCTCCAACTCCCTTTACTCTCGCGTCTGAGCCTCTCAACTAAGTCTCAGAGCCTTTTCATGTCTGAGCCCTAGTTGGTGGCTCAGGATCACCATGGGCTGAAATCAACCCAAGGTTAAAGAAAAAAAATTGTTTTTATTTTGTTTTGTTATTGTTGTTGTTTTTTGTGTATTGGGCCGTATCTTGGTCTAAAGTTTTGTATTTGGGAAAAGGACTTAATTCACTAGTAATCCTAACCCAACACTTCTCTCCATTTTTGTAGATTTCTGAATTAATTAACTTTAATTTTTCTTAATTAATTAATTAATTTTTATCATTATGTTTATTTTATTTATTTTTTGAAATTTTTTATATTATTTATTTATTTGTATTATGTATCATTATTTTTTTGTATTTATTTTATTGTTATTATTTAATTTTTTTATACTTAAAGCCTGGATAAAATATGGTGTTCACATGATTCCTTTGGTTGAAATTCCAATCCCAGGCCAATTCATTAATGTATCCTACCAAAATTCATTCCAACTTTTCAACTCTTAAGATTATTAGCGATATTTAGGGAAGTTTGGTTAGGAAAAAACAGTTTTTTTTGGTTATCGTACAATAGAAACTGCAGGCAACTGCATCTTAATTTATGTCACCTTTAAAAAAAAATCTTCATGTCTTTAGTTGTTTTTATTGTTGCTGCTTTTTTTATTATTATTTTCTTTTTTTATCAACTAAATCAAATTAAGTCATATCTTCCACACTAGCTAGTTATAAGTGCTTTTGTTATTTTCTATAATAATTTAAATTGTTAAAAAAATAACATTTCATTTTTCCTTTCATTAATTTGTAGCGTCTTCCTATCAAATTCAGTTTTGTATTTTTAGATTCAAATAATTGTATTATTTCTCCACCAAGTTGATGAATGCGCAAATAATACCAAGCTCAGGACAAGGACATGAGCTATAGCCAAGTTGATGTGAACAACTACTCTTTCATATTAGTAAAAATTATCGTTTTAAAACCTTAAAAATTTTTCATAATATTTATTATTTTATAATATTAATAAAATATTAATTATAATTTTCATTAGTTCACCACTGATCGATACTTTTAATTATCTCTTGATATGAAATTTAAGTTAAGAACATCTTATTGATGGAAAAAACTTATATAGAGTTACTTATATACTCCCTCCGGTCCTATATATAGGATTCTTTGTCTTGACCCTAAATATAAGATCATTTACTGTAACATCCAATATCTCGAAATACAATCAAACACAAACCAATCAACACCAAAACAACATCTCACAGCCTCAAACCAGTGGAAATGAACCCCAAATTACCAAATTTTGGGCTGGCGCCGCGGCCACTACAGTACCGCGGTGGCTCCAGCTCCCTCTGAAACATACCTCGCGGCCTGGGCTTCTGGCGCCGCGGCGCCCCCTTCTGATGTCCCACATCAGCACTTCAACACTTCGGGGTGAACTTCCGACGTGCATAACTTTATGCTCCGACCTCCGATTGACTTGATTCTAACTCCTACAAGTCAATCTAGTCCCAATCTAACCACGGACACAACTTTCACCTCAATCCAACTCCGCATGGAGATTCTGGATCCCCGTCACTGTTTTGGCCGCTTATTGACCAAAACTCTTGACTAACCAACCCTAATTGTCACCAAAGACAACTGGTCCCTCAGAGACCATTCATACAGGTCGTAAATCTCCAAACCAACCTGTCCAAAGAGGTTTCACCTCAAAGGAACCACTCCTCTGAGTTTTGACCCCCTTGAACCTCAACATGACAGGATGGGCTACATGCCCTAACACACAACAACCAGGCCCAAGCCACTCTGGGCTCACAAATATTACCATATAAACTTCCACACACCTAACACTCTTAGCACACCAACATAACACATTCCATAAAACATAATCAAACATACATTCATCCGTAACAATCCTGTCAATCTCATACATTCAATACACACTTTCTACCCTACTTGGCACATAATACATTGACCAAAAATACAAACACTACATAGACTTCCCACGTACACAGCTACTCTCTTTGCTTGACCGGACTAGAGCCAGAACCTTCACCTCAAAAAAGTTAGTCATGGGAGAGGGTGGGGTGAGACAATGTCTCAGTAACCGGGATTAACAACACATAACCATATATATATATACAAATATGAATCAAATAACATATGAATACAATGTAAAATGCTTGATATGCATGTCGTCCTCTCTGGGACTTCCATCCTTATTCTCCCTAACACAAGTATACACATAACCCATCCTTATCCTCCCTAACACACATATACAAATATCCCATCCTTATCCTCCCTAACACACGTATACATATAATACATCCTTATCCTCCCTAACCCATACAATCCACCCTTATCCTCCCTAACATATACAATATCACATACTCCAACCTTATTCTCCCTAACAATTTCATTTATCATCATATATCATACATCATCACATCATCACCACTTTATCCGTCATATATCTCGGTGTAACAGTAACATGTGGTGATGCTAATGTATCATCATAAACATCATGATCATCACATCATATCACATCAATGTCCTCATCACATATCTCATCACAATACTCATAAACATCATCTACTATACACATACCACGATATATAATAACAACACACAAACATATCACTATCGTGGTATGAAAGAGACATGCATATATATAGATACATACTATCGTATAAAACCATGTAAACAAACCCCCGATTACCTCAGGTTGTCAATACCGCGCTCACGCAAGTTCTACACACTTTCTTGAACTTCAATACACTTGAGCCTCACACAGCTAACCAGATAACCTTCATAATACATAATTCTCCCATTAACATAAAGTACTCACAATCACAATATCACAATTTAACCACTTTTAGGCCTAACCCAAGGCTCCAACACCCCTTTCATGCATCAATAGACTCTTAGGGACCCTTCAAATACTACTCAAACACATACATATCGGATTCCCAAGAGTTCTAACCGAAAACAACCCAGGGTTAAGCTCAAATCACACATAAACCCTTCCAAACTGTAATCCAATCATCAAGAACATCAAAACACACTTTATTAACCTCATTTAAACCATTTCAATCGGTGGATTTCGTCACAAACCGAAAACCCAACCTCAAAACCAAAAACCCCATATTTCCACCGAACAAAAACGGAGAGGGAGGTGTAGAAGTAACTTACCAACTTAGATCTAAGCTCCCTCGATCTGAAATCACCCCTGGACGCCGGAGATTCGAACCCTAGCTCAGCTCTCTCGCGATCTCCCTCAGTTTCCTTTTGTTTCTTTTCTGTCCGAGCGTCCGAAATGATTCGGTTTTAAGCAAAAATCTCGACTCTCGCCGCGGCTTCATACATCTCGCCGCGGCTCCTCCATAGAATTTTTGAAAAACGCTACTGGAAGCCTCTCGCCGCGGCGGCTCTGCTCCTCGCCGCGGCGCGGAGTCCCTTTCCTGTTTCCTCTTCAATCATATCCGTCCTACTTCTTCTGATCCTGAACACAAAACTAATAAAGATATCATAAGGAGCGTTACACTCTCCCTCCTTATAAAAATTTCGTCCTCGAAATTTCAACTCTTACCTTGCACAAAAATCTCAGGATACTTTCTTCGCATAGATTCTTCTGTTTCCCACATGACATCATTTGACGTCAAACTGCTCCATAAGACTTTTATCAACTTAATGGTCTTATTTCTCAATTACTTTTCTTTAGCATCTAGAATTTGTAGCGGCGTGACTTTAAAAGTCAGATCCTCTCGCACTTGAACTATCTCATCATCAATCACATGAGACGGATCCGGATGATACTTTTTGATTTGAGACACATGGAAAACATCATGTAATCCTGCAAGATTAGGTGGTAGCGCCACTCGATACGCTACTGGCCTGATTCTCTCTAAAATCTGATATGGACCCATATACTGCGGAGTGAGCTTCTTCCCTCGAATCGATCTTCCAACACCAGTGATAGGAGTGACCTTCAAAAACACATGATCTCCAACATCAAATTCCAATGGTCCCCTCCTTCTATCCGCATAACTCTTTCGCCGACTCTGAGTAGTAAGAAGCTTCTCGTGAATACTCTCTATTTGCCGAGAGGTTTGATCAACAATATCTGGGCCCAAAAGACTCCTTTCACCGAGTTCAACCCAACACAACGGTGATCTGCATTTTCTGCCATACAACGCTTCATAAGGAGCCATCTGCAAAATTCGAGTGGAAACTATTGTTGTAGGCAAATTCAACCAATGGCAAGAACTGATCCCAATTGCCTTTATTTTCTAGAACACACGCCCGCAGCATATCCTCTAGAGTCTGAATTGTTCTTTCGGTCTGCCCATCATATTGTGGGTGATAAGCAGTACTGAAACTCAATTTCGTACCCATTGCCTTCTGCAAAGATTTCCAAAACCTAGATGTGAATCTGGGATCTCTGTCCGACACAATATTCATCGGGATTCCATGCAGCCTTACAATTTCATTTACATACAACTGGGCCAACTTCTCCATCGAAGTAGTTTCCCGAATTGGAAGAAAATAGGCCGACTTCGTCAATCTGTCTATAATGACCCATATCGCATTGTGTCCTGAAGAGGTCCTTGGTAATCCCATTACAAAATCTATGGAAACACTATCCCATTTCCACTCTGGAATCTCCAAGGGTTGCAATATACATGCAGGCAATTGGTGTTCAATCTTGACCCTCTGACAAATTAGACATCTTGCAACATACTCTGTGATGTCCTTTTTCAGTCCTGGCCACCAATATCCAAGCTTTAAATCTTGATACATCTTGGTGGTACCTGGGTGAATAGTGTACCGGCTCTTATGAGCTTCCTCCAACACAGTTTCTCGTAATCTCGCAACATTAAGCACACAAATCCGACCACGGTACCGGATAATACCATCTTCCAGAATATTAAAATCCTGGGTCTCTGCTATTTTAATCTGTTCTCGAATGCTCAAAAGATATTCGTCCTCCATCTGAGCATAGCGAATGTTCCTCAATAGTTCATTTGATACACTGATAGAACTCATTACTAATACTCCAGGATGGACATTAATAGATAACTTCATATGTCTCAAGCTTTCAAGCAACTACTGCTCCCTGATCATCATTATAGCCATATGGATTGACTTTCTACTCAATACATCCGCCACAACATTGGCTTTCCCAGGATGATATTTCAAAGCAGACTCATAATCCACCAGGGACTCAACCCAACGCCTTTGCCTCATATTCAGCTCTTTCTGATCAAACAAGTACTTTAAACTTTTGTGATCACTGAATACCTTGAACTGAGCGCCATAGAGATAATGCCTCCATAATTTCAAAGCAAACACTACAGCTGCTAGCTCAAGGTCGTGAGTAGGATAGTTTTCTTCATGAGGCCTCAACTGCCTTGAAGCGTACGCCACGACTCTGCCTTGCTGCATCAAAACACACCCTAGACCCTTCTTAGAGGCGTCTGTATAAACAGTGAACGACTCTAATGGGTTAGGGATAATGAGCACTGGGGTGGATGTCAGACAAACCTTTAGCTCCTGGAATGCTCTCTCACACCTGTCATCCTAAATGAAAGATCGATCCTTACGGGTGAGTCTAGTCAATGGCATAACAAGCTGAGAGAATCCTTTAATGAACCTTCGGTAGTATCCAGCCAAACCCAGAAAACTCCGAATTTCAGTCACCGATTGCGGTCTCTCCCAGTTCAACACTGCTTCAACTTTACTAGGGTCCACTGCCACTCCTTCTGCAGAAATTACATGACCCAGAAACTTCACTTCCCGTAGCCAAAACTCACACTTACTTAGCTTAGCATACAGTTAGTGATCTCGCAATACCTGCAACACAATCCGAAGATGGAGTGCATGCTCTTCCTCACTCTTGGAGTATATTAGAATGTCATCAATAAACACTACCACAAATTTATCCAAATAAGGGCGAAATACTCTGTTCATATAATCCATAAAGATTTTCGGGGCATTAGTCAACCCGAATGGCATCACCAAAAACTCATAATGACCATATCGAGTTCGAAATGCCGTCTTAGGCACATCTTCAGCACGCACTCGCAACTGATAGTATCCTGACCTCAAATCGATTTTTGAGAATATGGAAGCACCTGCCAACTGATCAATCAAATCTTCAATCGTGGGTAAAGGATATTTATTCTTGATCGTCACTCGGTTCAGTTGCCTGTAATCAATGCACAATCTAAGGCTACCATCCTTCTTCTTGACAAACAATACTGGAGCTCCCCAAGGCGAGACACTAGGTCTGATAAAACCTCTTTTCAACAAATCCTCAATTTGCTTCTTTAATTCCTTCAATTCCGATGGGGCCATTCGATATGGAGCCTTTGAAATAGGACTCGTCCCGGGCACCAAATTGATAGAAAACTCCAGTTCTCGTGGTGGCGGCAAACCAGTAATCTCCTCTGGAAACACATCCGGAAATTCACTCACAATCGGGTACCTTTCAACACCACATTTCATATCTACATTCACAGAGAAGAAAACCAAAAAACCCTGACAACCTTTCTTCAAATATCTGTCAGCTTGGGCAAAGGACAAACAAACATTCTTATCCCCTTCAATACTAGGGATATTCATAGGCAAAGACACAATCTTTTGAGCACAGTCGAGGATAGCATTATTCGCCTCCAGCCAATCCATCCCAATTATCACATCAATCCTTTGCAAAGGCAAACAAATTAGATCCAAGGTAGTGCTTCGGTGTTCGAAATGAACCACACAATTTAAACAAGCTTGAGTTGTCCTGATGGAAACTCCCGTGGGTGTTGATACTGATAACTCAAAAGGCAACTCCATTGCCACAATACCCAGTCTCCGAGCATAATCAAAAGAAATAAAGGAATGCGATGCACCTAAGTCAAACAAAGCATGAATAGAGTAACCATTGAGTTTAAGTTTACCTCTAATCATGATAGGCGCTGCATCCGCTTCCTGTCGGGTGATAGCAAAAACTCGTCCAGGCATCGTGGGCCTCCTTGTCGCATCATCACGCCTTAGATCCCAACAATTCCGTGACATATGACCCGGTCTCCCACAATTATAACAAATCAAACATGGACGATCACCATGGCTAAACCCGCATCTTGTGCACAAATTCGATGCACTACCTGAACCATATTGAGATGGGGTGGAGTCCTTTCCTGCATACTCACTCTGACTAGAACTTCCCTGTTCAAAACCACCTCGATAGAAGGGTCCTCTGCCAAACCAACCTCTATTGGACTGATCCCGTCCAAATCTGCCTCTACCTCTACCATGGCGGCCTCGATTATGACGACCTCTTCCTCCACTAGAACCTGTGCTGCCACTGCTGCTACCACTTCCTGAACCACTACCTTTACTGATTCCTTCCGTAGGTCCTAGATGAGAAAAGGCCCGAATCATGGAATTCTTTCGATACTCCTCGGCCTCTTTCATTCATTTATAGAGAGCACGAATCTTTGCACATAAGTCCTCAAAGGACATAAACTCTACTGCCGATAGCCGCTCTTTATTCTCTGGGTGGGCTCCCTCAAACAACCTTTGAGCCATCCACCTATCATCAGGATGATTATTTAGATAAGTGGAATACTTGGCCAAGTCTAAAAAATGATCAATGTACTCATCCGCCAACAAACTTTCTTGCTGAAAGGCAAAAAACTCCTCCTCTTTCTGCATCATTAAGGTTGGAGGGAGGTAGTGCGCAAAGAATCGTCCCTTAAACTATTCCCAGGTCATCGGAGGATTCATCGCTTCAGCGTTTGGAACAACACTCCTCCACCAACGCTTGGCCTTCTTCTCCAACTTAAAGGCCGCTAGTTGCACCCTTTGCTCCGAGGTGCAATCCATCACGCTAAAGATATTCTCCAACTGTTCTATCCAATTCTCAGCTTGGGAAACATCCATGGTACTTTCGAAAGCCGGGGGATCAAACTTCCGAAAGTCCTTCAACTGTGAAGAGATACCCCTTCTTTCAACCCTTGGGGCTCTCTCAGGCTCTACCACATTTTCATTCCCTCCTGCATTCAAATCCACATAGATGTCAGCCTCTTCATTCATTCCACCCTGCTCTTGTCTATCCATTCTTTCTTGCAGTCTATTCAATACTTCCCCCTGAGTATTAACTTGGTTACTGATGCCGGCCAACATTTCTTGCACCTGTCTCATAAGATCATTGTTACTCTGTCTTCCTCTTCCTCTGCGAGACATTTTCCTACACACAAGTCACAACACATTCAATTATATGGTTCTGGACTAGTATTGCAGTGGGAATATAGTCTATGTATTTACAATTGTGCCAAGTAGTACATCAAGCAGAAACAATGGCCCAAAACCACTACTCTGATACCAAAATGTAACATCCAATATCTCAAAATACAATCAAACACAAACCAATCAACACCAAAACAACATCTCACAGCCTCAAACCAGCGGAAACGAACCCCAAATTACCAAATTTTGGGCTAGCGCCGCGGCCACTAGAGTACCGCCGCGGCTCCAGCTCCCTCTGAAACATACCTCGCTATTGGACGTCTGGCGCAGCGGCCTGGACTTCTGGCGCCACGGCGCCCCCTTCTGATGTCCCACATCAGCACTTCAACACTTTGGGGCGAACTTCCGATGCGCATAACTTTATGCTCCGACCTCCGATTGACTTGATTCTAACTCCTACAAGTCAATCTAGTCCCAATCTAACCACGGACACAACTTTCACCTCAATCCAACTCCGTATGGAGATTCTGGACCCCTGTCACTGTTTTGGCCACTTATTGACCAAAACTCTTTACTAACCAACCACCATTGTCACCAAAGACAACTGGTCCCTCAAAGACCATTCATACAGGTCGTAAATCTCCAAACCAACCTGTCCAAAGAGGTTTCACCTCAAAGGAACCACTCCTCTGAGTTTTGACCCCCTTGAACCTCAACATGACAGGATGGGCTACATGCCCTAACACACAACAACCAGGCCCAAGCCACTCTGGGCTCACAAATATTACCATATAAACTTCCACACACCTAACACTCTTAGCACACCAACATAACACATTCCATAAAACATAATCAAACATACATTCATCCGTAACAATCCTGTCAATCTCATACATTCAATACACACTTTCTACCCTACTTGGCACATAATACATTGACCAAAAATACAAACACTACATAGACTTCCCACGTACACAGCTACTCTCTTTGCTTGACCGGACTAGAGCCAGAACCTTCACCTCAAAAAAGTTAGTCATGGGAGAGGGTGGGGTGAGACAATGTCTCAGTAACCGGGATTAACAACACATAACCATATATATATATATACAAATATGAATCAAATAACATATGAATACAATGTAAAATGCATGATCTGCATGTCGTCCTCTCTGGGACTTCCATCCTTATTCTCCCTAACACAAGTATACACGTAACCCATCCTTATCCTCCCTAACACACATATACAAATATCCCATCCTTATCCTCCCTAACACACGTATACATATAATCCATCCTTATCCTCCCTAACCCATACAATCCACACTTATCCTCCATAACATATACAATATCACATACTCCAACCTTATTCTCCCTAACAATTTCATTTATCATCATATATCATACATCATCACATCATTACCATTTTATCTGTCATATATCTCGGTGTAACAGTAACATGTGGTGATGCTAATGTATCATCATAAACATCATGATCATCATATCATATCACATCAATGTCCTCATCACATATCTCATCACAATACTCATAAACATCATCTACTATACACATACCATGATATATAATAACAACACACAAACATATCACTATCGTGGTATGAAAGAGACATGCATGTATATAGATACATACTATCGTATAAAACCACATAAACAAACCCCCGGTTACCTCAGGTTGTCAATACCGCGCTCACGCAAGTTCCACACGCTTTCTTGAACTTCAATACACTTGAGCCCCACACAGCTAACCAGATAACCTTCATAATACATAATTCTCCCATTAACATAATATACTCACAATCACAATATCACAATTTAACCACTTTTAGGCCTAACCCAAGGCTCCAACACCCCTTTCATGCATCAATAGACTCTTAGAGACCCTTCAAATACTACTCAAACACATACATATCCGATTCCCAAGAGTTCTAACCAAAAACAACCCAGGGTTAAGCTCAAATCACACATAAACCCTTCCAAACTCTAATCCAATCATCAAGAACATCAAAACACACTTTATTAACCTCATTTAAACCATTTCAATCGGTGGATTTCGTCACAAACCGAAAACCCAACCTCAAAACCAAAAACCCCATATTTCCACCGAACAAAAATAGAGAGGGAGGTGTAGAAGTAACTTACCAACTTAGATCCAAGCTCCCTCGGTCTGAAATCACCCCTGGACGCCAGAGATTTGAACCCTAGCTCAGCTCTCTCGCGATCTCCCTTGGTTTCCTTTTGTTTCTTTTCTGTCCGAGAGTCCGAAATGATTCGGTTTTAAGCAAAAATCTCGACTCTCGCCGCGGCTTCATACATCTCGCCGTGGCTCCTCCATAGAATTTTGGGAAAACGCTACTGGAAGCCTCTTGCCGCGGCGGCTCTGCTCCTCGCCGGGGCGCGGAGTCCCTTTCCTGTTTCCTCTTCAATCATATCCGTCCTACTTCTTCTGATCCTGAACACAAAACCAATAAAGATATCATGAGGGGCGTTACATTTACAATATAAGAGGTAGTATTTATTATACATTTCCAAAAAATGCCCATATTTAATGTATCCAAAGAGAAAGAGAAAGAGATTAAATAAGGGTAGTTTTGGAAAAATGTTGGGATTTTCGGAGAAATCGAGGTAGTTAATTAGTTTTAATTATAATTCTTAATCCGTGTGATTCGGTTAAAAGGGTCTTATATTAAGGACCAGAGGAAGTATTTAATATGCCGTTCTCTAAGTATTTAATGACATCTGTCACCATTTTATAGCTCAGCTTAAACCCTCTTTCTTACTTTGACTGCGTTAAGTAACATAAATAGGTTCCTTCATTTTTCTTCATTTTTTTCTGTGACGCTTCTTTTTCTCCCATCTCTTCTTTTTCTCGCTTCAAGCCTCTTATTCTTGTGACTTCCGTCTTTTTTTGGTTTCTTATTTTAGCTGCAACTTCAAAATCCCATTCCCCTCACAGTTCTTAAGATATTTTAACTAGCATTTTGATCATCGCACAATTAACCTTGAGCTTTGGGTGGTCCCTTGAAACCATCAAATCAGAATAGAGATATTTGTTCATAAATACTTATGGATCCTAAAAAAGGAGAATGAATGCCAATAAAATTAAATGATTACATTCTTAATAGGGAAATTGCATTTTGTATATATGTGTATTGTGCTAAATCAAATAATTTTTTTTAATTCAGTCATGATATATTTGTTATCTACACTAGCAGAACACGTTAGATAATATAGTCCAAGTTGTGCCAATTGACACTATTTTTAAAAGTTACTCTACCACAAGACGGCAACCCTCCAGGATTAATCAAACCCTTCTCACTGGAGCAAGGAAACAGAATAGCTAAAACAGAATAAACCCAAAGTGAGAGGAGAAGAGAAGAGTGAAGGCGCTCGGTGCGATTTGGACATGTTCCAAGCACTGTATTTTATGGGCAGGAACCACATCAATGTTGGTGCCATTCAGGACAATCAAGGCGTTGTTGTTTAAGGCAATTAAGGTGTTCATTTTGAATGTTAGCAGAGTCGTTTAGGACAATTAAGGTGTCATTTTTTAAGGCAATTAAGGTGTCCCTTTTGAACGTTAGCATACGAGAGAGGAAGATACTATTTAATCAAAGCAATAAAGTCCAATGTAAAAAACGGAAGCCTGGAATGAATCAAAACTGAAACTATGATAAAGAAGGATTTTCTGATGAGCCATTAAGTTTAAACTGACACTAGGAAAAAGAAAGGTGTTCATGTAAGCTATTTTTTTGTGAAATAATTTTTTGAAAAAAACTTGCACCACCACGTTAATTGCATGTGTAGGGGGCAAATCATCGAATTTCATGTTGTGTGCGCAAGACCTCTCCTTCCCTTGGCCCTTTTACTTGCTCTAGTTTTCTTCCTAATATTTATACATTAAGGCTTCCATCAACTTCTGCAATATGGGACTTTTATTTTAACACACACACACACACATACTCCAATAATCCCCCCCACATGTGTGTTAAAATATTAGCATCATGAGTTACAAATATGAGTATAACTGTTTCAAATCTTGTGTCTTTTGGACTATAAACCAAATTCTAGACCAATAATTCTTACTACACGGAGATATCAGTGAAGCTTGAGCTTCTATAACCCAACAACTCTTGATTATATATCACAGGCCTTATTGGTCATAGTGTACCCCCATAGTTTCTGCTGTTAATGGCAGTTTTGCTCTTTAAAAGGCCGTATGTGTGCCTGGTATTTAATAAATGCTCTAGAAATTTTGCCACAATCTCATAGGAGCGACCCCACTTCACATTCATATAGGTGACTTTATCAAGTGTATATGCAATGAATACACCTTCCATAAGGAATATAAAATCATTAAGAGATAAGCTCAGCCTTGTCAACAATGCATCCTAGCATTTTCTCATACCATAGGAAGGGACTAGAATTTTAATGCTAGCAGAACTAACAATTCACTTATTCTTACCCATATGAACCTCCTTCATGGGATCTCCAATCATAGAGGTTGGGTTACCATCATTGTTAATTCAATTTAGCTTAAGTCTCACTCCCCTTAATGTGTTATCAATTCATTTCTTCCCCAGGAGTTTAGTCAACAGATCTGCTAGAATTACTTCTGGCCTCACAAATTTGATTGAGATCACTCCGTCTTTTAGCAGTTGCCTTATAATATTATGTCTCAAACAAATATGTCCACTTTTGCCATTAAAGGTCTTATTTTTAGCTGTATCTATTGCTGATTGGCTATCACAATGTAAAGACACTGATGGTGTTGGTTTTTCTCCTAACGGAATATTTAGTAAGAAGTTTTTCAACCACACAGTCTCAGTACCAGCCAATTCCTTTATTTGGCTGATCTCCGGGATATTACACCACCATCAAGAGTGAACACATAGCCACTAGCTGATTTAATCTCATCTGAATCTGAGATCCAGTTAGCATCACTATATCCTTCTAATACAATGGGAAACCTATTAAAAAATATACCATAATTCATATTACCTCTCAAATATCTCATTACTCTGACAAGTGCTAACCAATGGTCATCACTGGATAATGGGTATATCTACTTATTCCATAAACAGTATATGCTATATCAGGCCTGGTAAAATTCATCAAATGCAACAGACTCCTAATAACATGTGCATACTCTGATTGAGCTGCCGGATCACTATTATGTTTTGTTAATGCCGTGCTAGAATCATATGGAGTGTTTAAGGGAGTATAATAAAAAAAGTCCAAACTTTTTAAGAATTTTTTCAACATAATGCTCTTGATTTAATAAAATACCATCTTTACTCCTTATGATTTTAACACCCCAAATCAACTTTGCTTCACCCATATCTTTCATATCAAAATTTGAAGCAAAGAAACTTTTAGTTTCTACTACTATATCCAGGCTAGTACCAAAGGTAAGCATGTCATCCACATATAAACAAATAATTATACAACCACTATTTACTACTTTTGCATAAACACACCTTTCCACTTCAATGCTAGAAAAACCATTACTTGTCAACACTTGATCAAGTTTCTCATGCCATTGTTTAAGTGCTTGTTTCAGACCATATAAAGACTTAAAAAGTTTACAAACTTTGTTTTCTTGACCAGAAGCAACACACCCCTCAGGCTTATTCATATAAATCTCTTCTTCTAAATCACCATTTAAAAAAGCTATTTTAACATCCATTTGATGAATATAAAGTTTGTAAATTGAAGCCAGAGCAATTAAAACTCCAATAGAAGAAATTCTTGTAACAGGAGAAAATGTATTAAAGTGATCAATATTTTATTTTTGAGTAAATCCTTTGGCTACTAGTCCTACTTTATATTTATCAATAGACCCATCAGTATCATACTTCTATTGAAAAACCCATTTACAACCAATAGACTTTGCTCCTGAAGATAAGTCTACTAAAACCCAAGTCTTGTTTTGATTAAGAGAATCGATTTCATTTTTTATTGCTTCTTTCCAACGACAAGCATCTAGGGAAGAAATTGCTTCATAAAAATTTAAAGGTTCACCTTGCACCAAGTGAGTATAAAAATAATTTCCAAAAGAAGTTTTTTTTCTTTGCTTCTTACTTCTCTTAAACTTTCTACCAAATTTTCATTTGTATATTGTTCAGAAGAGGAAGGTAAATTTTCAACTCTCTCAGGAGCTAAACATTTTACCGAAAAAAACTATATAATTAATTTCTATAATAGTATTGTGATCCAAAACTTCATTTTTCAAAACTAAAAATCTATAAGCAGCACTTTGTTCAGCATAACCAATAAACATACAATTAGAAGTTTTAGAACCAATTTTCCTCTTTTTTGGTTTGGGTAACAAAAATTTTACAAGACACCCTTACACTTTCAAATATTTCAAATTTGGTGTAAAACCTTTCCACAATTCGTAAGCCATCTTATTTGATTTTCTATAAGGAATTCTATTTTCTAAAAAACAAGCAGATAATAAAGCTTTACCTCAAAAATTATTTGGTGCTGATGAACACACAAGTAAAGCATTCATCATTTCTTTCAAAGTTCAACTTTTCCTTTTAGCAACACCATTACATTCAGGTGAACAAGGAGGAGTTACTTCATGAATTATTCCTTCTTTTTCACAAAAATCATTAAATAAAATATATTCCCCTCCTCTATATGACCTTACCCTTTTAATCTTTTTATTTAGTTGATTTTCAACCTCTGCCTTGTATAAAAGAAATTTATCAAAAGCTTCATCTTTATTTCTTAACAAATATATTTTAGTATATCTTGAAAAGTCCTCAATAAAAGTTACAAAATACTTCTTACCATCTCTAGTCATGGTTTGCATCAAATTGTCCAAATCAGAATGAATTAAAGAAAGTAACTCGGTTTCTCTTTGAGTTGAAACATGAGTCTTTTTGGTTAATTTAGTTTCAACACAAATTTCCCACTTATTTAAAAAATCATCTTTAACTGTTGAAATTAAAACAAGTTGTCTCATTTTCTTTATATAATGTTTACTCATGTGTCCTAACCAAGCATGACACATAAAAAGAATCAATCATAAACATATGCAAGTAAGCAAAAGATGATGCATTATTATTCATAGCAACATTGAGTACAAACAACCCATGGTTACAATAACCCTTACCCATAAATACATTATTTTTTGTTATCACAACCTTGTCAAACTTGAATGACACTTTAACCCCAGCTTTTCCCAATAGAGCTACAGAAACTAAATTTGCTCTGACATCAGGCACATGAAGAACACCATTAAGTGCCAAGGACTTTCCAGATGTGAGCCTTAGTTTAACCTTTCCTTTCCCTAGAACCTTTGCAGTTCAAGAATCAACAAGGTAAACACTATCTTCTCCTTAGTTGGATAATAGGAGGAAAGCATCTCTCTAACAGCACAGATGTGCCTGGTAGCCCCAGTGTCTACTAACTATTTCATCACATAAGAGACAAGAAGGGATTGAGAAATGACTGCAGCAGTGATTCCACCTTCATCATCTCCTTGAACCAAATTTGCTTTTGGCTTAGAAGGATTGTCATTCTTAGCCCTCTTTCTGCACTAAGCAGCATGATGGCCCAGTTTGCCATAAACATAGCAATTTCCCTTCTTTTTGAACTTGGGGATAGAATTGTTGGGTTTGTAACTAGACTTTGTTTTAGAGTCATACCTCTTGTTGTCTAGTTTTGCTTCCACTAAATTTTCTTTTGAAGACATCTCTTTGCCTTTTGTTGCTCGTGTCTTCCTTCGGTTGGTGTCTCCGATAATGATATGAGTAATGAGGTTTAACAGTGATAGTTGCTTTTGTTTATGTTTGAGTTGTTGTTTGTAGTCCTTCCACGAGTCTGGTAGCTTCTCAATCAAGATCCCAGATACAAATTCATCCAGAAGATTGATCTTCTCAGCACAGAGTTCTTCCAACAACTTGTGATATTCATTGATTTGTAGTTTGATGTCTTTGTCTTCAGACATCACTGATTGATAATAATTTTTGATGACAAATTTTTGCTTCCCAGTATCCTCAACAGTGTATTTTGAGTTCAGTGACTCCCAGATCTTATTGGCTTCCTTGTAGACACAATAGATGCCGAACAAATCATTAGATAATGTGCTAATGATAGTATGCCTGCGTACCTTGTTGGCATGAACTCAAACATCTTTCTCGACTTGGTTAGCATCTATAGTAGGTTCAGTCTGTGTAAGAGCCATAGCAACTCCATGCATGTCCAACATTGAGAAAACATGTTCTTGCCATCGTTGAAATTTTTACCATCAAACACCTCAATTTTTGATATGTTTGGAAATGGCTTCAGAAGCAACATTGCAGTAGGCACAAGACAATAGAACTAGCCCTACCAGAAATAGCAGCAGCAATATTGGCATTTTCAGCATCGAGATTGGTAGCAACATCATTGTAGGATGCCATAACTCTTAAGATTGTTATCTACAGGAGAAGAACATATTAGATAATATAGTCCAAGTCGTGCCAATTGACACTGTCCTTAAAAGTTATTCTGCCACAAGACGGAAACCCTCCAGGATTAATTGGACCCTTCTTGCTAGAGTAATAAAACAAAACAACTGAAACAAAAGAAAACTAGAGTAAGAAGAGAGGAGAAGAGCAAAGGCACTCTGTGCAATTTGGACATATTCCAAGCACTACCTTTTATAGGAAGGAACCACATGAACGTTGGTGCCATTTAGGACAATTAAGGCACCAGTTTTAAAGGTAATTAAGGTGTCCATTTTGAACATTAGCACAGTCATTCAAGACAATTAAGGCATTGGTTTTGAAGGCAATTAAGGTGTCCATTTTAAACATTAGCAAACGAGAGAGGAAGAAATGGTTTAATCAAAGCAATAAA
Source organism: Adenanthera pavonina (assembly GCA_026686845.1). Classification (NCBI taxonomy): domain Eukaryota; kingdom Viridiplantae; phylum Streptophyta; class Magnoliopsida; order Fabales; family Fabaceae; genus Adenanthera; species Adenanthera pavonina. The sequence goes on from JAIVEN010000004.1 coordinate 19,918,337, forward strand.
GTCCAACGTTAAAAACAAAAGCATGCAATGAATGAAAACTAAAACTGTGATAAAGAAGGACTTTCTAGTGAGCCATTAAGTTTAAATCGACACTAGGAAAAAGAAAGGTTTTCAGGTAAGCTAATTTTTTACAAAATATTTTTTTGTAAAAAACTCGCACCACCATGTTAATAGCACATTAGGGGGTAAATCATTGAATTTCAATTGATTTGACCCATGTTGGCCTGTTGTTGTGTGCGCGAGACCCCTCCTTCCCTTGGCCCTTTTAGTTGCTCTAGTTTACTTCTTAATATTTATACATTAAGGCTTCCATCACCTTGAGCAATGTGGGATTTTTATTTTAACACACACACACACATACTCTAACAATATTAGGATATCAAGTTTATTGAGGATACTCAAGTTCAGAAGTAATATATAGAAGAATGTTCTTGTGGGGGAAAAGCTCTCTACAACTCAAGCACTTCAATGGAAAGGGGAGCAATCTCTGATGATGGTACTACTAATGACTGCCACAATGGGAGGAGGCTTATAGCTATAGGGGAGACAATAGCAGCAACAAGGCATTTCGACAAACTATATTCAAAATTATTAATTGTTTGTAGTCATTTTTTGTTATTTTGATTTTGATTTTGATTTGTCCTCTCACAAGAGGCACATTGAAGTTGTTGGCTTCGTGTTTAGTGTAACATCTAAATTTTTATGATTTGTTTAAATTCTGGTTTAGAGATTGACTGCATAATTGGAATTAAAAGAGCTTAAATATCTTATGTAAATCAAACCAGGGACTAAATTACAAAGAATGATTAGGAACCAAATTGCAAAGAAAGTTGGATGGCATAATTGTAAATATAAATTATTATAAAAAAGACAAAAAGGGGGACATAGATGTCATTTCCTCAAACAAATTATTTGTTCAGTATTTGCTAAGAATGATTATAGGTTATAGGAAATGATTCAAGATAATTATCATAAGAAATTATACTCAAATACGCAAAACCAGAAAATAGATATATTGGACAGAAAATTGGTTCAAAATTCTATAATCTACAAATTAATAAGAATTAGAAAACAAGTCTGGATCAAAAAACTCATATATATTATGGAATAAAAAGAGAAACTGAATTTTTCTATAAAGTTTAAATAGTCATAGAATTGGTCTAATGGATATTGGGCCAAAATCGGAGTCTGGGCCAGTAAGATTGTACCAGTTTTGTAATGGGTCAAGAGTAATATTCATGCACGCCCAGTAAAGGTGTAGAAAACCCTAATAGCCAAGAATTATTTTTGGAGGCCCAGATGTATTATTTGACAAAAATAGTTCAAACCAGGCCAAGAAAGGATAAAGGGCCCAATAAGTCCAATTCACCCAATTTCCATACTGATTAAATTATAGGGGATCCAATAGACTAAAAAAAAATCAATAACAAGTCTAAAATAATAATAGAAGGTTTATAATAATTATCTATGCTGAGAGGATATAAGAAAAATTAACCTGGACTAATTTTATCGGTGTTTTCGGTTAGAGCCCAATAAGGTAAAATATTTTTCTAAAATAAATTATGTTGGCATAGAAATGATTTTTAAAGGATATAATGAGTTTCAAATTCATATTTTAACTATATTTATGCATGAAAAATTTTACTAAGTAAAATTTATATAATCAGAGCCCGAAAACCCGATATATGTTGAAATTTGGTCAAGAATTAAATGGTTTAAATCCAAATAATTAAAGGCATCATCTTGGGATGATTTTGGACTCAAAGGGACATATAAATAAGAAGAAAAAGGAGTGGAGAAGAATAAACCACCACGCATGATACTATGTAAAATATTAGGTGTCAAAATTGGAAGCTTGGATGAAGTAAGCTCATGTAAGCATAATGATATAATATTTACCTTGTTTGGAGATAAAAGTGGCATCCAAATTAATGACAAGAGAGGAAAAATTAATTAGACACCAATCATGTAAAGAAATTAGGTGTAAGGAGGAGAAAAGAGGTGATGTAGTGCAATTTTTAGCCCTTTAATCAAAATTAAATCCAATGGATAGAGTTGTTTCTTGTTGCCTATAAATAAAATCTTCCTCCCCTTCATTCTTCACACCAAATTTGAAAATCTCATCATATATTAGTGAGAGAGTAAGTTATAGAGAGAAGGAGGAGAAGAGGAGAGGAGGATTTGCAAGTTTAAGGTAACATATTTTCCCTTTTCTTGCATTTTATTTCTAAATAGCTATTTAGATCTTGTATTTCTATGATTGGAAGGTAGATAACATGTCTATGTGATGAATATAATAATGATGTTGGATCAAAATGGTGAAAGAATGATAAACATGCTATAAATTTTGCACAAACAAGTATGAATATGTGAAAAACATGATGAACATGCTAAAAGATATCTTTTGATCTTAAATGTTATCATGCCAGAATGAAATCATGTTTCTTGCAATTATTTGTAAATATTATGCTAAGAATGAGATTATGATGTTATCGGGATTTTCTTAAATATCACCCCAACAAATATCTAACCATGATTAGGTCCAAATCATGTGATAGATAAGGAGATAAAGGAGGATTCTTGAAGAAATGTTTAGAAATAGGAAGGATTTTTTGGATGCTTAGGTAATATCAAAGTTCAATGACATTTTATATTACAATTATGTTAATTATGTGTGACTTCTAGAGAATGAACAAAGTTTGTTTTCGATTAATTTTATATATGTTATGTGACTACTATTGAGAGAATGGCATAATGGAATTTTATGGAATAAAATTTGGAAAAATTAGGGTAAAAATTGCAAGTAAATTCACGAAATTTACTGTAGCAATTTGCCCAATACAATTCCAAATTAATATTTTTTCGTCATAGAGTATTTTAAGAGATGAATTTATCAATTTGACCCACCCTTAAACAATTTTTCTAGAATTAATTTTAATTTTTCAAAGTTCATCCAAATTATCATAATTACCATATGAATAGTGAATTTTGGTAATTTTTGGAATTTTTCGAATTTGGTCCAAATTTGCTTCGAAATACATATAATTGGAACCCAAGCCACTAAATACAAATAGTAAATGGTTCCTAAAGTTAAATTTTGACACATAACTAAAAATCAGCCTAAGATGATACCTTTAATTATTTGGGTTTAAATCATTTAATTCTTGGCCCAATTTCAACATATATCGTGTTTTTGGGCTCTGATTATGTAAATTTTGTCCGGTAAAAATTTTCATGCATAAATATATTTAAAATGTGTATTTCAAACTCATTATATCATTAGTTAATCATTTCTAAGGCCATATAATTTATTTTAGAAAAATATTTTACCATATTGGGTTCTAACTGAAAACACCGATAAAATTAGTTCTGGTTAATTTTTCTTGTAACCTCTCTGCATAAATAATTATTATAAACCTTCTAAAATTATTTTGGACTTATTCTTGATTATTTCATAGTCCACTAGATCACCTACAGTTTAATTGGTCTGGAAATCAGGTGAATTGGACTTATTGGTCCTTTATCCTTTCCTGGTTTGGTTTGAACTATTTTTGTCAATAATACTTCTGGGCCTCCAAAAATCATCCCTGGCCTATTAGGGTTCTCTACACCTTTACTAGGCCATCATGAATAGTGCTCTTGGCCCATTATGAAATTGGTGCAATGTTTCTGGGCCCGAACTCTAATTTTGGCCCAATATCCATTAGACCGATTATGTGGTTATTTAAACTTTATAAAAAAAATCTAATATCTCTTTTTATGCCATAATATATCTAAATTTCCTAATTCAGAATTGTTTTCTAATTCTTATTAATTTACAGATTATGAAATTTCGGACCACTTTTCTTCTCAATATGTTTATTTTCTGGTTTTGCTTATTAGGGTATAATTTCTTACGATAATTTTTCTAAATCATCTCCTATAATTAGTCTTAGCAAATACTAAACAAATAATTTTTTTAGAAAATGACATCTATGTCCCCCTTTTTGTCTTTTTGCTAATAATTAATATTTACAATTATGCCATCCTACTTTCTTTGCAATTTCATCCCTGATCATCCCTTGCAATTTAGTCTCTGATTTGATTCGCATAAGATATTTAAATTCTTTTAATTCCAATTATGCAATCAATCTCTAAACCAAAATTTAAATAAATCATAAAAATTCAGATATTACATTTAGTCTTAAAAACTCTTTATGCAGCCTTTTGATTCACGCAATTCAATGGAGTAAAGGTGAAAAAGAGGATTCAAGGGAGAGAGTTATAAAAATTATGTGTCATTTACTAATTAGATAACAGTATACTATGTATATAAGCAACAACATGTAAATTTTCTCCTTTAGTAAAATACTATTAAATTTTATAACAATCTAGACTATTTTATGGCTTTCTTGATATGTATGAAAAATTCTAAACAATGCTTTTTATAAATCGGAAGGAATATATGAAAAAAATTATCTTTCTCATATAATTGATCTATAAGGTTTTGATGCTCTTAATTAATTAGTTGAATCAAGTTTTTACATTTAATATGCTTTTGTAAGGGTGGTAAATATATGCGTATACTATAAGGCACATCTTTGCAAGTTGAGTGAACTCTAACTACTTCTCATTATGGGTTTGTCCTAATCTTTCCATACCTAGATCAATCAGGACATATTAATTAATCCATTATCGATGATGATTAAGTTAAGAAGTATAAAACATACAATCAATTAAACGAAATACCAATAAATTGAAATTATTTATATTTTGGACCCACGTAGACATATATAGAAATATAATTACTCATATTAGCTAGGTCTCAATTAAATATCATATCATATATTAACTATTTATTCCAACATGTTGAAGAAAATAATTACTTATCTCAACATTTTCAACATGAAGTACTCACTCGATTTCTTTTTATCTATCACATTTGAAGAAAAATTTTATTTCTTTTTATCTGTCACTTTCAAATTCCAAGACAACATTAGTTATTATTTTTCCAATTATACCCTTATATATCATTTTAAAAGTCAAAAAAGCCATTAATTATTTTTTTATTTATCTAATTATTGAAGGGCATATTAGGAAATATAAAATAAATTCTAACGCATTAATTGTATTTCTTAATTTGTATGCTAAAATATTAAATGACATATAAAAAGAAGCAGAAGTAGTAGAACTGGATTGGATCATTTACTAGGTAATTAAATTATGCTACCCCCTTAATAAAAAAAATTATGGTGCCCCAAAATTCATTTTGTTGTGATTCTATGATTTCAATATGACCATATAAATAAGGAGTTTTTTTTAATATTAACAATTAATATTGTTGAAATTATGTGAATAGATAAGTTCCATGTATTGTTGAGACTTGAAATTGTGTCAATGCAGTTGTTGCCATGTTGTCTCACAATTCATTGAGATGAAAAGGAGAAAAATTAAAAAGGAGTGTGGCAGGAGAATTGTAACACCCTAACACTTCAAAACCACTTCAATGACATGGCTTGCTATGACATGAGCGAAAACATAAATGAAAATGACCAAAAGGAGGTACCAAGAATGAAAAATAAGAGGAGAAGCTAAGAAAGAGGGTGGAAAACGAGTAGAAGACATTGAAAACTGGACAACAAGGAAAATAAGGGGAACAAAACTCCCTTGTGGCACCGCAGCCTAGGAGGGTGGCGCTATGGCGCCATCTACTGCTGTTTTGACAACAAAAAGTTGTCAAATCAGGCAAACTTCATATGCACATAACTCTAACCAAACCTCCGATTGGTGTGATTCCAATGTCTACAATCACTCTTCACCTCCTCTAGTGATAAACACCAACTTCACATTGAAATTCCTCCGTATGGATAATTTAAACAACCATAACCAAAGTGGTAGAGCTAGCAATCCGGGTTGGTCCATCTCAGGCTGGGCCAAAAATTCCAAATTGCCAAATAGACTCGGCTATTAAAGCTCGATCCCGTATTTTTAAAAAAATATTTTTCATGTTTTTTAAAAAAAAAATTCATATAATTTTTTAAATTAATACAACTAATTATCACCATCATTCACCAAAAAATAATATAATATTTAAATTTTATAATTTATACATAACTAATTAATAAAATAATATATATTTTATATTTTAAACAAAAAAGAAAAAAAAAGGGAAAATAGGTTAATTAGGCTAGCCCACCATAGGTCAAGCCTAAAGGGATCAGGCTCAAAAAGCTCGTTTTCCCTTCAAGCTCCTAATTTTGAAGCCCAGCTTGCCCATTTTAGCTAGCTAATCGGCTAGCCCGTTGGGCCTGGCCCATATTGCCAGCTCCACGAAATGGTCACTTTCCTATCAAAACTTGGCATCAATACGTCCAAATCCCAAACCATTAATCTTTTAGTCACCAAACATTTTCCAACAGGTCACAAATAACACAAAGACATTGTTCAAAGAAGTGGCATCCCAAGAAAACTACTATCTTAGGTTTTAACCCCCTTGAACCCCAATCTCACCTATTAGGCGATATGCCCTTTTCCACCAAACACACCAAACCTCACAAATACCCTGACACATTACTTTCACTTATCAAGATACATGTGGGCAACCAATACCCTAGACCCTAGACTCTCAAAACAATCAGTGGGACATATGCTCGAGAAACCCTAATAACCACCAAGGTATGACTTCACAAACCATTACATATTTGTCTATATATATATGATCTATTCTTAACAACCCCAGGATGAAAGATAAAATGAGACTTACAACAAAGCCTAGCATTCAAGAATAAACCATAAAACACAAAGAGTCATATCACATATGGTATCCAGCTATATCTTTACATTTGGTATGATAAAAAACTAACATGTAACATGTGTTCTTGAATAAGCTTATATGATCGGGGGTACTCAAATATCCCATGCATTAGCCATAAGAGAAACCACCTCAATCGTCATTATGCTAGAACTAAAAACCTCTCCTATTCATGGTTATTAATAAGGGTAAGACAAACGTCCCAGTAACCAGAGGTAATTATAAAATAGGAAGTTTGGCTATAAAAAGTTTCACCCACACACACAGAGTACACTTATGCCTCGCATGTTCCACTAGTGGATTGGCATACCATGTGGTATCCTCATATCATAAGTCATCATCACCCAACCAATGATGTCCCACTATGTATAATGCAGTGATGATGTCTAAATGCCATGCTAACATGTCAGTGCCTTACATAATCATCATCATCATTATCACCATGCTAGCATGCTATCATATGGGCATGCATAATAATAATTAGTGTATCAACATGAATCAACATCCAATATATGTATGTATATGGCCAATTACTTTCTCATCATTATCAACATTGTTATCACTATTATCAAAACTACACATACTAATACTAAGAGTATAATATTCCTAGATCAAAATAGTGTCTTCCCATTTATATAAATACATGTAAGCATATATACAAAATAAACTATTTTCACTTCTATATTGTACTATTCAAAGAAAGGAGATTTCGAGAGAACTTATGATTCCTGTCGTGACATAAATGGCATATTATGATATGAAAATGTTTAAAAATATAAACTGAATAAAATTGCTCCCAGGTTATCTTGAGTTGCCGTATATCCATAACACTTCGGTAGGCCAAAGGATCACCAACAACAACATACAAAAGGAAATACAATCCACAACAATTAATTAGCATTCCACACCAATCTAAGGTCAAACATTCAACAAAGTCTCCAAATAAAACCAATATAATCACCTGGTATCATTTAGTGTTTCTAAGGCTTAATCCACTATAATACAATATAACTACTAACCGATGAATTTGTCGCTTCTAATTGACTTTTCAAAATCCATATACCTCATCAAAACATACACATACCCTACACAAGTACCAAACACAATACTTAAGACTAAACACATGCTTTTGTAGAACCCAAATCAACAACTCAAGTATAAACCCAATGAAACTAAGTTTCCAATACGATTTCCAATCGTCCTTATTCTTAAAACAACCCATAAATCCATATTTGACCCTAAGAAAATTTGGACATTGTGAAGATCCAAGCGTAAGGACTAGGGTTTGGAGAAACAATCACTGAATCCACAAAAATCCATGACTCAAGACCTAACTACACACAATAGCACATCATTAAAGCATTTAAATATAATTAAATCGGTGGGAATTTGTCCAAACCAAACCCCCGACATCCAACACCAAATTCCACCATTTAAAACTAAAAAAAAAGGAAGGAGAAGGTAGAGAATCATCACACCTACAAAATCTAAGCTTCTTGAAGCTCCAAAACATGTCCCAACACGTCAGATCTTTGAACCCTAGTAGAGAGCCTTCAGTTTCCTCTGTTTTTTCCTTCTCCAATCGACTAATTCACATTATTTAAAAACAGAGTTTGCAACATGAAGTCACAGTGCCACTAGCATAATTAAACTCGCTCACTACGATGCGAGGTGAGTTCACTGCAGCATGAGAAGTTCTTCCTCCTTCTCTCTTCTCATCTCTTCCTCCAATCCTAGCCCCACTAGACTTGCACCAATCTAAAAGTATTCTTCCATGAGTCCACTAACATGTCCAGAAGAATCAAATTAGGGTTGTTACAAGAACAAAAAACATGAGTGGTTGTTCGAGAAGATGTTAATCTAAATCCTTATTAAAATCTATTATATATTATAAAGCAGAGGTCAAAAGTATGAGATGTAATGATTTCAGGTAGCCATATCATCATGCTAACTATGAAAAAATCTGACTCCACATATTCTAAATCATATTTATTTTCTTATGTATATTTTCAATTTTTAAATTTGATTTGATAATAAATATGGATAAGAAAATCATATATATTTGTGAAAAAATTATGATTTGATTGTCTAGATCTATATCAATTATTATTCAGTCAGATTTATATAAATTTATATTATACAAGTAATTACAATTTTTTTAAATTTAATATGATAATAAATGTGGAAATGAAAGTCATATATATTAGTGAAAAAGTCATGATTTGATTATCCAGAACTACATAAATCATTATTTAGTTAGATTTATATATCCATATTATGCAATTTTTTTGGTACCATTATGAGATCACTTTTAGCTCTGGAGATGTCTTCAAATGTAAAATTTCATCACATTGTTGCTTGCAATTTTCTGTGGCAATTTTCATTTTTTTTTGTATATATTATCTTATCCAAGTAAACTATTGCACAACCATTAAAATTTTTCCTTCATAACAAAATTTCAAATATGGTTCAAAAATGGATGTAATTACCTCCTTTTTCATTCTACCTTCATCTTCGTCTTCCACTTCTTTGTATGTTGTTTTCATTCTTTTCTTATGCTTGATTTTTATTTTCACAATAAGCATTTGTAGATGTACAAAAACTTGTGAACAATATGTTAGTTTCACATAAATAACTTGTAATTTGATATTATTTTAGTTATTCTATCATGTTTAAATATGCGGTCATGATGTAAATTATTTTTCTATTATTATTTCAATCGCATTTTGTTTTCTTTTATATTTTTAAAGATATACATGCTCACTATGAAAAAATCTAATTCCACATATTCCAAATAATATCCTTATCATGCTAACTATGAAAAAATCTGACTCCACAAATTCTAACTAATATTTATTTCCTTATATATGTCTTAAATCTTTTTAATTTGATATGATAATAAATATAAAAATGAAAATCATATATATTCATGAAAAAGTCACGATTTAATTATCCATAACTACATCAATTATTATTTGGTTAGATCATATATCCATATTATGCGAGCCTTTTTGTATCATTGGAAGATTATTTTTAGTTCTAGAAATATCTTCAAAGGTAAGATTTCATCGTATTATTGCTTGTAGTTTTCTGTGGTAATTTTCATTTTGTTTTTCATATGTTTTATCTTATCAAGATAAATTGTTGGGCAATCATTGAAATTTTTCCTTCATAACAAAATTTCATATAGGGTTCAAACACGGAGGTAATCACTTCCTCTTTCATTCTACATTCATCTTCATCTTCCACTTCTTCATACATTGTTTTCATTCTTTGGTTTTGTTTGATTTTTGTTTTTCCAATAAACATTTGTGGATGTACAAAAAATTGTGAACTATAGGTCAACTTCTTATAAATATCTTGTAATTTGATACTATTTTACTTATTCTACTATGTTTAAATATGCGGTCTTGATATAAAGTATTTTTATATTATTATTTCAATCACATTTTGTTTTCTTTTATATTTTTAAAGACATACACATGTTTAATCTATCTTTTATATTAATATGCGATCATGATTAATTATTTTTACTATAACTCATTCTTTGTTTTCAAGTAATTTGTTAGTTCACTTCATTTTTTCCCTGCTATTGATGTCTAATTTCTTTTTTTTTATTTTTTAGTTATATTGATTACTACTTCACTCTAGTTAAGTAAAACTATAAATGGAATGTTCATGACCCTTAATTCTAATGTTTTAATTTAAAGTGAGTTTTCTATATAAGGGATTTGCAATTTAAATGCCAAAATATATCATATTCATACTTATTTTGTTATATTCATTTATATAATTTGATTAAATATATATAAAGTTACACATACATCGCACGGTTTCGAATTCTAGTTATATAACACTAAAGTGTATTTAATTTAAATACAAAATTAGAGTAATTAAATTTACGTTCAATATTGCATTAATGGATATTATCATAATAATCATACAAAGCTAATAACTATTTCATTAAATCAAGTTTTATATTTTTGCCACGTGTGTAGAAAAGATCTTATCGAGAAAAATAAAATCAACTTCAGTGATCTTTTTATCATGAAAAATATTAGTCTTCAATTATTTGTTGGATAATATAGCTTTGGAACATACTGTAACACCTTATCAAAACAACCTCCATTCTTGACCAATTTCTTTAACCACTAGTCGAATGCAGCCCAAAATGACTTCCCTAGATATCAGAGCAACAGAAAAACACTTGAAAGACACCAGAACCGGATGAAGCCATGGCCTCAGCTAGGCAATAAGGCTTGGCGCCGCAGCTCCAACATCAGAATCCATATCAGCAAATTGCTTATTTTTTGAGCCAATTTCTGACGTACATAACTTCTTACTTCGACCTTCGATTGACCCGATTCTAACTCCTACAGGTCACTCTCATCATAATCTAACCATGGCACCAATTTCACTCAAATCCAACCTCATTTGGAGATTTTGGACACCCAACAACGTCTTGACCACTTTTTGACCAAAACTCACAACCTATCACCTCTAATTACCACCAAAGGTAAATAGATACTCAAAGACCTATCATACAAGTCCTATTTGTTAGCAAGGCTGACTTCCCAAGAGGGGGGTGACTTGGGAAGATTGAAATTTCTCTGCACAAAATGAAATGGGTGAAGATATCACAGTGTAAGGGAAGCAACGTATAAAACAGAGCAAGCTAAAAGGTAAAGATAAGGAGAAGAAGACTCAGTGATTTATCCTGGTTCAGTCTATCCACTTTACCTACGTTCAGTCCCCAAGACAACTCTTGAGATTTATCCACTATACAGCAAGAATTCAACGGGCTTCTTGCTAATGCCACAGTACACGAGTATGCTCTGTTTCTGGAGCTTTCTCACCCTCTCGAAGCACTTATACAATGTGCTTCCCAATCCCCTTGTGATTTCCCCTCACAAGTAAATCTATCTTCCAGATGAAGAGTAGATTGTTTACAATGATATAATTCTCTTGAATAGAGTAGATATGAAGGTTAAAGTACAGATATTAAAGTTGAGAGGGTAAAAGCTTTTGAGAAGAAGATTCAGTAGAAATTCGGTATATACAAGTTTGATTCGTTACCCACAACTTCAAATGATATTATATTTATAGATTTAGGTCTCAAATGTCCATTAGAGACAAAATCTATCCGTTGGGAAAGTTATCCAACGGTTACTCTGAAAAACTATCCATTTACCAACCGCATTTAATGTTTCTGACATACTGAAATTCGAATTTTGGTTGGCCAACAGACGAATTTCGAAAGAACCGAAGGTTAAAGCTTTCAATGTTACAGCACGAAGTTCGTCTGTTCATGAAGTGAAATTCGAATTTTGAAACTTACAAAACATTTTCACAATGCGACATACGAATTTTCAAGAAGAAAGTTTTTCGGTTAAGTGTGAACAGTGTTTTCAATTTTCTACAGTGCCTTCAAAATTCGAATTTTGGAAGCCCAAGATTCATCTGTCCATTGAACGTTCAAAGAGGCACAGTAGATCACTTTCTTCGAAATTCGAATTTTGAAAGGGTGAAATTCGTCTGTCAGAGACTCTTTTCAGACTAGCTTCAACATTCGAATGTTACAAGACTTGTCATTCGTATGTCAATGTTTCATTTCAACAGACTCAAAAACATAGCTACTGAAATTCGAACTTCAATGTTCAAAGTTCGTCTGTCAGAGAGCAGTTTTGAAACTTAAATCTTTCTTGATCTCAGATGAACTTTAACATGGTTTCAGACGAATTTCTTCTATTTTCTCAAGTTTTGTTTTGTCCGAAATTCGAATTTTGAAGATCCAAAGTTCGTCTGTTTCAAGGAAACTTCTTTCAGACTTAGATGAAAATTCGAATGTTGGGAAGCCAAAATTCGTCTGTCAGAGAGCATTTATCAAACTCAATTTCTTTTGATTTCAGATGCACTTTATCATAGTTTCAGATGAATTTCTTTAGTTTTCACAAACTTCATTTTACTTGAAATTCGACTTTTGAAAGTGTGAAGTTCGTCTGTTGCTAAAAAGACTTCTTTCAGATTTGTATGAAAATTCGAATTTTGAACAACCAAAATTCATCTGACAGAGAGCCATCTCTTCAGACTTATTCAGTTTTAGCTCGAAATTTGAATTTCCTAAAGCACAGTTCGAATTTCCAACTTGACAGTTAAGTTTAAACTTTCAAACTTCGTCTGTTTGTGGGTGTTTTTCAAATAAGTCAAGATTTAACTCAAAATCAAGGTTTGAAAACATCTTTTTTCTCAAATCAAAATCTTTTACCCAATCACAACTAAAACTAAAGATCCTACAAAAGATCTAACAGCAAATACTCAGAAAATCTTCACTTGAAACAACTTTGATCTCCTTTGATATCTTCAATCCGAGCTCTTGAGTGTTGGTTTGGAATCATCAAAACTCTTGATTCAACACTATTAAGCTCAACCAACTTGTTCAAAGAGGTTTCACCTCAAAAAAACCACTCCTCTGGGATTGACTCCCTTAAGCCCCATATTCGCACAATGGGCTATATGCCCCAAACTCATTAACAAGGCCTAAATCTACCTTTGAGCTCACTTATGATTATTCTAGCGTACAAATATCGGCTCATACATAAAAGACCGATACCGAGATCGACTATCATCATCCCTCACATCTAAATCATTCATGACACCTATCAACATCACGCATAATATCCATCAACATCACTATCATCTCATAGTCCTTCTATCATCACATACATCTCTATACTCCCAGGACACTCGTCCAGGCAACCAAGCTATAACAACCCACTTGGCATAGAATTACATAAACTAAATTACAACCACTAATTATACTTGGAATTCTTGAAGATGGAGAGGCTTGCAGCACTTGGTTTTCTCCGAACTAGCACCAGAGTCTTCATCTAAAAAGTTAGTCATGGAGGGGGGTGTGAGATAGAGTCTCAGTAACCGGGACAAACACACACATACTATAATATCATCAGTACTACACACATTTGCAATGATGTCATGCAATGCAGGTCTCGATGCATGTCTCCCTCAACACGGTTAGAACCACAAGCTAGTATTATCATACGACATTTCAATAGGTGATTCCCTTCCAACAATCAGTGAAGACTGATTCTGGGATATTATCAAGCTCACATCATATTAGTGTACCTGGCCAAAGGTCACACTAGTGATTGGACCATGGCTCTCCTTACCCTGGACCACCTCGAATTGGTGGTGATTTAAGGAAAGTATAGTCTACTACCGCCTGGCTCTCCTATGGCTATAGGAGAGGATTTAGCGACAGGGATCCTATGCTATCACCAAATCATATCATCATATCATATCATAGTGCACTGCCACCTGGCTCTCCCAATAAGAAGATTTAGTAGTAGGGATCTTTTATCACATCATCATATCATATATCATCATTTATCATCTCATCACCACCTCCAATCAACCATATCTCACTATGCTCATGGGTGGTGATGTATATGCCATGCTAACATCCTCAAAATGCACATATCTAATCATCATCATGGTCATGCTAGCATGCAATGATATGAGGGTACCACAGTCACATATGCATATATACAAAATCATACTTATCATCATCAGATATTCACATTAACACATATACATATCATTATCATATACTGTCTTGTCTAGTCATGTGCATACCACAATATATAGAAAACCATACACATACATATAACGATATCATGGTATGAACAGAAACATGCATATATATATCAACATATAACACAAATATATAAACACTCGGTTACCTCAAATTACCGACACCATGTACAGGGGCTTAGACCAGCCTCCAGAGCACCCAATCGCGAACTATATGCCTCTAACTAGCCAATCAAACACTACAACAACATAATACCTTTAATCAACATAATTTCCATAACACTAAAATCCACAATCTAGCTGTCCAAGCTTAATTTGAAGTTCTAACAACATACACACATACCAATAAGCCCTAAACAACCATTCAAACATATACCCACACATACAACTTCATATTTCCACTTCTTTTCTCGAATTTCAACCTAAGGTTTAACTCAAACACGTCACAATACAACCAAAACTCATAACCAAACCTTCCTAGCACTATATAACCCTTCTACAACATCAAATCAAGTATTTTAATCGGTGGATTCTTCCCCAACTCGAAAACCCACATACTCCCACAGATTCCAAACCAAAAACCGAAGAAAAAAGAGAGGAAGGAAGGTTAGGGATCACTTACCAACCAAGATCGAAGCTCCTAAAGTCCAAAAATGTCCTCCCTTGACCGGATTTACCGAACCCTAACAGAGCTCCTCGTTCTCCCTCTGTTTCCTCCTTCCGTGTTCAACTGAAATGTTTCTGATTTAAACAATATTTTCAATTCTCGTGATGGCTCCAGATAAGCTCACCATGGTGCTATCACGTCCAATCAGGAAAATATCTCTCTGGAGCTCACTCTCACCACCATAGTGGAGAGCTCTTTTTCCTCCACATTGATTCTTCCTTTGTCTTGTTGCCTTCGGTTCTACACACAACACCAATAAAATGTCGTGAGGGTTGTTACATATACCCCAAAAAAATATTATTTATGTTTATCTTTAATTTCAATTAACATTATATTTTTATATTAATCTTTTATTTTATTTTATCATCTATATTTATTTATAGTTTACATTTTATGGATATTTAATATTAGAGTAAAATATTCTGAGCTACCTTGTATTGTGTTTTAATTAAAACAACCTTTTATATATTTTGAAAACCTACACAAATCTTCCCCAATATCACAAGTTATGTCACATAGATATCCCATTTATTTTCAAAATCCCACTCCCATCCATCCAATTGGCAAGATGAGTCATTAACTCACCACATTTAACATTTTTGGGATCAAAATATTGTTCTTTAGCACAAATATTTATTTAATAATATTTTCCACCTTTTTTTAACTTTTAATTTTCAAATAGAATTAATACCATGCATTTGTCTAGAAGTTGGAACAAATGGATTTAATGCCATTCATTTTTCATAACATGTGAATAGTGTAGATTCATACACTTTTTCGTATTTTATTTTAATTGATTTGACATATTTCTTCTTGTTTACAAAATTTATTAACTTATTAATTTAATATTTTAAATCCATTTAAACATTGCCATACTTAATTATTTTAAATTATTTAATAAATATATTAGTATATTTTTAATGTCAAATTAGTAGGAAAAATTATCATTAATTTTTATGGAAATATTTTAAATTTATTTATGTTTAATTGGGATAGACATTAAAGATTTTATATTTCAAGGGTAGATTAATATTTTTAGGTTATTTTAATATAAATTGTAATTAATATAAATGTATTTTAGAATCCTTGATGAAATATTTTTAATCGGGTTAAAAATTAAATTGAAGTGATGGTTTTGAAGATAGAATGGAGATCCAGGTAATTTCTTTAAAACTCCAGAGACATCAATGTATTTTACTCTCAATATTATTATTTTCTGAGGGGTATCATATCACCTAGGTGTAGAGATCTTCTTATATTTTGTTCATTAATATTATTATTATTATTTGAATCAAATTAAGTCAAGTCACTTGAACCAGCTTCTTATAACTCCTTTTTGTTATAAAATTGTATAAATTATGTGGATGTTCATAACCTTCAAAGCTCCATAACCTCCATGTCTATTGGAATTCCAAACTTAAAGCTCTAAAGCCTCCAAATTAATGACTTATTAGGGCTTTTATATAATTAATACATATAACCTCCAAATGTTATATATTGTACAATTATGTAAATTAATTCCTCCATTTATATAATTATAACTCTTGGGGTTAGTTTCTAGTTCTACAATTATGTAAATTAATTCTTTCATTTATATAATTATAACTCTCAAGGTTAGTTTCTAGAGTTGCAGACCTATAAATAGAGGTCTAACACAAAGCATTGTATACACATGAAATCTATGTGAATAAGAAGTATACTCCTCCCATTTCTTTTCTCTAAAATTTTCTCTTGTTTTTGTTGAGTTCTTTATATTTCTAATAATTTTGTAACACGTTATCAGCATGAATCTCTACTAACTTTTATATAAGAGGTAAAATCACTATGGGTTTTAATCTCTTGAAGGAGAGACGGTTTGATCCAAATTCTCTAAGATGAAGTCCTCTCCAATTCATTCAATTAATTGTAAGGGAAATTAGAATTATGCAATATTCATAGAGGTAAAAATTTTATTTTGATCTTTACTATCTATTATTATACTATATACTTTATTCAAAAGTTCATGTGATCTATAATATGATAATAGTGAATTTGATATTTTAAATTCATATAATTAGATGGCTAGCAGCCATATTACTTTTAATCTTGTGATTAGTTAGCCAGAAGCCGCATCACCTTTGATTTTGATTAAAAAATATATCTTATGGTCTCCATGAATTATAAAAATTCATAGAAGCATTTGTGGCAATCTAATAGTTTGATGATTATTGAATACCATGGCCCAGAAGGTTAATAGTTTAAATATATCATGGCAGGAAGAAAGTCAATAACTTTTAAAGATAATTTTGCTAAAGCCTTAAAAGGCTAATAGTGTGTAGATTTTATGCCACTAAAAGTATTGGAAATTCTCTAAATTTAACAGGTTGATGAGCAAACTAATGAACACATGTGAGCATTATATAAATTAGCCATTAAGAGGCAACAATGATTTGTCATGGCTATTGAAAAAAATATTGCCATGGTTATAAAAGTGTTGAAGTTTTTGGCCATGACCATTGAAATAAAATTATGAGTAATGGTTATAATATAGTTAGAAGCCATATAGATATGGATAAATCAATTATTGAAAGTGAGAAATACCAAATGTGGTTATGAAGACAAATTGACCTTAAGATATTGAGGAAAAGGGTTATGAAATAATTAAATTAAAAAAATTGGTTATTGGTCATATTGTGATATTATTCGTACTTTGTTCACACACATATTTTTTGTTATTTATATTTTATTCATATATTTATGTAACACTTAAATTACAAAGAAAAAAAAAGAAAAACTAAAATGCACACAAGCAAAATTCAAACTTTTTAATTCTATTTTGGTTTCATATATGGTGGATTTCTTGGGAATGAAAATTGTTATCTAGGTGAAGTTTTTTTGGGCATACTTTTCAATGGAAGCATTTAGATAATACCAAAATAATCTTATTATGAAGAATTGAGAATAGAATATTTTATGAATAAATTTGTATCCTTTGGAAAAATTGAGAGAAAAAAATTGAAATGTCATATTTACCCTTAATTTTATATTTAAGGGTATTTTGGATCTAAACTTTTTTTGAAATAATGAATTACTTCAGTTATTTCCATCAACTTTATTTAATTTCAGTTAAGTCAGAAAACATCAAAATTTCTTTACCAGATGCTTAAGTACTTTTATCTATGCAAATTTTTTTCCTGATCTCTCTCAAATTTTCTCAATAGTTTATCGGATAAATTGTGGAATGTTACAAAATATATGTATAGGAAGTAATGATTTTTTCCAAATAAAGAGATATGAAGAAAAAAAAAGTAAAAGAAATGTTTGATCCCGTGCTTTATGTCTTATATTTTAAATGTGTTCTAGAAATAGCAATATTTAAGTATTTTGTTAATATAAATATAAACTGATGATATATGTAATAAATTGTGTTAGTTTTGATGAATTTCTTATGGTAAAATTGACTAATTAGTTCCTGAAAAACTATTATGCACATGCTAATTTATGCTTAAAAAATATGCTATAGATTATATTTGATATTAACAGTATTTCTCTCATTAGAAAATGAGTTATCATAATATTGGCATTATATTAAATATTATAGAAATGAAAAGTCTTTGGAACAACTATATTACATTATATTATTCTCATGAAGCAAAGTTAATTGTTGATGATATATTTTGTTTCAAATATATTTGTTTAGTTTCAAAGATGTTATTATATTGGATGTCACATTGAGATTGTAAGTAAAAATTATATGATAGTAAACCCGAAGTTTACTAGTAATTGAAAAAATTATTACAGTAAATCTGAAGTTTACTAATCTAAATATTTATTACTTGGCATGACCAGTTTGATCATCTCGAATAATTATGATACGAAAGTTTATTGAGAATTCATATAAACATCCATTGAAGAACCTGAAGATTCTCCATAAAAGTCAAAATGTTATATAATTTAAGAATTATCTTATACTACTTGTTCTCAAAGCATTTTAATTTTTAAATCATCACTAGCTATAATTGGAATCAGATCCCTATATCTCTAGAATGTATCAAGTCAACATATATATATGGGCTCATTCATATTGTCACCATGTGAACTACATAAATACTAATTCTAATAGACGCATCTATAAAATAGTGACACATGTGTTGATTATCATTTTGCAACCTGAAGTTTGCAATATTATTCAAATAAATAGTTATATTTTCAAAATATGTGATTAAGATGATTTTTCTTGAAAATGCTAGTGAATTTACATTTCAGGCTTTCAATGATCGTGATATGCTTATTAGAAGAATAATTGAAAAACCTATTTTAACAAAATGGTCTAGCAAAGTTATCTATCAAATGCTTTCAATAAATAGCTAGACTATATTTATGAGAACAAAATTTTTCATATGGAAATATATAATTTTACATGTTGCAGCAGTTCTATGCATTAAGTCAAAAGTTATTATAGATTTTCCCCATCATAATTGGTTTTTGGTTAGAAGTCAGAAATTTTTTGTCTTAAATACAACATACAATGTATTTTCCTATTTCGCCTCCTCAATATATAGATGGATATTTAAAGAAAACTAGGAATAAATGTTAGTTAAGATTCTCCTTTTTCTTATTTGTCTCTAAATGAAACAAAAGGATGCTTCTAAAGGAAACAAGTGGATATAGGAGACTAATACTACATGATTTGTTTTCCTAGCTTGAGGGGGAGATAATAAGTAGCTGGAATAGGAAAGATATGAAATATATTATCATAATCATATTCTGACCCTCATACAAATATAGTATGAACCAGAAGTTTATCAAATAATGAGCAAGATGCATTCACTGGCCTAGATGAAAATTATCAGATTTCATATTCCAGCTGAGAATGCTCCAATCAACGTTCAAGTAGGACAAACAAAAATGAGTCATACCTGAAGTATGTAAGATTAATCAGATCCAAAGATAAACATTTCAGAGGAAAAAATTAAATAACCAAGATAATCAAGTTAAAGAGATGGATACTCTATAAGAGGTTTAAGACATAACTAATAGTAAAACTCTAGAAGAGGTTCAAGTACCTAAAAACAATGAAAATATGTTGATAAGCTATGTCATTATAAGAAATATGGAACCAATTGAAAAGATAAAGTTTTCGACAATGATTTTCATGATCTCGAAATATCAAACGATTAGGATCTTATGTGAAAATCTATCATAGGATGCAAACAAAAACAAAAATAATTGGCCAACATAAAAGAAAAGGACACAATATGAGTTTCAAATGAAAGTTTTTGGACCTGTTGTCCAAATACTCGAAGTGTAAAGTTAATATCATATAAGGGGTGTAAATTCGAAAACAAAGCAAGAAATACAAAGTCATGAGGGTTGTTACACCGGTCTAACAATGGTGGACATTATCGTGTGATGGATGAAATTTTTGAATGTCTTATTATCGTAGTAGTATACAAAATTTTATATGCATCTAATAAAATTATAGCTTATTTATATGACTGACTATATAGTGAAATATGTGTAAGAATTCTAGAATAATTCCAAATGCTAGAAGCATCTTAAATTTCCCAGGAAAATCATATAGTTACAAAAATCTATTTGAAGATTAAAAGTTGTCCAATTTATCTATGTTTATAAATAGATTTGGATTAAAGTATTATATGTGTAATGAAATTCCTGAAGAGTTTGCAAACTGTAATACCCTTCATGATATCTTTCTTGGCATTGTGTCCAGAACCGGAGGAAACAGGATGGAGAAAGGTTCACGTGGAGTCTGAAAAAGCTCCACGCCACATGAGAAGTAGGGTCATCACTTTCTTTGAAATTCGAATTTTGAAAGAGTGAAGTTCGTCTGTCAAAGTGACTCTTTTCATCCTGACTTCAATATTCGAATGTTACAGGACTTTGTCATTCGTATGTCAATGTTTCATTTCAACAATCTCAAAAACATAGCTTCTGAAAATTCGAATTTTAATGTTCAAAGTTCGTCTGTCAGAGAGTAATTTTGAAACTTAATATAATCTTGCTTTCAAATGAACTTTAACATTGTTTCAGACGAATTTCTTTAGTTTTCACAAATTACATTTTGTCTGAAACTCGAATTTTGAAGACTTAAAGTTCGTCTGTTACAAAGAAACTTCTTTCAGACTTATATGAAAATTCGAATGTTAGAAGGCCAAAGTTCGTCTGTCAGAGAGCATTTTTCAAACTCAATTTCTTCTTGATTTCAGATGAACTTCAACATTATTTTAGACGAATTTCTTTGGTTTTCACAAACTGCATTTTATCTGAAATTCGAATTTTGAAGATGTGAAGTTCGTCTGTCGCAAAAAGGCTTCTTTCAAACTTGGATAAAAATTCAAATTTTGGAAAACCAAAATTCATCTGACAGAGATACATCTTTTCAGATTTATTCAGTTTTAGCTCGAAATTCGAATTTCCAAAGGCAAAATTCGAATTTCCAATATGACAGTTCAGTTTAAACATTCAAACTTCGTCTGTTTGTGAGTATTTTTCAAATAAGTTAAGATTTATCATAAAATCAAGGTTTAAAAACATCTTTTCTTAAAATCAAAATCTTTTACCCTCATTTAAACATAACAGAAGATCCTACAGAAGATCTAGCAGTTATTACTCAGAAATTCTTCACTTGAAACACTTTGATCTCCTTTGATATCTTCAATCCAAGCTCTTGGATGTTGGTTGGGAATCATCAAAACTCTTGATTCAACAACAAGAAGGAAAACGGAGGGAGAACGTGAGAGTACTACTAGTGTTCGAGATTTACAGCTTTTAAGAGTGATTTTTGAACCTTGGAAGCTTGGATTCAAATTGGTAAGTTATACTCCTCCCTCTCCATTTTCATCGGTTTAAATTTGGGATTTTTTGGTTATATGTTAGGTTTTCTGATTTAGGCCGAAGTCCACTAATTAAAATGCATGAAATAGGATTAAGGAAGTGTGTTTTTGAGTTCTTGTTGCTTGCATGTGAGTTTTGAAGGGTTTATGCATGATTTAAGCTTAACTCTAGGTTATTTTTTGTTAGGGCTCTTAGGAATCCGAAGTGTATGGGATTGTTGGTGTTTGAATGGTTCCTAGGAGCTTAATGATGTATGAATGTGGTGTTGGAACCTTTGGTTAGACTAAATTGGTTGAATTGTGATGTTTGGTTATATGGTATATGTCGTTAATTGAGGAATTGTGATATTGTGAAGGTTGTTTGGTAGCCTGAGAGGGATTCAAGTGTGTTGGATGACTCGAGAAGTTCATGAAATCCGCGTGTGTGGTATTGACACTTGAGGTAACTGGGTGTTTGTTTTATATGATTATATGTTGATATATATGTATATATATATGCATGTTCATTTTCATACCATGATATTGATTGTGTATGTGTATGGTTTTCCTACATATTGTGGTATGCACAGCTAGTTGATATGTGATGATTGTATATGTTGTGTAGGTATGATGTGTAGCATCCCCATACCATTGCATGCTAGCATGTCCACATGATGCTTGTGATGATAATGATATATATATGTGTGTAATGGCATGTTGGCATGACATTGGCATCATCACCAAATGATTGCATAGTGAGAGATTGATGACGAGGTGATGATAATATGATAAAGATCCTTATCACTAAATCCTCTCCATGGGAGAGCTAGGCAGCAGAGGACAATATGATATGATGAAATATCCCTGTCACTAAATCCTCTCCTTGGGAGAGCTAGGTGGCAGTGGATTTAGGGATGCACCTTCCCTAAATCACTATTAATTCGTGATAGTGTAACGGAAGGAGAGCCATGATCCGAGCTCTAATGTAACCATTGGCTGGGTTGCATTAGGGTAAGGTGAGCTTGGTAATGTCCTGGAATCAGTCTTCATCGACTATTGGAAGAGAATCATCTATTGAAATGTCTTGTGATGATGACAGCTCGTTGTTCTAGCCGTGTATGAGGGAGAACATGCATGCCATTCATTAGCATTATCATTGCACAACTATGTGGGTCAATATATATACATTATATGTGGTTGTTCCAGGTTACTGAGACTTTATCTCACACCCCTCTTCCATGAACTAACCTTTCAGGTGACAGTTCTAACACTAGTTCGGAGAAAACAAGGGAGTAGCATCTTACATGGGAATACTAGGTCTATGAAGTTTATGTGTAATTTGGATAATGTATCTTGTGTAAAGTATGATAGAATGTTTTGTAATGGATGTATGACATGGATATGGACTATATGGATGGATGTTGTATATATGGTTATATATGTAGAATTATGTTGTATGTGATATGTATGCTGGACAGTGGTGTATGTGTGATTCGGGGTGTTGAGGAGTCAGTGTGATAGTGTTTGTAAGCCAAAGGTGGAATTAGGCCTGGATGGTGTGTTTTAGGGCCTATAGCCCATTTTGTCAAATGGGGTTCAAGGGGGTCAATTATCAGAGGAATGGTTCCATTGAGGTGAAACCTCTTTGGGCAAGTTGTTTGCGTGGTTTTGGACCTGTGTGAATGGTCTCGAGTGGTTGAATTGCCTTTGGTGGGAAATGGAAGTGGTGAGCAGTGAGTTTTGGTCAAAAAGTTGCCAAAATGATGTCAAGTATCCAGAATCTCCCCGGTGTTGAACTTTTGCTAGTGTGAAAACTAGCAGGGGGCACTGTGGCACCAGGAAGCAGGCCGCGGCGCCAGAGAGTCCAATAGCGAGTGAAAAACAGGGGAGGACTAAAGTCACAGTGGTACTGTAATGGCCACAACCCCTGTAACACCTTACTTTTATCTATAATTTCTCATATATTATAGTATATACAATGTCCAATTAGTTCATATTAAGAACTTGAACCATTAATAGAACCAAAATATTTAAATAAAAAAGATATGGTACTATTCATTTGGTTCTCAAGTTTTCTGGATGAACTTTGAAAAATCATAACTTAATCCAAAAAAATCGTATCAATGTGGTTCAAGTCTCTAAATGAAGCTAGAAACATGATATAGAAGATAAAAATATGAAAATTTCCTTTAACCTGACCAATTAGTACAGTTTATTACTCAAACTTACACTATACAAATGGTTATTTCTCTCTTTTCTAGGATTTTGGCAGTAACTTTGAAAATTCATATCTAACTCTATACTAATCCAAATCATGTATTCTATATGCCCTTGGAAAGATATATATGTCTGCTTGCCTTCATATTTTTCTTATACATTTATTTATTCTATACAGGGCATGATTTCAACTTAAATTACTAAGGGTCAGAACCTCACTCTTATTGGAGCAGTCTTGGGAAAACTTGTATATCTCTCATTGTACAGCTCCAATTGAATTCAAACCAGTGGCATGTTAAACACAGATCATTTCAAACATATAAACCATTAAATTTTTTTATCTCTGTAGGATTTTATATCACTTTTCAAAGTAAGTGATACTTATAATGAAATTCGGGGCTTTTACTTTACTGTCCAGTTTTGACCCTTAACTTTAAAATTTCACTATAAATCTTGCATATATCTAAATTAAGTGGTCTTTAGCTCATTGGAAAGCTTGTTCTCTCTAATTTTAGAGCATATATAACACTTGCCTTACTTTCTCTATTTCATTCAAATAGTGTTGACTTTACTTTCATGGCTACAAAATGAGCTTCTAGCAACATAACATGGCAAAGTAGACTTCATAACAAGCTCACATGATCATTCCATGTTTCAAATCCATGCAAAACATTTCATAATGCTCACAAGAACATAATAGTACAAGAATACAGATCCATATGCATATACATAATTTTTATACATTATTTCAAAATATGGAATCATAGCTTGAAATTATCATCAAGCATCATTCTCCCCTTTCATTCTCTTTGGCTCCTTGATCTCCTTGACATTGCTTGTGCCTATCATTTGGGATACTTAAGGGGATGAGATTGGGGAACAATCTCAGTAGCAAGTTACATTCCATGCAATTATGTCAATCATGTCAAATAAACTCACATTTGATCACATATAATCACATCAATCACCTTTAAACAATAAATTGCCACATTGGTCATAAAAAAATTTGGCAGCATAACGGCTTAGAAAATGGATATCCCGGGGAATAAAACCCCTCATTTAACAACCAAGACCAATCAAAGAAATCACAATTGCAATATGGCAACACAATTTAATCATAAAAAGACAATGAAAGAACATAAAGTAAGAATATGAAACTTGGCTACCTTGAAGCATTCCTTTGGCTTTTTCTCTTGAATCTAATGCTTCACCACTTGGTTCCACCTCCTTCAAGAACTTACTTGGGCTTTATCAATTCCTAATACACCATCAAACACTAACTTTATTCACTGGTTTCATGAGTTACTTCTTAAAGACTCACAAAACCCTAGAATTTTATTTTCTTCACCTTAAGCTTTTTATTTAACCCCATACTTGCTCTTAAGGTTTTGGACCATGGGGAATCCATTTTTAGCATCAAACTCATGAAAATCCAGCTCCTTCCCACCTTATTAGTCTGACCAAAATCTGTTCTTAAGAGGAAGAAATTGGTTTTTCACAAAACTTACTTAAATCATACTATACATGCTTCCTCTTGCAAAATCTAATACCAAATCATGATTTTATGACTTTAAAACAACTTTTCTTTCCATTAATCATGCTTGGGCAGATTAGAACAGTGGATGAAGGAGAGAAAATTTCAAGGGAACTAACTCATAGAGCTTAGGAACTATGCTAGAACACTTAAAGATCACAAGAGGTTTGCTTACCAATTTTTCCTTGCATTTCTTCCTTATTTTTCTTCTCTTTTTCTTTCCTCCTACGTAGCCTTCTTTTCCTCCATGCTCAGACCACTCTTCCCCTCTTTTCTAAATGTGTTTGCTCGGCCAAGTCTACGAGGGAGTATATATAATATCTCACTAATTACACTTGCTTTTTGGCTAATCATGATTAAGTAAGAAAACTTAATCATCAAGTCTTCCTTTTTCTTACCCATCAAGATTTCCCATTTGGACACATGGGCTAACATGTGGCATCCTAATAAGGGGTACACCTGTCCCAAAACACTACATAATTTTTCCAGTCCAGTAATACCCTGTGTTGGTTACTTTATACTTGGACCGGTAAAGTTACTTTTTTGCAGTGTAAATTCACTTTATTGATACAAAGTTAAAGTGAATTTGTATATGGTATTATTTTAATATACTACCTTTAAAAAGATCATTTTGTGATATCCAATAGTCTTTCTTTTGACTTTTTGGCTTTTACAGATCAAAAAGTAGTTTTATCAGTATAAAGTTACTTTTTAACCTTTGGCACTGATTATTTTTTCATCCTTGAATATTAACACTTAGTGCCATATATAATTGGACTTCTCTCATCAACAGCTTCATTTTGACAGTAATATTGCTTATTAAAAAAATTATCCTTGACTCAGGATAAATTTATAATTTTTACAACTTTCGGGTCATTAGGTGTAATTTGTCCCAAAATTTATAAACTTTTCTTCAATCCTTTCATGCGTCCAACTTTTTTTTTCCTTTCCTTTCCCTTTTTTTTTCTCCTAAGGGTAAAATCGTCATTTCCATAATTGTTAGGGGTAAAAATATAATTTCTCATTTTTCTATCCAATCAGAAAAAATGATATTTTTACCCTATTTCACGCAAAATGGTGTCTATCCATTTTTACAAATTTTTTATAGATTTTAAGATATTAAGTCTTAAATATTTAAGAAAATTTTTAGGATATTACAACCCCAGCCAAGATTTTTTCGTTATTTGGTTTGTTTCCGCTGCTTCGAAGTTGTTGGGAAGTTGCGAGATGTTTGAGTTGTGTTTGGTTCGATTTTGAAGGTTTTGGCCAAATCTGGAGGTGTTTGAAGATAGGTTGTTATACAAACTCAATTTTAATAAGATCTTAAATTTTTTTCTTTGCTTAAAACACATCTAATTAGTACTCTAATGATTTTATTCTTGAAAGAATAATGAACATATTGGTCCAGAAGTACCATATATTTATTCTTTGAAAGTACTCAAATTTTATAATGTTGCATTTGTTATAAGTTTGTCAATAAGATTGAATTCTTGTTGAACAAATAAATATTAGAATGAAGCTAAACATATATTGTGATAGCTGCGAGGGATAAATGTATGGAGGCGTTTCATTTAGCTGAACATGGATTGCATTTAGTTGAATATACAGAAGTAAGATACCTAGTTGGTATCCAAGAAGTTATTTATATGTAAACATATAGCTATATCATGATTTGACATCCAGAAAATATGTATAGAGAATTTTTTTTTTTAAACAAGGTATCATGCATAGCTCAGCAAAAAGGAAAGTGTAATCCTAATAACATTAATGACTACAATCTTATTTCACAAGGTGATGTACAATATCAAGATACAATAACCTAAGAATAATAAATGATGTTTTCATTAGGGGGAGTAAAGATTATGCTATACTCCCTTAACCAATGTTTTGTTTCACTGGATTTTCCTAGTAAGGTTTTTAATGAGGCAGCTTTAATGATTATTTTAATTTTGTTTACTCTTTTTCCTTGACTAGATTTTTATCCCATTGGGTTTTTTCTAATAAGGTTTTAATAAGACACAATATTTGTTATGGACATCTAAGGGAGTGTATTATAAATTTGATAAATTATGTGGATATACATAGCCTTCAAAGTTTCATAACCTCCATGTCTATTGGAATTTCTCACTGAAAGCTCCAAAACCTTCAAATCAATGACTTATTAGGGGTTTTATATGATTAATACATATAAACCCCAAATGTTATATATTATACAATTATGTATATTAATTTTTCCATTTATATAATCATAACTCTTGGGGTTAGTTTCTAAAGTTGGAGGTCTATAAATAGTGGTCTAACATAAAGCATTATACACACATGAAATCTATATGAATAAGAAGTATATTCCCCCCCATTTCTTTACTCTAAAATTTTCTCTTGTTCTTATTGAGGTCTTTATATTTCTAATAGTTTCATAACACTTTTGTTATTTTTATTAATGTCATGGGATAGAGTACACTTTTACCTTCTTGTGTATGTGCGTAGTAACTCATATTAAAGGAATTCTTGATCTAAGTTAAATATTTTATCATATAGTAATTACTTATTCCAACATGTTTAAGAAAATAATTACTTATCCTAATGTTCACGAAAAAACTTATTAACTTATTTAATTAATTATATAAAAAAATTAAGTTAATCAGTTGAGATGGATTATATATTAGATAATCACGTTATGTACGATGCCCCAAACTTCATAATGTTGTGATTATATAATTTCAATATGCCTGTATAATATGAAGCTTATTTGAATGACAACAATTACTCCCCTGAGTCCTTAGTATAGATGTTTTTTAAATTAGATACTTATAATTCTTACTATAAGGGCTTTTAAAATTTTAATGAAGTATTAATATGTAATTTCTACAAATGTCTTTTATAATTTTAACTTTCTCTTTAATCCTTAATATGAGATAGATGTTAGTTTTATTAAGGATATTTTAAGAAAATTTTACTAAATTACATGGATCAATATAAGTAATTAAAATTAGTTAGAGGTACTTGGACTCAACTCAACTCTTTTTCAGAGTCGAGTTACAATAAAGTCAGGAGGAAGTAATAATTTTTTAAAAAAATCAAAGCTGTTAGATAATTTTAATTAGCTGCCTTAATTAACAAAATTTGATTAAAAGGCCTTAAAGAAAAATGTATGGGAGTAATTGTAATATCCCTATTTTTACGAGATAACATAAGATGCACAAAAAGATTGGAAAGGAAGTGAGACAAAAGGTTTATATACTTAAACTTTAAAACGAATTAATTTCTCATCTAATTTTTGGAAGAAGTTATATTTGATCTTTAATTAGAATTAATTTTCCATAAGATCTTTAACAGAAATTAATTCCAGAACTTACCCTAAAAGATATGCAATATATGTAACACCTTACTCCAATACACCTTCTACCTTGACCAAATACTTCAAAATCGAACCAAACACAACCAAAACACTTTGATTTTGCCTTCCAAAACATCTGGGCAGCAGAAAAACACCACAAGACACCTCAAGAACACCAAAACAGCCGAGACAAGGTGTAGGGTCGCGGCCTCGGGTTTTTGAATTGTCAAAATAGAGGGTCTAGCACCATGGTCTGGCCCTAGCGCCGCGACACCCCCTACTGATACCATATTAGCACAAACTCCAACTCCTAGGACAAACTTCCGACGCGTATGACTTTATGCTCTAATCTATGATTAACCTGATTCCAATTCCTACAAGTCAATATTGTCCCAATCTAATCAAAGACACCACTTTCACCTCAATCCATCTCCATATGGAGATTTTGGACACCTAATGCCATTTTGACTACTTTTTGACCAAAACTCACCATAAACCTCCTCCAATTGACACCAATGGCAAATGGGTACTTAGGGACCATTCACACAGGTTCTAATTGACTTAACTAACTCGTTCAAAGAGGTTACATTTCAAAGAAATGACTTCCCTGAGATTTGATCCCATTGAACCCCTAATTGACATAATGGGCTATTTGCCCTAAAACACACCAACATGACCCAATTCCACCTTTGGGCTCACATACACTACTATGCTGACTCCTCAACACCCCAAACCATACATGAATCACAATACATCACATCAAGCTCATCACATTCAACACCATTGCATATCATTCATTAACATTATCATCTCATGTTATCTAATACAATCACAACATCATTGTCATTACTTAAATTATAAATGTTCTATCCTACTTGGCATAAAGTAGACCATACACACATACTATATGGACTTAATGTTCCCAATATCAAAGTGGCTATGCTTCCTTCATCTTCTCTAGACCAGTACCAAAACCTTCACCTAAAAGGTTAGTTCACAGAAAAGAGGGTGTGAGACAGTGTCTCTACACCCGGGGATAACCACACATATATATATATACATAACTCATACAATAATACCATGAATACAATATGAAATGGAATGCATGTCTCCCTCACACACAACTAGAACCATGAGCTGTCGTCATAACAAGACATTTCATATAAATAATTCCCTTCCAACAGTCGGTGAAGACTTATTCTGGGATATCACTAAGCTTACCTCCTACTAGTGCACCCGGACAAAGGTAACACTATAACATCCCTAAAAAGTTAGACAACTAAAAATGTATAGGAAATTTGCAAAAATGGTCAGACATCATGTTACGTGAAATAGGGCAAAAAGATCATTTTTCCTAGTTGAATGGAAAAATGAGAAATTATATTTTTGTCCCTAAGAATTATAGAAATTACATTTACATCCCTAAACATAAAAATTCACGTGGCAAGAAGTCAAATATTTTGGGAAAAATTACACCTAAGACCTAAAAGTTTTAAAAATTATAAATTTGTCCCAGATCAAGGGTAATTTTTTTAATATGCAATATTACTGTCAAAACAAAGTTCTCAATGAGAAAAGTCCAATGGTATATGGCACTGAGGGTTAATATTCAAGGATGAAGAAATAATCAATGCCGAAGGTTAAAAAGTAACTTTACACAAACAAAGTTACTTTTTGATCTGCAAAAGCCAAAAAATCAAAAAGAAAGGCTATTGGACACCACAAAAGAAGCTTTTTAAAGATAGTATATTAAAGTAATACCATATACAAATTCACTTTAATCTTGTATCAATAAAGTGAATTTACATTGCAAAAAGTAACTTTACTGATCCAAGTATAAAGTAACCAATATAGGGTAATACTAGACTGGGAAAATTATGCAGTGTTTTGGACAAGTGTAACCCTCATTTAGGACGCCACTTGGTAGCCCATGTGACTAAGTTTGAAGTCTTAATGGTTAAGAAAAGAGAAGACTTAATGATTAGGTTAGCTTAATGACCAAGATTAGCAAAAAGTGATCATAATTAAGTGGTTTTATATATTCCTTCTTTCCTTGCATGTTTAGACACTTAGAATGAGGGAAGAGAAGCTGTAGCAAGTGGAAAGAAAGGGAGGCTACATGGGTGAAGGAAAAAGAGGAGAAAAAGGAGAAGAAAATTCCAAATAAATTAGTAAGCGAGTTCCTTTCAATTCCTTAGAGTTCTAGCATGGTTACTAAGTAGTTTGATTGGTTTTCTTGAATTTTCTCCTCCTTCCTTTGCTGTTCTAATCTGGCCAAGCATGATTAATGGGAAGAAAAGTTGTTTTTAAGCTATAAATTTACAAGAATGCATGAGATTTTGCAAGAGGAAGCAAGTATAGCATGATTTGAGTAAGTTTTGAGAAAAACAATTTCTTTTCCTTTGGGGCAGATCTTGGTCAGTATAGGAAGCCATATTAGAGTGGGAATTTCATAGTTTTGATGTCAAAAATGGATTCCCCATGGCCAATAACTTTAGGAACAAGTATATACTTCATGGTATACTAATGGGAAACATGTTAGGAACCTGTCCTAAAAGTCTTCTTTGAGATAAGGATCATGCAACTCAAGGAAAGATGAATTGAACACAAGAACAACAATGAACAAAAATGGAAAAGTAGAGATGATGAAAATAAGAAAACTGAAACAAAATGTTGGTCGAAGGAAATAGACTCCAAGAGAACTTGTCTCTTGAATCCTCACTCCGGGATGCCACATGGATCACCACTTCTTGATAAGTCCTCATTCTTTCTAGCACTCAAGGATAAGCAAGAAAGAACTCACTAAACAACAACAAAGTTGCTGAAAAAAAACTCATTCATTCATGTTGTGGTTTGCAAGAGTACAAGAGGTGCCTATTTATAGGTAAATATTAACCCACAAACTAACTCTAGTTCATCCCACAAACCTAACCTTATTAATGCTCATTAATACAAAAAGGAATCCCTAAGAAAAAAGGAGAATTTAATTCTAATTTTGAATTTGAAAAAGTTGGCTCCTCTTTAATGCATAAAGGAAAACAAATCAGACTTATGTTGTATGTTCTTTATTCAAAAAGGAAACAACTTAAGTAAAATAATCTTTAAAAACGTCACTTTTAGTGAGCACATGAGAAGCACATGGATTTTTTGTGAATCCTCCTTGTTGGGCTTTTTCCAAGTTGGGCTCTTTGACTATAACTTGACTCCTCATTTTCAGCTTGCCTCTTTCTTTGTTTTGGACCTCAAAATCATTGAAATATAATGGTTCCATGTTAATCATGTTTTTGATCACCCCATTCATGGCTTTTGTTCTAGCTCTAGTCATTGGTTCTCCAATGCCTTGAAGTGGGTCTTGAATTTATCCATGGTACATTGTTTCTCTTAGCTTGCCCTCATCATCAAATGCTGCATGCCTCGATAGTACTCTATCATATACGCTAAAAGAGACAAATTGAACAACTAAGGGTTTCAAGAGTTTCAATTTAGCTTTATGTACTATGTTATGAAATCAATGGTTTAAGCCACTATTCAATATTGTCTAGGGACTTGAGGAAGCTTAGGAAAGCAATTGGAACCTTTGGTTTCAAGTGAAAGTTCAAGTAATACTTCAAGAGGTAGTTAAGTCCATTTATTGCTTCATGTTCTTTCACTATATTCAAATGTTAATATGTATATTATGATGACTTTGAGCTGCCACATTGTATATTGTGTTTTATTTGATTGATTTGGCTGTAATATGAAGGGTTTCAAGCCCTGGGATATTCATTTTCTAAGCTGTTATGCTATCAAAATTTTTATGACCAATGTGGTGTTTTGATGTGATTTAATGTGATTTATCGTGTGAAATAAATGTCCTAATGCTTTGAATGTGACTTACTAATGAGATTGTCCCCCAATCTCACCCCCTCAAGTATACCAAATGACTAGGTTCAAACTATGGCAAGGCCATGAAGAAGTCCAAGAAATAAGCAAGAGAAATGAGGAAATATTGAAGCATGTTTGTTAGAGTGTTATGGCACTCTAATATTTGACAATTTGTATAAAGTAATATATGTCTTTGTGAGGCTATACTTTGCTGTCATTATGTTTATGTAATTCTATGGTAGTGTATGGTTATGGCATGAATAAGTTTGAGCAAAATATGTGATGTATATGAATGTTTTTGTCATGATATGATGAAAGCTAGCTATTCTAAACATGTCTTGGTTATGCAATTACTATTTATTTGAATTGCATAAAGGCATAAGAGTGTTTTATAAATTCAGAAACTAGATGAATATGGATTTCCAACAAGCTAAAGCACACCTGAATTGCTCTTGTGTACAATTTATAGTATATTTTGAAATTAAGGGTCAAAACTATACAGTAAAGTAAAAGCTGCGAATTTCACTGTAAGTATCACTTATTTTGAAAGGAAATATAAAATCATACTAAACTCTAAAAATTCATTGGTTTATATGTTTGAAATGATCTATGTTTTAAGTTCAATATGCCACTAGTTTGAGTTCAATTGGAGCTGTAAAATGAGAGATATACAAGTTTTCCCAAGACTGTTCCAGTAAAAGTGAGATTCTAACCCTTAGTAATTTAAGTTGAAATCATGCCCTACACAAGTTAAATAAATGTATAAGAAAAATATGGCTAAAATTATACATACATATATTTCCAATGGAATAGAGAATGCATAATTTGGCTTAGTATAGAATTAGATATGTATTTTTAAAATTGTGGCCAAAATCCTGGAAAAGAGAAAAAAGACCATTTGAATAGTAGAAGTTTAAGTATTGAATTGTATCAATTGGTGCGGTCAAATACAAGTTTCATATTTTTCCCTGTATAGAGTATTTCTAGCTTCATTTAGAGATTTGAATCACATTAATACCATTTTTCTGGAATTAGTTATAATTTTTCAAATTTAGCTAGAAAAATGGACAATAGATGAACAGTAAATTTCAAAAAATTTTATTTTCCAGATTTAATCCCTTTAATGATTTAAGCTTCTAAAATGGTTTAGTTAGACATTAGAAATGCTATACTACTTGAAAAATTATATATGAAAGCAAGGTGTTACAACACTATTGTTCGGATCGTGGTTCTCCTTCCCCTTTCCCATCGTAAATTGGTGGCAATTTAGGAAAGGTGCAATCCACTACTAGCCTTTCCCTTTGGGCCATAGGAGGTGATTTGATTGCAGTGATCTCATCCTTATCCTCCCTTATCATATATCATTGTATTATACTATCATATCATATCATCATCACCACTCAATCACCATATATCTCACAATGCCATGTGGTAATGCTCATGTCATATCATTGTATAATCATCATCATCATGTATCTCAATGTCATGTTATGCATCATGTAATGTCACATCTGTTAGATATGCTAGCTTTCCAAGAGGGAGTGAATTGGAAAGATTAAAATTTTTTTGTAAAAGTCAAGAGATTGATAAAAGCAAAAGTGATAATGAAAATAGAGTATAAAGGAATAACAAGGTAAAAGCAGTAAAAGAGAAGGGAAGACACAAATGTTTATCTTGATTCGGTCTCTTTATCTTGACCTACATCCAATTCCCAAGCCACCACTTAAGATTTTTCACTATCTTGCAAGAATTCAATGGGCTTCTTGCAATTGTCTCAGTACAACTTGATGCTCTGTACTTAGAGCTTACAGTCTCACTCTTTGCACTCTAACTAAGTGCTTCCCAAATCCTTTGTGATATCCCCTCATAAAAAAATCTTTCTTCCAGATGAAGATAAGATTGATTATAATGATTGAACTCTCTAATTTATAGTGTATACGAAAGTTAAAATATAAAAAATGAAGTATGTGAGAGTAAGAGACTTTGACTTAAGAATTTGGCAAAGTTTTGTATATATAATGTAAAATCATTGCCCATATCTTCAAATGAAGTTCTATTTATAAATTTATGTCTTAACTATACATTAGAGACAAGATCTAGCTGTTAGAGACGTTACCCAATAGTTACTCTGAAAAACTATCTATTCACTTACCGTATTTAATACGTCTGACATTCAAAATTCAAATTTTGGTGTGTCAACAGACAAATTTTGCAGAGACCGAAAGCTAAAGACTTTAACATTGAACTTCGAAGTTCGTCTATTATGAAGTAAATTTCAAACTTTTATCTTTGAAAAATATTTCTATGTTGGAACATACGAATTTTCAAGTTTAAAGTTTTTCTGGTAAGTGTGAATAGTTGTTCCATATTGCTACAATGCCTTCAAAGTTCGAATTTTGGTGCCCAAAATTTGTCTGTCAGTGGGCTACTCAATAAGGCACAATAGTTCATCTTTTTGAAATTCAAATTTTCAAAAGCCAAAGTTCGTATATCAGAGATAGCTCTTATCAGACTTAATTCAAAGTTCGAATGTCTGAATACTAAAATTCATATGTCCAAAGATTATCATAATAGACTTGTAAGATTTGTTTCCAAAGTTCGAATTTCCAAAATTAAAGTTCGTCTGTCAGAGAACTAATTTCAAAATCTTTTTAAACTTTACTTTCATATGAACTTTGATATATCCTCAGACGAATTTTTCATTTTTCATGATTTGTGTTTTACCAAAAATTCAAATTTTCAAAACCCAAAGTTCGTCTGTCAAAAGAATCTCTTTTCTGAATAACTTATTTTCAATTAGAAATTCAAATTTCAGAAGACAAAATTCGAATTTTCAAAGTAATAAATCAATTTTAACACATCAAAGTTCGTTTGCTTATTCAAAGTTCGAATGTCTACAATCAAAGTTCATCTGTCAGAGGAATCTCTTTTCTGACTAACTTATTTTCAATTAGAAATTAAAATTTCAGAAGCCAAAATTCGAATTTTTAAAGTAATAAATCAATTTTAACACATCAAAGTTCATCTGTTAGTGTGTATTTTTCAAATATTCCATGAGTTATCATAGAATCATATTTTTAAAACATTCTTTTGTAAGTTCAAAGTCTTTTACTCAATTTAAACACAATAAGAAATCCTATATCCAATCTTGTGCTGGTTTTTCTTGAATTTCTCCACCTAAGATCTTTTGTGCACCTTTGATATCATCTTTTCAAGCTCTAGAAGGTTGGTTTGGAATCATCAAAACACTTGACTCAACAATATCATCATCATCATATATAATCATCATCATCCTCATATCATCATCCACTATATATCTAGTTGTGTGCATACCACGATATACGGAGAAACCATACACACACATAACAAAAATATCGTGGTATGAACAGATACATATATATATATATATCAACATACAATACAAACCATATAGACAATACAAACACCTGTTATGTTAGGTTGTGAATTCCACACACACGGTATTCCATGAGCTTCTTGAGATGTCCAACATACTCGTACATGTAACAACCCTTATTACAATATCTTAAGCTTAGTCTCTAGCTAACCAAGTATATTTGGCATTGTGTCCAGTATCGAAAGGGCCAGGACAGAGGAAAAGATCAAAGTGGAGATAAAGAAGTACTACATCACAGCGTAAGAGATGGCCGTAGTAGTGAGTGAGCTATAATTTTGAAGATATTTTCCAGGCCAAGAGCATCCACGCTATGGCGAGCTCACTGGCACTGCGAAAAGCGTCGAAAATTTTGTATAAACCAGAAACTTTTCAGTCGAATAGAAGAAGAGAAATGGAGGGAGCAACAGAGAGGTTCTACTAGGGTTCAAAGTTTCTAGCCTTTGGGAGTGATTTTTTACCTCCTAGAGCTTGGATTCTCATGGGTAAGTAATCTCTACTCCTCCCTCTCTATTTTTCTTTGGTTTTGAATTGGATATTTCAAGAATATATTGGGATTTTTTATTTTGGCTGAAATTCACCAATTAAAATGGATGAAATGGGATTAATGAGGTGTGATTTAGTGGTTGTGATGCTTGGGTGTGAGTTTTAGAAGAGTTACTCATGATTTTGGATAAACCCTAACCTTGTATTGTGTGTGGAAGCATGAAATCCAAAGTGTGTGTGGTTGGTTAGAGTTTAGATAGTATTCAGAAGCTTAATGATGCATGAAAGTGGGGTTAGAACCTTGGGTCAGGCCTATAGAATCAAATTATGATTTTTGGTTAAATGGCATATTGCGTAATTAAGGTATTATGGTATTGTGAAGGTTGTTCCATTGACCGGAAGAGTACAACTATGTTGGATAACCCAAGGAGCTCATAGAATCACGTGTGTGGTATTGACAACTAGAGGTAACTGGGTGTTTGTATTGTATGTTATTATATATATATGCATGTTTCCATTCATACCATAATATTGATATGTATGTGTGTGGTTTTTATATATATCATGATATACACACGACTATACATATAGTGGATGATGATTGTGATAATGATTAGAGATGATGATGATAATGATGATATCACATTACATGATGCATGCATGACGTTGAGAAATATGATGATGATTACATGATGATATAGCATGAACATCACCACATGACATCGTGTGGTATATGGTGACTGGGTGGTGATGATGATATGATATGATGATATATGATAAGGGAGGATAAGGATGGGATCCCTATAGCTAAATCACCTCCTATAGCTGAGAGGGAAAGGTGGCAGTGGACTGCACCTTCCCTAAATTGCCACCAATTTACGATGGGAAAGGGGAAGGAGAACCATGATTCGAACATTAGTGTTACCTTTGGCCGAGTGCA
Organism: Adenanthera pavonina; assembly: GCA_026686845.1. Classification (NCBI taxonomy): domain Eukaryota; kingdom Viridiplantae; phylum Streptophyta; class Magnoliopsida; order Fabales; family Fabaceae; genus Adenanthera; species Adenanthera pavonina. The sequence continues at coordinate 19,956,010 of JAIVEN010000004.1, forward strand.
CTAGTGAGAGGTGAGCTTGGTAATGTCTAGGAATCAGTCTTCACTGGCTGTTAGAAGGGAATTACCTGTACGAAATATCTTGTTATGATGACAACTCATGGTTCTAGTTGTGTGCTAGGGAGACATGAATTCCATTTCATATTGCATTCATGATATTATTGTATGAGTGATGTATATATATGTGTGTAGTTATCCCCGGTTACTAAGACTTTGTCTCACACCCCATTTCCCATGAACTAACATTTCAGGTGAGGGTGCTAGCACTAGCCTGGAGAAGACAAATGAAGCATAGCCACTCCAGGATTGGGAATAATAAGTCATAGTAGTGTATGAGTGTATGGTCTACGTACTTTGTGCCAAGTAGGATAGAGTTTATAATTGCCATTAGATTCTAGATGATTACAATGATGATGTTAGTACGATATGCATGTGATGACAATGAATGTTATGGAATGATGTTGACCATGATGAGTATGATGTATTGTGATGCATGTATGGTTCAAGGCGTAAAAGAGTCCGTATGATAGAGTATGTGAACCCAAAGGGGATTTTGGGCCAAGTATGTGAGTTTTGGGCCTATAGCCCACTTTGTCAATTAGAGGTTTGAGGGGGTCAAATCTTAGAGGAGTGGTTTCTTTGAGATGAAACATCTTTGGACAAGTTGGTTAAGTTGATTAGGACTTGTGTAAATGGTCCCTGAGTTCCTATTTGCCTTTGGTGGCAATTGGAGGGGGTTTGTGGTGAGTTTTGGTCAAAATGGTCAAAACAATGTCGGGTGTCCAAAATCTCCAAATAGAGATGGATTGAGGTGAAATTGGTATCCATGAATAGATTGGGACAAGATTGACTTGTAGGAGTTAGAATCAGGTCAATCGAAGGTCTAAGCATAAAATTATGCACGTTCAAAGTTCACCTCGAGACTTTGAAATTTACTGGTATAAAACCAGCAGGGGATGCCACGGCGCCAGACCCTCTGTTTTGGCAATATTAAAACCTGAGAACATCGATGTTGTGGTAGTACTGTAGTAGTCATGGCTCTACACTCTGTCTTGGCTATTCTGGTGTTCTCGAGATGTTTTATGGCATTTTTCGCTACTTTGATATTTTGGAAGGTTAATTTGAGATATTTGGGCTGTGTTTGATTGGTTTTTGAAGTATTTGGTCAAGTTAGGAGATGTTTTGGAGTAAGGTGTTATAGTACCCCCTTCGGTCAACTAAACAACCTCTACAATAACATAATACCTCAATTAATACAATATACCACTTGACCAAAAAACACAATTTGACTATATAGGCCTTACCCAAGGTTCTAATACCCTTTCCATATATCATTGAGCTCCTAAAACCTATTCAAACTCTACTCAACCACACACATTTCGGATTCCATGCTTCCACAAACAATACAAGGTTAGGGTTTATTCCAAATCATGCATAACCCTTCTAAAACTCACATCCAATTATCACTAACCCTAAATTACACTCCATTAATCTCATTTCATCCATTTTAATTGGTGGATTTCGGCCAAAAATGAAAACACCAACTATACACCCTAAAGATCTGACTCCAAATCAAAGAAAAATGGAGATGGAGGTGTAAAGATCACTTACCGACTAAAATCCAAGCTCCAAGAGGATAAAAATCACTTCCCAAGGCCGGATTCTCAAACCTAATGCAGCTTTTTCGTCGCTCCCTCCATATTTCCTCTTCTTCTGTCCAACTGAAATGTTTCTAATTTAAACAAATTTTCCCCCGCCTGCTAGGGTGCCAATAAGCCTGCCGTGACATGGTTGCTCTCGGTCTAGAAAGATTTAATGAAACTCAAACTCTCTCGCAATGGCAACCCTATCTTATGCCGCAGCGTCCTACCCTTCTATCTCCAATTTGAGCTTTTCTCTATCCTGGTCCTTCAATTCTACACACAATGCCCATTACACTTAGTTAGCTAGAGACTAAATTCAAGATAATGTAATGAGGGCTATTATAATATACCACTTGAATGGAAGCTCATCTTAAGCCGAACACAATAGTATAAGTATTGCATTACCGAGAGGTCTAGATTGAGAGATAGACCAATTTGAAAGTTAATGTGAATAGTAAAAAAGAAATAATAAAAAATTGGCATTTCTGTAAAATTATGAAAAAGTGGCTAAAAGAATGGATACTTATGTTTTTTACCCAACTTAGGGGCAAAATAGTCATTTTTCATATTAAAAGTAAAATGTGAATATTGCATTGAAACCCCAAGGAAAAAAAACGATAATATCTTAAAATGCATAAGAAACTGGGAAAAACAAAAGGACACACCGTTAAGCATAAAGAAGGACAAAGAGGCCATTTTTCATGTTAAATTGAAAAATGAGAAAGTTACATTTTTTCCTCAAGAAAAAAAATATTTTGCAATTTGTAACATCCTACACTTCTAGACTTGACCAAAATCTTCAAAATTCAACCAAACACAACCCAGATAACTCAAAACAACTTTCCAAATCTTCCAAACAGTGGAAACGACCCAAAAGACAGCAGAAACTAGGCTGAGGCCGTGGCCACTACAGTACCACCGCAGCTCCAACCTACCCCATTTTGCATACGCTTTAGCCTCCTTTGGCACCGCAGCCTGGACTCTAGAGCTATGATGCCCCATGCTGGTTTCCACACCAACAAAACTCAACACATGGAGCGAACTTCCGACGTGCATAACTTTATGCTCCAACCTCCGATTGACTTGATTCCAACTCCTACAAATCAATCTAGTCCCAATCTATCCGTAGATGCCACTTCACCTTAAATCAACTTTGTATGGAGATTCCGGACCCCAAATACCATTTTGGCCACTCACTAACCAAAACTCATCACTAATCACCTCCAATTGCCACCAAAGGCAACTGATCGCTTAGAAACCATTCATACAGGTCCAAAACCCCAAAATCAACTTGTCCAAAGAGGTTTCACCTTAAAGGAACCACTCCTATGAGATTTGACCCCCTTGAAACCCAACTTGACAAAACGGGCTGCAGGCCTAAAATACACCAACAAGGCCCAAAAACATCTTTCATCATACATAACACACACACCACACATACATACCACAAACAACACATTTTCCACATATAACCATACATCCATAGCCATCCTTACGATGTCTTATATTTATTACAAAACTATCCTACTTGGCACAAGATACATTATTCAAAATACACATAAACTACATAGACCTAGTATTCCCACATCCGCTGCTACTCCTTCGACTTCTCCGGACTAGTGCGAGAACCATCACCTAAAAGGTTAGTTCACGGGAGAGGGGTGTGAGACAATGTCTCAATAATCAAGAACAACCATACATATACATATATACATATATCATACACAATTCATGAATGCAATGGGAAATGAATAGAATGCATGTCACCTTCACAGGGATCCCATCCTTATCCTCTCTAACATATATATATATCATCATACATCATATCGTCATCACATCATCACCACCCCATCCGCCATATATCATAGTCTCACAACGTTATGTGGTGATGCTTATGTATCATCATACAATCATCATCATCATATCATAATGTCATGTATGCATCATGTCATGTCATGTCAATATCATCATCATCTCCAATCATCATCATAATTATCATAGTCATCATCTAGCTGTATGCATACCATGATATATAAAAATAGTACATACAAACACATCAATGTCGTGGTATGAAAGAAACATGCATATATATATATACAACTATACGTACTATCAAACAATATCGACAATACAATATAAACAAACACCCAATTATGTCAGGTTGTCAATACCGCGTTGACACAAGTTCCACAAGCTTTCTTGAATGCCAATCCCACTACTAGCCTTCTTCAAGTAGTCAAACAACCTTACAATACCATAATACCTTGATTAATATAACATACCAAATATCCAAATTCCACAGTTCAACCACTTTAGGCCTAACCCAAGGTTCCAACACCCCTTTTGTACATCAATAAGCTCTTAGGGGCTATTCAAACACTACTTAAACACATACACTTCGGATTTCCAAGAGCTCTAACCAAAAACAACCTAGGGTTAAGCTCAAAACATATATAATCCCTTCAAAACTCACACCCAAGCAACAAGAATACCAAAACACACTTCCTTAACCCTATTTCATCCATTTCAATTGGTGGATTTCATCCCGAACTGGAAATCCCGACATATAACCAAAAAATCTCAAATCTCAACTGAAGAAAATGGAGAGGGAGAAGTATAGAATGCTTACCAACTTGAATCCAAGCTTCCAGAGGCTAAAAACAACTCCCAATGGCTGAAAATCTCAAACCCTAGCAGAGCTCCTCGTCATTCCCTCTATTTTGTTTCTTTCCAATCATCCGAAATGATCCAGATTTAAACAAAATTCCCAATTCTCGCCATGGCTCTAGGACTCTTACCGCGGCTTCAGCAATTTTCAGCCAAAAAGAGCCACTAGACTTGCTCTTGCCGTGGCAGCTCTGCTTCTCATTGTGGCGTAGAGCTCTTTCAGACTCCACTTGAACCTTTCTCCGTCCTGTTTTCTCCGGTCCTGAACACAACACCAAGAAAGCTATCATGAGGGGTGTTGCAAAATTTAGTCCCCCAAGCAAGAAAGTGAAGTTAAGTAATTCTTGGGGAAAATTATAACTAATGACTCGAAAGTTTTAAAAATTGTAAATTTACCTTGAGTTAAGGTATTTTTGTAAATATAAAAATGATAGTCAAAATAAAGCTCTCAATGAGTTTAGCCTAATGGAATATAGTATGAAATTTATTAAGATCAAAATAATATTTATTGGGTAATTAGGGTTTAATATTACTATTTTGCCCTAAAAAAAAGTCAGTTTAGACTGTAGAAAAATGTTGTATCAGTTAAAGGACACTAGATGGACCTCGATAAAATATATTTTTAGTTAAGATAATGATTTTAGTCCAAAAGTAATTTTTAGATAATCTTATATCAATATAATGATAATTTCAACAATAATATTTCATCGATATGGGTAAAGAATATTTTGGTCCTTAAAAATTATTAAAGTAATTTTTGGCCAAAAAGGAAGGTGAATGATGTCCGAAAACAATTAATAAATTTAATCGATATGGGATACAGATGGAATTATTTGAAAAACTTTTGAATAAAGTAACTAGAGATTAAAGCAAAAAATTAATCACGACTTATTTTATATGATAACTTTCTTCATAAGCCATTTGGTTGTCTCTTGCAGCCCCAAAACATGCCTAGTCCAACAACTTAAGAGGGAGAAAAACATGAAGAAACAAGGAGGAAATAGGGAAGGCAAGAGACAACGTTCGGTTCTCAAATTACCAAGGTGAAGTTTTATGGCTATATTCTTGTGTTCTCTTATGTTTGGAAAGCTTTCCATGGTCTATTTTCTCTTCTTTCTCCACTGAAAATTTCACCTAGAGAGAGAAAGTAGAGCCATGAAGAAACTAAACTATGAAAAACCATAGAAATTCTTCAAGGTGCAAGAATATATTATTGGTTTGCTAGTTGATGGATCAATTATTTTTCTACAATTTTTTCCTATTTTCAGTTGAATTATGGTTTGAACTAGGAAGGGAATTTCATGATTTTGACCCCAAAAATGTATTCTTTGGGTCCAAATTATGTAAGAGCAAGTGTGTTGTACAAAGAAAGATCAAAGAATAGTAAAATGAAAATTTTAAGTCAAGTATGCAACTTTACGAATGAAGTCATGCAACCAATGACTTATGAGCTCATTTTCTTGTGTAATAGGGTTCAAGAAAGTATTAGAGGACCAAAGGAAGAGTGTGTAAAGTTTAGGAAGAATTGAAAAGCTACAAGGTAGTAACCAAACCTATACTTGCATTCTGTTGTTATATAGATTGCAATAATTTTGATGATATACCAATTGATTGTATTTTTTATTTGTGATGATTCGTTGACATTGGTTGAGTTTTTTTAGGAGTTTTGAGAACCCTACAAGTTCAAAATTTAAGAGGAAACTCTACCCAATTTTCTACAAAATTGTTAAAGTTTTAATATTTTAATGTGATTGAATGAGGATTTTATGGTAATGGCTTGCATTATGTGATAATATGATTGCATTTTGGTGGCTGCTACTGAGATTCTTTGAATCTCATTTTTTTCTAAATGACTAATCATAATAGGGTCAAGGTGTGTCAAAAATTAAGGCAAAGCTAAGTAGATAAAGGAAGAGTATAATTTTTTAGCAAATAGAACCAATAGTGAGGCATTATTTGTCAATTTGTATAAAATCATGTAATATGCTATGAATTAGTAATTTGGCATAATTATGCTTTTGTACATCTTAAATGATGTTATGTATGGATATGGAACCATGAATGATGTATTATGTTTATGAAGTTTATTATGCTAAAGTATGGATGAAAAGATTCAATCTGAATACCATGATAAAAAGTAGATACTGTTTATTTGAAATAAGACAATTAGTTTAAGTGACTTATATGATCTGAAATTAGATGGAATAAGCTTTCCATAGAGCCAAAGAATACCTAAATTGGATAAGTGTACAATTTATGGTGAATTTTCAAATTTAGGGTTCAAAAACAAGACAAGATTGGAAAACTGGAACCTTGAACCTAGATACTTGAAATTTCAAAAGGGATTATAAAATCGTACATAGCTCCGAAAATTGATTGGTTTATATGTATGGAAAGGCCTATGTCTTAATTTAATATGCCACTAGTTTGAATGCAATTGGAGCTATATAACAAGAGTTATGTATATTTTTCTAAAACTGTTCCAGTTGAAGTTAAGTCCTAACCCTTGATAGTTTGAGTTAATGCTATGCCCTTTATAGATGGAATAAATATACAAAAAAAAATATGTATAGAAATTGGACACACAGGGCTTCAATTGACATAAATTTCATATGAATTGACTTAGGATAGTAAGAGATATAAATTCTTAAAATTAAGGCCAAAATCCTGGGAAGATACAAAGTGGCCAAATGTATAGTAAACTTTAAAGAATAAACTGTATGAATTGACTTAGTGAATGTCCTAATTCATATTTTTCTCATGTAGAGAATTTTTCTAATTATTTTAATAGACTTGAATCATTTTGAGATGATTTTTTTAGAATTAGTAATAAATTTTCAAATTTCACTAGGAAAAATGTAAAATGCCAAGTAAACTGTACCGAAATTTATGAAAATTCTTATTTTCATTTTTAAGTGACTCAAGCTTCTAATCAAATATAAAAAAAACTCTAATAAGATCTAATACATAGAAAAAAAAGCTAAAAGTAAGGTGTTATAGTAATTTTGCAGAAATTTTGACAATGCACAGTAGTTTTCAGGTCTTTTCATGTTAATGTTGTTGAAATTCTGTCAATGCGCAGCTGTTGCAATGTCTTTTCACAATACATTGATGGGTTTCATCAAAAATTGAATTTATGAATATAATGATGGCCTTCTAATCTTTTTATTTATCTCCAATTCTCCACACATACTTTTCAAAGTGAAGAAAAATGATTCATGGAGGATGGCCCTCTTTTCTTTATGATTTTGTCCATTTCATTGGTACGAAAATGATTGAAGTTCTGTGAATGTAGATGCTGCTCGCTCTTTTCACAATTGAGATAGCTAAAGAGAAAAAAGAATTTATGCCTTCGTGCTCTCATTCATTTACTTAACTATAATTTGCGCCCATTCGCTGCATGAAATTCTAGCTTCAGATATTACTTATAAAATTAAAGCATATAATTGTAAAAATATATGAGAAATATAAGTATTAAATGCATTTTACAAATCTATACATTTTATATTATTAAATGTAATAATGTGGAGACCGATAATCTTGCTAGTTCAACCTCTATTTTATAATATATAATAGATAATAAATTTAATGATCAAACAAACTCATATATCCATGTGGGGTGGAGGAAATAGCCCAATAATATAGGGTTTTTTTTTTGTTGGAATTTGGCTTGTTCGAACATTATTTTTTTAATAAATAGACATATTTTTCATATGTTGTTTACAGTTTGATAAATGAATAGTATGATTTAAAAATTATGAATATTACAATTTGTATTAATAAAATTTTAATGTGTAGTCCTACAAAAAAATTTAAATATGTAGTAATAACTCTGTCAATGCCTCATTAACTTGCCACTTAATTGAGACTTCGTCGAGCTGAAATTCCTTCACCAATTCATTAATGTATCCTCCCATGACTCATCCCAACTTTTCAACTCAGAGTTCTTTCGGTTATTATACAATAGAAACTACAACTCATTTGTGTCACCTTTAATATATATATATATATATATATATATGTATACTTCGTTCGATTTCAAATATAAATGACATTTCAAGAAACGTAGTTAACCTCCCTAAATTTGTCTTAAATACAATTTATTTTCTAAATTTATCTTCATTAAATGTAGTAATTTTTCAATTACCATATAATTTCCTTCAACAAATGAGGGTATATATGGGAAAAAAATATTCAATCACCGAGATATGATTTATATTTAGATCATAAAATATCTTTTCTCAACAATGTATGTGTGAGACAGGAGAAATTATATTCATCATGTCTTTGGTTATTGTTGTTTTTGTTTTTTTTTTTTTTTTTTTTTTGTCAATTGAATCAAAATCAAGTCTTTCACACTAGCTAGTTATAAGTACTTTTCTTATTTTGTATAATTTAATTTCTTAAAAAATAGTAGTACATTTTTCCTGTCATTTGTAAGTGTCCCTTTGAAATTCTTTTGTTTTTTGTTTTTTTTTGGTTTTTTTGTTTTTGTATTCAAATTCAAATACATGTATTCTTTCTCCAACAATTTGATGAATGCCCCAATATTACCAAGCTGAGGACAAGGATATGAGCTATAACCAAGTTGATGCAAAACAACCATATGAGGTAGATACCTTTCAAATTACTAACCGATTGAATTGATCTATAAGTTTTTATGCTATTAATTAATTAGATAAATCAAGTTTATCTTCGTCCCTGCTGTTTTTCTCTTTGCCTTTTTAGCTTCTCTTTTTTGAGGTCGTTTTGTTTTTAGACCTCTTTGCTGTATCCTGCTGTACACATTGTTGAGTTTAATAAATTTGCTTCTTCGGGAAAAAATATGACTATGTCTGCGTAAGACTAGTAAATGTATGGTGTCCGGATCCCTTGGAAATAGTTTACCGCTCATCTCTGCTCAGCGCAAAAATCCTAACCATCCAGGCAATCAAAAGGCCCACAGTTTGACACAACAGCCTAAGAATGATCTTCTACACAATTCATGAAAAACCAATACTAGCCATTTATGATATCCACATCTACAGTTTGACTTGTCGGCTGAGAATAATTTTCTTTCAAGCAAAATAGTTAGTCTAATTTGTATCATATGATAAGTGTGATATAAATGATATAATAAATATTAAATACACAAAACATGCAATTTTTTTTTACTATTTAATATCATTAAAATTGATCGTGTTGGTTACTGAACCTGACAATAAAAACTCCTTATTTATGAGTTTCATAAAAGAAATGTTTAGTTGGGGCTCAGTGGTTCACATCTGTGATGTGCAGTGTTAGCAAATCTAACACATTTTAACTAGTTGATATCCACATTCCATGCTAACTTTTTCACTGGCATGGATGGTATTACTTACACTTTCTGCAGAATACTTTTATCAAAATTTGATCTTTGCATAATACTTACACTTCATTGATGCCTTAATTGACTGATTCACTGAACTTAAAATATACATATAGGAAGCATGGTAGTTTGTCTCTTCGTTGAAGCTCAAGTGTATATCATATCCAAAAGCAACAGTTGCTGAAGCTCGTCTCTACATAAGATAGACTATGCCTAAACTTTGTCAAATAAACAGTGCAAACGGCAGCAAAAAAGGATGCAGAGCAATGGGCATATATGGCAGCTATGCAGTTTGGTTTTATAAGTAAAGCAACTTTGTCATGAAAGATGAAACAATTGTTCTTTATATCAAACCCTTGAAAAAAAATAATTATTCAATAGACATAAATAACTCAAAGTTCATGACTTGGATGAAAATACAAATGACAATGATCCTTCAACCTCTAAAAATTAACCAAAAATTAACCAAACAGTAGCAAACACCTACATATCGATTCCAAACCTTTTGATAAAATCAAAACATCCATACAAACTTAAAGAGATTACTTTTTATCACATTGCAACTCATTTCAATCATTTTCACACTCAATATAATCATAAAACCTATTAAAATCATGCCTGATACTTCCTTACATTCTACCTCCTGCATGAAAAGTCTCTTCCTAGCCAAAAGAATTGAGTTTGTATGAGGAAGGTGGGAATTTCTTATTAAGGCAAACAGACGGTCAGGATTTTTTACTATCATCAACGGCTTAGATTGTTTATACAAAACAATGCCCTGTGATTTAGTGAAGTAATCTTCACCATTAATTAAACTAGTGGCCCAAATTTGTGCTTCAAATAAAAACGACACTGTTTTTGGACCTGCAGACGACAAGATGAAGGAAAATCTGCATCAGGCATTCAGAACGCCTCAGATCTCTACTATTTTTTCTTTTCCTCACTTCATGATAATCAAATTTCAAAGCTTATCTGAGAGTTTAGTGTTTGCAAATCTTTGGGATATCGAAATTGCAGGTAAGCTGATCCAATTCCATTTTTTTTTTCAATAATCACAGTACACTTGTGCTTCTAATTCTGACTTCTGGACACAACTTTCTCTGACAGCTAATATTATATGGCCTGATTGATTATATGCAGGATTTGTTTCGCAACATCAAAAAATTGAAGCAAGAAGTTGAGAGAGAAATTCTTCAGGTATTTATTAATACCATTCGCACTATTTTTTCTTCTAGATTTTATTACTTCCTTTAACTATATCATATTTCTGTTGTTTCTTTTCTTTTCTTTTCTTTTTTTTTTTTTTTGACAAGTCAGTTGTCCTTGATTTTTTCTTATTCATCAGCCACTAAGGGCGTTCCTAAGTTCTACGGAGACATGTCCTCGGAACCTGAGATAATTGGGGACCGTCAGGGGGTAAGATTTCATATTCTTGATCTCATTTCCACCATCTGCTTTTGTCAATTTCAAGCCATCGTGTATCTTGCTTCCTTTCACTATATTTCTGTTATTTCTATTTTTTGACGAGTCCGTTGTTTTTGGTTTTTTCTCTTGTTTATCTGCCACTAAAGACGATCCCAAGTTCTACGGGAACAAGTAAGAACAGATGTGAGAAATATGAGGACACATCAGACAAGCCTCCTTCGAAAGATGTAAAAAATCCAACCTCAATCCCGTTAGGTTATGGGGGAACATTTCGTTCTTGATCTCATTTCCACCATTTGCTTTTGTCAATCTCAAACCATTATGCATCATCTTACTTCCTTTTGCATTATTTGTTATTTCTATTTATTTTTTAAGTTCCGTTGTCGTTGTTATTTTCTCTACTTTAGTCCACGCTCAAGTTCCGAGGGGACAAGTGAAATTAAGCCCAAACGGGGACAGGTGAGAGAAAAAAATACTCCACGCTGTCAAAAGTCCCGAAATCATCAGAAAAATCTTTGGTGACGGGGAGGTAACATTTCATTCTCTTATCTCTCATTTCCTCCATTTTGTTTTGTCAATTTCAAATCATTATATATATATATATCTTACTTTCTTTTACTATATATATATATACACCAAGAGCTTAATACAAAAAACTGATTTTCGATATTTAAATAATTAATATAATAATGAAATTTATTTAATTTAATTAAAGAGTAGAGAAACATAATACAAAAATTATAACATTATTATAATATCATAAGAAATATAGTTGTCTTATTACAAGTAAAACTGATATCACCAGTAGTGTTATAAGTATCAATTATTGGAATTATATTCTTTTATAATAAAATTTATTTACCTTTTTTTATTGTAGTAAAATTCTTTGTAACATCTTTTTTCAATCTAAATGATTAAATTATTAAAAAATAATTTATTTTTATTTTACTATAAAGCTTTGTTTTTATAATGAATTGGGAGTATGATTAAGGAAGTGAAAAAGAAAACAATATAATTTATAAAAGAGTAAAAGTTAATAAATAAGAAATACATCACTATTGTTTGTCGGAAAATAAACACTAAAATTTTATTTGAAAAGTAAAAATATTTTTGTATATATATATAGATTTTATGATCATATTTTATTTATTTTATAAACCTTTTAAGATCTAGAGAAAATTACCGTTTATGAAATTAAAGGGGGCAAATGAATCCGGGGGTGGGGTGGAATTAAGCTTTATTTAAAAAAAAACAGTAATGTTTTATGTTAATATAATAGCTTTACCTTGGCAACTGCCTCCAAAGAGTAACATTTCATTCTTACACCATTTGCTTTTGTCAATTTCAAACCATTATATTTCTATTCTTTCTATTTCTTTGGTCATTATAAAAAGTAAAAAAATTTCAATGTCAAATTCTTCCAATAGCGTCTTTCTTTACTCGCTTCCCTAGTCCAAGAATCATATGTCTTTCATTTTCCCTTTTATATCAGTGTACACCGCTTAAGAGCTCCTCCGCTATCAAGCCTCCGACCAAGATTCCCTCTGATGAGGCAAACACCTCGTCCATTATTGGAAAGGACATCCAAAGTGAACTCTCGGCTTCCCCTCAAATTGATAATTTGGTGAGACTTTGATATACGATAACATTCAATTATTCATCCCATTCACACATTTTTTTTTTGTTTTCTTAAAACAACATTTATATCCTAAATTCTTTCATAGCATCTGTCCCTTTTCACATAGTATGTGACAAGAAAATTTGTCTTTGTTTTCTCTGATTTACCAGCCGCCAGAGGCAATGCCGAGTTATGAGGAGTCAAGTACATCGTTGGTACCTGAGGACTTTAAGAACCCTTCAAACATCGCAGATAAGGCAAAAGCTCCTTACGCAGTAACGTTTGACGCTTGATCCTATTTCCACCTTTTTTCTTCCTAGGAAATTATTATACATTTTGACATAGCATCATTCTGTCATTTTTACCATAATCTAATTCAACTGTATGTCTTTGATTTTCTACTATTTATTAGCCACTTGAGCCTTTGGAGACAGAGTTAAGAGCAATAACAGAAGAGGAAATTGAGGCAGGCCAACCTTCTTTCAACGTTACAGATCAGGTAAAAGTTGTATACAAGTTTTCCCAAAAAAAAAAATTGTATACAAAGTATCCTTGATTCCTAAAATCATTTCATTATATATGTCTTTTTAAGAATTAATATATCAAACATATATAAATAAAAGTTATAGCAAATCCCATTATTCATAAACCACAGTGTAACTTATTTCAGAGACTCCACGCACAAAAAATGTGTCTTGTTATTATAGATTTCAATACTTTTATTAGAATCTCCCATTCCTTTCTCCTTCTGTTTTTAACAGTTGCATGTTTTTGGTTTTCTCTTCTTTTATCAAACATTAAAGTCTGAAGGCACCCACTCTGTGGGCAAAAGAGACGATATAACTAATGATGAAGATGAAGATAGATCACTCATTGCACATGGATTTCTCTTCCCTGCTGATTATGAGTTTACCAAAGAAGAATTGATCAGATTATGGATAGCAGAAGGGCTTTTTCAGATAAATCAAAACCCAAGGGACAGAGTAGAAGATGATGCTAGTCTCAAGTTTGATTCTTTCGTGCAATGACAATTGATAGATCGGTCTAGAACTGATCAAGTCATAGGCTTTCATAATCCTAACATAAGAAAGTTGCTCTATAAATTATCCGGCTCTGCGGAATCTTCATTTAGCCCTACTATTACCAAACGTGGATGTCACACCCGGAGATGCGATGTGGATGGCGCGGATAATAAAGAAAAAGAGGGAAATCGGCTCACACGGCGTGAGCCGATTTCGGAGGAGTCGCCACCAAAATTTGAGGGAAATTTTGGAAAACCAAATAAAAACAAAAAAAAGGATAAGGATGATCTGTGAATCAGAGTTGGGTTCAGGAGTACGATTGTGAGTGAGGAAGGTGTTAGGCACCCCACAACACCCGTTCCTAAGAACGGTTACCTTATGTTGATCATGCAATTTTTATGGCTTTAAAAATATTTTGGTTTTCTTTTCATCATTCACATGCGAGAAAAATGGTAGAGAAGAAGGAAATTAAGAAAATTTGAAAAATAAATTAAATTAGAATTGAGGATATTTAAGCAAAACGAGGAAAATGAATTGAGAAAATAAATTGAGAAACATTTGTTAAATTAAGGAAAAAATACCAAATAAATCAAAAAATATTTATTTATTTACAAAGGCGGACTTGACCCAGGATCAGAGCCTGGGGCCTACGTACCCTACAATACGGATCAAAGTCTACATAGTTCGAGTTAAAAATGCGTGTCACTGGGTTGGTATTTTTTATTATATATATTCTTTGAAAAGGGAGGTTTATAGAAAATAATTTGTCTTTCCACAAAGAAAATAATTTTTAGAACTGGTTGGTGCATTTTAATTTGTAAAAGACAAATTAATTTCCATTATTTACTCTTTTCATTTAAAAAAATTTTTTTTTATTAATTCCTAAGAGAGAATACATGTTTTTCCTCAATTTAAAAAATATGATTAAATTTATGTGTGATCTTGAATACTTTATTTTGATTTGAAAAGGAAATATCTGAAAACAATTTTTATTTTCACCAAATAAAACCAATTGGTTCATGTGATGACTTTATCACTCATAATATACCCATTGATATCTAAATGTCCACGATAATGTTACTCGAGACAGAAAGGCACAAAAAGTTCGAAAGAAAACAAATAAATTTTTTTAAATTTTTTTTGTACCAATAATTTTTCTTTTTTGTTATAAAGACCCTTTTTTAACAACTATTTATAAAAACAAAGGATAAAAAATGTGATCATTACGTATGTCTTGAAAAATAATGATCAGCATATGTGGTGACTTTATCACTCACAAGTTATTGATTAATACTTAAATACCCATGGTGTTACCACTTGGAGTAAGTAAGGGAAACGGATAAGAACTTAGAAAGAAACGAATAACTTTAGTTTCAACCATTTTATTATTATTCTTTTATTATGAAAAGGTAATAAGAATGAATAAATAAAACATGGAAGGAAAATAAATAATTTTGGCAAGAATTATTTTATAAAAAGGGAAATTGATAAAATTCTCTTACTACAAAAAAAATAACAAAAAATAAATAAATGAAAAAGGTAAAATCAAGTCAAAATTAAAACATTAAGAAAAATTCAATATATCATCATTACGTATATTTCTAAAGAGAAATAATCAACATATGTGGTGACTTTATCACTCACAAATTGCTGATTAATACTTGAATACCCACGGTGTTACCACTCGGGGTAGAAAAATAAGTGGCTTAAATAAAATTTCTTTTTGCATAAATTTTATTTTCTTAAAAAAGGAAAAGGCTATTGAAAAAATTTTGGTTGTTCAAAATTTGAATTTTCATACAAATCTGAAAGAAGTCTTTTTGGCAACAGACGAACTTCACATCTTCAAAATTCGAATTTCACACAAAACACAACTTGAGAAAATAGAAGAAATTCGTCTGAAACAATGTTAAAGTTCATCTGAAATCAAGATGAAATTGAGTTTGAAAAATGCTCTCTGACAGACAAACTTTGACTTTCTAAAATTCGAATTTTCATCCAAGTCTAAAAGAAGCCTCTTAGTGACAGACGAACTTCGCATCTTCAAAATTCGAATTTCAGACAAAACACAACTTGAGAAAACAGAAGAAATTCATCTGAAACAATGTTAAAGTTCATCTGAAATCAAGATGAAATTGAGTTTGAAAAATGCTCTCTGACAGAAGAACTTTGACTTTCCAACATTCGAATTTTCATATAAGTCTGAAAGGAGCTTCTTTGAAACAGACGAACTTTAAGTCTTCAAAATTCGAATTTCAGACAAAACAAAACTTGAGAAAATAGAAGAAATTCATCTGAAACCATGTCAAAGTTCATCTGAGATCAAGAATGATTTAAGTTTCAAAACTGCTCTCTCACAGACGAACTTTGAACATTGAAGTTCGAATTTTAGAAGCTAAGTTCTTGAGTCTGTTGAAGTGAAACATTGACATACGAATGATAAGAACTTACAATATTCGAATGATGAAGTTAGTCTGAATAGAGTCTCTCTTACAGACGAATTTCACCCTTCAAAATTTGAATTTCGAAGAAAGTGACCTACTGTGCCTGTTTGAACGTTCAATGGACAGACGAATTTTGGGCTTCTAAAATTCGAATTTCGAGGGCACTGTAGCAAATTGAAAATACTATTCACACTTAACCGAAAAACTTTCTTCTTGAAAATTCGTATGTCACATTGTGAAAATGTTTTGTAAGTTTCAAAATTCGAATTTCACTTCATGAACAGACAAACTTCGTGCTGTAACGTTGAAAGCTTTAACCTTCGGTTTCTTCGAAATTCGTCTGTTGACCAACCAAAATTCGAATTTCAGTATGTCAAAAACATTAAATGCGGTTGGTAAACGGATAGTTTTTCAGAGTCACCGTTTGATAACTTTCCCAATGGATAGATTTTGTCTCTAACGGACATTTGAGACCTAAATCTATAAATATAACATCACTTGAAGTTGTGGGTAACGAATCTAACTTGTATATACCAAACTTCTGTCAAAACTTCTTCTCAAGAGCTTTTACCCTGTAGCTTCAATATCTATACTTTAACCTTCATATCTACTCTATTCAAGAGAGTTATATCATTGTAAACAATCTACTCTTCATCTGGAAGATAGATTTACTTGTGAGGGGAAATCACAAGGGGATTGGGAAGCACATTGTGAAAGTGCTTAGAGTGTTTGAGAGAGCTCCAGAAACAGAGTATACTCGTGTACTGTGGCATTAGCAAGAAGCCCGTTGAATTCTTGCTGTATAGTGGATAAATCTCAAGAGTTGTCTTGGGGACTGGACGTAGGTCAAGTGGATAGACCGAACCAGGATAAATCACTGAGTCTTCTTCTCCTTATCTTTACTTTTTAGCTTGCTCTGTTTTATACATTGTTTCCATTACACTGTGCTATCTTCACCCATTTCACTTTGTGCAGAAAAATTTCAATCTTCCCAATTCACCCCCCCTTTTGGGAAGTCAGCCTTACTAACAAGTGGTATCAGAGACAGGTTGCTTGACATCTGGTTAGTCATTGAAAAAGGAGATTTCGTCCCAATGGCTCCAACTGAAGATGGAAGACACAAAGAGAAGCTAGAAGCAGAATGGAATGAAGAAGACAGAATGAGAGTTCTGCTGAATTTTAAAGCAAAACATTGCTTAGTCAGTGCCTTGAACCAGGACGAATTCTACAGAGTCTCACAATGCTCCACTGCAAAAGGGATGTGGGACACTTTGGAGATTGCACATGAAGGAACAATTGGGGTCAGGGAAAACAGACTGAACACATGCATTGGAGAGTATGAAAGCTTCAGAATGGCTGAAGGAGAAACTGTAAAGGAGCTCCAAAAGAGGTTTACTCTCATTGTGAATCAACTGAAGAGCCTGGGAAAGGAATACAATCAGTCTGAGAAAGTAAGAAAGATACTCAGAGCTCTCCCTCTGGAATGGCAACCCAAGGTGACAACAATAGAGGAAGCCAGAGGAGAATCAATGGCCTCTGTCACAGCTCTCTTTGGCAGCCTTGAGGAGTATGAAGGAAAAATCAAAGCTCTCAAGGAAGCTGGGCTGGACAGAAAGAAGAAAGGCCTTGCCCTCAAAGCTGCTGATGAAAAGGAAGAAGAATCTGACGAAGGAGATGAGCTGGATGAAGAAACTCTGGCTATGATGGTCAGAAAATTCAAAAGATTCTACAACAAGAAGAAGAACAAGAAATTCTTCAAGAAGGGAGCTGCTGGAGAAAGCAAGAAAGAAACAAAAGAACCTGTGACTTGCTATGAGGGCAAGAAGCAGGGACATATAAAGTGGGACTGCCCCCAATTCCTCCAGAAGCAAGAAAAAGAAAAGAAAGTTGCTGACAAAGGGAAGAAGAAGAAAGCCAACATCTCATCTATATGGGGCAACAGCTCAGATGAGGAAGAAGAAGATGAGGATAAGATTGCCAACATTTGTCTGATGGTACTTGCTTCTGAAGAAGCCACACCCTCATGCAGCAGTGATCAGGAAGAAGAGGTATATGAATCTGAACCTTCTTATTCTGAGTTACTTGATGCATTTCATGAGCTTCATGATGAATTCATTAAAGTTGCTAAAGAACTGAAATTGGCAAAGAAAAAGATAAATAAGCTGGAATCTCAAAGCATAGTTTCTGAAATTGCCTCTTTACCTACCACTGAATCTGTTTGCTGCACTTCATGCACTAAACTTAAGCAAACTAATGATTATTTAGTTAAAAGCATGTCTAGGCTCACTAGAGGTAAAGATATGTTGTTTGCCTTGATGGGGAGCCAAAGAATATCACAAGGAAAAGCTCGTCTTGGCTATGATCCATGTGCTGCCAAGGAAAAGATTAGGAAGAAAAACCAGAATGCATACATGAGATATTTTGTGCATGTTGAGATTAACAGAAAGAAAGATCATATGTCATCTTGCATTGAGACATATAATCAACCAAAGCATGCAAGACAAAAGTATTATCTGCATTGTTTTCTTCCTGCCACTCAATCTAGCAGTCCCTTCATTACCTGTAATTTCTGTAACAAAAAGGGACATATTTCCAGTTCTTGTGCATTGAAGAAAAATGGACTTGGTAGGAAAGTTGAATGGGTTCCCAAAGTTGCATCTGCATCTAGGAAAAAATCTACTGACCAAAAAGGACCCAAGCAAATTTGGGTACCTAAAAGGAAAACATAAACATTGTTTTGCAGGTCTGTCTCAAAGCTAAGAAGAACAACAAATGGTATATGGACAGTGCCTGTTCAAGCCACATGACTGGAGATAAGGAGAAGTTCATCACCCTTAGAGACAAGAAAGGAGGAAAGGTGACCTTTAGAGGTGATCAATATGGCAAAATCGTTGGCATTGGCATTATGGGGAAAAATCCAGAAACATCCATTGAGGAGGTGCTGTTTGTAATTGGCCTCAACCACAATTTGCTGAGCGTGAGTCAGACCTGTGACAAAGGAAACTGGGTGCTGTTTGACTCAAAGTTTTGCCTGGTCATCAGAAAAAGGGATCACAAAGTAATCCTCAAAGCTCAAAGAGATGGTAACTGTTATACTATTGACCTTGATGAACTTCCTCCCTTGGATTCTGTATGTTTAATTAGTCAGGATAATGATAGTTGGTTGTGGCATAGGAGATTAGCTCATATTAACATGAATCAATTGTCTAAACTGGTTAAAAATGAGCTAGCAACTGGCCTGCCAAAAATATCTTTTGAGAAAGACAAAGAATGTGACGCATGCATAAGAGGGAAACAAAATAAATCATCTTTTAAATCTAAAAATATAGTTACCACAACAAGACCACTTGAATTGCTGCATATGGACTTAATTGGACCTTCTAGGGTAAAGAGTCTAGGTGGTAATCTGTATGTGCTTGTAATTGTAGATGATTATTCCAGATTCACTTGGACATTATTTCTTTCCTCTAAGAGTGATACATTTGATGCATTTGTAACCTTAGCTAAGAAAGTGTAAAATGAGAAAGGTATTTCTATTGTGTCAATCAGGTCAGACCATGGAGGAGAGTTTGAAAATGCATACTTCCTGGAGTACTGCAATGAGCATGGGATTGACCACAACTTCTCAGCTCCAAGGACTCCTCAACAGAATGGGGTAGTAGAGAGGAAGAGTAGAACCATTGGAGAGATGGCCAGAGCTATGCTGAATGAAAAGGAACTCTCTCAAGTGTTTTGGGCTGATGCAGTAAATACAGCAAGCTACATCATAAACAGAGCCTACATCAGACCAATCCTTGGGAAGACTCCATACGAGTTGTATAAGGGAAGAAAGCCAAATCTGTCCCATCTTCAAGTGTTCGGATGCAAATGCTTCATTCACAACAATGGGAAAGAGAATCTGGGTAAGTTTGATGCCAAATCCGATGAAGGTATATTTCTGGGCTATTCTAGTAGGAGTAAGGCATATAGAGTTTATAATAAAAGATCAAAAGTGGTAGAAGAATCTGTGCATGTGGTTTTCATTGAAAATGAAACTGTTTCAAAACATGTTACCAATGAGGATGATCTTGCTTTTAACTTTGAACAACTGGGCATTTCTGATAAAAGTAAAACTGAACCTCCAAAGATATCTGAATCTGTTAACACAGAGGAAGATATCCAGGAGCAAGAGTTTGATGAAGAAATTAATGAAGAAACATCTCAAGAACTCCCTAGAGCTTTGAGATATCAAAGGAATCATCCTGTTGATCAAGTAATAGGGAATGTTCAAGAGAGAGTCAAAACCAGAAAACAGTTAAGGGATCAAATGCTCAACTGCGCTTTCATTTCTCAAATTGAACCTAAATGTGCTGAAGAAGCCTTAACTGATGATTACTAGATTTTAGCTATGCAAGATGAACTAAATCAGTTTGAAAGAAATCATGTTTGGGATTTAGTGCCTAGGCCCAAAAATCATCCTGTTATTGGTACCAAATGGGTTTTCAGAAATAAACTGGATGAATCTGGAACAATAATCAGAAACAAGGCTAGATTGGTTGCTAAAGGGTATAATCAGGAAGAAGGTATTGATTTTGAAGAAACCTTTGCACCAATAGCTAGATTAGAAGCTATAAGAATACTGCTAGCATATGCATGCATGAAAAATATTTTGTTGTATCAAATGGATGTAAAGAGTGCCTTTCTAAATGGATATATCATGGAAGAAGTTTATGTAGATCAACCTCTAGGTTTTGAGGATTCTACAAAACCAAACCATGTTTATAAACTGAAGAAAGCTCTTTATGGTTTAAAACAAGCCCCTAGAGCATGGTATGAGAGACTGAGCAATTTTCTAATTGAAAAGGGGTTCAATAGAGGCAAAGTTGACACAACTTTATTCACTAAGAAAGAAAATAAAGATTTACTAATTGTTCAAATCTATGTTGATGATATTATTTTCGGTGCTACTAATGAAACTCTTTGCAAGAAATTTTCTGAGTTAATGCAGGGAGAATTCGAGATGTCCATGATGGGTGAACTTAACTTCTTCCTTAGACTGCAAATCAGACAGATTGATGATGGTATCTTTCTCAGTCAATCCAAGTATCTAATGGAGCTGCTAAACAAGTTTGGAATGGAGAATGCCAAGCCAATGGGAACACCTATGGCTACTGCAACCAAACTAGACATGGATGAGAATGGGAAGATGTTTGACATTACTCAGTACAGGAGAATGATTGGATCCCTGCTGTACTTAACTGCCAGCAGACCTGACATTATGTTCAGTGTCTGTATGTGCGCCAGGTTCCAATCATGTCCCAAGGAAACCCATGCAACAACTGTGAAGTGAATTTTCAGATACCTTATTGGAACATCACAGATGGGTCTCTGGTATCCAAAGGGCAATGGAGAAGATCTCAAAGGATACACTGATGCTGATTTTGTAGGATCCAAAATTGACAAAAAAAGCACAAGTGGAACTTGTCAATTTCTTGGAGGATCCCTAGTTTCATGGTTCAGCAAAAAGCAAAATAGTGTGGCCCTATCCACTGCAGAAGTTGAGTATGTTGCAGCTAGAAGCTGTTGTGCCCAAGTCATCTGGATGAAGCATCAGCTTGAAGATCTTGAGGTTAAAATGAAAGAGATACCAATCATGTGTGACAATCAAAGTGCCATAAATATCACCAAGAATCTTGTCATGCATTCAAGGACGAAACATATTGAAGTTAGGCACCACTTCATAAGGGATCACGTTCTGAAAGGAGAAGTCAGATTGGAATACATCCCAACAAAGAATCAAGTTGCTGACATACTCACAAAGCCTCTATCATAAGATAGGCATTACAAAATCAAAAGAGAACTGGGTATGGTAAATCCCAGTGAACTGTAAGTTATTCTTGTGCAATCTTGTTTTCAAAGGTTTTAACTTTAAGATTAATTCCAACTTTAGCATCGGAGTATGTTTAATCCAAGCTGCAGGTGCTCCTCACAAGATTCAATGGCAATAAACTTGAAGAGTGGAGCACATCAGAATGGAACAACCAGAAAGTGAAGTAAATGATGAAAATTCTGAGTTCTGGATCCATTATGTAAGTTTTTATAAGATGAAATTCGTATTTTAATAAGTGTTAGACATATTTTGCCTCATAAACTGTGTTTTTGAACTAGTCAACATGGTCAACATTCGAATTTTAGTTGACCAACAGACGAACTTCGGCCTATTAGCCTCGGAACAGTTCTCCGTGATGCCTCGAAATTTATCTGTTGGATCTTTGAAGTTCGAATTTTCAAAAACAAAAATTTCAAAGTTATGTTTGTCCATCACTGTTGTACGAATTATCACTTCTTAAAATACGAATGTTGGACAACCTTTACAAAAGTTGAAAAATGTGAATTTTCAGTTCGAAATTCGTGTGTTGAATCATGTTCTTCTTGATTGAATGCTTGAAAGATGAAGTTCTGCATGCTTAATTCATCTGTTGATTGTTGCTTTGTTTGTTGCCTGCTGTTTGCTCATCAACATTCAAACTTTGTGGGAACAAAATTCGTCTGTTGTGTTTGTATTACTTGTTCCAAGCCACTGTCAGACGAACTTTCAGGATGAAAATTTGTCTGTCAGTAAGCTTTGCTGAACAGTTTAACTTGTAACTGCCCAAAGTTTGAATTTTGACCCCTCAAATTTGTCTGTCAGACGGTTACATACCTTAAATCTGACGGTTTTCCAATGAACAGACGCAACCCTATTTGTAACTCCTCTGAGTCTGTTTTGATCCTTTCTTCAATCCTCTTAACTTCTGTCCAAAAACCGTCATTCTTCACCGTTTAAACTTCCTTTCGTATCCTATAAACCAATTCTAAGCCACATTCAGCATCATTCATCCAAGAAATGGCGAGAGTCAAAAATCCTGGAGCAGGAAAAGCTGAGGCCCGACCAAAGAGGAATGTTAAGTCACAATATGCCTCAAAGGAAGGAGAGAAATCCAAGAGAAAGGCCGAATCCAGTAAAGCAACTCCTTCCAAAAGCCAAAAATCATCATCCAAGGCAGAATCACAGAAAGTAGGACCCTCCTCATCGAAAACTGCAGAACCTCCGGTTCCAGTTCCTTCTGTCCCTGCTGTTGCTTCTTCTGCTTCTTCCAGTACTGAATCTGGAGAGTATGAAATGACTACACTGCCACTGTGGAGCACTCCTAAGATTCAAGAAGAGTACTTTACCAAGTTTTCCAACAAAAAGGTAATCAAGCCTCACTGTGTCAATGTGGAACAATTTTTGATATCCAACAACTTTGATGCTGCAATATGGTTGATAAGATATAAAAATCTGTTGGAAATTGCTGAAAATTATGATGATGAGGTAGTGAAGACTTGGTATGTCTCTCTTCAATACAACAGCAAGAAAATGAAATGGGAGGTCAACTTGAGATCAAGGACCATTTGGCTTGCTGATGAAACCTTCAATGAGGTGCTGGAAATCCCAGGACAAGATGGGCTGAAAGTTGACATCACAGCCTCTGGATATATGGATGAGGCAAGTACAGCTGATGAAGAAGGTGGACCCTTCCTGAACTACAAGGAGAGCACCATCTTGGACACCCTATTCAGGAGAAGGGAGAACAGGCCAACGATAAACCTATTGAATCCCACAGACCTAAGTGTACAAGTAAGGATCTTGCACTATATAGTGTCTAGGATCATATTCAACAAGGATGGCAGCTTCAATTTGATAACAAGGGCAGAGGCTCATGTGATGACTGCTATCATACGTGGGAAGCTGATTAATTTGGGTCATATCATCCTCCAACGAATGAAAAAGGCAAGGGATCAGAGGAAGGATTCCACACTCCCCTATGCAGCAATTATTTCAAGAATCCTGCAGTATGCTAGGATTCAACACATTGAAAAGGGGAAAGGGAAACTCACAGAGGCATTCAAAGAAGAGGAACTGCAAAGGATGGGTATTGAAAGAAATGAAGGAAGATGGGTTGGAAAGGGAGCAGGAAAATCTGAAGATTTGTTCTTTGCTGCTGATGCTTCCCTCCAACGAGAAGGCACTTCTGAGGCCCCTGGCAGATCTGTACCTCAGCCTTCTCAGCCAATTCCATCTCCTTCCAGGCCTACTCACCCTCCTTCCACTCCCTCCTCACAGGCCAAGCCAACCAAGATCACTGAGTTGTTTGACAGTTTGTCAACACTCATTCTCAGCATTCGGGATGAGCAAAATGTCAAATTTGCTCACCTGCAAGATCAGATCCATCAGTTG
The DNA here is from genome assembly GCA_026686845.1 of Adenanthera pavonina. Classification (NCBI taxonomy): domain Eukaryota; kingdom Viridiplantae; phylum Streptophyta; class Magnoliopsida; order Fabales; family Fabaceae; genus Adenanthera; species Adenanthera pavonina. The sequence goes on from JAIVEN010000004.1 coordinate 19,980,412, forward strand.
GCTGTGAATATAAAGGTGGTGGCTGATGCTTATGAAGAAATAAGAAATGCAATTCCTACCACTTCAGCTTCACCTCAGCCTGGTATCCCTGAGCCTACTCTGTCTCAAACTCCTGAGCCTCCAAGCCCCTTCGAGATTGCCTCCTCTGACCATGATGATGATACAGATGGTGCTAGTGCAATGAGGACACCAAGTCCTGGTCCACCCCTGGACTATGGATTGGAAGAAGAAGGACTTTAGTAGACAAGCCCTCTTGAGCCTATGCAAGAAGATGCTCCGGATTCAATTCTGTCCATTCAAGAATCAGAGCAAGTTGAAAGACTGGTTGCAGCCATTTCAACCTCTTCTATGCTAGGAGAAGCAAGCAATGAGGAAAGGAGCATTGTACCTATTGTTGATTATCTTGCCATTGCTCACAATGCTCTACTGCAAGCTCAAAGGAGAAGGCTTGAAGAAATGTTTTCTCCTGCTGAACCAGCCTCTCATCCTCTTGCTGCTTATGGGCTATCAGAGGAACAGAGAGCACGACTAGCTCTTTCTAGGTAGGAAATGCAAGAGCTGCTTGAGGTCTCTGATGATGATGGTGATGAAGAACCTAGCCCTGAGCCTGCTGAGCCCCCTGCACCAGTTCAGCCAGAGATTCCTTTTGCTCCTGTCCCTCTTCATGCTGTTCCTGTCTCTCAGATTCCTCCTCCAATGGACTTTGTTGGGCTTTCTGATGATGCCAAAAAGGGGGAGAAGATAAAGCAAACTGGGACTAAGCAAGCTCGAAAATCTGCTGAGCCATCTGGAAAAGGAAAGACGTACAGCAAGAAGTCTAAGCCAAAGAAGAAGTGATGTTTTTAGATCTTAGGCTGAATCTTCTTGTTGTATCTTGTTTTAGTTGTTTGATTGTATTTGTTTGTTTGATGTTCTGAGAACTGATCTTAAATTAAAATATGTATTGCAACAATTTGATTAAATGTATTATGTTCGTGGTTGCAATGTTTTGGGCTTTGAATCTCTTCACTTAATCTATTGAAAATGATATCTTATGAACTGTAATGCATATGTTGAGGGGGAGCTTGTGAAAGCAAACCCAAGTACTAATCCAGTTTGTGAGTTGTTTTGTCATCATCAAAAAGGGAGAGAATGTTGAATCAAGAGTTTTGATGATTTCAAACCAACATCCAAGAGCTTGGATTGAAGATATCAAAGGAGATCAAAGTGCTTCAAGTGAAGATTTTCTGAGTATTTGCTGCTAGATTTTTTGTAGGATCTTTAGTTTTAGTTGTGAATGGGTAAAAGATTTTGATTTGAGAAAAAGATGTTTTCAAACCTTGATTTTGTGTTAAATCTTGACTTATTTGAAAAACACCCATAAACAGACGAAGTTTGAAAGTTTAAACTTAACTGTCAAGTTGGAAATTCGAACTTTGCTTTAGGAAATTCGAATTTCGAGCTAAAACTGAATAAGTCTGAAGAGATGGCTCTCTGTCAGACGAATTTTGGTTGTTCAAAATTTGAATTTTCATACAAATCTGAAAGAAGTCTTTTTGGCAACAGACGAACTTCACATCTTCAAAATTCAAATTTCACACAAAACACAACTTGAGAAAATATAAGAAATTCGTCTGAAACAATGTTAAAGTTCATCTGAAATCAAGATGAAATTGAGTTTGAAAAATGCTCTCTGACAGACGAACTTTGACTTTCCAAAATTTAAATTTTCATCCAAGTCTGAAAGAAGCCTCTTAGTGACAGACGAACTTCGCATCTTCAAAATTCAAATTTCAAACAAAACACAACTTGAGAAAATAGAAGAAATTCATCTGAAACAATGTTAAAGTTCATCTGAAATCAAGATGAAATTGAGTTTGAAAAATGCTCTCTGACAGACGAACTTTGACTTTCCAACATTCGAATTTTCATATAAGTCTGAAAGGAGCTTCTTTGAAACAGACGAACTTTAAGTCTTCAAAATTCGAATTTCAGACAAAACAAAACTTGAGAAAATAGAAGAAATTCATCTGAAACCATGTCAAAGTTCATCTGAGATCAAGAATGATTTAAGTTTCAAAACTGCTCTCTCACAGACGAACTTTGAACATTGAAGTTCGAATTTTAGAAGCTAAGTTCTTGAGTCTGTTGAAGTGAAACATTGACATACGAATGATAAGAACTTACAATATTCGAATGATAAAGTTAGTCTGAATAGAGTCTCTCTTACAGACGAATTTCACCCTTTCAAAATTCAAATTTCGAAGAAAGTGACCTACTGTGCATGTTTGAACGTTCAATGGACAGACGAATTTTGGGCTTCCAAAATTCGAATTTCGAGGGCACTGTAGCAAATTGAAAATACTATTCACACTTAACCGAAAAACTTTCTTCTTGAAAATTCGTATGTCACATTGTGAAAATGTTTTGTAAGTTTCAAAATTCGAATTTCACTTCATGAACAGACAAACTTCGTGCTGTAACGTTGAAAGCTTTAACCTTCGGTTTCTTCGAAATTCGTCTGTTGACCAACCAAAATTCGAATTTCAGTATATCAAAAACATTAAATGCGGTTGGTAAACGGATAGTTTTTCAGAGTCATCGTTTGATAACTTTCCCAATGGATAGATTTTGTCTCTAACGGACATTTGAGACCTAAATCTATAAATATAACATCACTTGAAGTTGTGGGTAACGAATCTAACTTGTATATACCAAACTTCTGTCAAAACTTCTTCTCAAGAGCTTTTACCCTGTAGCTTCAATATCTATACTTTAAACTTCATATCTACTCTATTCAAGAGAGTTATATCATTGTAAACAATCTACTCTTCATCTGGAAGATAGATTTACTTGTGAGGGGAAATCACAAGGGGATTGGGAAGCACATTGTGAAAGTGCTTAGAGTGTTTGAGAGAGCTCCAGAAACAGAGTATACTCGTGTACTGTGGCATTAGCAAGAAGCCCGTTGAATTCTTGCTGTATAGTGGATAAATCTCAAGAGTTGTCTTGGGGACTGGACGTAGGTCAAGTGGATAGACCGAACCAAGATAAATCACTGAGTCTTCTTCTCCTTATCTTTACTTTTTAGCTTGCTCTATTTTATACATTGTTTCCATTACACTGTGCTATCTTCACCCATTTCACTTTGTGCAGAAAAATTTCAATCTTCCCAATTCACCCCCCCTCTTGGGAAGTCAGCCTTGCTAACATAAGGGACAGAAAGAACAAAACAAACAAGTAAATCAACATCAGCTTGATATAGGATCTCGGCTAACCAGGAACAGAGTATTCAAACTGACATTACAGGAAGGGAACTTAACTCTTGATCAAAACACCTTCCCTTCAACAGCCCGAACAGTTTAAGAAACAAAAGCTAGCGAGCTTGACAAATTGGCTCTAACTCATTCTGATGCCCATAAAAGAGGAAGGAGACATCATTTCTAATGAAAAAAAAAATGGTTTAAAAAGACTCAAATGATACCGAGAGGAGAGTCCAATTCAATAACAGCACGCATGGTAAAAAAAAATAGCACAAACTATAACAATCCTGGGGCAAAGAGGGTGCACAATCACATACTTCAATCAACCAGAAATTTCCTTCCCAAAATCTATCCTATTGCATAGAAGCTTAAAATTCGAAGTGAAGGTTACCAATTGAAGCCCCTAGATCATCGACAGACTGCTACACCTTTGCTTCGGTTCTCCTCCTCCCTTCTCTTTGTCTTCACCTTTGTTCAGAGCCTCACCCTTAGTCTCGCAACCCCCTGCTCCTCAGCGTACCTCCCTCGGCCTCTTAGTTTTTTTCAGCAATTCTCCACTCTCTCTCTCTCTCTGCCCCCTGTTTTTCAGACTCTATTTTTTTTCTTTCGCACTCCTCCTTTTCTTGGCCTAGCTCCCTCTACTCTGTCCCTTCTGAGACCTCCCTTCGGTTGCTCCTCCGTGGACCGGCCACCTTAGCCTCCAAGCTCTCTCTCCGACTGGTCCCTCTCTCTCCTCTCCTTTCTTCTTTCCTCACGATACCCTTCCCTTCTCTTTCTTCTTTCTAGCAGCCAGCCCCTCCCTCTGGTGTGCTCCCTCCTTTCCTTAGGGCTACGCCCTTAACCCTCCCACGAGCCCTCACTTGGGCTCGTGACGTGTTTGGGGCTGAAGCATTTCAGCCCAAATATATTTTATCTTCTTTTTTTTTTTGAGTTTTTCCTTCTTTTTTTTTTTAATATTTCAGTTTTAATTAATAAATTTTTTTTTATTTCTTCATCTCGTTTTCTCTTTTTTCTTTTTTCTTTATTTAAGTTTCAAATGTCAAATTCTAGAAAGATAAATTTGGGTCTTAAAATTAAATTACAGTTATTAATTTTTCTGCTTAAAAGAGAATTTTGTTTTATTTTTATGTTTTATTATACTTTTTTAACATTATTATTATTATTATTTTTTAATTAAAATGCCTGGATAAAATAGGGTGTTCACCAACCTCGATTATGTGCCTGAAGCGGTAGTGCACTTGTGCATATTTTGTAGAGGCTTTGATGATATGAAGTTTAATAGAATAAAAAGATTCAAGTATCTTCGGACTCTTTTCTTACTTCCAGATCATGGGGTCTCTTTCGAAAAAGCTCCTCGTGATCTTTTCTTGAGCCTTAAGAACTTAACAACATTGAACTTAAGTCGTAGCCTTCTGTCTCAATTGCCAAGTTCCATTGGGTATGTGAAATCATTACGATATATTGATCTCTCATACACAACCATCAAGGAGCTGCCTGATTCCATTGATAAACTTCACAATATACAAACTCTAAAGCTCAGAGGTTGTTTCAATCTAGTGGACTTACCCAATGGCTTGAGGAAGCTCACCAATCTCAGGCATCTTGATTTTGATGTCATGAACAGTTGCAATCTATGCCACCTGGAATTAGCAACTTAACAAACCTTCAAACTTTGCCAGCGTTTCTTGTTGCCAAAGAAGAAGGATGCAAAATTGGAGAGCTGAAATATGTCAATAATCTTACTGGATCATTTTGTATTTCAAGGCTTGAGAATGTTTCAGACTTGGAGGATGCTAAGGAAGCAGCTTTGATTGATAAGAATCACATCACTGCATTGGAGCTAAGGTGGAATGGTAAAATGGTTGGAAACAACACTGATGATGAGAAAATACTTAAAAATCTTCGAACCTCTTCAGGCTTGAAAGAACTGAGAATTCTATACTATGGCGGTTCCGAGCTTCCAACCTGGATTAGTGATCAATCGTATCAATGTCTAGTTGATCTTTCTCTTTACAGTTTTAGAAACTGTCAGCTCCTTCCATCCATTGGTGACTTACCATCACTCAAGTTTCTACACATCACGAAAATGAATGAGTTAGTGAGAATAGATCAGCTGTTTTGTAGAAGTGAAAGTTCATCGGATAAGGCATTTCCTCTTCTTGAAGAAATTACCATTGATGACATGCCTAAATTGGAAGAGTTGGAGTACAAAGGGGTGATTTCCCATCCTTACGTATTCTCCAATTGAAATATTGCCCCAGACTAAAATCACTTCCATCACTGTCATGTTTAAGGAAGTCCCTTAAACATTTAGAAGTGCTCTACTGTCAAAATATTATGCCCTTCCTAGATGGAGAAGAGAAGGTTTCTCTTGAATTTCTTTATATCAAGGATTGCCCTGAGCTTAATAAATGCTTCAACAAAGAGGGCCAAGATTGGTCAAAGATAGCGCATGTCCCCGTTATATTGACTGATGATCAAGAAATTTCTTCTTAATGAGGTTGATACGAAGAGCGGACTGATGCTATATATGGCCTTTTCAACAGGTACTTGTGTTTGATATATTTGTTATAATAACAAGCACTGCCACTTATATGTAGCCATATCTTTTTGCTGGGTCAAAGCCTCAAATCCATGTATAAATTATAGTTGAATTAAATTTAAACTCCAGGCTATCATTGTTTGTTTGTCAAGATATGGTTTGCAGTAGTTCCTTGTTTTTCCATCACGAGAGTTTAATGAACATGTCACTATTCCTTATACAACTTCGTAGACCTGAATCCCAGTATATTTATGGTCTCCTATTTTTGCTAGATTTTGGGTGTACTTCGTGCGAGTGAAAGTAAAAGTTGGAAAATGATGAGGTGAAATCGGTTGAAACATAAAATTGTAAGTTCAGTTACATTGCCATTTTCTACACCTATTTTTGCCGTCTATTCATTTTCATAATTACTATGTGTGCTCTTAGGATTAAACCTAAAATATTAAGACTTTATACACGTACATATATACAAATATTAAGAGCTGTTCATTACTAAATGCGCTTGTATAAGTGATCAGTTTTTCTAATTTTAACTGAGCTTGCCAACACTACTTTTAATAATGGCAGACAAGCATTTAGGTTTATGATTTATATGCTAGAACAATGGTACAGGAAGAGAAATTTGAAAGTATTGAGTGAGAGAGGATTAGGAGATGAAGGAAACTTTCTATTAGCTAGAGAAGCTCTTTTTTGGCTTCATGCTACAATGCGAGATTCCTCCCCTATTTATGCTAGTCAATACAGAGTTCTATAATTAATTCCTGTCTACTAGCATTAATCACATCTTTCAGCTACTATTTTACTACAACTTTTAGCTAAAATCTACTACATTAATCAAGATTATTTTAGACGGTGGACAGAAAATAATGGGCCTAGACTACAAGACTTTCGGACAAAATTCAAGTTCATATTTTTAACATTATATTTGGTTTGGATCTGCATTCCCTTCTTACGTTTCTTCCTTTTGTTTTTCTTCACTTTCTCCAGCATGTGGTTTCTTCTTTAAAGGAAGCTAGAGATGACAGAGATGAGAAAGTGATGTTCAACTTAGTATCTTATTTCCTTTCTCCATGAAAATTCACACTTGTTTGCTCTTTATATTTTTAGGATTATGATCTGTACCTATTTGTGTTGCTTAAACATGCTGATCTGATTTTTTATGCTCTAGAAGCAGAAATTAATCCATCTCCTTGTCTAATTAAATTATTGCTAATAGGTAATCATCGGTCTACAGATGGCAACTATCCACTCTGTTTGCCTTCCAAGAATGATTGAAGAAAGTATTTTTTATATTAATTTGACTGCAAAAGTAAGATTCTTGAAACAGTTATCATGGGTTTCCTAATACTTGGGAATAATATCATTGGGATGTTCCGTGATTTGATGTGGGAGTTGCTATTCAAATGATATTTTGTATGTTAAATTTGATTTTAGGACATGTTTCGTTTTCCTAGGAGGTGATTCTAAATTTGTCAAATTTCTTTTACACCTTGGACTAACCGAATGATAAATTGTTTAGAACATTATATTTCTCTAATTTTGTTTCTGGTTTTGCTGAATGGTAACTATTTCTCTTTCCTGATGTGGGTCATTTTCATCAGGAAATCGAGTTTAAAAGAAAAGGGATATTATTTTCTAATATGATATTGGGTTGGAATCCTCGGCTTAGTTAAGCTCGACCGTATGGTGGCAGTACGTTTATAATGCTTAATGCTTTAATGATGAAAAGGGCTATTATAATCAGAGTTGATTTGGACTCCTGAATCTGGATATTGTTTGCGATCACTGTGGAATTCATATATATGGTATGGGAAATTTGATCATGGGGAACTCTTTCTAAGCTGACCTGATGTTAAGATTACTTCAAATGCTAAGTTTTTTTGTGATAAGTTCGAGAATCCCCTCTTGTAAAGCAAGATATGGGAACTTGTCTTATAAACTTATTTAATGTTGAGAGTACTCTGAAGGCTGAGTTTTCTGCGTTGAGCTTGAGAATGCCTTTTTCCTACTTCCCAAAGTTTCTCTTCATTCAAATTAGTGACGGAAGCAAAGGAATAGGGAACATTTTGTTAGCTTGTCTGATGTTAATTTGGATTTCATACAGGCTCAATTTTCCCATGTTACTCTACTTTCAAGTAATGAATGAAAGAGGTGTGGAACACATAGTAACCTTGCTTGGTGTCAAAGGGTTAAAAGCTAGATGATGGTTAATGTCCCGCGGATATAATAATAAGTATGATTAAGTCTTATTCTTGAGTTTAACTTGGTGTTATAATATAGGATTATTGCCTCTCCATGATTTTTGGAGGGATTAAACTCCGTTTAATATCACGAGTAAAGCAGCACGGGAGGAAACTTCGGTAGCCACATCAACTGCTTAAATTCAAAGCAGAGGATCAAGCTGTTAAAAAATAGAAACTCTTGAAAGTCAAAATACTCGTTGTTACGTAAATACAAACAAATCAACAAATTCCTGTCTATCAACCTTAATATCTAAATCTTCACTTTTCTGACCCAATTTTGAAGGCAAGCAGACAATTAACTATATTCCAAGCATTTCAACCCCCACTAATAACTAATAGAAATTTCTCTCAAGGAATTTTTTTTTACTAAATCACAATTCAAGTTGTGCAAGATGATTTTAAATTAAATTTAGATTTTTTTTTCCCAAGCAGCATCACCAAGAGTCTCAGTGTACTCATATTTCAAATTAAATTGCTAGAAATGAGGTTGAAACAGGTAGTGGGCACAGTCACATAGAAACTATGCAACTAGTTGGACATGCTAAGTGAAATTCACATTTTAAATCTATTCAGTTTGTTTGTCTTGTTTCTGGTACTTGTAAAGTTCTTAAGGGAAAAAAAAAAAGCAAAGAAGGTAACTATTCTATTCACGGCAATGCTAAAGTGCTCTTGATGCTATAAAGTCATTTGATTTCATCTTTATTTTTCATCTTATATGAGCGAGATATTTTGATGATTGATCATCATCTTTATCAAACCTAGCAATGTGAGGATCTTGATGAGAAAATGCTATAAAATCCTATGACTTTTGCGTCTACTACTAAATATTGATACAAAATATAGGAGAATCTTGATGAGAAAATTTTATAAAAGAAGTTATGTCTTTTTGCATAAAGTAGGATATTCATATTCGTAATACGAGTGCTCTTCATATTCGTTGAAGAGGTAGATGTTGTCCAAGTGTTCAATATATTTCAATTGAGCATATCATTATTGTCTTAACTTGTCCAAAAGATGGTAGGGTTCTTCAATGCCGATCAAATTTCAGACTTGGCATCAATGTGAAATTTATTAAATTGAACAAAATAGGCTATGAGCTTGATATTTTTCAACATCCGAATTTCAAAAATATTTCAACAATTTCTCAATTGTGCCAAGGATTGAAAAATTTTGGAAAAGATACTTATTAGTTGTTTGATCATTTGCTTAGTCTATTATTTACTCTTTCGATTCAAAGTGCAACAAGTGAAAGGGGATTCTTAGAAATATCATAAAAAAAAAAAAGCTTCAATCTAAGATGGGTGATGCTTTTTTTCTTCTTAAATTATGCGGTTGCTCATATAGAAAAGTCATAACTTCGGTCCATCCCTACCTCTTGGAAAGAAATATACAATGCAAAATTGGTTTGGAACCTACAGCAATGAGGGGATGCAAGATAACACTTCTATATGCTGTTGAAGCAAATAAACTTTAGGCTTACTCTAGGAAGGGCTATGTCCAGAAATTTCAAGGCTTTAATTATAGGGGATTAGTGTAATACTCCCTCATGTCCTATATATAAGACATTTTACCCTGATCCTAAATTTAAAACCATTTACAATATACAAAGTAGTATTTATTATACATTTCCAAAAATGTCCATATTTAATGTATCTAAAGAGAAAAAAAAAAGATTAAATAAGGGTAATTTTAAAAAAAATGTTAGGATTTTTTAAGAAATCGAGATAGTTAATTAACTTTAATACTCATTTTTAATCCATATAATTTGGTTAAAATGATCTTATATTAAGGACCAAATGAAGTATATCTCTTCAATCCTCATTTCTTTTAGCTATTTGAACTGCGAAATCATTTATTAAAGTTTTATAATCACATAGCCCTAGCATGTTTATAATCACATAATCCTAACATGTCACTATATAGTACAATTAATACATACAATCTATCTTATAACATAGTTAATTTTAAATAAGATTTAAATAATTTAATTTTGAACAACTTCTTTCTACACTATAAACAAATATGAAATTACAATAACTAAAATTCTAAACCCGAAGAAATATAATATTCAAAGCCCAAACTACAATTAACCAAAAGATTAACAACAACAACAACAAAAAGTGAAAAAGGATTTAAGCCCAACCATACCAACGAAACAATAATCAAATCCAATCCAAGCCAAGAACTCAATTAGTGACATTCATCTCTCTACTCGTTCTGTTCCTCCTCTTTCTATTATGCTTCTTTCCTTTCTATTACTTTCCCTATTGCTATTTCCTCCCATTGGTTCAACGTAATATGATTTAGCTTATATCATGATTGTAAGTTTCAGCAGTGGTTATAATTGAATAATACTTGTGTGTTTCTAGCAGAATATTACTGTGATCAAAAGAATCATCATCACTACCTTCGCCACATCAGAATAATAACCAATGGGAGTCTTCAAAGAGAGTCACGAACCTAAAGGGGATGAAAGTGTGAAATGAGAAGGAAATGAATGTTAAAACTTGGCACTATAGAATCATATCACATGAGACTACAAAAGGTATCAATATACCAAAAGGCAACCAAAACTATTTCCAAGAGATAGATGAGAGTCTAATTCTCCGATTGCTTCTATTTTCTTGAGCTATAGCTTGCATTTAGAAAATGTTAAAACTATGGGGTGAGATATGAAATCCCAATCAAGTTCCAATCATAACGTCAAAGCATACATGCATAAGTACAATAGATAGCTTTGTAGATTCCTTTAATCCATGCCTTTTTTTTTTCCTCATCAATACCAATAATAGTGCACATGGATCAATATCACAAGTCTCACAAGCCACTACCATCTTTTTGTGCTTTCCAACGTCTTATACAAGTCTCTACTTCACATTATTTTTGCCCGCTTCTCATCTATGCGTCTTCCCTATTTCTTCCTGATCAGCTTCTGACTTATCGCAAATCAGATCAAGCTGATGAGAGGAACATAGTGTGAGGACTGGAGAGGAGAGACATGAGGAGGACAATTAAAGGAATTTGCGCAAGTCTTCTTCCTCACCCTTATCTTCTTGTTTACATCTTTTCTTCCTCATTTTTCGTCTTTTTTCCCATTGTTGTGTCTGTTGATGATGTGTGATTTATTTTGAACTTGTCAAATGGCTAGTTTTACTCAGTTTTAATAGTTCAATGCTGATTTGACTAGTCCACTGTCGATTCTCTTAACCCCCATTTTCCCCATAATTTCGGACCAAATCTGACTGATTTGTTGGTTTTTTTTCGTGGACCCAGTTAATTCAATCCAATTCTCATAACATTGGAATTATTTGAGCCTTTCGTTGGAATCCGAAAAAACTTGGCATTCATTCTAACCAAACCAAGTCTCACTTTTTCCCCCTTCTTGTCCTCTTCCATTGTCCCATACCAAATCTAGCCTTGGTTTCTTGAGTTTTGGGGTCGGAAGTCCAAGTTCAATTATGTGGCGCGTACATGTTAAGGTAGGTGTTACTATTTATAAAATTTGATTGAATCGTCAATCATTTCAATCGAAGAATTAATGAACCTAGTTAGAAAAAAATAATGAACTTACTCACTTATTATTCTTTCGAGAAATGACTAGTTGACAGAGCACAAGTTGGAGAGATTGAAATTTAGCCGTCTATTATCATTATTTTACCATATGTTTTATGAAATAAAAAAAGCAAATATTGAAATATAATACCATGAAAATGGATGAAATTTATATAAACATTTAATTACAACTATTAAAAAAATATTTTCAAAAAAATAATTAAAGAAATTGATTTAACCATTGTCTGATTACATCTTACTAGACTATAAACTACCATCAGTCCAATGCTAAAATTATTAAAAAGTGTAGATCAATATGTTTCTCAATCTTTTGACTAAGCAAAAGCTGTAAGTATAAAATCATTACGCTTGATGAATGTGTTAACATAGGCCACCTGCTATAATGAGTAAATACTTTAAATCATTATCAGCATAATATATATCTCACAAAAATGAGTAATAAATTAACCACAAGAAAAACATAAAGTTAAAAAAGAATATTGAATATGAATTGCAGACTCATGAGTTCAAGTCCATCTTCAAGATTCTATGACAAGCCCATAAAACTTAACACCACTATAGTCTTCTATGTACACAAACAGCTCACATCATTAAATACCCTGGCAAAACCAAAGAATTGAGATGACCAATTCCTACCCATATGTATAAACTCGAGCATCAGTAGTCACCCCTTCAAAATGCATATGATTAATCCATCATCAGCTCTGAATGAAGTGAAGAGGAAAAAAATAGGAAGATGTGAGATTCACTTCTATGGGAACCACAGTAACAGTTGGATCTCATGTCTACTAATTTTTCTCTATTTAGCAAAATTTCACTTCCAAAGATCAAGATTGATCATCAGCCAGCCAGCCACCTATTAGAATTTGTAACCTGAAGAACCAGGTGGGGCAGGGGGTAGTCGGTTAGGAGTACGTCGACTGCTGGAGTTTGAGCCAGAGTTCAGATCACCATTTTGTACTATATCACCATTAGGTCGACTGTGACCATTCGATCTAGACCTCAATGAATTGATGCGACTACTGGGGCCATTAGCAGCTGCATCAAAGGCAATTCTCCAGTCGTCACCTGGACCATTGCTTCTAGGACTACTCTCTGCGAACAAAGAAATAGAAGTTCAGAGAAAGACCACATAGGACAAAGGATGAATATCACTGGAAAAAGGAATCTATTTTCAAGTCCTTTCATGCAGCGTCTTTTGAGCTTGTGCTGGAGTTTTATTAGTTGAATGGGAATGGTGAGGATCAAATTTGGTCAGAGAAAGAATGATAGTATGTTAACCTTCCAAGAGTTTAAGCTGTGAAGGTCCAAAATTAGTTTTAGTAATCTCTCTCATTCAATCCTTTAATGTTCTTCCAAAAGAATTGTTAAGAATAGGATAAAAATAATCTTAATTCTTGCTAACAATTAGTCATCACCTATTGGCACTAAAAAGCAAAAGATTACGTGCCTTAACATTTTTTTTTTGTAGGTCAAGTACATGGTATAACATTTTAAATGAATAATATTATTCGTCTACCTTATATATGCCAGTAAATAAGAAATCAGCTTTAATACTTACCGTCAACACTACCGTTTGACCAGCTAGAGGCAGCAGCCACACTGTTGTCATGGATACTCAGTTGACGTGTCAGTTTTGAGAGAAGTGAGGATTGTTTCTGGTAACGTTCCCTCCTACGCTTAACATTCTGATCTTCTTGAATAAGCTCCTCAATCTTAGCTGTGCTTTTAGAACTGCCCATAATGAAGAAATTAAATGGTTACCATAATTTCAATCAAATCAACAACTAAGATTTGATTGTCATAGTGCAAAAATGTAGCATCCTAATTAATTAGCTGGAAAACAAAAAATATAATGACGACTGATGAATCAAGCAACTCAGTCTCCGTGTCAAATATCAGATAACATTCAAATTTCCCTTTACATAAGAAGAAAACTTGCAAAACAACAGAAGAAACCACAGACGTATAGAAATAACAGATCAGTTGTTAGTATTTAGATGTTTAAGAGACTTGCACAAATAGACAAACCAAGTCACAAAAGAAAAAAGGCAACCGAACAAACAAATGCCTTAAAATATCTCTAATATAGTTCCATCAATAATTTACATGATTCCTGAAAGATTTTTTTAACATCTCCTAAACTCATTTGCTCAAAACAAGGAATAAACCCCAGGGCCCCACAAATGCAGAACTTCACTCTTCAAAGAAATGGCACATCACATCCAATAGAATCCCAATAGATAAGAAGAGAGAATGAAGCTCTGCAACTTAAAGCAAAGAGAATCTCATCAGTCATGATTGACAACAGGAAACAAATGTATATGTAAGAATTTCTAAACCTGACAGAGCTATATAATTGATTCAGCATGTCTTCCTTAGCTTTTTCAACTTGGCAAAGGACAACTGCCTGCTCAAAGAATAAACCAGAAGACGTGACGAAACATCAACAAAACAAGAAGAGGAATGGAAAATTATGAAAACAAAGGCTTACCTTTGGTACATTAGCAGCTAAACTGTTCAAAACAGCTTCAACATAACCACGGACTTCCTGGGACATCCATCGCAGTTCCTCTTCGGGATCTGCAGGTCTCTGAACCATTGTATCCTGGGAAGGCAAAACACAATTCAAAATATGTAACCATATATGTGTGTGAGCAGTAGCTATAAGGCAGTAACTTACCATGGAACCATCGGAGAGACTTTGTTTCATCATAGGGCCACCATTAGATGAAATACTTAGTTGTCCTCCTTTTGCTTGTATAATATTACTCATCTTATTAATCCATTCAACCTTATCAGCTGTGCTCTCAGCCTTCAAAAGAACAGCACTATGCGCTGTATAGAGAAACCAATCCAGATGAAAATGTGATAAAACATATGCATGAAATCAATGTGGCTACAATAACAGTAGAATATACCTTTCAGAACAGTTTTATATGGAACTCTACTGGTAATCTTGAACACAAGGCTGGGTTTCACAGAATCAGGTCCATTTGACTTCTTATTCTTTGAGCTCTTTGATGGAGGATCCTCTTCATCAGAATCCTCTGCAATGTTACATTCCTGCACAATACTAAAATCGTTATCAAGAATTTTATTTATACTCTCCCCCCACTCATGTTATACAACAAACCCCAACCAAGAAAGGTTTGCAACAAACCACCAAATTGAAATGGTGTGAAAAACATTTGTGCAAATTACATTTGTATATTCAATTAACTCGCACAAGAGAACATTTGTGCTCTAGAGCTGGATCCAACACCAGAAGTGAGAATTAGAAAACTAGGTAGTACATCCAAATATATGTTCAACAAAATCATATTTTACACAGGTTAAATAAGCATTTTCCTTAACTTCTTTTCAGACAACAAAGAAAATCAGAATTTCAGTTTAAAGTAATTCAGACAGTCTTGGAAATAACTTCATAACCATGTAATAACACTCTCGTCTCACACTAAGCAGGACTTCAGCTGTAAAGTATGCACAACTAGATCAAAATCAATTCATGTGATTGTGTTTGGTTCATAGAAAAAGAATTTGAGGAAAGGGAAAAGGTGAGGGAAAGTATAAAAGTTGTATTTAATAGATTGCAAAGATACTTTGTTGAAAAAAGAGTTTCCCATGTTTATAGGAAAAAATCCTCTCATTCTCATTCCCATTCCCATTTTGTACCACACGGGCCCTTCATTAGTCAATTGAGTAAAGAATTCAAACTTCTAAGGAATAGCTGGGATAAGATTTTCACCAAGCACAGCCTTGAGCCCTTGACACTTTACATATGGACAAAAATAAACAATTCACCATTCATAAACAGTGAAGTAATCAACTAAAGATCTAAGGTAACAAATAGCTATTGGGATCAACTGAACATGAAATTATCAATGCACAAATACAAGCTGAGTTATGAAAAACAAAAACAATAAATCATCCAGTGTCAGGAAGTATACAAATCCAAAGTTATGTAAAAGAAAATAAGGGTAACAACAAACACTAATGAAAGAAATCCAGACTTTGAATGATAGTAACTAATCTGCAGAGAAATTTCTTAAGCATATACATTCATTCTCCATATAACAACAGTCACTGTTATTTTATTACTACAGTTGAAAGGAACAAGACGATTTTACAAGAAAATTTTCAAATAAATTAGACAACGACAAATGATAAGGGAAAAGTCAACAATGATAAAAAAATCAAACTCAACAAAGTACTTGTGCAAGCATTCCAGCAGGTAATTAATCACTGATTAGGTAATAATTAGATTACAGATTCCTGCCACAATAACTTAAATACAAATGCTGTATAACTGATGATTTAAAAAATATATATACATATGCACAAAAGTAAATAGTCCTCATACCTCCAATGTAATAACACCACGAAAATGTCTTTCCTCTTGCTTTTTTGTGTAACCAAGCTGCGAAGGAAAATCTGAGTCATTGCTACTTGTAGCTATAGTAAAAGTAGTTAATTACATCTCTTCAACCACAATTAACCAAACACAACAAAGATAAATGGATGTGATAAACTGTCAAAAACTCAAGAAATGATAATAAACACAGCATCATTTGCTGAGAACAGTGCATAAATATATGAAGTGGCTTGAATCAAAATCATTAATGAAGACTCAAGTGCTTTTCCAAGAAAGATTAAACATGGGTAGGTATATAGAACAATGAAAATTGAATTGAACAAAGTCAGAACCGGATATAAAATGTAGAAATTTGGAAAGTACACTTCAGCTAATGAAGTCATCTAACGTGTATAAATGTCGGGCTAGGAAAAGTTTATACTATTATTTTCCGCAAGACTCATCTGGCTTGGAAAACAATGAAAAAAATCAACCACGGAGAAAAAAGAGTCATTACAGGAAGGTGAAACAAAAGTTTGACTAATTGATTCAACTAACCAACAATAAAATAAATAACATGCTTGTCACCAAAAAAACAAAAATGAATGAATGAATAACATGCTTCTAAGAAGACATTGAAATTGGATCTATAATAAAATCCAAGGAGATGCAAACATAAATTTGACAGATTTGGACAAAAGATAACAAACCTTTCCTGTCTTCCCATTTAGAACAAACCACCGCCTGCTCCAACCATTAGTTTTTTCACTTTTCTTCAATAAAAATCCTGCAATTAATACAGAAAACTGAATTTTTATATAGTGAATATTAAAACTCAAATTTCTACTGTAGAAGTACATATCTTAGAAAATTCCAGTTTCCAAGACATATAATAGAGCAATGTAAGCTAGGATATGCTCCTATGCCTATCTAGCCAACAAATTTAGTTTATTGTTGCGGAGAGGTGTCATGGAACACTTCAACAGAAAACCAAAATTAAAGAGAAGGTCAACATATAGTTTATCATAATTTTGATAAAAAGTAACTACGAATTTAAGAAAGTCGTGTATAATAAAGAATTAGTTACTTGTAATGCATGCAAAGTAAACAAAATAAATGTCATTTTGGTTGAAGTATTAATAAAAATTGAAACTGAGAATTAATAGTCTTTTGGTATGCATTCATCTTGACCATGATATCTTCAATATCTATCAACATTCAAGATGCTTGTGTTTCATAGACTGATATTTAAGATGATAGGTGTCCTCCTAGACATCAGGGTGTCATAGGATGAAGCCCTATTGGAAGTATCTCCAAAAAACAAAATCATGAGTATCTCATATATCATCAAACATAAGCATCTTACGTACTAAAGTATCTTAGACCTAGAAATCATACACTCTGGTATCCAAGATACCATGGAATGTGAGATGACAATGTACCAAACTCTTTCAGTAGTATAAGCGCTGCCATTGAGTGGTTCAACAATTTTATTTGTTTAATGCCATCCTCCTCTCCATATTTTCTCAATAATCAAGAATTAGAATTAAGCTTTTAATGAGATTGACAGAACACTGTTCTGAATTATATATAAGATGTTTGAATGAGATTCAGAGTTTCATTCAGAAGCTGATAAGTTGCCACAATTGACAGTCCCATAATATGCAAATCATAATAAAAGTATGAGAATCCACAAAAAAAGCTCATATTCAAATAAATTAGACATTTTGAATCATATAATATGAATCCAGACTAAAACCAGCAGTATAATTCCTCACATAGTGCTCATTTCCTTTCTTACTTCCCTATCTCGAGCTCTATGTTCACAAGGCCGCCACATTCTTCAAAGCTGCATCAAGCAGCTCAATT
Organism: Adenanthera pavonina; assembly: GCA_026686845.1. Classification (NCBI taxonomy): domain Eukaryota; kingdom Viridiplantae; phylum Streptophyta; class Magnoliopsida; order Fabales; family Fabaceae; genus Adenanthera; species Adenanthera pavonina. The sequence continues at coordinate 19,998,235 of JAIVEN010000004.1, forward strand.
TCCTTTTTGCCACTTCTTTTTTCAATCACTTAACTCATTTTGATAAGGCACTACGAGTTTACCATCACAAGTGCTAAAATTTCAGCCCATTAGATGAGAAAGGATGGTCAGATCTCCCAAAGTTCCTGGTCTCAAGTTTATGAATCACCAAAAGTTGCCTTAAACTAAAACTATCAATGTAACCATGGTTCAGCACTCAAATTCATTATATGCACAGTGACAACTAAAACAAGGTCTACATATTGACATGCTGAAGTCACCTTTAAATTTGAATTGCTAAATTATAAAAATTATAAAAAATAATTAAAAACATAGATAAAAGATATTTGATCCATAAACTATTCAAAATTGTCTGTTCCTCAATTTTATGCCCATGTCATATTTTTTAATAAATCATATCCCACGTGTTTAAAACCCAATTGTGTATCAGTAAAAAGATTCAATAGATATACTAAACTCACCTTCAAAATTTGAAGTTTGAAATGCTAAATTATAGAAAATAACTAAAACCATAGATCAAAAGCATCTAATCTATATACTAATCAAAATCGTCTTCTCCTCAATCTTGTGCCCTTGTCATATATTTAATACATAAATCATATCATGAGGGTTTACGATCCAAATGCGTTTTAGAAGATGTTTAAAAAAAAAACACCAATGAATTGAACTTATCATAACCTTATTGATTCTATTTTTAAAGAAATTTCTTCTTGTACAAAAAGATTGATCACATGCTCTATTATTAAAAAAATCTGATTCATATGCATTGTTATAATTCTATCTTGCCACGAAAGATATTTGATGGGCAACATACATGCTATATGCAAATGAGTATTGAAATGTGGTGCTCCAAGAGAACAATTCTGCATGCAAACAAGGACCACAGAACTACAAAGATGCCTACTAAGGCTCAAACTTGAGAGTTATATCACATGTTATATCAGTAACTTTCCAATAAATTACCACCTAAATGACAAAATTTGTTTTAATTGAAAATTTTCAGCAAGAAAAGGATAGTAGCATAGAGCATGGAACCATCCAACAGACCTGCTGTTATTTCACCTTCAGGACCTGCAGTCTTTAAACCAGAACCTTCTTGCCCTTCTTTCTCTGACTGAACTGATTTTTCCCTCTCCTTCTCATCCTTCATTGATTTCATGCTTCCACCAGTTTGAGGACTAGTTGCCTAAGTTAAAGATAAGAAGTTTAAGAAAAAAATCACAAATTGGAGTTGCAAAATTATAAACTCTTCATAATTTCTACAACCCCATACTGTGTTACATTAATTGACCACCTACCCGGTTAAGTATGGGCTCTGCATCTTGCCCTTTTTTTGAAGATCGATTTTTCAGTTCATCCTCTCGACGCTGCCTTTCCATCCTGAAGTAGATATCATAGAATAACTAAATTAAAATCATGTTACACATTAATTTTTCCAAATCACTTAAAATAAACTGTAAGGACAAACTAGAAACAGTTTGATATAAGCACATAAATTTAAATACAGTTATCAAATAATAGTGCAGCATGCTCAACAACTACTCATTCAATACGGCATTAGAAATTGAACCTCAAGAATTTCCTTAGCAAGAATTCATGTTGTTAAGCTAAATATGTCCAAAATGATGGATTAAGTAGGCATAGATAAGTATAAAATCATGTCAGAAAGAGTCTCTGGGAATTATTACTTTGTTACAATTCAATTTTGTAGCAGTCTTCTTCAACAAAAATCAATCTTCCAAAAATTTATGTTCAGGGGTTTATCTCAAAATTGCTGTTATTAATGACATTTCTCTATACGTAGAAAATATTATACTTTACAGTGAAGTTATGAAAATTAACATATGGGCAATGTGTCAGTTTGACTTTATGTTAGGACTAGTTTGGTCACATCATTTATATTATTATATTTTAAAATTGCTTTATGCAAAATTAGAATCAAGTTCCAACCAAAATCCAATTTCCTTGCTTCTGCCCAAACCACAACCTTACATTTATGCAGCCTACAATGTCTTAGTTTGACTTTAAAAATGTTAGGGCTGGTATAGTCAGATGATGTATATTATATTATAAAAATCACTTCATGCAAAGTGAGAAGTACGTCCAACCTGTTTTTTGCAAAAATCCAATTTCCTCACTTTTCCCCAAGCAACAACCTTTATATTAGACATAATTTCATCAAATGAGCAGGATACTACAATACCCAGGCATGGACCCATACAAATAAAATTATAAGACCCACCCAAATGTGGGTAACAAATCCAAGATCCATTTTCTTCGCCATTAAAGGACTTCTATAATACTTTTGTATACATGAATCGATAAACTTATAGGTTTAAAATCCTTCAGCCAAAAGGACATATCTTTTCTTTCAGTAAGAGTAATGAAAACTTAATTCATACTTAAATCTTACCATCTCAATGAAACACCAAACACAATTTTAAGAGACTGTTTTCAATAAAATTCCAACAGCTTTGGATAAAAGCTTTAGACAAACCATTAATCCCGTAGGAATTCTCCTTATCCTTTCACCAAACAGCTTTCATTGGTTTACTTCCTTCTGATTAAAAGGTCTCTCCAACCAAAACGAGTTTTTCTTTTGTAACGAGCCATTGAGCCTCCCCTTGACAGTTTAAGCTTCTGGATTAAATGATTCTTAACATAGTATCAGAGCCTCTTCAAGCAAGTACTAAGGCCTTTAATCCTTTTGCACCCCATTGCCATTGCCAACAAAAAAATTTGAATGAAACTCATTAACTTGTCTATTTAAATATTACCAAATGAAACCAATAGGCATTGTTTAATGGCAGGAGTGTGCCAGTTAGCAGGAAATCTTAGGTTCAAACCCCATTTCCATAATGCATCAAAATAAAATATTCCCAAGTGAAGGTGCAATCTCCAAAACTTATTGATGTAGAACAGGATGTGGGTAGGGAAGAAAATAGATGAGAAGAGTAGAAAATTAAAAGGGATAGGTAACTTACTGAAAAAGACTTCAAATTTTTATTCAATCAATAGGAAAAGAAATATGAATACAATGAGTAGGTCTAGGACTTATTTATAGAACCTAAATCCTAATATAATTAGAATCCTAAAATAGTTTAAATCTAATAGATAACTATTAAATTAAACTATATCCTAAAATATAAGATAAAGATAAATTTACACAAAATATAAAAGAAAAAATACATTCAAAATAAATTAAATCTAAATAACCTAATAATCATTGAAAATCCTAATTATTTTATGATAATCTAATTATCTTTTCGACATCACTTATACCATGTAAAGTTTTCAACAATAACAACATAGAACTTAAACTTGTGAAGAAACTTCAAAAGATGTTAAATAAATACAAGAATAAATCAAAATATTTCAGAATTACCTTCTCTGTACCAAACGAATAAAGTGTTGAGGTGGCACAAAAGCTCGCTCCATATCAACTAAAGCAACCACCATTTTCTTCGCTTCATTCTTAAACCCTTCCAGTGCCGTTGTTGCAATGGTTACAACCTTGAAGAATTTATAAAAGAGTTATTTATGATAAAGAAGAGAAAGACTCCTCCCATTCAATATATAATGAAGGACAATGAGTAATTAAAAATTTGACTCCAATTGACATAAAAATACAAGTATTGAGCAGCAAATAAAATAAATTAAGAAACATAATGTAGCAACAAAGTGCAATACCTCTCTCTTGAAAGCTGGGTATCTAGCTAGACCCCGTGTAGCATTGGCAGCAGCTGAAACTATATCTACTAGGACACGGTGTACCTGGATCATAAGGCCAAAAGGATCTCTATTATTAGCCAACAAAATATATAGGTAATTCATAATGTATCCAATAAGGTATTAGTAAGTTTTACAACTTTTACAACCAAGTCAACTGAATTAGACTCTTCTAATATTTGAAATATGAAATTTCTCAATACTTAACAAACAGTGCTTTGAGAGGAAGCCAAAAAAACAATCAAGTAACATTTGGTTTGCAGAGCCTCTCTGGATTCCTGAGGATGATGCATTTTCATGTTTGTTACAAGATTCACAAAAATATTACTGGAATGCAACATTCCCATGGTGGAGGATGGATATGTAGGATTCTCCATGAGATGGCAATGTATACGCAATGTTAAAAGATCATTTTGCCTGTCCTTGTCCTCATACACGTACAGATAAAAAATTAGTGTGATAACCATAGCTTTTGGAACTGGATCAGATATTATACTTGTAGAGATTCAGGGTTTAATTTTCCCCTGAAACTATTTTATTAGATGAAAGCAACATTACATTCATAGACAATAAAAGAGCTGAGAGATCAAGCTTATCCAGACAAAATATTAAAAATAACCTTATCCCACTTAAAAGAGGATAACTCTATTCTAATAAAAAGAGAACACTTAATCTAATCCTAAACACTCAGAAACATAACCAAATAGAACTAAAAAGCAGTGTTAAAAAAATCTCACTGGACGGGCCAGTTCACCCAAAAGACCAATGAACCAGTGCAGTTCAATTAAGACCAGAAAACCAGACTTTATATGAGCCAGTCAAAATAAAATCTCAAAACAATGACCCAAGCCCATACGCCCAGCTATCAGTAGCAACACTGGTGATCTAGTTAAAGGTGAAAAATCCGCTCTGCTCCTTTATTTTGTGTGATGTAAAACTTTCTACTCTTTGCTCACTAATCTCTACTATATTTCACTCTCAAGTCTTATTATGAGATTCAATGGCCGGTGATTGGTGATACTCTTTGAAGTCTCCTCTATATTGTGTATGCATTATGTCCATAGTACGTATCCCCCTGTTGGATTTTGGTGGTATTAGTTGTGTAGAATAATCAAACATCAATCAGTGGCAAACATTGAGAACTTATTCTCCTATTGATATGCAGGAGTAGTACGAAGGTAAGAGAATAAGGAAGGCACTATTGGGTTTTTTTTTTTTTTTGGTGGGGGGAAGGGGGGGATGGACTGTTGGGACTATTGGGATTAATACAGGAAGGGACTGTTGGGCTTTTCTTAATGAGTGATTTATTCAGTGTACAATAAAAAAACTAATGACTTCAACTTTTGAGTAAAAAGTTCTTTTTGAACCTGTTTGGCCAAATTGCCCAAAAAAAGTCTTGTTTATTTTTCAAATTAAATTTTTTTTAATATACAATAAAGGTTTCTTCAATTTAACTTTCAAGATTTGGAATGGAATTTGGAAAATAAAATATGATTTAGTATTTCATATATATATTTAAAAACTTTTTTATATAATATTTTAATATATTATTAAAAATATATTAATTTAATTATGACTGATTTAACAACGATTGAATCATGGTCCCATTAGTGAATCATGAACCAATGTTTCAACCGATTGAATGACTATTTCTATTTTCTTAACATTGCTAAAAAGCAAATAATCATTTATTAAAATAAATATATAATAAAATTAGATTAAAATATTGTGACCTCCCCTCTATTTTGCTTAAATTACAGAGGCTTCTTCTCTATTTTGGAAACTTATACAAACCTCTCCTAAATCAAGTTATGTTACACAGATCTCACCTCTATTTTCAAAATTCCATTTTCCATCCAACCAACACTTAATAAACCCTTAACTTACCAAATTTAAATTTTTCTTCATCAAAATATCTCTCTTTAACATAAATATTTATTTAAGAATATTTCCAACACATTTTTTGGCTTTTACCAAAATATCCCTCTTCAACATAAATATTTACTTAAGAATGTTTCCAGCACATTATTTTAGCTTTATAATTTTCAACTAAAACAAGTTCTATGCATCTACAAAGAGGCTAAGATAATCCGCATTGTTCGCATATTGTAAATAGTACATCTTACATTTATTGTATGTTTTATATTAATTGATTTGACATATTTTATTTTGTTAATTTTTAATTTGATATTTTCAAATGCAATTATTTAAATATTATTATAATTATTATTAATTACTTAAAATTATTTAATATATATTTTAGATTTTTAATGTCAAATCAATAAGAAAAATTATCATGAATTTTTTATATAAATATTTTAAATTCATTTTTATTTTATCGGAGAAAAATTAGAGATTCTAGATTATAAGGGAAAATTAATAATTTTAAGTTATTTTAGTACAAATTTTAATTCGTAAAAAAGGTATTATGAAATCTTTAATAGAATATTCTTAATAGTGTTAAAAATTAGACTAAAGTGTATATTTTGAGAATAGAGGGGAGGTCTCTGTTATTTCAACAATACTAAGATGAGGTCAATATATTTTACTGATAAAATTAAAATCAACAAAAATTTCAAACACTACCCTTCATGCTAGGTATTTTCAACTTAGATCTAATCTTTGAGCACTATTAATCTTCTAGGATTTTGGCATTTTTATTTTGGTTGCTGACTCTGTCTTCATGTTCCCCTCACTTTGCAGCAAGGGTCTTGATTTTGAGCATCCTCTCATTAGCTTTTTGTAGGGTAGAGATCTTGGATTTATGCTAAACCAATAACAAACGGTTTTACACTAACCACCAACGGAGAATTTTCTTTTCACATTAACCACCACTATATCGTTTCATATTTACCCCTAGGTACCTAAATAAAAATATATAAATGTAAATTTTGAATAACATTTGACACATACTTAAATATTCAAACATCATAATTATCAAATGCACTAATTTAATCACTAACATCAATACTCAAGCATAATAATCCTTAATTCATAAATTATAACATTAAGTGCATTTATGAATTCATTGCCATATGTCAAAGTATAAAGTTAACTAATTAACAATTTACAAGTCAAAACGTGTATGTGGCTGTAGTCCCTTGTGGATTGCTCTGTTTCTGTGTTTGTAAACAAAACCCTAAAAGCACTAATAGCCTAAATAAAATTTTAAAATAAGAATAAACATTTTACCCTATTCTTAAATCTCTAAGGCTGGGTTGAGTTTCTAAGATTGGGTATTGTCGTTTCCTATTTGATCCTATTAGTTATTTTAAATTTTTGGGTTAGACTTATAAGCTAAATCTTCCCCTTTTACTTCAAAGTTCAAACACAAATAGGCACCAGAGGCACTTGCCAGGAAAGCTAAATTCATAGAGTGAGAGATTCTAGCATTGAATAGTGTAAGGCGCTGAGGCAAACATCTTGCCTTTAACTACCGTGCTCCATCTTTGCTAGTCTGTCCAGTAGGCAGCTTCAATTGTGCTGATCTGTGCTGCAGCTTGATGAGAGGCTTCTACCTTCTCAAAGTGGGTGGCCATATTTTTTGGCAAAATGTTTGAATTTCAAAGAGGCTTTGAGATCATGCAGAAGTTTAGGATTTACTTTCTCTCAATTTAGTATATTAGATAAAAGCAATTTTACATTTACAGACAATATAAAAGAGAAACCCATGCTCTCAAGTAACTAAATAAAAAGGCTTATCCCAAAAAAAAAAGTATTTAAATTCAATCTTACCCAAACAAGATAAATCTATTCTAATTCTAATTAAAATAGAACACATCAACTAACCATAAACCCAAAGAAACGTTATCCAAAAAAATAACTAAAATCCTAAAATAAAATAAAAAAATGATAATCTATATATCTATATGATTTATAAATTGTCCAGGAAGCCAATTTGATGCTTGTGAATAATATTATGATTTGAGATATTTGGCTTATATTAAGCTGCGTGTTTTGTTGTTCTGTCACATAATATTTGAATTTTTTTTTTAATTTCAAAATTAGTGCATTCCACTAGATTTTTTTTGGGGGGAAATTTTTTCCACTAAATCATTTTGCTACAAATATGTCTTCTTGTGCAATACACGGGGCGGATTTGTAGTTTCCAACAAAACTAATGAGAGGATTGTGCAACTTACTTATTGATTTAACCACTAGGTCACTACTTAATCTGGCTGAACTAGTTGCTTTGGATTCAAAATAATACATACTTTGAATTTAAATTGAATATACAATAATATACTTTTAAAGAGAGAGAGAGATGAATACATGACATAAACATTCATTTTTTCATCATATCATGGTGAGAATAATTACGTTGATTATAATCAAAGCATACCATTTATATGCAGTCTACTAAGTTAATTTATTTGCATTCAATAAAATTTCAATTGAATTTGAAATACATCTACTCTATTCTATTTTCATGAATTAACAACATACAGTTCAAAAAATTAAAATTATAAAAAATTATCATCATCTTACACGAAAAGAAAAATTATTTCTTGCCAAAAAAAAAAAAGGCCTTTTTTTATTGGACTGACTAGACTGGTTCAAGAACTAATAAATAAAATATAAATTATAAAAGACCATCATGATAATAAAAACTGAAATGAATACAGGACATAAAACTTAATACAGACAAACATAAATATATTTAAAAAAATATGATATAAAATACAAAGTTAAAATCTACAATTAATTATTAATTAATTAATATCAATAAATCACAAAAACATAAATAATGAATACTGAAGTATAACGAACAATATATAAATTGATAAACCAATAATATTAACAGAATATATTATTGAGTTGATATAATGTAAATAAATAAACTAATAAATAAAAAAGTAGTTAATGAAATACTAGGATATGATAAATTAAAATTAAAATAATTATTAATTATAATTTTAAAATAATAGTTATGATTATAAAATATAAATAAGTAAAATTGATATAATTATATTATAATTATAAATTATAAATTAGTAAAACAATAATACTTTGAAACGTTATTACTAAATATCCCAAAAAAATGTAAGAAGATATTCCAAGAATATTCGTTATGAACTAAAATGTGAACTGTTGTGTTAACAGAAAGAGAGGGTAAAGTATCAAAAAAAAAAAAAAAGACAGAAAGAGGGAAGAGTCAGCATAAAATCAAGGACTTCTGACAATGTGCTAGTATAGGCCTAACCCACAAGAGGTTAACAAACACTTCCTTTATGCTAGCCGTCACACTATTCTAACAAGAATGTTACATATACCTAGGAATGTGGAATTGAATTGCCGAGAATTATGTTTGATTCCCCAACCCAAACACTCCCTTAAACCTAAAGGCATAATAGTATTTGGGAAGAACACAGCGCAATGGGATAGCAAATTCAACACTAAGCCAACTTTACGGAAAAAAAGGAGACCTTGCATAAACAACATTACAATACAACACCGAAGCTAACATCATTTAGAAACTGAATAAAGAAATCTAAATAATTCAAATTGAGAATTCCAAAAGAAAAATACCTCATCAACACAAAGACGTGATGGTTCTTTCGCAAGCTCCAGAACAACTTTAATAAGAGATCTCAGACCCTTTTCAGGGGAAATAAGGTAAGGTTGATAACCATCAGCCTCTAAAACAATCTGATAATTGAAGAAAGGGTCAGTGGAAGTAATAATCACAACCAAAAGAACCTACTTACAAAGGGTGGAAGTAATAGATCAAAACCTACCCTCTTTACGTTGTTGATATCAAAATGCCTATCAATAGGTAATTGCTTCATTCTATTAGGAAAGTTTCCCTCAAAACTGGCAACTATTTTCCAGCCAGCACCCTGAGAGATACATGTATCATAAATAAATAAAATGGCTCTGAGCAATTAACTGAAAAAATAATTATGTTCAGAAACATAAATTGAACAAGAGCTGTCATCCAATGCTGCTAACATGTAAAAATAGGTTACTCTCATCATCAAAAAGCAAAAAAAAAAAAAAATTCCACTCAATGAATACAACATACTATGTCCAACTAATTTAACCGACCAGTGAACTATAATGATAATTGTACCTCAAATGCATATCAATGACACATAGACATAACGATTTTTAATGGTAAGCACTAGAACATACGTGAAAAAATTCATTTAACACAAAAGAAAGTAGCATTCCCAACAACAGAGAATATTGGAATGAGTTAAAGTAAAATAATACATTTAAGAAACATACCTCACCAGTGGTGATGTGTTGGAGAAATTTATCTTCATATTCACGGCAAAGTTCCAAGGCTATAGCTCGTGTACCCTCTGCAGTTGTAACCATTTGCTCCCCAAGCCTCACCAGTTCGTCCTGAACTATCTGAGACTTCCCTTGTAATCTTAAAAATGTGACAGTAGAAAGAATAAGAATACAATTTCTATTATGGTTCTTAAAATAACAGACTAATGCAACTTTGTAACACAGAAAGTTATCATTTTACCAATGTTTTTGCACATAACCAGTTCTTTCGAACAAGCACAAGTGTTCAGCCAAAAAAAGAAGAACAAGCACAAATGAAAAACTGATAATGGATCTCCCGTGTCTTCAACTTAAACCCAATATATTTTCACTTACAAAGAGAGTCCTTATACATGTGAATGAAATTAAAAATTTTTAAGCAAGAAACAAAGATAAACAAATGTTTCACTGGAAAAAAAAGATTTTTCAAGAAATCAAACTAATATGATATTCAGGCTAGAAGGTCAAATTAACATCTTCAAAAACATTGCATATTGACCAAGCCTGTACTAAAGCTAGATAGGGGGAAAAACATTTATTAATTAGAGAAACAGTCCTTCAACTGGAAATACCAGTACCAATCACAAGTCAATCAGCCTTAAACAGTTTTTCATATTGCAAACAAAAGGTCTAACTGTGATGCTAAAAACACGAAGGAATTTACATGAAGGCCAAGGTGAACATGAATCTATAATTATTAGGAAAAACATCTTCCCTTTACAAGAAATAATTTAATTACATTACCCTCCCCTTTATTACAAAATATTGACATGAACCTCTATCGAAACAAAATTATTGAATCACAACAAAACCCAGTTTAACCAAAATACCCTCAAGAATAAGATTCTTTTACTGAAAATGTAAAAATGTGTTCCTTAAAAATGTTATTCCACATTTATTTAGTTCACGTTAAAAACCATAAACTTGATTTATTCTTAATTCTTAAATTCTTAAATTTTATTACATTAATAAAAATTTGATAAAATTGTAATGGGTAATTAATAACATATTAAACAAAACTTGTTATAGTCCAAATTAAACTAAACATCTTAAAATTTACTGATAAAAAATTATTTTATATAGATCAAATAAATATTTAATGCTAGTTAATTAGTTAATTCCATATTTCGGCATTAGAAAGGCAAAAAATAGTTTGGCCACAAAAAGGAGACCATTATTGTAAAGTTTGTCATTTACATCCAACATATCCCAGCATAAAATAACCAACTTTTTTTTTTGGCCACATAAAATAACCACTTTTTAATTAAGACAATTGCAAAATAATTTAATAATAAAATAACTAATTATTATAAATAAAGAACTTAATAACAAAATCATTTTTTTACCAAATATAACTAAAAGAAATAGAAAACAATATTTAATTTCAACAGTAACCAGCATATATATATATATAATTAACTAACATAAGCGCTGTTACAAATGTAACAAAAGTTCAGAATAAATTAAGTTTGTTGTTTTTTTAGACATAATACACAACATTAAAAGTACAGGTCTAAAGAAAAACATTTAAAATTTAAAATGTTTTACATCTGGCAAAAAAAAAAATTCCATCATTGAGGGTATTTTTTCCAAAATAGGCCTAGTGCTTGCACATATTTGGTTTCAAAGAAGGTCTTTGTAAATTTTCACGATAGCGATAAAAGCCATGTCTCAACAGCCATGTAAATTTTCTACACTGTCATTTGATTTGCTACTAGATATAAAGTTTCCACTATCACGAACAAAATGGAAATAAGCGCAATTATAATTACTGAGAAAAATTTCACATTGCACCACACAAAAATTACCCAGAAAGAAGGTTAGGCAGCCTGAGTTTCATTCGACTCCGGATCTTCTGTGCTAGAGCATCAACCAAAGCTATCCTTCCAAGCTTACTTTGAGGAGCTCCAGTCAATATGGATCTGAGGCTTTCACTCTCTGCTCTCCATGTAGTTTCCAGAGAACTTTCAGAACCAGTAGATCCATTTTGTGCTGTAGCTATTGAAACTGATTGACCAATTAAAGCAACCCATGGAATATCTGACGCTCTTGCAGGGCCCTGATTCAAAAGAAGTTCTTGAACTGCTGCCAAAGACCTCTGATCTGATGCAGCTTGATCTACTTTACTAATAACACCAATGGTTCGGGTACCTGTATTAAATTTTCGCTGCCTATTTACTTATGAAATGGGAAATTTTACACATGGAGAACAAAACAAGAGCCAATGATCTACCTTCTCCATCATATTCCTTCGCAGATCTTAAGGCTCGAGATGAAGCAACTTCATGTGCTTGAGCTGCAGGTACTACAACTAGCAAAATGGCATCATTGTGCTCTACATATTCACCAAGCTATGGAAGGACCATAAAAAAGAACATTTGAATGCAATCAATATCCAGTAAAGACTAACACAGAAAATAGAAACCAAAAATAAGGAGAAAAAGAATTGCAGTAAACCATAATAGATTATATTACTGGGCAAGGCATATCTTAGAATCCGTGAAAGGTTTGGAAAAGACAGCCACGACTTACCATTGAATCATTCATGATGCATTGATCCAGCCCAGGTAGATCAACCAACTTAAGTGGTGGTGCTGGTAAAATATATGGTTAGAGAGAAAGTCAGATGTAGAGGAAAAAAGGAGTATAACACATGAGAATGCAGTGATTTAATAAACAAACTGATTCAAACTGTGTAAAGTAGATCATTTACAGGTGGAAATAAAAAAGGGCCAACTGTCAGAAATTATCTGATACCAGAATATGAGTTGCATGTAGCACAAAGCAACTTGAAAGCTTTTCATGAGAGAGTAGCTTTCAAAATAATTACTCTTCACATTCTAATTTCCAGCCCTATTGCATGTATTTCTACATAGTATCAACTCGTAAGAAGCCAGAAATTAATTTATTTAAAGTAATAATGGAAGGGGAATATGGGGCAGCATAGTCAGACATTTTTTTCTCTGAATTTGTTAAGTTGCTCACAAAGCAGATTGTATATGTGTAACTTAAATGTACAAATTGAAGGCAGCAACTGCCATCAAACAATAGTCATCAACAAACCTGAACTTGTGCGAAGCTTCAAATAAATTTCATCTCGACCCCTGCCTGAGGAACCTTTACTTAACCGGTCCTGTAATGAATGTCGTAAGGCACCTGTACCAATAAAATAAAGCATATCAATATGCTCAGTAGAAAAAGAAAAGCACTGATCATAATGATAATCACCAAGAGAGAGGGAAAAAAGAAAAAGTATGTCAATGTTGGATCATACTGATATTAATGCAGCAAAAATCATCAACAGTGAATGCAAGTATTCAGTGTTATATATTAAAATCCCAAATTTTTTAACACCAAGTCCCACTACACAATGCAAGCAATTATGAAGTAACATCCAAAGATGATTATCATTTTAAAATCCAGATGTGACCAGTTATGGTGTTACACAATAACATACATAAGCTGCATAGACAGAGGTCAAGAAATTCAAATGAAAAAATGGAAACTAACTTGCCGAAACTTGCTGAGACTTATTGTCGATCTGCAAAATAATTGATTTGCTGCTTAAAGAACCATCTCGCTGCAGATCAATGCTTATAGGAGCCCGCGTAGCTCCATTTTCACCAGTAGGCTGGAGATGAAGGAAACTTTAAGAATAAGAATATTTTATGTAAAGGTGATATCATAGAGAAGAAGTAAATTGAAATAGTTGGAACCCGTAAAATCCAACTTACCAAAACAGGATGTCCAATCAAACTGTTCAAAGCAGCAGATTTACCAGCACCCTAAAAAGTTGTACATAAAGTGCAGCAAAATAAAGATATATCAATTTGTTAAAACAGATAAAAGGCTTACCATGTAGTAAACAATTAGAATTGAATATAAAAATATAGCACTAACTCCACAAATATGTTAAATGCCTAACTTTAACAGGGGAAAAAAATGTGCCTATGTTCAATTTATGATGCAACTGCAATCTAATAATGAAATTAAATCTAAACCTTCTATAAACATACTGTTATCACTTATCACCCACAATCCCACTTGATCAAGTTGCATGCATTGTTACTCATGTAAGAAGAAAGGTAGAAGGAAAACAAATTCGATTGTCACTGGAGAAAAAAAAAAAGTTCTGTCCTTCCAGGGATTCTGAGAATGCTGTTACTAGCATTAACATTTACCAAGAAGACTAAACCACTAATACTTTGTTAGCCTGTAGTTACTAGAAAAACTATATTATCGAAAAATCATTACAGATTAAGCAAGAAATTCATGAAGAATAAAAGATTGCTTCAAGCTCCCTTTTTTTTATGAATTTCAGAAATCAATTTGAATGATGGAAATATAGAAAACTAATTTATAAGCCGAAATCCATTGTCTTCAACTCAATTCAGAAACTGCAAATCCAAAGATGAGCTACAAATTCAAAAGGTATCCGTTAAAAATTAAAGTCATAGCTTTTTGTCGCAGAAAAAATCATCTATGTTAAGTCCTTAAATAACTTTGCCTATCTAAACTATCCAATGCCCTCATCACAACACATCAATTAAGTTAAAATGTGATGCCATGCCCAATGGTAAAATAGCACAAGCAACTCCTCGAACTTATTCGGTTACCTATTTCCATTGTAATTCTAACGTCTAATCATTGTAAGAAGAGTAGATTCATGGAACCCACAGGTTCTTCTGCAACGTCATAATTGTCAACCTCCATATGCATGGCACTATCCATCCAAAACTTACTAAATATCTCAAGAAAACCCAGATTGAAAACCCATAAGCTTTGAACAATAGAAGCAACCAAGACCCAACCCAGACACAAAATTTAGTACGCATAAGATAGTCAGAAAGCATAGATACCGAAAAACTTACAACATTTCCAAGTGCTACGACGTTAAGGAAAGTGGAGGGTCTTCTAGAAGATGCAGGGCTCGACTCATCAACATCTTCGTCAGCAAGTAAGGCCGCCGCCTGGCGCATGGAATCAGCCAGCTGAGACAACTCCTCGATCGCCTCCATCAGTCACAGAGATCAAGGATCCAAACCCAACAGAATACACGTCAAAGGCTATATCAAATCGTTGAGCTAACGATATGTAGTGACAGATCGAAATCGAACCCCAAACAACAGCCTCACAACGATCCGTGAGAATCTATCAGATCTCTCCCCCTCCCTGTGGAGGATTGAATTGGAATTGGAGCCCTGAGAGGAAAGGGAGAGAAGAGAAGAAGACAATGGTTGATCTTTCTTCGACTTGAAAGAGTAAGAGAAAGTTCAAAAGGTTAACCTCTTTCTCTCTCTCTTTCGAAGCCTTTTTGAATTGAAATGGTAAGCTCGGTCGTCTAAGTTCTAACGCTCCCACTGGTCTTGTCCCTGTCATGTGTTTTGAATAAAAATTGTTACAATTGAACGCGCATATGAATTTACGCGTATATAAAATATAAAAATTCTAATCAGTTGCACTCATTTGTCAAATTTTGTACATACGGAATTCATATTAGTATTGTCAAAATTCTGAATTGTGACTGAAATTGATAATAATTAATTAAATATATATTTTTATATATATCATAAATATAATAGTTTGGCAATTAATATAAGAAGAAAAGTTCAACTGCACGGTTTCATTTGTCAAATTTTGTACATACGGAATTCATATCAGTATTATCAAAATTCTGAGTTGTGAATGAAATTGGTAATAATTAATTAAATATATATTTTTATATATATCATAAATAAATATATTAATATGGAAATCAATATAAGAAGAAAAGTTTCTTAAAAGAAATTCATAATTTTGGTCAAATAATTTTAATCAACTTATAATTTATAAATAAATAATCAACGATGTAACATTCAAACAAAATAAAATGAGAGCAAAAATTTACATATTTGAAATAAAAAATAAAATTGTTAAGATTAGGATAATAGTTAGTACCTCTATAAATATAAATCTAATTTTGCCTTATTGTGTATATAAAAAAAATATTGTTAGAAAAGACAAAAAATACTCTAATGATCTCTATATTTTAAAAAGATTAATCTTTAATTATCTATTAGAGGATACTTTAGTGTTCACAAATATAAATTTAACTTCTAAATCAAACAATTGTAGGAACTTAGAATTCTTTACTATAATTTATGCTAATGTGAAGAACAATTCCATTGATAATGCCATGGATCCCAACATCGTGTGAATATAAATACACTCAAACCTTATTGATTCAAACAAACAACCAAATGAGAATTTTGAGTAGACGCAGGGATCTCCCAGAAAATAGATAGTTGATATCACAGAAGCTAAAATTCGCTAGAGCGATAGATAATGGGTTGCTTGCAAGGAGCAAATTAATTAGTTAGCTAGGAGAGCTGGTGTACTTTCAACGTAATACTATTAATGAGAGTGATATAATGTGTATTTCTCTTATGTATAGTTGGCGTCTTCTTCCTCGCTTGCAATCATATTTATAGAGACTCCTTCACGTTCCCTTTTTCCAATTTCGTAAGCACGACTCCATAATCCTAACAAGTTCTTCACATCGCAGCTTCATGTCCAACGATTTCCTCCACATCCACTTTTCTTGCCCCCTCAACATGTCAATTAATCTGGGAGTCAAGGGAAAATCTTTTTAAAATTTTTAAACTAGTAGGCCCTGAGTCCAACATGAATATCATGTCCATCTATATAATTATTATTTAAATAAAAATAAAATTTATCTAAGTTAAATTATTTTCTCCCCTTATCTTAGAGGGATTAGTTTTCAGTTATCTAAGATATCCTTATCACTAAAAAAAAAACAAAAAGAATCTTCCTCCTATATTGTCGTGTTTTATCAATTACATTATTGGTTTGAATTGTTCAATTTCTTTTTCAAATTTTAAATGTTTAGACCTTCAAAACATTTTTGTCGTTAAAATTAAACTATTTTCAAATTTAACATTTAATAATTATTTATTTTCATAGACCATTGGAAAATAAATATTTTTACATTTTACCGTTAATTTTTTTGTTGAATTATAATAAATTTATTATTTTAAATTAAATTTTATGAAGAACAACACTTATAGGTGTAATCTTTTAAAAAATTAGTTTCCTGCATTTAATTAATAAAAGAATGAAAAAAATTATGACATGAGTAATAGAAAGTTACAATTGATAAATCAAATTAAAGAGTTTATGTTTAATTTACTCATTTATTTGGTGATTTCTTCATCTTTACTTGGGACGAAAACAAAAGCTTAACAATTTACAGTTACACTACACCCCTCGTGATTACGCCACCCAACCGACCAAAAAGAACCCGCCCTCGCCTTCTAAATCTTATTATTTATTCAAACCGACTATGTTTTTTGGACACATTTCCATGGTTCTTATTCTTGGATTTCTAATTTTCTATCATAAAATTAAGGTCCCATATGATTCATGAGACTAGAATCTCTGTATGTACAAAACAAAATTCCATTTTAGGTATTATTTTATATAGAAAAGGAAGATCCATTTGACTATGTTCATTATTATTTTTAAAGTTATATTAATCAACGATGCTTGTAAACAATATTAGAACTAGAAATATATCCTTGCAATACAAGGAGATATCTTAACTTTAAAGGAAAAACACAAAAATTAAGGATAAACAGTAAAATGAAATAAAACTCTAATAAGTTATATCCTTTGCAAGTTGTAAATAGCACGATTTGCTCTTAAAATATCGTTAAGGCATAAAATCTAATTTTGTATGAAAATATTAACATTAGTATTACTATATATAATATAAAATTGGATAGAATTGTTAATTTGGGGTGGTAGTGCTTTTAATAAGAATAGTGGCATTGTTAAAAAAAAATTGAACCAAACCTGCTAATTTAATCAAAACCAAAATCCTTAGTTTTTTAATTTCTTCTCCATAATTCAATAGAGTGTTAGATTTATTTAATTAATAGTAATATATATTTTGAATTTATTTCATGTTTATTTTATTTACTTAATTAAATATATTTTATCTAAGTGTGGTCCTTAGCTTTAATAAAGATAATATCAGTAGAGTGATTTTAGGAAATAAGGAATAACTCAGTTGATATTATATTATCTTTATTTGAATTTGAAATTCAAATAAAAGATAGAATAACTATTAAATAACCTATGATGGTTAGACTATTTAATAGGAAGCTGAGTAAAGCGTCAAATAAACTAATTATTCATTCTACGTTCATATAGAGGTTATCTAACTAATGACGGCTGATTCCCAGCTTCCATCACTGAGCCCAAACACTAGTTAGAAGAATCTCTTCTCATCTAATTTCTTCTGACTAATTTATGTGGTTGCAGATCTTTGATTTATTCCTAATTCGAGTAGGATTACTCAATCAGATCTTTTACAACTATGGTAAAAGGTATTTATGATCATTATTTAGTCCGCTGCAAGTTTGTAGAAGATTTATTTACATTTATAGATTCATATATATATATATATCTGTTTCTACATGTGGTATCAGATATACTGATTTATATTATCTCCGCATGCTTGCATTCTTTGTTTTCATATGTCCATACACTACTGTTACTGATGAATTTGCTTTCTTGGGTTATCATGTTTTTCTGTGCAGCCTAGGATTTTTTTTTTCATATAGAAAACAAAAATTTTCGATTGCCGAAAGTTTTCGATCTTTATCTATGCAAACTTATTATTTATAGCTTAAATTGCATACACAGTGAAATTCCATTTTTTATTTAACGTTTTCATGCGTGATTCGATGTGATTACTATGTGTAAATTGTCGTCATCGTGTTCTGGTCCTATCACCATCGGGATTGCTGAAAACGGTGGCTGGAAATGCCTGGAAATGACGGGTTATCTGTCAGGTCCAACACTGGTTACTCTGGCATTCCAAGTCAGGCAGTTCAGCAAAACGGGTGAAGAAGACGAGAAAAATGACACTGCATTTTGGAGAAAAAAAAAACGAAATGGCATGTCGTTTTAGCTGATACGATGGGACTCAACTTTCGTGCAGCAACAACGTTGTTTTGCCCACTAAATGAAACGAACCATTTCATTAATTCAGAGGGAATGGGCTTTGATGTCTGAGCCTGTCTTCTAATTTTGTTTTATCTTGTTCTATTTTTTTTTAGGCTTCTGTTTTCTGTGCCATATGATTTTTGGGTCTGTTTTATTTTTCTATTTTTTATTTTTTTTGCATGTTATTGGGCTTGTTTTCTGGGATTGCGTTTTCGGCCATTCTCATTTTATTTTTCTGGAAATAATTTCAGTTTGCATTATTTATTTTCTATACAATTTTTTTAAATAAATAAGAGAGTGGGAGAATTTATTTAATTATTTAATCACATGATTATTTAGTTGATTAAATTAATTATTTAAATTCTCATAGTATAGTGCATGTACATAATTTTAATTGCACATATGATATTTGTGATTAGCATGTTTTTGTTTTAAGGAGTAGTCACGGCATCCTTGTAAAGTTGTATGTATAATATAAATCACATATGGATATAGAATATCAAATTCTAATAAAATATGTGATTCTAATTCATCTTTACCCACAAGTAAATAATTATAATTGCATATTTTGTTAAGATGAAATAGATATGACCTTGTGTTTTCTAAGTAGCTCATAGGTATTAGGAAGCATAAATACATTCTAGTTTCATCATTTATTAAACATAAATATATACTATGTTAATGTCTTTGCCCACAGATAAAAATTAGTGATACGATATTTATGTAAATATGTGTTATATTGGTAAATATACATAATTGTTAAGGTGATGATTGATTGTCTCAAAATAATTACTATAAGCGTGTTTAATAATTATTTCTCTTGCAGCTCCTTCATCTCACATTCTATCTAAATATGGTGATAAAATTACTCTTGATGGCACAAATCATGCTGAGTTGAAGGAAGACATTCTCCTTCATCTTGGCTATACGGAACTAGAGTATGTCTTGAGGATTAAAGAACCTCCAGTGCCCAAAGAAGGCGATAAGGATGCGCCAACCGCATATGATCATTGGGATCGATCCAACCGCCTTGCCTTAATGTTGATTAACGCGCGTATTAAGAGAAGTATTTGAGGTTCTATTCCAGATTGCCAAACAGCCAAAGAATACTTAGAGGCTATTGACAAGCAGTATACCCCTGTAGATATACAACTAGGAGGGGCTATTATGAGAGAACTTGTTGATATGAAACTTGCAGGTGTGGGTGGTGTCCAAGAACACATTATGAAAATGAGAGACATGGCATCACAGCTGAGGCGCTTTAAAATGGAGCCTCCTGAGCAATTCCTTGTGCAGCTCATTTTGAGTTCCCTTCCTCATCAGTATGAAGCTTTTTATGTCTCTTACAACACACATAAGGAACAATGGTCAGTAGATGAATTGTTGGCCATGTGTGTTCAAGAAGAGGCTAGACTAATGAGGAGAGGGAGAGATGCACCTAAGGAAGTGCATTTTGCAGAAAGCTCCAATTCTAGGAGGAAGAACAAGAAAGACAAAAGGAATAAGTCCATTCCTCTAGTTTTCGCTAAGAATAAAGATAAGGCCACTTGCTTCTTCTGTAGGAAGAAAGGACATATACGGAATGAATGTCCTAAGAGGAAGGCATGGCTCTCCAAGAAGGGTATATGTAATGGAATTTACATTTCTTGTGTAGCTTATGAATCTCATTTAGTTAGTATTAATTATGATACTTGGTGGATTGATTGTGGAACTACAATTCACATTGCTAATACCATGCAGGGATTTCTCACTAGCAGGCGCCCACATCCCAATGAGGAAAATGTCTACTGGGGCAATGGGATGAGGGCCTATGTGGAAGCAGTTGAAACATGCAGGATCATTTTATCAAATAAATCAATTTTAGATTTAGAAAATTGCTTTTATATTCCGGATTTTTCTAAAAATTTAGTTTCAATTTACAAATTAGTTCCTTTGAGATTTGAATTATTTCTTTCTTCAAATTTGATGAGATTGAATAAAAACTCTTTACCTTTTGCTGATATTTCTTTATGTAATAGTTTATTCAAATTACATACTGATTTACCTTAATCTCATGTTGTTATGCATGGTATTAAGTGAAGTGTCATGAATGAGAATTCTCTTGGCTTGTGGCATAGGAGATTAGGACATATCTCCATAGAGAGGATCAAAAGGTTAACTAAGGATAAGATCCTCCCATCTTTAGACCATAAAGAAATTGATCCATGTGTAGACTGCATTAAGGGTAAGCAGACCAACAAGTCACATAAAGGGGCTAAGAGAAGTTCTGAAATCTTAGAGATTATACACACAAATATTTGTTGCCCTGATTTATCTTTTCATGGTCAAAAATATTTTATCTCCTTTATAGATGATTATTCATGGTATATGTATATCTACTTGCTTTATAATAAAAGTGAGGCATTAAATGCTTTTAAGGAATATAAGGTGGAAGTAGAGAAACAAACCGGTAAACAAATTAGATTTGATAGAGGAGGTGAATATTATGGAAAGTACACTGATGATGGACAAGCACCTGGTCCATTTGCTGAGTTTCTTCAAGAGTATGGTATAGTAGCTCAATACACCATGCCTGGGTCACCTGAAATGAATGGTGTAGCTGAAAGAAGGAACAAGACACTATTGGACATGGTGAGGAGTATGATAAGCAACTCTAAGCTTCCAGTTTCATTATGGAGACATGCACTTAAGATAGTAGTATATATTTTAAATAGGGTTCCATCAAAGGCAGTTGCTAAAACTCCCTTTGAAATCTGGAAAGGTTGGACGCCCAGTTTGAATCATATGCATGTATGGGGCGTCCTGTGGAAGTAAGAGTGTATAACCTTCAAGAAAGGAAACTGGATCCTAGGACCATTAGTGCCTATTTCATAGGCTATACGGAAAGGTCCAAGGGCTATAAATTTTATTGTCCTCCATATTCAATGAGATTTGTGGAATCTAGGAATGCTAAGTTTCTTGAGAATGATGTGATCAGTGGGAGTGATCAAGTACGTGACTTAGTCACTGAAGAAGATCACATTCAAGAAACCACTAATCATGAAGGAACATCATTAATATATAACACTCATCCTGTTGGAGTGAACATGGAAAGTGATGCAGTTCCTGAAACTCAAGTTGATAATGTTGGAAATCGGGAACAAACTAATGAACCTATCACTCATGAAGAACAACCACTAGAAGTGATAGAGAATGTTCCTGAAGAACAACCTTAACCCACTCAACAAGTGGAGGTGAGGAGATCAACTAGAGAAAGAAACTCAGCACTTCCTAGTGACTATGTGGTGTACCTTACTGAATCTGACTATGATATAAGTGTTGAAGATGATCCACTCACATTTACTTAGGCTATGCAAGATGCAAACTCTAAATTATGGTATGATGCTATGACTGATGAAATGCAATCCATGGCAAACAATAAAGTTTGGGAACTTGTAGAGTTACCTAGTTAGTCTATGACCATTGACTGTAAATGGGTCTTTAAGACCAAAAGGGACTCATAAGGTAACATAAAGCGCTACAAGGCAAGGTTGGTTGTCAAGGGATTCACTCAAAAGGAGGGAATTAATTATAGGGAGACTTTCCCACTTGTGTCCAAGAAAGATTATTTCTATATTATCATGGCATTGGTAGCTCACTTTGATTTAGAGTTACATCAGATGGATGTTAAGAATGCATTCCTCAATGAGGATCTTGAGGAAGAAGTCTATATGAAACAGCCTGAGGGATTCAATTCTGAAGGAAATGAACATAAAGTTTGCAGATTGAAGAAGTCAATATATGGTCTCAAACAGGCCTCACAACAGTGGTATTTAAAATTCCATGAGGTAATCACATCTTTTGGTTTTGTTGAGAACATCATGGATCAATGTATATATCACAAAGTCAGTGGGAGTAAGATCATATTTTTGATCTTATATATGGATGACATACTATTTGCCATTAAATATTTGGGGTTGCTGTATAAAGTGAAACAATTTCTGTCCAAGAATTTTGAAATGAAAGATATGGGTGAGGCATCCTATGTCATTGATATTAGGATACGTAAAGATAGATCTCAAGGTATCTTTGGGATTATCTCAGGAAACTTATATCAATAAAATTCTTGAACGATTCAAGATGAAGGATTGTTCATCTACTCCAATACCTATTATGAAAGGGAACAAATTTAGCCAATTACAGTGTTCCAATAATGATTTTGAAAAGAAGGAGATGGAGAATATTTCTTATGCCTTAGAGTTGGAAGCTTGATGTATGCACAGGTTTGCACAAGACCTGATATAGCTTTGCAGTAGACATGTTAGGAAGATATCAGAGTAATCCAGAAATTGATCATTGAAAGGTTGCAAAGAAAGTTTTGAGTTACCTAAAGGGTACTAGATAATACATGCTTACATACAGGAGATCCGACAATCTAGAAGTTGTTGGGTATTTAGACTTAGACCTAGTAGGATGCATTGACATAAGAAAATCAACATCCAGCTATATCTTTTTGTTAGCAAAGGGAGCTATATCCTGGAAAAGTACAAAACAAATACTAATAGCCACCTCTACTATGGAAGCTGAGTTTATATCTTGTTTTAAGGCAAGCTCACAGGGAATATGGATTAGAAATTTTATTGCTAGGCTTAAGATTGTGGACTTAATCTCTAGGCCAATTAAAGTGCTCTGTGATAATACGGCTGCTGTGTTTATGGCTAAGAATAATAAAAGTGGAAGTCGAAGCAAGTTCATCAACATCAAGTACCTAGCCTTAAAAGATAGAATTAAAGAAGACCAAATAATCGTTAAGCACATTCGGATGAAAGAAATGTTAGCTAATCCGTTTATTAAAGGGATGCATCCAAAGGAGTTTAAGGATCGTGTGCCTTATATGGGTATTAGACTTTCACTAGTCTAATAGAGGTATGTAAAGTAATGAAATTTCAATTTATGGTTTATTATCTCATGTTTATATGGTTTACATTATTGTTGAGATAAATAAACATTGATTTAGGAATCGAATAAACATTTTGATTTATTCATAAAATTGATATTTCATAAAGTAATGATACTACTTGTGATCCATAGAAGGTAATATTCACATTTAGAGGACCTACCACTATGATTCATGTAGTATTGTTTAAATATCCCTTGATATATCAACTGACATATTATGATCGAACCAAGTGGGAAAATGTTAGATATATTTAATTAATAATAATATATATTTTGAATTTATTTTATATTTATCTTATTTACTTAATTAAATATATTTTATCTAAGTGTGGTCCTTATCTTTAATAAAAATAATGTCAATTGAGTGTTTTTAGGAGATAAGGGATAACTCAATTGATATTGTATTATTTTTATTTGAATTTGAAATTCAAATACAAGATAGAATAACTATTAAATAACCTATGATGGTTAGACTATTTAATAGGAAGTTAAGCAGAGCGTCAGATACACCAATTATTTATTCTACGCTCATATAGAGTTTCCCTAACTAGTGACAGTTGATTCCTAACTACCATCACTGAACCCAAACACTAGTTAGAAGAATCTTTTCTCATCTAATTTCTTCTGACTAATTTATGTGGTTGCAAATCTTTGGTTTATTCTTAATTTGAGTAGGATTACTCAATCAGATCTTTTATAAATATAGCGAGAGGTATTTGTGATCATTATTTATTTTACTGCAAGTTTGTAGAAGATTTATTTATATTTATAGATTCATATATATATATATATAAATCTGTTTCTACATAGAGTACCCAAAAACTCCTTTAGATCTTAGAATTTCAAAAATAAAACCTCTTTCATTATTTCTCATAATTTTATTATGCTGTTGCCCAGAAAGCACAAAATTTCTTGCCATTTAGTGTCTATAAATTTTCCTTTATTTTTTAATATTTCTAAATTTGTTATAATTTTTTTCTATACTTCCTCTTTACTCATTTACGATGGACAAGAAAAATTTGGGATATTTCATACATTAAGATCTACACCAAAATGTATTTTAAAACATTAATTAAAGAGTAAAATAATAAAACGTAATAAATAATAGTATTTTAATGAAATATTATTGCTTTTTGTTACTCCTTAAATTATTTATTAACTTTTTTAATATATATATACACAACTCCAAAATAATAATTGTTTCAAATTGAAGGGAGTATCTTTTCTTAGGGAAAAGCTAGATTGGAAAAGTTACAATATGAGTATCCTTTGTTAGCCATAAAAACTAATCTTTTTCTAAGTATGAAAAATAAAAAATAGATCCTCCATAACTAGTTTTGCTCCAAACATGAAAATTAGGAATTAAAACCTGTCCATTTTTCTATATGAGGAGAGCCTCTATGGTTCACCCCATCTTGAGTTTATGGAAATGTAGTTATTTTCCTCTCTTGTAAGCATCAAAACTATCCACAGTAAAAGACTAATTATTTTGAGACATAATCTAATAAAGTTTTTTTTATATGCATGACATGACTTGATTAAATCCAAAACAATATGTTTAAAGATCCAATTATCAACCATTTATCGGTTATGGAAATGTAATGTTTTACTGCAAGCAATACGATATATATTTTGTTGTAGAAGATTGAATTTATAATTCTTTAAAAATTAATAAATATTAAAAAAAGCTGCAGTCTGGAAATTCAATTTCCGATTGCCTGAACTAGGAAATATCCAACTATAGAAGGTTCAGTCGAAATATTTTAAAAGTTCACGAATATTTAAAAAAAGCTGCAGAATTTTTTATAAATATTTTCAAGAATCATTTAAATATTATTAAATTAGATACTTTTGGCCTTCGAAGTTTTTACCCGTTTGACATATAGGCATTGAAATTTTTAATTTGAAGAAGCACTGTTCAATTACACTATGGTGATTGTTGAGGTATATAAATATTTATGGAGGAAAAGCACGTTCTCTCTCCCACTGTCCTCACGTTCTTTATTATTTTCTCTTTTTAAAATTGTTTTATATTTTTATTTTTAACTTTTAACTTTTAATTATTTTAATTTTCTACATTTTATAAAACACTATAAAATAAAATTCCCTATTTTTTCTCTTTCTTTCTAGTCTTTTCATTCTCGGTCCTTTCTCTCTCACTCCCCAAACTAGTATTTTCCTCTTCCATTATTCTATCCCAAATAACACAAATCTATTTAGAAAAATCATAAAAAAAATCCCAAAATATGAAAAAATTATTAAAAAAAAATGTCAAAATCCTAAAAAATTACACTTAAATTCTATTAGTGTAAAATTTTAAAATATTAGTATAAAAAACTTCATTGTTAAATATAAAATTATAGAAGATGAGTATAAAATGTTGAAATACAATTTTATACTCAACAATAAAGTTTTTTTATATTCATTTTTTAAGATTTTACATCAATGGGATCTTGGTGTAATTTTTTTGGGTTTTGGAATTCTCAATAATTATTTTTGTATTTTGAAATTTTTCTGTGATTTTCCCAATCTATGTTTTAGATTCAAATTTTAAATCTCATAAGTCTGTTACTTTTTTTTACTTCTTTTTTACTTAAATCTCAAAATTTTTGTATCATTACCTTATTATAAATTTAATGTTATATGTAATATCCTTACTTTTATAAGATGTTATAAAATAAATAAAAGATGAGATACAAAGTGAGATGAAAATATTATATATATACTCAAACTTTAAAAGGAATTAATTTCTCATCTAATTTTTAGAAGAAGTTATGTCTGGTCCTTAATTGAAATTAATTTTTCATAAGATTCTTAGCAGAAATTAATTCCAGAACTTATCCTAGAAAATATGCAATATACCACTTAAATGAAAGCTCGCTCTGAGCTGGGTATAATGATATAAGTATTGTGTAGTTGGGAGGTCTAGATTGAGAGATAGACCAATTTAAAAGTTAATATGAATAGTGAAAAAGAAATAAAAAAAATTGATCTTTTTATGAAATTACAAGAAAGTGCTCGAAAGAAAAGATAATTGCGTTTTTAACCCGACTCAGAAGCAAAACGGTCTGTTCCCAGATTAGAAGTAAAATATGAATGTTGCATTTAAACCCCAAGGAAAAAAATACTGATATTATAAAATACATATGTAACTAAGAAAAATGTTACATTTAAGCGTAATAAGAGGTAAAGATGTTATTTTTTCAGGTTAAATGAAAAAATAAGAAAATTATATTTTGGCCTCAATAATTAAGAATGCTTGCAATTTAGTTCATGAAGGAAGAAATTCACACTAATAAAAAGAAGTTTGGGGAAAAATTACAACTAAAAACTTGAAAGTTTCAAAAATTTAAATTTCTCCCGAGTCAAAGGTATTTTTGGAAATATAAAAAATTATAGTCAAAATGAACCTTTTGATGAGCCTAACCCAATGGAATATAACAATAAATCTATTAAAATTAAAATAACATTTATTGGACAATTAGGGTTTAATATTAATATTTTACCCTATAAAAGTCAGTTTAGATTGCAGAAAAAGACAATACCAATTAGGGTTTAATATTAATATTTCATGTAATAAAATATATTTTGGGTTAAGATAATGATTTTAGTCCAAAAGTTATTTTTGAATAATCTTGTACCAATTTAGTGACAATTTTGGCAAAAATACTTAATCAGTATGGGTAAATTTAATCGGTAATAGGTATTTTGGTTCATAAAAATTATTGAAGCAATTTTTTTGGCCAAAAATGAGAATGAAACATGTCTAGCCAGTAGCTAGGACACAGATGGAAATTTGGCAAAAAGCTTTTAATAAAGTTACCTAAGTTTAGTTAAAACTAATCATGATTTAATTTCCATTTGATATTTTTCCTTTAAATCTTGAATTAAGGCTAGGTTAAGTCATCCCCTTCACTCCAAACACGTCTGAACCAGCTGTCATTGAGGGAGAAGAGCACAAGAACTTTGGGAAAGAAAGGAAGAGCAAGAAACCATGAGAGAAGGCATAAACACCAAGATAGAGTTCCATAACTATTCTCTTGTGTTCTTTGTGACTTGAGAGGGCTTTCATAAGCTATTTTCTTCTGTTTTCACCTATGAAATTTTCTGCCTAGAGAGAGGAAGAGAGAGAAAGTTAAGCCGTGGAAAAACCAAACAAAAAAAGGGTTGTATAGGTCTTTAACAACAAGAATATGTTATTGGTTTGCAAACTTGTTAAGTAATTATTTTTCTACAATTTCTTCAAATTTTCTGCTGATTTAGGGTTTGAGATTGGAATGAAATTTCAAGTTTTTGACCTCAAAAATAGATTTCTTAGGTTCAAATTATGCAAAAACAAGTGTGGTGTACAAGAAATATCGTAAGGAAAATAAAATGGAATTTTTTATCCAAGTATATACACTTTGTGAAAGGAGTCATCAAATTTGTGGCTAATGACCTTAAATTATATTATATTAGTCAAGAAAGTGTTTGAAGATTAAAGAAAGAGTGTACAAAGGAAGGAAATCAAAGAAAGTCAAGAAGGTAGTAATTTTCCCTATTTTACTTAATGTTATCATATTGGGTTTCCATGATAATATGACTATGCCATATAGATGTTTGAAGGGTTTTATGACCTTAGAATGTCCATTTTATAAAGTGTTACCATACCAAAATTTTTATGGAATTGTATGACATAATATAAAGTTATGATTTTTATTGATGACTTTATAAAATAATATGATGATGTGAATACATAATTGGATATAATTACTGAAATTATTTAAATCTCATCCTTCCAAATGATCATCATGATTAGATCCAAGCTGTGGTAAGAAAGGGTCAAGAGTGCCAAGGAGAAAGAAGAAAGAGGATGAAGCATAATGTTGTTTTCAAGTTATGATCTAGTTGTTTGAAATGATATATAAAATTATGAGTATGTTACTAAATCTGTATCTCCATGCTATTATGATCATTAAAATATTATGAAATGTTATGTATAAATTTAGTACAATGAATGATGATGTATTATGTCTATGAAGCTTATTTTATTTAGTTATGATTGGAAATGCTCAAGTAGAACACTCTGAGGATAATGAAGGTACTTTTCATATGAAATAGAGTATAATGCATGAGTGTTATATATTCTTAAAAAGTAGATAGAATGAGTTTTCTATAGAGTGAAATAACACCGAAATTGGATAAGTATACAATTTATGGTGAGTTTTCAAATTTAGGATTCAAAAATAGGGTAAGATTGAAAAATTGGAACCTTGAATTTGGGTGCTAGAAAATTCAAAGTGCAATAGAAAATCGTACATAGCTCAAAAAATGTATTGATTTGTATGTATAGAAAGTTTTATATCTTAGCTTTAATATGCCACTAGTCTGAATACAATTGAAGTTATATAACAAGAATTATACATATTTCCCTAAGACTGTTTTAGTTAAAGTTAAGCTCTGACCTCTATTAATTTAAGTTAATGCACTGCCCTATTCTAGTAGAATAAATATACAAAAGAAATATTTCTAAAAGGTAGACACACAGGGCTTTAAAAAAATGTAGATAATGCAAGATTTGGTTTAGAATATCAAGAGATATGTATTTTTAAATATAAGGCTGAAATCCTAAGGAAAAGAAAGTGATCAAAAGTACAGTAAATATTTAAGAAATAAACTGTATGAATTGATTTATAAAATGCTCTATTTCATTTTTTTTCATGTAGAAATTTTTTAAGTTATTTTTAGAGACTTAAATCACTCTGAGATGATTTTTTTATAATTATTTATTAATTTTTGAAATTTATCAAGTAAAATGGAAAATGTACAATGAACAGTACCTGAAATAAAGAAAATTTTGTTTTAATATTTTTATGCAATCAAGTCTCTAATTATACAATAATAGATATAATTGGAGTTTAATACATAGAAAATAAATGTAAGTTTAAGGTGTTATATTATATATATATATATATAAATTCTCTAATGTCAAACTTGTTGAATCAAGAGTTTTGATGATTTTAAACCAACACTCAAGAGCTTGGATTGAAGATATCAAAGAAGAACAAAGCTGTTTCAAATGAAGATTTACTGAGTATTTGCTGTTAGATCTCTTATAGGATCTTTAGTTTTTGATATGATTGGGTAAAAGATTTTGATTTGAAGAAAAGATGTTTTCAAACTTTGATTTTATGTTAAATCTTTGAATATTTGAAAAACACCTACAAACAAACGAAGGTTGAGAGTTTAAACTGAACTGTCAAGTTAGAAATTCAAATTTTGCCTTTGAAAATTCGAATTTCGAGCTAAAACTGAATAAGTCTGAAGAGACTGTTCTCTGTCAGACGAATCTTGGTTGTTCAAAATTCGAATTTTCATCTAGTCTGAAAAGAGGCCTTTTGTAACAGACGAACTTCACACTTTCAAAATTCAAATTTCAAGTAAAATGAAGTTTGTGAAAATCAAAGAAATTCGTCTGAAACTATGATAAAGTGCATCTGAAATCAAAATGAAATTAAGTTTGATAAATGCTCTCTGACAGACGAATTTTGAAGTTCCAACATTCGAATTTTCATATAAGTCTGAAAGATGCTTCTTTACAACAGACGAACTTTGGGTTTTCAAATTCGAATTTCAAACAAAACAAAACTTGAGAAAATTGAAGAAATTCGTCTGAAACTATGTTAAAGTTCACCTGAGATCAAGAGTGATTTCAGTTTCAAAACTGCTCTCTGACAGACGAACTTTGAGCATTGAAATTCGAATTTCAGAAGCTAAGTTCTTGAGTCTATTGAAATGAAACATTGACATACGAATGATAAGAACTTGCAACATTCGAATGATGAAATGAGTCTGAAAAGAGTTTCTCTGACAGACGAATTTCACCTTTCCAAAATTCGAATTTCGAAGAAAGTTATCTACTGTGTCTCTTTAAACGTTCAATGGACAGACGAATTTTGGGGATCCAAAATTCGAATTTCGAAGGCACTGTAGAAAATTGAAAACACTGTTCATACTTAACCGAAAACTTTCTTCTTGAAAATTCGTATGTCACATTGTGAAAATGTTTTGTAAGTTTCAAAATTCGAATTTCACTTCATGAACAGACGAACTTCATGCTGTAACGTTGGAAGCTTTAATCTTCGGTTCCTTCGAAATTCGTCTGTTGGCCAACCAAAATTCGAATTTCAGTATGTCAGAAACATTAAATGCGGTTGGTAAACGGATAGTTTTTCAGAGTAACCGTTGAATAACTTCTCCAACGGATAGATTTAGTCTCTAACGGATATTTGAGACCTAAATCTATAAATACAACATCATTTGAAGTTGTGGGTAACAAAATAAAACTTGTATATACCGAATTTCTGCTGAATCTTTTTCTCAAAAGCTTTTACCCTCTTAACTTCAAAACTTGTACTTAAACTTTCACATCCACTCTTTACAAGAGAGTTACTTCATTGTAATCAATCTATTCTTCATCTGGAAGATAGGTTTACTTGTGAGGGGTATTCACAAGGGGATTGGGAAGCACATAGTGAAAGTGCTTGAAGAGTTTGAGAGAGCTCAGAAACAGAGCAAACCCATGTACTGTGGCCTTAGCAAGAAGCCCACTGAAATTCTTGCTGTATAGTGGATAAATCTCAAGAGGTGTCTTGGGGACTGGATGTAGGTCAAGTGAATAGACCGAACCAGGATAAATCACTGACTTCTTTTCTCCTTACTTTTATTTTTCACCTTGCTCTGTTTTACGCATTGTTTTCATTATACTGTGATATTTTCATTTACTTCACTTTGTGCAGAAAAATTTCAAACTTCCCAATTTACCCCCCTCTTGGGAAGTCAGCCTTGCTAACAATAAGATGAAGATCACAAAACAAAAGACTATTAACTATCTTATTCAATTATATATATATAGTTAAGAAAGAATAAGATGCTAAACCATGATATGGCAATTACCAATCACAAGTGAAACAATAGATACATAAATAAACATTAATTTTATTCATGACACATCATTAATTAGGGCATTGACAAAACAACCATCAACTAGTACTGACAAAAACATTTAACTGCTTATATCTAACTAATTTAGCTCATATAAACATTTCTAATCTATTAGAACCTCATAATCTTTCAAAAAGGGGTGTTGTTTCTTAGATTTTATGCGCTAAGCATTATTTTGTTAGTTGGTTTGATGGGAAATAAACTAAGAATGCAATAAAATAAAGTTCTCTCACTTCACAGGTCTCTCTAATGTTAGTACTAGAATCTTGAAACATGTCCTAAAAGGCCATGAGACATAAAAGAAAGGGACACCAAGTGCATAATTATATCGCAATAGAAAGAGGCCTAAAATCTAATGCTTAAAAATAAACTAATGTTACTATCGTCAAGTGTCCAATGTTACTGACCTTTTGAGAACAAAGATTTCCCACATTTAACAACCATTTCAGTCTTATCCTCTATAGCTATCTTCAATAGATTTTCATGGTTTTTCATTGTGAACCTTTTGTTGTTGAACTTATTCATTTTGTAGAATTTGCCAAACTTTTTGACAAGCATTGCCATAGTCTCCTCACCTACTTCTTCATTATCGTCTGAGTCATCTAAGTCTTCTTGATCAGCTTTCAATGCAAGACTTTTTTTTTCTTGTCTTGTGATGCCTCTTTCACGGAATTATTCTTCACCTCATGCTCAACTAGAGTCCCAAACAAAGTAGAAACTGAGCTTATAGATGTGCCTATATATTCTTCAATGGTAGTAATTTTAGGTTGCCATTCAACGGGAAGATCTCTAAAGATTTTTCTGATTTGTTCATGTTGAGAGTACTCCTTATGAAGAGCTTTTAGTTTGTTTACGATATCCTAAATTCAGCAATGAGAGAGTCAATTCTATTTTCTTTGACAACTTCATGAGCTATCTCAAGAGCTTCCTATATCTCCTTGGTAGTGGAGCAATTGCATATTCTAAAATATTTATTTTAACTGAAAGCACACGTGATGACTTGCTTCACTTTTCTATTCGGCATCACTATTTTCATCTTATCTTTACTCTACTCTATTCTTGGTTTATCTTCCCCAACACCTTTTACCACATGTTTTGGTTTGAAATCTCTAACATCAATGACATCCCAGGCATCATAATCCAATATCTACACATATAATCACATCTTCATCTTCCACTAAGTGAAATTTTCACCACTGAATCTAGGAGGCATGCTAATGTTGTGTCTATAAGGTAGAACAGAGTCTCCAAGTCCAGCCATTGCTTTACTCTTGGATTGTTAAATCCTTTATGAGAAGCCAAGCTTTGATACCAATTGAAAGTATTGCTAGAATGCCCAAGAAGGAGGGTGACTTGGGCTTTTAAAAATTTTTGCACAAAAGAGGTAAAACAATGTAACAATACAAGAACACAAAAACAGAGCACTATTACGAAAATGAAAAGAGCTAAGAAAGAAAGAATCAAGCATAAGTTTTTATCCTAGTTAAGTTTCTCCACTTGACCTACATCTAGTTCTCAAGCTTTCACTTGAGATTTATCCACTATCCTTACCAGATTTGAAGAGGTTCTTGCAAAAATTGCAGTACAACTTCCTACTCAAAATAGAGCTACTTAATCTCTCTTCTTATACCCAACAAGTGTGTTTACAAACTCCCTTAGTGTTTTGCACACTAAAACATTTCTACCTAATGTAGAAAGAATGATTACAACAAATAATATCTATCTTTAAGAGTGGATAAAACTATGATGAGCAATAAAGACTCGCTAAGAGGTTAGTGGGGCTTTAAATGAGAACAATAATGATTTTAGCAGAGTCTGGACGTAATCACACTTAATATTGTTACCTACCGCCTTAAATGTGGTTCTATATATAGATTTCAAGGAAATGTTACGATTAGAGACATTACTAGCTGTTATTAAGCATGTTTTACCATTCACCTACTGCATTTACTACGTGTTAGAGCTTGGTAGGACAAGCTAACTAGTCATTAGATACATTTCATAACATTGAACCAGGTTGTCTTGACAAGGTAGGCACCTTGTTAGAAAATCAAACACTATTATAAGTTTAAGAAGCAAAACTCAAGAATGATTTCATGACAACCTACCATAGCTATCAAGCCAAGTTGTCAACTCGAGGAAACCCAAAAGTTAATGTTCAAGGTTGGTAGAACAAGCTTCATAGGTTCTTACTCCTTGTTATGACAAGTTTAAATCCATCAATATTGAGCTTTTGAAAGTCTACCTTAGTAGGACAAGCTAAGGGTCTTGTAGTGATAAGCTCACTGAAGAAAGGTTAGGTTGCTTTCTGGAGAGCCACAATTTTGTGACAACCTAGGGTGTTTCTTAAGAAATTGAGTTGAACTTGAGAGGCTTCCTTTCCTTCTTCAAAGCCTTGTTGTGACAAGTTGGGTGCGATGTTGTGACAAGCTGTAAAACATTAAACACAACATTGTGAAAATCCATGATTTGATGACATCCTATGGACCTTGATAGGACAAGCACTTAACTAGAAGCAAAAACAAGTTCAAAACAAAGTGGTTGTCAGGAAATTCACATAAGCTTGGTAGAACAAGGTTGTTTTGGTATGAAAACAAATTTAAAAATATTGAGCTCGCTACCAAAACATCAAACATATGCCCATTGATTGTAATAAGATTAAGTAAGTTTAAAGCTTCGCCCCCTTAAATCTAAGACAACCATAGAAACACAAATAATTCTTCACACATTTCAAAGCTCCATGCCCTTTCTTTACTTGGTCAACCTTCTTCCAAGATTATGACTCCCTTTGAGTCAATCTTTTCAGCTCTAGGAGATTTGGAAATCATCAAAATTATCTTTTTATCTAACAAAGTTTGCCTTGTCACAGTAAATAGCTCATGGTTATAGCCATGTATTGATGAGATTTGCGTTTGCATATCCTGTATCATGCGTTCATGTTTCGCATTGTATTTAAATATGTTTTGGTAGCATGTTTATATGTGTGTGTGTGTGTGTACCTTTAGTTATTGGAATGTATGTCTCACCTCATGGCTAATAATCTCAAGTGAAGGATCTAGCTCTAACAAGGAAAGGACCAAGGAGAGCTTAGAAAAAGAGGATTGAGAGTAATTTTGTAGGTGTTGGGGTTGATTCCCCTTGTTGTTGCTGCTTCATCATTTCCCTTAGTAGAGTGCCATTTGTTGTGTCTGTGTCATTCTAAGTGTAATGGTTATATACTTGTATGTATGTGGGTTGTACTGATGTGTGGCCCCTCTAAACCCCTTTACATTTCATGGTTGGTTGCCTTGCGTGGTTTATGATTGATTATATGATATGATGTGTGTCAAGTATGGTCTATATGTGATGTGTAACATTCCTAATCTCACGTCTTGTCGGTGGGTCTGTATGTGTGAATTGGATATATAACCCATTAATGTGAAGTTGGGTCCAAGGGGATCAAAATTTGGAGAAGTGGTTTCTTTAGAATGAAACCTCCTTGGACTTGGTTCTTGAGTCTTATGTGTTGTAACATTCCAAATTACATAAAGAATACCACGATATATATAAAGATATGGAAATATGGCATGGCATGCATGAAAAATTGGTAAACGAAGTGAGATGGTAATTGTCTATACTCGGTCCTGTATTAGAATTAATTTCCCATACAATCCTTAAAAAGAATTAAATTTGGCCTTTAATTGGAATTAATTTTTCATAAGGTTCTTAGTAGGAATTAATTCCAGAATTGATAAAGATGTAATATATCAGTTGAATGAAAGCTCGTGTCAAGTTGAGTATAATGGTATAAGTATTGTGTAGTTGGGAGGTCAAGGTTGAAAAAAAAAACAATTTGAAATTATAATGAAAATGATTATTAAAAAATTGATCTTTGGGAAAAATTATGAGGAAGTATCTGGAAGTATCAATATTTACATTTTAAACCTGGCTCAAATTTCCCAGTTAGAAAATAAAATTGCATTCTAGCCTAAGGGGAAAAGAATTATTTACAATGTAGTCCCTAAAAGGAAGAATTAGTTGTATATAAGTCCATGGGAAAAATTATAAGAAATGACCTGAAAGAATTAAAAATTATAATTTTTCTCGGTCAAGAGTAATTTTGTAATTTTAAAAAATTACTGTCAAGATAGAGCTCACAACGAGCCTGACCCAAAGGAATACTGTTTTGAAGTTAATTAAGTTAGTAAATTTATAATTGCCATTAAAAGTTAAAAGGTGATTATTATACCGAAAAAGAGATTATGGGCCTACAAAAGATAGTATAGAGACAGGAACAGTATGTGGACCCCTTATCGATATATTTGAGGACAACATAATGATTTTAGTTCTAAATCAAATTTAGGATAATCCTATATCAATTAAGTGACAAATTACGGCAAAAGTAATTAGTTGGTATGGATAAAATTCATCGGCAAAATTTATTTTGGATTGATAAAATTATGAAGCAATTTTTGGACAATAATACCCTTAGATGTGTGATATGCTGCAACAAGGGACAAGGGAGGAAATTATTTATTTGATTTATGAGAAATATTTCATTAAAGGTTAACCAAAGTTAACCAACTAACCAAAGCACTATTCATTTATTAGATCTCTTTCCTCTTGGCCTTTGGTTAAGTGCATATGTGAGGTTCAGAGGCTGAAAATTTCACAGCAAAGAAAGGAACTTGGCATGCAAGAAGAGAGGAAAAGGAGAAGAGAAAAGAGAAGGCAAAGTTCCAAGAGCAAGAGTTCAAGTACTTGGTGAGTTTCCTACTACCTTGAGCTTGTAATCTTGAGTAGTTTAGTTTAGTTCCATGGAATATTTCTTTCCCTCTCTCCCACCATGAATTTCGGCCATGTAGAGGAAGTGAAGGAGGTGGAGTTTATTGCAAGTTTTCATGCAATAAACTCAGGGGAAATCATGTATTAGCCACTTCAAGTATGAATTTGGTAGTAGTTTATTGAATTTCAAAGTAAATCATTTTTCCTCTTCTTCTGATGCATTTCGGTCAGACTAGGGTTCCTCTTAGAGATGAAATTTACCTATATATGTTGTATTAGTTTGATCCAAATTAGGTAAATACAAGTGTTAGTTTAAATAAAAACCATAAGGAAATCAATTTGGAAATGCTAAGTTCAAGTGAACACTCTATGATTTAGCTTCATGAATCAATGGCTTATGACCCTATATTATGATGTATTAGGGTTCAA
Source organism: Adenanthera pavonina (assembly GCA_026686845.1). Classification (NCBI taxonomy): domain Eukaryota; kingdom Viridiplantae; phylum Streptophyta; class Magnoliopsida; order Fabales; family Fabaceae; genus Adenanthera; species Adenanthera pavonina. Next base: position 20,035,369 of record JAIVEN010000004.1, read on the forward strand.
GGAAGTTGGGAAAGTGATTGGAAGTGGTCTACAAAGGAAGGAAATCAAAGGAAATTCATAAGGTAGTAATTTACCTATATATGCTTTATATATTATCAAACTTGAATTTCACGAACTTGTTGGTATGCCATATGTTTATAATGATGCGTTGTGATGATTTGTGATGATTGGTTGAGTTGTTTGATGAAGTTTGTGACCTCTGAATGTCTATTTTTTAAAATGAAACTCTGCTGCCAAAATTTTTATGAAATGCTATGGTATTGAAAGTTTCAAGTGTTTAATTAATGTTTTCATGAGGTTTCCATGATTTATCTGATAATATGATTGTACGAATGGGTTATTACTATAGAGATTTTTTGAATCTCACTATTCCAAATGATCATTATGACTAGGCCTAAGCTATGGCAAAAAGGATCAAGAGTGCTAAGAAGAAAGAAGAAGGAGGATGATGCATGACATTGTTTTCAAGTTATGATCTTGTAGTTTGAAATAATATGTAAAGTTATGTATATGTTTCTAAATCTATACTTTAATGCCATTATGTTCCTTTGATCATTATGAATTGTTAGGTTCAGATTTGGAACAATGATTGATGAGGTAATTGTGTTATAAAAGTTATATTGCTAAGTTATGAATGACAAGACTCAATTTGAATACCCTGATGGACACGTAGGTATTGTTCACATGGAATAGAGCGTGATGTAAAAATGATATATATGCTCTTAAATTTGAGAGAAAGATCTTTATAAAGAGCTCAAGCTCACATAATTTGGCTAAGTACAAGATTTATAGTGAATCTTTGTAATTAGGGTTTAGAACAAGATAGAATTGGAAAATTGAAAGTTTTGACCATAGGAACTGTTTAATTAAAAAGGTAGCATAAAATGTGTAGAGCTCCAAAAATTCAATGGTTTACATTTATCGAAAGATTTATGTCTTAAGTTTAAGATGCCACTGATTTAGAAGTAATTGGAGCTATATAATAAGACATCTACAAGTTTTCCTAAAGCTATTCCATTAAAAGTAGTGTTCTGACTCTTAATGGTTTAAGATAATGTTATGCCCTGTACAACTGAATAAATATACAAAAAACTATTTTTGAAAAGTAGACATGTAATACTTTCAATGGCATAAAGAATGCACAAATTGGCTGAGAATAAAATGATAAATAAATTTGCAAATTTAAGGCCAAAATCCTAGGAAGGTGAAAGATTACCAAATGTACAATAATTTTTGGGAATTAAACTATATGAATTGGCCTAGTAGTTGCTTTATTTATTATTATTTTTCATGTAGACAATGATTTAATCTATTTTTAGAGACTTTAGTCACTTTGATAGCATTTTTGTGAAATTAGTTATAAATTTTCAAAGTTCAGTCGGTAAATGGAAAATACCAAATGAACAGTACCCAAATTATTGAAAATTCTGTTTTTAGTTTTTTGTTTGATTCTTTCTTCTAATCATACATGAATGGACTCTATAATGGTTTAGAACATGGAAAAATGGGTACTAAATTAAGGTGTTACATGTGACTTTTTGGTATAGATTTTGGGTGCCTAGGCTCATTGGTGGCAATTGGAGAAGTTTGATTCATTGTTTTGGTCAAAAAGTGACAATTTTGGTGTTAAATGTCCAAGTATTTTGAGTCATGGTTTATATTTATGGTTAGAGTAGTAGTATAACTTGTAGGCTTTAGAATAAGGTGAATCGGATGTCAAAATGAAAAGTTATACATGTCAAAAGTTGGTTGTTAATGCAATTACTGTCATTGGCACCATGGCACTAGATCTAAAGCCCCGGCACCATGCATAACTGTCTCTTTTTTGTTTTGTCTAGAAGCTCTTCCTGTCGCGGTGCCATGTAGCCAAGCTACAGCACCACTATTTTGTTTGGTCTCCTTTAGTTGTCTTCTTGTGTAGTTGTGCTAGTGGTTATTAGGATGTTACAAATAGTCCTGACCAATCATTAAAAAAATGTCATTAAAACTCACAATTGAAGTTATAATTAATATGAATAGTAACTGTCGATATGATGGCTATAAAATAGATTTGAGGAAAATTGACAAAATATATTGCAATTAAGATGATCCAAATTGGTAATTACACTTATCAACATACACATGGATATATACACTACTATAGAAATGAGGTTTGGGAACATTTGTTTTTGAACTTCTGGAACGCTTTTGACGCATTCTATATCTGACTATTCCCAAAAGATTTGGGAACATTTGCTTTTTGGTTAGAATCATGCCCAAAAACTAGTCTTCAAGAATGATTTCTACTATGAAGCGTTCATGAAAACCAGTCTAGTGGGACGATTTTTGGCGAGCCCCGCACAATGGTATTGGAGAACGTTTCCTAGTGAAAATCGTTTCGAAATATAGTCTTCATAAACGTTTATTGAATAAACGTTCCTGAAGCTCTTTTTATTTAAATAAAAGATTTCCATTTTTTTGCCTTCTGTCCTTTCTCAATCATTCCAACAATCCCACAATGCAGAAACCAAATAATCCAACCATGTCAACAATTCCTAAATCCAACCATTTTATACAAACACACTTTAGCGAAAAGATTCTAATCATTAATATTAATCAATCAATATCAACTTCCATATCACTTATAACAAAAACATATTTTGGCACTGCAAATTATCTCTACATAATGTTTCAATATGATAAATAATATATAAATTACATTCTTTGAAAACATTTTGTCATCTCTTCTATGATTTCATATATATCTTCTTTGGAGTAGGGAGAACAATATGAATATGAGAAGTGCTACAAAATGAAACATCACGTACAATAAAATGTAGTTAAATGAATTTGGTGAAATTTAAAAACCCACATAATATGAAAGAACTTAAGGACATATTCCTAGACTGCAAAATGAAATATAACACTGATAAAAAGATTCAAACCCAAAATTCAGTCATATATGTGAATCAGTGCATTTATATGAGCACTCAATTTAATTTTCAAGCAATTAATACTATATTAAGTATAGTTAAACCACACTAAAATATAAAGAACATGCAAATATAATGGTGAGAAGATGAATAGCTAAAAAACCAAGATACAAAATTCTATTAAAAAAATGAGTGCAACTAAAACTTCAAGCATGAATCAGACAAGAGAAGGTTCTAAATGAGTACCTTCCACACATCACTTATGCTATGCATATTTATAAGGCCCTTTGCATTACCAAACCACTTTGCTCTATTCTCTCGTTCTTCCTCCACATGCATAGCTGCTACCTCCTTTCCATGACAACTACTTCTCTACCCATCTGCTTGGCCTTAACTTCCATGGCTTTTGTTAATGTATCTACCTTCTCTGCTAACATCTAATAGATAATGGGTTGTCCATGTACTCCTAATTAAAATAGTACTGGGTTAAGGAAGTAATGATATAATAATTTCTAATGGTTAAGACCCAAAACAATTTTGTAATGGTTGTCCTAAAAAAATACACAATAAGACACAAATAATAGCTAGGATATCGAATATCCCCAAATATATTATCAATTCAACTAATAACTCATGTTAACATGAATATTAGGGGCTTTCAATCCTTTAGCAAGTAGTTCAGGCGGTCCATTATAATATTTTTAGTTGAGATCGATATATTCTTTACCTTTTGTATTCCAGAAAAGATTAATATTTATTGTGAGTAAAGGGTAATTTTCAATCCCCCAAAGAAAATAACTCAACTCATGAAAATTGGGGAAGTACAGAGCTTTAATCAACACTAAACTAAGACTAGAAAATTAAACACTAACAATAGAACAAGAAGACAATAGCCAAAAGAATAATCAGAAAGTGTCCACAAAATTCCTCACAACCTCCATAGAGTCCCTTATTATTTTTTATAGAAGTATATTATATACAATACTATTGAATCAAATTTGGGTATTACTGAACTTAAATAAGAGCAGTTCTCTATATATATATTATGGGTGCTCTATCATAAGTCACAAGTCCCACACAAGTGGAGTCACTTTTTCTGTAGACACAGCACTAGTGACATGTGATTGGTACCAGCTCACGAGGGGCCAAAATTACAGTATCCATTTGTCATCATCATCATTACTGGGTAACTTGAAGTGTTTAACCAAAAATGAGAAAAATATCTGGACACCAAAAAGAAAACAAAACACACACACACACAAACGAAAGTGCAATCAAGAGAATTGTATGAGAATTGGATTATTTGGACTTACAACTTCAAGCCAAGGTTGTTGGGCTAGTTTCTATGCCTTCTCATCCTTTGACAAACCTTTTCCCACCTGTAAGAAAAATCAGTTATAGCTATACCCCAAATACATTAACATTACTAAAGAATTTATCAGTTAGACTGCATAAGAATCCAAATTCTTTGTAGTTGTAAAAAGTCATCGGTGTATTCAAAAGGTGATAAAGAAGAAAAGTATACTTCATACACATTGGAGGTCCAGCAAGCTCAGAGAAAATTATAGTAAACTTACTGCAAACTCAAAGCAAATTAACAAAAACCAATTTCAGTTTTTTAGTAGGGCCAGCAAGTAAAAATCCAGTTTCATTCGTTCAGAAATGTCATACATTTCAAAAGGTACGAAATAAATGATTGACTTATTTCATTTCAAAAGGTACAGCCTTTTGCTTTAAACCTACTGAAATAAAAAATACTTGTGGGCATTCCAAAGCTCATATCCTAGGTTCTCCATTCACAGCATTTCCCTCTTAGTTCCCTAAACTTTTTTTGGTGCTAAAAAGCAAAAGCTCTATCATATTTATGCGTATGAGATTTCAAAGCTCCATCTACCCATTGCTGCAAAACTAGTGATAAGATTAAGAGGCAAACTAAATAGAAAAAGATATGGATAAATCTTGTGAATACATTTAAGATCAATTTTAATATATTCTATCTCATTTGAACTAAGAAAATATTAAAGAATGATGATATATGGACACGAGGATAATTAAATGGCTTGCTTTCATTGGCAGAAATTTCAAAAACTCAACTAGGTATGTATCTTCTAACTGATAAAAGACAACAGAATGATGTTTTCTAAAAAGAAAAAAAGAAGTAGAGATAATTTCTTGGATACATATCATCGATAAGGCAATAGGAGAGATTGAACACGACGCCAAAACACTATGAATCACACTTAAAAATTCAGGGAAGGTAGAAACTAGAAAGTGACACCACATGCTTCCTTCAACACTCATCTATTATCCCATTATTCAAACAAACACTTTTATTCTCAATAGCTTTTCAAAATGCATGGATCCCTTTGTTATGCTTCCATATACATCACATTTCCTCTTTATTATATAATAGTAAAATATACAATTCTGAAGACCTTAAGCCATTCGTTTTCAATTCTGATGACACAGTAATCAATTTAATACAGATTCACATGGATCAATAAAGGATTTTGAGTGAAAAAAAAAAGAGTAAACAAAAATTGAGTATAGAGAATTGTAAAAATCAAGCAAATGGTAGGCATCAGAGGGAGAACAGACTTTCTGTTTCCTATTTCCAGAATATTAGAAGAAGTAGAGGAGAAACCAAACTCACGAAGGAGGAAAAGAGTTGTGGCTACTACCAAATTAATTCTCGAAGATGGAGGCGCACAGAGGTAAAAAGCAAGAGACCCTTGTTTCATTGCGAAGATGGGAACGACCTCAGCTGGGGGTTCGCCGATGGTGGGAAGGGACTGGAGTCGTTGGCCATTGAGTCTAGTGAAGTTGCACTAGTAAAGGAGGGTGAAAAGAGGGGGATGGGGCTAAAATTGTGTTGGAAGCTGAACTTGCATTGAGTAGAAAAGGATAGTGCTGAATCTTTGATGGAGTAATTGCTGATAGAGTTGCAAAGGGGGCAGGGAGAGAGCTGCGAGCAGAAGAGTTGATGGGAAGGGAGAGCTGTGACCTAGATTCGACTCCTTTGTTTAATGTTTAAGTTAAATTAAAAAAAAAAAAACCAGGAACGTTTAATTTTACGTAAAGTGACTGAACCAGGTAATTTTTCGGGAACGTTTAATTGAGTAATAAACGTTTTCGAATGTCTTCCCACGGAACCAAATGGTCAGCTTTCGGGAACGCTTTCATAAGAAAACGTTTTATAAAAACACGTTCCCGTTGTCCTTTTTTATCATGTTTTTTCCGTAAACGTTCCAGAAAGTGCGCTCCTGAACCCCAATTCTGTGGTAGTGATATATATTGTATGTTTAAAATAGAAATTATTGTAAGGTGTGTATGTGAGAATAAAAGAATCAGTTGAATTTGCCTAAGGTCAAAGATCATTGCATATTTTTTTTTCAAAAAAAAAAAAAGATAAAAAATACAGTGTTTATGAGGATTCAGAATAATATAGATATAGAACATGCCATTATAGAAAACATGCAAAATTTAATTAAAATGCGTACGAAGATTTTGTAAAATTAAAAAAATAAGCTGTATTTGATGAAGATTCATAATAATATGAAACAAAACTGGATATATAATGTTTAATCATGAAAAAGAAGAAAGAAAAAATTGAATAAAAAATAATAAGGTGAATCTCAGTTACTTATTCTAATTCTAAAACTTTGTCCGTCGTCCACCTTTATACATGGGTGCCCATTACTCCGGTCACCAGTACCTTGTCTCTTCTCATCCTCCGTTGCTCAAACCCCAAAGCCATAGATTATAAAACAAGAATTAATCATCTGGAATCAAATTTCAGCACCTTCTTTGACTATCATCTCCTTCCCTATATCGCCGTTCAACTCAGGAATCAAATTGGTTTTGCACTCAACGGGCTATTATATCATAATACCACAAGCCCATGAGAATCTGTTGAATAGGTCAATCAATTAACATCAATTAATTATTTGAATTAAAAATCATGCATGATTCTTTAAATGACAAATTTAATATAGAAAAAATTATCAAAGTGGTCAACGTCTCTCTACCTTCTCTCACAACTTAGCATAGTCACCTCCATCTTTTGGAGTGGTCTAATCATCGAGGACTTGAAGTTGATCTCTGGGAATGCAGCTGTATTAAATACTTAGTTGTATGGTTTGCTACTTGAAAGGGTTATACCTGACTCAATTTAACTTAGTTTGAACCTTGATAAATCTTTCAGTTATAATAAAGTAAATTCAAGATATCGGGAGCATATACAAAAGAAAAAAAGTACAAAAATATTTGTTACTACTAGCTACTATTAAATACTTAGTGGTAGGGTTTGCTACTTGAAAGGGTTTTTCCTGACTCAATCCAATTTAGTCTCAATCTGGATAAATCATTCAGTTAAAATGGAGTAAATTTAGGATAATCCTTGAAAGAAAACCCTGGTCACCTCAACCGTCCAACCCACTCGATACCTCAATAGGTCAAATGAAGCAACAACCAACAATCCAATGCTTTACAATTACAACCTGAAGCCAAGAGACCACAATCAAGCAATAAAACAACCTATATAACATCAATTTCTCATTCCCATTGCAAATCCTCAACCATTAGCATACACATTTACCAACTTGAATATAAACCAAATGAAAATAAAGCTTTATCAAGCAAACTCAAGCATCAAAACACTTTAAACAACTCTTAAAATCATAATCATACTTCCCCAAGTTTAGACCCCAACACGTCAACATTTGAAGGTTAGGGTTTGGAAAATATACTACTTAAATGTCATAAAACCAATACCCAATCCATAGAAACATCAAATAACACCTCTAGAACACATTTAAGCACAAATTAATAGGTGGAATTCAACCTAAACTAGAACCCTAGCTCAAATCAAGAAAATCAAAATAATCTTGAAGAAAAATGAAGAGGAGGGTTGAGGATCAACTTACTAACAAGAATCAAGCTTTCTAAGTCTCAAAATCATGTCCTCTCACTCCCTAATATCGAATCCTATCATAGCAGTTCATCCTCCCTCTAATTTTTCTTTTCATTCACATTTGGTTCCACCTTCTAATTTAACCAAGTTTTGTCACTGGCGTCGTGGCTCCACTTAAGCTTGTTGTGACGTTAATGCTCTTTGTTTTAGCTTGAGCAAGATTGATACACTATTCCTCACTACAGCTTTACTTCCTATTGCCATGGCACCGATGCTCTCTATTCTCATTTCTCCAATTTGCTCTATTTGATCCTTCCGTGGGACCTGGTTCTTTCGATCCTGCATCATTAGGTAAAGTCCTTCTTAAAATGATGTCTAGGGTCATTACACACCGCCCCGATACAAACTATATATATTTTGATGAAGAAATGCAAACTACATAATATATGCATAGTGTGAGTACATACACTGTACAGACACACAAACAGTATATATATAATTCACTACATAGATATATACATCATTTAAAGATATATTTAAATAGAAATGAAATATATATTTATTAGTTTATTAAAATATTATTGTTATTGATTAATCCTAAATTTTAATTAATAAAAAAGACTGTTACTTATTACTTAATATTTATACTATTCATGTTAGTCCATTTTTTAATTAAATTGTTTGAAATCATTAATTTATCATAAAAAATGAGCATTCGCAAGAATATAGATTTACTTTTCTTGTTATTTAATTTGAATGTATTATTAATTAAAAATAGTTTAAGTATGTCAAATATACAATTTTTAGAATATGTATAATGATCTAATTTTTAAAAATCTGAAGATATATCATATATTTTTTAAAATTATCAATATACGATGACATACGAAAAATGTATTGAAAATATAAATTTTTTATATATTCATTATAATTTTTCTTCAAATTACTTTATTGGACGTTTTTTGGACCAAAATCCGCGCGCTAGGCCCAGCCCAATATATAAAAATGGTCTCCGGCTCTACCAAAGCAACCTCAGGGCACCCTAATTCACTTTAACTCTTCCTGCCTTGCTTGTACACAAGATTATCAGGTACAATGATGACCATGGACGCATATTGCGGGGAAACGTGGGAGAATTCCGAGAGTGGACACTCTGGCTTCAGCAGTTATCGTTGACGTACACATCTATAAAAGGATGAAAACTGAGCAGAGACATCATACACAACAAACACTACATAACCTATTTTTGTCTGGCATTGCGCCGTACTCCAACTTTGCTCTGTTGATTCTCAGCTTCAACAACATAACCTTTCTTCGCTGCAACAACTTTATTTTGTTGTGTTGAAATTGTAATCCTCTCTCGACTTCCAAGGATTCAAATATACTTAGAAGAAAGTTCTTTCATTATGGCTTGCTCTTTGAAGAAACTTTAATTAAATGTAAATTACGAACATATACTAAATTTTAGTACTAAAAATATTTGATGATATTTCATAAAGACTCAACTAAAGCAACTTAACACGTTTTTATTATTATATATGCAAATTTTGACGCTGGATAAAAAAAAAAACTCTCTTTCCTAAAAATCAAAATTTTAACTTCTTTTTTGGGAAAAAAATTTCGTTTAAGACCACGAGATTAAAATAATTATTCTTCGAGAACTTATATTTCAAAATCATTTAAAATAACTAAAGGACCTAATATACTTTAAGTATGATTGCATTAACCAATGACTGTTAAAATCTTTAACAGAAAGAATTGCACCTTGTACAAAATAATTATTCAGGTTGTTAAGGATGAGCAAAACTCTTATAAATACACCTTAAAATTACTATAGCTATAGTTTTATCAACCTATTCACACATTGTAATATAAACTTGCTTAGAGGTGATATAAAAAAAGTGTTCCAACAACACTGACTGAAGGTGGAATTCCAAAAAGAGAGGAAGAGCATCAATGTCAAGAGTAACATGAGAAAGGACATTTATTCCGAAGAAGGAAAATGGCTTTATGAAGGTCATGTCTAGTGGGTCAGTAAATTAGAGCGATCAATAAGTAGTTTCCCACTTGGAGCCTCTTCTGATTTTTGGTTTGATGCCTTCTTTTGTTTTGATTTGAACTTTGAATAAGAAGGAATCTCATGCACAAAACAAAAAGTCTCCTAAAAGTCAAATTCTTGCAAAATTTTAACTTTACTTTTGGGAAAATTACTATTTAAGACCACAAGATTAAAATAATTATTCTTAGATATCTTATATTTCAAAATCATTTAAAGTAACTAAAGGACGTAAAATATTAAGTATGATCGCATTAACCAATAGCAATTAAAATTTTTAACAGAAACAACTGCACAACACGAAACACTTCTAAATACACCATAAAATTAGTAGCAATAATTTTATTAACCTTCACACATTGTAAGACCAGGACGCATTCTTGGCATTGGTAGTTAAGCACAACGCAATAGCAACGCAACCAATGACCTAGTCAAGAGTCATAATATGCAAAGGCGCCGGCATAGCTAATTAGGGATTACGTTCCTAACCAACGTGTAATATTTTAATATTATTTTTATATTATAGTAATTATAATTTTTAACATTTTGAGTTATATTTGTTAATACTAATTTTTCATTTATCATTAATTTATTTTTAATATTCAATAAATATATTTTTTTGTAAGTACTAATTATATCTGTATTGCTGACAACAAAAGACTAATCATTTGAGGCATAGAAATTTTCAAATTGAGCTTTGTCTATCACAATAATATCTTTTCCATATATACAACCTAGAATAAAATTTAATAAATATTTATTAGAGATAGAAATGATATTTTTATATTATTAAGAGTTCTTATTTGATCATTTTCTTGATTTTAAGATGCTCTATTTATTTATTATATCTATGTGTCATAAATATTTAATTTTTAATTCAATTAATAATATTTATTGGATGTTTATTAATTAAAAAGTAATTTCCAATAATACCTTGATCTTTAATTATAAGTAAAATGAATAATGACAAAAAACTAAAATTAAATTGTAATTCCAAATTCATAAATTAACACTTTATATATATATGTATAGTTACATATATATATATATATTAAAATATTGTTCACGAAAATATGTTATATATTTTTATATATATATTAGTCATTCATTTCTTCACAAGTTTCAGCCAGATTTAAATGTTAAAAAAATTATCAAAATTAAAAAAATTAGAAATACAAAAAACAATGAATCCCTTGTTTCCCTCACCGGTTCACCTTGAGCTTGCGAGAGAAGTTCACCGTCAGCTTGCTAAAGCTTCAAACGAAGGCTCAGATGGCCAAGTCCTACATCTAACACTAGTCAAGGCCTTCATTTAATTTATTCAACTCGAAGAAGAACCTTCTGATGTGATTTGATTAGCTTGAATACCTTGCAATGCCTCCACCACATCCTTCATAGAAGGATGAAGTGAAGGTTTACCTCCCAAGCACCGAAGAATAAGCTGAGCTGCTTGGAATGCTGCTTTGAGAGAATACTGACCCTTCATTCTAGCATCCATTATGGTTATCAGCTTTCCTTTATTGGAGAGATATGGCTTACTCCACTCAACCATATTTTTCTATTCATAAGGCCTCTTTGGATCAAGTGCTCTCTTATCCGTCAGCATTTCAAGCAGCACTACACCAAATCCATACACATCACACTTCACATGCCAGCGTTGTAACACCCTTCATGTTATTTCTCTTGGCTTTGAGTTCAAGACGGGAGAAAACAGGATGGAGGAAGGCTCAAGTGGAGTCTTGAAGAGCTCCACGCCGTGGTGAGAAGAAGGGCCGCTATGGCAAGAAGCTTTCCAATGGCTTTTGTTCCGGAAGAAAATGGTGGCGTCGCGGCGAGGTATGCTGGAGCCGCGGTGAGAGTCAGGAAAATTGCTTAAATCCGGATCAGTTTAGTCATTTGGTGTCTAGGAGTGATTTTCAAACCTTAAAAGCTTAGATTCAAGTTGGTAAGTGTTCTCTACTAATCTCTCTCCATTTTTCTTCGGTTGAAGTTTGGAATTTTCAAGGTTAAGGTTGGATTTCTGGTTTAGGGTGAAATCCACCGATTGAAATGGATGATTTGAGGTTAATGATGTGTGTTTTGGTATTTTGTTGCTTGGATGTTAGTTTTGAAGGGTGTATGTATGATTTGAGCTTAACCCTAGGTTGATTTTGGTTAGAACTCTTGGGAATTCGAAGGGTATGTGGTTGTGTAGTGTTTGAGTGATCTCTAAGAGCTTATTGATACATGAAAAAGGGTGTTGGAACCTTGGGTTAGGTTAATGTAGTTGAATTGTGATGTTTGGCTTATTGGTACATTGTGTTAATGGAAGAATTGTGGTATTATAAAGGTAGTTGACTAATCGAGAGGGGTTCGCGTGTATTGGATAGTTCAAGGAAGCTTGTGGAACTCGTGTGTGTGTGGTAACGACAATTGAGGTAACTTGGTGTTTGCTTATATTGTATTGATTACGTTATATGATAGTAAGTATATTTGTGTATATATGTATGTCTCTTTCATACCACGATATGGATATGTTTGTGTGTATTGTTTTTATATATATATCGTGGTATGTATACAGTTAGATGATGATTATATTTATGATGATGAGATATGTGATGATGGTGTTATATGATATGATATGATGCATACATGAAATTACAATGATGATGATATGATGATACATGAGCATCACCACATGACATTGTGAGACTGTGATGTATGGCGGATGGAGTGGTGATGATGTGATGATGATATGATGTATGATTATATATATATGTTAGGGAGGATAAGGTTGGACTATATATCTGTTAGGGAGGATAAGGATGGATGATATATATATGTGTTAGGGAGAATAAGGTTGGATTATATATATATGTTAGGGAGGATAAGGATGGATGATATATGTGTTAGGGAGGATAAGGATGGGGTCCCTGTGAGGGCGACATGCATACCATTCATTTCATATTGCATTCATGAGTTGTGTGAGATATATGTATATGTATATATGTGCATTTGTGTGTGATTGTTCTCGATTACTGAGACATTGTCTCACCCCCTCTCCCATAAACTAACCTTTTAGGTGACAGTTCTGGCACTGGTCTGGAGAAGACTCTGTTACCTCATATTGATGAGATGTAAGCTCTTTTCTTCTTGCCTTTGCATGCAGCTTTCTTTTCTTTTTCTTGCTTCTTGAGAAATTGTGGACAATCCCATTTGATATGTCCCTGCTTTTTGCATTCATAGCAAGTGATAGGCTCTTTTGCTTCCCTCTTGCTATCTCCAGCTATTCCTTTCTTGAAGATTTTCTTGTTTCTCTTTTTGCTGTAGAATCTTCCAAATTTTCTGACCACTATAGCTAGAGTTTCTTCATCGAGTTCCTCTCCATCATCAGATTCTTCTTCTTTTTCCTCAGCAACTTTGAGAGCAAGACCTTTCTTCTTTCTGTCTTGTCCAGCCTCCTTGAGAGCCTTCATTTTTCCTTCATACTCCTCAAGGCTGCCAAAGAGAGCTGTGACAGAGGCCATTGATTCTCTTCTGGCTTCCTCTATTGCTGTTACTTTGGGTTGCCATTCCAGAGGGAGAGCTCTTAGGATCTTTTTTACTTTTTCTGTTTGAGTATACTCCTTTCCCATGCTCTTTAGTTAATTCACAATAAGGGTGAATCTCTTTTGTAGCTCCTTTACATTCTCTCCTTCAGCCATTCTGAAGCTTTCATATTCTCCTATGCATGTATTTAGTTTATTTTCCCTGACTCCAGTTGTTCCTTCATGAGCAATTTGCAGGGTGTCCCACATTTCCTTAGCAGTGGAGCATTGGGAGACTCTGTAGAATTTGTCTTGATTCAGAGCACTAACCAAACAATGTTTTGCCTTGAAGTTCAGCAAGACTCTTCTTCTATCTTCCTCATTCCATTCAGCTTCTGGCTTATCTCTGTATTTTCCATCATCTTCCAGAGCCATTGGGACAAAATCACCCTTCTGAATGACTGACCAGATGTCCAGATCAATTGACTGGAGATAGATTTACATTCTCATCTTCTAGTACCTATAGTGTTTTCCACTGAAGCTAGGTGGTCTATTTGTGTTGTTGCCTTCTGGTAATATACTTTCTCCAAAGCCAGCCATTTTAATTCCTGGACTATGAAATTTTTTGATTGGGAATCCGGGCTCTAATACCACTTGTTAGTTAGGTTGGCTTCCCAAGAGGGGGGTGAATTGGGAAGATTAAAAATTTTCTACAAAATATCAAGAAGGTGAAGAAAGCAATGTATGATGGTAAAACAGAGTATAAATAAATAAACTGTGAAGATGACAGCAAAGAGAAGAAGACTCAGAAATTTATCCTGGTTCGGTCTCTCCACTTGACCTACGTCCGGTCCCCAAGTCACCACTTGAGATTTTCCACTATTCTGCAAAAATTCAGTGGGCTTCTTGCAAATGCCTCAATACAAGGATGTTGCTCTATTTTTAGAGCTTCACTCAATCACTCTATGTACTCTTACAAAGTGCTTCCCAATCCCTTGTGATATCCCCTCACAAGAAAATCTATCTTCCAGATGAAGATAATATTATTTACAAAGAACAAACTCTCCTAGATAGAGTAAATATGACAGTTGAAGAACAAAATATTGAAGTGAGAGAGTAAGATACTTTGAGTAGATGATTTGGCAGAGTTTCAGTATATACAAAGTTAAAATCATTACCCACAACTTCAAATGATGTTATATTTATATATTTAGGTCTCAAATATCCGTTAGAGACAAAATGTATCAGTTGGAGAAGTTATCCAACGGTTACTCTGAAAAATTATTCGTTAACCAACCGCATTTAATGCTTCTGACATACTTAAATTTGAATTTCGGTTGGTCAACAGATGAATTTCGAAGAAACCGAAGGTTAACAGCTTCAACGTTGAATGCCCGAAGTTCGTCTGTCATGAAGTGAAATTCAAATTTTGATATTTGGAAAATGTTTCTGTGTTGTGACATACGAATTTTCAAGTAGAAATTTTTTCTATTAAGTGAGAACAGTATTTTCAATTTGCTACAGTGCCTTTGAAATTCGAATTTTGGAACCCCAAAATTCGTCTGTCCGTAGCTGGTTTACAAGGCTTAGTAGTTAATATAGTTCAAAATTCGAATTTTCAAAGAGCAAAGTTCGTCTGTCAGAGAGACCTCTTTTCAAACTAACTTCAAAATTCCAATTTATAAATACTGTCATTTGTATGTCAACATATCATTCTAACAGAGTCACAAGTTTAGTTTCTGAAATTCAAATTTTCATATTCAAAGTTCGTCTGTCAGTGAGCAATTTTGAAATCTATTTTAAACTTGGTTTCAGATGAACTTTTACACAATTTCAGATGAATTTCTTTAGTTTTCATAAGTTTCATTTTGTCTGAAATTCGAATTTTCAAAACCCAAAGTTCGTCTGTTACTGAAAGCTCCTTTCAGACACTTATCAAAATTCAAATTTCATCAAGTCAAAATTCATCTGTCAGAGAGGCATCTTTTCAGACTTGTTCAGTTTCAGTATGAAATTCGAATTTCCAAAGCCAAAGTTCGAATTTCCAATATGACAATTTAATATAAACCTTTCAAATTTCGTCTGTTGGTAGGTGTTTTTCAAATATCCCATGATTTAACATAGAATCAAGGTTTTAAAATATCTTTTCACCAAATCAAAGTCTTTTAATCAAATAAAACACTACTAAACAACCTACATATATCTTTGCACAGATTTGTCCAGAATTTCTTCACTTGAAACCTTTTAGGCACCTTTGATATCTTTATTCCAAGCTCTTGAGGGTTGGTTTGGAATTATCAAAACTCTGGATTCAACTTTGTCCGTCTTTCACCTTTATATATATGGGTGTTCGTTACTTTGGTCACAAAAACCTTGTCTCTTCTCATCCTCTGTTGCTCAACCCCAAAAACCATAGATTCTAAAACAAGAATTAATCATCTCAGTAATCAAATCTCAACTCCTTCTTTGATAATCATCTTCTTCACTTTATTGTCATTCAGCTAAAAAAAAAGTTTTTGGTCCCTTTTATGGGTAGGTTCTTTTTGTTTCTTTTGTAACATCCTTAAACTCTACAACCTAAACTGGACACAAACATACAAGGAAGTGAAAAAGGGAAGACATAATAGTAAAAGGGCTCTGCGTTGAGGCCATCTCGTGCTATGACGTGACATGAATTTGGACAAAAAGAAAAGCAAGATAGTGGGACATGAAGCTGCGGCTTGAATTTTGGCACTACGGCACCACATGCAATATCCTGAAAATTTTAAATAGATTAAAATGTAATAGGCTATAAAAAAATCCAATGCATGTGAATTGATGTTAAAAAGGGTAAAAAGTTCAAATTTGGGATTAAGGAAAAGAAATTCAAAAATTACATTTTTACCTCTAGAAAAATATTTATTTGCATTTTAGCCCTTGGGAAAATTACAACCAAGTGCTCGAAAGTTTTAAAAATTTCATTTGCCCCAAATCATGGGTAATTTCAAAATTATGCAAATTTTATGTCGAAACGAAGCTCATGACGAGGCAAACCTAATGGTATAATGGCTTGAGGTTAACCAAATTTATGTGAAGAAAAATTGTGCCGATCATTAAAAGATGCATAGCGCATGAAAAAAGAGCATTGTAGGCCCCACATTTAGACCAATTGAGATAGGATATTATGGTAATTTTATATCCCAACATAGTTATAACCGGCATCCTAATAATAGTAAAATATATTGCTAAAAATTCCTACTGGTGAAATGCTTCTTCCTCTCGACGATAGGCTAATATCAGACTTTCGTAGTTCGTTATGGCAAGGAGAAAGAAGTGAGAAGTGACAACGGATACTATTGTGAGAGGCAATGCTGGTCAGGTTTTGGATCTGGCTATAACTAAAGTAGACACGGAGGATGGAGAGGTTCGAAATAGGGCTGGGGTAACAGGAACTCATGAAGTCAAGGAAACACCCAAATCCTCTAAGGGTCAGAATTTCAACTTTATTAGTAAGGCAATTAAGGGGAAAATGAACGAGATTAAGGAATTGTTGGGAGAAATCTTGGGGCTCAGCTCGATACATAATAAACAGTGAGTGAAAGCAAAACCAAATCAGTGGTTTCAGACACAAACCAAAACAAATAGTACTGATGTAGTCCATTACCAGGAACAATTAGAAGTAACTCCAACTCCCTCAAATTCTGTTTGGGCCAAATTTGATTTATCAAAGTTTAAAAATATTGGGAGCAAACTGAGCTACTATGAACTTGTGAATGCTAGAAACTGTAAAATAGCAAAAATTACTTTGGATGATGTAGAACTTGAATTAGAGTTTTGGAAAGATGCAGTAGTCTGCTATGTTTTGGGGGCTAATCCTTCGTTTCCAATTATGAATGGATTTATCAAACATATCTGGGGGAAGCATGGGGTTGAAAAAATGTTGCTGCTAAGAAATGGTTTATTTTTGGTGAAGTTAAAAAATGCTGAAGCCAAGGAGGAAATACTAAAGACTGGAAGATTTCACTTTGATAAAAGACCAGTCATATTTAAGGCTTGGTCTATGGATTTATAGAGTGTGTAGAATGTAACACCTTATATTATGACCCATTTTCCATTTATTAGATCATTTTAGATGCCCTTCATCATAATTTAGAAACTAGAATCATAATATAATAAAAACAGAATTTTTCAAAATTCGAGGTACTATTCATTTGGCAATTTCTATTTTACCTAACAAACTTTGAAAATTTATAACTAAATCTAGAAAACTCATCTTTAGGTGATTCAAGTCTTTAAAATTTTATAAAATTCAGATCTACATGGGAAAAATATAACAAAATTAATTTCATTGGGCTAATTCATGCAGTAAATTTTATGGACTTTTACTGTTCATTTGGTCATATTTCTACCTTCTATTTTTTTGACCTCAAATTTGAAAAATCATATTTCATTCTATTCATGACCAAATCATGCATAATCTATGTCATTTGAAAGCTATATATGTTTGATTGTAGACATATTTCTCTTATACATTTATTTCACTTACACAGGGCATAATATTAACTTAAATTGTAAAAGGTCATAATACTACTGTTACTGGGATAGTTTTGGAAAAACTTACATATCTCTTATTCTATAGCTCTAATCACTTCCAAATTAGTGGAATATGAATCTTAAGACATAAACCTTTTATACATGTAAGCCACTAAATTTTTGGAGCTCTATACAATTTTATGTTATCTTTTGAAATTTCCAGTTCTTAACTTTCAGTTCCAGTTTTCCCAATATTGCCCTATTATGAACCCTAACTTTGAAAATTCACCATTAATTATACACAACTCCAAATGGTATGAATCTCCTCTATCTAGTATAAAAATCCCAGAAACCTATTCTCACATTAAGTATAGAACAAGGATGAACTAAACAGACACATATGGAAAATACCCTGTTTCAATCTATATTGCAATTTGCTTGCCAAAACCCATGCAAATAAACTCACTTTGGCATGAAACTTGGTAGAATATAACTTCATATCATGAGATCCAGAACTAGAAATTCTCATACATTTTCTACAACATTAACATAATATTCACTATTTTACAATTTCATATAAAAGCAAGATACCAATAACCATTCTTATTATAACATAATCGCTTGCAACATCATTCACTTATCATTAGCTTCTTCATGAAATTAACTCCTTCCTTAGCACTTTTTCCATTGATTTCCCTAGCATGGTTTGCATTGAAGGAGGGGTGAGATTTAAAGAATCTCAGTAGTAACAACCCATTCATACAATCATGTTATCACACAATTCATGGAAACATCAAGAAAACATCAAATTATCACTTGAAACTTTTAATGTCATACATTTCATAAAAATTTTGGCAGAGTTTCATTTTAAAATTTGGATATCCAAAGGTCATAAACCTCATCAATCAACTCAGCCATTCATCACAAATCATCACAAAGCATCATTATATACATATGGCATAGCAACAAGTTCATGAAATTCGAGTTTGATAACAATAAATATAAATAGGTAAATTATTACCTTAATGTATTCCCTTCCTTTCCAAACTTTGTGTAGCTATTATTTGGCTTGCTTAAACTTCCTTGAACATATACATATCACCATTCAAGCCTTTTATCCACTGGTTTCAAGAATTACACAACACCATACACACTAAACCTTAACTTTTTCATTTAGTTTTCCTTTGAGTTTTTCTTGAGTCCATCACTTTACTAGACTAATTTGGACCCAAGAAATCTATTTTTGGGGTCAAAAACATGAAATTATAACTCTAAGAACAACCCCTTTCTGGCCAAAATTCATAGAAAATAGGGGAAAATTGCTATACTTCATTATACAACAAACCACTTCCATATTCATGCTTTAAATGTGTAGTCTAGCATTTCTCCTAAGTTTGATGGTTGGAAAACTCATTTTCTTGCTTAATCCTAATTTGGATGAAACCCTAAGAGGATGAAGAAGAAAAATTAATCCATGAACCTTGCTCCAAATACTACAAATAGCAAGCTTGAAGTGGTAGAGGACTTACCTAAAGTTTGAATCTTGATTCCTCTTAAGTTCCTTCTACTTCCTTCTCTCTTTCTCTCTTCCTCTTTGTGTTTTTTTTTTTTTTTTTGGTTTGGCTGCTGAATTCTCATGGAATGAGTTGAAAAGAGGGTAATTAGAGGGCTAATGATGTAGTTAATCATGGTTAATTAGTAAAAGTAGCCATGCTTACTTTTTGGCCAAAAATTCAACAATTTCTTGAGGAAGTTTTACCAAAAATTCAAGCTGCCCAAGCTGCCCATTTGTCATGCCCAATGAGAGGTCTTTGAGTGTCTAGTTTGCTCAATTTTTTTTGGTCCACATATATCTTGAACCGGGTAATTTTTAACCGTACCGATAAAACCACTTTTTATAGTAATTTAGCATTTTTGGGCTATAGGACTATACTAATTTTATTTTTATATTTCTTTAATTATTTTATCTAAAATGATATCTATGTATGACACATATCCTATCCTGATTACCTTTTAACCATCCATAGGGCACACAGTTTACTTTATTGGTATTTAGTTACTTCTGGATACTCAGCACTCTTATTTCTTTATCCTTCAATATTAACATCAGTTCCATATACCATTAGGCTCATCTCATCGAGAGCTTCATTTTGACAGTAATTTTACATATTTACAAAATTACCCTTGACCTGAGTTAAATTATAATTTCTAAAACTGTTGGGTTATTAGGTGTAATTTTTCCCAAGACATTTCTAATACTCATTCCACATTATTTTTCATTACTTTAGGGACATGTATGTCATTTTATAATTTCTTAGAGGTAAAAATATAATTTTCTCATTTTTCCGTCCAACAGGGAAAAATAACATCTTTACCTTTTTTTTTTTACTCAAAAACAGTGTTTGTCCATTTTTTAAAAATTTCTTATGCATTTCTAGATATTTTATCTTTCTTGGGATATTACACAGAAGGAGGCTATTACTATACCAATATGGGTCCAATTCCCATACCTAGATCTTAAATATTGGAATGTCTCATCTTTAAGCAAAATTGCTAGCCTTTTGGACATACCACTATCAGTGGATCAGATGATTACTAATAAGGACAAGGGACAATTTGCAAGATTCATGGTTGAAATGAAAATCAATGGAGGTTTACCTTCAAATATCAGTTTTGAGAATGAAGTGGGGCAGGTTATCCAACAACTGGTTGAATATGAAAGGAGGTTAGTCAAGTGTATTGATTACAACAAATATTGGCATACTAAAGAAGACTTTCGAAGAAAGAAATTGATCAGGTATGGAATCCCAAAAGCACAAGGGAAGGTTATCAAAATCCTTAAAGAACTAACCGTCAAAATACTGTGAAAAGTACTACGAATAACTCCTGGAATGCTGTAAACCAACAACAAATCAAGAACAAAGGGGATGAAACAAGGGGGAGTGGCAAAGAGTTATTAAGAAGTCTAGCTCAAGTGGGAAAAGGTGAAATGTAATAGAAGACAACAAAGAGGATGAAGATAGGGACTGTGTACAATGGAAGGAAAGTAAGAATAGGATGGAGAATAATGGTGTGACAGGTCATAGTCCTAGTACAAGCATGACCTTGGAGGGAGGATATGCATAGTTGCATAGCCATGTGGACTATTAGCGGACTAAATGCCCTTAATAAACAAAGAGAGGTGTCATTTTTTTGTAAAAACAATAAAGTTGGACTTATGGGACTAGCTAAGACTAAACTCAAAAGAGATGGTTATGAGGCTTGTTATGGGAAATTTTGGCAAGGGTGGTGATCCTTCATCAATCTTGCACATGGTGAAAGAGATAGAATCTGGATTCTTTGGAAGGAGGAGGAACTTAATTTAAAAGTTGTGAGTAGCAGTGATCAATGTATATATTGTGAAGTAAATGTTTTGGCCTTGCTCAAGAGTTTCTTCATCACTTTCATCTATGGACACAATATAGCAACTGAGAAGAAAGATATGTGTAAGCAGATTAAATCAAGGGAAGCAACTACAATAGAGGCATGGAATGTCATTGGGTATTTCAATAGTGTATTGAATTTTGATGATAGAATGGGTGGAGCACCTGTTAACTTTAATGAAGTGTGGGATTTTAAAGATTGTGTGGAGGCTTGCATGCTAGAGTATCTGAAAGGGAGGGGGAAATCGTTTTACATGGTCAAATAAGCAAATGGGAACTTAGAGGATCTTCTCTAAAATAGATAGAGCTTCAATGAACAATAAATGGCATGACCAATTTGTTGAATCAGAGGTATACTTCATGAATGAAGGCATCTCGAACCACTCTCCTATATTGGTTACATTGGGCACTACTAGGTGAAATAGAAGGAAGCAGTTTAAATTCTTCAACATGTGGATCACAACAGAGCAGTTCAAAATTCTAGTCCAGGTACATTGGAATATTCCAGTCAATGGCCCGAAATTAGTTCAAGTGGTGAGAAAATTGAAATCACTAAAGTCGAAGCTGAATAGGAACTATTTTTCCAATATCCATGAGCAAGTAGAAGTAGCGAGAATCAACCTAACATTAGCCTAGGATGCTCTTAAAAGAATTCTCTCAAATGTTGAGGTATGAGAAGAGGAAAGGAAAGCTCATTTAGAGTTCACAAGAGTTTCTACTATGGTTGAAAGCTTCTTTAAGCAAAAAATTAAGGCTAATTAGTTGAAAATGGGTTACCTAAATATGAAATACTTTCATAGGGTAATTAAGGCTAGGGTGACAAGAAATAGAATTTATGCCTTGAAAAATAGTGATGGTTAATAGATGTATGAGCATAAGGAGGTGGAGTAGCACCTTATTGACTACTTTCAGAATATATTAGGAGAGTCGAATGGTCGAAAGCCTATCTTGCTTGAAGCAATTAAGGAAGGTCTTAGGTTGAATGTTGAACAGCAATGCCAACTTTTTGAGCCATATACAAAGGAGGATATGAAAGAAGCAATGTTCTCAATCACTTTTGACAAAAGCCTTAGGCCTGATGGTTACAATAGTGAATTTTTTAAAGCAACTTGGGACATCATATGTGATGATACCTCTGAAGCTATCCTAGAGACTCTCAATCAAGGTACATCCCTTAAACTTATCATTAGTACTATTCTAACCTTAGTGCCTAAAGTTGATATGCCTAATTCTGCTAATGATTTGAGACCTATTGCATGCTGCAATACATTGTATAAATGTGTTTCTAAGATGTTATGTAAAAGGTTAAAAATGGTACTACCATACTTAGTTAATGAAAACCAAAGGGCTTTTATTCAAGGGAGATCTATTATCCACAATATTCTTATAGGCCAAGATCTACTCAGATTGTATAAGAGAAAGAGTGTCTCTTCTAGGAGTCTGATGAAGATTGACCTTAGAAAGGCTTATGACTCTATTGAATCGAGTTTTGTTATAGACTTGCTTAATGAATTGAAATTTCCTGCAAAGTTTGTTAAGTGGATAATGATGCATATTAAGACCCTTGCATTTTCCATAGCTGTTAGTGGTGGAATGCTTGGCTATGTCAAAGGTAAAAGAGGATTGAGGCAAGGTGATCCTATCTCTCCATTGTTATTTGTTTTAGTGATAGAATATTTGACTAGATTATTACATATGTATGCAAAATCTAGAACCTTCAAGTTTCATCCACAATGCAAAGGTCTGCAATTGATCAACCTATGCTTTGCTGATGATCTTCTGTTGTTTAGTAAAGGTAATGTTGCCTCTATTCAAGTTTTATTGAAGTCATTCTTAGAGTTCTCAAAAGCTATTAGTTTGATTGCAAATCCTAGTAAATCTCAACTGTTCTTGAGAGGTGTTGATGGAAATACTAAGCATGAACTGTGTGATCTAACTGGGTTTAGCTTGGGCTCCTTCCTTATGAAGTACTTAGGAGTCCATTTGTCTCCAACAAGATGGACTGAAAATGACTGCCAATGCCTCATTCAAAAAATATTTGCTCGGGTGTAAATGTGGTCCTCCAGACATTTATTCTATGCAGGACAATGCTAACTAGTTAATTCTGTCCTATTATCTATGCATGCTTACTGGTCTCAAATTTTCTTATTACCATACAAGGTTGTAAAAGGAGTAGGGAAAATTTGTTGCAAATTCCTATGGGGACAAAAAGAAAATAGAAAAGAAAATATGCTTGTTTCTTGAAAACAAAGCTATTATCCAAAAAACTATGGAGGCCTAAACTTTAGAGACTGTAAATTATGGAATCAAGCTGCCATTGCTAAACTGCTATAGGCTCTTGAGAAGAAAGAGGATACATTATGGGCGAAATGGGTGAATAAAGTGTACCTGAAAGGGAGAAATCTATGGTCCTATGTTGTTCCTTCTGATGTAAGTTGGTATTGGAGAAAATTGATGAACGTAAGAGGAAAAGTTGGGCGAGGCTTCCAAAATGGTAAATGGACTACAACGCCATATGTTTTATATACAATAGCCACAGGATATAAGTGGCTACAAGGTAAGGGCTCAAGGTATGCTCAAGCATCCTTTGTTTGGGGTAAGTATAATATACCTAAGCATTCATTCATTATGTGGTTGATTACTAAGAACAAGTTGCTTACAAAAGATAGACTAGCGTCCTTTGGCTATCAAATTGAATCTACCACATGTGTGCTTTGTAACTCTAAAATTGAGACTGTGAGCCATTTATTTGTTAACTATGAATGGTCAAGAGAGTTACTTAAAAGGGCTATGGAATGGATTGATACAACATTCTTATATAGGAGAGTTAGAAGTTGGGTATAGGTGGCGATGCATTCCTTTAAACATAATAAGGTTTGGAAAAATGTTCTACATGTGGTTATAGCTGCAGTGGCATATCATACTTGGAAAGAGAGAAACTCAAGAGTGTTTCAAAATGCCCAATCTTCTTCAATGCAAAACATGCTCAAGATTAAAGGTGAAACCTGTGTAAGAGTGAAGTCATGCCTTCCAAAGAAGATGAAAGCAACTGAAATAGATTACTTAAGAACTTGCAATATTGTGTAGGATCCCTACATTTTTTTAATTGGTTACATTGTAATTGGTATTGTTACTCACAATAGAGGTTTGGGGTGGATGGCTAGGAACCCATCCTTGTGTTAGATATGCTAGCTTCCCAAGAGGGGGGATGAATTAGGAAGATTAAAATTTTCTGCAAAAGTCAAGAGTGTGATGAAGACAAAAGAGATAGTAAAACAGAGTATAAAGGAATAGCAATATAAAAGCAGTAAAAGAGAAGGGAAGACACAGATGTTTATCCTGGTTTGGTCTCTTTATCTTGACCTATATCCAGTCCCCAAGCAACTACTTGAGATTTTTCACTATCTTGCAAGAATTTAGTGGGCTTCTTGCAATTGCCTTAGTACAACTTGATGCTCTGTTCTTAGAGCTTACAATCTCACTTTTTGTACTCTAGCTAAGTGCTTCCCAAATCCCTTGTGATATCCCCTCATAAGAAAATCTTTCTTCCAGATGAAGATAAGATTGATTACAAAGAATGAACTCTCTATTTTAGAGTGTATATAAAAGTTGAAGTGCAGAAGAATGAAGTATGTGAGAGTAAGAGACTTTGACTTGAGAATTTGACAGAGTTTCAGTACATACAATGTAAATTCATTACCCAGAACTTCAAATGAAGTTTTATTTATAGATTTAGGTCTTAACTATATGTTGGAGACAAGATCTACCCGTTAGAGATGTTACTCAACGGTTACTCTGAAAAACTATCCACTCACCAACCGTATTTAATGCTTATGACACTCAAAGTTTGAATTTTGGTTGATCAAATCGATGAATTTCACTGATACTGAAAGTTAAAGACTTTAACGTTGAACTTCAAAGTTCATCTGTTATGAAATGAAGTTCAAATTTTCATCTTTGAAAAATATTTCTATGTTACAACATACGAATTTTCAAGTTAAAGTTCTTCTGATAAGTGTGAACAGTTGTCCCATATTGCTATAGTACCTTCGAAGTTCAAATTTTGGTGCCCAAATTTCGTTTGTCAATGGGCAGCTCAATAAGGCACAATAGTTCATCTTTTCAACATTTGAATTTTCAAGATTCAAAGTTCATCTGTCAGAGAGAGCTTTTATCAGACTTAATTCAAAGTTTGAATTTCTAAATATCAACATTCATATGTCAACAGATTATGATAACAGACTTGCAAGCTTTATTTCTAAAATTCAAATTTTCAAAGTCAAAGTTCATCTGTCAATGAGCTAATTTTGGACTCTTTTTAAACTTCACTTTCAGATGAGCTTTGACATATCCTCAGATGAATTTTTCATTTTTATGAATTGTGTTTTATCAGAAATTTGAATTTTCAAAACTCAAAGTTCGTTTATCAGAGAAGGCTCTTATCAGACTCATGTCAAAGTTGGAATTTCTACACTTAAAGTTCATCTATCAGAGAAATCTCTTTTCTATCTAACTTATTTTCAATTCGAAATTAGAATTTCAGAAGCTAAAGTTCAAATTTTCAAAGTAATAGATCAGCTTTAACACTTTAAAGTTCGTCTGTTAGTGGGTGTTTTTCAAATATTTCATGAATTATCATAGAATCATATTTCTAAATCATTATTTTGCAAGCTCAAAGTCTTTTACTCAAATTAAACATAGTAAGAAATCCTATATCTAATCGTGTGCTGATTTTACTTGGATTTCTCCATTTGGGATCTTTCATATACCTTTGATATCTTCTTTTTAAGCTCTAGAAGGTTGGTTTGGAATCTTCAAAACACTTGATTCAACATTCTCCCCCTTTTTGATGATGACAAAATAACTTACAAACTAGATTAGTACTTGGGTTTGCTTTAACAAGCTCTCCCTCAACATATGCATTATAATTCAAAAGATGAGATATCATGTACAGCAAATCAAACAGAGAGATTCATTAATCCATCTAAGTTTTCATTACAAAGACAGAACATGGCAATCATAAAATTTAGAACATAGTTCAGAGCAAAGATTTATCATTCATAAAACAACACTACAAGAAGGACCAAGCAATCCTAAGTTCTAATCACTTCTACTTGGACTTGGACTTCTTGTTGTAGGTCTTGCCAGAAGGCTTTGCTGCAATCTTTCCAGTTTGCTTGGACTTCTCCCTTTTTTTGGCATTATCAGGAAGGTGCACAAAGTCAGCAGGAGGAGGGATTTAAGATACTGGAATTGCTTGAAGAGGCACAAAAACAAATGGAAGATCTAGATTAAGCCTTGGCAAAGGCTCAAAAGCTTCAAAATTAGAATCCTCATCATCAGAGAGTTTAAGAAGTTCTTGCACTTCTTGCCTAGTGACAGCCAATTGAGCTCTTCATGCCTCCGAGAGACCAAAAGTGGAAACAGGTGATGGAGCAGGAGGACGAAACATTTCTTCAAGCCTTAATCTTTGAGCTTGTAAGAGAGCATTATGAGCAATGGCCTCTAAATCAACATAAGGGACAATGCTTCTCTCTTTATTCAAGGCAGCTTGCATGAATGGTGAGGTGGTGATAGTTGCCACCAGTTTCTCAACTTGCTCAGATTCTTCAGATGAGAGAATTGAATCTTGAGCAACTTTAAGAATAGGCTCATGAGAGCTTGGTTCCAGAGAGGCCTCTTCCTCCATTCCATAGTCTAAAGGAGGACTAGGACTTATCTCATTACTGGAGGCCTGTGGTGTGGTCAATGTGCCAGCAGCCTCAGTATCATGCACTGTATCATCAGGTTCAGGGGAGGCTAGCATGAAAGGACTTGGAGGCTCAGGAGCAAGAGACATGACAGGTTCAAAGAACCCTGGCTGAGGTGGAGCTGATGTGGAGGGAATGGCACTCCTGATGTCTTCATATGCATCAGCAACCACTTTCATATTCTTTGCCAACTGATGTATCTGGTCTTGCAGATGGGCAAACTTGGCATTTTGCTCATCTCTGATGCTAAGTATGAGTGCAGATAGATTGTCATACAACACAGTGATCTTGGTTGGCTTTACTCGAGTAGATGGAGTGGATGGTATTTGAGCTTGAGTGGGCTGAGATGGAGATGAGACTGACTAAGAAGGCTGAGATATGGATTTTGTAGCAGTCTCAGAGGTTCCTTCTTGCTGTTGGGAGGCATCTTCATCAAAGAAAAGGTCTTCTGTCTTTCTAGCTCCCTTTACAATCCACCTCCCATCTTTCTTCTCTATTCCCATCCTTTGTAGTTCTTCTTCTTTGAAGATTTCAGTAGGCTTCCCTTTTCCTTTCTCAAGATGTTAGATTCGGGCATACTGAAGTATCTTGGAGTTGATTGCTGCATAGGGAAGGGTGGAATCTTTCCTTTGATCTCTTGCCTTAATCATGCATTGGAGGATATGTGTCCCATGTTGATAAGCTTCCCACGCATGATAGCTGCCATCACATGTGCTTCAGCCCTCGTAATCAGATTGAAACTACCTCTTTTGTTAAAGATGATCTTGGACACAATATAGTGTAGGATTCTGACTTGAGCATTGAGGTCAGTAGGCTTCAGCATGCTTAGAGGTGGCCTATTATCTTTTCTTCTGAATAGAGTGTTCAGAATTGTGCTTTCCTTATAGTTCAGAAAAGGCCCTCCTTCTTCATCAGTGGTTTCAGCCTCATCCATATACCTTGAGGTTGTAATGTCAATCTTCAAACTATCTTGCCCTAGAATTTCTAAAACCTCATTAAAGGTTTCATCTGTTAGCCAGATGGTCCTTAATCTCAGATTTACTTCCCATTTCTTCTTCTTGCTATTGAATTGCAGAGAGGCATACTAGGTCTTGACTACCTCATCATCATATCTTTCCAGTATTTTTAACAAATTTTTATATCTTCCCATCCAAAGCCCAGCATCAAAGTTGTTAGAAACCAGGAATTCTTCCAAATTTATGCAGTAAGGCTTGATTACCTTTTGCTGACAAATTTGGTAGTGTATTCTCCATGAATATAAGCATTGCTCCATAATGGCAGTGAGGTTAGTTGATATTCTTTAGATTTAGTGCTAGAGGAGGAAGAAGAAGTAGCAGTAACAAGAATTGCAGGAACAGTAGGCTTTGCTTTCTTCGAAGGAGAGGGTGCAGATTTCTTCGAGTCTGCTCCAGGAGTAGTTTTTTGCCTTTTGGAGGGTGTTGCCTTGCTGGATTCGCCTTTTCTTTTTAGAGTTTCACTTTTCTTGGAGGCATATTGGGATTTTTCAAACCTCTTCGGCTGTGACTCTCCCTTCCCAACTTCTGGATTCTTGACTCTTACCATTCTCGCTGAGGAATGATTCAGAAAGATGCAAAAAGTGGGTTTATAAGGTGCAAAAAGACGTTTAATCAGTGAGAAATGAAGGTTCACAAATGGAGTTAATGGAAATTAAAGAGAGAATTTGAATAGACTTGAGAGAGAGATGAATAGGGTTGCATCTGTTCAGAGGATGATTTTCGGTTTTAACATATGTAACAGCTGAATAGACAAATTTTGATAGGTCAAAATTCAAACTTTGAGCAGTTACAAGTTTATCCATTCAGCTAGGTTTACTGATAGATAAATTTTCTCCTGGAAGTTTGTCTGACAGAGACTTGGTTCAGGAAACCATGTATGAATAGACGAACTTTGCTTTAACAAAGTTTAAACTTCGAAAGAACTAGACAATAAGCAATCATGAACAAAACAAGCAACAGACAAACTTTACTTATGAAAATTTTTCTTTTAGAGAATTAATAAAGTGAACATGTTACATCAGACAAATTTTGATTCAAAAATTCAAATTTTAACATTTTGCAAAGCATTTTCAACATGCGTATTTTGAGAAATGGAGATTTGTATATTAGTCATGTTGAATAGAGACAATATTTGCATTTTATTTTGAAAATTTGAATTTTTGTTGTTCAACAGACGAATTTTGAAGGACAGAAGAGTACTGTTACAGTGTGCGGCCAACTGAAATTCGTCTGATGGGCATCCAAATTCGAATGTTGAACATGCTAACTTCATAAAAACGCAGTTTAATCACGGAAATTCATCTAATAAACATCTAAAATGTAAATTTCAACTTTTTGAACTTACAGAACAGATCCAGATCCTCATATTTCTAGCTTTCTTTTTCATCTTTTGATTATGCCTTCCAGATTAGCTTCATTATATGGTTCTATTATCATTTGAACTTTTGTGGAGCACCTGCAACTCATCTCAAACACACTCCGATGCAAAAGTTAGGATTGATTCAATGTTAGAAACCTTAATTTAGATAGATATAAGGACATACTTACAGTTCATTGGGATTTACCATACCCAATTCTCTTTTGATTTTACAATGTCTATCTTCTGGAAGGGGCTTTATCAGAATGTCAGCAACTTGATCCTCGATAGGGATGTATTCTAATCTGATTTCTCCTTTTAGAATATGGTACCTTATAAAGTGATGCCTAACTTCAATATGCTTTGTCCTTGAATGCATGATGGGATTCTTTGTGATGTTGATAGCACTTTGGTTGTCACATATTATTGATATTTCCTTCACCTCAATTTCAAGATCTTCAAGTTGCTGCTTCATCCAAATGACTTGGGCACAACAGCTGCCAGTTGCAACATATTCAGCTTCTGCAGTGGATAGAGCCACACTGTTTTACTTCTTGCTTAACCATGAAACCAAGGATCCTCCAAGGAACTAACATGTTCCACTTTTACTTTTTCTGTCAGTTTTGGATCCAGCAAAATCAGCATCAGTGTATCCAATGAGATCTTCTTCATTGCCCTTTGGGTACCAAAGTCCTATCAGTGATGTTCCAATTAGATATCTGAAGATGCGTTTCACATCAGTTGCATGGGTTTCTTTGGGACATGATTGTAACCCTGCACACATATAGACACTGAACATGATGTCAGGTCTGCTAGCTGTTAGGTATAGCAGAGATCCAATCATTCTTCTGTATTGAGTTATGTCAAAATTTTTTCCTCCTTCATCCATATCTAGCTTAGTTGCAGTAGCCATAGGAGTTCCCATTTGCTTGGCTTTTTCCATGCCAAACTTTTTTAGCAACTCTTTCAGATATTTTGATTGGTTGAGGAAGATACCATCAACACATTGCTTAATTTGTAGGCCAAGGAAGAAGTTAAGCTCACCCATCATTGACATTTCGAATTCACCCTGCATTAGCTTAGAGAAATTCTTGTAAAGAGATTCATTAGTAGCACCAAATATAATATCATCAACATAAATTTAAACAATAAGTAAGTCTTTGTTTTCTTTCTTAATAAACAAAGTAGTATCTACCTTTCCTCTATTTCCCTTTTCAGTTAGAAAGTTGCTTAGCCTTTCATACCATGCTCTATGAGCTTTCTTTAGTTTATAGACATAGTTTGGTTTTGTAGATTCCTCAAAACCTGGAGGTTGGTCTACATAAACCTCTTCCATGATATATCCATTTAGAAAAACACTTTTCACATCCATTTGATATAACATTATGTTTTTCATGCATGCATAGGCCAATAGGATTCTAATTGCTTCCAATCTTGCAACTGGAGCAAAGGTCTCCTCAAAATCAATACCTTCTTCTTAATTATATCCTTTGGCAACTACTCTTGCTTTATTTCTTATTATTATTCCTGATTTATCATGTTTATTTCTAAAGACCTATTTAGTGCCAATGATAGGGTGATTTCTAGGTCTAGACATTAAATCCCAAACTTGATTTCTTTCAAACTGATTTAGTTCATCTTGCATGGCTAGAATCCAGTATTCATCAGTTAAGGCTTCTTCAGCACACTTAGGTTCAATTTGAG
The DNA here is from genome assembly GCA_026686845.1 of Adenanthera pavonina. Lineage (NCBI taxonomy): Eukaryota > Viridiplantae > Streptophyta > Magnoliopsida > Fabales > Fabaceae > Adenanthera > Adenanthera pavonina. Next base: position 20,066,516 of record JAIVEN010000004.1, read on the forward strand.
AAATAAAAGCATAGTTGATCATCTGATCCCTTAGTTGTTTTCTGGTTTTAACTCTTTCTTGAACATCTCCAATCACTTGATCAACAAGATGATTCTTTTGATATCTCCAAGCTCTGGGGAGTTCTTGAGATATATCTTCATTATTCTCATCCTCAAAGTCTTTTTTCTAAATATCTTCCTCTATGTTAATAGATTCAAATATTTTTGGAGGTTCAGTTTTACACTCTTTAGAAATATCTAAGTTCTTAAAATTCGAAATAAGATCATCTTCATTAATGACATGCTTGGAAACTGTTTCATTTTCAATAAATACAACATACACAGATTCCTCTACAGATTTAGTCTTCTTATTGAAAACTCTATATGCTTTACTCCTACTAGAATAGTCCAGAAATATACCTTCATCAGAGTTGGTGTCAAACTTACCCAAATTCTCCTTTCTATTGTTGTGGATGAAACACTTACATCCAAATACATGCAAATCTAAAAGGTTTGACTTCCTTCATTTGTACAGCTCATAAGGAGTTTTTCCCAGAATTGGTCTGATGTAACATCTCAAGAAAGTTAAAATATCTAGAAATATATTGGAAATTTGTAAAAACGGGCAAACATCATTTTACGTGAAAAAGAGCAAAGAGGTTATTTTTCCTGATTGGACAAAAAATGGGAAAATTATATTTTCCCCCTAGAGAATTACATAAATGACATCTATGTCCCTTATTTTATTAAAATCACGCGGGATGAGAGGAGAAAATCCCTTGGGGAAAATTACACTTAAAGGCCTGAAAGTTTCAAAAATTATAATTATCCTCGGGTCAGGGGTAATTTTGTAAATAAGTAAAATTATTGTCAAAACGAAGCCCTTAATGAGAGAAGTGCAATGGTATATGGCACTGAGGGTTAAAGTTCAAAGATAATGAAATAATCAGTGCCGAGTTTCCAAAAGTAATAGTAAATCGATAAAGTCAACTGTGGGCCCTACCGATGGTTAAAAAGAAACTAGGACAGAATATGGGTCATACACAGATACTATTTGGATTAGGATAATTATGAAAATATAAAAATAAAATTGGAATAGTCTTGTAGTCCAAAAATACTAATTTATCATAAAAAATAGTTTTATCGGTACGATTAAAAATTACCCGGTTCAAGATATATCTGGACTAGAAAAAATTGAGCAATCTTGGACACTTAAAGTACTCACTGTCTGCTTGAAAATTGGGCAGCTTGGGCAATCAATTCTTGCCCTAAAACTTGCTCAAGAAGGAGTTGAATATTTTGCCAAAAAGTAACTTAGGTTGGTTAAGTGTTAAACATGATTAAGCTATATGATTAAGTCACTAAACCACTCATTTTCCACGCATTCTGCACTTTCACTTCTAGTAGCAAAATAGAAGAGAAAAATGCAAGGGAGAAGAGAGTAAAGAGAGAACAAAGAAGAGGGAACTCAAGGGAATTGAAAGTTTAACCATTGGTAAGTTACTTCTCTACTTCAAGCTTGTTAGTTGTAAGGTCTGAAGCATGGTTCTTGGAGTAGAATTTCTTCCTCACTCCCTTAGGGTTTCAACCAAACATGATTTAGCAAGGAAATGAATTCACAAACCATAAATCATAGGGGAAATGTTAGACTACACATTTAAAGCTTGAATATGCAAGTAGTTTATTGTATAACAAAGTGTATCAAATTTTCTTAAATTCCTCTGATTTTGGATGAGGTACTGTTCACACTTAGAGTTGGAATTTCATATTTTTGATGCCAAAAATGAGTTCCTCATGGTTGAAAACCTTAGGAACAAGTGATGGTTTCATAAAAAAGCTTAAGATTAAGAAAGTGAAATTTTTAGGTTTTTGAAGTTTAATTTGGAATGAACAGTAACAAGTTAGAAATAGAATTTGGTAATTTTGAGGCTGTATTTGGATTTCTCATGAAAAATTACATGAAATAGAGGTATAATTCATCATGTTTGAGCTAGGAATGAATTTTGGTGAATTTTTGAAGAATTAGGGTTTCATGAACACTTTTTGAAGAAAGTCCTGGAACCATTAGCTTGAGTAGTTGTTTGATTATGCATTAGGACTTAAAGAAGCCCAAGGAAGCTAGTGGAAGCATTGGTATCAAGTGGAGGAGTAAGAGAAAGCATGAAGGTAGCAATTTACCTATTTTTGCCTTATATTGTCATATGATTTTCAAAGAGTTTGATGACTTGTCTATTGTTTGATATGATCAATTATGATGCTTTGAGAATGTTGGCTAAGTTAATTGAGGGGTTTTGAGACCTCGGGATGTCCAAAATACAAAATAAAACTCTACCGAAATTTTCGTAAAATATTATGGCATGAATGTTTAAAAGTATCCACTTGATATTTTATGATGATTATATGCTTAATGTGATAATATGATTGCATGAATGGTGATTGCTACTGAATTTCTTTGAATCACACCCCCCTCCAATGAATAACCATGCTAGGGAGAACCAATGCCAAAGAGCTAAGGAAGGAGCAAAAGGCGTGAAGAAGAAAATGATGTTGTAAGCCACTGTGTTATAATGTGAATGGTTGTCTGTGCCTTGTTTTACATGAGATTGTAAAATAGTGAATAATATGTTAATATTGTAGAAAATTTATGAAAATTTCCAATTCTGTATGTTGGGATATGAAGTTATATTCTACCAAGTTACATGCCAAAATGAGTTCATTTACAAGGGTTTTGGCAAGCAAATTGCAATGTAGACTGAAACAGGGCATTTTCCAGATGTGTCTATTCCATTTGCCCTTCTTTTAAACTTAATGTGATGTTAGGTTTATGATATTTTTATAACAGGTAGAGGGCATCTCAAGCTTTAATATGACACATAATTCACCCCATTTGGAGTTGTATACATTAAATGGTGAGTTTTCAAATTTAGGGTTAAGAATAGGACAAGATTGGGAAAATGGGAAACTGAAAGTTAAGTACTGGAAACTTCAAAAGATAACATAAAATTGTACAAAGCTCTAAAAATTCAGTGGCTTATATGTATAAAAAGGACTATGTTTTGAGTTTCATATACCACTGATTTGGAGTTAATTGAAGCTATATAATAGGGATATAGAGTTTTTCCCAAAATTGTTCCAGTAAGAGTTGGATTCTGACCCTTCATGATTTAAATTAAGGTTATGCCCTGTGTAAGTGAAATAAATATATAAAAAAAATATGTCTCTAAGTATACATGTATAGCTTTTGAATGACATAGAGTATTCATAATTTGGAATAGAACAAAATGAAATATGATTTTTCAAATTTGAGGTCAGAAAACTAGAAGATAGAAAAATGACCAAATGAACAGTGAATGTCCATGAAATTACTGTATAAATTGGCCCAATGAAGTTATTGTTTTATATTTTTCCCATGTATATCTTATTTTAATAAAAGTTTAGAGACTTGAATCACCTCAATATGAATTTTCTAGATTTAGTTATAAATTTTCAAAATTCATCTAGTAAAAGGGAAATTGCTAAATGAACAGTATCCCTGAATTTTAAAAAAATCTGTTTTTATTATATTATGATTCTTGTCTCTAAACCATGATGAAAGGCATCTAAAATGATCTAATACATGGAAAATGGGCCCTAATATAAGGTGTTACATCTGATGTAGGCTTTGTTAGTAATGTAACTTGTTGTGTTTACTACATCAGCCTAGAATACTTGAGAAAGTTCCTTTTCATTCAGCATAGCTTTTGCCATTTCTCCAACTGTTCTGTTCTTCCTTTCCACCACTCCATTTTGTTGAGGAGGAGTTCATGGAGCTGAGAAGTTGTGATCAATTTCATGTTCATCACAATACTCCAGAAAGCATGAGTTTTCAAATTCTCCTCCATGGTCAAACCTGATAGGCACAATAGAAATACCTTTCTCATTTTGCACCTTCTTAGCTAAGGTTACAAATGCATCAAACATTTCACTTTTGGAAGAAAGAAACAAGGTCCAGGTAAATCTAGAGTAATCATCCACAATCACAAGAATATACAAATTTCCACCAATGCTTTTTACTTTAGATGGACCTATCAGATCCATATGCAATAGTTGTAGTGGTCTAGATGTGATGACTGAATATTTAGATTTAAAAGATGATTTAGTTTGTTTTCCTTTGAGGCATGCATCACATTCTTTGTCTTTTTCAAAAGAGATTTTTGGTAAGCTAGTGACTAACTCATTCTTAACCAGTTTTGACAGTTGGTTCATATTAACATGTGCCAATCTTATATGCCATAGCCAACTATCATTATCTTGACTAATTAAACAGACATAATCTAAGGAAGGAAGTTCATCAAGATCAATAGTATAACAGTTACCATCCCTTTGAGCCTTGAGGATTACTTTGTGATCACTTTTTCGGATGACCAAGAAAAATTTTGAGTCAAACAATACCCAGTTATCTTTGTCACATGTCTGACTCATACTTAGCAGATTGTGATTGAGACCAATTACAAATAGCACATCTTCAATAGATGTTTCAAGATTCTTACCCACAATGCCAATTCCAACTATTTTGCCATATTGATCACCTCTAAAGATCACCTTTCCTCCCTTTCTGTCTCTAAGGGTGATGAACTTCTCCTTATCACCAGTCATGTGACTTGAGCAGGCACTGTCTATATACCATTTATTGCTCTTTCTTGCTTTAAGACAGATCTGCAAAACAAAGTTCAGAGTTTCTTTTTAGGTACCCAAATTTGCTTAGGTCCTTTTCTATCGGTGGCATTTTCTAGATACAAGTGTACCTTTGGTAACCCATTTTACCTTCCTGTCAAGTCCATTTTTCTTCAATGCACATGAGCTGGAAATGTGTCCCTTCTAAAAAACTATCCGTTCACCAACCGCATTTAATGCTTCTGACACTTAAAGTTCAAATTTTGATTGGTCGACAGACGAATTTTGCAGATACTGAAAGTTAAAGACTTTAATGTTGAACTTCAAAGTTTGTCTATTATGAAGCAAAGTTTGAATTTTCATCTTTGAAAAATATTTCTATGTTGGAACATACGAATTTTCAAGTTAAAGTTCTTCTAATAAGTGTGAACAGTTGTCCCATATTGCTATAATGCCTTCGAAGTTTGAATTTTGGTGCCCAAAATTCGTTCGTCAGTGGGCAACTCAATAAGGGACAATAGTTCATCTTTTTGAAATTCAAATTTTCAAGATTCAAAGTTCATCTGTCAGAGAGAGCTCTTGTCAAACTTAGTTTAAAGTTTGAATTTCTAAATATCAACATTCGTATGTAAATAGATTATCATAACAGATTTGCAAGCTTTGTTTCTTAAATTCAAATTTTTAAAATCAAAGTTCGTTTGTCAGTGAGCTAATTTTGGACTCTTTTTAAACTTCACTTTCAGATGAGCTTTGACATATCCTCAGATGAATTTTTCATTTTTATGAATTGCGTTTTATCAGAAATTTGAATTTTCAAAATTCAAAGTTCGTCTATCAGAGAAGGCTCTTATCAGACTCATGTCAAAGTTTGAATTTCTACACTCAAAGTTCATCTATCAAAGGAATCTCTTTTCTATCTAACTTATTTTCAATCTGAAATTAGTATTTCAGAAGTCAAAGTTCGAATTTTCAAAGTAATAGATCAGTTTTAACACTTTAAAGTTCATCTGTTAGTGGGTGTTTTTCAAATATTTCATGAATTATCATAGAATCATATTTTTAAATCATTACTTTGCACGCTCAAAGTCTTTTACTCAAATTAAATATAGTAAGAAATCATATATCTAATCTTGTGCTGATTTTACTTCGATTTCTCCATTTGGGATCTTCTTTCCAAGCTCTATAAGGTTAGTTTGGAATCATCAAAATACTTGATTCAACACCTAGAAGGTAGCCTGGCTATCTAAGTCTCTCTATCTGTGTGATGTAAAGCGTTTGGTTTATGGAATGAATTTGACAGATTCACCAAAAAAAATATATTGCTAAAGTAGCTTTATTTATCCAGTTCGGTCCAGGATATATCTAGATAAGTAAATATCTAAAATATTTGGACCAAAATACCCTTAATTTCATGCAAACCAAGCTACACATGAGGAAATACATTAATTTAATATTTTCCATGAATTATCAAGAATTTTCAAGAAGCTATAGGTGTCAAAATGCCATTGGTTACAAAGTTCTATATATACTCTCTCTTGGCATTGCCTTGAATGAATTTAGGGCAAAGAAATAGAGTTGGAGAGCAGCAAAAAGTAGCAAGGAAAGAAGGACAAAGCAAGGAAGGAAAAGAGAAGAAAATTTAAGGAAAAATCGGTAAGAATTTCCTTACTTGTTCCTTTGTGATTTCCTTGGAGTTTTCAAGTAGTTTGAGTTGGTTTCTTTGAGTTTTCTCCCTTTCCTCTTGCTGTATGGTTTTTGTCAAGCTATAGGGGTGAGAGACAAAATGTTTTCTTGCATGAAACTTGAGAGAAAGTGTGAGAAAATGCAAGAAAAGTAGGTTTAAGTGTGTTTGGAAGCAAGTTTTAAAAAATTTCATTCTCCCTCCTAAATCCCTGATTTTGGTCAGTTTAGTATGATGGGAAAGAGTTGGATTTTCAATTATTTGATGTTAAAAATGGATTCCTTGGGTCCAAATTAGCTAAGAACAAGTGTTGGGCCCAAGAAAAAGCTTAGGATAAACTATATGGAATTTTAGGGTTTAAGTGAGTCTTTATGAGGTAACCCTTTGATTTAAATGATTCAATGCATATTTAATGATGCTTTAGGACTTGTGGTAGTTCAAGAAAGCTTATGGAAGCTTTGGTGATTACATAAGAGGTAGCTTGGTTTATTTTATTGCAATATGTTATTCTTTGTTGTTTCCATAATTATATCTTGTTGCCATATTGTTCTTGCGTTGATTTGTGATTGGTTTTGGCTATAAAATAAGGGTTTTTGTTTTGCAGGATATCTATTTTCTAAGGGGAAACTTTGACGAAATTTTTACTCAACAATATATTATTTTAATAATTTATGTGATTATATATGAAATATTTACAAAACTTGAATGACATATTTACATAAAATAAACTAGCTACTGAGATTCCTAAATCTCACTCCCCAAGCACTAACCTTAAAGGTTCAAGTGATGGCAAGACCTCCAAGAAGACAAGAAGTAAGGAGAAGATTAATGATGATTAGATTTATAGCTACGTTGGTTACTTGTTTTCTTGTAATTATGTATAAAATTATATGTGTTTTCATGAAGCCGCGCCTTGCTACGATAATGTTCCTTTAGAGTTCTTGTGATGTTAGGGATATATTTTGGAAGAGTTTGAATCATGTATGTTATATATTTAGTTTTTGGAAATCGTATGCAAAACTAACCAGTTCTGAGTATTGATTAGTTATGTGATTACTATTCATTTGAGATTTAGTTTTCTATATAAGTATTATACAATGGAAAGTAGACACACAGAGAGTTCCAAAGAGCCAAAGATCACATGATTTGGATAAGTATACAAATTGTTATGAATTTTTTAATTTGGCTATGAAATCTAGAAAAAATAATTTTTATCAAATGAATAGAAAAAATTAGACGAATTTACTGTACAAATTGGCTCGATAAAGTTCAAGTTTCATCCTTTTCCCATGTAGGTAATGGTTCTAGCTATTTTTAGAGACTAGAATAATCTTTATACGATTTTTCAGGAATTAGTTATGATTTTTCAAAATTTAGCCAGAAAAATCAGATTTCCAAATGAATAGTATTTTAAAGTTTTCTTATTTGACATTTTAATGATTTAAGCTTCTAAAATAGCTCAATTGGATATTATATATGCTAACATATATGGAAAATTATATATGTAAGGTATGACACCACCTACTGATAACTTATCAGCTTTTTACTAATTTTCCGATCTAACTTTTGACCTGCACAACTCATTTCTCTGACTTTCCAATTGACCTGATTCCAACTCTTACAAGTCACTCAGCCATCTAATCTAACTATATGCATAAACCACACTTCTTAATACCTCCGTATCTGTATTGGGATTTTGAACACTCGAAAGCCAAATAGTCACTATTGGACCGAACAAATGCCAAACTCTTTCAAAATACCAATCACCAACTTTTGGTAATCCAAACACATTCCAACAGGTCACATGAAACCTAGGAACTTTGTCCAAAGAGATTTCTTCCCAAAGAATCCACTCATCTAGGTTTTGAACCCCTTGAATCCCACATCTCAGTAATGATTCACATACCTAAATTTCACACGAGTGGTCTATGAACCCAATCAAACTTAGAACCCAACTAATCACATCAAAATAAATGTAGGGCAACAAGTCCCTGGTTACAAAGACAATATGAACATGGGATTAAATCTTAGAAGTCATACCCAACTAGTATTGTCATAACTCTTGCATGTAGGCTTCTAAGAGCACATCACCATATCCATAGCAAAACAGAAAATGTAATAGAGTTACAAATCATGCAGATTAAGCAAGCACTACAAGAACATGTCTAAGTTACACAAGATACCACATGTTTACTACACTTGGCACAATACTAAACACCAACACAATGCATAGGGTCTTTACCCTCAACACAATTGGTGTACTCCCGGATATCCAAGAGAGCTAACCCTCCTTAGCCTTCTCCTTGCTAGTACTAGATCTTTCATCTGGAATTGTTAGTCACGGGGTGAGACATACGTTCTAGTAACTGGGGGTTTTACAACATACATATATGAAACATGCTTCTAAAACAATATTCAAGTGCAATAATACTCAAATGAATGTAATATACATGATATGTAGACATTGTTCCCATCAATATATAGCTAGAACCATGATCTAGTTACCATAATGAGGTAACCTCAACCAGTGGTCCCCTTCCAATGACCCATAATGGCTAATTCTGGGGTTTCCATCAAGCTTTCCTGCCAATAGTCATGACTTGACCAAAGGCCACTACACTAAAGGTTGAACCATGGCTCTCTTCCCCTGAACCACCATAATTGGTGGCTATTTAGAGAAAGTGTAACCCAATCCATAGCAACCTGAGTCTCCCAGCCATAGAATGACTATTTACTGACTAGGATAAAATAAGTGGCATCGTTTGAACACAAGTCTTCATGTGCTATTTAGCATATTAGCATACCATGTGGTATTTAGAGCATCAACACCCAATAACCATATGTCTCAACAACATACAACTACTGACAATGATTGATGCATGTTAACATATTAACACATGTCATTCTCTATCTTGCTAGCATAATATAAACATATATGATAAATCATTGATGCATAATATTCATTAACATGTCAATATCCATCATATTTATACCTCTCATGATCGCCATAGCCAATTGTCATTATCATCATAATTTAGAGTAGGGATAACAAATTTACTAGCTGTGTAACCGCACATATCATGATTTGAAAATAGAATACCATAACTTGTGCTAAAATATATATAATGATATGAAAGAGCAGCATATATCATAATATCTACATAACATAGTGTGAAAAGGATTTAACATATATATATATAACCAATTAAAGAACATAAGAAATACACCCCAGTTATGTCAACTATTTGAACCTACTCGACACCGTGGTAGTGTAACATCCTATAAACAAGACCCAAACATAAACTAGGACAAGACATAACAACACAAAGGCTACCAGAATTTAGGGAGCTACCATGATGTGACATAGGGCGTCGCAACATGGGAAGCTTCTAAATGAAAGGAAAATAGAAATAGAGGGGCATGGCACTGCGGCGCCATGAACTGATACAATATACCAGCTTTTTGCTAATTTTTCAAACTAATATCTAATGCACACAACTTCTCATTCTAACCTTTGATTGACCTGATTCTAACTCCTGCAAGTCACCCTATTTCTAATCTAATTATAGACACCGACCACACTTCAAATTATCTCCATATGAAGATTTTGGAAGTTCTAGATCGAAATTGTCACTTTTAAACTAAAACTTGACATTGGAACTTCCCAATTCTGAACCATGATGCGTAGACTCGAACCAATTTTTCCCTAAGTCCCAAATACCCCAATGACTTGGTTTAGGGTAGTTGCATCCTAAAGGATCCCTTCATTTAGAATTTGACCCCCTTAGCACCATAATGGCAACTAATGGGTTATATACCCATTCTACCACATATACACCAAAATCAACCAACAATGCAATATCTAGATTATCATGTCACCATGTATACAGTGTTGGAGATTGTGCCTTAGGTCAATCTTTGTATTATGAACATTGTATTTCATTATGAAAAAGAAAGAGTTTTTTTTGGCTTTTATTACATTATTATATTATTTGCGTGTTTTTCTTCATAATAATAATATCCTTAGAGAAATCATTTTATCCGAAATATCCCCAGTTGATCATCTTTGTTAGAATAATGATGAACTAAGGCCAATATGATTTTGATTGATGATTATGTGTTAATTATATACGAAGACACAAATCAAAATCATAGGCACCTATTAGGGAATAGCCATTGGATCGACCCGTTATGAGATAGCTGCATGAATTAGGTCATAAGCATATCTCAAATATATAATTGTGTCACCGAGCCCTCAGACCTGAGATCACCATAGCTTCTTACATGAGGAACACTGTGTTTTGGCATAGTCAAAAGTCACCCTTAATCGGGTGAACATAAAGGCTATGATCGGATAAAGTAGAATTTATATAGAGGAAGATAAATGGTCAAGATGAATTTATCCCTCTGATTAATGGAGAGATATATCTGGGCCCCTTGATGAGTTAGACTGAGAAATGCATGGCTGTGCCCAAATGGAAGGGTTTCCATTTGTTCAGTCAGTCTGTTCAGAGATCGAGAAAGTGATAGTGGAGCAAAATGAAGATGATATTTTCATGCCTCATACTTGACCTAGATATCATGAGACAAAAAGAAATGTGATAGGATTGTATGATAGATTGCATCAGATCACCAATCACATATGATTTGGGTAGTCATAATGTTTTGCTAGAGGTCACTTATGTCATTGCCCTACTGCCAATGTCATATGGGCCTGCAAGATCGCACACAAGAATGGACCAACTTGAGATAGAATGTCTAAATTTATTAAACCTAAAATGTGTCTAGAATTGATGAATTTAACATTTAATTTAGGGTGGAGGAATTTTATAAACAAAAATATTTGATACATAAATTTTATATAAAATTTAGAATATTTATATATGTTTGATATATTATATATTAAATATATTTCAAAACATATATATCATTTAATTAATTTAAATGGATTAGTTTTAAATTTTTATTCTATGTGATAGATTTAAATGTAAACTAATGTAATAATTTAAATTTTATTTATGTGATAAATTAAATTTAAATTTGATTCTAGATTTCGATTAAATAGTTAGTTTAAATTTAATCTATTAGACATATTTAAATTTAAACTAATCTATTTAATTAAGATTTGATTTAATTTAAATAATCATTCTTTAAATTAATCAAATCAGAAATCCTATCTATATATGGATAGAGACTAGGGTTATCTAGGATACAATTTTAAAAGGAGACTCTCCTCCCACCCTAGAGTGATAGTTGTTGCACACTTAGAGAGAGAAAGTGCACGAATGCACATAGAGAGAGAAGAGAGTCTTCACTCCCCTCAAGCGCACGGACATTCATGAACAGTTGTGCTAGCACACCATTCGAGTTATATTCATTGTTCGTGTGGATACTGGTAGAGGGAGCTGATCAGTAGTGTCAGTTCCTAAGGTCCAACAGTAGAAGAAGAATCTGAAAAGTCACATATCAAAGGCAAAAATTTCTTTTAAATCTTGATTTAAGCAACATTAACAGATCTATGGGAGAGAATCAGTTGTATTATTTTGCTGCATGTGTACCGAAATTCTCAACATACAGAACATTCATATCTTGACCCATACCATGGTCTCAGAGCATAACAGACATATGATATACTACCAAGGTAATAATCAACATACTATGCCGACCAGCCCATATACAGCCCAAAAATCTCATATACAATATATAAAGTACACAGAATACAACATTACATAAGGTACATACTACAAGCATCCTATTGGCACATTATAACTACATAAAGAACCACAAACACATTATCAAATACAACTCAAATATTTCCATATGGAGGAGGAAACTAAGACTTCTTAGTCTTATCCTTGTTAGAGCTAGAATCTTCAACTAAAATGCTAACCATAGAGGGGTGTGAGACAGAGTTCTAGCAATTGAGGGAAGTACCACTAACACATTTACAAATATCATTATACATGTATATGAATGATGTGATGCAATGTATATAACAGACAAATTTTAAAGCTCATCACTACTACAAAATAACCATTTTACGTCTCTTATTTATGTCTGTTGAAACAAAAATAAACATAAAAAGTTGAGTGATGGTAATTTTGTAAATAAGTGAATAATATTTAGACTTTTTACGGCTGTTTTTCCAACAACAGCAGTAAAAAGGTCACTAATTTTAATAAAAAAAATTTATGGAAGCTTTCTACGGCTGTTTCTTAATAATAGCCATAGAAAGCTCTCATTTTAATAAACAAAATCTCAAGGTTTCTATGGTTGCTTTTCAATAAAACAACAGTAGAAAGATTAATGCTTGCTCATTTTATAATTTAAAAAAATCAAGTTTTCTAACTAGTTTTTAAAAAATAGTTGAAATTGGCGAAATATTTTGTAGTTATGAATTAAATAATAACAGTAAAAAGTGAATATTCATTTGCTTTTTTAAATAAAAATCATATTTTTTAAAAAATAAAATGAGTTTAAGTTTTGAATTAAAAAAGATTATTTTAAATAAAAAAGAATAGATTTTAAATTAAAAAATACAATGTCTTAGACTAAAAAATATTTATTTTCTTTTCTAAAATGAAAAATAAAGTTTTATTTTTTAAATTAAAAAATTTAAAGATTTTTGTGGTTATTTTTCAAAAAAGGATCAATAAAAAATTTTTCAATTAAAAATACATTTTTATTTTTGTTTATTTTTTGATTTATAAAGAAGAGCTCTATATGACTATTTTTAAAAAAACAACTATAGAAAGCTACCTTTTTACACTTTCTATGGCTGTTTTTTTAAAATCAGACGTAGAAAGGTTACTTTTACTCATTTTCATATTAATAAAAGAAACTCAAGTTTTCTAATTAATTTTAAAAAAATAGTTGCAATTAGTGAAGTATTTTGTGGTTATTTGTTAAATAATAATGGTTAAAAAGATAATATTTATTTTCTTTTTTAAATAAAGATAGTATTTTCATTTTTTTAAAATAAAATAAAGTCAATTTTTTTAATAAAAATTATTTTAAATTAAAAAATATGTTTTAGATTAAAAATGTTGTGTATTTATTTTCTTTTTTAAATTAAAAAAGAATTTTTATTTTTTTAAATTAAAAAATTTGAAGGTTTTGGTGGTTATTTTTAATAAAAGTAGCTATTGAAAAATTTTCAATTCAAAAGAATATTCTTATTTTCGTATGATCTATATATTTTTTAAGGAGGTAACTAATCAAGCTTTCTATGGTTGTATTTTATAAAATAGCTATAGAAATATTGTAAATTAAAATGATATATTTATTTGCTATTTCTACAATTAAAAAATATCTTTAATTTTTTAAATAAAAAATTATGCTTTCGATGGTTATTTTTCAGAAAACAGCCATAGAAAGCTATCTTTCTAGGGCTATTTTTGAAAAAACAGCCATAGAAAAGTCAATTACTAATTTTCAAATTAAAAAAAGAAAATAAAGTTTTCTAATTGGTTTTTTAAAAAAATAGTTGTAATTAGTGAAGTATTTTGTGGTTATTTGCTAAATAATAACGGTAAAAAAGATAATGTTTATTTTCTTTTTTAAATGAAAATAATATTTTCATTTTTTCAAAATAAAAAAGTCAAGGTTTTTAATTAAAAATTATTTTAAATGAAAAGAAAAGATGTTTTAGATTGAAAATGTTGTGTATTTATTTTCTTTTTTAAATTAAAAAAGAATGTTTTATTTTTTTTAAATTAAAAATTTGAAGGTTTTGGTGGTTATTTTTAATAAAAGTAGCTATTGAAAAATTTTCAATTAAAAAGAATGTTCGTATTTTCGTATGATCTATATATTTTTTAAGGAGGTAACTAATCAAGCTTTCTATTGTTGTATTTTATAAAATAGCTATAAAAATATTGTAAATTAAAATGATATATTTATTTGCTATTTCTAAAATTAAAAAATATCTTTTTATTTTTTAAATAAAAAATTATGCTTTCTATGGCTGTTTTTCAGAAAACAGTCATAGAAAAGCTACCTTTCTAGGGCTATTTTTGAAAAAACAGCCATAGAAACGTCAATTACTCATTTTCAAATTAAAAAAAGAAAATCAAGTTTTCTAATTGGTTTTTAAAAAAATATTTGTAATTAGTGAAGCATTATGTGGTTATTTGTTAACACTACTATACAAAACCTCAATTTACATTGGTTATTTTAACTTTTCTAAATCGGTTTTGAAAGTAATGAAGAAGCTGGTGATATAGCAATTTAACTAATTACATTGGTTAAAAAACTGATGTAGAGAAGTTGCATTTACATCGGTTTATTATGAAAAAATGGATATAGAAAATTTGCTTTTATATTAGTTCTAACATAAAAACTGATGTAAAAAAAATTAGCAAATCACATCGGTTTAGTTAAAAAACCGATGTAACTTCGAAATTTTTTTTTGCTACTGAACTAAATGCAATTCATATCCAAATCCGTATTTACAACCAAATTTTTGAAAGATCTAAACAAATTTGGCAGCCACAGTAGAAACAATAATTTTACAACACATTAGTTTTATACATCAACTTATATATACTCCAAAAGTTAAGTAACCAATCCAAGTTTGACTAAAATATATATTTAGAAATATAATCAAATGAATTGTAAAAAAAAATGTGACCACATGTTCAGAATTTTGTCAATTTCTAGGTCAATGTAAGGGCAATCGTTTATATCCAAGTGCCGCAATTTTAAAACTAATATCAACACCCATATGTAGTAAGAAGTCATAATGAAAAATAAATGATAACTATTTAAAACCAATATTGTAACAACCTATACTCAAACACCTCCAGGCTCGACTCAAACCTTCAAAAACCAATCAAACACAACCCAGGGATCTCAAAACAACTTTCCAGAACTTCAAAGCAGGAAAAAAAATCAGAAAGGCACCTGAACAAGATGAGGCCGCGGCCTAAGACATCTGCGTCGTGCTTCAACCCTTTACAAATTCACCTACACCCACTGATTTTATGGCGCCTCGCCCTGGGATTCTAGCGCCGTGGCCCCAGCATCAGAACTTGTATCAGCAAACTGCTAATTTGCCAGGCCAACTTCCAACGCGTATAACTTCTTGCTCCAATCTCCGATTGACCTGATTCCAACTTCTACAGGTCACTCTCATCATTATCTACCCATAGACACTAATTTCACTTGAATCCAACTGCATTTGTAGATTCTAGACACCCAACACCATTTTGGCCACTTTTTGACCAAAACGCACAACCTATCACCTCCAATTGCCACCAAAAGGCAAATAGACACCCATAAACCCTTCACACAGGTCATATTTGGCTAAAACCACATGTCCAAGGAGGTTATGCCCTGAAGAAACCTTTCCTTCGAGAATTGACCCCCTTGAACCCCAAAACCACATAATGGGCTATATGCACACAACTCCTGTACATGGCCCAAAACCACCCTTGGGCTCACATTCAACCATTCTTGCATACAAATACCTGCTCATACAGTAAAGATCCATACCAGAGTCTACTGTCAACATCGCACATCATTACATCACATGTATCTCTATACTCATCTTGCATAACATCCATCAACATCACTATCATCCCATAACATACAGACAGTACTCCTAGGACTCTAATCCAGGCAACCAACTACAACAACCTACTTGGCACAAAATTACATAAACTAAATTATAACCACTAAATATACTTGGAATTCCCGAGGACAGAAAGATCGCTAACTCCTTGATCCTTTCCGAACGAGCACCAGAGTCTTCACCTAAAATGTTAGTTCATGGGAGAGGGGTGTGAGACAATGTCTCAGTAACCGGGGATAACCACACACATAAATATAATATCATCAATACCACACACATATGCAAATGATGCAGTGCAATGCCAATGTCATGAGATACATGCCTCAATGCATGTCTCGGTGCATGTCTCCCTCAACACGGCTAGAACCATGAGCTGATATCATTATATGACATTTTAATAGGTAATTCCCTTCCAATAGTCAGTGAAGACTAATTCTGGGACATTACCAAGCTCACCTCACACTAGTGTACCCGGCCAAAGGTCACACTAATGATTGGACCATGGCTCTCCTTCCCCTAGACCACCTCGAATTGGTGGTAATTTAGGGAAGGTGCAGTCGAATGTCGCCTGGCCCTCCTATGGCCATAGGAGAGGATTTAGCGACAGGGATCCCATCCTACCACCAAATCATATCATCATATCATATCATAGTCCACTACCACCTGGCTCTCCCAAGGAGAGAATTTAGTGGTAGGGATCCTTTCATATCATCATATCGTATATCATCATATTTCATCTTATCACCACCTCCCAATACATCACATCTCTCTATGCTCATGGGGTGGTAATGTACGTGCCATGCTAATATGCCTCAAATCACACACACACATATATATATCATCATCACAATCATCATCATGGTCATGCTAGCATGCAATGGTATGAGAATGCCACAGTCACATATACACATATACAAAATCATGCTCATCATCATCATCATAGATTCATATCATGTCACATCAACATATGTATATCATCATCATATATTATATCGTCTAGCCATGTGCATACCACGATATATAGGAAAAGCCATACACATACACATAATGATATCATGGTATGAACAGAGACATGCATATATATATCAATATATAACACAAATACAAACACCCGGTTACCTCAGGTTGTCAACACCTCACACGTAGGGGCTTAAGTAAGCCTTCAGAGCACCCCAATCAAGAACTATGTGCTTCCAATTAGCCAGTCAATCCACTACAACAATATAACACCTCAATTAACACAACATACCACTTGATCAAAAACCACAATTCAACCATTTAGGCCTAACCCAAGGTTTCAACCCCATATTCATACATCATTAAGCTTCAAGGAACCATTCAAACATCAATCAATCCCATACAATTCGGATTCCCAAGAGCTCTAATAACAAACAACCTAGGGTTAAGCTCAAATCATGCATAATCCCTTCAAAACTCATACCCAAGCAACATATATACCAAATCACACTCCTTCAACCCCAATTCATTCATTTCAATCGGTGGGATTCGACCAAAATAATGGATCCCAACTTATACCCGAAAAATCCCAAGTTTAAACCGAAGAAAATGGAAAGGGAGGAGTAGGGATCAATTACCAACTAAGATCTAAGCTCTTAGACACTGGAAAGCACTCCCATTTGCCGAAAAACTCGAACCCTAGCCGAGCTCATCACGTCTTCTCCGTCACTCCCTCCGTTTCTTTCTTTTCTTTTTTGTCTGAAATGATTCTGATTTAAACCAGTTTCTCGACTCTTGCCGCAGCTCCAGATAAGTCCGCCGTGGCGCCACCAGTTTCAACCGGAAAATGCCACTGAAATTGGCCCTCGCCGTGGCTACGCTGCTTCTCGCCGCGGCATGAAGTTCATTTCTTCTCCACTTGAACCTGCCTCGGTCCTGTTTCCTTCGATCCTGCACACAATGCCAAAGACAAGCATCATGAGTGGTGTTACAAACATCAACACCACATGTACCTTTTCTAATGAGTCAATAACAATAAGAGTAATTATCTCAAACATTTCTCTCATGACATAATAACCACACTCTGTGTTCCCAAGTTGTTGGTGATACTACAAAACAAACAAGAATAACTAAAACCAAAATAGTTGGACTAAGATATCCTTTAAGTTTGGGTTCAAACTACTTACCTTTGGCTAAATCCATTTTGTACTATTATGACGATATGTGTGTTTCCCAGCCCTATATTGATGTTTTCAAAGATCTGTCATCATATACATGGAAAAATCATATTATAGACTAATGAAGTCACTTGTTATGACAATTCAAAGTTTTGTGCAAATATACTTACAAATCAATTAGTTGACGAAACTCTTTAGGTGCATTTTTATCCTTTTTCCAAAGGGAGTCAAACCAATAGATGGTGGTTTCTTCATGGCATACCACACACAATGTCTTATGATTACTGCATTATATAAGTTATTGATAATATCATCTCAATTATATAAATCCTAATTACAACTACTTATTTGTATATGAATTTCAAACTTATTACCCTTTATGGATTGGTGCAAACCAACATGGCTTATGATTTTGTTCATTAGTATTTCCTACATAGCTCGTTCTATCTTCTTCTGAGTTCCCCATACCTTGAAGGGCATATGGACAAAGGAATCCAAACTTGTCATTGCGTCCCAACTGGGTGCAATATTGGTGGAGAAACTTGTTAGAGAACTAAAATGAAAATAAATGTAGATAACACACCAAATATTTAGAAACTCAATTGATTGAAAAGATGCTTAGCAATGAAAATAAACTTACATGATACCAAGTTGGAGAATGGATATGTCCAACTCTTCATATCTATGAAATCTTAGACAGCATCTTTATAAAGATAATAGCAATATCATTGAGATCCCACAATCCCATGAGTCATGGTAACTTCAACAGAATTTTTTAATTGTGAAACTGCAATCTTTAAACGTGACAAAAATCTCATGCCGGTGATAGCTTGTAAGTCCAGGGATTGAGACTTGGGCATTGAGTCCATTGAATCCTTTTCCTAATCAAGTAAATAACAATGTATTATAATTGCAAATGAAATCAATAAGAAATCAAGAGGATTATGAAGTTTTTGATACCTGAGGCATAGCCAATGTGACGAGTCTTTTTGGCCACAAAATATAATATCCTCAAGCTTGAGCTACCATCTCAACCTTATCATTTAGGAATGGCACATGTGCATGTGGCTTAATGGCATTGTCAATCGACACCTTTACTTGATCCTGTAGTATTTATTGGTGGTGGAGGGTTGATACCATCTTATAAACTTGGCCGTGAGCTACAATACACCTTGTGGGAACATCCAAATATAGGGATCACATGCCACTCCCATATCTTGTTCATTTTTAATGTCATAGTGGAGATGCACAACTAGCTTTCATGCTTTGAAGCATATGAGAAGGGGTTGTTTTGGTAGGTTGCATATGAATTTGCTTGGAAGAAAGCATACACATAAACTCTTGTCGCATAGCTTCCATCTCAGCTCGAGCCATCTATTGCATTCGAGCTTCTGTTTCCTCCTTAACCTTATCCAACATTTGTTGCATCTTATGCTCGGACACTACTCCCCCATGGCGGCATGAACATGATCCAAAATATTGTTTGATTTCCACTCCTCTTCCCACACCCCTAACAAAGCCTGGGTGCTCGTCCTTGCTTAAAGCAGTAGCTAAGATATCTTGCCTCCTACATGGAGTGAATAATCCTTGAGAGGCTTCCTCCTTAAGAGAATCCTATAACATTCAAGTAACAAATATATATAATTAGCAATTTCACTATTGAAGTCACATAATCAGTATGATTGATTATAATTTACTTACAATCTTTTCGCCAATCACTCTAGCTTTAAGGGTGATATACTATCCATGCTTATCCAATCTTGCCCTCTTCCATTTTTGAGCATGATTTGGGGGTGATGGAGGACAAACAACAATGGATGGGTCTAACTTTACAGCTTCTTGTCTTTCCAACAACTTCTCCTTTATCATCTTATGCTCCAACAACTCATCCTCCACGAGACAAGTTGTAAGGATACACATTTTGTTTTTTCCTTTCTTTATTTTCTTCTCTTAATTTCTGTTAGATATAAATCCAATAAGCTTTTTAAGTAATCACTCATAATTATAAATTAAATAATAAAAATGATAAATTTAATTACCTGACATTTAGGAGATAATCGAATTTGAACAAACTTCTACCATGTCTCTTCATCTAAGTATGGATACTTGATGCATGGATTTTGTCCCTTCAATTTCCCATAAATGTATCTACTAGTAAGACTTGTTTTAAGTCCCCTCCATCGCTCCACTACAATTGTTAAACATTGTTTCCTCATTGCAATAGTAGGAGGAATGTCATAAGTAATCTACAATTTAACACATACATGTAATTAACTCAGTAATGAGTAATATTATATTAAAATATATAGAAAAATATATCAATACAAAGGTTTATACCAAGATATCTTGCCAAATCTGGTCTTTGATAGAATATAGAACTTTTTTGCACACAGGGAGAAAGATGTTGACTTTATTGCTAGCCAAATCTCCTAAATAACTCTTAAACTGAGTCCTTTCATGGCGTCTTTCATAATCTAACTCACTGAGGTCAACATGTAATCTCTATTGACTACCTTAAGATTTGGTTAATGAACTCATAGTCATGGTACATCTACTAGTGGTGCTTCTACTAGTAGTACTCTTGCTAGCTATCATGGTAGGTTGCTCAGAATCACTAAAATTGCTAAAGGAATCCATATCCCTATTTAGACAATAAGATAAGAAATGTAAGTACATTGAAATAAAATTAAATTACAGTGACAAATTAAATTGAAATAATAAATGAAATTAATCCTATGTGTATACAAAATTAAACTTGAAATGTGTGAATATGTGAAATGGAAAAATTACCTCAGGAGAAATTATCCTATATAAGGATATTCTCCTAAATCCCTTCATGATGATCATGTCTTGTGGCATGTACATCATCTATTTCATCTTCTTCATTTAGCTAAGGTAGCCTTGAAGAAAAAGGAGGGGTTTCATCAATATCAAAGTAGATTCATTGCCCACAATACTAGCAGTCTGTCTCTTCCCTTAGAGAACATGACAACTTTTTATCAGCCGGATCGATGACATAAAAAATTTGTTTTCCTTGGTTTGCCATGATAAAGGGCTCCTGCTTGTATCCTACCCTACTAAGATCCATCAAGGTAAATCCTAACTCATCTATTCAAACACCAGTGTTACTATTAACCCACTTGCATTTGAAAACAGGAATTCTAAATGCTATGTAGTCAACCTCCCATATCTCTTCAATAACACCAAAATATGATGTGGCTGCTAAAATAGGATTTCTATCTTTTGAACTAGAAAAATGCATCGCTTCAGCTACTACCATAACCCCACTATTTTGCATGGTGCTCTTGTTATCCTGGGCTTTTATATAGAATGAATACCTATTGATGTCATATCCACTCCATCATATGACATCAAGGCGAGACCCACTGGCTAACCATCTTAGTGTATTAGACACATTATCAACATTTATAACCCATTCATTGAACTAGCATCTAAAAGTCTTGTTATGCTCATTCACCAACCATTTATCACTCTTTTGAGGATTCTTTTCCTTGACAATGTTTTTATGCATGGTCAAGTAAGGATGAACTTCATCAGTATTATTCAAGATGTATAAATGTGCTTGTAACACTTCTTCATGACCAATGCTTTTCACTTTGCCCCCTCATGTGCCCTTACCTTCACCTCTTCCCTCATGGTGAGACTTTGGAAGTCTAATAGCTTCTACTGTTGACAAGTATTCAGTACAAAACTCAATAGCCTCTTCGACAACATATCTTTCAACAATAGATGCTTCAGGCAGTTGTGGATTCTTGATATACCCTTTTAGGTTTTTCATGTATTGTTCAAATGGGTACATCCATCTCAAATAAATTGGGCCACAAAGACTTATCTCTCTAACCAAATAAACAATTAAATGAATCATGATGTCAAAAAAAGATGGTGGAAAGTACATCTCAAGTAGCCACAAAATAACAACTACATCATTCTCCAATTCATCCAACTTTTAGGGGTCTGTCACTTTGCTACATATAGCATTGAAGAAGAAACATAGTCTAGTTATAGTGTGTCTCACATTTTTTGGCAATATGTCATGAATAACCATTGGTAACAGTTATTGCATCAAGACTTGACAATCATGAGACTTCAAGCCTACTAATTTCAAATCTTTCATTGACACTAGCCTCTTGATGTTTGAAGAATATCCTTATGTCACTTTGATGCCATGTAAACACTCACAAAAACTTCTTCTTTCTATTTTGGACAATGTATAACAAGCTGGGGGCAAATAAGTCCTCTTTCCTGCTGGCTGTGGAGCCAAGTCTACTCATATTCCCATTTCAACCAAGTCCAATCTCACATTCACACCATCCTTACTCTTCCCCTTTATGTCCAAAAGTGTTCTAATAAGACTATCACACACATTTTTCTTCACGTGCATTATATTAAGACTATGCCTCACCTCAAGACTATGCCAATATGGAAGATAAAAAAAGATAGATCTTTTTTTCCATAAATTATTCTCAGTTGCAAGCTTTTGGGTCTTATCGAAGATCACATTAATGTTTTTCACCCGTTGATAAACTTGCTTTACAGTTATTAGCTCTGGAGCATTTTCATACTCTTTCAAGCCATTGAAAGCTTTTTTTAATCTATGATAAGGGTGGTGCTTGTTCAGAAATTTTCTGTGACCAAGGTAGATAGTCTTCTTTGCATGTTGAAGTTGATGGTAACATGTCCCTTCTTCATAGATGGGGCATGTTTTATCACTCTTAACACTATATCCGGACAAGTTACCATATGCAGGGAAGTCATTGATCGTCCAGAAGATCATGGCACGTAACATAAAAGACTCTGTGTGATACGTATCAAACACATCCACGCCTTTATCCCACAATATCTTTAATTCCTCAATCAAAAGTCCCAAATATATATCAATGTCATTCCCTGGCTGTTTTGGACCTGAAATCATCATAGATGACATGATGTACTTGCATTTTATACATAGTTGAGGAGGGAGGTTGTAAACCACCAAGAGAATAGGACATGAACTGTGTTTACTGCTAAGGTTGCCATAAGGGTTCATTCTATCTATACAGAGTCCGAGCCTTAGATTTCTTGGCTTACAACCAAATTCAGGAAACAATTGATCAATTGTTTTCCATTGAGGAGAATCAGCTGGATGTCAAAGCTTTCCATCAAATTTTCTCCTATCTGCATGGCATCTCAAGTTCTTTGCATCCTTTGTATTAGCAAACAAGTGTTTGAACCTTGGTATTATTGGGAGGTACCATAATACCTTCAAAGGAGTCCCCTTAATGATCTCATCACCATCCTCCTTCACTTTATAACATGATGCCCCACATTTTGGACATACATCCAACCCTTTGTACTTATTTCTATGCAATAAACAATTATTGGGGCAAGTATGTATCTTTTTAAACTCCAAACCCATTGGGCATAAGATTTTCTTTGCCTTATAGTTATGATTTGGAAGTTCATTACCTTCGGGAAGCATATCTTTCAACAACTCAAGCAAATCTATGAAACTATTATTACTCCACCTATTTCTCGCTTTCAATTGATCAATCTCAACACTGTTAACAATTGTGTGTATTTAATACACCCTAGGTGCAAAGGTTTCTCTGCATCACTGCATAACCTATCATATACATGTGATCGCTCAAAAAACTCTACTCCAACATCATGGATCATGTCCTCCAATGGATCATTCACATCCACATCAACTTCCTCCCTTTCGAACACACTTGGCATTTCTATTTCACCATGTCATATCGATTGTGTATAGTTCTTATTGAACTTATTACAAAATAGATGGTCTCTCATTTTTGCAATACTCAATTGGCTGCCATTCAAACATTGCATACATGGACAATAAAACCTCCCATTATTATCAATAACACTTCTTTTAGCAAATTCTAGAAATTGCTCAACTCCATTTCCATATTTGTCACTTGTTTATCTAGCGTTTATCCAACTACGATCCATGATTACCTAAAGGAAAGTGGAGTCCACAAGTTATCTTTATTTATAAAGTGCTATATTATAATTTCCATACTAAAGGAAAGTCAACCTCCAAAATTTAATCAATGAAAATAGATCACTTGCATGGTTCCATAATTTCCCTAAAATACATTAGTACCCTATGAGTTATGTAAAAATTTCAGTGGAGTCTCCCCTAAATATTGAGCCTCCCAAAATTTTATTACAGTCAATATTAAAATAGTCAATATTAAAACACCAAATGTAGAAAACAATCAATAAATAATATGGCAATGTAAAGCTACCATCAATCCATTAGTAAAGAAACTTTAAAGGTAAAATTTTCTATTTTTTAATAGTGAGCTTATTTGTAGAATTTGAACTAGGACATCCAAATTTCACTATGACCCAACTATTTTCAATTGTAACATACTAAGCACCCCCCATACAAAATTTGGAAAAGAATTCATTAATGTTTCATTAAATTTGCAAAGTACCTTATACACACACTAAAATAAAAATGAATGCTCAAATGCGAGCTTGTTTGTTTCAAGTGGCAACGGCATCAATATATTACTATCAACTAGCCAAATAGCCATCTCCTTAATTGACCTTTACATTTATTTTAATAATTATCAACAATTCAATTGCCAAGAGAATAGATTTGCAAGATAAAGCATGAAAGTTTCATTTATTTCTAATGAAATTATTTTTTAGTCTTAGATTTTTTAAAAAAAAAATTTTTTACATCAAGTATTTTCTTAAAAAAATATCACAGACATACATTTTAACTTTTTTAGATAATATAACTGAAAAAAATAATTTGTTCCAAAAAAAGCTCCACAAAAAGTGCAAAATAAAATCCATCAAAAAGTTCATTTTTCTAAGGAAAAAAAATTGATAGTGGAGGACAACATGCACAAATTGGCTGCAAATTGCATTAGCATTAACTAGTGCATCATCTTAAAAAGTGTATATATAATCTAACGATATTTATTATTATTATTATTATTATTTTCAAGCTTTTCTCTTCATTTAATTATTATTTGTTTTATTTGAAAAAGATATTTTTTTAAGAGAAAGTTATATTATAAGTTTTTTAATACTTAAATAATAAATAATCTGCTCACAAAAGGAGATTCTTTAAATTTAAAAATATAAAGATATTTTTTCTAATTTTATGTGATTTTGAAAATCCTAATAGAAAGGGATTGATTTTGGTTTTTTTTTTGTCAATTTAAAAATCTAATGATATTGATTTAAATTGATACATGGATATTGACTGAACATTATAATTTTTTGATTAAAATTTATAAGTTTAGAAAGATTTGTATTAGAAATCTTAACAAATTAATAAATAATTTGTTAGGATTTCCTGCTCTTGGAATTGATATGCATATAAAAAATCAAATAATCTGTTAATATTTTTTGGCCAATCTCATCATTTTCCTTTTCATTGATTCGGTCCATCCAATTAAGTGTTATTAAAACTGTGTATATTATGTTCTTAAAAAAAACTGTGTATATTAATATCAATTAATGTATTAATATATAATAAAATTTATAATAAATTATACTATTTATAATTTATAATTGATGAAAATTTGTCTATATTTTTATACTTCATAAAACAAATCACATAAAGTAAAATTTAGAGAAAGACAAATTAATATAACAAATGCATTGCTTGGAAAACAAGATTTTTTCTAAATAAACAAAATTTTTTTGTGATAAATTGTATTATCAAAATTTTTTATCAATACCAAATAAAAAAAATTAGCTAAGACGGAAAATAACCTATAAGGTAAACCTTAGAGACTTGGAAAAACCAAGTTTTATAGTTGCAATAAGTATCTTCTAGTAAAATTAATACTGGATGATGAATTTTTATATGTGTAATTAGGAAATAGTTGCTAGCCAAAACTCTGTGAATTGTCATGTGTTCAGTTCCCTGAAACTACTATGCAAATAGTTGTTAGACCCAACTTACATTATGTACGTAAGTTTTGGACCTTATTTGCGTGAACTTCTCTTTATGTGATACTAAAATTTTATTTTGTAGATTAACATTGTTGAGTTTCATCCCAAACAAAGTTGATTAGAACATATGACTCATTGAAAATAGAAAAACTAATATGTAGAGCTAGATTTTTTCAACCTATGAAGATAGTAAAGTACAATGAAAAATAATTTTATAGAGCCAGCACTAGGAATAGATTTACCATTTTGCAATTTTTCTTTCTCTTTTTTCTTTAGAATTGTTGAATCGGGAAATCCAGATGATTCATGTAGTTCCTAAAAGAATAATATATTATAATTTTTGCTGGATTTAAATTAGTTGCTTTTAGCTTCATCAAATCCACATTGGTGGATAGAGCTCTATCCAGACCTTGTAGTGGTGCGGAGGCCAATATGGTTCAATTCTCTTATGTAGTAAATTATCAATCTTATCCAAAATGTATTGATGGTGCTGAAGTCAATGTAGCTAATCCAAAATCACATAACTATAATATGACAAAACAAGCCATCAGAATTCCTTGTTAGATCTAACCACAACTTAAGAGACAAGTTCCAAGATTAGTGAGAAAGATGAAACTCTGTAGTCTAAAATCCTGAATATTAAAATCTTTACACCCTTCTTCCTCCCTATGAAATATATACATAAGTCAGTGGAAACTCATCAATTTCAAATGAAATTCAAAGTCGCATGAAATAAGAGTTGAAGATGATTAAGTACCATGCAAGTGATGCTCTAAGCTGCCTCTCGAGACAAATCTGTACAGCAAAAACAAACCCCTCCTCTGGATCAGCACAAAACCCCACAAGAGGAAAAATGTGTGGGTTGTGAAGAGAACTAGCAATCATTAGTTCTCTACAAAACATAAGTTTCATATCAAAGATCACCCCATTTTAATTTATTCAAAGCCTTAAAAAAATAGTCAAAATTTGGGTAAATCTCAAACTAGAATTTATAGGAAAAAAAAACCCATGCACCTGTAATGAAGATGGAGTTTCAGTGAATGGAATTGAGGGCCGTGTTTCAGTCTCTAGGCTTAAAGACAAAGACAAAGGGACCATAGGGTGTGATTTTCACTAACAGAGAGAGGGACAATGAAAATAAAGGCGTCATTGTAGAACAAGTATGGCGTAAAGGCACAGCACAATGAAGACAGAGGGAGGGAGAAACTGATAATCGACGACTATTACTATGGATTTTGGAGTGGAGGGAGAAAGAAAAGAAGCAACTTTTAGAGAGAGAGAGAGAGGGACGATGGAACTTTCAGAGAGAGGAAGAACAATGAAGGACGTGTGGGGTGTGGGAGAGAGGAAGAAAAAGGCCAGCTTTTTGAGTGAGCGGGAGAGCAAATTTCTTGGATTGGAGAGTGCGCTTTAAGCTTATTTGCTGGGGGAGTTAAAAAATTTTTAATTAAGTTACATCGATTTTTTATAAAAAATGATATAAATACATTAAAATATATTAAATAATACATATTTACAAATAATATAATATAAAAATCTAATTATAATCATAACATGTGGGAGGGAGGAAAAAAAGGCAAGTTTTTTGAGTAAGCAGGAGAGTAACTTTCTCGGATTAGAGAACCCATGCTTTTAGCTAATTTGCTGAGGGAGTAAAAAAATTTTTTATAATTAAGTTACATTGGTTTTTAGTAAAAAACCAATATAAAAATAAATATAGGAACCAACTATACATTGGTTATTTGTATGAAACCGATATAACTACATAATTCAATAAAATAAATATCATATTTTTATATTATAATTATATAATTCTATTTACATATTTTTATTTATTTGTATTAATTATAGAATTCAGTTATATTAATAATATATTTTTATATTACTTACATATTTTTATTTAATTATATTAATTAAAGAATTAATATATTGTAACATAAAAATGTAATTGTAGTCAGATAGTCTGTGTGGGAGGTAGGAATTCAAGTTTACATCGGTTTTTTATAAAAACCGATATAAATACATTAAAAATATAGGTGTATTAAATTATACATATTTTGAAATAATATAATGTAAAAATTTGATTATAATCATAGTTATATAATACTATATTTCTATCCACATGCAAGTTGGTCTTGTGCTAAAAATTATGATGGCATATTTCTAACAACATGCAAGATATATTGTAATTCATTAATTTATATAATTATATTTTTATTTAGTTCCATTAATATGAGTTTTAACATAATAAAAAAATTACATCGGTTTTTTTAAAAAACTGATGTAGAAAGATATAAATTGAATTTTTTTTTACAAAATTGCCACCAGTCATCATTTTATAGTCATTTTTTTTAATCGATGTAAATAACTGATATATAAATAATAACGGTAAAAAAGATAATGTTTATTTTCTTTTTTAAATAAAAATAGTATTTTCATTTAAAAAAAATAAAGCCAGGGTTTTTAATTAAAAATTATTTTAAATTAAAAGAAAAGATGTTGTAGATTGAAAATGTTGTGTATTTATTTTATTTTTTAAATTAAAAATAGAATTTCTTATTTTTTTAAATGAAAAAATTTGAACGTTTTGGTGGTTATTTTTAATAAAAGCAGATATTGAAAAATTTTCAATTAAAAAGAATGTTCTTATTTTCATATGATCTATATGTTTTTCAAGGAGGTAACTAATCAAGTTTTCTATGGTTATCTTTTATAAAATAGCTATAGAAATATTGTAAATTAAAATTATATATTTATTTGCTATTTCTTTAATTAAATTTTTTAAAATAAAAAATTATGCTTTCTATGGCTATTTTCTGAAAAACAGCCATAGAAAATCATCAAGACCAAAAATATTATCTTCAGTGTTTACTGGTTTATATCTTCAGTGTTTACTGGTTTGGTCCAAAAATACTGTGTTTACTGGTTTAGTTCATGGCCTTCCTGATGTTTGTTACTGATGAATGATGGAGAAATATTATTTTCAGATTGGCCTTGACATCTGAAATCAAGTCCAATTTTTGGTTTGCCCAAAGAAATCAGGTCTGAATGCAACTTACTTTGGGAAAATATTGTCAGTAAAAGAGAAGTGTGTAATGCACTTCCAACAATGAAGGAGCTCATGATAACCTATATCTAACATTATAAGATGGAGGATAAGAGAGGACTTTGTATTGATTTGATTTACGGATCTTGCAGCCTGCACATTCTGTCACCTATGGGCAGAGGCAGATCCTATGAACCTAAGTTAACAATTTACATGAAAAACATGAGACAACAATGAGATAAGAATCTGACGAAAAGTATAAGAAAAAAGTATGCACAAACACAATTGTCTATCTTGTCAATATTTGCATATTCAGTTGTTGAGCACGTAAATCATGAACGTTTGTCTGATTGCTTTTTAAGAGAGAGATTCTTAAATAGTCTCAATTTATAAAAGATTAGTCCAGACTAATCTATAAATATGTATGCAGATAAGAAGTGAGTCCTATTGAAGATATATTTGAAATACTAGCATATCTATGATTGGTCGAGTTTATTTATCTTTCGTAGGCTAGGTCCACACAGATTTCTTATTTGGAATTTGTTCATGGTTGATTATTATACAACTTTTCAAGTTCAAATTAAATGTAATTTGTCTCGCGCCCTTCTGTTGACATTTTCTCTATAAAATGGTGAATTCACATGCAGCTTTTATTGGTTGTAGTTTCTTTGGCGCATCAATTGGAAGTATAGTGAGATGAACTAACTAGTGTTGGTTATGAATATGAATATATTGAACAGATTTTCGGTACTTTCTTACAGCTCATCATGTGCTGTCTTTTTTGACAATCAAGCTCATACCAAAAAGCAATTCTTGAATATTAATATTAATAATATATTAAAATACCATTTAGTTAATTAAAATTGTTTTTAATTAAAGAACGTACCAATATCAACCATTTATTATTTTAAGACCCGAAGCTCAAGCCTCATGCTGTGAATATCTTTGTCATGGTAAGCTTACTCTGTTTCTGACCTCCATAACTCTTTTACTATATGGATGAAACTGACATGATACTTATAGCATTAGCACCATTCATATTAAATTAGTCCGGCGTAATTTTTTTGTTTTCTTATTCAATCAAATCAAACATTGCTTTTGAAATAAAGTAGATTGCTTTGCATATGTTTTTTCCACTAGGCAAGTATATCCTTTTGTTGTTCTTTTATGACCATTCTATGGAATCTCTAAGAATTAATTATTGAAATTCCACCTTGACTTTTCTACCGTCCAATATACAATAAGGATAATATTAAAAAATATATTTTATTATTTCTATATTTTTATTCTTTTGAATGAATTGGAACAACTTACATGATTCATATCAATTTTCCATGCTAGAATGTTTAGCCATCAAAACTACAGTATTCCTATACTAGTTTACCGTTTACATGTAAAAAATTAGGATAACTGTCATAAAAAATATTCAAATAATTTAGTTCTGAAGTTTTAAATGCTATCATTTGCTATTTTCTAAATAGGAAAAATAAGCAACTTTAAATAATCAAGAGGGATGGTTGTGGTACATATAGGTAGAGTGAGTATATTTACGTGGAGAAATTGTAAACTAGTTATGACTAGGATTAGTGGTTGTTAATATGGTCGTCATCATAAATGTTTAGTTATTAGATATGTAGTCTTTTAGTAAATAAAGCCAGGACTCCTAAGAAACTAAACTTTGTAGCCACATATACATTAGTATAGATATAAAGGTAAGTGAATAACTAGTAATAAGGTGTCCAAAAAAAAATAATTAGTAATAGCCAGTGGATAATTATTTGAAGATTCATAATACCTCCATTGTCTAGTTAAAACAATAGTGGATAGTTGTCCGAAAATTTGCATCTTTTTATTATCTCTTTTTTGTTTAAATAAAAATGAGGATGATAAATGATGTCACCTCATCTATAAAATTGTAATAAATGCTGTTTGGAGAATGGAGTTTACAGGATTAAATTGATGGTATAATCTATTTCCCAACATTATTTGGCAATTGAAGGGCTTATACTATTATTTGGGTGGTTGACAGGTATATGAATACCCTTGGTAATAAGAAACTTGAACTTTTTGACATGGGAGCTAGATGTAGTGAGCCTACTGCTGAAGAAAATGTTCAATTGCCATCAAGTCAGACACTACCCCTTCATGTTACAGCTTATAATTCATGGTAGTTGTCATGGTAACTTTTGTTAGTGCATAAAAGGAAGCTTAATTCATCGGCCAAAAAAACCAGACATTGACATCACTTCCATTATATCTGACTTTCAGTTTGCCAAAGACACAACAGAACTTGTCTTCTTCTCTAAACAAACTGAGACAAAGTTCATCCTCTATTGTAGCATAATAGCTACTATGAGTACTTGAAGTTGAAAGACATATATTTGAATATCCCCAAAGGACTCAAAAGGTACATTCCTCTTCTAGCTTGTAAATACTTCTATAAGTTACATTAGTAATTGTATTCTCATATTTGTCAAAAAAAGTTAAGATTAATAATTTATAAATGATATTAAAAGTAGACTACAATATATTATATATAGTTATCAAACCTTGATATAGGGTCTACTTCAATAACCAAATTATCTTCCTACATTACTTGGATTGTTGACTGGTCTTACATAATTAAGATTGAGGGCTATGAGAATATGGTTCTTTCTCCCATATCTTGAATGAAAATGAGGCTTGCAGAAAACATGTTGTGTGCAAAACTTCTAAAATAGAAATGAATTTGTTTATAGTTCGATTAAATATTTATATTGATTGGAGATTTGGTTATCCATTTGCCTTATACAATTGGTTATATATGTATTTCGATTATTTATACTTCAAATTTGATTTG
The DNA here is from genome assembly GCA_026686845.1 of Adenanthera pavonina. NCBI lineage: Eukaryota > Viridiplantae > Streptophyta > Magnoliopsida > Fabales > Fabaceae > Adenanthera > Adenanthera pavonina. Next base: position 20,098,367 of record JAIVEN010000004.1, read on the forward strand.
CTCGTTCATGGATGTTTAGATAGGTAGTGATGGATCATAGTTGGATAAATGCCAGAAGGACTTGTGATGAATATGAGAATGAGATTGAGCAGTTTCTAGAATTTGCTAAAAGAAATGTTCCTAATAATAATGGGAGGTTTTACTGCCCTTGTGTAAAAGGTTTAAATGGGAAGGGATTGAGTATTTCAGAAATAAGAGACTGTCTAATTTGTTTTGGGTTCAATAAGAACTATACACTATGGCTATGGCATGGAGAAACAGAAATGCCAAATGTGTTTGAAAAGGAGGAAGTTGATGTTGATTTGAATGATCAAATAGAGGACATGATCCGTGATGTAGGAGTAGAGTATTTTGAGCAAGCACATGCATATGATAGCTTGTGCAATGCTGCAAAGAAGCCTTTATACCCGGGGTGTAGTAAATATACACAGATGTCAGCGGTGCTGAGATTGATGAACTTGAAAGAAAGAAATGGGTGGAGCGATAATAGTTTCATTGGTTTGCTTAAGTTGTTGAAAGATATGCTTCCAGAAGCTAATGAACTTCTGGACCATAACTATAAGGCATAGAAAATCTTTTTCCCAATGGGTATGAAGTATAAAAGGATACAAACTTGCCTTAATGACTGCATATTGTACAGAAATGAATATGAAGAGCTATATATGGGTCCAAAATACGGGTCATCACGGTACAAGGTCAAGGAGTGTCCTTCAAAGGTGTTATGGTATCTTCCAATAATACCAAGGTTCAAGCGCTTGTTTGCCAATGTAAAGGACGCAAAAAACTTGAGATGGCAAGCAGATGAGAGGAAATCTAACGAAATGCTTTGATATCTAGCTGATTCTCCTCAATGGAAAACAATTGATAAATTGTTTCTTGATTCTAGCTATGAGCTAAGAAATTTGAGGCTTGGATTCTGTACAGATCGAATGAATCCTTATGGCAACCTTAGCAGTATACATAGCTCATGGCATGTTCTTCTAGTGGTTTACAACCTACCTCTTTAGTTGTGTATGAAATGCAAGTACACCTGTTGTCTATGATGATTTCGGGCCCAAAACAGCCAGGAAACGACATAGTTGTCTACTTGGGACCTTTGATTGAGGACTTAAAGGTGTTATGGGAGGAAGGTGTGGATGTGTTTGATGTATATGATCACAAGGAGAGCTTTAAACTTCATGCCATGATCTTTTGCGCGATAAAAGACTTCCCTGCATATGGAAACTTGTTAGGATACAGTGTAACAGGCCACAAATCATGCTCAATTTGTGAACATGGCACATGCCACAAACAACTTGAACTTGGAAAGAAAACTATCTACATCAGTCATCAAAGATTTCTCAAAAGGCACTACGCTTATCATAGATTAGAAAAAGCTTTCAATGGCCTATAAGAGTATGAAAATGCTCCGAAGGCAATAACTATAACGCAAGTTTATCAATGAGTGAAAGATATCAATGTGATCTTTAGTAAGAACCAGAAGCTTGCAATAGAGAAGAATTCATGGAGAAAGAGGTCTATCTTCTTTGACCTTTCATATTGGTGGGGTCTTAAGGTTAGACACAGTCTTGATGTGATGCATGTTGAGAAAAATATGTGTGATAGTCTTATTAGAACACTTTTGAACATAAAGGGGAAAAGTAAGGATGGTGTGAATGCAAGAAAAGACTTAGTTGAAATGGGAATACGAGAACACTTAGCTCCACAACTAGTGGGAGAGAGGACTTATTTACCTTTAGCTGGTTATACATTGTCTAGAAAAGAGAGAAGTTTTTGTGAGTGTTTACATGGTATCAAAGTACCATAAGGGTATTCTTCAAATATCAAGAGCCTTATGGTAATGAATGATTTGAAACTAGTAGGCTTGAAGTCTCATGATTGTTATGTCTTGATGTAACGGTTGTTACCAGTAGCTATTCAGGACATATTGCCAAAAAATGTGAGACATACTATAACCATATTGTGTTTCTTCTTCAATACTATATGTAGCAAGGTGATCAACCCCCATAAATTGGATGAATTGGAAAATGATGTTGTTATTGCCTTGTGCCAACTTGAAATGTACTTTCCACCATCATTTTTTTACATTATGGTTCATTTGGCAAGAGAGATAAGGCTTTGCAGTCCTGTTTATTTGAGGTGGATGTACCCATTTGAGTGATGCATAAAAGTCTTGAAAGGATAAGTAAAGAAACCACATCGGCCTGAAGCATCTATTGTTGAAAGACATGTTACTGAAGAGGCAATTGATTTTTGTAGTGAATACTTATCAACAATAAAAACCATTGGACTTCCAAATTCCTGCCATGAAGGAAGAGGTGCAATTAAGGGTACACGGGCGCTTAGAGTGAAGAGCATGGTTCATAAAGAAGTGCTACAAGCATATCTATATATCTTACATAACACTGATGAAATTTAGCCTTACTTAGCCAAGCATAAAAACATTATCATAGAAAAAAACAGCCGGAAGAGCAACAAATGGTTGGTCAATGAACACAATAGGACTTTCAAATTGTGGTTCAAAGAACAGGTTATGAATGATGACAACATTTCTGATGCAATAAAATGGTTAGCCGATGGGCCACACTTTGAGGACATATGTTGGAGCGGTTATGACATCAACGGGTATTCATTCTATACAAAAGCCTAGGATGATAATAGCACTAAGCAAAATAGTGGTGTTATGGTGGTAGCTGAAGTGATGCATATTTCTTGTGCAAAAGATAAAAATCCTATTTTGGCAACCATATTATATTTTGCGGTTATTGAAGAGATATGAGAGGTTGACTACATAGAATTTAGAGTTCTTGTTTTCAAATGTAAGTGGATTGGTAGTAACACTGGTGTTCGAATAGATGACTTAGGGTTTACCTTGGTGGATCATGATAGGGTAGGTTACAAGGAGGATCCTTTTATCCTGGTAAACCAAGTAAAACAAATTTTTTATGTTGTTGATCCGATTGATAAAATGTGGTTTGTTGTTCTACAAGGAAAAAAACAGACTATTAATGCTAAGAATGATGAATCCACTTATGATATTGATGAGACCCCTCCTTTGTCTACGAGGCTACCTCAGTCGAATGAAGAAGATGAAGTTAATGATGTACATGTTGGAAGACCTGATCATCATGAAAGGATTTGGGAAAATATATCTACATAAGGTTAATTTGGCCACACACACATTCAAAGTGTAATTTCATTTATTATTTCAATTTCATTTTTGTTTTGAATTCATTTCAATTTACTTACATTATTTTGTTTATTGTCTAGATAGGCACATGGATACCTCTAGTGATTCTGAGCAGCTTACCATGATTGCTAGCAAGAGTACAACTAGTGGAGGGACCAAAATAAGAGGTACCATGAGGATGAGTTCCTTGACTAAAGCTCGAGTTAGTGGACAGAAATTACATGTTGACCTCACAGAGTTAGATTATAAAGGGTGTAATGGAAGGACTCAATTTGCAAGTTTTTTAGGTGATTTGGCTCGTGGTAAAGTCAGTATCTTATTCCCTGATTGGAAAAAAGTACCAAAAGATGTCACAAAGTAGATTTGGAATGCTATCTTGGTATATTACTTTATATTGATATATTTTTGTTCCAATTTTATTATAATATTAGTCATTTTCTTTGTATCAGTGTGTTATCATGTAGATCACTTATGAAGTTCCTACTATGAAAGAGATAAGGAAGAAATTATTAAAGAGAGTAGGGAAGTAATGGAAGGACTTTAAAAGCCTTACTAGCAGATACATATATGGTGCATTGAAGCACAAGGATCCATGCACCATATATGAGTACCTACATGGAAGAAGTTTGTTGAGAATCGGCTAACACCTGAGGTTGAGGTAATTAAATTAGTAATTTTTAGTATTTAAATTGCATTTGTAACATCCTGAAATTTTTATGGATATTCAAGGCTCAATATTTTGAAATCTATAAAGAATTTGCAAAAATAGGTATACATTATTTGACATGAAATAGGACAAAGAGATCAATTATCTAAATTGAAAGGAAAAATGAAAAAATAATGATTTTACCCCTGAAAGAAAAAAGAAAAGAAAAAGGAAAAAGGAAAAAGAAAAAAATATAATAAAAAAATTTAAGTCGGTGGATGCAAGAAGAGGTTGAAGAAAAGTTTATGAATTTTGGGGTAAATTACACATGATGACTAGAAAGTTTTAAAAATTATAAATTAGCCTCAAGTCAAGGGTATTTTTATAAATATGAAAAATTATAATCAAAATGAAGCTCTCAATGAGTTAACCCAATGAAATATAGAATGAAATTTATTAAGGTTAAAATCATATTTATTAGGTGATTAGGATTAGAATGAAATATACAATGAAATATTAATATTTTACCCAATAAAAGTCAGTTTCGACCGCAGGAAAAGAAAGTATTGATCCAAGAACAATGATTGGACCTTGTTAAAATATATTTTGGGTTTAGATAATGATTTTGGACTAAAAGTAATGGTTGGATAATCCTGTACCAATTTAATGACAATTTTGGCAAAAATACTTAATCGATACGGGTAAATGTAATAAGTAAAGGGTATTTTGATCCATTTAAATAATTAAAGTAATTTTTTGGCCAAAAATAAGTTGAGACACGTCTGAAACATGCCATGGGATATGAAGGGAATTTTGGAAAAGCTTTTACCAAAAAGTAACTCAAGTTACTTTAATTATTAACTAAACTTACTTATTATTATAAATTTATTATTTAAGCTATCTTGGTTATCATCCTTAGCTATTTTCACGACAGCAATAGTGGGAAAAGAGGGAGAGAAGCCGTGACTTTGTGTTAGCCAAAGGAAGAAGAGAAAATCACAAGATTTGTCCCAAACCTTCAAGGTAATATCTTATGGCCATAATCTTGTGTAAACTTTAGTTTGGAAGAGCTTTATGGTTTATTCTCTCCCATTTTTCCATTGAAAGTTTCAGCTTAGAGAGAGAGTAGAGAGAGAAAATGAGGGCATGGAGAAACTAAACCATAAAAAGTATCATATAGGCTATAAGGTGCCAGAATGTGTCATTAGATTACAAATTAATCGGTTAGTTATTTTTCTATGATTTATGGTAATTTTCTGCCTAATTAGGGTTCATTATAGGAAGGAAATTTCAAGTTTTTGACCTCAAAAATGGATTCCTTGGGTCCAAAATAGGTTAGAACAAGTATGTTGTACAAGGAATGCATGATGGATAACAAAGTGGAAATTTTAGTTCAAGTGAGCACTTTGTAAATGAAATTAGATAATTAGTGGTTAATGGCATTATTTTATGATGCTATAGGATCCAAAGGAGTGTTAGAAGATCAAGGAAAGGTTTTGCAAAGTTTGGAGACTATTGGATAGCTCAAAGGTAGTTAACTCACCTATCTATGCTTATGTATTGTCATTGATGTTGCTTGGTTTGAATGATGTGTTTAATATTTGGAATGTTGTCTTGTGATGATTTGGAATTGTTGGTTGGAATGTTTGAAGGGTAATTTGACCCTGGATATGTCCAAATACAAGGGAAAGTGCTGCCCAAATTTTTATAAAATGGTTATGCCAAAATGATTTGATTGCATGCTTGATGTGCTTTTAGATGAGTACTTGCAATATATATGATGATATGTGTGCATGATGGTAGTTACTACTGAGATTCTTTGAATCTCACCCCTTTCCAAATGTCTAACAAATTTTGGGTTCAAGTTATGGCAAGATTACCCAAGAAAGGAAAGGCAAGGAGAAGCAAGTTAATGTTCAAGATAATAATACTTAGGTTAATACTATTATATGAGAGGTTATGTAAAATCTTATGGGACATGATCATGCTATGTTTCCATGTTAATATGTTCCTCTAGGTTCTTATGGAGTATCATGGAAGATAAAGGCAAGTTATGGCTATTTATGTATATATTAGTGTGTATTTTGGAAAGTTTGAAAGAATGCAAGAGACCTTTCTAAATACAGTTGGGAATTCGAAGTACTGTACATACCTTGATATGTTCAATGTATGAGTATTTTACATGTATGAAAACTAGACATGTGTAGCTTTCCATAGACACAAAGATCACTCAATTTGGAGTTGTGTATGATTTATGGTGATTTTTCAAAGTTATGGTCAGAATCAGAAATTTTCAAAAATGACCATTGCTACAGTGCATATAATATGAATTTACTGTATAAGTTGGCCAAGTAATTTCCCTGTTCAATATTTGTCCCATGTATAGACTCTCTAGCTATATTTAGAGATTTGAACCATGTCAATATGATTTTTTTTGATTTAGTTATGAATTTTCAAAGTTTACCGGGTAAAAAGAAGTTAACCAAGAGAATGGTACCCGAAATGAAATAAATTGATTTAAGTTGTTTTATGTAATCAAGTCTCTGATCAAGTATTAATGGACTTAAATATAGTTTAATACATGGGAAATGAGTCTAAGTATGAGGTGTTATAGCATTGTTGAGTAATAACTAACAATTTATTGGTTTCATTTGTACCAGAAATGAAGAGCAGCTGCTCAAGTGAAGCAAAAGTTAAATGTCTATCCTCACAACTTGTCTTATGGAGGATATGAGTTACTGAATTGTCATCTCCATTTGACCATTAGATTGAGGATGATAGGTAGTGCTAAAATTTAGCCTTGTCCCTATAGCCTCTTGAAGGAACCTCCAAAACTTTAATGTGTACCAAGGGTCTCTATCCAATACAATACTCTATAGGACCCTATGCAACTTTTCAATCTCATTCACATGCAAATGAGCAAGTTTCTCCATTATGATGGTTTCCCAAACTAGTAGAAAATAAGCTAACTTCATCAATCTATCCATGATCAACTATATCACCTCATGTCCCAAAGAGGTTCTTGGTAACCCCATTACAAAATCCATTGATATATTATCCGACTTCTAACTAGGGATTTCTAGAGGTTGCAATAGTCCTGTTGGTAGTTGATGTTCTATCTTTACCCATTAACATATGAGGCATCTTGCCACATACTCCATTACATCTTTCTTCACATCTTGCCACCTGTACCACTACTTTAAATCATGTTACGTTTTAGTAGTTCCTGGGTGAATGGTATACTTGCTTTTATGAGCTTCCTCCAAAATGATTTCTAGCAACCCGACAGCATTAGGCACATAGATCCGACCCCAATACCGAATAATACCATCTTCAAAGATATCAAAGCCTTGAGTCTCCACCATTTAAACCTATTCCTGAATGCCCAAAAGATACTCATCTTCCAACCGAGCATAGCAAATATATCTGAAAAGTGTGCTTGTCACATAAATGGATCCCAAAACTAGAGTTCATGGTTGAACATAAATGGACAAACTCAGATCCCTTAAGCTTTCTATCTATTGCTACTCCCTCATCATCATCATAACTATATGGATAGACTTCTTACTCAATGCATCCACCGCTACATTAGCTTTTAGGAATGTTACAGGAGTAATAACTGTTGTTGTAGGTAAATTCAATTAATGAAAGATACTTGTCCTAGTTGCCCTTTTGTTTCAAAACTCAAGCTCGTAACATCTCTTCTGGAGTTTGAATTGTCATCTCCATTTGGCCATCAAATTAAGTATGATAAGCAGTGCTAAAATTTAGCCTTATCCCTATAGCCTCTTGTAGGAACCTCCAGAACTTTAATGTGTACCAAGGGTCTCTATCCAATACAATACTCTATAGGACCCTGTGCAACCTTTCAGTCTCATTCACATGCAACTGAGCGAGCTTCTCCATTGTGATCGTTTCCCAGATTAGTAGAAAATAAGCTGACTTTATCAATCTATCCATTGTAATATCCCTATTTTTATGAGATATTATAAATTGAATAGAAGATGAGAAACGAAGTGAGACGAAAATGCTATATATAATCGGGCTTTAGAAGGAATTAATTTCTCATCTAATTTTGCTGAAGAAGTTATATTTGATCCTTAATTGGAATTACCTTCTCATAAGGTCTTTAGCAGAAATTAACTCCAGAACTTACCCCAGAAAATATGCAATATACCACTTGAATGAAAGCCCGCTCCAAGCTGAGTGCAACGATATAAGTATTACATTCCTGGGAGGTCCATGTTAAGAGATAGACCAATTTGAAGTTAATGTGAATAGTGAAAAAGAAATAATAAAAAATTTGTATTTGGGTAAAATTACAAGAAAGTGCCCAAAAGAATGATATAGCAAGGAATTTATAAAGGGCAAACTAATATTTATTGGGTGATTAGGATTTAATATTAATATTTTACCATATAAAAGTCAATTTGGATTGCAGGAAGAGGCAATATTAATTCAAAAAAAATTATTGGGCCTTAATAAAATATATTTTGGGTCTACATAATGATTTTGGGCCAAAAGTAATTGTTGGATAATCCTGTACTAATTTAATGACAATTTTACCAAAAATAATCAATCGGTACAAGTAAATTTAATCGGTAAAGGGTATTCTAGTCAATTAAAATTTGTGAAGCAATTTTTGGCCCAAAAATTGAGTAAATGATGTGCTGCACAGCTTAGGGACATGAATGAAATTTGTTACATTGTTTTTTGATCAAGATAACTTCTCAAAGAAGGCTTGCTTTTTGTCCTAAAAAGTAATTGTGATTAAGTGAGAGATTAGCAAGTTAATTAAGCCATTTAATCACTCTTTACACTCCCATTTCAGACGTGTTCAACTGCTGCCCATGTGAGGAAAATGCCATTAGTTAATTGATTTTATGAATACTTCTTTAAGAAGTATTTGGGAAAAAAAAAGAAAGGATAGCACAAGATGATTGGATCATACTTTTATGATTGTCTCCTCCTTGTCTTCTCTCTTGACCAACATTTACACTTGAGAAAGAGGAAAAGAGTAGTCTGAAAACAAGAAAGAAAGGCATCCAAGAACGTGCAAGAAGAGAGGAGAAAAGAGATAGCAAAGGAACAAGCATGAAGACTAGAATTCAAGGGTAAGTTTCTACTATCCTTATCTTGCCTTCTCAAGCTTTTAGTGAGTGTTTCACGGAGCCTTTTCCTTTCCTCTCTCACCTTAAGTTTCAGCCATGGATGAATTTTGAGAGAGAAAGTTGAGCTATGGTAAAATAAACCTGGGAAAAGGTATAAATAAGAGACTAGAAGCATGATTATGCAAGTGGTTTGAAGTATAGCAAGTTAAATATTTTTCTCCATTTTATGATTGATTTCGGTCAGATTTGGGTTATAAATAGAGATGGAATTTCAAACATTTAACCCCAAAAATGAGTTTCCCATGGCCGAAAACCTTAAGAACAACCATTGGTTCAAAGAAAAACTAAGAAGAAAGCAAAGAGAAAATTTAAGGATTAGTGAGAATTGTGTGAAGTTGGACCAAGAACCAGTGGCTTAGATGCTTCATTTGTTGAATCAAGTGTTTTGATGATTCCAAACAAACTTTCTAGAGCTTGGAGAGAAGATATCAAAGGTGCACAAATGATCTCAAGTGGAGAAATTCAAGAAAAACCAGTACAAGAATAGATGTAGAATCTACAACCATGTTTAAATTGAGTAAAAGACTTTGAATTGACAAAAAGATGTTTTAAAACTATGATTCTATGTTAATCTATGGAATATTTGAAAAACACTCACTAACAGACGCAGTTTGAAATGTTTATACTAATATACTATTTTAAAAATTCGAACTTTGTCTTTGGAAATTCGAATTTCGTATTGAAAATAAACAAGTCTGAAAAGAGCCTTCTCTGACAGACGAACTTTGACGGCAGAAATTCAAATTTTGAATCTTGTCTGAAAAGAGCCTTTTCTGACAAACGGACTTTGGCTTTTGAAAATTCAAATTTCAAACAAAATTTAACTTATGAAAAATGAAAAATTCGTCTGAGGATATGTCAAAGTTCATATGAAAACTGAGTTTGGGAAGAGTATCAAAATGGCTCACTAACAGACGAACTTTGAACATGAAAATTTGAATTTTAGAAACAAAGCTTGTGAGTTTGTTATGATGATATGTTGACATACGAATGATAGTATTCAGAAATTTGAACTTTGAAGTAAGTCTGAAAAGAAGCCTCTTTGACAGAAGAACTTTGCATTTTGAAAATTCGAATTTGAAATAGATGAACTATTGTGCCTTATTGAACTGTCCACTGACAGACGAATTTTAGGTATCAAAATTCAAATTTTGAAGGTACTATAGCAAAATTGAACAATTGTTCATACTTTCCAAAAGAACCTTAAACTTGAAAATTCGTATGTTCCAACATAGAAACATCTTTCAAAGGTCAAAATTTGAACTTTGGTTCATGACAGACAAACTTCGAATGTTCAATGTTAAAGACTTTAGCTTTCGGTTTCCATGAAATTCGTCTGTTGACCAACCAAAATTTGAACTTTGAATGTCAGAAGCATTAAATGCGGTTGGTGAACAGATAATTTTTCAAAGTAACCGTTGGATAACTTCTCCAATGGATAGATTTTGTCTCTAACGTATAGTTAAGACATAAATCTATAAATATAACATCATTGGAAGTTGTCAAGAACAATTTGTACATTGTACATACTGAAACTCTGCCAAATCATCAACTCAAAGTCTCTCACTCTCACATACTTCATTCTTTGTACTCCAACTTTCATATACACTCTGATTAAGAGAGTTTATCCATTGTAAACAATCTTATCTTCATCTAGAAGAAAGATTTTCTTGTGAGGAGATATCACAAGGGATTAGGGAAGCACTTAGCTAAAGTGCAAAGAGAGAAAGTGGGAGCTCTAAAAACAGAGTATCATAGTTGTATTGTGGCATTTGCAAGAAGGCCACTGAATTCTTGTAAGATAGTGGAAAATCTCAAGTGGTGGCTTAAGGACTAGATGTAGGTCAAGATTGAGAGATCGAATCAGGATAAACATCTGTGTCTTCCCTTCTCTATCACTACTTTTACTTATCATTCACTTATACTTTGTTTTACTATCACCTTTGCTTTCTTCACTTTATTAACATTTTGGAGGAAATTTTAATCTTCCTAATTCACCCTTCTTTCTTGGGAAGCTAGCATATCTAATAAGTGGTAGTAGAGCCTGGATTCCCAAATAAAGGATTTAACAGTTCGGGAATAATAATGGCTGGCTTTGGAGAGAGTATACTACCAGAGGAAAACGATACAAATAGACCACCTAGCTTCAGTGAAGAACACTATGGATACTGGAAGATGAGAATGCAAATCTATCTCCAGTCCATTGATCTAGACATATGGTCTGTCATCCAGAAGGGAGATTTTGTCCCAATGACATTGCAGGATGATGGGAAGTACAGAGAAAAGCCAGAGGCCAAAGGGAACGAGGAAGATAGGAGAAGAGTCTTGATGAACTTCAAAGTAAAACACTGCTTGGTCAGTGCATTGAATCAAGATGAATTCTACAGGGTCTCACAATGCTTCATAACCAAGGATATGTGGGACACCCTTGAAATCACTCATGAAGGAACCGCAGGAGTTAGAGAAAACAAATTGAACTCCTACAAAGGAGAATACGAGAGCTTCAGAATGGTTGAAGGAGAGAGTGTCAAAGAAATGCAAAAGAGATTCACCCTCATTGTGAATCAATTGAAAAGTCGTGGCAATAAGTACACTCAGACAGAAAAGGTCAGAAAGATCCTCATAGCTCTTCCTCTGGAATGGTAACCCAAAGTAACAGCAATAGAGAAAGCCAGAGGAGAATCAATGGCATTTGTCACAGCCCTCTTTGTTAGCCTTGAAGAATATGAAGGAAAGATGAAGGCTCTCAAGGAGGCAGGATAAGACAGAAATAAGAAGGGTCTTGCTCTGAAAGCTGGTGAGGAGAAAGAAGAAGAATCTGATGATGAGGATGACCTAGATGAAGAAACTCTGGCTATGATGGTCAAAAAATTTGGAAGATTTTACAACAAGAATAGAAACAAGAAATTCTTCAAGAAAGGAGCAGCTGTAGATAACAAGAGAGAAGGAAAAAAACCTGTAACTTGCTACGAGTACAAGAAGCAGGGACATATCAAATGGGATTGTCCATAATTCCTCAAGGAGCAAGAGAAAGAAAAGAAAACTGCAGACAAAGGCAAGAAGAAAAGAGCGTACATCTGATCAATCTAGGACAACAACTCAGATGAAGAAGAAGATGATGAAGATGAGATTGCCAACATCTGTCTGATGGCACTTGCATCTGAAGAAGCTGAAATCCCATCCAACAGTGATCAGGAAGATGAGGTATATGAATCTGAACCATCCTATTCTGAATTACTTGACGCATTTCATGAATTGCATGATGAGTTCATTAAGACTGCCAAAGAACTCAAACAAGCTAAAAGAAAGGTTATCAAGTTAGAATCTCAGCATAACATCTTTGAAATTGCTTATCTACATATTGCTGAATCTCCTTGCTGTAAATTATGCATTGAATTAAAGCAAACCAATGACTATCTGGTGAAAAGCATGTCTAGACTTACTAAAGGAAAAGATATGTTATTTGCTTTAATGGGAAGTCAAAGAATAACACAGGGAAAGGCTGGACTTGGCTATGACTCTTGTGCAGTAAAAGAAAAGGTTAGGAAGAAAAATCAAAATGTGTATATGAGACATTTTGTGCGTGCTAGTGGCAGTAAAAAGAAAGATCATATTTCATGACGTATTGAATCCTATGATCAACCAAAGCATGTAAAATAAAAATATTATCTACATTGCTTTCTTCCTGCATCTCAATCCAGCAATCCCTTTACCACCTGTCACTTCTGTAATAAAAAGGGACATATTTTCAATTCATGTGCTTTAAAGAAAAATGGACTTGATAGGAAGGTTAAATGGATTCCCAAAGGTACATCTGTATCTAGGGAAAATACTACTGACAGAAAAGGACCCAAGCAAATTTAGGTACCTAAAAAGAAAATATGAACTTTGTCTTGCAGGTTTGTCTTAAAGCTAGAAAGAACAATAAATTGTATATGGATAGTGCCTGCTCAAGTCATATGACTGGCAACAAGGAGAAGTTCATCACCCTTAGAGACAAGAAAGGAGGAAAGGTGACCTTTGGAGGTGATCAATATGGCAAAATAGTTGGCATTGGCATTGGCATTGTGGACGAGAATCCTGAAATATCCATTGAAGAGGTGCTATTTGTAATTGGCCTCAACTATAATCTGCTAAGCATGGGTCAGATATGTGACAAAGGAAACTGGTTACTATTTGACTCAAAGTTCTACCTTGTCATCCAAAAAAGTGATCACAAAGTAATCCTCAAGGCTCAAAGGGATGGTAACTGTTATACTGTTGATCTTGATGAACTTTCTCCCTTAGATTCTGTCTGTTTGATTAGTCTGGATAATGATTGTTGGTTATGGCATAGAAGGTTAGTACATGTTAACATGAATCAACTATCAAAATTGGTTAAAAATGAGTTAGTCACTGGCCTACCAAAAATTTCTTTTGAAAAAGACAAAGAATATGATGCATGCCTAAAAGGAAATAAACTAAATCATCATTTAAATCTAAAAATGTAGTCACCACATCTAGACCTCTATAACTATTACATATGGATCTGATAGGACCATCTAGAGTTAAGAGCATTGGTGGAAATATGTAATTTCTTGTAATTATGGATGATTACTTTAGATTTACCTAGACATTGTTTCTTTCTTCTAAAAGTGATACGTTTGGTGCATTTGTAACCTTAGCTAAGAAAGTGCAAAATGAGAAAGGTATTTCTATTGTGTCTATCAGGTCTGATCATGGAGGAGAGTTTGAAAATTCATACTCCCTAGAGTATTGTGATGAACATGGAATTGATCACAACTTCTCAGCCCTAAGAACTTCTCAACAAAATTGAGTAGTGGAAAGGAAGAACAGAACAATTGGAGATATGGCAAGAGCAATACTGAATGAAAAGGAACTCTCTCAAGTATTCTGGGCTGATGCAGTAAACACAACAAGTTACATCATAAATAAAGCCTACATCAGACTAATTCTTGGGAAGACTCCTTAGGAGTTGTACAAAGGAAGAAAGCCAAACCTCTCACATCAACATGTATTCGGCTGTAAGTGCTTCATCCACAACAATGGAAAGGAGAATTTGGGTAAGTTTGATGCCAAATCTGATGAAGGTATATTTCTGGGCTACTCTAGTAGAAGTAAGGCATATAGAGTTTTTAATAAAAAGTCTAAATTAGTAGAAGAATATGTACATGTAGTGTTTATTGAAAATGAAACTGTTTCTAAGCATGTCACTGATGAAAATGATCTTATTTCAAATTTTAAGAACTTAGATCTTTCTAAAGAAGATAAAATTGAACCTCTAAAAATATCTAAATCTATTAACATAGAGGAAGATATTCAGGAGAAAGATTTTGAGGATGAGAATAATGAAGAAATATCTCAAGAACTCCCTCGAGCTTGGAGATATCAAAGGAATCATCCTGTTGATCAAGTAATTGAGGATGCTCAAGTGAAAGTTAAGACCAGAAAACAGTTAAGAGATCAGATGATAAACTGTGCTTTCATTTCTCAAATTGAACCTAAATGTACTGAAGAAGCTTTAGCTGATGAATACTGGATTTTAGCTATGCAAGATGAATTGAATCAATTTGAAAGAAATCAGGTTTGAGATTTAGTACCTAGACCCAAAAATCATCCTATCATTAGCACTAAATGGGTTTTTAGAAATAAACTTGATGAATCTAGATTAATAATCAGAAATAAAGCTAGACTGGTTGCTAAAGGATATAATCAAGAAGAAGGTATTGATTTTGAAGAAACCTTTGCTCCAGTGGCTAGATTTGAAGCAATTAAAATTCTATTAGCATATGCATGGATGAAGAATATAATGTTATATCAAATGAATGTAAAGAGTGCTTTTCTTAATGGATATATCATGGAAGAAGTTTATGTAGACCAACCTCCAGGCTTTGAGGACTCTACAAAACCAAACCATGTTTATAAACTGAAGAAAGCCCTTCACGGTTTAAAGCAAGCCCCTAGAGCATGGTATGAAAGGTTAAGTAACTTTCTAACTTAAAAGGGGTTTAACAGAGGAAAAGTAGATACTACTTTATTCACTAAAAAAGAAAATAAAGATTTACTTATTGTTCAAATTTATGTTGATGATATTTTATTCGGTACTACTAATGAATCTCTTTGCAAGAATTTCTCTAAGCTAATGCAAGGTGAGTTTGAAATGCTAATGATGGGTGAGCTTAACTTCTTCCTTGGATTGGAAATTAAGCAATGTGATGATGGTATCTTTCTCAATCAACCTAAGTATCTGAAGGAATTGCTGAAAAAGTTTGACAAGGAAAATGCTAAGCCAATGGGAACACTTATGGCTACTGCAACCAAGCTTGATATGGATGAAGGAGGACAAATGTTTGACCTAACTCAGTATAGAAGAATGATTAGATCTCTACTATACCTAATTGCCAGTAGACCTGACATCATGTTCAATGTCTATATGTGTGCAAGGTTCCAGTCATGTCCCAAAGAAACCCATGCAACTGCCATGAAGCGTATCTTCAGATATCTCATTGGAACATCACAGATGGGTCTTTGGTATCCAAAGGACAATAGAAAAGATTTCAAAGGATACACTAATGTTGACTTTGCAGGATCCAAAACTGACAGAAAAAGCACAAGTGGAACATGTCAGTTTCTTGGAGGATCCTTGGTCTCATGGTTTAGTAAGAAGCAAAACGGTGTGGCCTTTTCCACTGTAGAAGTTGAATATGTTGCTACTGGAAGTTGTTGTGCCCAAGTCATCTAGATGAAACAGCAGCTTGAAGATCTTGAGACTGAGATGAAGGAAATGCCAATAATATGTGACAACCAAAGTACCATTAACATCACAAAGAATCTTGTCATGCATTCAAGGACAAAGCATATTGAAGTTAGGCATCACTTCATAATAGATCATGTTCTGAAAGGAGAAATCAGATCAGAATACATCCCTACAGAAAGATCAAGTTGCTGACATTTTGACAAAGCCTCTTTCAGAAGATAGGCATTGCAAAATCAGAAGAGAATTGGGTATGGTAAATCCCAATGAACTGTAAGTAAATCCTCGTACAAATCTATTTTAGAATTTTTGACATTGATTTAATTCTAACTTTGGCATCAAACTATGTTTAATTTAAGTTGCAGGTGCTCCTCATAAGTTTCAATGGCAATAAATTTGAAAAATAGAGCACACCAGAATGGAACAGTCAAAAAGTGAGAAAGAAAGCAAGAAATCTGAGTTTCTGGATCCATTCTGTAAGTTTATAAAGTTAAAATTCACATTTTAGATGTGTATTAAATGAATTTCATTGATAAATTATGTTTTTGAACAAGTTAGCATGCTTAACATTCAAATTTAGATGCCCATCAGACAAACTTCAGCTTGTTTTACATTATAACAGTTCTCGGTGGACCTTCAAAATTTGTCTGTTGCTCTATGAAAATTTGAATTTTCAAAAATAAAGTTCCAATATTATCTTTGTCCAATATGAAGATTGTATGAATTTCCATTTCTCAAAATACGCATGTTGGAAACTCTTTACAAAATGTTGAAATTCGAATTTCTAATTCAAAATTTGTCTGTTGAAACATGCTCACATTATTGAATCTCTGAAAGATGAATTTCATAATTAAAATTCATCTGTTGTTTATTGTATTAATAATTGCTTGCTGCGTAGTCTTGGAAATTCAGACTTTGTTGAAACAAAGTTCATCCATTCATCTTTTGCTTTTTGAACCAAGCATCTGTCAGATGAACTTCCAAGAGAAAATTTGTCTGTCAGTAAGCTTTTCTGAATGGGTTAATCTATAACTGCTCGAAGTTCAAATTTTGACCCCTCAAAATTCGTCTATCTTGCGATTACACACGTTAAATCCAAAGGTCATCCTCTGAACAAACACAACTCTATTAGTCTCTTTTGTGAATCTGTTTAAATTCTCTCTTCAATACCCTTTAATTCTGACCGTAAATCTTCATTTTCCACTAATTAAACTTCTTTTTGCACCCTATAAACTCATTCTTAGCATCTTTTTGAATCATTCCTCCATGAAAATGGCAAGAGTAAAAAATCCAGAGGTTGGAAAAGGAGAGTCTCGGCCAAAGAGAATGGTGAAATCCCAATATGCCTCCAAGGAGAGTGAGAAACGAAAAAGCAAAAGGTGAATCCAGCAAAGCCACTCCATCTATAAGGTAAAAAACTACTCCTAAGGCTGATTCAAAGAAATCTGGACCGTCCTCACCAAAGAAAATAGAGCCTTTGGTTCCTACTACTCCTATTGTTGCTGCTGCTGTTGCTTCCACTTCCTCCTCCAGTATTGAATTTGGAGAATACGAGCTGACTGCATTACCATTATGGAGTAATGCTCATATTCAAGAGGAATATATGACCAAGTTTATGAGCAAGAAGGCAATAAAGCCTCACTGTGTGAATATGGAAGAATTCTTAATCTCTAAAAACTTTGATGTCAGGCTATGGATGATTAAATATAAGAATTTGTTAGAGATATTGGAGAGATATGATGATGAGGTAGTCAAAACTTGGTATGCCTCTCTGAAATACAATAGCAAGAAGAAGAAGTGGGAAGTCAATCTGAGATAAAGAACCATCTAGCTAAGAGATGAAACCTTTAATGAGGTCTTAGAAATTCCAGGATAAGATGGCTTGAAGATTGACATTACTGCTTTTAGGTATATGGATGAGGCAGAAATTGTAGATGAAGAAGGTGGACCTTTCTTGAACTACAAAGAGAGCACAATCCTGAATACCCTATTCAGAAAGAAGGAGAACAGGCCACCCATAAGCTTGCTAAATCCCACTGACTTCAGTGCTCAAGTGAGAATCCTACACTACATAGTGTCTAGGATTATCTTCAACAAAAGAGGTAGCTTCAATCTGATCATAAGGACAGAGATGGCAACAATCATGCGTGGGAAGCCTATCAACATGGGACATATCATTCTCAAACGCATGATCAAGGCTAGGGATCAGAGGAAAGACTCCACACTTCCTTATACAGCAATCATCTCTAAGATCCTTTAGTATGCTAGAATTCAGCATCTTGAGAAAGGGAAAGGGAAGCCTACTGAGATCTTCAAGGAAGAAGAGCTATAAAGGATGAGTATAGAGAAGAAAGATGGAAGATAGATTAGAAAAGGAGATGGAAAATCTGAATATCTCTTCTTTGATGAAGATACCTCCCTGCAGCAAGAAGGTACCTTTGAGGCTCCTCCAAGACCCACACCTCAGCCTTCTCAGCCTATCCCATCTCCATCTCAGCCTGCTTAAGCTCAAATTCCATCTACTCCCTCCTCTCTTGCCAAGCCAACTAAGATCACTAAGTTGTATGACAGTCTATCTACACTCATACTCAGCATTAGGGATGAGCAAAATGCCAAGTTTTCTCATCTGCAAGATCAGATCCACCAGTTGGCTAAGAATATGAAAGTAGTTGCTGATGCATATGAAAGCATTTGGAATGCCATTCCTGCCACATCAGCTTCACCTCAACCAGGATTCTTTGAGCCTATTATGTCTCCAACTCCTGAGCCTCCAAGTCCATTTGTGCTAGCCTCTCCTGATCCTGATGTTGCTGTAGATGACACTGAGGCTGCTGGCACTTTGAGCACACCACAGTCCTCCAACAATGATACAAGTCCTGGTCCTCCCTGGGACCATGGCATGGAGGAAGAAGGTCCTTAGGAACCAAGCTTTCATGAGCCCATTCCAGCAGATGCTTAATATTCATTCCTTTCACATCATGAATCTGAGGAAGTTGAGATACTAGTGGTAGCAATCACTACTTCATCATTCATGCAAGCTGCCCTGAATGAAGAAAGGAGCATTGTGCCTTATGTTGATTTACAAGCCATTGCACATGATGCTCTTTTACAAGCTCAAAGAAGAAAGCCTGAAGAGATGTTTCATCCTCTTGTTCCCTCACCTGTTTCTACTTATGGTTCTTGGAGGCACGAAGGGCTCTGTTGGCTATCACAAGGCAAGAAATTCATGGACTTCTTGAAATCTCTGATGGTGAGGACACAAGTTCTGAAGTTTCTAAGCTTTTGCCAAAGCTCAATCCAGAACTTCCTTTTGTCCCTGTGCCTCTTCAAGCTATTCCAGTGTCTCAGATCCCTCCTCCTGCTGATTTTGCCCACCTTTTTGATGATGCCAAAAAGGGGGAGAAGATATCTGAGCAAACTGGGAAGTCTGCTGGCAAGAGCTATAGCAAGAAGTCTAAGTCCAAGAAATAGCGTCTTGTACTTATGGTTGCTTGGTTCTTCTTGTAGTGATGTATTATGTTTTTTTTTGTATTGTGTTCTTGTTGTTTCTTGTAATATCTTGTTAAGTGACTTTTTGATGAAATGAAAATTTCTTTGTGTTGAACTTTGAATGAATTAATGAATCTCTTTACTTGATCTATTGTACATGATATCTTTTGAATTATAATGCATATGTTGAGGGGGAGCTTATTAAAGCAAACCCAAGTAGTAATCCAGTTTGTAAGTTATTTTGTCATCATCAAAAAGGGAGAGAGTGTTGAATCAAGTGTTTTGATGATTCCAAACCAACTTTCTAGAGCTTGGAGAGAAGATATCAAAGGTGCATAAATGATCTTAAGTAGAGAAATTCAAGAAAAATCAGCACAAGAATAGATGTAGAATCTACAACCATGTTTAAATTGAGTAAAAGACTTTAAATTGGCAAAAAGATGTTTTAAAACTATGATTCTATGTTAATCCATGGAATATTTGAAAAACACCCACCAACAGATGAAGTTTGAAATGTTTATAATGATATGCTGTTTTGAAAATTTGAACTTTGTCTTTGGAAATTCAAATTTCATATTGAAAATAAACAAGTCTGAAAAGAGCCTTCTCTGACAAATGAACTTTGACTATAGAAATTTGAATTTTGAATATTGTCTAAAAAGAGCCTTCTCAGACAGACAAACTTTGGCTTTGGAAAATTCGAATTTCAGACAAAATTCAACTTATGAAAAATGAAAAATTCGTCTGAGGATATGTCAAAGTTCATCTGAAAACTGAGTTTGGAAAGAGCATTAAAATGGCTCACTGATAGACAAATTTTGAACATGAAAATTTGAATTTCAGAAACAAAGCTTGTAAGTCTATTATGATGATATGTTGACATACGAATGATAGTATTCAGAAATTTGAACTTTGAAGTAAGTCTGAAAAGTGGCCTCTTTGACAGACAAACTTTGCATTTTGAAAATTCGAATTTCGAATAGATGAACTATTATGCCTTATTGAACTGCCCACTGACAGATGAATTTTGGCTATCAAAATTTGAATTTCGAAGGCACTGTAGCAAAATGGAAGAACTGTTCATACTTTCGAAAAGAACTTTAAATTTGAAAATTCGTATGTTCCAACATAGAAACATCTTTGAAAGATCAAAATTTGAACTTTGCTTGATAACAAACGAACTTCAAATGTTCAATGTTAAAGACTTTAGCTTTCGGTTTTCGTGAAATTCGTCTATTGACCAACCAAAATTCAAACTTTGAATGTTAGAAGCATTAAATGCGGTTAGTGAACAGATAGTTTTTCCGAGTAACCGTTGGTTAACTTCTCCAATGGATAGATTTTGTCTCTAACGTATAGTTAAGACCTAAATCTATAAATATAACATCATTTGAAGATGTGAGTGATGACTTTAATATTGTATATACTGAAACTCTGCCAAATCATCAACTCAAAGTCTCTTACTCTCACATACTTCATTCTTTGTACTCTAACTTTCATATGCACTATGATTAAGAGAGTTTATCCATTGTAAACAATCATATCTTCATCTGGAAGAAAGATTTTCTTGTGAGGGGATATCACAAGGGATTGGGGAAGCATTTAGCTAGAGTGCAGAGAGAGAAAGTGAGCTCTAAAAATAGAGTATCGTAGCTGTATTGTGGCATTTGCAAGAAGCCCACTGAATTCTTGCAAGATAGTGGAAAATCTCAAGTGGTGGCTTGAGGACTGGACGTAGATCAAGATTGAGAGACCGAACTAGGATAAACATGTGTGTCTTCCCTTCTCTATCACTACTTTTACTTGTCATTCACTTATACTCTATTTTACTGTCACCTTTGCTTTCTTCACTTTATTGACATTTTGCAGAAAATTTTAATCTTCCCAATTCACCTCTCTCTCTTGGGACGCTAGCATATCTAACATCATTGATATTATGTTTAGGTCCAAGGAAGCTTAAGGAACTGTTTGGAAGAAGTACAACTCAAAGGAAAAGAGAGTGGGAGCATTGGAATCAAGTTGGAAGGCAAAGGAAAGCAATAATGGTAGCATAGTCTATTTCTTGCTTTATGTTATTGTATATTATTTCTATGTTATAATCCCATTGCCATATTGTTGTTATGATGTTGTGAGATTGGTTTGGCTATTTTTATGAAAGAGTCCTAACCCTTGGATGTCCATTTTCTAAAGAGAGATCATGCCAAAATTTTTATGAACCATTATGACTTGTTATATGCTTGAATGGGTGAATTGTTATGATTTAAGTTTTTATGCATATATGATAATGTAATTGCATGACATATGACTTGCTACTGAGATTCCATAATCTCACCATTCCAAACAGTAACTATGCTAGGGAAAGGACATGGAAGTAACCAAGGAAGAAGGCAAGAAGAATGAAGAAGCATGATAATTATGTGAATTGTGGGTATTTCAATATATTGTTATGGCATCATGTATAAAATTGCATGAGAATTCATGAGGCTTGTATTTCTGTAACTATATCCATTTAAGCATTATTGAGTGATATGTATGGATTTGGTACAAAGAATGATGATGTAATCATGTTATAAAGCTCATTTTGCCAAGATAAGAATGGAAATGCTCAATTAGAAACACTATGAGAAATAGGGTATAATGTAAGAGTGTTATATATTCTCAAAAAGTAGATAGAATGAGCTTTTTATAAAGCCAGTGAACAAATAAATTGGATAAGTCTACAATTTATGGTGACCTTTAGAAGTTAAGGGTCAAAACTAGTTAGAGTAAGGAAAACTGGATCCTTTATTATGAATACTGGAAAATTCAAAAAGAATAGAAAATTGTACAAAGCTCTAAAAATTTAGTGGTTTGAATTTCTGGAAACCTCTAAGTCTTAGGAAATGAATGCCACTAGTTTGAATGTATTTGGAGCTATAAAGAAAGAGTTATGTAATTTCTCCTAAAATTATTCTAGTAGAAGTAGTTTTTTGACCCTTAATGATTTAAGTCAATTCCATGTCCTGTACAAGTTGAATAAATATACAAGAAAAATATTTCTAGAAATCATACTCATAGGGCTTTCCAATGACATAATTAATGTATGATTTTGCTTAGGATATAATGAGATATGAATTTTTAAATATAAGGCCAAAATCCTGGGAAAGAGAAAATGACCAAATATATAGTAAATATTTGAGGAATAAACTATATAAATTGGTCAAGAGAAGGCCCTGTTTCATATTTTTCCCATGTATAGAAGGATTTTATCTATTTTAAGAGACTTGAATCACTATGAGATAATTTTTCTAGAATTAGTTATGAATTTTCAAAGTTCAGTCAGCAAAGTGGAAACTACCATATGAACAGTAACAAAAAATTTTGGAAATTCTAATTTTCATTCTTATGTGATTCAAACTTCGGATCAAGTAAAATCAGACTTAAAAGGAGTCTAATTCATGGAAAATAAGTCTACAAGTAAGGTGTTACATCCATGATCAACCATATCGCCTCATGTCCCTAAGAGGTTCTTGATAACTCCATTACAAAATCCATTGATATATTATCTGACTTCTAACCCAGGATTTCTACAGGTTGCAACAATCCTGTTGGTAGTTGATGTTCTATCTTTACCCATTAACAGATGAGGCATCTTGCCACATACTCCATTACATCCTTCTTCATATCTTGCCACCAATACCGCTACTTTAAATCATGTTACGTTTTAGTAGTTCCTAGGTGAATGGTATACCTGCTTTTATGAGTTTCCTCCAAAATGGTTTCTAGCAACTCGACGGCATTAGGCACATAGATTCGACCCCAATACTGAATAATACCATCTTCAAAGGTATCAAAGCCTTGAGTCTCCACCATTTCAACCTATTCCCGAATGCCAAAAAGATACTCATCTTCCAACTGAGCATAGCAAATATCTCTCAAAAGAGTGCTTGTCACATAAATGGATCCCAAAACTAGAGTTCATGGTTGAACATAGATGGACAAACTCAGATCCCTTAAGCTTTCTATCTGTTGCTACTCCCTCATTATCATCGTAACCACATGGATAGACTTCCTACTCAATGCATCCACCACTACATTAGCTTTCCCAGGATGGTATTTAAGAGTGAAGTCATAATCCTTCAAAAATTCCACTCAATGTCTTTGCCTCATGTTCAGCTCCTTTTGATAAAAACATACTTCAAATTATTGTGGTCACTAATCACCTTGAATTGTGCTTTGTAAAGATAATGTCTCCATATCTTCAAGGCAAACTAATAACACTAGTATTTTATTTTTTTTATTCATCAATTTTGAATGATTTAATAGGAATTTTTGGCTAATTTTTGGTATTTTATTGAACATTTATAAATTTCACTAAATTTTGATATTATTTGATTTATTTGTTAAATTTGGGATTTTAAGGTTTTTTTTTCATGATTAATATTATTAACTTGCATTTCTCAAATTTTTCCATAGGCTAATTTTTCCTATTTTTGACGTATTTTAATTTTTGCTGTGAATATTGCTTAATTATGATTTACTAGGAAATTAACTTTGGGCATTTTGGTTAAAAATCCGGAAAAATAATTTTCTAGTTATTTTTTTAGGTTATTCAGGTTTTTTCCTACTATTTTTATCCTAATTTTCACAATTTTGTTATTAATTTTTATCCTCCTTAATCCCTTACTTTTAATTTAGTTATCTTGGATTTAGATTTATTATTGTGCAGCACATACTGGTGATTTTTTTTTTATAGGAGCAGCATAAGTATCTGGATAAAATGAAGGAGGAGAAATTAATTGTTATGGGAAATTTCAGGCTTTTTATCTATTTATTTATTTATTTCTCTCAAAGTCATTATATTTTCTTTTATCCTCCCATCTCTTTAAAATTTATTTTTCCAATCTTTTATCTTCACCCTCTATTCTCCATCAATGAAACCTGGCCCTCCATTCAAATTATACCTAACACACACACACACACACACACTCATTTTCAAGGGAGGCATGACAGGATTTAGAGGGGAGCTCTTTTTTTTTTTGGCACTCCACTTGCTTCTTCCATGGTTCACTCATCATCTTCAACACTTCCTTACTCTCCTTGTTCCACTGAAACACATAGCACGCACTTTCCCACATTGTCATCTAATCTTTTTTTTCACTTCCAGCAACTCCCATCCACTTTCCTCCCTATTTTCATTCCATTCCATTCCCTCCAAACCATTGACTTGAAACCTTCACCCATCACCTCCCTTCTTTGATTTTGGCTTTCCCTCACCATTAGGAGCTGAACAATGTTGACATGGAATCTGATTTCACATGGCGATAGCTTTAATGGAGGAGTAAGGATCTTGGATGGAGCTTGGCATGGAGCTTGGAGGAGTCCACCAATTGTGCAAGGATTAATGGCTTGGAATTAGGATAATCTCTTTTCCCTTTCTCACTTTCTTAATTTCAGATTTTGTGGCTAATTTGTATGGTTTGAATTGTTAAATTTAGCTTCAATTTTCTGAGATTATGTTAGTCTAATTACTGGAAATATATGGATTGAATTGTATGACTATGGATAGTGGAATTAGGAATTGTATTGGATTGGAATTGTTTAGGAATGTATATACATGTTTTTGGCCTAGACTCTTTGCAGTTATCCTCTCAATAATTTAGTGGTTGATTACTTAATTTAGTTTTGTTATACAGTTAATTAAGTAGTTAATTTTTTGATTAATGAGTAGATTGAAATTATGGTATAAAATTGTGGTTGTTGGTCAAAGATGTGTGATTTAATAGTTAATGACTTTTCATGTCAATGTGCAAAATTAAAATACTTACAAGAAATTTGAGGGATTTATTTAGAGATAGGGTCCTATGCTAAGTAAATTTCTCATACAACTTAAAATTTGAATAATTAATGGTTCAATTAGATTAATTGAGCACTTGACATAATTGGGTTATCTTAGTTCTTATTTATTGGAAAGAAATTTTGAACTTCTCCAAGTGATTGCTAAGCTCTATCCTCCATTTTTGCATTTTCACAACCTTCAATATTTTAATTTGTGCATATTAGTTTATAGATTTAATACTTGCCAATTTTACTTGATTGAAATTTAAATTACAAATTTTTGCATTAAAAATTTTGACAAACCCCCCCCCCAAATTAGTGTATAATCTTTAATTTTTGCATATTTACTCGTTGATATTTAATCCTTGTATTTAGCTTGCACTAGCATAGCATTAGTTTATCTTTTGCATCCTAGATAGAGTTTTGCTTACATACCCACACTCTTACACTTATACTTTCTATACCTCTTCCATTCTCACACACACTTGTATATATTCATATACATTTACCTACATACTTACTTATTTTTCCCTGTTTTTATAAAAAAATATAAAAAAAATTTATTTTCTGAAATTTTATCCTTTAGTTTTCATTTACTTAATTTCTTAGTTACCACCTAAACAACTTTATACTAGTTGCTCCAGAATGAAATGACCTTGGTTGCACATTTTACTATATAATTGTTGTTTTGCAATCAAATATTAAATTGCAACTTCACAACAAGGTACATCAATTTATTGGTGCCATTGCCGGGGAGTAACTAGTTTTTCTTTGTCTTGAGTTGGTAATTAGGTAGCTAAGAGTAGAGTTTTGTAGTTTTGCATTTCATTTTGTTAGAAAATTTGGTTGAATGGTTGGATTTTCTACTTGGCATAGTAGCTGGAATTTTGGTTTAGTTGCCTTAACTTGCTCTTAAATTGTTAATTTCTTAGTTTTTGGCTTCCTTAATCATTGTTAATATCACTTGGGATTTGAATTCAAAGCAGTTATGGCAAAATTCTACCATTTTGGCCACTTTTTCCATTTTTCCAGTATTTTTTCGAATTTTTCCAGCATTTTTCTATTTTTTCCAGGTTTTACGTTTTTATTTTTTTTTCTACTTATCCATGCATCCTTTTTATGTTTTCTTTATTTGATTATGCTTTTTAGTGTTAGAATTAGTGGTAAGAGTTTTTGTTTTGTCAATAAGTTTTAAGTTAATTAATTTGAATTTATTTAGTTTAATCTTTGTAGTTTTTTTTACTAGTTGACTATTGACTTTTCTGTTTTTCTATATTTTAGATTTAGTTGTTTTCTGCATATTTTTCTACTCTGATTCTGATGTTGCATGATCCGATCCTCTTTTCAAAAATATTTGAACTTTATCCTGAAATTGAGAGGACATTTCATAGGCGATTAAGAATTAGAGTTAGAAATCTTTTAGCTAGTAGTTCTACTTTTTCTCTTGCTTCTTGTTTTATTGATTCATGTGCTGATTGTTCTAATTTTGGTGCTAAAATGGAAAATCATCACAATAATGATGATCTTCGTACTAAGACCATTAAGGAGTTATTGTCATCTGATGTGCATTTTCAAAATTGGTGCATTAATTATCCGGACATTAATACTGGTCTTGAGTTGAAGCCTAGTTTTATACACTTACTTCCTAAATTTAATGGCTTGGTAGGTGAGGATCCATACACTCATTTGAAGAATTTCTACATGATATGCACTGCTATGAGACCACAAAATATTTCTGAGAAGCAGATTAAGATGATTGCATTCCCATTCTCTTTGGAAGGATCTACTAAGAAATGACTACTTCACCTACCTCCTAGATTCATCACTTCATGGGATCAGATTAGAAAGATTTTTCTATGGAAGTACTTTCCTGCAGCTTGTGCCTCATCCATTAGAAAAGACATTTGTGGCATTCGGTAGATTTCTGGGGAATCATTCTATGAATATTATGAACACTACAAAGATTTGCAATCTAGCTGCCCCCACTGTCTGATCCAAGATACTCTTTTGGTCCAATACTTCTATGAAGGTCTTCTACCTTTAGAGAGAGATTTACATGACTTAGCTGTTGGAGGTAGTTTGGTTGAGTTGTTAGTTGATGACGCTTGGAATTTGGTTGAGAAGAAAGAACAAAATGCCAAGCAATTTGGTTCAAGACAACAAGCTCGAGTGAATGAAGTTGGGTTAAGTTCTTCAATTTCTGATTCTCAACTTAAAAACAAGATTGATAGGTTGCAATCTTATGTGGAGAAGATGTCTTTGCTTCAGCTTCAAACTTCAGCTAATGTGGCCAATTCTATGGGGTCCTCTAACTCTTTTACCCTATAGCCTACTTCTTCAGCTATGATTGGCCCTCTCTACTCTATTTGTTCACTAGCTACTCACACTACTGATGCTTGCCCATTCATGAATGACAAAGTTAAGCCTTGCAATACCATTTATCCTCCTAAGTCAATGAATCAGGGTGCACAAAAATATGATCCATACTCGAACACATATAATCCTAGATGGTGTGATCAACTAAATTTTTGATATGGTAGTAGCCAACCATAGCAAGGAAGGTTTAATCAAGGTGCAAGTTCTAGTGGTCAAGTGTTTCAACTTGCTAGGCAAAATGTGCCTATTCAAGATGAGACCTCAAAATTAGAGGTCAAGCTAGACAATGTGTTAAAGCTTCTCATGGATAAGTTTGATCAGAAAGATAGGGAGCAACAATAGAAGGATTTGCAACATAGGCAAGAGATGTTGACACTTCAAACTCAGATTGGGAAGTTATCTAATACACTAAGCAACATGCACAGTCAGAGCTTAGGCAAGCTACCATCTCAAGTGGTAGTCAAGACCAAATCATGATTAGTATTGTGGAAGAGTGAGATTATGAAATCTCAGTTGCAATTACCCATTAATGCAATCATAAACATCACATTGATCACAAAAACATCATAATACATCAAACAAGCACTTTGGAACATTTATGCCATAAAATTTTACAAAAATTTTGGCAAAGTTTCATTTTGTATTTTGGACATCTCAGGGTCTCTAAACATCATTCAACTCAGCCAACATACTTAAAACATCAAGAAACATCAAAACATTTATATGGCAAAGCAACAAGTTTATAAGAATCAAATATGATAATTTAATGCAAGTAATAGGAAAAGCTACCTTCTTGAATTCCTTGGATTTTCATTCTTCGCACA
Organism: Adenanthera pavonina; assembly: GCA_026686845.1. NCBI lineage: Eukaryota > Viridiplantae > Streptophyta > Magnoliopsida > Fabales > Fabaceae > Adenanthera > Adenanthera pavonina. The sequence continues at coordinate 20,126,634 of JAIVEN010000004.1, forward strand.
CCCTTCCCTTGATCTTTTGTGTCTTCTGTGAACTTATATTCATCATAGTATAAGGCCATAAACCACTAGTTCTTGAAGCTAGATCACAAAGTGCCTAACAAAACCCTAAAATTCCAAATAGCTATCCTTTTGGTTTTTCTTTAAACCAATACTTGTTCTTAATTTAGGCCTAAGGATTCCATTTTTGGCATCAAAATGAAGAAATTCCCACTCTAAATTGATGCTATATTCTAGCCAAAATTAGCAAGAAATGGAAAGAAAATGTTTTACTTTGAAATACAATCAACAACTACCAAAATCATGCTTTAAGCAACTAGTTTATGCTTTCCCTAAGTTTAGTACATAAAAACTCATCCCTTGCATGACTTAGGGTTTGGCCAAATTCCATAGGGAGGGAGAGGAAAGAAAATACTCCGTGAAACTATCACCAACTACTTGAAATCACAAGCCAGGGTAGTAGGATTCACTTACGAATAACTTGAACCTCTGATCTCTCAAGGTTGCTCTTCCTTTTTCTCTTCTCTTTTCTCTAAAGTTTTTGGGGCTCTCTCTCTCTTGTTGCAGCTGCTAGTTAAGTCGTGCAAAATGAGTAAGGAAGAGAATTAATCCACTTGAAGTTAGCTTAATCATGGTTACCTAAACTTAATCCAACCATGATTACTTTTTACATACTTCTTTTAGATTAAAATAATTGGATTTTCCCCCACACGGCTGCTAACTTACATGACTAAGAGAAGGGACTTCTTGCCAAAATACTATATATTTTTCTCAGTCCAAATATATCTTGTGTTGGTAAATTTTTAACTATACCGATAAAGTTACTTTTTATAGTAAATTAGAATTGTAGGAATATAGAACTTTAGAAATTTATATATATGTTTTCTTAATTATCATGTCCCAAATAGTATTTGGATGGAGCCCTTATACTGATTCATTTCCCATTTTTACTGCTTGTGGGACCCACAATCTAATTATTTTTAACTATACCGATAAAGTTACTTTTTCACATTTGACACTAATTATTTCTTTATTTTTAATTAGTTAACCTCATGCTATATATCATTGGACTCAGCTCAACAAGGGCTTCGATTTGACTATAAAGTTTGCCCTTGATCATGGCCAATTTAAAATTTCTAAAACTTTCAAGTCATTAACTGTAATTTTCCTCAAAGTGATTTGCACTTCAATTTTTAACTATACCATAAAGTTTTGATGATTTCAAATCAACATTGAAGAGCTTGGATTGAAGATATCAAAGGAGCTCAATGTGTCTCAAGTGAAAAAAATCTGAGTAATCTTTGCTAGGATTGTTGTAGGATCTTTTGTCATGGGTAAAAGACTTTGATTTGGTGGAAAAATGTTTTAAAACCTTGATTTTATGTTAGATTATGAAATATTTGAAAAATACCCACCAACAGACAAAGTTTGAAAATATTGCATTAAACTGTCATGTTGGAAATTCGAACTTTGGCTTTGGAAATTCGAATTTCGAGTTAAAACTAAATAAGTCAGAAGAGATGTTTCTCTGACAGACGAATTTTGATTTTTCAAAATTTGAATTTTCATATGTGTCTGAAAGAAGCTGTTAAGCAACAGACGAACTTTGAGTTTTGAACATTCGAATTTCAGATAAAATACAACTTATGAAAACTGAAGAAATTCGTCTGAAACAATGTTAAAATTCATCTGAAATCAAGATTATTCTGAGTTTCAAAATTGCTCACTGACAGACGAACTTTGAACATGGACATTTGAATTTCAGAAGCTAAGGTTGCAAGTCTGTTGCAATGACATGTTGACATACGAATGACAGTGTTTGTAAATTTGAATATTAAAGTAAGTCTGAAAAGAGGTCTCTCTGACAGACAAATTTCACTCTTTGAAAATTCAAATTTCAATGTAAATGAACTACTGTGCTTTCTGAGCCTGCTGAGAACAGACGTATTTTGGGGTTTCAAAATTCGAATTTCAAGGGCACTGTAGCAAATTGAAAACACTGTTCACACTAAACAGAAAAACTTTTCTCTTGAAAATTAGTATGTCACAACATGGAAACATTTTCTAAGTTTCAAAATTCGAATTTCACTTCATGAATAGACGAACTTCAGTATTTCAATGTTGGAAACTTTAACCTTCGATTCCTTCGAAATTCGTCTGTTGACCAACCAAAATTCGAATTTCAGTATGTCAGAAGATTAAATGCGATTGGTTAACAGATAGTTTTCAGAGTAACCGTTGGATAACTTCTCCAACGGATAAATTTAGTCTCTAATGGACATTTGAGACCTAAATCTATAAATATAACATCATTTGAAGTTGTGGGTAACGAATCAAACTTTGCATATACTGAAATTCTGCCAAATCTTCTTCTCAAAAAGCTTTTACCGTCTCAACTTCAATATCTATACTTTAATCTTCATATTTACTCTATTCAAGAGAGTTATATCTTTGTAAATAATCTAATCTTCATCTGGAAGATAGATTTACTTGTGAGGGGATATCACAAGGGGATTGGGAAGCACATTGTGGAAGTGCTTAGAGAGATTGAGAAAGCTCTAGAAAATAGAGCACAAGCTGTGTACTGTGGCATTTGCAAGAAACCCATTGAATTCTTGTAGTATAGTGAAAAATCTCAAGAGGTGTCTTGGGGACTGGACGTAGGTCAAGTGGATAGACCAAACCAGGATAAATTTCTGAGTGTTCTTCTCCCTATCATTACTTTTTCAGTTTGCTCTGCTTATATGCTACTTTCATTATACCTTGCTTTCTTCACCTATTTCACTTTGTGCAGAAAATTTTTAATCTTCCCAATTCACCTCCCTTTTGGGAAGTCAGCCTAACTAACAGGGACTACCTTACAAAGTATTTAATTGTCAAGGGCAAAAATATAGTTTTCTCTTTTTTGCTTCTAATTCGGAAAACTGACCATTTTACCATTTTTTGTTCATTTCTACGTCTCTTAGTTTTTTGAAATTCTTAGTCAATTAACCTCCATGTAATATACCATTGGGCCCAGTATGTCAAAAGCTTCGCTTTAACTGTAATTTTTCATATTTACATGATTACCCCTAAGCGAGGTCAAAAGCGTGAATATTTATTGTTCTTGGTTTTTTCCTATACTTTTCCCCAAAGACTAATTTTTAATTAATTATTTTTCATAAAACTTCAAATTGGTGTATCTTTCAACCTCGACTTTCTGACTACACAATACTTATATCATTGTGCTCAGCTCAAGATGGGCTTTTTGGCTGGTATATTGTATACCTTTTTCAGCTCAATTCTAGAATTAATTTTTGCTAATTTCTTAAAAACCATTTTGGTTTTGAATTTTATGGGAAAGATGAGAAACTAGATTTCTATCATGTGAAATAGTATAGTTTATTCAAAAAGTTTACTATTTAAAATTCATTCTAGTAAATTTTCTGATTTCACATCCTTGTCTTTGATATGCCATTTCTTTTTCTTTACAAAGCTAAAACATTCAAACTTTATGTCATTTGAAAGCTCTATCTATCTAGTTTCAAAACTTATATATTTATATGGTGATACCATTGCTATTGAATAGAGGATTTGTTCAAATCACTAGTATACCAGATTGCTTCTAGAATGCACAGTTTTGGGAAAACATTTATTTATCACATTGTATAAATCCAAATTACAACCAATCAGTACCTACTGAAAGATAACACATAAAGGCACATACACATATAGCCCACTAAATTTTTGGGCCTCAATTCGAATTTATACATGCTTAAGAAACAAATAGAACCAAAATAGAAATTGTTTTCCATCAATTAATTTCAATAAGTCACTTCTAAAATAGTTTCTTCTCCTTCATTCCTTCATGCGTTTATTCTTTCCCTTGGAAAAGCTTGTCCCTAACATTTTGGAACTTAGGGGATGAGATTCAGCTTCTAAATAGCAACCTTATACATACAATCATATTATCACATTGACTTTGAATCCTTAACATTTCATAAAAACTTTGCATAAAATACCATGTTGCTTTTGAAAACTTTGGTATAAATTCATCATTTAAAATATGATATCTTGGTAAAACATCAATCATTCATTCAACATGAAAATCATTCAAAACAAATGTAATAATATAAAACTAGTATAAGTCACTACCTAAAAACTTTAACTTTTTCCCTTTATCTTTATCCTTTGCTTGGAATCTCCCCGTCCATCTTTTTCCTTCCTTTTCTCTTCCTTCTCTCCTTTCTTCTTTCTTTCTTTCTCTCTTCCTCTAACTCTTTCTTCACGCCATTTTTTCTTTCTCTCCCTCTTTCCCTCACGTCAATTGTGGAGAATGAAGGGGGTGGGAGTACTTTTATATAGGCCTCCAAAACTTGGCCTTCAAGTAGCTCAACTTGCCTTCCAAGTTATCCTCTTGCCTTGCAAGTTCCTTCCACTTCTTGCCCAAGCTTCATGATATTATCTCTATGACATCAAGGTCATGACATCATGTTTATGACCTACTAGGAAGTAAGAGAGATGTAAAAAGTATAAAAGGTAAGATGTGCCAATAGTTAAATGTAGGCACTATAAGTCTTATCAAGGCACCTATTACTATATGAGTAAAGATATCAGTAGTTTATTGTGGTCTCAAATGATGATGATAAGAATGATGATGTCTAAAGAACTATAAATCTTTAAAAGAGCATGGAAGACAACTGAGAATTTTTGAAATGCTATAAAATCTAAGACTTGGTAAACTCAGTAACTGGGAGCTGGGCTCTGAAAAGTACTGTTAGTAGGTTACAGATTCTTTCATATGGGTCGTTGTAAATCCTTATAAAGCAAGTAAATTTATAAGAGGGGAGAGACTAAAAATCGAAATAAGATGAGAATTTTTACCAGTTTAGCAAGATATTATGAACAATTTTTCTTAGTTTGTCGTACCGCTTAGTTAGACAAAAATTTTTATGGGAAAGTAGTTATGAAATGAATTTTTATGAACTAAAGAGGCTAAACCTCCTTCCCAATGTTAAATGTTCCTAATCAAATGATGACCCAGGGGGTCTATCTTAATGAAAATTAAGAATGTATGAATAATATATTAGGGTTGAATTGAGATAGTAGCCTATATTTTATGTAATAAAATTGCTATAAAATGTATTCCCACTAATAACAGTGGTAGTGAATGCACTCTCAAAATACAGAGTTAATATGAGCTATTATAGTACTACCATAGAAGTACTAAGACCATAGCAACCTCAAGTGACCATGAACTAATAGAAAAGCTAAACTAGAGGTGTAAAAAGTAAAATGAAAAGAAGGTTGATATGACTCAGATAAGCTTATAGCTTAATAGAAAGATTAATCACGTAAATAGCTTAATGTTATGAAAAGTAAAGAAAAGAATGATATTAGGTGCTAATGAAAAGATTATTATAGTAATCGAATAATGGAAAATCATGACAATAAGAACAAGTATGCTATGTAGATGTAATTAATGCCTTAAGATCGAGGAATTACAGAAGTAAAAACAAGAAAGTTATGTTAGAACTTCCAATACAACTAAAATAAGGTAGACATACGATGTCCTAGATATTCCCAATATGAAAAGGTTCAGTCAGACCTTATAAAAGTTATGAATGAGTTAATTATACTAGAGTAAAGGATTGACAATTAAGTCAAGCAAGTTAGAAAGAAGATATTCATTTGGTAAGATGTGGTTTGAAAATTGGAAAACAATGAGAAGAAAGAAACAATATGTAAGAATTAAGCAAAATTTCGAGGATGAAATTTTAATTAGGGGGGAAAGAAATGTAATATCCCAATTTTCGCAAGATATCATAAAATGCATGAAAATATGGGAAATGAAGAAGTAAGATGGTGATGCTACATGCTCGGTCCTTTAATGAAATTAATTTCCCATATGGTCCTTAGAAGGAATTATAATTGGCCCTTAATAGGAATGAATTTCCCATAAGGTCCTTAGTAGGAATTAATTCCAGAACTAAGCCAAATGTAATAAACCTGTTGAATGAAAGCTCATCTTAAGCTAAACGCAATGGTATAAGTATTGCATATCCAGAAAGTCTAGGATGAAGGGTAGATCAATTTGAAAGTATAATGAAAAAACTTATTAAAAAATTGGTCTTTGGGAGAAATTATGAGAAAGTACTCGGAAGAATCAATATTTGTGTTGTTGACTCGGCTATAGTGCAAAACAGTCATTTCCTAAGTTGAAAAATATAATGTGAAAATTGTAGTTTAGCCCCAAGGGAAAAGAATTATACTCAATTTAGTCATTGAAAAGAAAAAATTTTTGCAATTAAGTAAATTACAAAAAAAATGCCAGAAAGAATTAAAAATTATAATTTTGCCAGGTCAAGGGCATTTTCAAAATTTTTAGAAATCCATTCAACACAGAGTTCTCAATGAGCTAAACTCAATGGAATGTTGCTTAGAAACTAATTGAGTTCATATGAATTTATAATTTTAGTTTAAGTTCAAAAGTGATTTTAAATTGAGAAAGAGGATTGTGAGCTCCGTAAAAGCAAACAGGTGAAAAGAATAGGAAATAAATCCCTATAGAAATATTTTGGGATCAAGATAATGAAGTTAGTCCAAAATCAAATTTAGAACAATCCCGTATCAATTAAGTGACAATTATGGCAAAAGTATTTAATTGGTACAAGTAAATTTAATTAGTAAGGGTTATTTTGGACTGTTAAAAATTATGAAGCAATTTTGGACCAAAATACTCTTAAAGTGTCATGACCAAGGTTGACTAGGGACAGGAAGGGAATTAAGCCAATAGATTAATGAAGGATATTGCAAGAAATTAACAAAATTAGTTAATTAACTCAACTTTACTATTCCTTCATTGCATTTATTTCCTCCAAATGTATAGTTAAGTAACCAAAGCTCCTTCATCCCCTTCACTGTGCATCCAAAACACAGCTAAGAAGAGTGAGAGAGAGAGAGAGTAAATGTCATGTAGGAAAAAGAGGAACAAGGAAGCAAAAGTGAAAACTCAAGTTGCAATGGTAAGCTCTCTTGGTCCTAAGCTTGAGTTCACTCGTAGATTAGGGTAGTTTCATGAAGTATTTTCTTTCTCTTTCACCATGGATGTTTTGGCTATGGAGGAACCTAGAGAGAGAAAGTTGAGCTAATGAGAAATAAACTCAAGAAAAGGCTAGAATAGGTGATTGAAGCAAGAAAACACAAGTTATTACAATTAGTTCAAAGTAAATCTTTTTGCTCAATTTTCTTCCTATTTTCAATGAAAACAAGGGTCATTTTACAGAAGCAATTTCATGATTTTGACCCAACAAATGGATTCCTTTGGTCCAAAATAGGTAAATACAAGTGTTAGTGCAAAGAAAATGTAAAAGTAAAACATAGTAGAATTTTAAGTTTAATCTCTTCCAACTACTATCTAGTTTCAGCCTATGTGTGTTTAGGTGTGGGAAGTTGTTTTAAAACCATAAAATCATGAGAAATCATGTGTTTTTATGAAAGGAAGTAAGGTTGGTAAGTTTTGGAGCAAGTAAATGAAAAACCCAAGTTTTCTCATGGGAGGCAGATTTTGGTCAGACCAAATATGGTTATTAGAGTGGGAATTTTATAGTTTTGATGTCAAAAATGGATTCCCCATGGCCAAAAACCTTAAGAACAAGTATATGCTTCATGATATAGGCTAAGATAGACAACTTGGGCAATTAAGGGTTTTAAGTGTTTCAATTGAGCTTTATGTACTATGTTATGAAATCAATGGTTTGAGCCATTGTTCAATGTTGTCTAGTGACTTGAGGAAAGCTTAGGAAAGCAAGTGGAACCATTAGTTTCAAGTGAAAGATCAAGTGGATCTTCAAGAGGTAGTAAAGTCCATTTATTGTTTTATGTGATTTCACTATGTTTATATGATATTTTTATGATGAATTTGAGCTACCACATCATATATTGTGTTTTCTTTTACTGGTTTGGCTGTAATATGGGGGGTTTCAATCCTCAAGATGTCCATTTTTTAAGCCATTTTATGACCAATGTGGTATTTTGATATTCAAATGTGATTTATTGTGATCTATTTTGTAAAATTAATGTCATAATGCATTGAATGTGACTTATTACTGAGATTGTCCCCAATCTCATCCCCTCAAGTATCCCAACATTTTAGGTTCAAAGCATGGCAAGGTCCCCATGAAGGCAAAAGGCAAGGAGAAGGCTATGGATTGCTAATATTATAATAGGCATAGCTCTTTGTGTTTTGATAATTATATGTAAAATTATTTGTGAATTTGTAATGTTGTGCCTTCCTACAATTATGTTATCATGGCATGAGCAAGTTTGAACAATGAATGGAATGTATATATTTTGCAAAGCATAGTAGATTCCAGCCAATTTGTGCAGCTGATATTTTAGTGATCACTATTCATCGGAAGTGTAAAATAATACATTAGTGTTATAAATTTCCAAAAGTAGACAAACAAGGTTTTTCAACAAGCAAAGAACACGTGAATTGGATGTCTATGCGATTTGTTATGAATTTTTGAATTTAGGCCAGAAAATCTGAAACATGAATTTTGACCATTTGTATAGTGTATTTTTAGGCATTTAACTATATAAATTAACATAGTCAATTCTTAGGTTCATATTTTTCCCTTGTAGAACATGTTTTTAGCTTCTTGTAGACACTTGAATCACATTGATACAATTTTTCTAGAATTAATTATAATTTTTCAAAATTCATCCAAAAAACTTTGAAACCAAACAAATAGTAACATTATTTTCTTTATTTTATCCAATGTGGTTCCTATGATGATTCAAGCCTCAAACATGAGTTATTTGGACATTAAATATCCTATACTACTTGAGAAAATGCTTGATATAATAAAGTTATATTTTTGGTATAAGAGCAAAAGATTCGGGCAATGGAATGTTTGAATCTTTAAATATAGTTATTATTCCCTTTGAGATGGAATAACTAACTATATTTGCTATTGTTTTTGATGATAGGAGAAGATGCCATCATTAGGACATATCAGAGACTTTGACTGTCAGGATAGATTCTACTTGGATTGGGGTAAAAGCATAGGCTTTAGTAGTACTTCGAAGGAGAAGAGAGATGTGAATTTTGGAGAAGGTATCTTACAACCAAGGCAAGAGCCAATAGCAGCTATACCCCTACGATCAGTCCCAACAACATCTGCACCTCCTTTACCCCATGATTATATAATAGAAGAAGAAGAAGTTGATTATGAGGTAGATTTTCTACTGGATCTTGAGAACCATGCTGACAGACCCTCTGATGATGAGCACTTGATATACAGGATAACAAGAAGATGTTTTATGGAAAGTGCTAAGTATTGTTTAGATCATGATTAGATTCCTACATTTATCAACAAGGTCGTACAAGTTAAGTAATTTTTCGCCAATAGAGGGTTACACTATCCAGAAGGGCTATGGATCAACACTGTGGTTGGGTAGATTGCCACAAATATTTTCTGGATGCCCATCAAGGCTAAGATGCAAGGACAAGAGTTTTCATGTCTTGAGCATTATGTTAAAGCTTATACAATTGAGGGCAATGTACGAGCTAAGAAGCCAAGGTGCAAAAAGCCTAGACCATCACCTAAAGATGTTGAGTTCGTCCAGCCATATAATGATGGTGAGAGGACTCTAGAGATAGTGACCAAGTGTTATGTGGATAGCTTACAAAGCTATTGGGAATCCTAGATGCTGACTTTCCTTGATGCAGTTAATGATGCAAGGTATTATTGGGAAAGACAGGGACGATATTACTATGAGTCGGCATGGGTTAACACTATTATAGAAGTGTTACGAGTAAATAACCCATATTGGGGGCCAATGAGAGATGAACTTCTAAGATATTGACTGGAGAATATGACAACATGTGTTCGTGAGATAGCACACAGAGATGCTCAGGATTGAATGGGAAGAAAGAAGTGATCCTGAGGAAGTAGAATCAAGCTCTGAGATGCCTTGAGAGCTAGTTATGAGATGTTCATGTAAAAATGTATAAATGTGAATAATAGAACTGCTAATTTTCATGCATATAAGCAGTTAGATGTTAGGAGTTTAGAATTATGTGAATATATTTGAAATATGAAAACTTATATGTACAAAGTTGCTATATATGAATGAAATGTTTTGTTTTGTATATTCTTTGTGCAATTCCTTTATCTTTATGAATTGAATTGTCTATATAGTTAAAGATGGTTCGAACAAGATGACAAACTTAAACAGTAGTCCCTGAGCAAGAATCCAAGGAAGAGCCTTAAGTTGATCTGCTATAAGTCATGATGCAAAGATTGGATCAACAATAAAGAACCATTGAGCAATTGCAACAGATCATAGAAACATAAAGACATAATCAAGAAGTTATAGATAATTAGCTTTCAGTACAATAGCCAGTGCCACAAGCTACACAAGTAAAGCAAGCAGCTGGAGTAGTTTTTGATGAGCACAACATGATAGTGAATTTCAGGAAGCATTAGCCTCCTTTGATGTGTAGGCTACAGAAGATTGGGTTCTTAGTTTGGAGAAAATTTTCAAATTGATGAGATGCAAATTCTGAAATGAAAGCATTGTTAGCCATGTACATGCTCGAAAAAGAAACTGATAGATGGTGGCATAATACTAAGTAGATCATGAAGGCTAAGAATATTCCTTTAACATGGGAGAACTTTTTAGAGCAGTTATATGATAAATATTTTCCACGTTCAGTAGGAGATGAGAAAGAGGCTGGGTTTATTATGTTAAGACAAGCGTAAGATCAATCCGTAGATAAGAATGTGGCAATATTCATTCAGTTGGCTAGGTACTCTACTTACCTCTAGCAACATGATGATGAAAGATGGAAGACTAAGAAGTTGGAGAGAGGACGAAGACCTGCTATTAGAGAACAAGTAGCTCCAATGCGGCTCGGAACTTTCAATGTGTTAGTCGAGGTAAGCAGAATCACAGAGAATAGACTAAATCATAAGTTTTTGATATTTGCTCCATCAGCCAATGCCAAGAAAGTTGTAGATGTTACTAATTCAAGAGAACCCAACCAAAAAAGAAAGATACCTTGGAGTGGTAATAATAGAAAGTCAAAGAGAGGTGGCAGGAAAGGAGGACCGAATGTGCAGAGAAGTGCTCAAATACCAGTATGCAACCAGTTTGGAAGGGCTCATGGAGGAAAAGTTTGCTATGCTGGTCAGAATGTAACACCTTATACAAGAGCCCATTTCTCATGTATTAGACCATTTTAGATGTCAAATATGCTTGAAGAGAAGCTTGAATCAATTTAATTTCAAAAATAGAATTTTCAATTTTCCCAGGTACTGTTCACTGGGTAATTTTCATTTTACCCAATGAAATTTGAAAATTCATAACTAAATATATAAAAATTATCTTGAGGTGAATCAAGTCTCTAAAAATAGCTTAAAATATTTTATACATGGAAAAAATAATAAACAGTAACTTCATTGGACCAATTCATTCAGTAAATTTCGTGAGCTTTTTCTGTTCATTGGTCATTTTTCTATCTTCCATTTTTCGGATCTCAACTTTGAAAAACCATATTTCATCCTATTCATGACCAAATCATGCATACTCTATGTAATTTGAAAGCTATATATGTCTACTTATAGACATATTCTCCTTATACATTTATTTCACTTATACAGTACATAACGTTAACTTAAATTGTGAAGGGTCAGAATACTATTATTATTGGGACAGTTTTGGGAAAACTTACATATCTCTTATTCTATAGCTTCAATCACTTCCAAAATAATGGAATATGAAACTTGAAACATAGACCTTTATATACATATAAACCAATGATTTTTTTGGAGCTCTATACAATTTTATATTAACTTTTGAAATTTCCAGTACCTAACTTTCAGTTTCCACTTTCCCCAATCTTGCCCTGTTCTGAACCCTAAATTTGAAAATTCACCATAAACTGCACACTTATCCAATTTAGATGCTCTTTAGCTATATGGAAATATTATTCCACCTACTGTTATATCATATAAATTACTTAAGCTAATTACCCTGTCTTACATAAATAGCACCTACATTTCTGTCAAGGTATCTAGATTGTACATTTCTAATCATGTCTAGCCAAAATGAACTTCATATCATATTTATATCATCCTTCATTGTACCACAATCATGCATAACATAATGAGAAACTTAGAGATACATAATAACAAATAATGGAAGCTTCACTCATCCTCATATATGTTGATGAAAATGATCATAATATAATATAATGACTTTGCATCATCAACCATTCAACATTATCTTCTTCATGCATCTAGCTCCTCCCTTAGCTCTTTTCCATGGTTTTTCTATTACATGGTTGGTTATTTAGGGAGAGTGAGATTCAAAGAATTTCAGTAGTAACAAGCCATTCATACAATCATGTTATCACATAATTCATGGAAACATCAAAAAATATCAATTTATCACTTGAAACTTTTAATGCCATAACATTTCATAAAAATTTTAGCAGAGTTGCATTTTAAAATTTGGACATCTAGAGGTCATAAACCTCATCAAACAACTCAGCCAATCACCATAAAGCATCATTATATACATATGGCATAGCAACAAATTCATGAAATTCAAGTTTGATAACAATTATTATAAATAGGTAAATTACTACCTTAATGTATTCCCTTTCTTTCCAAACTTTGCGCACCTATTCTTTGACTTGTTTAAGCTTTCTTGAACCTGTACATATCACCATCCAAGCCTTTTAGCCACTGGTTTCAAGAATAACATCATACAATACTCATAAAACCTAAAATTTCCATATTGCTTTCCTTTCAATTTTTCTTGAAATTAACACTTGTTCTTGACTAATTTGGATCCAAGGAATCCATTTTTGGGGTCAAAAACATGAAATTCCAACTCTAAATATGAATAGAATCTAGCCAAAAATCAAGGGATAGGAGGAAAACTTGCTATATTTCATAACACTTCAAACTACTTCCATATTCAAGCTTTAAGTGACTAATCTAGCATCACCCCTAAGTTTAATGGTTGAACAACTCATTTTCTTGCTAAGTCAAGGTTTGGACGAAACCCTAAGAGAGTGAAGAAGAAAATCTAATCCATGGATCATGCTTCAAATACCATAAACTACAAGTTTAAGGTGGTAGATAGCAACTTACCAACTTGAGCCTTCAATTTTCCCTTGAGATTCATCTCCTTCTTTCTCTCTTTCTCTCTTTCTTTCATACGTTTTCTCTTCTATTTCTTGCTGCTGGTTGCCTCATGGATATGCAGAGGAATGAGAGTAATTAAGCACTTAATTAAGTGAATTAATGATATACTTAATCATGGTTAACACTTAACCAAACTTAGGTTGCTTTTTGGCCAAAAATGTCAACAACTTCTTGAGGAAGTTTACAAAAAAATCATGCTGCCCAAGCTTCCCCAAAATCTCACCCAATGAAAGGCCTTTAAGTGTCTAGTCTGCTCAATTTTTCCTGGTCCAGATATATCCTGAATCGGGTAATTTTTAACTGTACCGATAAAACTACTTTTTATAGTAATTTAGCATTTTTTGGTTACAAGACTATTCTAAATTTATTTTTATATTTTTATAATTATATTGTCCCAAATGGTATCTGTGTATGCCCATATCTGATCCCGATTACCTTTTAGTCATCGGTAGGGCCCATAATATACTTTGTCGGTTTACTGTTACTTTTGGACACTCGACATCAATTATTTCTTTATCCTTGAACATTAATCCTCAATGCCATATACCATTGGACTTCTCTCATTGAATGCTTCATTTTGACCCTGATTTTGCATATTTACAAAATTACCCCTAACCCAGGGTTAAATTATAATTTTTGAAACTTTCAGGTCATTAGGTGTAATTTTTCCCAAAGGCTTTTCTATTTCTCCCCCTCGTGAATTTTATGATTTTAACACATGGATGTCATTTTTATAATTCTTTGGGGGCAAAAATATAATTTTCTTATTTTTCTGTCCAACTGAGAAAAAATGACATCTCTACCTTTTTCACGTAAAATGGTGTTTTCCCATTTATGCAAATTCTCTATACATTTCTAGATATTTTAGTTTTATTGGGATGTTATGCAGAATGTGTGCTTCAAATGCGGTAAAGCTAGACATTATACATGGGATTGCACGATGGAGGTAACTAACCCCAGACCACAAGTACAATGGAGAGTTTTTGCTCTCACTCAGCAAGAGGCTTGTAAGTCTCCTGATCTAATTGAAGGTATGATTAAGATTAATGGTCATCTTATTAAAGCATTATTTGATTTAGGTGCTAACTACTCGTTTAAATCTTATGACTGTGCTAAGAGGTGAGGTCAGGTAGTCACTATATTGCCATATGATTTGTATGTGTCTACCCCTACAGGAAACGAAGCTATAACCTCATATATGTGTCTTAATTGTGTGGTCTAGTATGAGCATTATTGTCTGACCATGGATTTCATCTGCATGCTTTTCCCTTATATTGATGTTATCAATAGAATGCACAGGTTTTTTACCAATAATATTCTCCTTGACTGTAAAAATAGAACCCTAATCCTGCCTGATCCTCAAAATGTCTTGTGTACTGAGACTAAGCTTAATTTTCTAATGACCACTCAAGCTGAGAGATGGTTTTCTTTTTTGCAAGTGTTGAAGTAGAATAGGGTATTGAGGAGATCCTACTGGTGAAAGAATTTCTAGAAGTGTTTTTGAAAGAGATTAATAATTTGCCCCCTGAAAGAAAGGTTGAGTTCACTATTAAACTAGTGCCAGGAACAACCCCTATTTCAAAGGCACCATATAGGATGGCACCTAATGAGATGGTTGAGTTAAAGTAGATTGAGGAACTACACAAGAAAGGATTTATTAGGCCAAGTGTCTCTCCCTGTGGTGCTCCAGTGTTGTTTATGAGAAAGAAAGATGGGAGCCTTAGACTCTATATTGATTATCGTGAGCTAAATAAAGTTACGATTAAAAATAAGTATCCATTGCCCAAAATAGATGATTTATTAGACTAGTTGCTGGGGCATGTGTGTTTTCTAAAATTGATTTAAGATTTGGGTGCTATTAGCTACAGGTCAAGGCAGAGGATATTCCTAAGACTACTTTCTGAACTAGATATAGGCATTATGAATTTCTAGTTATGCCATTTGGTCTGACAAATGCACCTGTGATTTTCATGGACTACATGAATCGAATTTTCAGCCCATATTTAGATAGAATTGTTGTGGCCTTTATAGATGATATTTTAGTATACTTCAAATTTTTAGTAGAGCACAAAACGTATTTGAGAATTATCCTAACTTTGTTGAAAGAAAAAAGCTTGTATGCTAAACTTAGTAAATATGAGTTTTGGCTCATTGAAGTATGGTTTTTAGGTCATACCATTTCCAAAGACGGGGTCGCAATAGATCCAAGCAAAGTAGATGTTGTCCTAAAGTGGGAGAGGCTCAAAACTATCACAGAGATCAGAAGTTTTCTAGGTTTAGCAAGCTATTATAGAAGATTTATCAAGGATTTTTCTGGAATTGCATTGCTGGTTACAAGATTAACAAGGAAAGAAAAGCCTTTTGTGTGGGATAAAAATTGTGACAAGAGTTTCCATGAACTAAAACTAAGGTTAACCTCTTCTCTTATATTAATTCTACCTTATCCCCAAAAACCATATATGGTTTATTCAGATGCTAACAAGCATGGATTAGGTTGTATTTTAATGCAAGATGGAAGAGTAGTAGCCTATGCTTCGTGCTAGTTAAAACCACATGAAGAAAAATATCCTACACACAATTTAGAACTTGCGGCTATAGTGCATGCTTTGAAGATATGTGTGGTAACCTTGGAAAGGATAGGGAGAGAAGGGGAGAGAGTATGCGATTTAATAGAAGATTTAGTTAAATTTAAAAATTATAGAAAGTATTTTATGGAGTCATTTTAGAATATATTAATTTTTTTAAAATCTTGATATTTTGGATATCTAGTAGTAAAAAAAAATAACTACTTTTAAAAGTGAGTTTAAATTTTGGAATAATTCTTTTAATATTTTTCCTTTAAAAGAAATAATATATTTTAAATAGTGATCTAAAATTTATCCTAAATCTGATATATATATGTATATATATAGAACCCTAGTGTTGCTATCTCATTACTCCCCTTTCTACCGTAAGACTCAGTGCCACTCTTATCAAGAAAGCTTTCAACCTTTCTTCATAATTTTCTATCATTCCTTATTCTAGCCAAAGCATTCATCTACTTATTATACACACACACACACATTCTCAAGGTATATTCTTTCATCCTTCATCCTTAAGTCATTATATCTTGATCTCATTTAACCCATTTTCACGTCACCATCAACTTATCATCCAAATCGGTGAAAAGTAAGCACACCTTCCTTTTATTATTTCATTCTCTCAATTATTATATTAGAAAAATACCATATTAAATGTTTTTTTTTTCATTTTTCTCTGTCACACAATAAGTTGATGCCATCTTTCTTTATTATTAACATTATTGATGTTGACTCATATAGAAGGCCTCTTTCTTTATTATCCCTTAATCGTACATACATCATATTAAATTTTCTTTTGATTCACCCTTCTTAACAATGTTCTAGATTAGTAACATTCTTGATTTGTGTTTGAATCTTATGTTGCCATCTCATTTTTATAGTACCATATGTCAAATTCTTTTATTGCTTCCTACTGAGGAACAGAAAATAAGACTTGATAATAAACATATGCATCACTGGAAAGGACAATAAGGGATGGCATGGTGGAACATTTATTTATTTATTTATTTTCTTCTTTCTAAAAATAAGCATGAAATCATATTTTCACTCTTTTAAAGAAGTTTCGTAAGTATTGAAATTCATTTCTTTCATTTTTATCCCATGACTCTATAAGATAATTTCTATACTCAATTGACAATTAAGAATTTTAGAAGTTTTATTTTTAGTGAGAACCATAGAAACTTAGAATAAAAAGAATTATAATTAATATTTGAGGATGCATTCCATTGGTGATAGAAGATAAATTTGAGTAAATGTATTAATGTTTTTATGAGATAATAATTATAGGTGGTGTTGGTGAAAATTGCACGGCTGTGATTAAATCTTAGTGGAAGGGAAAGAGGATCTATACTATCGGTCCAAAATGTTGAGTGTATGGATGACAATGTATCACTATTCATTTTGTACCTTCTCCATTTCCCCTTGCCTCAAATAATTTTTACTTATTTCCCTTGTTGTGTACTCTGCCTTGTTTGTGAAGTAAATCTAAAACATGTTTTCCATTCTTTCCTTTTTACACTTCTACATCTTAAGGGTAGCTGAATTAAATTTCCAGTTATAGTAAATTTTCCTCTTTTTATAATTTATCTATAGTTCCTCAATCTTGATGATCTTATAATGATTTTGATGAGATAAGCATTATTGATGAAAATTATTGTATTTAGCACTAAAATTAGTATTGTGAACATGCTACTATGTTGTTATACATATATATAAATATATATTATCTTGTTTATTGTTGCTTTTTTTTTATTTTGCCTTTGTTGCCATAATTTTACCATATTTCTTTTTCTTTCCTTCAACCATTTTTGGTGCGTACGAGTTCCAAATTATCATATTTTATTGTAAAAACAAAATCTTAATTATGACATTTTAACTTTAAATATTTTATATTTAATTTCATATTTTTTCCGCTTTCTTTTCTCTTTTTCTTTGTTCTACTAATTCCTTCATTTTAGGTATGAGCTTAATTGTTTTGCAATATGAATATTTAATAGGTGAGCTGGCTATTCCTGACCTTTACTTATATGAGATATGATATTATATAAATTATCGGGAGAGACAGCTATTTCTACCCGCGGTATATAAGATATATTATATTATATTATTATATTATGTGGGTTTATTATTCCCCGCCATTAGTTGTAGAATGTGGGAAGATGGATTTTTTTCTTATGTGCTTAATGTGATAGCATTTAGTGTTCTAACTAAATCTTCCTTTCTATTGGACGGGTGAAATAGTATTTTGTGTTGATCTCTTGTTATTGGTATATGGATGATTAGTTAAATATAGGTAGAAACACTTGTAAGGTTGTTTTGAAAAATTCTTGCGCAACCTTTGCTTCCCTTCTGTACACTTTATTGTTTATACTCTTACTAAATCAGTGGTAGACTCATCCCTCCTATTTTCTATATTTTCATATTAGCAGGTAGTTGAATAGAGTACTCTAAGGAAATTGGACTTCTCAGATATTGGGTAGGACATGTCTAGTTTTATGATAACACAGATCCCGTGGTGACATGGCCACTATAGTGGAGTTTATGTTCGAGTCCTGTTAACTTAGATAGCTTTATCTGTTTGTTGATTCTTTAGGTTTATTTGTTTTTGGATGTAAGGATTGAGATAAGTTGTGAACTGTGATTGATTGCTGGAATTATCTTGGTATTTCATTTTTTTTTCATGTAAATTGATTGGTTATGGAAATTTCTCTGTTAGGCTTGTTAGTCTAAGTAGGCTTGTGCTAGCTTAGTCTATACACCAATCATGGCCTAGACTTTGGGTCATGACAAAGTTGGTATCAGAGCTAGGTTGTGTCTAGGGCATATAGTAGTCACTGGATGGGAAGTAGTAGAATCTTATCTGTAACTGTGTCCTGGCTAGCACAGATTACATGTAAGAAGCTTCTACGACCTGTTCCACGTCACGAGATCTTGAAATTTAGCATATATCAATTAGTTTTATTATATTATAGAAATCTTATTTCCTTGTGTGATTCATTCAATAAATTAGGTGGAAGATGCCACCTAAGAAGAGAACAACAACTGAAAGAGAAACTATTAGGGATGGTTCTAATAATTCTCATGGCACTATTCCGACTTCGAGGGGCCGAGGACGAGGTATAACTAAAGGTCGTGGACATATAGTAAGTCATCAATCTAGAAGTAACCAAAATGGTGAGCCTATTGAAATAGCCCGAAATGAGACTAATGAGGCTATGCAAGAAAAGACCTTGAACTACCTAGTTACAGAAATGCATGATTTATGACAAAGTGTGCATGATTTTGTGGGAGTAGTGGCACAACAACAACAGTAATAGCCACTCTTAGACCTAATATTTGAGCAAGAGATTAGGCTGACAATAGAGCAGCCTGCTGCATAGAAAAATGATGTGAAAATTCATCTATCAGACTTTATAAAGCTCAAACCCCCTTCATTCTTAGGTACTAGGACAACTAAAAATCCATAGAATTTCATAGATGACACAGCTCACCTTTATAGAGCATTGGGATGTTCATCAATCAGAATTGCAGAGTTAGCAGAGTTTTGCCTAACAGTAAATGCTCACAAATGATATGAGACCATGTTAGAAGGGAGATCCCAAGATTCAACTCCTTTAGATTGGGAAAGATTTAAAGAATGGTTCATGAGGTGTTTTCTCCCACAAACTATTAGAGATGCAAAAGCAAGGGAATTAGAAGTACTTAAGAAAACAAAGGATATAACCGTTAATGAGTATGAGATAAAGTTTACCCAATTATCATGATATGCCCCTCACTTGGTGGCTATAGAGGAGATGTGTGAAGTGATTTGTCCAGGGTTTACCAAATCATCTGTTTTGATCAATGGCAAAACCACACTATGAATCTTACGAAAAGGTAGTTGAAAGTGCTAGACTTTTTTAGGCACGAGTGATGGAAAGTAAGAATAATCAGGGGTGGAATAAGCACCAACATTCCGAAAGCATGCAAGGAAATAAACAGGGTCATGGGTGAAGTAATTTTGGAAGAGGGATTATTCAAGGCCAACAATTTATCAAAAGAACTTTCAGCAACATAGAGGACAAAATAGGTGTCCTTTTAATGCAATGTTCAGAAACCAAACTAATCAACCTCATATTTCTCAACCTAATAGCAGCAGGGGTTTGACTTTTGGAAATCCCCCTTTATGCTCCAAATGTAGGCCGTTTTATACTGGTGTCTGCCTTGGATTGTTGAAGGCATGTTATCAATGTGGTGGGTAGGGCCATATTCGAAGAGATTGCCCTATGATCATGGGGTGACCAAATTTTACTCATATACCTACACTTGCAGCATTACTGCCACCATCAATAGCAGCAGCACTGTTAAGATAGATTGGGGGACCATAAGGTCCAGGTCTTAATGGGGTGCAATTTGGTAGCAAAGGTTCAGGTGCCCAAAATCAGGGTCAAGCTGTAAGGGGTCAAGCCGAAAAGGGTCAAGCTGGCAGGGGTCAAGCCGGTAGGGGTCAAGCTTGAGTATTTGCTATGCCTCGCCAAGATTGCCAAGCATCGAATGAAGTGGTTATAGGTATACTCCAAATATGTACCTTTGATGCTTAAGTTTTGTTTAATCCTAGAGTTACACATTCTTTTATGTCCTCATTCTTTGCTTTGAGATTTGGTAGAGATGTAACATAGATGAATGAACCCTTAAAAGTAACCATACCTGTAGGAGAGTCAATTATGGCTAACTTGATATACAAGTTGTGTGAAGTTTCGATATGAGGTAAAAAATCTTTAGCAGATTTAGTAGTTCTTGATATGATGGATTTTGATGTGATTTTGGGCATGGATTGGCTATCATCTTGCCATTCTATGGTTGACTATCACAATAAAGCAATACATTTCAAGACATTAGAAGGAAATACATGTACCTTTCAAGGTGATCAGAGCTTTATTCCCCATAATATAATTTCAGCCTTAGGGGCAAGGAGATTGTTGAGGAAAAGGTGTAAAGGGTATTTGGCAGTAGTTAAAAATACACAAGCAACAAAAGTTAGTTTAGGAAATGTACTCGTGGTATATGAGTTCCATGATGTCTTTCCAGAAGACTTACTTAGGTTACCTCCAAAAAGGGAGATTGAGTTTTATATTGACTTGATTCCTAGTAACCAACCTATTTCCATACCCCCTTATAGAGTGACGCCTATGGGACTCAGGGAATTAAAGGAAGACTTACAAGATCTCATTAACAAGGGTTTTATACACCCTAGTACTTCTTCATGAGGTGCTTCGGTGTTATTCATCAAGAAAAAGGATAGATCTATGCAGTTGTGCATTGATTATAAGCAGCTCAATAAAGTAACAGTAAAAAATAAGTATCCATTGCCACAGATTGATGACTTGTTCGATCAACTCCAAGGTGCTCAATGTTTTTCAAAGATTCATTTAAGATCAGGATACATTAATTGAGAATTAGAGAAAAGGACATTTTGAAGACAGATTTTAAGATGCGCTATTGGCACTATAAGTTCTTGATTATGTCATTTGGACTCACAAATCCCCAAGCAGCTTTTATAGACTTGGTGAATTGAGTTTTCAAGCCTTTCTTGGATCACTTCGTGATTGTATTCATTGATGATATTCTTGTGTATTCAAAGAATAAGGAAGAGCATGAGCAATATTTGAGGATGACTTTGCAAACCTTAAAAGAACACTAGTTTTATGCTAAGTTCTCTAAATGTGAGTTTTTGCTTGATAGTGTAGCTTTCTTAGGACACACGGTGTCTAAAGATGGGATTAGCATAGGTATGAAGAAGGTCGAAGTATTACAAACTTGGCCAAGACCTACTACGGTAACTGAGATACGTAGCTTCGTTGGATTAATTGGATACTATCACAAGTTTGTTGAAGATTTTTCCAAACTTGCAACCCCTTTAACTACGTTGACTAGAAAAGGAGTGAAGTTTCAATGGACTGATGAACATGAGGAAAGTTTTCAAAAGTTAAAGGATTGCCTAACATCAGCACCAATATTAGGTCTTCCCTTTAGTAGTAGTGGTTATATTGTTTATTGTGATGCGACAAAGAGTCGGCCTGGGATGCATGTTAATGCAAAATGGGAAGGTGATTGCATATGCATCTAAACAACTCAAGAAATATGAGCAAAATTACCCAACACATGATCTGGAGATGGCAATCGTTATTTTTCCTTTGAAAATATGGAGGTGTTATTTATATGGTGAGACTTGCGAAATTTACATTAACCATAAAAGTCTTAAGTATATCTTTGAGTAGCGGGACTTAAACTTGAGATAGAGAAGATGGATGGAGCTCCTGAAGGATTATGATTGCAATATCATGTATCATCCAGGCAAAGCTAATGTTATTATAGATGCCTTAAGAAGAAAGTTTATGGCTAGTGTAGCACATATATCCAAGGAGTTTCAAAGCCTTATTGAAAATGGTGTAAGATTTGGGATCACAAGGATTGGTTCGCTAGTAGCTTTTGTGCAACTTCATTCTACTTTAGCAGATACAATGAAAGCAGCACAAAATCAAGATCCCCAATTGAAAGAGATTATGGATGGTATAAGTGAAGGGAAAATGCAGGAATTCATTATAAACTCAAAGGTGTTCTGCATTGTGGTCATCACTTATACATGCCAGACGTTGAAGAATTATGAAGAAAAATATTAGAAGAAGCTCATCACTATAGTTACACTTTTCACCCAAGATCTAATAAGATGTAATAAGACTTAAGAGAATTATATTGGTGGAAAGGGATGAAGAAGGATGTGGTAGAGTTTGTATCTAGATGTTTAGTGTGTCAACAAGTGAAAGTGGAACACCAAAAGCCTACAAGTTTATTACAACAGATTGAAATTCCATAGTGGAAATAGGAGAGGATCACTATGGATTTTGTGATAGGACTACCTAAAACTCTTAAAGGGCATGACTCGATATGGGTGATTATTGATTGATTGACCAAGTCTGCACATTTCTTGCCTATGAAGAAGACTTACAACACAACTCAATATGCTAAACTCTACATAGATGAAATTGTCTCCCTTTATGGTGTGCCAATATCTACAATCTCGAATCGTAGACCACAATTTACCATGAAGTTTTTGAAGTCTTTCCAAGAAGCTTTGGGAACTCGTGTAGATCTAAGTATAGCTTTTCATCCTTAAATAGATGGGCAATTGGAACATACGATTCAAATAATAGAAGACATGCTTCGTGCCTATGTTCTAGATTTTGGTGGGAGTTGGGATAAATACTTACCCTTGATGGAATTTTCCTACAATAATAGCTATCAATCTGGTATTCAAATGGCACCATTTGAAGCCTTATATGGAAGGCAATGTAGATCACCAATTGATTGGTTTAAAGTTGGTGAATTGAAACTCTTTGGTCCTAACTTAATTCAGGAATCAATAACTTAAGGTGAAGTTGATTCGTGATAGACTTTTAACTACACAGAATAGGCAAAAAACATATGCTGACAAGAGAAGGTGCGCCCTGGAATTTAGAGTCGGAGACTCAGTGTTCTTGCGAGTATCTCCAATGAAAGGAATATTGAGATTTGGGAAGAAGGGCAAGTCAAGCCCAAGGTACATTGGTCCTTTTGAGGTGCTTGAAAGGGTAGGAGCACTAGCCTATCACTTAGCACTACCATTGAATTTGGCAAGCATTCATCCTATTTTTCATGTGTCGATGCTTCGAAAAATACATGTCGAACCCTTCTCATGTACTTGAATTGTATATGACTTAATTAAATAAGCAACTTTCATATGAGGAGCAACCAATAGCCATAATTGATGGGCAAGTCAAAAGATTACGGAACAAGGATATAGCCTCAGTCAAAGTAGTGTGGTAAAATCACTCTGAAAAGGAAGCAACTTGAGAAGTTGAGGAAGTTATGCTTAAAAACTACCCCCACCTTTTTTGAATCTTAAGGTAAGGCAATTATTTGAAATTTAGGGACCAAATTTCTAAAGGGGGAGAGAATGTGATAACCTTGGAAGGGATAGGGAGAGAAGGAGAGAGAGTATATGATTTAATAGAAGATTTAGTTAAATTATAAAAGTTATTTTATGGAGTCATTTTTGAATATATTAAATTATTTTTAAATCTTGATATTTTGGATATCTAGTAGTAAAAAATAAATAAATAAACACTTTTAAAAATGAGTTTAAATTTTGAGATAATTCTTTTAATATTTTTTCCTTTAAAAGAAATAATATATTTTAAATAGTGATATAAAATTTATCCTAAATCTGATATATAAATATATATATATATATAGAACCCTAGTGTTGCTATCTCATTAGTCCCCTTTTTACCTAAGACTCAGTATCACTTTGATCAAGAAAACTCTCAACCTTTCTTCATAATTTTCTCTCATTCCTTATTCCACCCGAAGCATTCATCTACTTATTATACACACACACACACACACATTATCAAGTTATATTCTTTCATCCTTCATCATTTAGCATTATAACTCATTCTCATTTTGTAACACCTTAATTTTATGCCCATTTTCCTATGTATTAGACCTCATTAGAGTCTAATTATAGTTGATTAGAAGCTTGAATCACATAAAATTTAAAAACAGAATTTTCATTTTCCGTGGTACTGTTCATGTGACATTTTCCATTTTTCCTAATGAATTTTGAAAATTCATAACTAATTCTACAAAAATTATATTGAAGTGATTCAAGTCTCTAAAAATAGGTAACAATATTCTGTACATGAGAAAAATAATAATTTGAATATTTACCAGGACAATTTATACAATTTATTCCTTAAATTTACTATACATTTGGTCATTTTATGTCTTCCCAGGATTTTAACCTTAATTTTAAAAATTATATCTCATTATTCCCTTAGTCAAATCATGCATTATTTATGTCATATGAAAGTCATGAATGTATACTTTTTAGAAATATTTTTCATGTATATTTATTCAAGATGTACAAGGTATGACACTAACTTAAACTATTAAGGGTCAGAATACTACTTTTACTGGGATAGGTTTAGGAAAACTTACATATCTCTTAATCTATAGCTCCAATCACTTCCAAATTAGTGGCATATTAAACTCAAGACAGAAATTTTATTCATACAAACTACCAAATTTTTGGAGCTCTGTACAATTTTATAATGTCTTTAGAAATTTCTAGTACCTTCAATAACATTTTAGTTTTTTTCCAATCATGTCTAGTTTTGACCCCTAACTTCTAAAATTCACCATATATTGTACACTTATCCAATTTAAATGTTCTTTATCTTCTTTTAAATCTTGTTTCAATTACTTTCAGAGCATATATAATACTCTTACCAATTGTTCTATTTCAAATAAGGTATCTTTGCCTCAACTACTACTGGTCATTTTGGATTAAATCATGCTATATCTTGCATAATATGCCCCAAAACATAATACATCATTATACATTGCTCCAAATCCATACATAGCATTTCATATAGGGTTCATGGAAGTATAACCATGCAAAATTACAAATTCATAACACTTTACATGGTTTTATACAATTTGCCAAATTGACACTCTAAAATTTTCACAATTGGTAAAATCTTCATGCTTCTCTTCAATTCCACTAACCTTGCCTTAAGCTTTGGTATGACATGACCCTATCATGGTTAGTATTGTGGAAGGGTCAATTTATAAAATCTTAGTAGCAATTACCCATTAAGGTATTCATAATACATTAAACAAACACTTTAGAACATTTATGTCATAATCTTTTACAAAAATTTTGGCAAAGTTTCATTTTGTATTTTAGAAATCCTGGGGTCACTTACCCCTGATTCAACTCAGCCAACATCATCAAAACATCAAGAAACATCAAAGCATTCATATGGCAAAACAACAAGTTCATACGAATCAAATATGATAATTTAATGAAACTAATGGGAAAAAACTACCTTGGTGTATCCTTTGCTTCACAACTTGATTCTACCCCTTCCAAGAGCTTGCTTAAGCTTTCGTGATCCTAGATACATCATTAAACAACCACTTAAGCTATTGATTCATGGTGTTACTTCATTAAGTCTCAACAAAACCCTAAAATTCTATTTTCTTCATCTTAAGCTTAATCATGGAACCTACACTCATTCCTAAGGTTTTCCATCATGGGGAATCCATTTTTGGCATCAAAATCATGAAATTCACACTCTAACATGACCCACTAATCTGGCTAAAATAGGGGAGTAAGAGAGAAGAAGTGATTCCTTCAAAATCTTGCTTCAAGTTTACAAAATCATGTTTCTCTCAACTAGTTCATGTTTTCCCCCAAGTTTATTGCATGAAAACCTTTCTCTTTTCATATTCCTAACCTAGGCCAGATGTGAACTTGAGAAGGGGAAGGAGGTAACTTCATGAAACTTAGCTTGAACTACTTGAGATAGCTAGCTTAAGGTAGTAAAGTTGCTTACCTTGACTTTACTTTCAAGCTTTGATCTTGCCTTCTCCCTCTCTTCTCTTCATGTCAATTTCCCTGCCTTTCTCTGAATTTTTTTAGCTCTCACATTCACGCATAGCTACTATCTTGTGAAAGAGGAGAGAGATGTAATAAACTCCCTTAATCATGGTTAAGTTGGTTTAATCTTGGTTAATCAAACTACTTCCTCCTCAAGTTTTCTAAATAACAGTAAAATATATAATTTTGGCACATGGGCGGTTGCTACATGACACCAAGGACGAGGGGATATTTGCCAAAATGTTGCATATTTTTCTCAGTGCAGATATATTCTATCTCGAATACTTTTTACTAGTACCGATAAAGTTACTTTTTTTTACAGTAAATTAGTTTTTTAGGGATACAGGACTATTCCAAATCTATATATATATTTTCTTAATTATTCTATCCCAAATAATATCTGTGTGAGGCTCATATCCTGTTCCGGTCAACTTTTAATCATTTGTGGGGCCCATAATGTACTTTATCATTATAAAGTTATTTTCAAACACTCAGTACTGACTATTTCTTTGTTCTTAATCCATTAACCCTCATGATATATACCATTGGACTCAACTCATTAAGAGCTTCGATTTGACAGCAATTTTAAAAATTTCAAAATTGCCCTTGACTCGTGGCAAAATTATAATATTTGAAACTTTCAAGTCCCTTTTCATAATATTCTCCAAGGACTAATGGAAATAGAATTCCCTCTTTTTGACACTAAATTGCAAAGTATTTTGCATTTCTTGGGGTAAAATTACTATTTTCTCATTTTCTGATCTATCCTAGAAAAATGAACATTTTGCCCTTTTCCATTTCTTTCTGTCTTTCCACTTTCGCTATTTCTTTGTACATTTTACAATATTAGCATTTTTTCCTTGTGGCTTAAATGAAATTCCCACATTTTATTTCTAATCTGGGAAATGACCGCTTTGCCTCTGAGATAGGTCAAAAAGTAATTACTCATTCTTTTGGGCACTTTCTGGTAATTTTTCCAAAACACCAATTTTTATTTTTTCTTCTTGCACTATTCACAATATCTTTTAAATTAATCTATCTCTCAACTTAGACCTCCAAGGAACACAACACCTATACCATTACGCTTAGCTTGAGGTGAGCTTCCATTCAAGTGGTATTTGTATGCTTTCTAGGGTAACTTTTGGAATTAATTTTTACTGATGATCTTGTGGAAAATTAATTCCAATTAAGGACCATGCATAATTTCTTCCAAAAATTATATGAAAAATTAATTCTATCTGGAAACCGAGCATATAGTCTTACCACCTTGCTTCATTTCTCGTCTTTTCATACATTTTATTGCATCCTGTAAAAATAGAAATATTACACATTTAACCCACGTTCACGTCACTATCAACTTATCATCCAAATTGGTGAAAAGTTACCACACCTTCCTTTTATTGTTTCATTCTCTCAATTATTATACTAGTAAATTACCATTTTTCTCTATCACATAATAAGTTGATACCGCCTTTCTTTACTATTAACATTATTGATGTCGACTCATACAGATGGCCCCTTTCTTTATTATCCCTTAATCTTACATAGATCATATTAAATTTTCCTTTGCTTCACCCTTTCTAACAATGTTCTAAATTAGTAACATTCTTGATTAGTCCAAATCTCATGTCGCCATCTCGTTTTTATAGAACCAGATGTCAAATTCTTTTATTGCTTCCCACTGAGCAACAGAAAATAAGATTTGATAATAACTATATGCATCACTGGACAAGACAATAAGGGATGGCATGGTGCAACATTTATTTATTTATTTTTTCTTCTTTCTGAAAATAAGAATGAAATCATATTTTTACTCTTTTATAGAAGTTTCGTAAGTATTGAAATCCATTTCTTTAATTTTACCCCATGACTTTATAAGATAATTTTTATACTCAATTGACAATTAAGAATTTTAGAAGTTTTAATTTTAGTGAGAACCATAGAAACTTAGAATAAAGAGAATTCAGATTAATATTTGAGGATGTATTCCATTGGTGATAGAAAATAAATTTGAGTAAATGTATTAATGTCTTTATGCGATAATAATTTTAGGTGGTATTAGTGAGAATTGTACGGCTATGATTGAATCTTAGTGGAAGGAAAAGAGGATCTATACTATCGGTCCCAACTAGTGAGTGTATGGATGACAATGTCTCACCATTCATTTTGTATCTTCCCTATTTCCTCTAGCCTTAAATAATTTTTACTTATTCCCCTCGTAGTGTACTCTGCCTTGTTTGGGAAGCAAATCTAAAACATGTTTTCCTTTCTGTCCTTTTTACACTTCTACATCTTAAGGCTGGCTGAGTTAAATTTCCAGTTATAGTAAATTTTCCTCTTTTTATAATTTATCTATAGTTCCTTAATCTTAATGATCTTATAATGATTTTGATGAGATGAGTATTAGTGATGGAAATCATTGCTATTAGCACTAAAATTAATATTGTGGCCATGCTAGTGTTGTTATACATATATATATATTATCTTGTTTATTATTACTTTTTTTATTTTGTCTTTGTTGCCATAATTTTAATATATTTCTTTTTCTTTCCTTCAACCATTTTTGGTGCATATGAGTTCCAAATTATCATATTTTTTTTGTAAAAACAAAATCTTAATTATGACACGTTTTAGCTTTAAATATTTTATATTTAATTTCATATTTTTTCCGCTTTCTTTTATCTTTTTCTTTGTTCTACTAATTCCTTCATGTTAGGTATGAGCTTAATTGTTTTGCAATATGAATATTTAATAGGTGAGCTGGCTATTCCTGACCTTTACTTATATGAGATATGATATTATATAAATTATCGAGAGAGACAGCTATTTCTCCCCGCGGTATATAAGATATATTATATTGTTATATTATGTGGGATGATTATTCCCGCCATTAGTTATAGGATGTGGGAGATGGATTTTTTTATGCACTTAGAGTGATAGCATTTAGTGTTCTAAGTGAATTTTCCATTCTATTAGATAGGTGAAATGGTATTTTGTGTTCATCCCTTGTTATTGTTATAAAATTGTTTTGTATATAGATGATTACTTAAATATAGGTAGATATATTTGTAAGGCTGTTTTAAAAAATTCTTGCGTGACCTTTGCTTCCTTTCTATGCACTTTTTGTTTATACTCTCACTGAGTCAGTGGTAGACTCATTCCTCCTACTTTCTATATTTTCAGATTAGTAGGTACTTGAATAAAGCACTCTAGGGAAATTGGACTTCTTGGATATCAGGTAGGACATGATGATTATGCAAATCCCGTGGTGATGTGGTTACTATGTTGGAGTTTATGTTTGAGTCCTATTAACTTAGATAGCCTTATCTATTTGTTGATTCTTTACTTTTATTTGTTTTTGGATATAAGGATTGAGATAGGTTGTGAACTGTGATTGATTGCTAAAAGTATTTTGGTATTTCATTTTATTTTTCATTTAAATTGATTGGTTCTGGAAGTTTCTTTGTTAGGCTTGCTAGGCTAAGTAGGCTTGTGCTAGCTTAGTCTATGCGCTGGTCATGGCCTAGACTTTGGGTCGTGACAATATGGAGACATTATCTTTATAATGCTACTACTAAGCTATTTTGTGACCACAAAAACCTCAAGTATTTTGAAGATCAGAAAGAACTTAATGCGAGGCAAAGAAGATGGATGGAATTGCTAAAAGATTATGAGCATTCAATAAAGTACCATACAAGAAAAGCAAATGTTGTTGCCAATACTTTGAGTAGAAAAGTCATCCATGTAGCCGACATGATGATTTTTTAAATCAAATTAATAAAGATTTTAGTTTGTCTCTCGGGTTGTATGAGACTAAGATTGCCAATGAATTTTATTAGGAATTGAAATAGGCCCAACAAATAGATAAGTTCATCGAAGTAATCCAGGACAAAATGAAGCGGGGAGAAATTAAAGTATTCAACGTAACTAATGATGGTATAATGAGATTTCGAAAATGAGTTTATATTCCTCCAGTAGTAGAATTAAGAGAAAGAATTTTAGCTCAAGCCTACCGAAGTAGGTACACGATTCATCCAGGTATTACAAAAATATATCATAATTTGAAAGAGTTGTTTTGGTGGCTTAGTATGAAAAGTGACGTTACTCAGTATGTGGCTAAATGCCTAATTTGCCAAAAAGTGAAAATTGAGCACCAGAAGCCATCCGGTATGTTGTAGCCTCTAGAAATCCCCAAATGGAAGTGGGATAGTGTCATAATGAACTTTGTGATGGGGTTACCAAGGACATCTTCTGGATATGATGCCATTTGGGTGATTATGGATGGATTGATTAAGTCGGCACATTTTCTAGCATTGATGTCGACATATACGCTAGATAAGTTGGCACAGTTATATGTTAAAGAGATTATGAGACTACATGTTATGCCGAACATCATAGTTTTCGACAGAGATCCAAGGTTCACATCTAATTTTTGGACATCTCTACAGGAAGCTATGGGAACTAAGCTAAAATTCAGTAAGCGTATCATCCACAAACGAATGGCAAGACAGAAAAGGACTATCTAAACTCTAGAGGACATGTTAAGAGCTTGTATTTTGGAAATGAAGGGAAACTGGGATGTGTATCTGCCATTAGCAGAGTTTACTTGCAATAATAGTTAGCATTCCAGCATTCAGATGGCTCCATATGAAGCATTGTATGGAAGAAAGTGCAGGTCTCCACTATGCTAGATAGAACTTAGTGAAAGGAAAGGATTAGGTCCTGAACTGGTTGATCAGACCACCAAACAAGTTGAAATGATCAAGAAAAAGTTGTTAACAACTCAGAGTAGACAAAATAGTTATGCTGATAAGAGATGAAAGCGGTTAGAATTTGAGAAAGGAGATCATGTCTTTCTTAAAGTATCTCCAACAACAGGGATTGGTCAATTAATTAAAACAAAAAGGCTTAGTCCAAAGTACATAGGACCAATTGAAATTCTGTCTAAAGTTGGACCCGTAGCCTACAAAATAGCTCTACCCCTTAACCAGAGTCAGATCCATAATGTTTTCCATGTTTCCTAGCTTAAAAAATACCAACTATACTCTTCATATGTCATAGAATATGAACACGTTAATATGCAAGATAATCTATCTTATGAAATAAAGCCTGAGAAAATCATTGACTCAAGTCAAAAGGTTGAGAGGCAAATATATATATTTAGTAAAAGTGGTCTGGAGAAGCTTATCTCAAGAAGAAGTAACCTGGGAAATGAAAGTTTATATGAAGTAAAAATACCCAGAGCTATTTATTTAAGGTACATTTTTAAATTTTGAGGATGAAATTTATTTTAAGGGGGAGATAATTGTAACATCCCTAAAAAGCTAAAATATCTACAAATGCATAGCAAATTTGCAAAAACAAGTAAATACCATTTTACGTGAAAGAAGGTAAAGAGGTCATTTTTCCTAGTTGAACGAAAATGAAAAATTACATTTTTGCCTCTCAAGAATGACCAAAATGACATCCATGTCCCTAAGCTTAAAAAGTACACAGAGAATGAGTACAAAAGTCCTTGGAAAAATTTACATTTTATGACTCGAAAGTTTTAAAAATTATAAATTTTTCCCGAGTTAGGGGTAATTTTGTAAATATATAAAATTATTGTCAAAACGAAGCCCTCAATGAGAAGAGTCCAATGGTATATGGTACTGAGAATTAATGTTCAAGGATGAAGAAATAATCAGTGCCAAAAGTTAAAAAGTAATTTTATACTGATAAAGCTGCTTTTTGATTTACAAAAGCAAAAAGGACAAAAAGAAAAGTAGTCGAACACTACAAAAAGAGCTTTTTAGAGATAGTGTAATAAAGTAATACTAGACACAATTTTACTTTATTCCTATATGAATAAAGTGAATTTATACTGCAAAAGGTAACTTTACCAGTTCAAGTATAAAGTAGCCAACACAGGGTAATACTGGACTGGAAAAAGTATGTAGTATCTTGGACAAATGTACCCCTCAACATGGTACCACTTGGCAGCCCCCATGTGACAAAAATGAAGACTTTGCAATTAAGAAAACTTAATGGCTAAGGTGTCATTAAAAATTAACCAAGTGATTAACAAAAAGTAAGCATGTTTAAAGACATTATAGATACTCCCTCTTTGGTTCATTTTGGCCAAACATGCACATTAGAAAGAGAGGGAGAGAGGTTTGCCAAGAGCAAAGGAATGGGAAGCCACATGAAAGAAGCAACAAGGGAAGAAAAATTAAGGGGAAAAAAGTATGTAATCCTCTTGCAACTCCCAAGCATTCTAGTTAGTTTCTAATCATTTTGAGATGTTTAGGATGAAATTTTTTCTCTTCCAACTACTGTCCAGTTTCAGCCTTAGTGTGTTTAGGTGTGGGAAAATGTTTTAAAACCATAAAATTATGAGAAAGCATGGGTTTTTATGAAAAGGAAGCAAGGTTGGTATGTTTTGGAGCAAGTAAATGAAACACCCAAGTTTTCTCATGGGAGGCATATTTCAGTTAGACCAAAAATGTTTATTAGAGTGGGAGTTTCATATTTTTAATGTCAAAAATGGATTCCCCATGACCAAAAATCTTAAGAACAAGTATATGCTTTATGATATAGGCTAAGATAGATAACTTGACAATTAAGGGTTTTCTGGATTTCAATTGAGCTTTATGTACTATGTTATGAAATCAATGGTTTGAGCCATTATTCAACGTTGTCTAGGGACTTGAGAAAGTTTAGGAAAGCAAGTGGAACCATTAGTTTCAAGTGAAAGATCAAGTGGTACTTCAAGAGTTAGTAAAGTCCATTTATTTCTTTATGTGATTTCCCTATGTTCATATGATATTTTTATGATGAATTTGAGCTGCCACATTGTATATTGTGTTTTCTTTGACTGGTTTGGCTATAATATGAGGGGTTTTAATCCCTGAGATATCTATTTTCTAAGTCATTATGCTACCGAAATTTTTATGACTAATGTCGTATTTTAATGTTCGAATGTAATTTATTGTGATCTATTTTGTGAAATTAATGTCATAATGCATTAAATGTGACTTACTACTGAGATTTTTCCCAATCTCAACCCCTCAAGTATTGCAACATTTTAGGTTCAAAGTATGGCAAGAACCCCACATAGGCAAAGCACAAGGAGAAAGCTATGGATTGCTAATGTTATGATAGCCAAAGCTCTGTGTTTTGATAATTATATGTGAAATTATATGTGAATTTCTAAAGTTGTGCCTTGCTTGCCATTATGTTATTTTAAGTCTCTTTTGATTATGAGAACATAGCATGAGCAAGTTTGAACAATGTATGGAATGTATATAAGTATTTTGCAAAGCATAGTAGATTTTGGCCAATTTGCACAGCTGATGTTTTAGTGATCACTGGTTATGTGAAGTGTGAAATAATACATAAGTGTTATACATTTCTAAAAACTAGGCAAATAGGGTTTTTTATCAAGCTAAATAATATGTGAATTGGATATCTATGCGATTTGTTATGAATTTTTGAAATTAGGCTAGAAAACCTGAAACATGAATTTTGACCATTTGAATAGTGTATTTTTAAGCATTAAACTGTATAAATTAAGACAGTCAAATCTTACATCCATATTTTTCCCTTGTAGAGAATGTTTTTAGCTTCATGTAGACACTTAAATAACATTGATATGATTTTTTTATTAGTAATTATATTTTTCAAAAGACCAAATGAATGGTAACATTATTTTCTTTATTTTATCCAATATGGTTCCTATGATGATTCAAGCCTCAAACATGAATTATTTGGACATTAAATATGCTATGCTACTTGGGAAAATGCTTGATATACTAAGGTGTTACATTTAGTCAGAAAATGGGAGTTGATTTTATTGAAATTTTCTCCCCCATGGTGAAGCTATCGTCCATTAGAACTGTGTTGAGTTTGGCTACAACTTTTGATTTAGAAGTCAAGTAGATGGATGTAAAGACTACTTTTCTCCATGGTCATTTAAAGGAGGAGATTTACAAGAAGCAACCCAATGGTTTTCATGTTGTAGGCAAAGAAGATTATGTGTGTATACTTAGAAATGTTAGGTTGGCTAGTCACCCAAGAGAGAAGTGAATTAGGTGATATAAGATTTTTTTCTTTTTTGATGAATAGTCCAATTTCACCAAGTGATGCAGTAGAATAGGGATGAACAAAGTATGATAAAGCAGATAGATGAAATGAGAAGATGAAATGCAACATATAAAGATTTATATTGATTCTGCCCAAACCACTTAGCTTACATCTAGTTCTCAAGCTACCACTTGAAATTTTCCACTATATCTCACAAGTTTAATCCTAGCACTTGTGAAGCCACTCTCCCCACACCTTTACAAGATGTATAATTCCCATAGTATTTTCCTACACTACGATTCTTCCCATAAATTGTAGAAAAAAAGATTACAGAATTGACACTATTTTTAAAAGTGGATAATATATTGAAGCTTACTTTAATAAGGTGGGTTTAGCTTTGAATGCTCACATAGAATGATTTGATTCATTGTAGTAACATTGTGGCACATACCTCACTTAAATTTGTTACCCATAAGTTCAAATAAAGTTTTTTTTATAAATTTATGACTTAACTAGTTGTTAGACACAAGTTCTATTTGTTATACACAAGTTCTAGTCATTATTCTGCAAAAAGAGTCGTTTAACAACCATATTAAATATGTTTGACACACCAAAAATTGAATTTTGCATATCAGTAAATGAGTTTCATAGAGTCAGCATAGTTATGTGTTTAATGTTGAACTTCAAAATTTATCTGTTACAAAGTAACATTCAAATTTTAAGTTTGTAAAAGATATCTTATGTTAGCTAGTGCGAATTTTCATATTAGAAGTGTGTCTGTTGGGTTTAAATAGTTACTTCATGTTTTCACAATGCACTTCAAAATTCGAATTTCATAAACTGAAATTTGAACTTCAGATACTGAAATTTATCTATTAGAGGCATGTTCAATATGACATAAAAGTTCTCACTTTGAAGTTCGTACTTTGAAGCTCAAAGTTCGTCTATCAAAGTCTATGACTTTGAGCTCACTTTGAACTCCATCAATAGTCAGATTTTAACTAAGCTTTACGTGAATTTTGCACACTTTCACTAACTATGCTTAGCCTAAAATTTGAATTTTAGGACCAAAATTCATCTATCAAAGATAAAACATCTTTAACTTTGAACTTCAATAAGCAAAGTGTGAATTTTGCACAAAATAAGCATGAGTCAAATAACAAAATTTGTCTGTTAGCCAATATATCTTAATTATAATACATGCTAACATCAGATTTACTTAATCTAACTCAATTAAGACAAATGGCATCAATATTAAGTTAATTTCAAAGATTGAACCTTCTCAAGACCTGAGTGAAAACAAAATATACCTAATAGCTAGATCTTCAAAAATTAAGCTACACTTTCACTTGGTCATTTCATTATTAGCATAATCCTTTATGATATTCAATTCTTAGAGCATCCTTTCTCTTCTTCTTCTTCTTTAAGTGAGACATGATGTTGATTTTCCTTTCTTTATTCCAATGCTCACTCTTCCTTCTTAGACAATCCTATATTTAATGTACTATACTTACAAACTAAGTAGTTAGTCCAATTTATATATCCAACTTGTATTATAAAATATAAAAGCACAATGGATGTATTAGTATATAGCATGATATATGCATTATAAACACAATTAAAAAATGGTAATGCATATTTTACTTCTTTTAGGAACAAAATATATGTTAGACAAATATGGTTCTTTATTCCTTATTACTCTACACTTGTTATCATCAAAACTTATATTATATTAAACCTAATAAGAAAAAGCCTATAGTTTGAAGTAGGCTCCAAGGCAGAGGTATAAGCAGTTTGAGTCTATTATGTGTGAGCAAGGCTACAAGAAGACTACTTCTGATCACTATGTCTTTGTTAAAAAATTTTCTAGTGATGACATTGTTGAATCAAGTATTTTGATTATTCCAAACAACTAGAGTTTAGAAGGAAAATATCAAAGTAGTAAAAGAGAACTCAAGTGAAGAAATCCATGAAGAAATAAGTATAGAATTAGTTTGTAGGATTTCTCACAGTGTTCACAGAGTAAAAGGAATAGATCTTACACCTACTGATTTTAAATAAGTGTTTTTCAACTATTCTATGCTAACTTATGTTAAATTTGAAAAATACTAACTAACAGACAAATTTTAAACCGTTAAACTCAATGTGTAGTTGAAAATTCAAACTTCGGTAACTGAAATTCAAAGTTACAGAGATGTTACATCTGACAGACGAATTTCAGGTTATTGAAATTTGAATTTCGAGACAAGCATAATTTGTGAAAACTGGAAAATTCGTCTAAAGCTATGCCAAAGTATGTCTGATATTAGAATGTAAAAAGAGTTCAAAGCTAGTCCTATTGACAGACAAATTTTGGATTTCAAAATTCAAACTTTAGAATGAAACGTGTAAGTCTAATTAGAGGTCTCTCTAACAGATGAATTTTGGAAGTTCAAAATTCGAATTTCAAAAGGTAGAACTCTTGTACCATATTGAGTCACTTTCTAGCAGATGAATTTTGGGCCTCCAAAATTTGAATTTTGAAAGGAAGAACTCACGCCATATTGAGCTGTGCTCTGACAGATGAATTTTAGATCCCTAAAATTTGAACTTCAAGTACACTGTAACAATATGAGATAACTGTTCACGCTAAACATATGCACTTTAAAGTTGAAAATTCATACGATCTAACATGGGATATATTTGTCAAAATTAAAATTTGAATTTCATTTTTAAACAGATGAACTTTGGAAGTTCAATGTTAAAGTCTTTAACTTATAGTCTCTGGAAAATTCTTTTGTTGACACCCAAAAATTTGAATTTTGAGTGTCAGCCACATTAAATGCGGTTGGTGAACGACTAGTTTTGCAAAGACCATTGGGTAATGTCTCTAACGGTTAGATCTTGTGTCTAACGTATAGTTAAGATTCAAATCTATAAATAGAACTTTATTTGAAGTTATAGGTAATATTTTTATGCTGTATATACTGAAACTTTGTCAAAATCATTAGACAAAGCCTTCTACTCACTTCCACTTCATTTATTGCACCTTTACTATCATATATACTCTATATTAGTGAGTTTTTCTTATTGTAAATAATATTCTCTTTATCTGGAAGAAAAATTTTCTTGTGAGGGGATTTCATAAAGGGATTTGGGAAATACTTTGCTAGAATGCAAAGTGAGAATTTGTAAGCTCTTAGAATAGAGCACAAGGTTGTACTATGGCATTGTAAGGAGCCCACTGAATCCTTGCAAGATAGTGGAAAATCTTAAGTGACAGCTTAAGAACTGGACATAGGTCAAGAGGAAGAGACCGAACTAGGATAAACTTTGTGTCTTCCTTTTCTCTACTTTGCAAACTACTCTTTCATATTCTGCACTCTATTTTTCTGTAATTTTTGCTTCCACTGATCTTTTACAACTTTGCAGAAAATTTCCAACTTCCTAATTCACCCCTCTCTTAGGAAGCCAACAGACCTAATAAGTGGTATTAGAGCCCGAACTCTCAAGTGAAGGATCTAGCAATCCGGGAGAATCAATGGCTGTCTTTAGAGAAAGCATTCTTCCTGATGGAAACAATGCCAATAGACCTCCTGACTTCAGTGGAGAGCATTATAGATACTAAAAGATGAGAATGCAAATCTATTTTCAGTCCATTGACTTAGACATCTGGTCAGTCATCTAGAAGGGAGACTTTGTCCCAATGAAGCTGCAAGATGATGGCAAATACAAAGATTAACGAGAAAAGGAATGGAATGAGGAAAATAAGAGAAGAGTCCTGCTCAACTACAAAGCAAAACACTACCTGGTTAGTGCACTCAATCAGGATGAATTCTACAGGGTGTCTTAATGTACCATAGCCAAAGAAATGTGGGACACTCTAGAAATTGCTTATGAAGGAACTACTGGAGTGAGGGAGAACAAATTAAACTCCTGTATTGGTGAATATGAAAGTTTCAGAATGATCGAAGGTGAAAGCATCAAAGAATTGTAAAAGAGATTCACCCTCACTGTGAATCAACTAAAGAGTCTCAGTAAGGAATACACACAGCCAAAGAAAGTTAGGAAAATTCTTAAAGCTCTTCCTCTGAAATGGCAACCAAAAGTAATAGTTATAGAAGAGGTTAAAGGAGAGTTAATAACTTCTGTCACAGCTCTCTTCGACAGTTTTGAAGAGTATAAGCGTAAGATAAAGGCTCTCAAGGAAGCTGGTCAAGATAAGAAGAAAAAGTGTCTTGCATTAAAAGTTGCAAAAGAAAGAGAAGAAGAATCTGATGATGAAGAAGAATTGGATGAAGAGACTCTGGCTATGTTAGTCAGATAATTTGGAAGATTCTATAATAAGAAGAGAAATAAGAAGTTCTTCAAGAAAGGAGCAGCTGCAAACAACAAGATAGAAAGCAAAGAGCATGTCATTTGCTATGAATGTAAGAAGCAAGGACACATCAAATGGGATTGCCCACAATTCTTGAAAAAGCAGGAAAAAGAAAAGACAGCTGCTAACAAAGGCAAAAAGAAAAAGGCTTACATCTTATCAATCTGGGGCAACAGTTTAGATGAAGAAAATGAAGATGAGGAAGATATTGCCAATATCTATTTGATGGCACTTGCAATTAAAGAAACTCCAAATTCATCTACCAGTGATCATGAAGATGAGGTAAATGATTCTAAACCTTCATATTCTGAGTTGCTTGATGCATTTCATGATCTGCAAAAGAATTAAAACTCGCTAAGAAAAAGATTAGTAAGTTAGAATTTGATTACAAAATGTCTGACATTGTATCTCAACATAGAGCATAATCTGTTAGTTATGCATCATGCATTGAATTGAAAAAAAATAATGAATATTTTTTGAAAAGCATGGCTAAACTCACCAAGGGTCAAGATATATGATTTGCACTTCTAGGAAGTCATAAAATTGCATAAGGAAAAGCTGGTCTTGGCTATGATCAGTAGTGAAGGAAAAGGATGAAAAGAAAAATCAAAATTTATACATGAGACACTTTGTGCATGCAAGTCAACATAAGAAGAAAAGTTACAACTTGAAATCCATTGAATCTTATGTCCAACCAAAATATATGAAATAAAAATATTATCTACATTACTTTCTTCCTGCATCACAGTCAAACATTCCCTTTACCACCTACCACTTCTGTAACAAGAAGGGACATATTTCTAGTTCATGCTGGTCAAAGAAAAATGGACTTGGTAGGAAGGTAGAATGGGTTCCCAAAGGTATATCTATACCTAGGGAAAACACTACTAATAGAATAGGAAAAATGGACAATGCTTGCTCAAGACATATGACTAGTAATAAGAAGAAGTTTATCACCCTTAGAGACAAGAAAGGAGGAAAGGTGACCTTTGGGGGTAACTAATATGGTAGAATATTTGGCATAGGTATCGTGGACAAGAATCCTGAAACATCTATAGAAGAGGTTTTGTTTGTAGTTGGCCTCAAGCACAACTTATCGAGTATAAGTAAGACTTGTGACAAAGGAAATTGGGTTCTGTTTGACTCAAAATTCTACCTAGTCATCCAAAAAAGTGATCACAAATTAGTTCTCATAGCTCAAAGTGATGGTAACTGCTATACTACTGATCTAGATGAACTTCCTACTTTAGACTCTGTATGTTTAATTGGTAAAGATAATGACAGTTGGTTGTAGCATAGAAGACTAGCACATGTTAACATGAACCAACTAACCAAATTGATTAAGAATGATTTAGTCACTGGATTACCAAAAATTTCTTTTGAAAAAGATAGAGAATGTGATGCATGCCTCAAAGGAAAACAAACTAAATCATCATTCAAACCTAAAAATGTAATCACCACATCTAGACTACTGCAATTATTGCACATGGATTTGATAGGTCATCTAGAGTGAAAAACATTGGTGGAAACTTGTATGTGCTTGTGATTGTAGATGATTATTCTAGATTTACCTAGACTTTGTTCCTTTCTTCCAAAAATTAAATATTTGATGCATTTGTAAACTTAGCTAAGAAAGTGAAAAATGATAAAGGTATTTCCATTGTGTCTATTAGGTCTGAACATGGAGGAGAATTTGGAAATTCAAACTTTCTGGAGTACTGTGAAGAACATGGAATTGATTACAACTTCTCAACCCCAACTCCTCAGCAAAATGGAGTGGTGCAGAGGAAGAACATGATGATTGGAGAAATGACAAGAGCAATTGTGAACACCCTATTTTGTACGAGCATTTGAAAAAAAAATTATAAAAATTGAAAAACAAAAGGAATAAAAATTCCCTTTTATGTAAGGAAATTAGTAATTATCATTTACTTTAAAGATAAATGCAAATCTTTTAAAATCTAAAAATATTCTTTGAATCCATTTTCTTCCTTCTAGAATTTGTGATCTAAAATTTCAAATAAAAAAAGAAAAAAGAAATTTAAAATTAAAATCCTTTTAGTCTTAAAAGAAAGAAATAATAATAAAAATCTTCAAATAGATTAGATCCTATCAAGAAAAAACAAACAACAAAAATATCAAAAATATATATACAACAAAAATAATGTAAAATAAATAAATAAATAAAATAAATAAAAATTTTAAAAAATAATATAAAAATTATTAATTAATTTAAAAAATTTTAAAAAAAAGGAAAAAATGGGGCTGAAACACAGTGTTTCAGCCACAAGTGACTTGAGCCCTAATTTAGGGCTTAGGAATGAGAAGCAAGGGGAGGAGAGAAGAGGCTCGAAGATGGCCACGGGGGAAAGAAAAGAAAAGAAGGAGGGAGTTGTGTGAGGAAAAAAATAGGGGGGGCTGCGGGTGAGAGCTAAAAGAAAAGAAGGCCAAGCGAACGCAGGGAGAGAAAGCTTGAAGGTAGAAGCAAAAAATGACTCCCTCTACTACGCCATACCGGAGATTGTAGAGTAGTAGAAGCTAAGGTATTTTGGGGGAGGAAAGCGAAAAGAAAAAACAGAGGGAGTCACAGCAATGAGGAGCGAACGATGGATACCAAGAGAGTGAACATGAGAGATAGAAAGTTTGAGGACGAGACTCAAATGTAAGGCAAAGGAAGTCATGCGAGCTAGAGACAGAGACTCGACCACGATCCACGCGAGAGAGGACTGAGGCAAACCTGAAGGAAAGAATGCTGAGGCAAATATGAAGAACAGAACGAGAATAAAACAATGCATTTGAAACCCTCTAGAGGTAGTAGTTTCATATCCTTCTCTTTGCCCTTTTTGATCCTTCTTAATGTGTTGATATGCTCTTTGGTTTTGGTCTCTCCTCTGCTGCTTGTTTTTCCTGTTTCGGCTTTGATTTCTGCTTTGGATGATGAGTATATGAGCTTAGTGATTAAAGATCCTTAGATTTTAGTACAATGAATCATTTCATAGGTACATGTTTGGGTTACTCATATTAGTTGATCTGGACAATAATTTCTTTGAACACCAACATGGAAGAACATAGGTGTATAAAAACCACTGATTGTGCAGATCTGTAATTAAAGATTCATACTACTGATTTTCTTACAGACCGCTTATATGCTTCAAACTCTAACTTTCAAATGAAGCTCTGTGTTGCCTTCAAGTGCTTGATCTCGCATTTGATGAACATGATAGAATAGTGAATTAACTCCTATAGTCATCTTTAAAGTATGCCTTCTAGGTATATGTTAAAATGCTTGTGAGAGTTCATTTGATCAGGAGAGGATACTTTCCATGTATTTAGCTTGCCCCGTATTGTTCAAGTCCTTATCATTCTTATTGGGATTTGAGAATGTGGATATCATTTAGTTGAAATAGATTTTTGTGCCCCTGCCCCATCAAGATCTAAATGGAACCCTTAATTGCATTTTGTGCCTAGAGGCCCACGGGTGTATTTCATAGCAACTTTGGGCTAGCACGATGTTGAGTATAAATGTTTTGTGGGGTAGAATAGTTAATGAATGTAATACTTTGATGCGAAAGTTTTGCGTGCCCTTGTATTGGAATTAAAATGCTGTCATGAATATAAGAGTTATGATTTACACTCTACAAATTGATCACAAAACCATTTTTAATAATCCAAAAGCCCTAACTTTGCTACTGTACGTGTTCATTTAGTTTTGAGTGCCTTGAATGATCATCTTAGCATATATAAAA
Organism: Adenanthera pavonina; assembly: GCA_026686845.1. Lineage (NCBI taxonomy): Eukaryota > Viridiplantae > Streptophyta > Magnoliopsida > Fabales > Fabaceae > Adenanthera > Adenanthera pavonina. The sequence continues at coordinate 20,169,047 of JAIVEN010000004.1, forward strand.
AAAAAACCATTTTTAATAATCCAAAAGCCCTAACTTTGCTACTGTACGTGTTCATTTAGTTTTGAGTGCCTTGAATGATCATCATAGCATATATAAAAAAAACAAAGGGAAAAGATTCAATTTCATTGATATATGGGTATTCTGAAACGTTTGAGATAATTGTTTATATAGGGAGTTTCAAGAGCAATTAATGGTCCTTCTTTTGAAAATACAGCTCACTGAACTTTATCATTCAAAGTTACATTCTCAACTTACTGATATGAAGTATTCACTTGAATTCGATTGTAGAGCTTGTACCAAGTCGATGTGCAAGTTCGGTTGGCTTATTTGAGTCCAAATAACAAGGGTAACCTTGCTAGATTGCATGGCTACGATTAGTTTTCCGATGTATTTGAACAAAGATTTGTATTTTATGATAGTTTAGTGATGAAAGTTTTAAGCTGGAAATTAATTCATGTCCTCTTATTTTCTTTTGAGCATCATGGGATCGTGAAATCAAGCTTGAAAAGAGTGAGTCATCCTCATCAAGGCAAGGGAGGAACACAAAGGCAAGCATGGGAGCATGGACCAAGCATAAAAATTGAGCTATCAACTTCGAAGCAAAAGAAGACAAAAGGAAGACATGAGAGTTTGCATCTCTTCATCTTATGATTGTGTTTAAGTTATCTGAGTTTGCATAGTAACACACACCATCACAAAATCATACGTGTTTGTAAATACTTGGGATAATATATGTTTTTTTATTTGCTTTTAAAAATTGGTCATGAAGGTTTTTAGAACTTTTGCAGACCCTTAAAACAATGGCACCGTGTGAGTCTACAGGGCTGCATGAGTGTATTATGAAGGCACACTTATAATAGGTCCAAATGACTTTTCCATTCAAAATTTTATTTTCTTATAAAAATAAAAAATAATAAAATGAATAAATAATTAATCGGCTTAATAATTATACCACGAGAGCTTTGGAACCCACGCAGGTATCTAAGCTTACTGAGTTATCGCGTGAGATTGTGAATCCATGTAAATATATCAGTTAAATAACTTTCTTTAAAAAAATAATTATATTTCATAAAAGAGAAATTATGATAATATAACAAGTTTTCTAATTTTATCTTCAAATGTATAATAAAATCATTAATTGAAAATCGAAGAATAATAGTATTTTCTAAATTTTTGTTTTAAATGCACAATAAAACCTTTATACCACAAGGTTTAGAACATTCACAGGTAATTAAGAAATTAATCTGTTGGGCATGATTGCGAGTTTACAATAGGTAGATTGGCTCTCTTTTTAAAAGGAAAATTGTCCAAAGTATAAAAAAAAATATGATGATTTTTCAAAAGTCAAAAAGAATGTATTTTCGAAATAAATAAAAATTATCTTTTATAAATAAAAACACACCAATCCCAAATTTTAGAAAATCGTTTTGTTTGCGAAAAGGTGAATTATTTTCAACTAACTCTCTATTATTACAAAGTTACAATTAAAAATATATCAACCAATTAACACATATTTCTAGCCCAAACTGCATAGACTTTGATCCTCATCGCAAGGTACGTAGGTCTCAGGCTCTAATCTTGGGTCAAGTCTGTCCTTGTAAATAAATAAATGTTTTTTCCAATTCATTTTCTTAATTTAATCTATTTTATTTTAAATTTCCTTAATTTAATAAATATTTTCCAATTTAATTTTCTTAATTTCATTTCTTTATTTTGTTTTTTCAAATTTCCTTAATTCCTTTAATTTCTTTCTTTGCTACCTTTAATCTCGCATGTGAATAATAAAAAGAAAAACAAAATACTTTTGAAGCTATATTAATTTGCACAATCAATATAAAGGTAACCGTTCCTAGGAACAAGTGTCGTGGGGTGCCTAACACTTTCCCCATGCACAATCGACTCCTAAACCCAACTCTAATTATGCAGACTGTCATTTTCCTTCTTAGTTCGGTTTTCCAAGATTTTCCCACAAAATATTGGTGGTAACTCCTCATAAGTTGGTTTTTGTTTTGAAACCCGAATTGTCTCTCTTTTCTCTATTTCTGGGTGCGATAGCAATATTGAACGAAAAGGAGCTTCCTCAATTTTTCTGGGCTAATGCAGTAAACACAGAAAACTACATCATTAATATAGCTTATATCAGACCAATTCTGGGGAAGACACCTTATGAGCTATACAAACGAAGGAAGCCAAATTTCTCACACCTACATGTGTTTGGATGCAAGTGCTTCTTCTATAACAATGCAAAAGAGAATCTGGGTAAGTTTGATGCCAAATCAAATGAAGGTATATTTCTTGGCTATTCTAGTAGAAGTAAAGCATATAGGGTTTTCAATAAAAAGACTAGAGCTATAGTGGAATCTGTGCATATTGTTTTTATTGAAAATGAAATTATTTCCAAGCATGCTATAGATGAGGATGATCTTATTTCTAGCTTTAAGAACTCAAACTTTTCTAGAGAAGATAAAATTGAACTTCCCAAAATATTTGAATCTACTAATGTAGAGGAAGATATTCAGGAGAAAGATATTAAATGTGAAAACAATGAAGAAATTTCTCAAGAATTCCCTAGAGCTTGGAGATATCAAAGGAGTCATCCTATTGATCAAGTGATTGGGGGTGTTTAAGAGAATGTTAAAATCAGAAGACAACTTAGGGATCAAATAAACAATTGTGCATTTATTTTTCAAATTGAACCTAAGTGTACTGAAGAAGACTTAACTAATGAGTATTGGACATTAGCTATGCAAGATGAACTCAATCAATTTGAGAAAAATCAAGTTTAGGATTTAGTACCTAGACCCAAGGATCTCCTGTAATGCCCCTCATGATATTTTTCTTGGCATTGTGTTCAGGACCGGAGGAATCAGGACGGAGGAAGGCTCAAGTGGAGTCTGGAAGAGCAGGGCCGCCGCGGCGAAGGGCAGGTCCGCCGCGGCGAGAAGCTTTCCAGTGGCGTTGTTCTGGAAAATTTGGTGGAGCCGCGGCGAGGAGTGTTGGAGCCGCGGCGAGATTCGGAAAAATTGTTTAAAACCGGATCAGTCGGACGCGAAAGAAAGAAAGGAAACGAAGGAAGCGACGCCGAGAGACGAGGAGTGGTGCTAGGGCTCGACATTTCCGGCATCTAGGAGCAATTTTCGGACCTCAAGAGTTGGGATTCAAGTTGGTAAGCGTTCCCTACTCCTCTCTCTCCATTTTCTTCGGTTGAAATTTGGGATTTTCGGTGGTATGGTTGGATTTCCGGTTTGGGGTGAAATCCACCGATTGAAATGGATGTTTTGGGGTTAAGGAAGTGTGTTTTGATGTTCTTATTGCTTGAATGTGAATTTTGAAGGGATTATGTGTGTTTAGAGCTTAACCCTAGGTTGTCTTTGGTAATGGCTCTTAGGAATTCAAGGTGTCTGAGGTTGTGTGGTGTTTGAGTAACCCCTAAGAGCTTATTGATGCATAAAAAGGGTGTTAGAACCTTGGGTTAGGTTAATGTGGTGGAATTGTGAGGTTTGATTTGTTGGTATATTGTGCTAATGGGAGTTTTGTGACATGATAAAGGTTGTTGGCTAATCAAGAGGGGTTCACGCGTACTGGACAGTTCAAGGAAGCTTGTGGAAATCGTGTGTGTGTGGTAACGACAATTAAGGTAACCGGATGTTTGCTTTATGTGATTATATGTTGATATGTATATGTACGTATATGCATGTTCCTTTTTCATACCACGATATTGATTGTGTATGTGTGTACGGTTTTCTACATATCGTGGTATGCACGGCTTGATGATTGTATATGTTATGATGTGTAGCATCCCCATACTATTGCATGCTAGCATGTCCATATGATATATGATATGATAGTATACGTATGTATGTATGTAGAGGCATGTTGGCATGACATTGATATCATCACCACATGATTGCATAGTGAGAAATGGATGATGAGGTGATGATGATGAGATATGATGTGATAAAGATCCCTATCGCTAAATCCTCTCCATGGGAGAGCCAGGCGGTAGAGGACATGATATGATATGATATGATATCCCTGTCACTAAATCCTCTCCTAGGGAGAGCCAGGTGACTGTGGATTTGGGGATGCACCTTCTCTAAATCACCATCAATTCGTGATGGTCCAGGGGAAGGAGAGCCACGGTCCGAACTCTAGTGTAACCATTGGCCCGGTTGCATTAGGGTAAGGTGAGCTTGGTGATGTCCTGGAATCGGTCTTCACCGACTGTTGGAAGGGAATCATCTATTGAATGTCTTATGATGACGATAGCTCGTGGTTCTAGCCGTGTATGAGGGAGAACATGTATACCATTCATTAGCATTGCATTTCACGACTGTATGGATCAGTAGATATATATATATATATGTATATGTGTGTGTGGTTGTTGTTCCCGGTTACTGAGACCTTGTCTTACCCCCTCTCCCATAAACTAACCTTTCAGGTGACGGTTCTGGCACTAGTCCGGAGGAGACGCGGGAGTAGCTGTGTACGTGGGAATAGTCTATGTAGCGTGTGCATGTTGTATTAGTATCTTATGCCAAGTAGGATAGCATGGTTTGTAATGGATAATGTTATGATTGAGACTGGCTTTGTATGGATGTTTATGTATGTGGTATGTATGGTTGAATGTTGTTGAGTAGCTTGTGTGACAGTTTTGGTAGGTCCAGAGTGTTGTTGGGCCTTGTTGTTTTGTGTAAGGGCCTGTAGCCCATTTGGACAGGTTGGTCTAGGGGTTTTGGACCTGTATGAATGGTCTCTAAGCGACCAGTTGCCTTTGGTGGCAACTAGAGGTGGCTAGTGATAAGTTTTTGGTTTTGTTGGGAAGTGTAGGGAGTAAGGATGTTACATTTTGGTATCAGAGCAATGGTTTTGGGCCATTGTTCCTGCTTGAAGTACTACTTGGCACAAGTTTGAATACATAGACTATATTCCCACTGCAATGCTAGTCCAGAACCATATGATTGAATGCGTTGTTGCTTGTGTAGGAAGTATGTCTCGCAGAGGAAGACAGAGTAACAGTGACCTGATGAGGCAGATGCATGAGATGTTGGCTGGCCTCAGTAATCAGGTGAATACTCAGGGAGAAACGCTGAATAGGTTGCAAGAGAGAATGGATAGGCAAGAACAGGGGGATGTGAATGAAGAAGCCGAAATGTTTGTGGATCTGAATACAGGAGAGGACGAAATGGTGGTGGAACCTGAGAGAGCCCCAAGGGTTGGAAGAAGGGGTATCTCCTCACAGCTGAAGGACTTTCGGAAGTTTAATCCTCCGGCTTTCGAAGGTACCATGGATGTGTCACAGGCGGAGAATTGGATAGAGCAATTGGAAAATATTTTCAGTGTGATGGATTGCACCTCGGAGCAAAGGGTGCAATTAGCAGCATTTAAGCTTGAGAAGAAGGCAAAGCGCTGGTGGAGGAGTGTTGTTCCGAATGTTGAAATGATGAATCCTCCTATGACTTGGGAACAATTCAAGGAACGATTCTTTGCACATTATGTCCCTCCAGCCTTAATGATGCAAAAGGAGGCTGAGTTCCTAGCTTTTCAACAAGGGAATCTGTCTGCGGACGATTACATTGATCAGTTTTTGGACTTGGCCAGATACTCCACTTATCTGAATAATTATCCCGATGATAGATGGATGGCTCAGAGGTTGTTTGAGGGTGCCCATCCAGAAATTAAGGAGCGTTTATCTGTGGTGGAGTTTGTGTCCTTTGAGGACTTATGTACGAAGATTCGTGCTTTGTATAAACGAATGAAGGAGGCTGAGGAGCACAGAAGGAATTCCATGATTCGAGCCTTTTCTCACTTAGGACCCACAGGAGGAATCAATAAAGGAAGTGGTTCAGGCAGTGGTAGTAGTGGTGGTAGTACAGGTTCTAGTGGAGGAAGAGGTCATCATAATCGAGGTCGTCATGGTAGAGGAAGGGGCAGGTTTGGACGAGATCAGTCCAATAGAGGTCGGTTTGGCAGAGGACCCTTTTATCGAGGTGGCTTTGAACAGGGGAGTTCCAGTCAGAGTGTGCATGTAGAAAGGGACTCCGCTCCATCTCAATACAGTTCTGGTAGTGCATCAAATCCGTGCACAAAATGTGGGTTGAGTCATGGTGATCGTCCGTGCGTGTTTTATTTTAATTGTGGGAAACCAGGACATATTGCTCGAGGTTGTCATGAGCCAAGGCGTGATGATGCGACAAGGAGGCCCACGATGTCCGGACGAGTTTTTGCCATCACTCGACAAGAAGCGGATGCAGCGCCTAACTTGATTAGAGGTAAACTTAAACTCAATGGTTACTCTATTCATGCTTTGTTTGATTCAGGTGCATCGCATTCTTTCATTTCTTTTGATTGTGCTCGGAGATTGGGTATTGTGGCAATGGAGTTGCCTTTTGAATTGTCGGTAGCCACACCCACAGGAGTTTCATTAAGAACTGCTCAAGCTTGTTTGAATTGTGTGGTTCGTTTTGAACAACGAAGCACTACCCTGGATCTGATTTGTTTGCCGTTGCAAGAGATTGATGTGATAATTGGGATGGATTGGTTGGAAGCGAATAATGCCATTCTCGACTGTGCTCGGAAGATTGTGTCCTTGCCATTGAACATCCCTAGTGTTAAAGGGGATGAGAATATGTGTTTGTCCTTCGCCCAAGCTGACAGGTATTTGAAGAAAGGATGTCAAGGGTTTCTGGTTTTCTTCTCGGTGAATGTGGATATACAAGTTGGTGTCGAAAGATATCCAGTTGTGAATGAATTTCCTGACGTGTTTCCAGAGGAGATTACTGGTTTACCCCCACCTCGAGAACTGGAGTTTTCCATTGATTTGGTGCCCGGGACTAGTCCTATTTCGAAAGCTCCATATCGAATGGCACCGTCTGAATTGAAAGAATTGAAGAAACAGATTGAGGAATTGTTGAAGAGAGGTTTTATCAGATCTAGTGTTTCGCCTTGGGGAGCTCCAGTATTGTTTGTCAAAAAGAAGGATGGTAGCCTCAGATTGTGCATTGATTACAGGCAGCTGAACCGAGCGACGATCAAGAATAAATATCCTTTGCCCAGGATTGAAGACTTGATTGATCAGTTGGCAGGTACCTCTGTATTCTCTAAAATTGATTTGAGGTCGGGATACCATCAATTGCGAGTACATGCTGAAGATGTGTCTAAAACGGCATTTCGGACTCGATATGGTCATTATGAGTTTCTTGTAATGCCATTTGGTTTGACAAATGCCCCGGCAATCTTCATGGATTACATGAACAGGGTGTTTCGGCCGTATTTGGATAAGTTTGTGGTGGTTTTCATTGATGACATTCTGGTTTACTCCAAGAGTGAGGAAGAGCATGCGCATCATCTTCGGATTGTGTTACAAGTATTGCGGGATCACCAACTGTATGCTAAGCTCAGTAAGTGTGAGTTTTGGCTACGGGAGGTGAAATTTCTGGGTCATGTGATTTCTGCAGAAGGTGTGGCTGTAGACCCTAGTAAAGTGGAAGCGGTGTTGAATTGGGAGAGACCGCAATCGGTGACGAAAATTCGGAGTTTTCTGGGATTGGCTGGATATTACCGAAGGTTCGTTAAGGGATTCTCTCAGCTTGTTATGCCATTGACTAGACTCACCCGTAAGGATCGATCTTTCATTTGGGATGACAGGTGTGAGAGAGCATTCCAGGAGCTGAAGGTTTGTCTGACGTCCACCCCAGTGCTCATTATCCCTAACCCGTCAGAGCCGTTCACAGTGTATACGGACGCCTCTAAGAAGGGTTTAGGGTGTGTTTTGATGCAGCAAGGTAGAGTTGTAGCGTATGCTTCAAGGCAGTTGAGGCCTCATGAAGAGAACTATCCTACTCATGACCTTGAGCTAGCGGCTGTAGTGTTTGCCTTGAAATTGTGGAGGCATTATCTCTATGGCGCTCAGTTTGAGGTATTCAGTGATCACAAGAGTTTGAAGTATTTGTTTGATCAGAAAGAGTTGAACATGAGGCAAAGGCGTTGGGTTGAGTTCCTTGTGGACTATGAGTTTGCTCTAAAGTATCATCCTGGGAAAGCCAATGTTGTGGCAGATGCGTTGAGTAGAAAGTCGATCCATATGGCCATGATGATGGTCAGGGAGCAGCAGTTGCTTGAAAGCTTGAGAGATATGAAGTTATCTATTAATATCCATCCTGAAGTATTAGTAATGAATTCCCTCAGTGTATCGAGCGATTTACTGAGGAACTTTTGCTATGCTCAGATGGAGGACGAATATCTTTTGGGCGTTCGGGAACAGATTGAAATGGCAGAGACCCAGGACTTTGGTATTCTGGAAGATGGTATTATCCGGTACCGGGGTAGGATTTGTGTGCCAAATGTTGCGCGCTTGCGAGAAACGATTTTGGAGGAAGCTCATAAGAGTAGGTACACTATTCATCCAGGTACCACTAAGATGTATCAGGATTTGAAGAGAGGTTATTGGTGGCCAGGCATGAAAAAGGACATCGCAGAGTTTGTGGCAAGATGTCTGATTTGTCAGAAGGTAAAAATTGAGCACCAATTGCCTGCTGGTATGTTGCAATCTTTGGAGATGCCGGAGTGGAAATGGGATAGTGTTTCCATGGATTTTGTGATGGGATTACCGAGGACCTCTTCAGGACACAATGCGATATGGGTCATTGTGGACAGGTTGACGAAGTCGGCCCATTTTCTTCCAATTCGGGGAACTATTTCAATGGAGAAGTTGGCCCAGTTGTATGTAAATGAGATAGTAAGGCTACACGGAGTCCCGATGAATATCGTGTCGGACAGAGATCCAAGGTTTACATCCAGGTTTTGGAAATCTCTCCAGAAAGCCATGGGTACGAAGTTGAGTTTCAGTACTGCTTATCACCCTCAATCTGATGGGCAGACTGAAAGGACTATTCAGACTCTAGAGGACATGCTGCGGGCATGTGTTCTGGAGAATAAAGGCAATTGGGATCAGTTTCTGCCGTTGATTGAATTTGCCTACAACAACAGTTTCCACTCGAGTTTGCAGGTGGCTCCGTATGAAGCGTTGTATGGCAGGAAGTGCAGGTCACCATTATGTTGGACTGAACTTGGTGAAAGGAGTCTTTTGGGCCCAGATATTGTGGATCAAACCTCTCAGAAGATAGAGAGTATTCGTCAGAAGCTTCTTACAGCTCAGAGTCGGCAAAAGAGTTATGCGGATAAGAGGAGGAGACCATTGGAGTTTGGTGTTAGGGATCATGTATTTTTAAAGGTCACTCCTACTACTGGTGTTGGAAGATCGATTCGAGCCAAGAAGCTCACTCCAAGGTATATGGGTCCATACCAAATTCTAGAACGAATTGGGCCAGTAGCGTATCGAGTGGCGCTACCGCCTAGTCTTGCTGGGTTGCATGATGTTTTCCACGTGTCTCAACTCAAGAAGTATCATCCAGATCCGTCTCATATAATTGATGATGAAGCAGTTCAAGTACGAGAGGATCTGACTTTTGAGGTCACACCGTTGCAAATTTTAGATGTGAAAGAGAAACAGTTGAGAAATAAGACCATAAAATTGGTAAAGGTCCTTTGGAGCAGTTTGATGTCTAATGATGTCACGTGGGAGACTGAAGATTCTATGCGGAGGAAGTGCCCAGAGATTTTTGCTTGAGGTAAGGGTTGAAATTTCGAGGACGAAATTTTTATAAGAAGGGGAGAGTGTAATGCCCCTCATGATATTTTTCTTGGCATTGTGTTCAGGACCGGAGGAATCAGGACGGAGGAAGGCTCAAGTGGAGTCTGGAAGAGCAGGGCCGCCGCGGCGAAGGGCAGGTCCGCCGCGGCGAGAAGCTTTCCAGTGGCGTTGTTCTGGAAAATTTGGTGGAGCCGCGGCGAGGAGTGTTGGAGCCGCGGCGAGATTCGGAAAAATTGTTTAAAACCGGATCAGTCGGACGCGAAAGAAAGAAAGGAAACGAAGGAAGCGACGCCGAGAGACGAGGAGCGGTGCTAGGGCTCGACATTTTCGGCATCTAGGAGCGATTTTCGGACCTCAAGAGTTGGGATTCAAGTTGGTAAGCGTTCCCTACTCCTCTCTCTCCATTTTCTTCGGTTGAAATTTGGGATTTTCGGTGGTATGGTTGGATTTCCGGTTTGGGGTGAAATCCACCGATTGAAATGGATGTTTTGGGGTTAAGGAAGTGTGTTTTGATGTTCTTATTGCTTGAATGTGAATTTTGAAGGGATTATGTGTGTTTAGAGCTTAACCCTAGGTTGTCTTTGGTAATGGCTCTTAGGAATTCAAGGTGTCTGAGGTTGTGTGGTGTTTGAGTAACCCCTAAGAGCTTATTGATGCATAAAAAGGGTGTTAGAACCTTGGGTTAGGTTAATGTGGTGGAATTGTGAGGTTTGATTTGTTGGTATATTGTGCTAATGGGAGTTTTGTGACATGATAAAGGTTGTTGGCTAATCAAGAGGGGTTCACGCGTACTGGACAGTTCAAGGAAGCTTGTGGAAATCGTGTGTGTGTGGTAACGACAATTAAGGTAACCGGATGTTTGCTTTATGTGATTATATGTTGATATGTATATGTACGTATATGCATGTTCCTTTTTCATACCACGATATTGATTGTGTATGTGTGTACGGTTTTCTACATATCGTGGTATGCACGGCTTGATGATTGTATATGTTATGATGTGTAGCATCCCCATACTATTGCATGCTAGTATGTCCATATGATATATGATATGATAGTATACGTATGTATGTATGTAGAGGCATGTTGGCATGACATTGATATCATCACCACATGATTGCATAGTGAGAAATGGATGACGAGGTGATGATGATGAGATATGATGTGATAAAGATCCCTATCGCTAAATCCTCTCCATGGGAGAGCCAGGCGGTAGAGGACATGATATGATATGATATGATATCCCTGTCACTAAATCCTCTCCTAGGGAGAGCCAGGTGACTGTGGATTTGGGGATGCACCTTCTCTAAATCACCATCAATTCGTGATGGTCCAGGGGAAGGAGAGCCACAGTCCGAACTCTAGTGTAACCATTGGCCCGGTTGCATTAGGGTAAGGTGAGCTTGGTGATGTCCTGGAATCGGTCTTCACCGACTGTTGGAAGGGAATCATCTATTGAATGTCTTATGATGACGATAACTCGTGGTTCTAGCCGTGTATGAGGGAGAACATGTATACCATTCATTAGCATTGCATTTCACGACTGTATGGATCAGTAGATATATATATGTATATGTGTGTGTGGTTGTTGTTCCCGGTTACTGAGACCTTGTCTCACCCCCTCTCCCATAAACTAACCTTTCAGGTGACGGTTCTGGCACTAGTCCGGAGGAGACGCGGGAGTAGCTGTGTACGTGGGAATAGTCTATGTAGCGTGTGCATGTTGTATTAGTATCTTATGCCAAGTAGGATAGCATGGTTTGTAATGGATAATGTTATGATTGAGACTGGCTTTGTATGGATGTTTATGTATGTGGTATGTATGGTTGAATGTTGTTGAGTAGCTTGTGTGACAGTTTTGGTAGGTCCAGAGTGTTGTTGGGCCTTGTTGTTTTGTGTAAGGGCCTGTAGCCCATTTGGACAGGTTGGTCTAGGGGTTTTGGACCTGTATGAATGGTCTCTAAGCGACCAGTTGCCTTTGGTGGCAACTAGAGGTGGCTAGTGATAAGTTTTTGGTTTTGTTGGGAAGTGTAGGGAGTAAGGATGTTACATCTCCGAATTATTGGAACTAAATGGATATTTAGAAATAAACTTGATGAATCAGGAACAATTATTAGAAACAAAACTAGATTAGTAGCCAAAGAATATAATCAGGAAGAAGACATAGATTATGAGAAAACTTTTGCTCCAGTTGCAAGATTGGAAGCAATAAGAATTCTCTTAGCCTATGCATGCATGAAAGACATAATGTTGTATCAAATGGATGTAAAGAGTGCTTTTTTGAATGGTTATATCATGGAAGAAGTTTATGTTGATCAACCACTAAGTTTTGAGGACTCAACAAAGCCAAGCCATGTTTATAAACTGAAGAAAACTCTTTATGGCTTAAAACAACCTCTTAAAGCATGGTATGAAAAACTAAGTAATTTTCTAACTGAAAAAGGATTTCATAGAGGAAAAGTAGATACAACACTATTTACTACGAAAGAAAATAAAGACTTACTTATTGTTCAAATTTATTTTGATGATATTATATTTGGTGCTACTAATGAATTTCTTTGCAAGAATTTCTCTAAGTTAATGCAGAGTAAATTTGAAATGTTAATGATGGGTGAGCTCAACTTTTTCCTTAGACTACAAATTAAAAAATGTGATGATGACATCTTCCTCAATCAATCAAAATATTTGAAAGAGCTAATGAAAAAGTTTGGAATGGAAAATGCCAAATCAATGGGAACTCTTATAGCTACTACAACAAAATTTGATATGGATGGGGGAGGAAAGCCTTTTGACATAACTCAGTACAAGAGAATGATTGGCTCCCTACTATACCTAACAGCAAGTAGACCTGACATTATGTCCAGTGTCTGTATGTGTGCAAGGTTCCAATCATGTCCCAAAGAGTCACATGCAAATGTTGTGAAGAGAATTTTCATATACTTAATTGGAACATCACAGATGGGACTTTGGTATCCAAAAGGTAATCGAGAAGAGCTTATGGGATATACTGATGCTGACTTTGCTGGATCTAAAACTGATAGAAAAAGCATAAGTGGAATATGTCAGTTTCTAGGAGGATTCCTGGTTTCATGGTTTAGCAAGAAGCATAACAATATGGCTATCTCCATAACAGAAGCTGAATATGTTGTAGCAGGTAGTTGTTTTGCTCAAGTCCTTTGGATGAAGCAGCAACTTGAAGATCTTGAGATTGAGATGAAGGAGATATCAATAAAATGTGATAATTAAAGTGCTATAAATATGACAAAGAATAAAGTCATGCATTCAAGGACAAAGCACATTGAAGTAAGACATCACTTCATAAGGGATCATGTTTTGAAGTGAGACATCAAATTAGAATACAACCCCACTGAAGATCAAATTGTAGATATTCTGACTAAATCGCTTGTAGAAGATAGATACTGTAAAATTAGAAGAGAATTGGGAATGGTAAATCTCAATGATTTGTAAGAAAGCCTCTAACTAAATCTATTTAAGTTTCTAGCATTAAATTGATACTAACTTTAGCATTGGATTGTGTTTGAAATGTTTTGTAGGTACTCTTCATGAGTCTTGATGATAGCAAATCAGTTTAATGGAGTTTATCAGACCTGCATAATCAAAAGAAGCTAAAGGAAAACTAAAAATTTGAACTTTTAGGCCCTATCTATAAGTTCAAAAATCTAAAATTTACATTTTATATGTTATTAGATGAATTTCCATGTTAAATTGTGATTTTGAATGAATTGGTATGCTCAAAATTTGAACTCAGGTACTTATTAGATGAATTTCCGTAGCTTTCACGTTGTTACAGTACTTTCATGTCCCTCAAAATTCGTCTATTAATTGCTGGAAATTCGAATTTCTAAATTACAAAATGTGAATATTGACTTTGCTCAAAATGTTCACTGTGCGAATTTTAATACCTCAAATTATGCATTTTAAAGACTCTTTACAAAACTCTAAAATTTGAATTTTTGAATCACAAAATTTGTCTATTAAAGCATGCTTTCATGTCAAGTCTCTGTCAGACAAACTTTCAAAGATGAAATTTGTCTATCGTTTTTCTCATTCTTTGTTTTCTTAATGTTTGATTCTTTGAAATTCAAACTTAATTCAAAGTTCATCTGTTAATGTTTGTAACTTGAACTTAGCTTCTATCAGACAAATTCATGAAGAAAATTCATCTGTCAAAAAGCCTCTCTTTGTTGAATAACTCATAACTTCTCAAAATTTGACTTTTGGTCTCTTAAAATTCGTCTGTTGAATGGTTACACAAGCTAAAACCAAGGGTCTCATTCTGAACAGACGTAACCCTATTTGTCTCTCTTCTAAGTCTATTCATCTCCTCTCTTAATTTCTCATTAATTCCATTAGTAAATCTTCATTTTCCACTATTTAAACTGCTTTTCGCACCATATAAACCCATTCTTTGCATCTTTCAGTAACAATCATTCACAAGAATGCCAAGGGTTAAAAATCCTAACATTGGTAAAGGAGAGTCCAGACCAAAGAGAGTGGTTAGGTCTCAATATGCCTCCAAGGGAGGTGAAACTCAGAAAAGGAAAGGAAAATCTAGCAAGGGAACTTCATCTAAAAAGCAGAAAACAACTCCCAAGGATGATTTGAAGAAACCTGTCCCTACTACTACTGACTATATTGCTTTTACTTCTTCCAGTACTGAGTTAGAGGAATTCCAATTACCACGAAGCCATTATGGAGCAATGCCCATATCCTGGAAGAGTATATCACCAAGTTTATTAGTAAGAAGGTAATCAAACCTCACTGTACAGATATGGAAGAATTTCTTATTTCCAACAATTTTGACGCTGGGCTATGGTTGATAAAATATAAGAGCTTGATGGGAATTAAAGAGAGATAAGATGATGAGGTTATCAAAACGTGGTATGCTACACTGTTATATAATAGCAAAAAGGGGAAATGGCTAGTAAATCTGAGGTCCAAGACTCTTTGGCTGTCTGATGAGACCTTTAGTGAAATGTTGGAAATCCCTGGGCAAGATGACCTGAAGATTGACATTACCACCTTAAGATACATGGATAAGGATGAAAATACAGATAAGGAAGGTGGTCATTTCTTAAATTACAAGGAAAGTATAGTACTAAATACCCTATTCAGGAGACATGAGAATAGGCCTCTTCTGAGTTTGCTTAAGCCCTCTGATCTGAGTGCTCAAGTAGGATTTTGCAATATATTGTGTCCAAGATCATATTCAACAAATGGGGAAGTTTTAATTTGATCACAAGGGCTGAAGCTCAAGTGATGATTGCACTCATGCATGGCAAGCTATTAAATATGGCCTATATTATCCTTCAGTGCATGATCAAAGCCAGAGATCAGAGCAAAGACTCACTTTTCCCTTTGCCTCCATCATCTCCAAAATACTTTAGTATGCTAGGATATAACACTTGGAGAAAGGGAAAGGCAAACCCACTGAATCTTCAAGGAGGAAGAGTTGCAAAGGATGGGAATTGAGAGAAAAGATGGAAAGTGGATTGGAAAACGTGCTAGGAAGTCAAAAGACCTATTATTTGAGGAAGGTCATTCACAATAGCAAGTAGGAACTTTTGAGGCTGCTCTACCCACACAGCCTTCACCACAACCTTCCCAGCTTGTTTCTCCTCAACCACAACCCACTCAGATACCTTAGCCATCCACTCCCTCAACCTGAGCAAAGAGAACCAAAATCACTAAACTGTATGATAGCCTATCTGCACTCATGCTAATCATTACAGATGAGTAAAATGCCAAGTTTGCTCACCTACAAGATCAAATCTTTCAGTTGGCTAAAAATGTGAAAGTGGTTGTTAATGCGTATGAAGACATCAGAAGTGCTATCCCCTCTACCTCAGCTCCAACTCAGCTAGGACCCTCTGAGCCTACCAAGTCTCACACTCCTGAATGTTTAAGCTCCTTCGAGCTAAACTCTCCTGAGCCTAATGCTAACAATATTGCTGCTAAGCTTGCTGGTACTATGGTCACTCCATAGGCCTCCAGCAATGAGACAAGCCTTGGTCTACCCTTGGATTATGGCATGGAGGAAGAGGCCCCTCAGGAAGCAAGCTCTCACAAACCTATAGTAGAAAATGCTCAGGAGTCAATTTTGTCTCTCCAAGAATCTAAGCAAATAGAGAAGCTTGTAGTAGCCATCACCTCTAAACCTATCATTCAGCTACACTAAATAAGGAAAGAAGCCTTGTACCTTACATGGATATTGCAGCTATTGCACATGATGCCATTGTGCAATCTCAAAAACAAAGGCTTGAGGAAATGTTTCCTTCTCCTGCTTCTCATCCTTCATCTCTTCAATATGGCATGACCATAGCATAAAGGGCCATGTTTGCAAACCTTCAAAAGGAAGTTCAGGAAATAGTCGAAGATGCTAAGGATGACCTACCTAAGTCACCACCAACTGTACCTTTTCCTTTGATACCTTCCACTATGCCATTTGTTCCTATTCCTCTTCATGCGATTCCAGTGTCATAAGTTCCTCCTCCTGCTATGCACGTTCAAGTCCCTGATGATACCAAAAAGGGGGAGAAGAAATTTGAGCGAACTGAGAATACTGGAGCAGGATATTCTGGCAAGACCTACAGTAAGAGATCTAAGCCCAAGAAGAAATGATTAGATCTTAGGGTTGCTTAGTTTCACTTGTACCGTTTGTTTCCCTCTTGCTTTTGTTTGTTTTTTTGTTTGCAATATCCTTTGTACTGAAATGACTATCTTGCTTTGAAATACAGTGTTTGCAATGTCATACATTAATACAATGAGATTCCATATTTTCCTTCTGATCTGCTATATATGCTGCACTTATCTTTGAACTTTAATGCATATGTTAAGGGGGAGCTCTTAGAAGCAAACTCAAGTACTAATCCAGTTTGCAAGTTGTTTTGTCATCATCAAAAGGGGGGAGAATGTTAAATCAAGTGTTTTGATGATTCCTAACAACTGGAGCTTGGAAGGAAAATATCAAATGAGTAAAAGAAAACTTAAGTGATGAAATCTAGGAAGAAATAAGCATAGAATTAGTTTGTAGGATTTCTCACAATGTTCATAGGGTAAAAGGCTTTGATCTTACACTCACTGATTTTATATAAGTGTTTTCAACTATTCTATGCTAACTTATGTTAAATTTGAAAAATACTGACTAACAGACAAATTTTTAACTGTTAAACTCCATATGTGTAGATGAAAATTTGAACTTTGGTAACTAAAATTTGAAGTTACAAAGATATTACATCTGACAGACGAATTTCAAGTTATTGAAATTTGAATTTCGAGACAAGCATAATTTGTGAAAATTGGAAAATTTGTCTAAAGCTATGTCAAAGTTTGTCTGATGTTACAATACAAAAAGAGTTCAAAGTTAGTCCTACTAACAGATGAATTTTAGATTCCAAAATTTGAACTTTAGAATGAAATGTGTAAGTCTAATTAGAGGTCTCTCTAACAGACGAATTTTGGAAGTCCAAAATTCGAATTTCAAAAACTAGAACTCTTATACCATATTGAGTCACTCACTGACAGACAAATTTTGGGCCTCCAAAATTTGAATTTGAAAGGAAGAACTCATGCCATATTGAGCTCAGCTCTGACAGACGAATTTTAGATCCCCAAAATTCAAACTTCAAGTTCACTGTAACAATATGAGACAACTGTTCACACTTAATAGATTTACTTTAAACTTGAAAATTTGTATGTTTTAACATGGGAAATATTTGTCAAAACCAAAATTCAAATTTTACTTTTAAATAGACAAACTTTGGAAGTTCAACGTTAAAGTCTTTAACTTATAGTCTATGTGAAATTTGTCTGTTGACACCCTAAAATTTGAATTTTGAGTCTCATATGCATTAAATGTGATTGGTAAATAACTAGTTTTGTAGAGTAACCATTGGGTAATGTCTTTAACGGCTAGATCTTGTGTCTAACGTATAGTTAAGACACAAATCTATAAATAGAATTTTATTTGAAGTTATAGGTAACATTTTTACACTTTATATACTGAAACACTGTCAAAATCATTAGACAAAGCCTTCTACTCACCCCCTCTTGGGAAGCCAGTGGACCTAACGGACTTTATTATTCTGTTTTTGTATGTTGATGACATGCTTATTGTTGGAAAAAATGTTTTCAAGATTGATAGGTTAAAGAAGCAATTGGATGAGTCATTTACCATAAAAGACATAGGAGCTACTAATCAGATTCTTAGTATAAGAATCTTACGTGACAGAAAGGAAAAGAAGCTTTGGCTATCTTAAGAACATAACATTGAAAAAGTGCTACAGAGATTTCAAATGGAAAATGATAAGACATTAAGTACTCCTCTTGCTACTCATTTTAAATTGAGTGCTAAACAAAGTTCTTCAAGTGGAATCAAGAAGTTAGATATCAAGAAGGTCCCTGTATAGTGGGTAATTTGATGTATACAATGGCGTATACCAGGCCAAATATAGTTCATGATGTTAGTACAATAAGTAGATTTTCATCAAACCTAGGTAAAAAGCATTAGAATGTTGTAAAATGGATTTTAAGGTATCTCTGTGGTACTATTGGTATAAGGCTTTGTTTTGGAGGTGATAGGCCTACCCTTGAGGGGTACATGACTCATATATGGCTGGAGATATTGATTTTAGAAAGTCCACTTTGAGCTATTTAATTAAATTTGTAGAGGGAGATGTGGCTTAGTAATCTAAGTTGCAGAAATGTGTAGTTTTGTCTATAATAGAGGTAGAGTTCATTACTATTACTGAAGCATGCAAGGAGTTGCTATGGTTGAAGAAATTCTTACAGGAGCTTAGTTTTACTTAAGACAAATATTTACTATTTTGTGAAAATCAAAGTGCTACTCATCTTGGTAATAATCCAAATTTTCATTTAAAGTCCAAATATATTTACATGAGGTGTCATTAGATACGTGAAGTTTTGGATGCTAAGATATTGGAGTTGGCAAAAATTCATATCAATGATAATGGTGCTGATATGATGACTAAAATACTATCGAGATGGAAGTTAAAAGTTTGTTGTGTAATTGCCGGATTAGTTTTCATCTCCACATAGATGTGAGGGGAGATATGTTGGGTGTGGGCTCCCTTCCTGTGTGGAGAAAGAACCAAACTTAAAAGCTTATTATATGTCTCACTCATTTAAGTGGAACGGGGTCATATTAGGGTATTAGAGTGATGTCATATTCAAGTTAAAACAACCACCTTTGAGAGAAGAAGAGAGAAATATTATTTTCACATATTAACTGTTGGATTAGGTTGAAATTTTGTCAGCTGGTTTGTAACATCTGGATCTTCATTTTTAATGATTAGATCGTCGTTTTGTGGTTTGGTGTAAGAGCTATTCAATTCATACTAAATCTGTATTTTTGGAAATTTTCATCTTCTTGATTCTCTATTGTAAGCTTTTTTATTTGGTTGTTGGGAGAACTATTTGCACTAATTTGTGCACTTGATTGAGACTCTGTTGTACTCCTATTATTATCATAGTGGAGTTATTTTCGTTAATATGGACAACCCGTGGTTTTTATCCTTGCCTTGAAGGGTTTTCCATGTTAAAAATCTTGGCGCCTTCTAATATGTTTGTGGTGTTCAATTTCTGCCTTATATTTGTTTGATTGATCCTGATAAATTCTTGCAAGTAGAAGACATTTATTTCCGCTACGTATTTATTACTCTATTATTGTTCCTATCAAAACAAGATTGAGTAAGCCTAAGACAAAATTATTTTTAGTTAGTATGAAAGTCCATGAGGGAGTGGGAATTTCATGGATTTGATGTCAAAAATGGCCTTAGGAACAAGTATTGGTTTCAAGTTAGAGCTTAAGGAACAAGTACTGGTTTCAAGTTAGAGCTTAAGGAAAATTATATAGAATTTTAGAGTTTTGTTGGTTCTTGAAGAAGCATCACCATGAACCAAGTTCATATAGCTATTTGATGTTATGATTAGGTTCAAGAAAGTTTGTGGAGGTGTTAGGAAAAGGTGAAACTCAAAGGAAAAACAAAGGGAAGCAACATGGTAGCATTTAGCCTTTTAATCCATTATATTATCCTAAGTTGTTTTTATGAACTTGATGAATTGCCGTATGATTGTTTTGATGAGTAAAATGAAGGAGTTTTGACCCTAAGATATCCATTTTCTAAGGAGAAAATTTTGCCAAAATTTTTATGAATTAATATTGCATTTTATGATTTATGAAATTGATGTTTTCATGAGATATGTGCTTATATGCATGCATAATTGGTAATGCTACTAACATTCTTTGAATCTCACTCTCCAAATGACTAGCATGCTTAGGGACAAGCAATGGCAAGGATGTCAATGCAAGGCAAAGGAGAAAAAAGAAGGGAATGATGCTTGATATGATTTTCAAGCTATGATTTTATATTATGAAATAATGTAAAATGATGAACATGCTTTAAGGTCTGTACTTCTATACTATTAAGTTCCTTTAAGTACTATCAAATGTTTTGTATGTGATTAGAGTAAGGAATGATGATATATTATAATTATGAAGCTTATTATGTACGTTATGGCATAAATTTGTCTAAGATGGCCAGATTGATTCGAATAGGAGAACTCTATTCAAAGTAGAGCATTCCATATAAGTTTTATATATGTTCTTAAAATAGACAAAATAAGTTTTCAAAAGAGCTATTAAACACTTAATTTGGACAACCACATGATTTATGATAAATTTTTGAAGTTAGGGTTCAAAACTAGACTGTGTAGAAAAATCTGGAATTTTCACTGTAAACACTAGTTGTTTTAAAAGAAAGTATAAAATTGTACAGAGCTACAGAAATTTAGTAGGTTATATGTATGGAAAGATTTTTTTCTTAAGTATGAAATGTCACTAGTTTTAAAAGGAAGAATGACTAAATGAATAGTGATTTTTGTGCTAAAAACTATATTAATTGGCATACTAAGCTATTGTTTCATAATTTTCCATGCAAATATGATTTTAAGCTATTTTTACAAACTTGAATATCCTTGATATGATTTTTTTCGAATTAGTTATGAATTTTTAAAATTTACTTGGGAAAAAGGATTTACCAAATGAATAGTAACCTGGCAAAATAAAATTTTCTATTTTAATCTATCATGTAATTTAAGCTTCTAAACATGATAAATGGACCATAAAAATGGTCTAATACATGGGTAATGTAGTCATAAATTAAGATGTTACACTAAGCAATCCTTTCTCTTACATATTCCCCAAAATATAGTTATATACCCTTATTGTGTGCAATTTTGATGCTCATCAGTATTCCAATGGCCTCCAACCTTTATTCAAAATTCATATATTATATCCATTCATACATTTTAATCAAAGATATGCAGTCCAGCACACCATGATGAACTATTGTTTTGGTGATTTTATTCTGTATCCATCATTTCTATCCTCTAGCTTTATACTATCATTAAGAATAATTTCCAATTATGCCCCATTTGGTTTGTAGAAGTGATTTTGAAGGAAGTGGAAATAGAAGTTGAAGTAGGGTTTAAAGATACATTTGGTATATCCAAGGAAGTGTGGTATAATTTTTATTTTTAAAATATTAAATTAGAGTGAAAAAACTATAATAACCATGTGGAAAAAAAATTTCTCCCATGATTAGACTAACCCATCGATGTCTTCCCAAACTAGAGGGCTGTTTGAAAGGCCACCAGATCTAAGCCATTTTAAAAACACAAACCAAAAATCTGGTACCCAACATCAAGACCAAAATCAAAATTTAAAAACTAAAAATAGTGGATTGCCATTTTTAAAGAACTCCCATCAAAACCCTAAGTTGTGGAAGGGATTTTAGGGAGCTACGGGTGATGAAGATATGGGCTGTTGGTGGTGATGGAGGCAAGGGATGGCAATGAGATGGATGATTGCAAAGTAAAATAGAGAAGATCGAAGGTTGCCATCACTAGAGGGGGAAACTGTTGCCATTGTTGAAGGCTCTATGGAGCACTTGAGCAACATCAACAATGCTGTGAGCTAGATTAGTGATACAAGGTGCAACATCAGAATTATCACACTGTCATCATCGATCTAATGTCATTATTTGAGGAGGGAGTCGTTGTAACAAAAGGAGGATTGTCATTGCTATCATGAGATAGTGAATGCCATTGGTTGGACCACACCATCATTAAAGATAAGGGTTACACCATCATAGGAGAAGGGGGATGACGGCTGGAGCGAGCTATATTTGCTTCAAACTGATGAGGGTAAAAGAGGAAAAAATCAGTAGGGAAGTGTACCAACTTCCACTATGGGTGTGAAGGAAGTGAGTTCTAATGTTTTTTATGTAACTTACTTCCATAGTGAACCTACTTCCAGCATAACAAACATGCAAAAGAAAGGCTTCTGTTTCCATTTTCACCTCTCAAGCTCAACCTTCTGCTAACCAAACTATACATTTTGGACATTATGTATTTTTCAAATGAAGTATGCTTTGTTTTCATTGATTGATTTGATAGATTATACAATGGATTGTTTGATTTTTCTTTTAATATAACTACCAATTTTCTATTTAAGGTATAGTTGAATTTTTTTATGAAACAATTGAATTATATTTTGACCATATGCTCAAGTGATTATGACAAATTAAATGGGAAATTTTTATAGTCTACAACTTTCAGAAGGCCTTGCAACTAATAATTTAAAAAAAAAACTTGCAAAAGCTGTGCAATAATGTTTATCCAAACCAACTTGATAATGCTCCACTATTTATTTTTTTAGAGCATGAAGCTCCTCCTATTTTTACTTACTTTTATTGTTTTTGGTCTTTAGTGGATTTTGGTACGCTTGTGCATAGCATAACAAAGCGTTTTGACTGATGAATATGCAAACAAGTTTCCACTGTAAGACAAAATAATGACATTATTTATTATGAATACAAGTACAAACTTTAACCTATTCCAAACAATATACAGTTTCAATTTCATATTCCAAATTTAATTCGAACAATATATACTTGAATTTGATTTAAAAATTAATTGATTTGTTTAATAAAAACCAATGAACTTTACTAATTACATAATTTGTTATTGAAAGGATTTGAATTTAGTTGATTTCAATTGATAAAATATTCAATTTTGAAATTGAATTTATTGGCAAGAAATTTTTTAATTTGAAATTATATCTTAAAATTTGGCTTTATTTGTAACAACCCTCAACATTTTGCCCTGGACTTAATCTCAGGCTAATGAGAAGTGTGGCCTTTATATTGTGTAGTATCAGAAGAACTAGGACTAAAGGAAGGAAAAAGGGGGAAATTTTCAAAGAATGAAGCAGAAGCATATGGCGCCATGACGAACTTATCATATACTACAGCACTAGACCCTGAACTTTGATAAATTGGACCATGAACCAGTCAATGCGGAAAGAAGAAATCAGAGAAGAGGGAATTTCGCTCTACTTGGTTTCGAAGATTTCAGTCTTGGGGAGTAATTCTTAAGCTCAAGAGGCTTCACTCTTGCTTGGTCTGTGGTTCTTACTCATCCTCCTCTCTTTTCTCTTTGGTTTTCTGGTGGATTTTCAGACATATACATGGGAATCCTAATTTGGTCAAATTCCACCGATTGAATTGGTTGTTAACGGATTAATGAGGTGTTATTTAGTGTTATTGATAATTGGGTATGAGTTTTTGAGGGAGTATGTATGAATTTTGCCAAACCCTAATTTGAAAATGGTTGATGAAGTTGGGAATCCAAGATGTATAAGGATGATTATGTTATGGATGTTTAATTAGAGCTCATTAATGTGTAGTTATGTTGTTGGAACTACGGGTTAAGCTTGAATTACTAAATTGTGGATTTTGGTTGTTATAAGTATTTGTTAATTAAAGGTGTTATGATTTTGTAGAGGTTATTTTGTTAATCGGAGGTGATTTTGCTCGTGTTTAATGTTGAGACAGTAGGTTTAGCCTATATGTGTGGTGTCAGCGATTTCAAACAACAAGGTGTTTGTTTTATAATTGTTAATTTATATTTATATATGTATATATATATGCATGTTTTCGTTTATACCACGATATCATTATGTATGTATATAGTTTCTTATCTATATCATGGTATGCACACGGTTATGCAAGGTATGAATCTCGATCCCTGGTACTTGTGCAAAATGATGATAAGCATAAAGTGATATGTGTATATATGTGATTTCATAACACACTCATATGATAGTATGCTAGCATGTCATAGATGATAGTATAATAATGATGATGATTACATAGTAGCATGGTATGAACATCATCACCACATGAACATAATGAGGTATAGTGGATTGAGAGGTGATGATAAGATGAGAAATGATATGATGAAAGATCCTTGTCACTAAATCCTATCCTATAGCTCGGAGAGTTAGGTGGCAGTGGTCAGTACCTTCCTTAAGGAAAAGAAAGCCATGGTCCAAGTATTAGTGTGACCTTTGGCTAGGTTGCATTAATGTGAGATGAACTTAGTAATATCCCAAAATCAACTTTCATCGATTGTTGGAAGGTAATCATCTATTAGAAATGTCGAGTAATGACATTAGCTCATGGTTCTAGCCATGTGTGAGAGAGACATACATACTATATGACATGTTGCATTGCATTGCACCATATGCATATTTGTGTGGAATGATGATATAGATTGCATGTGCTTGTGTTTTTGGTTACTAAGACTTTGTCACACACCCTCCGTGGCTAACATTTCAGTTATAGTCCTTTCCATTATCGAGAACAGTAAGCATATTAGTAGTTTTACAGCTTTGGTTTATGTAATGACCTATGCCAAGTAGAATGGTATATTTGTATGCATGTCTTGTTATCCTATGAGTATTATCTATATGCTATTTGATGATAGGATGATTATGATGATGATGTTTGGATGATATAGATGATTATGTGATGATATCGATGATGATGGAGCATGTGTCTGTAAGCTGGAGTGGCTGTATGTGTGAGCCCAAATGGGGTTTTGGACATTGTTTGTGTGTTTTGGGCATGTAGCCCATTGTGTGGAATTGGGATTCAAGAGGGTCAAATTTTGGAGGAGTGGTTTCTCTGGGATGAAACCTCCTTGGACAAGTTGGTTAAGTTAAATAGGAGCTGTGTGAATGGTTAAGTTGGTTAAGGCCTTTGGCTTTGATACCAAAAATATAACACCTTATACTTAAGTCCATTTCCTATGTATTGGACTCCAATTATGTCAATTATTGTATGATTAGAGACTTGATTGCATAAAATTATCGAAATAGATTTTTCTAAAATTCCATGTACTATTTATTGTGTCATTTCCATTATACCCGATAAATTTTGAAAATTTATAACTAATTCTTGAAAAATCATTTTATAGTGATTCAAGTCTCTAAGAATAGATCAAAACCTTATCTATATGGGAAAAATATGAAACATAGCATTATCTTAACCAATTCATATAATTTATTTCTCAAATATTTACTATATATTTAGTCATTTTCTCTTTCCTAGGATTTTGGCCTTATATTTAAAAATTCATATCTCATTATATCCTGAGCCAAATCATACATTATTTATGTCATATGAAATCCCTGAATGTACAATTTTTAGACCTATTTTTCTTGTACATTCATTTTACTTGCACAGGGCATGGTGTTAACTTAAATCATAAAGGGTCAGAATTCCACTTTTGCTGAAACAGTTTTGGGAAAACCTCCATATCTCCTATCTTATAACTCCAATTACCTCCAAATTAGTGGCATATAAAACTTCAAACATATACCTTTCTACAAAGACAAACCACTGAATTTTTGGATCTCTGCATGATTTTATATTATCTTTTTAATTTTCTAGTACCTAACTTTCAGTTTCCAGTTTTCCCAAGCTTTCCCTGTTCTGAACCCTAATTTTGAAAAATCACCATAATTTATACATATCTCTAAATTGAGTGCTCTTTAGACCATTTTAAAGCTCTACTTGTGCATTTTAAGAGCATATATATTACTTAAATTAGTTTCCCTATCTTATATAAACAGTAGCTACATATTTTTCAGGGTGTCCAAATTGTATATCTCCATTCATGTCTTGGCAAAATAAGCTTCATATCATATATACATCATCATTCATTGAACCTTATTCTTACATAATATCAAAAGGTATCTCAAGGAACATACTTGTATCAGTATACATGATTCATCCTTTGCATACAAATTTATACATATTATCAAAAATTAACATCAATCGTTGCAAGAACATAATTTCCACCAATTTCTTCCTCCTCTCTTTTGGCTCTTCATGAACTTTTTGCATTGCTTGGCCTAAACATGATAAGCATTTAGAAGGGATGAGATTCAAAGAATCTCAGTAGTTACCACTAACCAAGTAAATATATAATCATATAATGCAAGCACACTTCATCAAATCATCATTCCAATATTTAGAATCATTTATACTTAAACATTTTATAGAAAATTGGACAAAGTTTCCCCTTACATTTTGGATATCCCAGAGTCACAAAACCCCTCAAATAACTAGCCAATATCAACAAATCATCACATAACATCATTGTAAACATTTGGTATAACATTAAAACCATTGCAACTATATAACCATAAAATGCAACATTATGTTAGTAAACTACCTTTTAGCTTTTCAATCCTTCCAAACTTTGCACACATTTCCTTTGAACTTCTAACACTTCTTTGAATCCTAAAGGGTCATAAAATAAGGTCATTAGCCACTAATTACATAACCTCATTCACAAAGTGTGCATACTTGGACTAAAATTTTCACTTTATTTTCTTTTGAATTTTTCTTGTACAATATACTTGTATCTACCTATTTTGGACCCAAGGAATCCATTTTTAGGGTCAAAATCATGAAATTTCCTTCTTAATTCAAACCTTAATTCAACAAAAAATTCAACAAAATTGTAGAAAATCCACAACTCAACAAACTTGCAATCTAATGGTATATTTTTGCATCTTGAAGCATATACAACACTTTTCATGGATCACTTTCTTCATGGCTTCATTTTCTCTCTCTACTCTCTCTCTACGTAGAATTTTTTAGATAAAAAATAGAGAAAAATACTCCATGAAACACTACCATACTTAAGTAGATGCAAGATAATTACCAAAGGAACTTACCTTGAGAGTTTGGGATCAAACTTGTGATTTTTTCTTCTCGCTTTTGCTCTCTCTCTTTCACACCTTCTTTCCCCTTTTCTAACCTCTAGTTTAGTGTGAGAGAGGCTGAAGATAATGATGGTTAATGACTTGCTAAGATATTTATCTAATAAAATCATTTAATTAACTTTTCTTTTTAACTTTATTCACTTTTTCTTTAAAAAGCTTTTCTAAAATTTGCACTTATGTCCCAATCTCATTTCAGACATGATTAACCTTTATTTTTGGCCAAAAATTACTTTAATAATTTTTATGGATCAAAATACCCTTTACCGATTAAATTTGCCCATATCGATTAAGTATTTTTGTCAAAATTGTCATTAAATTGATACAGGATTATCCAACAATTATTTTTTGTCCAAAATCATTATTTTGATCCAAAATATGTTTTAGCAAGACCCATTCACTTTTCTTGAATTAATACTATTTCTTTCTGCAGTCCAAATGACCTTTATTGGGTAAAATATTAATATTAAACCCTAATTATCCAATAAATATTATTTTGATCTTAATAGATTCCTCGCTATATTCCATTCGGCTTAGCTCCTTGAGGGCTTTATTTTGACTATAATTTTTCATATTTCCAAAAATACTTTTAACCCAGGGAAAATTTATAATTTTTGAAACTTTCAGGTCATTAACTGTAATTTTCCCCAAACTTATTTTCATTTCCACTCCAAGTGAATTTTCTTCCTTCCGGTACTAAATTGCAAGTATTCTTAATTCTTGGGGCCAAAATATAATTTTCTCATTTTTTCATTTTTTCATTTACCCTAAAAATAACCTTTTTGCCCTTTATCGCGCTTAACGGTGTCTCTCTATTTTCCCCTGTTACTTATGCATTTTATGATATTAACACTTTTTTCCTTGAGATTTAAATGCAAGATTCACATTTTACTTCTAATATAGGAAATGGCCGTTTTGCCCTTAAGCCAGGTAAACACGTAATTATCTATTCTTTCGGGCACTTTCTTGTAATTTTACCCAAAGACCAATTTTTTATTATTTCTTTCTCACTATTCATATTAACTTCAAATTGATCTCCCTTAACTTGGACCTCCCAAGAACGCAATACTTATACTGTTGCGCTCAACTTGGAGCAGATTTTTCATTCAAGTGGTATATTGCATATTTTTCGGGGTAAATTCTTGAATTAATTTTTGTTAACGACCTTATGAAAAATTAATTCCAATTAAGAACCAAACATAATTTCTTCAGAAAATTAGATGATAAATTAATTCTTTCTAAAGACTGATTATATATAGCATTTTCATCTCACTTTATTTCTTATCTTTTATTCATTTTATAACATCTCATAAAAATAGGGATATCACAAAATCAAGCTTCACAATTCAACCAATTTAGCCTAACTCAAGGTTCTAACACCCCTTTAATGCATCAATAAGCTCTTGAGAACCATTCAAACACTACTCAACCACATACACTTCAGATTCCCAAGAGCTCTAACCAAAAACAACATAGGGTTAAGCTCAAATCATGCATAAACCCATCGAAACTTACATCCAAGCAACAAAAATACCAAAACACACTTCCTTAATCCCATTTCATCCATTTCAATCGGTAGATTTCAGCGCAAACCAGAAATCTTAATATACAACCGAAAAACCCTAAGTTCAACCGAAGAAAATGGAGAGGGAGGAGTAGAAATCACTTACCAACTTGAATTCAAGCTCTTGAACACCGGAAAATACTCCTAATAGCTGAAATCTTCAAACCCTAGTAGAGCTCCTTCATTTCTCCTCCATTTCTCCTTCGTCTGTCAGACTGAAATGATCCGGATTTAAACAAAAATCTAGATTCTAGCTGTGGCTCTAAGTAAGTTCACTGTAACGCCGGTGCTTCTAACCGAAAACCTCATTCTAGAGCTCTTCTTGCCATGGCAATCCTACTCCAAGCCATGGCATAGAGCTCAATTTTCCTCCGCTTGAGCCTTCCTCCATCCTATTTATCTCTGGTTCGACACACAATGCCAAACAAAGTCATGAGGGGTGTTACACTCTCCTCTCCTTATAAAAATTTTATCCTCGAAATTTCAATTCTTACCTCAAGGAAAGATTTTCGGATACCTCCTTTGCATGGATTCTTTGGTCTCCCACATGATATCATTGGATGTCAAGCTGCTCCATAGGACCTTTATCAATTTAATGGTCTTATTTCTCGATTGCTTCTCTTTTACATCCAGAATTTGCAACGGCGTGACCTCAAAAATCAAATCCTCTCGCACTTGAATTACCTTATCATCAATTATATGAGATAGATCCGGATATTACTTCTTGAGTTGAGACATGTGGAAAACATCCTATAATCTAGCAAGATTAAGTGGTAGCACCACTTGATATGCTACTGGTCCAATTTGCTCCAAAGTGAGCTTCTTGGCTCGAATCAATCTTCAACACCAATAGTAGGAATGACCTTCAAAAACACATGATCTTCCACATCAAACTCCAATGGTCTCTTCCTCCTATCGGCATAACTTTTTTGCAGACTCTGAGCGGTAAGAAGCTTCTAACCATACTCTCTATTTGCCGAGAGGTTTGATCCAAAATATCTAGGCCCAAAAGACTCCTTTCACCGAGTTCGACCCAACATAATGGCAACCAGCACTTTCTGCCATACAAAGCTTCATATGGAACCATTTGCAAACTCGAGTGGAAATTGTTGTTATAGGCAAATTCTACCAATGGCAGATATTGATCCCAATTGCCTTTGTTCTCTAGAACACACGCCCGCAACATGTCCTCTAGAGTCTGAATAGTCCTTTGAGTCTGCCCATCAGATTGAGGATAATAAGTAATACTGAAACTCAATTTTGTACCTATGGTCTTTTGAAGAGATTTCCAAAACCTAGATGTAAACCTAGGATCTCTATCTGACACAATATTAATCAGGACTCCATGCAACCTCACAATCTCATTCACATACAATTGGGTCAACTTCTTTGTCGAAATAGTCTCCTGAATTGGAAGGAAATGGGTTGACTTCGTCAACTTGTCCATAATGACCCATATTCCATTGTGTCCTGAAGAGGTCCTCGGTAATCCCATCACAAAATCCATGGAAATGCTATCCCATTTCCACTCTGGGATCTTTAAAGGTTGCAACATACCAATAGGCAATTGGTGCTTTATCTTTACCTTCTGATAAAGCAGACATCTTGCCACATACTCTGCGATGTCCTTTTTCATACTTGGCCACCAATAACCATGAGTCATATCTTGGTACATCTTGGTGGTACCTAGGTGAATAATATACCTGCTCTTATGAACTGCTTACAAAATAATTTCTCGCAACCCCGCAACATTTGGCACACAAATCCGATCATGGTACTGGATGTTACCATCCTCTAGAATATCAAAGTCCTAGGTCTCTGCCATTTCAATTTGTTCCCAAATGCCCAAAAGATAGTCATCCTCCAACTAAGTATAGTAAATGTTCCTCAATAAATCGCTTGATACACTGATGGAACTCACTGCTAGTACTCCATGATTGACATTAATGGATAACTTCATACTCTCAGGCTTTCCAGTAACAGGGGAGCTTTTTCTTTTGAGTTGTACCTCTTTCAAATACTTCCACAATCTTTCTTTTGCTTCCTCAAACCTAAATACATCATCAAACAACTACTCAAGCTAATGGTTCCATGACTTTCTCCTTAAAGTGTTCATGAAACCCTAAAATTTCATTTTATTATCCTTTGGCTTTTTCATGAAATCAATTCTTGTTCCTAAGGTTTCCACCATGAGGAACTCATCTTTTGCTTCAAAAACATGAAATTCCATCTCCAAGGTACTCCCCTATTCTGGCCGAGTTGAACCCTAAAAGAGGAAGAGATGATTTTCAAGCAACTTCCTTCCAACTCTTGCTTGGGAATCCTTACTTTCTTACTTATACATGGTTTCTACCATGATTATTGCATGAAAACCCACTTCCCTACTTACTCCTAGGTTTGGCTGAAACTTGTCTAAAGGGGGGGGAGAAATATACTTCATGAAACTACTTCTAATTATTCAACAATACAAGCCCAAGGTAGTAGGAAATCTTACCAAGTACTTGAGTCTTTGATCCATCAACTTTGTCTTCTCTTTCTCTTCTTCTTTCTCTCTTTTCTTTCTTTCTTTCTTGTGTTTTCTCTCTTTGTTTTTGCTGCTGGAAGTGTCATTTAGAATAAGGGAGAAAGAGAGAGATTATATGGCCTAATTAGCTTACTAATTACACACTTAATTTAAATCACTTTTGGTCCTAAAAGTCAAGCCTTCCTTCACAAGTTTTTGGCCAAAAATTCATGCCTTCCTTAAGAAGTTTTGGACCAAAAATTTGAGCTGCACACATGCCTAAGAGAGAGAAGAAATTGTCCAAAATACTGCATATTTTTTCTTAGTCCAGATATATTCTGAATCGATTAATTTTTACCTGTACCGATAAAGTGATTTTTTACATTAATTTAGTATTTTAGGGATATAGGAATATTTCAAAGTTATATCTATGTTTCCTTAATTTTTCTATCCCAAACAATATTTGTGTAAGGCCCAAATCCTGTCCCAGTCACCTTTTAACTGTCCGTGGGGCCCACAACCATTTTATCGATATTAAGTTACTTTTGGACACTCGACATTGATTATTTCTTTATCCTTAAATATTAACCTTCAGTGCCATATACAATTAGGCTCATCTCGTTGAGACCTTTATTTTGACAGTAATTTTACATATTTACAAAATTACCCATAACTCGGGGCCAAATTATAATTTTTAACTCTTTTAGGTCTTAACTATAACTTTCCCCAAAATATATATTCTCATACATTAGCGTGACTTTCCTTCTTAAGGGCTAAAATGCAATTATCTTAACTTTCAGAGGTAGAAATGTAATTTCTTATGTTTTAGTTTGACTAGAAAAAATAATCTCTTGACCTTTTTTTACGCAAAATGGTATATGTTTATTTTCATGAATTCCTTATACATTTTTAGTTTTTCAACTTTTAGGGATATTATAATCTCTCTCCCCCTTGAGTTCTTCTTATGTCCTTATCTTTCCTAGTCTCCTATCATCCTCTCTTTTTTACTTGTTTAATCTGCGTAGGCATTCCTAACAGAGAAACACTTTCTTGGAACACACGACTCAAAATAGCTATTGATAATGCTCAGGGCCTAGCTTTCTTACACGATTTAGAAAACCAAATCATGTACAGAGAATTCAAGACTACAAATATATCACTTGATGGGCTTAGTTATTTCTTCCCACTATTCTCTTTATATATGTTACTATTATCCATCACATATGGTATTATCTGGGAGGGAATGACAAGTTCATATTCCTTTAATTGTACTTTTGTTTTACACAAACTTATGCTAAAAATATATATATATCGAAACTTATTGTTGGTTAATACTCCCTCTGTTCCTTAATATAAGGGACAAGAGACAAAATCACACAGACCAAGGAAAGCAATAAATTTGTCTGGAATATAAAATAGTTTCCAAAAATACCCTCATTTAATATTAATAACTCTTCCATCATACAATTAAAACAAATGAATTATATTGAAAATATATCATCTTAAGGGGTATTTTTGGAAAAAGTCATTAAATACACTAGACAAACCCTATGTGTCCCTTATATTTTAAAACACGGAAACTCCCCCAATTGTCCCTTATATTAAGGAACAGAGGGAGTATACTGTAAAATTAGTGGCCTATCTATTTTTATATGTTTCTGGCCATCTATCTGTTCCTATATATGCTTGATTGAACATGTTATATTAGTGAATTGGAGCACTTGTCTCCTATAGAGTTACACTGCAAAAATTTCTGATTTTGGCTTGGTGAGCATGGGAAGTACATAGAAGGTAAAATGCCTATCACGATATTTGGCTATATTGCCCCAGAGTGCTATAAAACTGGTAAACATATCTATATATCTGTGTTATATACTTGAGAAATTCTCCATGACATGTTATTGACTACAATACGTACCATCATAGAACAGGGCTCTTACCTGTGAAGAATGATGTGTACAGATTTGGTGTGGTGCTCCTTCAAATGCTAACAGGTGTGAGAGCAATCAGTCAAGAGAGACCAAAACATCTGGTTGAGTGGAGTAAGCCATGATTGTGCAACAAAGGAAAGTTGAAAACCATAATGGATGGTAGGCTAGCAAGTCAATATTCTCTTAATACAACATTACAAGTAGCTCAGCTTATTCTCTGATGCATGGAACGTAACCCCACACACGGTCCTTGTAACACCCTACCTCCTGACACCTCCTGACTTGACCAAAAACTTAAAGATTTAACCAAACACAACCCCCAATACCTTAAAACAACTCTCCTATGCCTCAAAACAGCAAAAATAACCATAAAACCTCCAAAGACTAGGCTGGGACCGTGGCCGCTACAGTGCCACTACGGCTCCGTCCTCCCCTGATTCTCCATCGCTTCTGGATTCACTGGCGTCGTGGCCTGGAATGTAATGCCCCTCATGATATTTTTCTTGGCATTGTGTTCAGGACTGGAGGAATCAGGACGGAGGAAGGCTCAAGTGGAGTCTGGAAGAGCTCCACGCCGCGGTAAAGAGCAGGGCCACCGCGGCGAGAAGCTTTCCAGTGGCGTTGTTCTAGAAAATTTGGTGGAGCCGCGGTGAGGAGTGTTGGAGCCGCGGCGAGAGTCGGAAAAATTGTTTAAATCCGGATCAGTCGGATGTGAAAGAAAGAAAGGAAACGAAGGGAGCGACGCAGAGAGACGAGGAGCAGTGCTAGGGTTCAGCATTTTTGGTGTCCCAGAGTGATTCTCGTCCATCGGGAGCTTGGATTCAAGTTGGTAAGCTTTCCCTACTCCTCTCTCTCCATTTTCTTCGGTTGAAATTTGGGATTTTCAGTTGTATGGTTGGATTTCCGGTTTGGGGTGAAATACACCGATTGAAATGAATGTTTTGGGGTTAAGGAAGTGTGTTTTGAGGTTCTTGTTACTCGAATGGGAGTTTTGAAGGGATTATGTGTGTTTAGAGCTTAACCCTAGGTTGTCTTCGGTAAGGGCTCTTAGGAATTCAAGGTGTCTGAGGTTGTGTGGTGTTTAAGTAATCCCTAAGAGCTTATTGATGCATAAAAAGGGTGTTGGAACCTTGAGTTAGGTTAATGTGGTGGAATTGTGAGGTTTGATTTGTTGGTAAATTGTGCTAATGGAAGAATTGTGGCATGATAAAGGTTGTTGGCCAAGCGAGAGGGGTTCACGCGTACTGGACAATTCAAGGAAGCTTGTGGAGCTCGTGTGTGTGTGGTAACGACAATTTAGGTAACCGGATGTTTGTTTTATGTGATTATATGCTGATATGTATATGTACGTATATGCATGTTCCTTTTCATACCACGATATTGATTGTGTGTGTGTACGGTTTTCTACATATCGTGGTATGCACGGCTTGTTGATGTATGATGATTGTATATGTTATGATGTGTAGCATCCCCATACTATTGCATGCTAGCATGTCCATATGATATACGATATGATGGTATATGTATATATGTATGTAAAGGCATGTTGGCATGACATTGATATCATCACCACATGATTGCATAGTGAGAAATAGATGACGAGGTGATGATGATGAGATATGATGTGATAAAGATCCCTATCGCTAAATCCTCTCCATGGGAGAGCCAGGCGGTAGAGGACATGATATGATATGATATCCCTGTCACTAAATCCTCTCCTAGGAAGAGCCAGGTGACTGTGGATTTGGGGATGCACCATCTCTAAATCACCATCAATTCATGATGGTCTAGGGGAAGGAGAGCCACGGTCTGAACTCTGGTGTAACCATTGGCCCGGTTGTATTAGGGTAAGGTGAGCTTGGTGATGTCCCGGAATCGGTCTTCACCGACTGTTGGAAGGGAATCATCTATTGAATGTCTTATGATGACGATAGCTCGTGGTTCTAGCCGTGTATGAGGGAGAACATGCATACCATTCATTAGCATTGCATTGCACGACTGTGTGGATCAGTATATATATATATATTAGTGTGTGTGGTTATTCCTGGTTACTGAGATGTTGTCTCACCCCATCTCCCATAAACTAATCTTTCAGGTGACGGTTCTGGCACTAGTCCGGAGAAGACGCGGGAGTAGCTGTGTACATGGAAATAGTCTATGTAGTGTGTGTATGTTGTATTAGTATCTTGTGCCAAGTAGGATAGCATGGTTTGTAATGAATAATGTTATGATTGAGACTGGCTATGTATGGATGTTTATGTATGTTGTATGTATGGTTGAATGTTGTTGAGAAGTATATGTGACAGTTTTGGTAAGTCCAGAGTGTTGTTGGGCCTGGTTGGTTTGTGTAAGGGCCTGTAGCCCATTTGGTCAGGTTGGGTTCCAAGGGGTCAAATCTCAGAGGAGTGGTTCCTTTGAGGTAAAACCTCTTTGGACAGGTTGGTTTGGGGGTTTTGGACCTGTATGAATGGTCTCTATGCGACCAGTTGCCTTTGGTGGCAATTGGAGGTGGCTAGTGGTGAGTTTTGGTCAACAAGTGGTCAAAATGGTGTCAAGGGTCCAGAATCTCCATACAGAGTTGGATTGAGGTAAAAGTGGTGTCCTTGGATAGATGGGGACTAGATTGACTTGTAGGAGTTGGATTCGAGTCAATCGGAGGTCAGAGCATAAAGTTATGCACGTCAGGAGTTCGCCCCGAAGTGTTGAAATTGCTGATACGGTATATCAGCAGGGGGCGCCGCGGCGAGGGAAGGCAGGCCATGGTGCCAGAGGAGGCAGAAGCCATGTTGAGACAGGGGAGGCCGGAGCCGTGGCTGTACTGTAGCGGCCGCGGCCCCAACCCAGTTTTTGGATATTTTAAGTTGTTTCCGCTGTGTTTATGAATATGGAGAGTTGTTTGAGATGTCACGGTTGTGTAGGGTTAGATTTTGAAGTTTTTGGTTAAGTTCGGAGGTGTCAGGTGGTAGGATGTTACATGGACCCTGGAGCCGTGGTGCTCCATACAAATATCCCATATTAGCAATTTTCACATTTCGGGGCGAACTTCTGACGCGCATAACTTTATGCTCCGACCTTCGATTGACTTGATTCCAACTCCTACAAGTCAATCTAGTCCTCATCTATCTAAAAATACTACTTTTACCTCAATCTAACTCTGTATGGAGATTCTGGACCCTTAGCATCGTTTTGACCACTTAATGACCAAAACTCACCACTAACAACCTTCAATTGCCACCGAAGGCAAAAGGACGCTCATCGACCAATCATAAAGGTCCAAAACCCCCAAACCAACTTGTCCAAAGAGGCTTCACCTCAAAGGAACCACTCCTCTGAGATTTTACTCCTTGGAAACCAACTTGACCAGATGGGCTATAGGCCCTTAAACAACCCATCACTAACATACAGGCTTCTCAACATCCAAAACCATACCACCATACATACCACATACATAAACATACATACATTCATAACCAGACTCAACTGTGTCATTCCTTCATTACGAAACCTTCTACCTTACTTGGCACAATTACAAATACAAAATACACACTCTACATAGACTATTCCCACGTACACAGCTACTCTCGCATCTTCTTTGGACTAGTGCCAGAACCGTCACCTAAAAGGTTAGTTATGGGAGAGGGGGTGAGACAATGTCTCAATAACCGGGAAGAATCACACACAAATATATATATATATATTTTCCGTACGACTCATGAATGCAATGTGCAATGAATGGTATGCATGTCTCCCTCGCACACAGCTAGAACCATGGGCTATCGTCATAACAGGACATTTCATATAGGTAACTCTCTTCCAACAGTCGGTGAAGACTAATTCCAAGATATCACCAAGCTCACCTCCCATTAGTGCACCCGGCCAAAGGTAACACTAATATTCGGACCGTGGCTCTCCTTCCCCTTTCCCACCACGAATTGGCAGGATTTAGGGAAGGTGCAGTCCACTGCGCGCCTTTCCCTCCTGGCCATCGGAGGCTATTTAGCTGCAGGGATCCCATTCTTATCCTCCCTAAAATATATAGATCCATCCTTATCCTCCCTAAAATATATCATCATATCATATCATCATCACATCATCACCACCCAATCTGCCATATATCAAGGCCTCACAATGCCATGTGGTGGTGCTCATGTATCATCGTATAATCATCATCATCATATCACGATCATATGTATGCATCATGTCATGTCATGCCAAAATCATCATCATAAACATAATCATCGTCATCATCATCATAAACATCATGGCTATCATCTAGCTATGTGCATACCATGATACATAGAAAATAGTACACACAATCATATCAATATCGTGGTATGATAGAAACATGCATATATACATATATCCAAATATACATACCAATATATAATACAATACAAATAAACAAACACCCAGTTACCTCAATTGTCGTTACCACACACACACGAGTTCCACAAGCCTCCTTGAACTGTCCAACACACATAAACCCCTCTCGATTAGCCAACAACCTTAACAATACCACAATTCTTCCATTTACACAATACACCATATAACCAAACATCACAATTCAACTACATTGACCTAACCCAAGGTTCCAACACTCTTTTCATGCATCAATAAGCTCTTAAGGATCACTCAAACACTACACAACCACATACCCTTCGGATTCCCAAGAGCTCTAACCAAAAACAACCTAGGGTTAAGCTCAAATCGTACATACACCCTTCAAAACTCACATCCAAGCAATAAAAATACCAAAACACACATCATTAACCTCAAATCATCCATTTCAATCAGTGGATTTCACCCCAAACCTGAAATCCAACCTTAACCTCAAAAATCCCAAACTTCAGCAGAAGAAAATGAAGAGGGAGGAGTAGAGAACACTTACCAACTTGAATCCAAGCTCTTGAGGTCTGAAATCATTCCCAATGGCCGGAAATCTCGAACCCTAGCTCAGCTCCCTTGGTTTCCTCCGTTGCTCCCTTCGTTTCTTTCTTTTCCGTTCATCCGAAATGATCCGAATTTAAACAAATTTCCTGATCCTCACCACGGCCTTAGCATACCTTGCCGCGGCTCCACCAAGTTCCTTCGGAACAATGCCACTGGAAAGGTTCTCGGCGCGGCGGCCCTGCTTCTCGCCGCGGCGTGGAGCTCTTCCAGACTCCACTTGAGCCTTCCTCCTTCCTGTTTTCTCCAGTCCTTAACACAAAGCCAAGAAAAATAACATGAGGGGTGTTACAATCCTTCTATAAAGGACGTAGTGGAGGCGTTTTGCAAACTATTCAAGCTATATCCAAAGGCTAACTCAGTTGATATGGCAAGTAATTGCGTAGTGGGTTTAATATAGTCAAAAACCTATATGCAAAATTATTATAAAATTAAGCGAATGACTCAGTAATAGCCTTTTTGAGCAGTTTGGGATCTTTAGTTAATTAAGTGTACAATTGAACCTAGAATGGACCAATTTTGGATTCTTAATCAGGGGATACAAAGAGCTTTGAAACAAAGTTTTATTTGTGTTAATTAGTGCCAATTTTTGTCCAGAATTGCTTAAACTGCCTATTAGAACAACTTGGGAATTTAAAGTTTTCTGGGAATGAATCATGTTTCAAATGTTCAGGGTTATACTTTTTCTGTTATATTAGAGTTCAACCAAAGCTTTAAGTCAAGCCAAAGAATATTTTAATTGGATTTTACTTGAATCAGTTATGAAATTTTATTTGAACGGAAACTCAGATATATAAAAGTCGAAGTTAATATTGAAAGCATTTGCTCCTCCAAAACATATTCTCCAAAAGTAACAATTTTTTTGTGTTTTCATGCCAAAAAATGACTGAAGAAAATGAATATTATCCATAGCTTAATGGGGATATCACATGAAAGAATACCCTATGTTTTTTATTTTCAAAGGAATTTTACAGCCTTCATCTTGTTACTCCTCCTCGCTTCCCTCCACTGGATCTGCATATCCTCATTTTCTGCACACTGAATAAATGACAATATTATGCTCAACCTGAATGAAACACCAACACTTGGAAACCAAATTGAACAGTACCAAATTGTACAAAGAACGACTGTGTAAGTCAATGAGGATAGGGATGCATGCCAATTTCTTCACACTAAAATATTTTGAACCAAATAATAACGTTGTTCTGATAAAGGAAAGAATTTACTTGAGGATAGTGATGAACTCTTATAGACGAAGTGAGCTCGAATAAATAGTCGGACCACACTTGTTTCGAATGTGGTCGACGTCATGGTCAGAATAGATGTCAGCATTGTTAAAAAACTGCAAGTTCAAAACCCATCAAAAACCTAGTCAAGAACAACACCTAACGAAAGACTTCCATAACAATACAAAGTTGGTTAATTAAAATATGCTGTGGACTAGTAGAGTTGCTTTGTGGGCTTTTATGTTATGTTTTTTAGTTCAAATGAGTACTTAAAAGTTCACAATTTTCACACCTTTCATGAAAACTCAAATTATTTTGTAATAGCTAGGCTATCTAAACTAAATTAAATTATATTGATAAAGTGTTAGGTTCTTATAGGACTCAATTTAGAAGTCGACTCGTATTCCCAGAAGTGGACTTCTGCAAATGTTTTTTGAAACTGACTGATTTTTTAGCATTTTAATCGTTGATTGAGTTTTCTTAGTACTAGAAATACATTTTCAGAAATGACATGGTTTAAATTATGTTTTATGAATGAAACAAAATATTACAATTTTCTTCAATTAGACATGAGGCTTGACAGAATTTTAATTGGGCTTGGGCCATAGGCTGAAACAATATCTAATAACATTAAATTTCTAATTAATGCGAATTTTTTTTCACCAATGCCATTTATGATATGGGTTTGATTTCATTAAAAGCATTAAAAATCCTGATATGTAACTGCTTGAAAATAACATTACAATCTAATATTAACACCGTTAGTTTTGAATTATTCTGCAATTTGGACCACCAAAACTAAGATCAATTAGGCCAATTGAAAGTTGGTCCAAAAAAAAAAATAGGCCAACTGAAAGAATGAACTTCGATCAAATGATAGAAAACTGGGAGAACTGATCCAGAACACTGCTATTATTTTCTGGTTTGTACGAATTAAGATTAACTACATCAATGTGTTTACATTGCTACTATATATTATATATAAATATTGTTTTATGGTGAAATTCTTATGCGGGATGGTGATATATTTTTAGAGCATAGTGATATAATCTATTTCTTCCTGTTGGTTCGTGTCTTGTGAAATATTTGGGTATTAGAATGAGTTTGTAAGTCTTAATTTTGGTTACAATATGGATTGCATACATATTCTAATCTAGCTAGAGTTGTCAATGAAAGATGAAAATTGGGATTGCCTTATTCACAAAAGTGAAATATAAATAACAAAAATATCATGATATTCAAACTATTTGCACCATTTTTTCATATGTACCTGGCACCCTAAACCTGTGCCATTTTAATTGGAAGACTTATCAGAAACCAAATTAATCCAGATTGAGTCAGCCCTACTTTTCCTTGAATCTTCAAGTTTTTTGACATAGCTCCTCTGCCTCTTCGACGCACTACTCATATCTCTTTGTGCACTCAGACATACCGTTCATAGCTCTAGTTAGTCCATCTAGCATGTTTAATTTATTTTATGTTTTAAGCATGTTTCTTTTGAATTCCAAGCACGACGGGCATGATTTATTTCAGTGTTCGTGGCAGCCTTTATGTGAACATTGTTATTCATTCATTTCTTTCAATATCTTTATTTCCTAAATTCAACTCAAATTATTTCTTTAAACTTGCATCTGGAAAAATATGGTAAAGAACCCAGGAGTTTACAGATGTTTGCTGAAAAGTCAGGTTTGATCAATCCGCAACTCAAAAAATATTACAAACTCGACATTATATATAAATATAAAATATATTTTAATATTAATATAACTTTTTGGCTGGATTAAATATATATTAAAAATTTTGTACTTTTACATGATTACTTATGCAATTGAGTATATGAAAAGAAAATATATTAGATATATTTTCTTATAAGTGCATTTTTTATTTTCAATGTCACTAATTCTAATTTATTTTCTTATAAAAAATTATCCATACACACCATAATAGTGTGAATGTACAACGTAGTAAAAAAATACAAAAAATGTGTCACCAAAAAAAAAAGACTGTAGGAATTCAACAGCTTGCGCAGTCAGAAAATAATAAAATTACACATAGTAAATAATGTATTAAAAATTCAAAATAAATGTATAAAAATACAATTAATTTATGTATGTTATAAAAATTATTAATATGTACCACATTATATTATATATATATATAGCATATATCTTATACTTTATATATCCATAATATTCATATATATAATATTATTGGTTGTGGGCCAGAAATAATAATATAATATTATAGAAATAAATATTAACTTCCACTGACGAAGAGGAGGATTTTTCTAACTCTATGTTGTTATGAATAGTAAAAAAATATTAATTATAGATGATTTAAGAATTTTATTATAGAGCATTTGGAACATTATTATTTCTAGAACCTTCAAATCTGTTTTTTGTTTTTTGCTTGCCTTCAAATCTGTTTTGGATAGCATGAATATTTCTCAATTCCACCACTACTTCCTTCATAGAACGACGACATGTACGGTCACGTTCGAGGCACCTTGGAATAAGCTGGGCTATCTTGGAACGCTGCTCTGAGGGAGTATTGACCTGCTATCCTAGTATCCACTATGATGTTGAACTTACTTATATCTAAGAGATAATACAGTCAACCCAGAGAGCACTTTCGGTCCTAATCACTTATGCTGAGCACTGTCTGCTCATCCATTTTTAAATTTAATTTAAATTTGAATGGTTCAGATTTAATTATATTTTTTATTATATTAAATACAAAATTTTAAATAAATATAATTTTATAATTATTATTTTTTTAAAAAATATTATTATTATATAAAAAATTAAAATAAAAAATTATAAATATGAACCATCTAAATTAAAATTGAAATTGCAGGTTCTGATCCATCCACGGTAATGAGCACCCAATCCAGACTCGGTCATTCAGTCAACAAGATGTTTTGGCCTCATCACAGGATCAACTGCTTTCATACCTGTCAGCATTTCAAGCAGCACTGCACCAAATGCTTACACCTCACTCTTCACATGTAAGCGCGGTGTTCAATGATGGTACGTTAGAAGAATTATTTAAGATATAAACATTAGGAAAAAAATTATATGCTTGACATACTTAAATTCATCTTAGTTAATATCATAGAAAATTAATCTTTATTTTTTATCTTACTTTTTTTTGTGTGGCAGATCTTATCTGAATAAACTTGTGACAATTTTAACTATATATTGAAGGGGATAGGTAAAGTGAAATTACTAAAGAAACTACCAAACAAAAAACACACATGGGGTTTTTTTGGGGGGGGGGGGGGGGGGGTGAAGGGCCGGTGTTGTGGGGAGATATGCAACGTAAAGAGAGAGGAAGAAATGAGTTAGCGCACAAACAATTGAAAGTACATATTTCGAAGGCAAAATCCAAGTCACCTTCTTTGATTCTCTCTCCATCTATATATATATATGGTAGCCCTACTCTCAGTCCCTTCAAAAGTTTGTGTGTGTGTGTGTATATATATATGTATATTTAAAGAACTATGCAGGTTAACAACACTGATTAACACGAAAAAATATATGCACATATATATTTAAAAAACCACTGTTAGATGTGCATGAGATAGTTAAAAAATCACTTTGATTTGCCTCAAGTAAAAGATTACATTGTAAGTTTAAAAAAAACACACACACACAAAACGTGTGTATGAGATTTATTTCCTTATCTTTTGTACCCAATTTTTTTTCTTCTAATCAATATTTCGAGGGAAAAAAACTTATCTTAACTTTAACCTCTTATCATTAAGTTATAATGAAAATAAATTCTATACTCTTAGGAAAAAAAAAGTAAAAGCAAAAATTGTCCATGCCATGACAATTAAGGAATAATTGTTCAAGAAAACCCACAGCATCAAGTGGGCGGTCATAACAAAAGTTTTTCCTGCTTTTCTTTTCTTTTTATTGGAAAAATGGATTCGAGTTAAATGGGTAGAACTGAAACTTTAAGATATATTGTTATTAAATTTAATTAATACAACATATTTTGGAATCACTAGTACAAAAATGTAATTCTATGTCGCATTTTTTATGTCGGTTGTATGGAGAGCCGAGTAGAAAAATAACTGGTGGCAATCTTGTAAATAAATACATATTTATTTAATTATTTACTTCAGTTATGTTTAAAATTGACAGAGAAATTATATATTTTTTTTGTCCATTACATTAATAACCAATGTAGTAAAAGGGAAATATAAAGTAAATTTGATAAAAAAAATAGTGACTCTTTCATCTCAAACCTGTTTTCCTCTCCCTCATTCCCTCAATCTCTAACTCGCCCTCAATCCCTCGTTCTCTCAATCATTTTTGCTCTCACACACATGTCTACCATTATCGCTGACAATCCCTAATCTCTAAATCCAAATTGCTGCAAACCTTAGGCAAAGTGTAACACCCTACACTCAAACATCTCCAAAAATCCGACCTTAGCCTTCAAAAAAACAAATCTTACAACCTATCACCTCCAATTGCCACCGGAGGCAATTGGACACCAAGAGACCCTTCACACAGGTCATATTTGGCTAAACCAACATGTTCAAGGAGGTTATACCCCGAAGAAACCTTTCCTTCGAGAATTGACTCCCTTGAACCCCAAAACCATATAATGGACTATATGCCCACAACTCTCATACATGGCCCAAAACCACCTCTGGGCTTGCAGTCAACCCTTTTTATCATACAAATACTTGCTCATACATTAAAGACCCATATTGGGGTCCATTATCAACCTCACACATCATTAAAACACATACATCACCATACAAATTTA
Source organism: Adenanthera pavonina (assembly GCA_026686845.1). NCBI lineage: Eukaryota > Viridiplantae > Streptophyta > Magnoliopsida > Fabales > Fabaceae > Adenanthera > Adenanthera pavonina. The sequence continues at coordinate 20,212,834 of JAIVEN010000004.1, forward strand.
GTATAATATCCATCAACATCACTATTATCCCATAATATACAAATAATACTCCCAGGACTCTCATCTAGGCAACCACTACAACAGCCTACTTAGCACAGAATTACATAAACTAAATTATAACTACCAAATATACATGGGATTCCCGAAGACGAAATGACTGCCAACTACTTGATCTTCTCTGAACTAGCACCAGAGTCTTCACCTGAAAGGTTAGTCATGGAGGGGAGGGGTGTGAGACAATGTCTCAGTAACCGAGATCAACAACACATAAACATATATATATATACACACATATAAATCATGTCACATATGAATGCAATGTCGAATGCATGGTATGCATGTCGTCCTCTCCGAGACTTCCATCCTTATCCTCCCTAACACACATATACATATAACCCATCCTTATCCTCCATAACATATAAAATCCAACCTTATCCTCCCTAACATATACAATCCACCCTTATCCTCCCTAACATATACATATATCACATACTCCATCCTTATCCTCCCTAACAAATACAATCCACCCTTATTCTCCCTAACAAATACACACATAAATATATATCATTACACAACATATCATCATCCCATCATCACCAATCAATCCACCACCAATCACAATCTCACAATACCGTGTGGTGATGCTAATGTATCATCACATAATCATCATCATGTCATATCATCATGTATGCACCATTTCATATCATATCAATGTCAACATCATGTGTATCATCATTCACATAATCATCATCATGTCATATCATCATGTATGTACCATATCATATCATCATCCCCAATCAACATCATAGTCATCATATATCTCATCATCATAATCATAAACAACGTCTACTGTACACGTACCACGATATATAAAAACAACATACAAACACATTAATATCGTGGTACGAAAGAGACATGCATATATACACAACTATACATACTATCATATAATACCAACAATAACACATAAACAAACACCCGGTTACCTCAAGTTGTCAGTACCATGCACATAGGGCTTAAATAAGCCTCTAGAGCACCCCAATCCCGAACTGTAAGCCTCCAATTAGCCAATCTACCATTACAACAGTAAATACCCTTTTATTAACATAACTCCCATAGCATTACAATTCACAATCTAACCATCCAAGCTTAACTCGGAGTTCTAACAACATACACACATATAAATAAACCTTAAACAACTATTCAAACACACACTAACACATACCATTTCGGATTTCCACTTCTTTTCCCAATTTCCAACCTAGGGTTTAACTCAAACCCATCATAATCCAATCAAAGCTCATACCCAAAGCTTCCTAACATCACAAAACACTCTTACAACACAAAATCAAGCATTTTAATCGGTGGAAATCAACCAAACATGGACTCCCACACGAATCCCCGAAAATCAACGTCAAACCGAAGAGAAAAATGAAGAGGAAGAGAGTAGATCCACTTACCAACTGAGAAACACACTTCCATGATCCAGAAAACATCTCCCTAGGTCAGATTTTGCATGCCCTAGCAGAGCTTCTCGCTGCTTCTCCGTTGCTCCCTCTGTTTCTCTCTTTTCTTTTCATCCGAAACGATTCTGATTTAAACCAATTTTTCGACTCTCGCCGCGGCTCCAGATAAGTTCACCGCGGCCTCCACCGAATTAACTTTAATATCGCTACTAGAAGTATCTCGCCGCGGCAGCTCTGCTCCTCGCCGCGGCGCCACTAGTTTTAACAGAAAAATGCCACTGGAATTAGCTCTCGTCGCTGCGGCTTTGCTCGGCTTTGCTTCACGCCACGGCGTGGAGTTCATTTCTTCTCCACTTAAACTTTCTTCCGTCCCGTTTCCTTTAGTCCTGAACACAATGCCAATGACAAGCGTCATGAGGGGTGTTACACAAAGCTTCTGCGGTCCTTATAGATTTGCTCATCGTTAGAAATTAGCTTACCTATTTTCTTGCAACTCACCGCCATTGATTGCAGCTCCTACACCCCAGTCTTTATCAACTGTGGTTCATAGCTTCGGGTTTGGGTTCGGATATCTCTGATATTTGATTTGCCATCGGTAACAGCTTTGAGTTCAATTTGGTATTTGGGACCTAAGTGGTAACCGGTCGAAATTGGAGGAATTTGGGACTCTTTCTCATTAGGTATTTTCATCATTTGCTATTTGTCTTAACCATGGCTCTTTTGTTTCTTTCTTCTTTTTTTTCCTCTCGGTGAATCAACCAGAAAATTTTTTTGTTTCAAATCTGATTCTAAAGACCAAACCAAGTAATGCTGCCCTTCCTCTTTCTCCCATATATCTATTCATTTCTGGGTGTGGATTGCAGCCAGCAATTGCGTCAAAAGTCAGTTTATTATTTGCTTGGGCCTAAAATTTGTAGTGGTGTCTCTACTATAGTGTACTTCCAATCTCTAAATATTCCCTCCTTACAGATGTAACAGAAACAAATACAGGCATATAAATATATTAGACACAATTTTTGCTTTGATTTTAATGGCTCTAAGTTTAAGAACTTAAGCACAATTGGCCTGCATGTAGTAGAGAATATTAGGTGCATGATACTAACTGTAACTTAATTGCATGAGAATTTATCCCATATATTTTCTTTGAAGGTGCTTTCAAGTAGGCATTGGAAGGTTTTCCCCGGTTGCTCATATATAAGAAATAAAAGAATTTTCATTAAAAAAAAAAAGAATAAAAGAATCCATGTGTTCGAACTGCAAATGATTGCTTTATATGTTAAGCTAGCACACTATTGTATTATCACCTATGTCAAGGGCCAATTTACTTCAAAGCTTAACGTGTTAGAATGACTGGTCCTGGATATGAAATGTGATTGGGAAGGAATGTCTTACTGCATTGTTATTTAGGCTCTAATTCTCGGTCGAAGCTCAAACATTATAGAAGCTTGAGCTATTAGGTAGTTTCATGCATAGGAAGCATACTATTATTCAGAGCACTGATCTCATACAGCTTTTTCTATACTTTAGTTATACTTCTGTCAAAGTTTTAAACATGATGTGGGTGTTGAAGACCCTAAGGTTGGAGTAAGTATATCTTTTTTCCTAATATTAATTAAAATTAATAAAATATTATACCTTCATGTGATAGCAATTTTATCTGTTATGGACATATTAGGTGAGAATTTAGACCTCCTTGCCTCCAAATGTTAAGTGAAATTTTATCATGTTCTATTACTTTAACAGGATGCGTATGTCACTGGCTTCTATCACCTCACATTCTTGGTTCGAACATAATAAGTATAGTTTGATACTACATCATGAGTTAGTTTCCAATCACTACATTGCTATTAATTGTCTAGTTAGCATCATAATATATCTCATTGCTATTAAATTTCTAGTTAGCATCACTTACTATCCAAATCTGTGTTTCTTCCTTGGGGTTGCTTTTCTTATTATTGTTGCTTTTCTTGATACAGCTTCTAGCTTGTTGATTACCCTACTTCTTGTCATCTATAAATAAATGTAAAAATGTGATATTTGATGGTATGATGAATCAATCAATATGTGACCAATTTCTGTTCTTGGTGTTATTTGGTCTCTAATTAAAATAATGTTTGAAGGTATGATGAATCAACCAACTTTTGCTTGTAGTCATTGTTATTTGGTCTGGTTTAGATCTGTTTTAGATTACTGATTTGGATTTAGTTCAGGTTAGTGTTTTCTGTTGATCGGGCTAGTATTTTTCTGTTATTATTTATATTGGTACTAGTTTCTTTTTGTTTTATGGCTTTTCTTGATGTTGGCTTATATGTTAATATTTTTTTTCCTTGCTAATAGTTGTCGTATCTGATTCTATGTTGCCTTAGATTGAACCGTAAGAAATTCAAATGCTTAGATGAATTAATAATGTATGTCATAATACCACCAGTTTGCCTTGGACTTATGAGCTCTACAAACTCTGTCACAACCACCCTATAAATTAATTCCTTCATCGAACAGAAAATGGTGACTTTATTCACTTCAAGAATGTGTATATCTTAGCTTGAACTTTGGTAATGGTTCTTAATTTTGCAGGTTTTGGTTACATTTCTTTCCCTTAAGATACGTCATTGTTACAATTTCTACTATTTTAGCAACATTGTCTCCGCTGGAATTCTTGGTGTTGGGAGGCTTATCACTGACAGCATCCTTATGCTTTTGATATTTCCATTACTTCTTCCTTCCTTGAGGATAGTTACTGTCAATGTATGAAATTTCACTTTATGGCCTCCTCTATTCATTTCTTTGATATACTTTTCTCCCTGAGAATCTTTAAAAGTTTTGATTATATTTTGCAACATATTCTCATTAATGTTTGGTGGCTTGTTTATTCAGGGATTGCAAAGTGGTGTTATCACTTCTCTTTACTTTGCTGCATCTGGAGGATAGTCAAAATCAAAGATTTGGCAAATACAATAGTTGCTGCTCTTTTTTATCCCTTTGAGGCATTTGCGAAAAGTTATAGGGGTAAAGTCAATTGCCATATATTTTTGTGGTTTCACATCTGAATGCCAAGAATCAGATGATGGCAGCCTTACCAACTGTGACGCTAAGTCCTCAATGGACAATGCTCCATGCTCATCTAGTTCTTTTGGATTTCATCCTGAAAGTGTGACCACATAAAATGCTTTTAGTGGGTCAGATGTATCTGTAAGGTAAAAGACACTTTGTTCAGTTTTAGAATTTGAATTTATTTTTGGATATAATAAGAACCTCGGATTGAGAGATGTTTATATGTTTTTTGGCTTGCATTATGATGGTGCAATACTTCAATGTGCTAGTTTAAGTTGCGGTTTAATTAGTTTTCCTTTTTGATGATGTGTCTTGTCTGGGACAAGAAGGGAAAAAAAATGAAATTTTCAAAACAAACGTTCCCAAAAATTATATTCAAGTAGTGAATTTTTTTTTTAAAAAGTAATTTTTACATTGGTTCAAAAATAAAACTGACGTAAAAAATTATTTCTATATCGATTGTATAACCAACATAGAATTGCTTTTTTTTTACGTCAACCTGATCTACGTCGCCTGTGTAACCGATGTAAATAAACTAAAATAATCGACGTAAAAAATGGTGTTTGCAGTGGTGAATGTTTAATAACATTATATTCTCTTAATATATTAGAAGTATAGGTTTTGAAATATGAGGCCAACATTTGGTCAAAAAAAAGGGGGCTAATAAAATGCAAAGAAGTATGTCGAATGGAAAAAAGAGATTATATAGTAAATTCTTCATTAAATGCATACGCACACAGATCAAAGTCCACAAACCACAATTTTGAATTCCTTTACACCAGTCAAAAGACATGAAACAAAGAACAATTAAACCCAGTTGAACCAGACAAATCGAATACATTTCATGTAAAGTGGGTGTTTGAGCCAATGAATTTTTAACAGTAGACTCTTCATTTCTAACTCAGAAATATCAGATATAGCCAAGCCAAGGAATGCACTTAAAAATTCAAAATAACCTAATTACTGTAAATAAATTAATATCAATAGGAGTATATCTAAAATCTTTAGTCTGTCAATACATTAATCAAGAGATCTAAAACCCCCCACACGTAAACCATGTAAACAAAAACATCCAGAGCCACTGATATGGTGATGATCTCCAGCAACAGTTACGAGAAGCCATTATTAAGACTCATACAGATCCACCAGGCAATAGAATCATGAGCATCAATCACGGGCTAACTCGAAATAAACAACACAATAGAACAGAAAAAACCTAAGCGAAGGAATCTCACCAGTTAACCGGAGTAGCAAAAGAAGAAGAAGAAGAAGAAGAAGGAAGGTGCGAAGAAAGAGAGAGAAAAGGAAGTTTCACAATTGTGAATTTCTTTGAACCAATGTTCTCTAATTTTATGTTGTTCTTGTTCATTAAATGTAGATAAAAGTCATTCTCTTTCTTTTTTATGGCTTAATGCCATAGTGGGTTTTACCTGGAGAAGAAAGATGAAGTAAAAAAGATAATATTAATCTATTTTTATTGAAATTTGAAGACCTATTATAATTTTTTGTTTAAATTATCAACAGTCAATGACATATGAAAATGTATTGAAAATATAATTTTTTTATATATTCTATATATTTTTTCTTCAAATTAATTTACTAGATGCAAGGTTTCACATTGTATTTTTCTTAAATTGTTTTCAAAATTTTATATAATTATATATAATTTATTATTTAATGATCTCTTTCAAATTATAAAATTATTTTAAAAGAATAATTATGATAAATATTAAAAAACTTAAATTAATAATGTTATATATAAATTAGTTTTAAAACGCATGCCCTCCATAGCTTTGATGCTGGCTCCTGAGTAAGAATGGATGTGAGATAAACGAAGTGTAGAATGAGAGAGTGAGTGAAGTGGAAGTGGCGTACATCAGTTGTTTGTGAGAGATTTTCTTTAATGGGTTTGGCTCCCATTTACTTTATTACAATTTTGGAATATTTCTTTATCGAAGACAAAAATGTTTATTACTCCATGACAAGATTCATGTGATTTCTTTAAAAAAAAGAAAAAAATTGCCACATTTAGTCTTGGGAGGCCAAATGTGTGTATATATATATATATACGACTCTATGAAAAGGACAAGATTCATCATTGTCTCGCGAAATGCTTCAATATTTCTAGGAAGAGAACAAGATTTTTCATTATGGCATCCTCTTTGGAGAACCATTAATTGAATGTCTATTAAAAATATTTGTTTAATTTTAGAAATAAAAATATTTGACGGTAATTAATTTAAATAAACTAAATTATCAACTTAAACCATCAGAGATTAGAATAATTTTTTATTGGAACAGTTTTAGGCAAACATATATAACTTCACTTATACAGCTCCAAATGTATTAAAATCAGTGACATATTGATCTTAAAATATAGACCTATCCATATATACAAACTATTAAATTTTTGGAACACTACATGATTTTATACATTCTTCCTAAATAAACAGCTTTTACTGTAAAATTACAGTTTTTCAATAACTGTTCAATTTTAACCTTTAACTTCCTTGAGCCATAATTCATTTTATCATTAGCCAATTGATACTAAATTTGACTCATCATAAAGCTCATCATATTCTCTAACTAAAGGAATCACATTTTGGTTCATTCCCTTTGCCATAGTATACGTAGTGTAACACCTTAGGACCAAAAACCCAAATCCACAGCATAAAGATGCTAAAACAATAGCAAAAAGGACAACTCAAAGGGTGACGCCATGGCTAATATAGTAACGCTATAGCCTGGAATGCTACTGGAACCAACAAATAAAAATAGAGGAGCATGGTGCCACAGCATGATCACTGGCGCTGTGGTGCCCAATGCAGATACCATTTCAGTATTTGCTAGTTTTTCCTATGAACTTTTGATGCACATAAGATCTTCCTCCTATCTTTGATTGACTTGAATCTAACTTCTACAGATCACTTTACTCCCAATCTATTTATAGACACCAATCATGCCTCAAAATATCTCTGTATGGAGATTTTGAATATCTGAGACTGAAATGGTTAGTTTTAGGCCAAAACTTGGCACTTGGGCCTCCAAATGCCATCCCAAAGCAACTATGACCAACCTAACACCTGACCCAAGTCCCAAATGTAACGCCCCTCATGACTTTATTTTGGCATTGTGTTCAGGACCGGAGGAAATAGGACAGAGAAAGGTTCACGTGGAGTTTGGAAGAGCTCCATGCTATGGCGAGAGTGAGTTCAGTGGCATGGTTTTAGTTGAACTTGGTGGCACCACGGTGAGATATCCTGGAGCCATGGCGAGATGTGAGATTTTTGTTTAAATTCGGATCATTGCGGATGATCGGAAAGAAAGAAACGGAGGAGAAACCGAGGGAGCTCTGCTAGGGTTCGAGATTTTCGGCATTTGGGAGTGATTTTTGGACCGTGGAAGCTTAGATTCATGTTGGTAAGTGATCCCTACTCCTCTTTCTATTTTCTTTGGTTGGAACGTGGGGTTTTTCGGTTATGAGTTTGGATCTTCGGTTTTGCCCAAAATCCACCGATTGAAATGGATGAAATGGGGTTAAGGAAGTATGTTTCGATGTTCTTGTTGCTTGCGTATGAGTTTTGAAGGGTGTTTGATGATTTGAGCTTAACCCTAGGTTGTTCTTGGTTAGGGCTCTTGAGAATCCAACTTGTATGTGGTTGAGTAGTGTTTGAATAGTTCCTAGGAGCTTATTGATGCATGAAAGGGGTGTTGAAACCTTGGGTTAGGCCTAAAGTGGTTGAATTGCGGTTTTGGTTAAATGGTATGTTGTGTTAATGGAAGAATTGTGGTATTGTGAAGGTTGTTTGGTTAACCGAGAAGGGTTCAAGCGTGTTAGACAATTCAAGAAAACTTGTGGAACTCGTGTGAGCATGATATTGACAACCTAAGGTAACCGGGTGTTTGTTTGTGTGATTATATGTTGATATATATGTATATATATATATATGCATGTTCCTTTTTATACCACGATATTGATTGTGTATGTGTATGATCTTTCTCTATATATCATGGTATGCATGGCTAGTTGATATGTGATAATTGTATATGTAGTATATGTATGATGTGTAGCATCCCCATACCATTACATGCTAATATGTCCATATGATGCTTGTGATGATATTAATATATGTGGGTGTAGAGGCATGTTAGCATGACATTGGCATCATCACCATATGATTACATAATGAGAGATTGATGATGAGGTGATGATGATATGATATGAGATGAGATGATGATATCAAAAAGATTATTGTCACTAAATCCTGTCCATGAGAGAGCCAGGCAGCAGAGGACAATATAATATGATGAAATATCCCTGTCACTAAATCCTCTCCTTGGGAGAGCTAGGTGGCAGTGGATTTGGGGATGCACCTTCCCTAAATCACCATTAATTTATGATGGTCCAGGGGAAGAAGAGCCACAGTTCGAGCTCTAGTGTAACCATTGGCCGGGTTGCATTAGGGTAAGGTGAGCTTGGTGATGTATCGGAATCAGTCTTCACTGACTACTGGAAGGGAATCATCTATTGAAATGTTTTGTGATGACAACAGCCCGTGGTTCTAACCATGTATGAGGGAGAATATGCATACCATTCATTAGCATTGAATTGCATTGCACGACTGTGTAAGTCAGTATATATATATTGTATGTGGTTATTCCTGATTACTGAGTTGTATGTGGTTATTCCTGATTACTGAGACTTTGTCTCACACCCCTCTTCCATGAACTAACATTTCTAGTGATGATTCTAGCACTAGTCCGGAGAAGACGCTGGAGTAGCATCGAACGTGGGAATACTAGATCTATGTAGTTATTATTTAGTTTGGATATGTAACTTGTGCCAAGTATGATAGGATGTTTGTAATGAATATATGTGACATTGTAAGGATTGATATGGATGAATGTATATATGTGTTGTATGTTGCATTGTGGTGTTTTCATGGTTTTGGACGTTGAGAAGTCAGTATGGTGGTGTTAGTAAGCTTAATGGTTTTGGGCCTCGTTGGTTTGTTTTAGGGACTATAGCCCGGTTTGTCAAGTGAGGGTCCAAGGGGTCAAATCTTAGAGCAGTGGTTTCTTTGAGGTGGAACCTCTTTAGATAAGTTGGTTTGGGGGTTTTGGACCTGTACAAGTGGTCTTTGAGTGACCATCTATCCTTGGTGGTAATTAGAGGTTGTTAGTAGTGAGTTTTGGTCAATAAATGACCAAAATGGTGTCAAGGGTTCATAATCTCCATACGGAGTTAGTTTGAGGTAAAAGTGGTGTCTATGGATAAATTGGGACTAAATTGACTTGTAGGAATTGGAATAGAGTCAATCGAAGGTTAGAGCATAAATTTATGCACGTCAGAAGTTTGCTCGATATGTTAAGTTTTGCTAGTTTGGAAACCAGAAGGTGGCACTGCGGTGCTAGTGTCCAAGCCACAGCGCCAATGGAGGCAGAAGAGTATATAGAATAGGGGAGGCTAGAGCCGCTGTAGTACTATAGCAGCCATGGCCTCAGCCTAGATTTTGGCATTTTTGTGTTCGTTTCCGCTATTCTAAAGTTCTGAGGAGTTGTTTTGAGATGTTTAGGTTGAGTTTGGTTGAATTTTGAAGTTTTTGGTCAAGTTATGAGGTTTCAGGAGGTAGAGTGTTACATTTTGGAATCAGTGCAATGGTTTAGACCATTGTTTCTATTTGAAGTACTACTTGGCACAATTTGAAATACATAGACTATATTCCCACTGCAATGCAAGTCCAGAACCCTATAATTGAATGTGTTGTTACTTGTGTGTAGGAAGAATGTCTCGCAGAGGAAGATAGAGTAATAGTGATCTCATGAGGTAGATGCATGAGATGTTGGCTGGCCTCAATAATAAGGTGAATACCCAGGGGGAGATGTTGAACAGGTTGCAGGAGTGAATGGATAGGCAAGAACAGTGGGATATGAATGAAGAGGCTGATATGTTTATGGATCTTAATGCTGGAGAGGATGAGAATGAAAATGCGGTGGAGCTGAGAGAGCCCCAAGAGTTGGGAGAAGGGGTATCTTTTCACAGCTGAAGGACTTTCAGAAGTTCAATCTCCCAGCTTTCAAAGGTACTACAGATGTTTCCCAGGTTGAGAATTGGATAGAATAATTGGAGAACATCTTCAGTGTGATGGATTGCACCTCAGAGCAAAGATGCAACTGGTGACATTTAAGCTTGAGAAGAAAGCTAAGCATTGGTGGAGGAGTGTTCATCCGAGTGTTGAAGTGATGAATCCTCCTATGAATTAGGATCAATTCAAAGAATGGTTCTTTGCATACTATGTCCCTCTAGCCTTAATGATATAAAAGGAAGCCGAGTTCCTAACTTTTTAACAAGGGAATCTGTTAGCAGATGACTACATTGATCAGTTTCTGGACTTGGTGAAATATTCCACTTATCTGAATAATTTTCCTAATGATAGATGGATGGCTCAAAGGTTTTCTGAGGGAGCCCATCTAGAGATTAAGGAGCGGCTATTTGTGGTGGAGTTTGTGTCCTTTGAGGACTTGTGTGTGAAGATTCATGCCCTATACAAACAGATGAAGGAGGCCGAGGAGCATAGAAAGAATTCCATGATTTGGGCTTTTTCTCACCTAGGACCTACAGGAGGAATCAGTAAATGAAGTGGTTTAGGTAGTGGTAGTAGTAGTGGCAATACAGGTTCTAGTGGAGGAAGAGGTCACCATAATAGAGGCCATCATGGTAGAGGTAGAGGCAGGTTTGGTCGAGGTCAGGCCAACAAAGGTCGGTACGATAGAGGACCCTTTTATCGAGGAGGTTTTGAACAAGGGAGTTCCAGCCAAAGTGAGCATGCAGGATGGGACTCTACTCCATCTCAGTATGGTTAAGGCAGTGCATTAAATTTGTACACAACATACGAGTTTAGCCATGGTGACCGTCAATGCTTGATTTGTTATAATTGTAGGAAACTGGGTCATATGTCACGGAATTGTTGGAAGCCAAGGCGTGATGAAGTGACGAGGAGGCCCACGATGCTCGAACGAGTTTTTGCCATCACTCGACAGGAAGCGGATACAGTGCCTAATCTGATTAGAGGTAAACTTAAACTCAATGGTTACTCTATCCATGCTTTGTTTGACTTAGGTGCATCACATTCCTTCATTTCTTTTGATTGTGCTCAGAGATTGGGTATTGTGGCAATGGAGTTGCCTTTCGAGTTGTTGGTATCCACACCCACGGGAGTTTCATTAAGAACTACTCAAGCTTGTTTGAATTGTGTGGTTCGTTTTGAGCATCGAAGCACTACTTTGGATCTGATCTATTTGTCGTTGCAAGAGATTGACATGATAATTGGGATAGATTGGCTAAAGGCAAACAATGTTATTCTTAACTGTGCTCAAAAGATTGTGTCTTTGCCTATGAATTTCCCTAGTGTTGAAGGGGATGAATATGTTTGTTTGTCCTTTGCCCAAACTGACAGGTATCTGAAGAAAGGATGTCAAGGGTTTCTGGTTTTCTTCTTTGTGAATGTGGATATGGAAGGTAGTGTTGAGAGATATCCGGTTGTGAATGAATACCCTGATGTATTTCCAGAGGAGATCATCGGTTTGGCACCACCATGAGAACTGGAGTTTTCCATTGATTTGGTGCCCGGGACTAGTCCTATTTCAAAGGCTCCATATTGAATGGCATTATCTGAATTGAAAGAACTCAAGAAGCAGATTGAAGAGTTGTTAAAAAAGGGTTTCATCATACCTAGTCTCTTGCCTTAGGGAGCTCCAGTGTTGTTTGTCAAGAAGAAATATGGTAGCCTCAGATTGTGCATTGATTACAAGCAACTGAACTAAGTAATGATCAAGAATAAATATCCTTTGCCTAGGATTGAAGACTTGATTGATCAGTTTGCAAGTGCCTCCATATTCTCTAAAATTGATTTGAGGTCGGGATACCATCAATTGTGAGTGCATACTGAAGATGTGCCTAGAATGGCATTTCGAACTCGATATGGTCATTATGAGTTTCTTGTGATGTCATCCGGGTTGACCAATGCCCCGACAATCTTCATGGATTATAAGAATAGGGTGTTTCGACCGTATTTGGATAAATTTGTATTGGTTTTCATCAATGACATCCTGATCTACTCTAAGAGTGAGGAAGGGCATGCGCTCCATCTTCAGATTGTGTTGCAAGTATTGCGGGATCACCATATGTATGCCAAACTTAGTAAGTGTGAGTTTTGGCTACGAGAGGTGAAATTCTTGGGTCATGTGATTTCTGCAGAAGGAGTGGCAGTGGACCCTAGTAAAGTTGAAGCAGTGTTGAATTGGGAGAGATCACGATCAGTGACTGAAATTCAGAGTTTTCTGGGATTGGCTAGATACTACCATAGGTTCATTAAGGGATTCTCTCAACTTGTTATGCCATTGACTAGACTCACCGTTAACGATCGATCTTTCATTTGGGATGACAGGTGTGAGAAAGCATTCTAAGAGCTGAAGGTTTGTCTGACATCCACCCCAGTGCTCATTATCCTTAACCCATCAGAGTCATTCACTATTTATACGGATGCCTCTAAGAAGGGTTTAGGGTGTGTTTTGATGTAACAAGGCAGAGTCATGGTGTATGCTTCAAGGCAGTTGAGGCCTCATGAGGAAAACTATCCTACTCACGACTTGAGCTAGCAGCTGTAGTGTTTGCTTTGAAATTGTGGAGGCATTATGTCTATGGAACTCAGTTCGAGATGTTCAGTGATCACAAGAGTTTGAAGTATCTGTTTGACCAGAAGGAGTTGAACATGAGGCAAAGGCATTGGGTTGAGTTCATGGTAGACTATGAATTTGCTCTGAAGTATCATCCTCGGAAAGCCAACGTTGTGGCGGATGCGTTGAGTAGAAAGTTGATCCATATGGCCACAATGATGATAAGGGAGCAACAGTTGCTAGAAAGCCTGAGAGATATGAAGTTATCCATTAATGTCCATCCTGGAGTACTAGTAATGAGTTCCATCAGTGTATCAAGTGATTTATTGAGGAACATTTGCTATGCTCAGATGGAGGATGACTATCTTTTAAGCATTTGGGAATGGATTGAAATAGTGGAAACCCAGGATTTTGATATTTTGGAGGATGGTATCATCCGGTACTGTGGTTGGATTTGTGTGCCAAATGTTTCGAGGTTGCAAGAAATTATTTTGGAGGACACTCATAAGAGCAGGTACACTATACCACCAAGATGTACCAAGATTTGAAGCATGGTTATTGGTGGTCAGATATGAAAAAGGACATCACAGGGTTTGTGGCAAGATGTCTAATCTGTCAGAAGGTAAAGATTGAGCATCAATTGTCTGCTGGTACGTTACAACCTTTGAAAATCCCGGAGTGGAAATGAGATAGCATTTCCATGGATTTCGTGATGGAATTACCGAGGACTTCTTCAGGACACAATGAAATATGGGTTATTATGGATAGGTTGATGAAATTAGCTCATTTTCTTCCAATTCGGGAAACCATTTCAATGGAGAAATTGACCTAGTTATATGTAAATGAGATTGTAAGGCTACATGGAGTCCCGATGAATTTTGTGTCGGATAAAGATCCTAGGTTTACTTCTAGGTTTTGGAAATCCCTTCAGAAGGCCATGGGTACGAAATTGAGTTTCAGTATTGCTTATTACCCTCAATCTGATGGGCAGACTGAAAGGATGATTCAAACTCTGGAGGACATGTTGCGAGCATGTGTTCTAGAGAATAAAGGCAATTGGGATCAGTTTCTATCGTTAGTTGAATTTGTCTACAACAATAATTTCCACTTGAGTTTGCAAATGACTTTGTATGAAGTGTTGTATGGCAGAAGGTGCAGGTAGCCATTGTGTTGTGTTGAACTTAGTTAAAGGAGTCTTTTGGGCCAAGATATTATGGATCAAACCTCTCGACAAATAGAGAGTATTCATTAGAAGCTTCTTACTACTCAGAGTCGTCAAAAGATTTATGGGGACAGGAGGAGGAGACCATTAGAGTTTGATGCTAGGGATCATGTGTTTTTTAAGGTCACTCCTACTACTGGTGTTGGAAGATCGATTCGAGCAAAGAAGCTCACTCTGAGGTATATGGGTCCATACTAAATTCTGGAACGAATTGGGCTAATAGCGTATCGAGTGGCACTACTTCCTAATCTTGTTGGATTACATGATGTTTTCCACGTGTCTCAACTCAAGAAGTATCATCTGGATCCGTCTCATATAATTGATGATGAAACAGTTCAAGTGCGAGAGGATTTGACTTTTGAAGTCACGCCGTTGCAAATTCTTGATGTGAAAGAGAAGTAATTGAGAAATAAGAGCATTAAGTTGATAAAGGTCCTATGGAGTGGCTTGACATCCAATGACGTAACGTGGGAGACAAAAGAATCCATACGAAGGAGGTGTCCAGAGATTTTTGCTTGAGGTAAGAGTTGAAATTTCGAGGATGAAATTTGTATAAGGAGGGGAGAGTGTAACGCCCCTTATGACTTTTTTTTTGGCATTGTGTTCAGGACTAGAGGAAATAGGACGGAGAAAAGTTCAAGTGGAATCTGAAAAAGCTCCACGTCACGGTGAGAAGCAAAGCTGCCGCGGCAAGAGCGAGTCTAGTGGTGTGGTTTCAATTGAACTTGGTGGCGCCACGGTGAGATGTCCTGAAGCAGCGGCAAGATTAAGGATTTTTGCTTAAATCCGGATCATTTCAAATGATCGAAAAGAAAGAAACGAAGGAGAAACCGAGGGAGCTCTGCTAGGGTTCGAGATTTTCGGCATTTGGGAGTGATTTTTGGACCTTGGAAGCTTGGATTCAGGTTAGTAAGTAATCCCTACTCCTCTCTCTCCATTTTCTTCTGTTGGAACGTGGGGTTTTGCAATTATGAGTTTGGATCTTTGATTTTGGCGGAAATTTACCGAATGAAATGGATGAAATAGGGTTAAGGAAATATGTTTTGATGTTCTTGTTGCTTGGGTGTGAGTTTTGAAGGGTGTTTGCATGATTTGAGCTTAACCCTAGGCAATTCTTGGTTAGGCTCTTGCGAATCCGAATTGTATGTGGTTAAGTAGTGTTTGAATGGTTCCTAGGAGCTTATTGATATATGAAAGGGGTGTTCGAACCTTGGATTTGGCCTAAAGTGTTTGAATTATGGTTTTGGTTATATAGTATGTTGTGTTAATGGAAGAATTGTGGTATTGTGAAGGTTGTTTGGTTAACTGAGACGGGTTCAAGTGTGTTAGACAATTCAAGAAAGCTTGTGGAACTCGTGTGAGCATGGTATTGATAACCTGAGGTAACCGAGTGTTTCTTTGTGTGATTATATATTGATATATATGTATATATATGCATGTTCCTTTTCATACCATGATATTGATTGTGTATGTGTATGGTCTTTCTTTATATCTCGTGGTATGCATGGCTAGTTGATATGTGATGATTGTATATAGTGTATATGTATGATGTGTAACATCCCTATACCATTGCATGCTAGCATATCCATATGATGCTTGTGATGATATTAATATATGTGGGTGTAGAGGCATGTTGGCATGACATTGGCATAATCACCATATGATTGCCTAGCGAAAGATTGATGATGAGGTGATGATGATATGATATGAGATGAGATGATGATATTAGAAAGATCATTGTTGCTAAATCCTGTACATGAGAGAGCCAGGCAGCAGAGAACAATATGATATGATGAAATATCCCTGTCACTAAATCCTCTCCTTGGGAGAGCCAGGTGGTAGTGGATTTTGGGATGCACCTTCCCTAAATAACCATTAATTCACTTTGGTCCAGGGGAAGGCTAGCCACGGTCCGAGCTCTAGTGTAACCATTGGTCGGGTTGAATTAGGGTAAGGTGAGCTTGGTGATGTCCCGGAATCAATCTTCACCGACTGTTGGAAGGGAATCATCTATTGAAATGTATGTGATGACAACAGTCCATGGTTCTAGCCGTGTATGAGGGAGAATATGCATACTATTCATTAGCATTGCATGACTGTGTGAGTTAGTATATGTATATTGTATGTGGTTGTTCCCGGTTACTAAGCCTTTGTCTCACACCCCTCTCCCATGAACTAACGTTTTTGGTGACGATTCTAGCACTAGTCCAGAGAAGACGCCGGAGTAGCATCAGACGTGGGAATACTAGGTCTATGTAGTTATTATTTAGTTTGGATATATAACTTATGCCAAGTAGGATATGATATTTGTAATGAATATATGTGACATTGTAAGGATTGATATGGATGAATGTATGTATGTGTTGTATGTTGCAATGTGGTGTTTTCATGGTTTTAGATGTTGAGAAGTCATTATGGTGGTGGTGGTAAGCTCAATGGTTTTGGGTCTCATTGGTTTGTATGAGGGCCTGTAGCCTGGTTTGTCAAGTCAGGATTCCAAGGGGTCAAATCTCAGAACAGTGGTTCCTTTGAGGTTAAACCTCTTTGGACAAGTTGGTTTAGGGGTTTTGGACCGGTACGAGTGGTCTTTGAGTGACCATTTGTCGTTGGTGGCAATTAGAGGTTGTTAGTTGTGAGTTTTGATCAATAAATGGACAAAATGGTGTCAAGGGTCTATAATCTCCATACGAAGTTGGTTTGAGGTAAAAGTGGTGTCTATGGATAGATTAGGACTAGATTGACTTGTAGGAGTTGAAATCGAGTCAATCGGAGGTCAGAGCATAAAGTTATGCGCGTCGGAAGTTCGCTTGGAATGTTAAGTTTTGCTGGTGTGGAAACCAGATGGTGGCGTTGCAGTGCCATTGTCCAGGCCACGGCACCAATGGAGGCAAAAGAGTATGCAGAATAGGGAAGGCTAGAGCCACGGCCCCAGCCCAGATTTTGGCATTTTTGTACTGTAACGGCCGCGGCCCCAGCCCATATTTTGGCATTTTTGTGTTCGTTTCCACTGTTCTGAAGTTCTGAAGAGTTATTTTGAGATGTTTGGGTTGAGTTTGGTTGAATTTTGAAGTTTTTGGTCAAGTTAAAAGGTGTCAGGAGGTAGGGTGTTATACCAAAAGGCTCAATGATGGAGAATGGATAATTCTAGACAATTAGGATTTTAAATAAAATTATTTTATCAATATACTTTAGATTACAATTTATATTTAATTAGAATTCATAATATCTTTTAGGATTATTAGGATATTTAGATTTACTTTTGTTTATTTTCAAGTTATTAGGATTTGAATTTTATCTTTTATTTATTCCTAGGATTTAATTATTTCAATTAGGATTTATCTTTTGTTTAAATTTAAGATATTTTGAAAAGATAAAAGAGATATCTTATCTTAGGATTCTAGCAAGATTAGGATTAAAGCTCTATAAATAAGAGCTCATTACTCATTTGTAAAAAGATTTTCATTATTGATTTAAGTTATAGTGTCAATGATTTCTCTCTCTCCCTCCCTTGAGTTCTTTTTCTCTCTCCCTTTTTATTCTCTCTATCTTTCTACCCTTGTTCACATCATTTGGTATCAGAGCCTAATTTCCCAACACGCCGAAAAACTCCCAAATTACCCAACAAAGCCTTGAGGAAATTGAAAAGAGTTACAAAGAGTATGTAGATCAAGCGCTTGAAGTTCTGCGAATTGAAATAAAGCAAGATCGAGAGAAAACAAACCAATTGATCGAGGAGATGAGGCAATCCATAAACATGATGAGCAAGTAACTTTTAGGTAAGACATCAAAAAGAATACTTGGAAATCCAAATGGCTACAAAGAGGTACCCTCCTCTAGTTTAATTCCACCAGTGATGCCTCCCTTACCTCTGGAAGGTGAAAACTTGAAGAAAGAACGAGCTCTGAAACAATTTCCACCCATGGAAGTTTTGTTTCCTAAGCTTGTTGATTGTGATTCTCAGCTTCATCTTGTTATGGTACCACCTCATTCATGTGTTACGCTGCCTATTGTGAAAAAGCAGAAAGGATTTCCAAAGTTGAAGAATACTTTGATTTTTGAAGAGAAGTTTTTCAGATATCATCCTTCGCTATCTTTCTTGCTGGAAAGGTTTCCCAAATCTAGATGTTACATGGAGTTTTAACTTTTCAGAGGAGAGTTCTTTAAGCGGGGGAAATGATGGACAATGGATAATTCTAAATAATTAGGATTTTAAATAAAATTATTTTATTAAGATATACTACACCAGAAAAGGATTTTGTAGGCGGTTATTTTTAGCTATTGTTGGCGGTTTATAACCGCCTACTATGTGAGCGCCAACACAAGTAGGACATTTTGTAGGCGATTATAACCACCTACTATATGAGCACCAACACAAGTAGGATATTTTGTAGGTGATTATAGCCGCCTAGAAAGTCCACTTTTGTAGGCGGTTTTGAAATAACCGCCTACATTCCTTTTCTTATTTTTTTAAATATTCTTCAATATTTTTTTTACAACCTACATGACCCAAAATCATAGAAATTGTCCTAATACAACTAGAAATATGTTTGGCCAAACTTTAACTTTGTACAACAGATAAAAAACTACATATATTATCTAAAATGCCTACAAGGAACCAATTTAACAGATCAAAAAACTACATATATTATCCAAAATGCCTACAAGGAACCAATTCACTGTGACATGTAGGTAGTGGAGAGAATAAAAAGCAGCTACCTATATTCCCTCTTCCTCCTCTTTAGTTAGGTAGATTTCAGCCTTGTAGTCACTCCACTCTATGATGACCTCATTGATTTGATTTTTGGAGTATTCATCACAATAGGTATCCGGGAAGTACTATACAAGTTAAAATATCATGAAGAAATTAATAAAGTGACATTACTAAAAATGGTCAAAAGTTATAAGCATTAATGTAATTGCATAAAATGGAATTACATATCGTGACTGGGATAGAGCTTTGGCCATGCATTATGATATCTTTCATGAATTTAAGTATATAATATGCACAATTGATACCATTAGATGGCTTCGGACACTAAATAAAAATATATACATACATATTAATTATGAGGAATGTCAATTGCAATATGTAATTGCTTAAATATTAATTTATAAATATGTACCTTTATCGATGTCCATTTATATGATTGTTGCTTCTTATCATTAAGGCCTCATTCTACTCGAAACATCTTCATAGTGCTATTAACCATGAGAAAAGAAAATTAATGTAAGCGTAACTTTGAGTTGACATGGAGACATACACAAAAGTACAAAAAGAAAAAGCTTATTCTTACTTATTGAACATTCCTATCATTTGGATGCAGTTCTCTAGCATTGATTGTTTTCCAGAGTCTAAATAATATATTTTTGGCTTTACTAGGTTGACAATCAACATCCAATGTTCTCTAATAAAAAAATAATTAATGTCAACAAATTATAATTAGGCAGTTCACAAGAATTAAGTCATCATTTGATATTTTAGCAACAAGTTACTCACCCTTGGTGATAAGGTGCCAAAAATAATACTTCCTTATCAGCTCTTGCCTTGAACACATCCGCAATTTCTTCAGATTATTCTGTGATCTTCTTTTGGGGTATCAAACCTTTACAAAAAGATGATATTTCTTGAGGGTGGAGGAACACAAATTTGCTGGTGAGATTGGTAGGGACCAAAAATTTTTCGTACAAGTACCTAAAATGAAAAAAAAAATGTAATAATATCACCCACTCAAATGAAAGGTTAGATGGAAATCAGTTCATTTATGTTAGCTTAAGTACCTGATATATATGTTAATATTCGCAACCCCAAGCCACTGATGATCCACCATGAATAGGATGACTTCTCCGGTGATCATTTCAGTTATCCTTTTATTGTAGATCCCTATATCATACTCAATTTCTATAATCTCCCATTGCCCTGTGTTCACTAATCCTCTCAAGTACTTGTGGTTTTTCCTTAAATTAACATTTGGTTCAAGCAGTCTCTTCATCAGTGCAATGATTGACTCTTTGAATTGCCCTGACCCTAGAACACACTTTCCTTTGTCTATGCAACAAAGTTGGTCAATTTGAGATGAACTAGTGATTACACAATAGTAAATTATAATAAAGTGTTTATTAACATTCCTGTACAGATGGAGCAAGGGTAATGAGGTTCATTGGCCATGCGACATAACTATTTATTGCTTGTCCTACCTTATCCATATCTTGGGTTGGAATCGGCAATACAGCATTCTCCTCTTTAGGGACATCAATTGATACTCTCACATAGCCTTCGGGTAGGGCTTGATTGTGAATGACGCCTCCTGTGTTTTCCACATGCCCTTCCGCAACCACATGCCGAGTAGGGCGATCCAACCATAGTTGACAGTATGATACTGTCACACCTTAACCTTAGGAACCATTTACTATTCATCCTTAGTAGTTTAGGTTCCAATTAGATGTATTTGGAAGCAAATTTGGGCCAAATTCAAAAATTCCAAAAATTTACCAAAAGTCACTATTCATTTGGTAAATATAAAAATTTGGCTGAACTTTGAAAAATTATAACTAATTCTAGAAAAATCGTTTAACAGTGGTTCAAATTGCTAAATTCATCTCTTAAAATACTATATGAGGAAAAAATATTAATTTGGAATTTTATTAGGCAGATTGCTGCAGTAAATTTTGTGAATTTACTTGCAATTTTACCCTAATTTTTCCAAATTTCATTCCCTAAAATTTCCTAATACCATACTTTTAATGGTAGTCACATAACACATATAAAATTGATCCAAAATATACTTTTATTCATCATCTAGGAGTCACACATAATTTACATAATTGTGACATAAAATGTCATTATACTTGATATTACATAAGCATCCAAAATACCCTTCCTATTTCTAAACATTTCTTCATGGATGCTCCTTTATCTCCTTGCCTATCACATGATTTGAACCTAATCATGGTTAGATATTTGGTGGGGTGAGATTTAAGAAAATCCCAATAACATCATAATCTCATTCTTAGCATAATATTTAAAAATAATTGCAAGAAACATGATTTCATTTTGGCATCGTAACATTTAGGATCAAAAGGCATCTTTTAGCATGTTCATCATGTTCTTCACATGTTCATGCTTGTTCATGCAAAATTCATAGCATATTCATCATTCTTTCACCATTTTGATCCAACATCATCATCATATTCATAACATAAACATGTTTTCTACCTACCAATCATAGAAATATAAGATCGAAACAACCATTTAGAAATAAAATGCAAGAAAGGGAAAAGATGTTACCTTAAACTTGCAAATTTTCCTTTCCTCTTCTCCTCCTTCTCTCTATTACTTACTCTCTCACTAATCTATGGTGGATTTTTGTTTTTGGTGTGAATAATGGAGGGGAGAAAGAGCCTATTTATAGACAACAAGAGGCAACTCCATCCATTGGATTAACTTTTGATCCAAGGGCCAAAATTACACTACATCACCTCTTTTCTCCACCATACACCTAATTTCTTCACATAATTGTTGTCTAATTAATTTTTCCTCTCTTGTGATTAATTTGGATGCCATTTTTATCTCCAAATAAGGTAAATATTGCATCATTATGCTTACATAAGCTTACTTCATCAAAACTTCCAATTTGGACACCTAATCTTTGAAATAGTATCATGCATGGTAGTTAACTCTTCTCTACTCCTTTTTCTTCTTATTTGAACGAAATTTTGAGTGATAATTCAGCCCAAGATAGTGCCTTTAATTATTTGGGCTTAAACCATTTAATTCTAGGCCCAATTTCAACATATACCGGGTTTTCGGGCTCTGATTATATAAATTTTGTCTTGTAAAATTTTCATGCATAAATATATTTAAAATATGAATTTCAAACTCATTATGACCTTAATTAATCATTTATAAGCCCACATAATTTATTTTAGAAGATATTTTACCTTATTGGGCTCTAACCGAAAATACCGATAAAATTAGTGCTGATTAGTTTTTCCTGTAACTTCTCTGTATAGAGGATTATTATAAACCTTATTGTATTATTTTGGACTTATTCTTGATTATTTCATAGTCTACTGGGTCACATATAATATAATTAGCCTAGGAATCAGGTGAATTGGACTCATTGGGCTCTTTATCCTTTCCTGACATCGTTTGAGCTATTCTTGTCAATAATATTTCTGGGCTTCCCAAAAATCATCCCTAGCCTATTGGGATTTTCTACATCTTTATTGGGCCTCCATGAATAGTACTTTTGGTCCATTAAGAAACCGGTGCAGTCTTACTGGGCCCAGACACCGATTTTGGCCTAGTATTCATTAGACCGATTCTATGGCTATTTAAACCTTATAGAAAAATCTAGTATCTCTTTTTATACCCTAATATATCTGAGTTTCCTAATCCAAACTTATTTTCTAATTCTTATTAATTTACATATTATAGAACTTCGGATTAATTTTCTACCTAATATATCTATTTTCTGGTTTTACTTATTAGAGTATAATTTCTTACGAGAATTTTCTTGAATCACCTCTTATAACCAGTCTTCACAAATACTGGATAGATGATTTGTTTGAGACAATGACATCTATGTCCCCTTTTTTGTCCTTTTACTAATAATTAATATTTTCAACTATGCCATCCAACTTTCTTTGCAATTTGGTCCATAATCATCCTTTGCAATTTAGTCCCTACTTTGATCTGCATAAGATATTTAAGCTCTTTTAATTCTAATTATGCAGTAATTCTCTAAACTAGAATTCAAACAAAATCATAAAAATTTAGATGTTAAACGTCCGGCCGCTATTCGGGATTGATGACTATCCCCACAAACCAACACAAGTCCTTTCGGTGTGCTTTGTCCTCACTACACACCTCCTTCCCAGAAGGTCACCCATCCTCAGGTCAAGCACGCTTAACTACGAAGTTCTTAAGAAATAGGTTACCAAAAAGTTAAGTGCACCCTGTTGTTTTAGGTAATACCTATCAATTCCTTTAAGCTATCCTTAACTATATAGTCTCATATCTATACAGTCTCCGGATCTCTCTCGTTCCGGTATGTATTCGATTCATTCATATGCTCCTCCTACTTAGAAGCCTGCTAGGAGCCGCTCCTTGTCGGAGCCTCATTACTTTATCTGACCCTTACTTTTCTTGCACCGGCGATCAATCCACACCCTCGTCAGCGCCCGGATGTCACATGCCCACCAGCTTCCGCTTGGTTCGTCCCCGAACCATACCATACTGAGAGAGGCTGGGCTCTGATACCACCTGTAATGTCCGGCTGCATATTGGAATTGACGACTATCCCCACAAACCAACACAAGCCTTTTCGGTGTGCTTTGTCCTCACTCACACACCTCCTTCCCAGGAGGTCACCCATCCCCAAATTGCTCCAGGTCAAGCACGCTTAACTGAGGAGTTCTTAAGGGATAGGCTACCAAAAAAAAGATACACCTTTTTGGTATAGATAATACTTATCAATTTTTTTAAGTTATCCTTAACCATATAGTCCCATATCTATACAGTCTCTGGATCCCTCTCATTCCGGTATGTATTTGATTCATTCATATGACCCTCTTGCTTAGAAGCCTGCCAGGAGCCGCTCCTTGTCGGTGCCTCATTACTTTATCTGACCCCTACTTTTCTTGCACTGGCGATCAATCCCTGCCCTCGTCAACGCCTGGATGTCACAGATACACCCTATACCAATGACAAAAAAAAAATTATACATGTGGAAAGAATTGTGAACTTAATTGATTAGAAAAGCAATTACCTCAGGGAGACGCTCATATGGGAGAGAGCAGCTATCATTAACACTAGGGCTTGCTGTCATGACCTATGACGATTGTAATGGCTTAAGTACTATAGCTTGTATTTGCACCAAATCTGTCAACATGGCTAATTTTTTCTCCATCTCAGATTGAGTTGCCTCCAATCAAGCGACCTTAGCTGCAAAGTCTAACGATAAGCGGCGTTGAGTTCCAAAATATGCTTTCTTAGTAATACCAAACCCAGCACCCTTTACACGACTAGGGTGCTCAAGGAGCCCTACTACCTTGCCAAGCACATCAAGCTCTATGTCTTCCTTAATGCCTTCAGGCATGGACTCTACCAAGGCATCCTGTGAAAGCAAAAAAAAATTATTTTATAGAAATAGATTAGAAATAATTGAAAATATAGATAATAATATAAGACTTACAATTTTATCACAAACTTTTTTTACACTTTCATTCTCAATAATCCCTTCCTTCTTTTTTCTTGACTCTACCCAAAGCACATGACGCTTAGTTAAAGAGCCACCTTCAGATCCCTCTTGAGAATGCTATGTGTTAACACAAATAATTGATATGTAAGTATTTGTAAGGAAAATATATTCATATAAATAAGATCTATAGACACATACCATCTTATCCTCTATACCTGAGTATCCTAGATGGCCAGCTCTATAGGGGTATTGTTGATACTTGGCTCTTTCATTGTTTTGCTAGCTTAATATCTATAGAAAACCAAAATCTCAAATAAAATAGTTAGAAACATATAGCATTAGAATAGAATTAATAACTAACATGTAAAAAAAAAAGATTACTTTGAAAGTTTCCGGGTAGCAGATACCTGCAAAAAACATCCCAGTCTTCTTGCTTTATGTAGACTTCAAATAATTTAGGCAGATGCTCAAGGATGTTACCATCTGGATCTCTCAAAAATCTTTATTTGAGGATATATCGAAATGCTCACAATGACACTCTAGCCTTCTTGTATATGAAATCTCTATGGCACTCATTGATGTCAAATCCTAACTGCAAAACAAAGTATCTACAATACTTATGATAAGTATAACTATATAGGGAAAAAAACATTATAAGGTAATTATAGTAAGCTAATTACTGCTATATCCTTGAAAATCAAGTCCTTCACAGCCTCAAGGACTTTCCTCCAATCCTTTCATTGGCTACTTGCTATAGGCACATTCATCTTTGCAGCTATCCTAATATAGCTACTTAATTTTTTTCTACCGTGTTTTATTGGGTGGCCTCTATGATTCCACACCACATGAATCTTCTGGCTACTATCTCTTGCCCGTGAGACCTCTTTCAAGATAGTCAACCCACGACGATACTTCTCTAACTCTTTCACAACCTGTTTGTTAACATTACTCAAATCCACATTCATCGGATCACTCGGATCACTATCATAATCAGAAGAGGAAGACATTTACCTATAACATAAATCAAACTAACAAGTAAGACATTAATACATAGAAAGACAAATAACAAGATTCAAGAAAAAGTTATTAGAAAATTCAAACTCACAAATAAGAAGAATAACACAACAATTAGTAGAAAATTCAAACACACAAAATGCAAACTCACAAACCTTTTCCTCTTTCTGTTTTGTCCCCTCTTTATGATTCAAATATCCTCTTGATGATCATCTCCCACATACAAGGCATCATCTCCAGTATAATCAGTATCAATTGATATCCCTATAAAAGGATCATCCTCAATATCTACATCTTGATGACTTTCAACATATTTTTGGTTGTCAATTCTTTTGTTTGTTAACATAACAATAGACAACTTCTTATTAGCAGGATCAGGGACGAAAAACACCTATTGAGCTTGGGATGCTAAAATAAAAGGTTCATCTCTGTACCCCACCTTGTTAAGATCCACTTGAATGAACCCCAATTGTTCAACTCGAAGACCATTCTTGTTGTCAACCCACTTACAACTAAAGATTGGTACCCAAAACAAGATGTAATCCAATTCTCATATGTGGTCAATTACCCCAAAGTATCTCATATTTACAAAAATAGGGTTTTTGTCTTTGACACTAGAAATATGCATTGATTGAGCTATAAGAGTTACCCAACTATTTTGTATTGTGCTCTGATCATCCTACTCTTTTTTATAGAATGTGTAGCCATTGATAAGATAACTTGTGCAAGATAGGACACGTATGCTTGGATCATTAGCTAACCATCGTAACTTTTTTGAAATTGAACCAGGATTTCTCTCCATCACTAAAATAATGTGATGTCTCAACCAATTTATAAAAAGTCGATTGTGTTCCTTTGATATCCAACTCTCACTCTTGTTAGGGTTAAAACTTTTAAGTTTCTCCTTGTGCATTTCCATATATAGCTCAACCTCATCCGAGTTATGCAGAACATACAAATGAGCTTGCTCCCACTGTGTCATGGAGATGCTAACTATATCATATCCAAGAATCCTTTCCCCATCTATTCTCCCAATGTGATGAGACTTTGGAAGCCCAATATTATCAACATTGGATAAGTATTTAGTACAAAATTCAACATCTTCTTCAGCTATGTACCGTTCAACAATACAACCCTCTAGTCTACTTCAATTTTTCACATGCCCTTTTAATACCTTCATGTAATGCTCAATCAGGTACATCCATCTCATGTAAGCTGGGACGCACAACTGTGTCTCTCTAACCAGGTGAACTGTTAGGTGAACCATCATATCAAAAAACAAAGGCAGGAAATACATCTCAAGTTCACACAAAGTCACAACAATTTGTCTTTACAACTTTGGCAACTTCACAAGGTCAATTACTTTGCTACAAATGGATTTGAAGAAGAAACATAATTTTGTGATTGTTCCTCGCGCCTTTTTGGGCAAAATGGATCTTATAGCCACTGGCAACAAATGCTCCAATAGAACATGGTAGTCATGAGACTTTAAGCCCTTTAACTTCAAGTCTTTCATAGATACAAAGTTCTTAATGTTTGAGGAGTATCCCTTTGGAACCTTAACTCCATTAAGAAACTCACAAAAAATGATTTTCTCCTTTCTAGAGAGAGTATAGGCTACCGGAGGTAGATAAGTACATCGTTTCTCCTTCACCAGTGCTAATTCTCTTTTTATTCCCATTGCAACCAAGTCCAACCTCGCCTTCACGCCATCTTCAGTCTTTCCCAACACATTAAGCAACATACCAATGATGATATCACATACATTTTTCTCTATATGCATGACATCAAGGAAGTGTCTAACATACAAAGACTTCCAATATGGCAATTCAAAGAAAATTGACTTTCTCTTCCACCCACTAGTCCCATGGTGTCTCGCAAAAGGCTTCCCAAAGTTGTCATTTAAGTCCTTCACCTTGTCAAACATATCCTCACTGCTTAATGGCAAAGGTTCACTCCCTTCTTCTGTATTCCCATTAAAGGCTTTTTTCCACCACCTATAACTATGTCCTTGAGGTAAAAATCTACGATATCGGAGGAAGACAAATTTCCAACCATGTTCCAACTGTATGGTATGTATGCCTTCTTCACATATAGGACACCCAAACTCTCCTTTGATACTGTAACCTGACAAATTATCATATGCTGGAAAATCATTAATTATACCAAATAGCATAGCTCTCAACTTAAATGTCTCTTCCCTATATCTGTCATACACCTCCACACCATTCTCCCATAATAGCTTCAAATCTTCAATTAGTGGAGCTAAATATACATCTACATCATTTCCAGGTTGTTTAGGTCTAGAAATTAACATAAGCAACATCATAAACTTTCGCTTCATGCATAGCCATGGTGAGAGGTTATAAATCACCAGAATAATGGGCCACGTACTGTGGGTACTACTTCGCATACCATGCAAATTCATTTCGTTAGTGGATAAAGCAAGGTGCAAGTTTCTATCTTCTTCCCTGAAATCTTCATATTCACGATCAATTCTTTTCCATTGTGGAGAATCTGTACGATGTCGAAGTTTTCCATCTTGAATTATTTCATCTGCATGCCATGTCAAGAACATTTTGCATTATTGTACATATGTCTAAATCTAGGTATGATGAGAAAATACCATGCCACCTTCATTAGACTCGATTCTTTCTTCTTGTATTATGGAACATTGCATTTAGGATACTTGTCTAATTATGCATATTCATTTTGAAATAAAATACAGTCATTTGGACAAGCATGTATCCTCTCATAACTCATTTCAATAGAGCATAACATTCATTTAGCCTCATATGTTCAGCTTGGAAGCACATTATCCTCTGGCAACATATCTTTCAAAAATGCAAGCAATTCTATAAAGCTCTTATAACTTCATCCATTCCCCACTTTCAAGTTGTATAACTTCAACACGACTGATAATATCGTGAATTTAGTACAACTAGGGTATAATGGTTTTTATGCATTAGCTTTAAACCTCTCAAACATCTCAGGATAATCCTGAAGCTCATCCTCAATCACATTCATCATCTCTTGAAGATAGTCATCCTCGAATGTACTTGTGTCAAATTCATTCGATCCACAGCTCCTACTTGTCCCCAAATCACTATAGCCATCATTTGTCTCACCATGTTTTGTCCAACATGTATAACTTCGATAATTCCATTACACACTAAATGTTCTTCCAACTTCTCTGAATTAACTAGCCTTCCAAAACAACACTTTAAGCAGGGGCATATAATTTTATCCAGATTATGAGCATGCTCAACAGTAAACCTAACAAACTCCTTCACTCCATCCCATTATTCCTTACTCAAATGATTTGCATGCATCTAAGTCCGGTCCATACTATTATGTTCTGTACAAATTTCGGTAGAGCCTCCCCTAGAAGTTGAGGATCCCAATAATTCTATAGCAACAACTCACAAAAAAGTTAGGCTCATCAATTATAAGCACTAGAATTTTCCAACCAATCCCAAATAAACTATGCTATCTTTAAACATAAGGACTATCTTTATTCTAGGAGATTAAAGTAATACATGATTCAACCGTAGACTATTTATAGCAACCATAAACTAATTTTTAAAGAAAATTTAGTAGCATAACGACATAAAAATGAGAGTTTCCCAGTTCTTAAGCCCTTTCTTCATACAAAAGTAGCAAATTTCAACCAGTCATAGCAGTAATGTTAAAATTTAATCAAACTATAACTATCAAATTTCATTCAATCATTTCCAATCAAAACTTCACCCTGTGACTTCCTATGAAGATATTAACGTGCTAATCAAACATCAGTCAATTAGTACAACAATCATTCAACATCACCATTTTCAACAACTTTGAAAGCAAGATTAACGTACCTTATAAGCTTGTACTATACTATCCCCTTTAGCTTAGCACCTTATTTTGCTGCCTCAAAGCTTCTCAATTAAAAAGCTAATTGAAATAGCTAATATGTAACAATCACAATGACATGTTCAACCTGCATTACTTAAGAGTATAAGTCTAAGAAAAACTTCTAAACTAGTTTAATATATGAAAGTGTTAAAATTTGACTCAACAAAGAATTAAGGGGCAAGGCAAGTTTAGTTCATGACATGAATATGATGAATTCAATGAATTGATAATGGTTCTAAATGCTTGATGCTGTCTTAGAAATGATGTTAAGATGATAAAAATGTAAGAACTCAATTTATACTGTAAAGTAGTAAATTGAAACTCAAAATGGCCAAGGGAACTCATGTCAATTTAAGCAAGTGGAGAAGCCAATTTAAGATTTAAACCATATTATATTTGTTAAACTAGGTCTATATCTTAGATGAATGATAAGAAATATGTCCATGATGAGAAATCTCAATGAAATGCAAGTTTGGGTACTAAAGAATTTAAAACAGAACATAAGTGAATAGTAAAGTATATATCTATACTTGAGGGCCCTAGAAGTTGAAATTAGGTCTGAAATTTGGCATATATTTAGAGGACAAGTAGAGGTTTTATTTGAGATGAGGATGGTATTTTTTGGAGCTGTATAGAATATTTTATAAATTTTTGAATTTGGTTTAGAAAAGCTGCAATAAACCAATTCTACATCCTTGCACTAGATCTGATATTTTAGTGTCTTTCTATACCAGATGGACTCCAATAAGTATGAAATTTTGATAGTAGTTAGCCCATGAGTAGAGCTTCCGAAAATGTCCTAATTTGAAAATCAACAACCCAAGTTATACATTACTAGATTTATCAAGCTTCTTTCTCTAAGAAAACTTGTGAATCCAAACGCCCTATTTCATTTGGTTCCATAGACATGCTTTGTTGTATTTCTTGATAAACTCAATTTCATGTGTTGTTTATTTTGATAGGATCCTCCCATCATGGCATTTCAAGTGAACCATTCTTCTTAGGCATGTTATTCAAACATCAACCTATCAGATTTAACATCATGAGCTCTATTGACATCCAGATATCATACTAGTGCAAGAAGTCATGTTTTTATTGGGCATTTGGCCAAAAAAAAAATCAGAAAAAGAAAATAAAGAACTATGCAAAAGTTACATTGACACAAATAGAAAAATTAATTTTCATAATTGTATAATATGAAACCTCTGAGGGTTAAAGAGTATTGAATATAAAATAAATAGTAAAAAATCATTCATTTTAAGGGTTGTGAGGCATGTACTATTAAAGCATGAGATCCTAAGAAGCTATTCTTGGAATAGGTTATTGACATCCACATTATAATGATATTTAATGACAATAAAGAGATTTTAAAATATCAATCTCAATCATAGTTAAATCCAATAAGAAGTAGAATGCTTATTAAACAATAAAGCAATTTTTTTAAAATCTAGCTACTATCTAGAATGCATAAAAAAATTAAATTACCCCATTCACTTATTATTAGCTCAACTTGCAAAATCAAGTTGATGTTGAGATTCCTTTCTTCACTGGTAATACTATTGTTTACCTTTCTTGTAATTGAGTATTTATAATCTCCATCTATAATTGATGTATCTATCCCTTTCAGCGCCTTGAAAATTTGTTGGGGAAACTTTTAAAGCATTATTGAAGGGCCACCGATTTTGTAGTTAATTGCTAACAACTCCCATAGGGTCCACTTATAAAGGCCTAACAAAATTCCTTATCAACATCATGACCTCCTAATTATATTATGGCAATGGTTGGCTATAAACAATGCATTATATATAAAACAGGTTTTAGCAGAATTTTATGGGAACTATAGTTTTGTGCTATTCGACATATGAATAGTTAAGCTGCGAAGGATTTAAAATTCAAGATGCCTATTGAAAATGAGAGTAAGAATGGTAATGCTGAATAACCAGCAAGTTAGCAACTCATAGTTAAGAAAGATAATCAGACCAAAGAAAACAAGATTTCAATATTTATCCTAGTTCTATTTTTTTTTTAATATTACACGTGTTTCATAATTTCATGAGTTTTTTTTCCCTTTTTCTTTTGTCCTATACGTGAATCTGTGGGTATTTTATAGTCTCATACTCACCCCATTTCCACATAACAATAATAAAGCAAAACATCAAATCATTATTATTAATTAATTATATATAATGTAAAATAAATATAAATATTAACATATAACATGAATAACAAAATATTAGTAAATTATTACAATATTAAAATGAGAGAAAGGAAATGGCACGAAACGCACAAAATAAAAAAGAAACAAGGTTTGTAAGTTCCTGAAAAAATGATAGGAATGGGTAAATGCCATGTTCTTGTTGTATTTGTACATAGTTTTTTTTTTTAGTATTAGATTTTGTCCTCTTACATTATAAAAAAAAAAAAAAAAAACAAGGCATAGACGGGATAGCACAGTGGAGGGGTGGAGGAAAGAGAGTTAGATGGTGGCACATGCAAGACGGGAAGACCAAAGGGTGGAGCTGGAAGTTGCATATTAAACGAGTAGGAAGCAGTTTAGTAATAAAATTGGAAGGATCAGCTGGCAATGGGTGGTGATGTGTAATGGTTATAAAAGAACACTCCTTTCAAAATCTGGATTCAGTCTTTCTTCCTTTTGTTAAAAAAAAAAAAGAAGTCGTTTCTTCTTTCTTTCTTTCCATCTTATCATCTCACGCACGAACATTGAGCGACTTTACACAGTGCTCACAGAAAAGAAGAGTGGGGAATGCATATTTATATTTATATTTATATATGTAGAGAATGAATTGAAGCCATATCTTGACAAGCAACATTGATCCCTACTAGTGTATCATGTACATTCTCTCTGCTAATTTTTAACTTTTTTATACCATATCCAAAGCTTTAATTTGTCAACCCCCTTTTTTAAATTTTAGATATCCATCAGAGTAATTATATTTGTATATATTCAATGCAAATTTTCAGAAAATATAGAAATTAAGGTGACCTTCCTTCTCAATGTAATTAAGATATTTATCTTTGCATGCAATGAAAGAAAATAAAACCATCCAACTACTATTGGAAAAGAAAAAAAATGTTAAAATATAAACTACAAAAGAAAACAATGGAATTTATGGTATATATAGCAGATCCTTTTTCACTTTAAACCAATAAGGACATTAGAAGACACCATGTGGTATAAATGGCAATTAATATGTAAAAAATCATTTTGTCTCACATAATTATCAAAACAAACATATATAATAAAAAAGTTTTTTGTTACAAAAACAAGCATTCTCATTGAACAGTGTAATGGTACAACTATATAACTCCACAGATTTGTAACACATCTGTTAGGTTGGCTGGTCACCCAAGAGGGGGGATGAATTAGGTGATGCAAGATTTTCGCTCCTTTTGGATCACAACCCAATTTCACTAAGAGTGCATCAAAACAGGGATAAACAGAGAGAGTTGTGTGTAGCAATTGAATAGAAAGGATGAAGAATAATACATCACAATTTATACTAGTTTAGCCCAACCACTTAGCCAATATCCAGTTCCCAAGCTACCACTTGAGATTTTCCACTATATCCCATAGGTTTGATCCGGGCACCTATGAAGTCTCAGTACATTCCCACAAGTTTTGGTAGGCACTTGTGAAACCACTCTTCTCACACCCTTACAAGATGTGTAAATCCCTTAGTGTTTCCCCACAGTAAGATTCTACTAAGAATATGTAGAAAGAAATGTTTACAAAATGAAAACTCTCTTGAAGAGTAGACAATACATTGGAAGCTCACTCAATTGAGGTGAGTTTTTTCAACAATGCTGAGATAGAAAGGTTTTACAAATTGGTACAGCATTTTCACTTAAACTCTCTTAAGATTGTTACCCATAAGTTCAAATGATGTTCTATTTATAGATTTATGATGTAACTCGACGTTAGACACAAAATTTAGCTATTAGAGAGGTTACCCAACAATTACTCTGCAAAACTATCCATTCACCAACCACATTTAATGTGTCTGACACTCAAAGTTCGAATTTTGGTGTGCCAATAGACAGATTTTGCAAAGACTAAAAGCAAAAGACTTTAACGTTGAACCTCGAAGCTCATCTATTATGAACCAAATGTTGAATCAAGTGTTTTAATGATTCCAAACCAACCCTCAAGAGCTTGGAATAAAGATATCAAAGGTGCACAAGAGGTTCAAGTTAAGAAATCATGGAGAAATCAGTGCAAAGACTCATATAGGATGTTTAGTAGTGTTTTATTTGAGTAAAAGACTTTGATTTAGTGAAAAGATATTTTAAAACCTCGATTCTATGTTAAATCATGGAATATTTGAAAAATACCCACCAACAGACGAAGTTTGAAAGGTTTATACTAATCTATCTTTTTGAAAATTCGAACTTTGGCTTTGAAAATTTGAATTTCGTATTGAAACTGAACAAGTCTGAAGAGAAGCTTCTCTGACAGACGAATTTTGGCTTACGAAAATTCAAATTTTGATAAGTATCTGAAAGGAACTTTCAGAAACAGACGAACTTTAGGTTTTGAAAATTTGAATTTCAGACAAAATGAAACTTGTGAAAATTAAAGAAATTCGTCTGAAATTGTGTCAAAGTTCATCTGAAACCAAGTTAAGATTGGGTTTCCAAATTGCTCACTGACAGACGAACTTTGAACATGAAAATTTGAATTTCAGAAACTAAGCTTGTGAGTCTGTAACAATGATATGTTGACATATGGATGACAGTATTTATAAATTTGAATTTTGAAGTAAGTCTGAAAAGAGGTCTCTCTAACAGATGAACTTTGCCCTTTAAAAATTCGAATTTTGAACTATATATACTGTGCCTTATAAACCAACTATGAACAGACAAATTTTGAGGTTCCAAAATTCGAATTTCGAAGGCACTGTAGCAAATTGAAAATACTATTCACATTTGACAGAAAAACTTTCTACTTGAAAATTTATATGTCACAACATAGAAACATTTTCCAAATATCAAAATTCGAATTTCACATCATGACAGACGAACTTCGAACATTCAACGTTAAAGTCCTTAACCTTCAATTCCTGCAAAATTTGTCTGTTGACCAACCGAAATTCAAATTTCAGTATGTTAGAAGCATTAAATGCAGTTGGTTAACGGATAGTTTTTCAGAGTAACCGTTGGATAACTTCTCCAACTGATAGATTTTGTCTCTAACAAATAGTTGAGACCTAAATCTATAAATATAACATCATTTGAAGTTGTGGGTAACAATTTTAACATTATATATACTGAAACTCTGTCAAATCATTTACTCAAAGTCTCTTACTCTCTCACTTTAACATTTGTACTTCAACCTTCATATTCACTCTATCTAAGAGAGTTCAATCTTTGTAAAACAATCTTATCTTCATCTGGCAGAAAGATTTTCTTGTGAGGGGATATCACAAGAGATTGGGAAAACATTTTGTAAGAGTGCATAGAGTGAAAAGTGAGCTCTAGAAACAGAGCATCATCTTTGTACTGAGGCATTTGCAAGAAGCCCACTGAATTCTTGTAGAATAGTGGAAAATCTCAAATGGTGACTTGAGGACTGGACGTAGGTCAAGTGGAGAGACCGAACCAGGATAAATATCTGAGTTTTCTTCTCTTTACTGTAACTTTTACAGTTTATTCACTTATACTCTATTTTACCATTTATACTTTGCTCCCTTCACTTTCTTGATATTTTACAGAAAATTTTCAAGTTTCCTAATTCACCCCCCTCTTGGGAAGCCAACTTATCTAACACCAAAGTTCAAATTTTCATCTTTGAAAAGTGTTTCTATGTTTGAACATACAAATTTTCAAGTTTAAAGTACTTTTAGTAAGTGTGAATAGTCATTTCATATTGCTACAGTGCCTTTGAAGTACAAATTTTGGTGCCCAAAATTTGTCTGTCAGTGAGCAACTCAATATGGCACAAGTTCTTCCTTTCAAAATTCAAATTTTAGATGTGGAAATTCATCTGTTGGCTATCCGAGAAGTATTTTCATATTCTGGAGTTTTGAAATTCGAATTTTGAAAGCCAAAATTCGTCTATTAGACTTAAAGTTCAAATTTTAGAAGCCAAATTCATCTATCAATGACAAGCTCAACATGACATAAAAGTTCTCTTTGAAACTGGAATTTTGAAGGCCCGAAATTCGTCCATCAGTGGCAAAACCCCCGTAACGTCAAACTTTGTACTGTAGATAATTTGTTGAAGCTATAACTCTCTCATTTTAACTCCAAATGAAGCAAATGACCTATGGTTGGAAACCTCTCAATGTCTACTTTCAAATAAAACAAGCTTCACTTTTAAAAAAACACATTCTGTGATATATGATCAAAAAAATGATAAGAGGTCAAAACTAAAAATTCATATCTTACTACTCAATTTTAGATGATCATAGCTTTTTCATATGATCTTTATTTTGAGTGAAATAACCTTCTTTGAAAAGCTTATTAAGTCTAGTTTCATATAAAATAAGTTTTACATCAAAGTTATATGTATTATGAGAGATGTATTAAAAACACTAATCAAAGGTTAAACTCTAAATTCTTGAAAATCAGATTTCACTATATTTAAAAGTAAGGATATGTTACTTTGATACCCAAAACTTCTTGAGTTAATCAAATGCAATTGTAAATCATTAAGTTTTATTCTAAAGTTCAAATTTTGAAATCCAAAATTTATCTATTAGAAGGAATGTTTTTGAACCCTTTTAGTGCTTAATTATCAGACGAACTTTGTCAAGACTTTAGACAAATTTTGCACATTTTACTAACTATGCTTGACTTGAAATTCGAATTTCAACACTTGAAATTCGTCTATCAAAGGTGATATCTTTGGAACTTCAAATTTTAGTCAATAAAGTTTGTATTTTCACAAAGTACATGAAGTTTAACTTCTCAAAATTTGTCTGTCAGTTAGAGTTTTTCAAATCTAACATATGCTAATATCAGATTTACTTAATCAAACTCATTTAAAACATATGGTAACAAGATTAAGTAATTTTCAAGGATTAATCCCACCTCAAGACCAAAATGAAAACAAAATATACCTAGTGACTAGGTCTTCAAATGTTGAGTTACACTTCCACTTAGTTATTTCCTTCTTGCTATGCTCCCTTCTGATCTTCCATTTTTGGAGCATCCTTTCTCTTCTTCTCTCTTGAGTGAGGCATGATATTGATTTCCATTTTTGTATTCCAATGCTCACTCTTCTTACTTAGACCATCCTACATTTAACGTATTACACTTACAAACTAAGTAGTTAATCCAGTTTACATATCCAACTTATATTATTCATTGTAAAAGTACAGTGGATATATGATAGATGATGGCTTAGACAAATTCATGAATATGGTAGGAGGCCTTATCACTTGGAAAGATTCAAGCCCAAGAGAAGCCCATTGGAAGAGATTACTTAAAAGATCATGTGCTTCACTAAAATAGCATGTGACTTAAGCATTATTAGGCTTAATTAGTGTTAATTTCATTTTTATTAATTATGGGCTAAACTTAAGTGACTAATAAAGCCCAATTGGTTAATTAATAGTCTTTTTAATGGCCTAACTTGTAAATAAATATGCCATGTGCCAAACATGTGATTTCATTAATGTGTTGGCATGCTTATAAGGGTTTAAACATTAATTTTTATATTTTCTTTGAATTTTCATCATTTATTTTTAGAATTTTATTTTATTAGTTTTCTAGGTCCAATAGGAGTATTATTTGAGCGTAAAGTCTCCTAATCCTATCAAGACCACTTGAGCCCAAATTAATTAAGGTTTTTAAGCTTATTAGGTTAGATTTTACCTTGCCTATTTAAGGCTAACTTTCATGTGCATTTTTGAGATTTGAATGATTAAAGTTTCAGACTTTTGTGAGCTTCTCTTGCGTTCTTTGAGTGCTAGAGTGAACTATGACTTATCAAGGAATTGGTCCTTCCTTGTGGCATCACCGGAACTAGGGTTCAAGAGATCAGTTCTCTTGGGTTCTAATTCACCTCGACCAACATATATTTTGTGTTTTCTTCTTGCTGTTTCTATTTTTCAGTTTTCATATTCCTTGTAATTGCAATGATCCGAGTATCATTCGTTTCAAGTGGGTTTTTTGGTTTGATTCCATAAGGGTTCACTTATCAGTATATTTGCACATAGCATGATATATACATTATAACCATAATTAAATACATGTTGATACACATTTTACTTCTTTAAGGAACATTATATATGTCAGATACATATGATGCATTTATTCCTTATTACTTTATATTTGTCATCATCAAAACTTATATTATACTAAACCTTACAACATCCCCAAATTACATGCCCTTGTCCTGCACAGACTGACACAACATATATACTAAAAAAGTTTATGTGTATGTGTGCATATATATATATATCAATCCTAATTCCCTATGAAGCATGAGGATGTGACCTTTTTGAACACTCCAGATTATGTCTTTATAAGGTCCAATTGTTTGCTAGTGTTTCTTAGCTAATTCCTAAACAAAAAATAATGAATGCAAATCCTCACAAAAAAGAACCAAAAATCTATGATTCAATGTGTGTTTGTTTTTTCTATTTTTTAACTTCTTGTTTAATTTCTTATAATTTGTAATATACACATACAAGTGTGTGTATGACAAAAATAAAAAAGCTTATCAAGTATTAAAAAAAATGGAACATGATCAATCTTAGAAAAGTTACCTTTCTTACAAGAGTTATCATGCATAAACCTTCGGAATCAACAAAATTTAGCAGCAAAAGTGTCAAAAATTTAAAACATGAATAATCTAAACAAGATGAAAAAAACCCAAATAATAGTAGGCCAAAGTTTGAACAAGCCACTATCTACAGCACTTTCAACATTAGGACTAACACAGAAGTCATCACATGTAGCCAATCTCTTATGTAAAAATTTACCTTATGTAAAAGAATTTACCTTTGAAGGAAAATTTTTTTTGGCTCAAGTTAACTTCAAATCATTGTAAATCAGGAATTGAGTTCTGATACAACTTTAACATGTTTTGAGAATCACAAATCGCAAGCACATTCAACACTTACAAATAAGAGAAAGGATGATGACAACACCAATCAGGTACCAAAAAAAAAGTGGTCCTCTCCAAAAAGGGCAGAACTGCAGCCACATAAGACAATCCATTAACTCCATGATATTCACTCCCAGTCAAATCTAATAACATTAATTCCATCATTCTCTATCCTCAGGAAAGAAGTCTACCAAGAACCATTTAACAACCACTTATTCAATATGCTAACTGCCAATGTGACAGATCTAGGTGTGAAGTTCTCTTTCACACTATAGGAGATGAAGTTCAAGACCAACAAAAGGGAGATTCTAGTTCAAGAGAATGAAATAGTAAAAAAAATAAATTTCAAGAGAATGAACCTCCTAAATTCACTATATTAGTGTAAATTTAAATCAAATTC
This sequence comes from Adenanthera pavonina, assembly GCA_026686845.1. Lineage (NCBI taxonomy): Eukaryota > Viridiplantae > Streptophyta > Magnoliopsida > Fabales > Fabaceae > Adenanthera > Adenanthera pavonina. Next base: position 20,251,838 of record JAIVEN010000004.1, read on the forward strand.
ATTAGAGACCAAAATAAAAGAACACACTATATAGCTAAATTGACAGCTCGCACAACTTTTTTTGCAAATCAAACATAAACATATTAAAAGAATACTATAACCAAAGTGCAAGAAAACCTCATGCCTAACACCTCAAGTATGACTTGCCATATGTAATATGGATTCATTGCAATTGAGCAGATTTATGCTCTGAGTTAAAAGTTGAAAAGAGAATATTTTTTACACTACTGCCACACCCGAGGAAAATATATTAATAAAATACTAAAGGATCAAAAGATCAACAGTCCATCTAAATGAAAACTTTGTCAAGATTATTAGTATGCAATTGCACTCAGGAGAAAGGAAGAGCATTACCATCATAACTTAAGAAATTGAGAAAATGATAGTATGAAGCGCCTACCATGAACAATAAATTTGACAGTAGTGCTGGAATGAAACCATGAGCCACCAATAAAGGAGATAGAAAATAATGGATCACTGCCAAATGATTGGAGACAGAAGATGACGAATCAAGAGGATGGGAAGCATCATCCTATTAGGTACAAAATGCTAAACAAAAATTCAGATAGAAGATCATTTGGATGGAATGAACTAAAACTTGGGTGGAAAAACTAAATCTAGTAAGACGAGGTACAAAAATTATGCATTTTTGTGCTAGCAAAAGGTCATTTAAAATCGTTTTAGACAACAGTAAACAGGAAATGTTGTTTAATTTTTTTTTTTAAAAAATGATCAAGACTAAGAGTTTCCTAAAAAATTCTCACATGCTATACTTCACCTAGATTTACTTCTCTATTACCAATGAACTTTGCAAAGCACTGTGGTTACAAAAATGACCTTTAAATTATACTTACTGCCTTCTCTAAATGTATCCGCGTACGTGAAGAATTATATCAAAATCACATACATGCCAAGTTCTGAAAAAGGATGACCTATTTCCTATTTTAGCACAGACGATTTCGTGAGCACGTAATTATAGATGCTTAAGCATATTACAAAATTTAGTGATTCTTTTCTTAATTGCCAAGAAGGATCATGGGTACATAAACCCAATGAACAATGAAGATAGTTGATACCATAGAAACAAAGTCAGAAGTACGATACACAATTGTTTTCAAAATTATGTACATGCCAAAGTTAACATTCAAAGAACCAAACTCACATAATAGTATATTGAAAGAACTGGAAAACATGGCTGATTACCCACCCAAAACAAGAAGAATCAGCTTAACTCAGACAAAAGATGAATTCAAAGAGAGGAAAATTCACCAGCACATAAAAGGGATGCAGAAGAAGACTAACCTGGAGGAGCAACAGTCAGTAGAAACCAGGTTCAAGCTCGCCCAACCAATGGGAAAAAAGCTAATGATAGTGAGCCTCGATGAGAGCAAGAGAGCTTGCAGTGAAACAATGGGACAAAACACGATGGAGAGATTTGACAAGAGATGCAGGAGAGCAACCTACAAGGATGAACACGCAAGCGATGAATGATGGAGAGAGATTCGATAAGAGGGAAGGAGATTGGCAAGAGTTTGGACAAATAGGGCAGAACACGGTGGAGATGAGAAAAATTATGTTTGATCGAAAGGGCTTATGTTTGAAAAGCCCTAAAAGGAAAACAATAGTAGGTGGTTATAGCAAGAACCGTCTACTAAGGTCCCCTAAAGTTAACTTTAGTAGGCGATTGTATCTAAAACTGCCTACTAAAAGTTTTTAAAAATTAATTTATTTTTTTTAAAGTTCATGTAATTTTTTCATATGCGGTTATTAAAATAACCACATACAAACCCATCCTTCTTCATTCTTGTAGGCATTTATTTAAATAACTGCCTACTTTTGGGTGCCTACTAAACCCAAATCTGGTGTAGTGATACTTTAGATTACAATTTATATTTAATTAGATTTCATAATATCTTTTAGGATTATTAGGATATTTAGATTTACTTTTGTTTATTTTGAATTTATTAGGATTTGAATTTTATCTTTTATTTATTCCTAGGATTTAATTATTTCAATTAGGATTTATCTTTTGTTTTAAATTTAAGATATTTTGAAAAGATAAAAGAGATTACCTTAGGATTCTAGTAGAAGTAGGATTAAAGCTCTATAAATAAGAGCTCATTACTCATTTGTAAAAAGATTTTGATTATTGATTTAAGTTATATTTTAAATAATTTCTCTCTCTCCCTCGAGTTCTTCCTTTTCTCCCTCCTTTGAGTTCTTTTTCTCTCTCCCATTTTATTCTCTCTATCTTTCTACCCCTGTTCACATCACTCAAGGGTTGGGTTTTGAGTGATCTCACCCTAAGGAAACCATTCCTGTAAGATTTGACCCCCTTGGCAACTAGTGGGGTTACATGTCCACTTAACCCAACAATAACTTGTACCATTTATATTCATACAAAACAAGCTCAACAAGGCTAATAACACAATGCACATGCAACCTGACCCATATAGGAGTCCAGAATCATATCACATAACATGGCCTACAATAAGGCCCATCTCATTGACGGGTTTTCCAATCAATACATGGAGCACAAGATACACAACCATTACACAATACCCAAGATATCAACAATGCAAGCAACATACACAATAATACATGACTTGGCACAATATGTTACGTAAACTAAGTACAAAAGTTACCAACAACACGGATGCCTTTGTGCAACAGAGAGAACTAAGACTCATTCATCTTCTCCGGGTTAGTGCTTGAGTCATTGCCTGAAATGTTTACCACAAGGGGTGTAAGACAGAGTCCCAGTAAATGAGAAACACACAATCAACAATATATATACACATACATATAAAAACATGGCAATAATGTTATGCAATGTAATGAATGTCTCCATATGTACACGGCTAGAACCATAAGCTAATTACCATAACAAGGTATACCCAATAAGTGATTCCCTTCCAACAACTGGTGAAGACTGATTCCGGGACATCACTAAGCTCTCTGCATACTAGTGTGACCTGGTCAAAGGCAACACTAATACTTGGACCATAGTTTTCCTTCCCCTGAACCACCCAAATTGGTCATGATTTAGGGAAGGTGCATAACAACCTACCTTCAAACTCCCTAAAAAAATCTCCTAAAACATCAAAACAACGAAAAAACTCAGGTTTGGGTCAAAACTGTACATAGTCACAGTAAGCTACAATAGTGTCAAGGCCTCAGGCAGGCAATAACCTGTGGCACCATGGCTTGACTTCTGGCACCACGGCACCCCTTACTGATTTCATATCAACAAATTTCAAGTTCCTAAGGTAAACTTTTGATGTGTATAACTTTATGCTCCAACCTTTGATTGACCTGATTCCAACTCCTACAAGTCAATCTTGTCCTAATTTAACCATAGACACCAGGATGATACTTCAAAGCAAATTCATAATCTTTCAAGAATTCTACCCATCACCTTTGTCTCATGTTTAACTCCTTTTGATCAAAAAGATATTTCAAGCTCTTGTGATCATTGAACATCTCAAAATGAGCACCATAGAGATAATGGCTCCATAACTTTCAGGCAAACACTATAGCTGCTAGCTCAAGGTCATGAGTTAGATAGTTCTCCTCATGAGTTTTCAACTGTCTCAAAGCATACGTCATAACTCTTCCTTGTTACATCAACACATACCCTAAGCTTTTTTTAGAGGGGTCCATATACATTGTGAACTGCTTGAATGGGTTAGGGATAATAAGCATTAGGATGGATGTCAGACGAACCTTTAATTCTTAAAATGCTCTCTCACACTTGTCATCCTAAATGAAAGATCTATCCTTGTGGGTGAGTCTAGTCAATGGCATAACAAACTGAGAGAATCCCTTGATGAACCTTTGGTAGTAACCAGCCAATCCCAGAAAGCTACAAATTTCAGTCACTGATTGCGGTCTTTCCTAATTCAACAGCACTTCTACCTTACTAAGGTCAACCACTATACCTTCTTCAGAAATCATATGACCCAATAATTTTAGTTCTCGTAGCAAAACTCACATTTACTAAGTTTGGCACACAGTTGGTGATCCCACAAAATTTGCAGCACAATTCGAAGATGAAGTGCATGCACTTCCTCACTCTTGTAGTATATCAGAATGTCATCAATGAAGGCCACTACAAACTTATCAAGATACAGATGGAACACCCTATTCATATAATCCATGAAGATTGCCAAGGCATTCGTAAACTCTAATGTCATCACAAGGAACTCATAATGCCCATATCTCGTTCGAAAGGCTATTTTGGGCATATCCTCAGCATACACCCAAAGTTGATGGTATCCCAACCTCAAAGATCTTCAATCCAGCCAACTAATCAATCAAGTCCTCAATCTGTGGCAAAAGATATTTATTCTTAATTGTCACTCAGTTCAGCTATTCATCATCAATGTACAATCTGAGGCTACCATCCTTCTTCTCAACAAACAACACTGAAGCTCCCTAATCCAAGACGCTTGGTCTAATAAAACCCCTTTTTAACAAATTTTCAATTTGCTTTTTTAATTCTTTCATTTCAAAGGGTGTCATTCAATATGGATCCTTAGAAATGGGACTTGTCCTGGGCACCAAATTGATGGAAAACTCCAACTCTCGTGGTGGTGGCAAGCCAATAATCTCCTCTAGAAACACATTAGGATTTTTATAAGCAACTGGATATCTTTCTATTCATCCTTTCACATCTACATTAACAAAGAAGAAAACCAAGAATCCTTGAGACCTTTTCTCAAATACCTATTGGCTTGGGTAAAAGACAAACAAACATTTTAATCCCCTTCAACACTAGGGACATTCATGGGCAATGACATGATTCTCCGAGCACAGTCAATAATAGTATTATTTGCCTCTAGCCAATCCATCTTAATGATAACATCAATCTCTTGCAATGGCAAACATATTAGATCCAATGTAGTGTTTCGGTATTCAAAACAAACTATATAATTAAAACAAGTTTAAGCAATTCTTAATGAAACTCCAGTGGGTGTAGAAACTGACAATTCAAGAGGTAACTCCATCACTACAATTCCAATCTCTAAATACAATTAAAAGATATAAAGGAACGTGATGCACAAGAATCAAACAAGGCATGAATAGAGAAACATTGAGTTTAAGTTTACCTCAAATGAGATTAGGTGCTACATTTGCCTCCTGTCTGGTTATGGCAAAGACTGATTCAGGCATTGTTGGGTTCCTTATTGCATCATCCCATTGTGGCTCATGAAAATTCCATGAAATGTGTCTTGACTTCTCACAGTTATAACAAATCAAGCATGGATGGTTACCATGGTTCATTCCACAATTTGTGCATGAATTTGAGGCACTACCTGAACTGTATTGAGAAGGAACTACATCCCCTCTTGCAAATTCACTCTGACTAGAGCTTCTTTAGTCAAAGCCTACTATATAGAATTACTCTCTTCCATACCGATCTCCATTGGACTGATCTTGACCAAACCTGCCTCTTCCTCTGCCATGACGGCCTCTTCCTCTACTAGAACCATTACAGCTACTACTGCTACCAAATCCACTTCCTTTACTGACACCTTTGGTAGGTCTTAGATAAGAAAGGGCTTCGATCATTGAGTTCCTCTTTTCCTCCTCTATTTCTCACATTCACTGCGATAGAACACGCATTTTTGTATGCAAGTCCTCAAAAGATACAAATTCAACAACTGCCAACCTCTCCTTGATTTTTGGATGAGCTCCCTCAAACAATCTTTGAGCTTTCCACCTATCATTAGGTGATTGTTCAAGTAAGTGGAATATTTGGTCATATCCATAAATTGGTCAATATAATTATCAGCCAATAAGTTCCCCAATTCAAAAGCTAAGAATTTAGCCTCATTTTGCATCATTAAGGTAGGAGAGAAGTAGTGTGCAAAGAATCTTTCTTTAAATTATTCCTAATTCATCGGAGCATCTATAGCTACAACACTTGGTAGGATACTCCTCCACTAGTGCTTAGCCTTCTTCTCTAGCTTGGACACTACTAGTTATACCTTTTGCTCAGAAGTGCAATTCTTCACACCAAATATGGTCTCAAGTTGGTCTATACATTCCTCTGCTAATGCATGATCCATTTTACCTTCGAAAGCTGGGGGATTAAACTTCCGAAAGTCCTTAGTTGGGAGGAGATACCCCTTCTCTAAGTTCTTGGAGCCCTCTCAAGTGCCACCTCATCCTCATCATTATTGTCCTCTCTTACATTCAGATCCATATACATGTCGACCTCTTCATTCATATTATCATACTTTTTATGTTCAATTGCTCTTGCAACCTATTCAATGTTTCCTCTTTAGTATTTATTCGATCACTGAGGCCTGCCAACATTTCATGTATCTTTCTCATCAAATCATTGTTACTCTATCTTCCTTTACAAGACATTTTCTCCTACATACAAGCAACAACATATTCTATTATATGACTCTGGACTAGTATTGTAATAAGAATATATATGTTGATGCAATTAAGATTGTGCCCAGTATTATCACAAACAGAAACAATGGCTTGAATCATTGCTCTGATACCAAAATGTAACAACATACCTTCAAACTCCCCAAAAACATTTCCTAAAACATCAAAACAGTGGAAAAACTAGGATTTAGGCTAGAACTGTACAGAGCTACAGTAAGCTACAGTACTGCCACGGCCTTAGCCAGGTAGAAGCATGTGGTGCTGTGGCCTAACTTCTAGTGTTGCGATGCCCCTTGCTGATTTCATATCAGTAAATTTCAAGTTTTCAAGTGAACTTCCGATGCCCATAACTTTATAATTTGACATCCAATTAACCTGATTTCAACTCTCACAAGTCAATCTCATCTCAATCTAACCATAGACACCAATTTCACTTAAATCAATGTCCGTATGCAAATTTTAGACACCCAATACCATTTTGGTCACTTTTTGACCAAAACTCAACACAAACTTCCTCCAATTGCCACTAAAGGGAATTCAACACTCAGGGATCATTCACACAGGTTGTATTCGGTTCAACTAACTTATCCAAAATAGTTTCACCTCAAAGAAACCACTCTTCCAAGATTTGACCCCATTGAACCCCAAATTCACATAATGGGCTATATACCTAAAACTAACTTACAAGGCCCAAAATCCTCTTTAGGCTCCCATATATTGCCATTGTAACACACAGACACCTGCTCCAAGCATAATGACCCACATCAAGGTTCATATCATCATCACGCACATACACCACACATAAACATATTCATAGCATCACACATCATTTATCATCATCAATATTCATCCATATCTTTACATAACATACACAATGTCACTTCCAAGATAACCAAACCATACATGAACATTTAACTCTACTTGGCATAATACATGCATAGACAATACACATACTACCATGGCTTGAATATTCCCATGCTAGAGAGACTATGACTCCTCCATCTTCTTCAGACTAATGCCAATGTCTTCATCTGAAATGTTAGTCATAGAAGGGGGTGTGAGACAAAGTCTCAGTAACTAGGAACAACCATAAGCAATATATATAATAATTCATACAATAATGCACATGGTGCCATGAATGCAAAATGCAATGGAATGCATGTTCTACCTCGAACACTGCCAGAACCATAAGCTGGTGTCATCACAGGATATTTTGTATAGGTGACTCTCTTCCAATAGTCGGTGAAAACTAATTTTAGGATATCATTAAGCTCACCTCACACTAGTGCACCCAGCCAAAGGTAACATTAATACTTGGATCATAGTTCTCATTTCCCTAGACCACTATGAATTAGTGGTAATTTAGGGAAGGTGTAGTCCACTGCTATCTTGCACTCTTGGCCATATGAGAGGATTTAACGATAAGGATCCCTTCCTAATTTCACTATATCATATATCATCACATCATATCACATCATATCATATCATATCATATCATATCATATATCATTATTACCACTCGATCCACCTTTTCTTACAATGTTCATGTAGTGGTGATGTTCGTGCAATATAATCATATAATTATCATCATTATGTTTCTCAATGTCATGCTATGAAATCATGTCATGTCATCATTTTCATGTTTCTCAATGTTATGCTATGAAATCATGTAATGTCATATCATCATATATATAACCATCATCATATTCATCATCATATCCTATATCATCTAGCCGTGTGCATACCACGATATATAGAAAAACCACACACATATATAACGACATCGTGGTATGAACGGAACATGCATATATACACACATATATACTAACATATAATACACACAATACAACACAAACATATGGTTACCTTGGGTCGTCAATGCCACACACATATATGATTCCACATGCTTCTCAAATTACTAACCCATAACTTGAACTCCTCCGATCAACCAAAGAACCTCTACAATACCATAATATTCCTAATTAACATATATTATAATTATCCAAAATTCATAATTCAACTATTTAGGCTTAATCCAAGGTTCCAACCAAATTTTCATATATCATTATGCTCCTAATGATCATTCATATCCTAACCAATCCCATTCATTTCGAATTACATGCCCTCTCAATCAAAATCATCCTAGGGTTCAACTCAAACAAATCACTATCCATCCAAAACTCATATCCAAGGCTTCGTAACACTAAGTAGCACCTCATTAATCCTATTACATCCATTTTAATCTATAGGATTTGGTGAAAACTGAAAACCTAACATATATACCCAAAAATTCAACTCAAAATACCAAAGTAAAATGGAGAGGGAGGATCAAGAATCACTTGCGAACAATTTGTCAAGCTCCTAGAGGCCAGAAATCACTCCTAAGGGTCGGATCTCATGAACCCTAATGCTTCTTAGTCTTTTCTCCTCCATTTTTCCTTCGCTCGGCTGACTGAAATTATTCTAACTTAAACAAATTCCCCGACTCTCGTTGCAGCGCCAGTAAGTTCACCATGGCACAAGTTCTCTCAACTTGGAAAAATTGAAAGATCCCAAGTATCTCTTACTACAACGGCCTTGTTCTTTGCCATGGAATGGCCCTTCTCTGTTTCATTTTCAGCTTTGGGTCCCGTTTGGATCCTTTCTCTAGTCCGGCATACATCATCAATTGTACTTCATTAGCTAGAGACTAAATTCAGGATAATGTAATGAGGGTTATTACAAAGTGCATCTCTAAATCCATTACCACCTGGCTCTCTTGGCCATAAGAGAGGATTTAGTGGCGGGGATATATAATCATCCATCTCATCACTTGGCCACTAGTAGTTCGATATACCATATGGTATTATACATCATCATCATCATTCCAAAGTCATTAATGTACCCATACTCTATGCATATATGTATTTTCTTATCATTTTAGCATCATAATCACATATGGTCACATGGTGAGGATGCTATGTATCACATGCAACAAATCATACACAATCATATATATATATATAACATTGAGAAAGAGGCTACCATTTTTGTCACGAGTTGTGCCTAGGACATATCACAATATAAAAAGGACAAACATATATATATGCATCAACAATAACATGCATCATGCATAAACATATACCTTAGTTACCTCAAATTGCCAACACAATGTATGCACAAGGGTTTAGTAAGCCTCTAGAGCACTAACCACAACTTGAAAACTTCCAATTAGCTAACCGAAAACTACAATACCATAACATTTCCAATTAACATAAAACCTACACAATCCACAACTCATAATCCAACTATCCAGACTTAACCCATTGTTGTTCTAATAGTGTAAACACGCATCAAGAAGCTCCAAACACATATCCAAACCATAAATATCTACATACATTTCAAATTTCATGCTTCCATAACCATTATCAAGCTAGGGTCCAACATAAACCAATCATAAACCATCCAAAACTCATACCCAATCTGAAGGAATACCAAACAGTACATCAATAACTCAATTCTAATCATTTTAATTAGTGAAAATCTCTACTAAACCAAACTCAACCATAACTCCATGAATTTCATCAAAAAACAGATGGAAAGAGATGCGGAAGGATTAGGGATCACTCACCAACCAAGATTAAAGCTTCCTAAGTCGGAAATTGAACCCAAGGACTGGAAATCTTGAATCCTAGCATAGCTCCCCCTTGTCTCTTCCTTTTGTTCTCCTTCGCTTAACTGAGATGCATTCTGATTTAAACAAAATCTATAACCCATGCCGTGGTACATCTTTGCCTGATAAATTTTGAAAATCAACAACTCGACCACCGTGGAAGTCCTGCACCTCACCACGGCATGATGGGCTTCTCTTTCTATTTCCAACTTCGTCTCACTTGATACTTCCCTCAGTCCTGGTTCCTCCAATGCTGCACAAATTAGCAATTACACTTCTCATTAGCTCAACATTAAGTCCAAGACCGTATATAGAAGGTTGTTACACATAGAATTTGCTAAACATGAACATATCATAACTTTCCAAATAAAGGGAACATACATAAACTTTCATTTCTCAACTTTATATCATCATTCAACATCATCTAGCATGCTTTCTCATACATCATATAAGATTATAATACATCACTTATAATCATAATATATTATACAAAGCCTTCTTCATCATTTAAATGTCATTGTAACATAATCTTTAAGTTGCTTTATCATCAATTCTCCTTTCATTGCTTTCCTCCGTTGTCTTGTTTTTGTACCTAGCATGATTAATACTTCAGAGGATGAGATTAGGTATCTCAGTAGTATACTTTCACATGCATTTACATCATCACATAACATTGAAAACATTCATAACATTGCATAATTCATTAAAAATGCATGAAAATATCATATTGGCTAGATAAATTTTGGTAGCATAATAGCTTAAAAATAGGACATCTCAAGCTTAGCCCTCATCAAATAAACAGCCAACCAATCATAAAACACTCGTAGCAATAACATGGCAATATTTACATCTCATAAAACATAATTGTGCAATAACATAAAAGCATAGCAAGTAATACTACCTGAGAGCTTTAACCTTTCCTCTTTAATCTTGAATTTCTCTTGCTTGAAGTATTTCCTAATCATGTTCTTGCTACTTCTCAAGCCTAGAAGTATCAAGAAAATCATGCTAAAGTCATTTAATTCTTAATGAACTCATTTAAGATTCACTTGGATCCTAACTTTTTCTCATTTTGCATACTAGCTTTTCCTCTTAAACCCTTAACCTTTCTTGACTAATTTGGACCCTAGGACCTCATTGGAATTATTAGAATCATCAAATTCCAACCCTAAGGTCATCTTTCCCCTTAGTTTAAACTTATACCACACCACAAGATTGCATATTTTACATCTTTGATTTATTCATAAAACCCTTACCCCTTCTTTGCTAATTTTTAAATGATGATTTCATTTCTATCATTAATTGCTTGAAATTTTAACTCTTTCCCCACTTTTGTCTTTGGCCGAATTCATCATTACAAGGGGAAGAGAGGATTTTCAATGCAACATTGCTTAATCCTCATGCAAACCTACTTTCTTACATCATTTTCATGCTTTTTCTTGGCTTGGATTCATGAAAAAATCATCCCTCATACCTTACCCCTCTTGGCCGAAATTAACATCAGAAATAGGAGAGGAAGAACTTGTCTAAACCTAGACCAAACTCATGAAAACTACTCAGAATCAGATAATATACTTACCTCAAGTTTGCTTTCTTGGTTCCAAGCTTGGCTTTCTTTCTTTCCTTCTTCTTCTTCCTCTTTCTCTCACTAGGTTTTGGAGCTTCTCTCCTCCTTATGCTTGGATGAAATATGAAGTGAATGGAAGGAAATATAAAGACTTCATATTACCACAAAAATCATCCAAGTGTCTCAAGTATTTTATGGCGAATATTATTTCCTTCTTGAGGAAGTTTACCAAAAACATTAAAATAATGCTTTCTAACACATGTATAAAAATAAGCCAATAAGAGAAGAGCATGTGTTGTCCTATACATGATATTTTTCTCAGTCCAGATTAATCTTGTATCATTTACTTTATATCCTATATCTTTTTTCCTTCCAAGTGTCCCTTGATATTTTTTCCAAAAATATTAAAATAATCCCCTCAAGCACATGCTATAATTTTGGACAATAGGAGGAGATGGAGTGTCCTTCATACAATATATTATTCATAGTCCAAATATATTTTATATTAATTACTTTTTATCTGGACTGTTTAAGGTACTTTTACAATATTTTATAATAATGTATATTCCTTTCAGTACACTGAAATAATCTAGTTTGTGATCTGCATTTAACTTAATATTATGTCCCAAATTGTATTTATGTGGGGCCTATATACTTTTCTTTTTTACTTTTTCTTTATTTGTGTGGTGCATTGTACTTTTTCTTTTTTTGTACAATGCCCACTATATTCTACAATATAGTTGTTTTCAATCTGATTTCTTTGAACTCAATACATTATTTCATTGATTTTAGCATGTCATAAGGTCCATTTTGACAATAATATCATAAATTTCAAAATTTATGAAAATTACTATAAAAGACCCAAAATTTTGGATAATTACACTTAAGAGCCAACATTTTAAAATAATTACAATTAAGGCCCAATGTATAAAATGACCATTTTGCCCCTTGTGATATTCATTTATCATTTTAATACCACATTTTCCAACCATACTTATCTCATATTCATTCGAGGCACATTATAATGATCTTTTTTCATAGCTTTGAAGATCGAAATGTTACAATTTCCATCTTCTTCTCTCCCCTTTATCCATGTTTTGAAGGTGTTCTTCATCATTGTTGCTTAGGGTTTCAAGTTGAATGGGTTTCCATTGATTAAATTACACTAAAATGATTTAGATAACATACTTAAGCGATCAAACTATCTATCAATTGCATCAAGACCCTGTTGGTTAGATTTTCTATAATGTTTAATAATGAAAAAGAAGAAAGAAAAAAATTAAATAAAATTAAAATAATAAGAGGGTGAATCTCATAACGGCAAAAGGGAAAAATTGAGTGAAATTTGGAGGCTTATATATTTACATGTTAAAATCAAAAGTTAATCTGCTTTTCTTAACCACCTCATGTTTCTTCTTTTGTTCTTTTGGATTTTTATAAATAATTATTTTTATACTATATTATTACTTAAAGAAGAAAAGAAAAAAAAAATACACACAACTTTTGTTGCGCATGGGTATATATGGATGTGTCATGCAAGGATCATCCTAAATCTCATTAAGCTTCCATGGATCCATTAATAAGCACGTAATCACACATGGGAACTTGCATCCATTATTTCAATTAAATCAGATAAAGCTAAAAAGAAAAGCATCTTCCAGACCCACATCCTATTCCTAAAATGCTTGAAAAGAAAAAGAAAAAAAAAAAGATGCCTTGCCGTTTTCTAACTTCTCAACATCATCATCATCATCAGAAGTCATCGGTTCAATTGAAAAGGACCGAGATTTTAACATTTTAAAATTATGTATATTATTATTACATCCTCTGATCTAGATTCTTTTAACTGAATCACGCAGATTAAGAACTAGAATTAAAATTAATTAACTACCTTAATCTTTTAAAAAAATCACATTGTGTGTACAAAATTAGCTTTATTAAATTCTTTTCTCTTTTTTTTCTCTCATGAATTAAATAGAGGTATTTTATAATTATGCAAAATAAATAATATCTCGCATTCTAGAAAGGGTTTTATATTTAGAATTAAGGAAAAATACTCTATATTTAGTATGGGAGGGAGTAATACTAATAACAAATTTCATTAAAGGCAAAAAAATGATGATTGATGAAGCATGCATAAAGGCATTGGGTAAACAAATGATGGGTGATGATGAAGGAATAGACAACCGCGGAACTATTATAGCCCGTGGATGTCAGGGTTTGGAAGGTCACCTTCTTAGAACACTACTCATTCTCTGCAAAAATCATCATTCTTTTCCAACTCATTCCTACCTTAATTCCGGCCAGCCAATTAGTGCTATCGAAACTGTCGGTTTCCTCTCAGAATCAAATTCCAAAAAAGCTCAGATTTTTCCCCCTTCGAGAATAACACTTTTCCAGAAACTTGTTTGTTTTCATAATTAGTGTTGCGAGGGGGTGAAAAAGAAAGGACTACTGGCCAATAATGTGGTTGTCATTCACAAGTTCAGACACCAATTGCAGATTGTATGCGCAGCTTCTTTACCACTTTATTCGTTTACGGGAATCCATGCATGCTGTCTTTCTTTCCTGTCACATTACTTTCTTCTTTCTTACACAAAAGAGAATTCATGAGATAGATGCTTATCCTTGAATAACTTTGTCAAGTTGTGGAAATTAAAATTAGTGGGTGGAGAAAAAAGATATATAATTTATAAATAACAAATTTCATTAAATTACTTAGCTAATAACTCTTTTTAAAATGTATAGAGAATAATCTCCCATACCACATCTGATTCTTTTTATGAATCATTTAAAATTTTAGTATATAAATTAATAAATATATTTAATATGCTGGATTTTTTTTTTTTGAATTTTCCAATTTATACTTCAATATATTGATAGATAAAAAAGAGTAGTTACAATATTATTTTTGACTTTTAAAAGCAATTATAATTAACAGATAAGGGTATGATTAAAAAAATGGTAATTAATGTTATGTTATAATTTGAAAGTAATACATAAATAAAGACAAAAATAAATCTTAAAAAAGACAGTAAAAAACAAATAAATTGCAAATGTCACTCAAATAACAAGTTTCATTAAATCACTTATCCAATAACATATAATTTCTCCATATTCCCTTTGCAATTACATTAAACCACTTAGCCAATTACTCTTATTAAATTGCCTAGAGAGAATAATTTTCCATATTTTGATTCTCCCTGCTATAGTTCAGACTTTACATCCAAACAAAGCACTACAAAAACTAACAGAAACACAAACACATGATTACGTAATCAGACGAAAGAGTTCACAGGATTTATTATATATTATAACTTCAGTGACTTCACCAAGCCTATAACTTTGTTCCTTCAACATCGATCTTTATTATTATGACTTCTGTGACTTCACCAATCCTTGTCCAATAATGTATGCCATACTTCCCTTGCTGAGCTGCATTCAGAAAGTCCCAGGACCGAATAATGTACAGGCGTAATTGCACATAACATGATGTGCATTGCCCGAGAACTGAGCTGAACATTCCCTATATCCTCTTCGTTCCACTCAGTTTCGTCCTTTACTACTTCCATGCCATTTACAGCTTTCGTTGGAATGTGAGGACCATTTTCGACCACGACCCAAAGTCAATAATCCATTGATTGGAGAAAGAATTTCATTCTTTCTTTCCAATAGGGGCGGTTCCTCCCGTCATAGAGAGGTGGTCGAGATAATGAGTGTCCTTCCGAAAAATGACTATTCATATTGGGGATATTCACTCTCGGATGTGAAGCCTACAGAGAGAGACCAAAAGGTCCAACCTCAATCAGTAATTAAGAAGTGCATTGTGGGAATTTAAAAAGCTTAAGAATGTGTGTCAGAGATCTTTATGATCGGATCCAAAATGCTACGTACAATGTAAGAGTAGAAGCAAAACCAGAAACTAAAGAGAAATTTAGACATGAGAAGAAAAACCCAGAAACAAAGCCACCGCTAATTATAAGAGAGAAAACAAGAGACATCTTTATGACCGGATCCAGAAAGGTAGCAATTTTATAGAGAATGGGCAGATAAAAACACATGCCTGTTGTAGAAAATGGTGATGCAGCCGTACAAGGTTGAGAAGAAGCAAATATTGCAACGGTCACTTGTGGCTATGGCTCCCCGTATGTCTCGGTTTAAATAGGAAGGGCAACCCAACGGTCACTTCTCTAAGCTGACATCATTTTGTTTGACCAAAGTTTAAAACATTTATTCTATGGTTGTACGTATGTAGTAGCAACTATAAATCTCAGTTTTCTTTTTTAATGAACTGTATGTATATCTCAATTTTCAGCGAGTAATTAGCATATATAACATTATAACAAATTGGTAAACATGAAAGACAAAGGATTTTGCTACACCCAAAGTCCAACAATATTCAAAATAAATAAATAACCAACTGACTTAATTTAAAAAATATTCAGTAATTAATATCCAAATATAAATAGTAATAATATGCATTATTCAATCAAATTTTTGAATGATAATGAGTTTGGAATTAATGGTGATATATTGTATTTCTAATATTCTACATGACATATGAGTCATTCTGATAGAGTACACTTGAGGCATGAAACGTTGAGGGTCCTCGGACAAATTGTAAAGCATAAAAAGAAAGCTTCATCACTTAGAAATTAAACTTGAGAGGCTAAAGTTCCATTGCAAGGCATAGATGATCCAGCCCAAGAAGTCCAGAAAGCTTGATTATGTTCTCTTTCTTGCAAGTTACAGATCCAAGCCCAAAGAGTGCCCATTTAGAGGAGATTACTTAAGTGATCATGTACCACTCATGTGATCAACTAAAAAGAAATCTTCTTTATTCTATTTTATTTAGATTTTTCATTTTTTATTATTAAATTTTCAGAAATAAGGCATATCGTCAAAGATTGTCTTGGATATTAAGTTTTGATTATTTCCTAATTTTTAAAGATTAGATTCTAGAATTTTCTATTAGTTAAAGTAAAAAAGGTACCACCTTTTAATTGATTTGAGGAATATTTTATTTCCTTTTTCATTTAGATTATGGTATCTTCTTTAGGATTGATTAGATTTGACTATTTTCTTTATTTTTATTGTAATTTTCGTTTTTTATTTGGCCTAGGGTTTTTGTCACCTTATTCCTTTATATAAGGAGCCACCTATATACTTTTGATAGAAATAGATTAATGAGAATGAATTTTTAGAATTTATATTCTTTCTTGTGAGTTTTTCTCTTGTATTCCTTGTGTTCTTGAGAGAATTCTTAGACTTATCAAAAGTGGTTTTCCTTTGTGGCGTCCCAAGGCTAAGGTTCTAAGAGACGGGTTCTCTTAGAGTCTTACCCCATTGACCAACATATTTTTCTTATTTTCTTGTTATTTTCGTGCTTTATTTTCTTCTTAATTTTCAGATTCATATATTTCCTCTCATCGTGCTTTCTTTTCTGTTCGTGTGTCCTTATTTGATTCTAGCATGATCCGTGGTTCATTTCAAGTCATTGGAGGTTCAATCGGACGAGTTCTACTTAGGGTCTTTCATCATATTCTTTGCTTCCACACGGGGTTGATGATGTGGTTCAAATATCTTTTTTTCCTTTTTTTGTTCTTGGCCACGATTATCCAGTTCATATCACTTACCATAGCATGTCATCAATTCCTATTTTTCTACTTTGAATGAAAATCTATATTAAAGTCACTGATCTGAAATTGATTGCCTTAATAAGTACTTTTAAATGTTTTGACATTGTATAATTGTTCTGATTATGTTGAGCAAATTTCAGTTTGAATTGTTTCCAAATTTCACTAATTTTATTTTGGTAGACAAATTTGAATTGCATCGAAATCTAATTGACTTAATTTAAAAAATATTTAGTCATTAATATGCAAATATAAATAGTAATAAAATGCATTCTTCACTAAGCAGAATTATGAATGATAGGGAATTTGAAATTAATGGTGAGAGACACTTGGGAACTTCCAATTGTTCCAGGCTAAGAGTACTCGCGTCACGGCGAACTTACTAGTGACTTGTTACGAGTCAGGAAATTTGTTTATATCAGACACATTTCAGACAGACGAAATGAAAAGAAACAAAGGGAGAATCGAAGGAGCTACTTTAGGGTGCAAGATTTCTGACCTTGGGAGTTATTTTCAACCTTTAGGAGCTTTGATCTTGATTGGTAAGTGATCATCGCTCCTCCCTTTCCATTGTTCTTCAGTTTTTGAAGTGATTTTTCATGTATATATGTTGGGCTTTCTATTGGGGCCGAAATCTACTGATTAAAATGGATGAAATAAGATTTAATAAAGTGTTATTTAGTGTTATGAATTTTTGGGTTTGAGTTTTGAATGGATAGTGATAAGTTTGAGTTGAACCCTAGGATGATTTTGGTTGAGGGGGTACGGAATCCAAAATATATGTGGTTGGTTAAGATTTAAATATTCATTAGGAGCTCATTGATGTATGATAACATCATTGGAACCTTGGGTTAAGCCCAAATAGTTGAATTATGGATTTGGATAATTATATTATATGTTGATTGTGGACATTATGGTACTGTAGAGGTTCTTTGGTTGATTAGAAGAGTTCGAGTTAAGGGTTGGCCATCCCAGAAGCTTGTGGAATCGTGTGTGTGGTATTGACAACTTAAGGTAATTGGTGTTTGCATTGTGTGTATTATATGTTAGTATATATATGTGTATATATGCATGTTTCCATTCATACCATGATATTAATATTGTTGTGTGTGTGTGTATGGTTTTTCTACATATCATGGTATGCATACAGTTAGATGATATAGTGGATGATAATGATTGTGATGATGACTATATATAATGATGACATGACATTACATGACTTCATAGCATGACATTGAGAAATATGATGATGATGATGATGATTATATAGTGACATGGCACGAATATCACCACTACAAGTACATTGTGAGAAAAGGTGGATTAGGTAGTGATGATGTATTTGATATGATATGATATGATGATATATGATATGGCTAAGAGAGCAAGGTGGCAGTAAAGTACACCTTCCCTAAATCACCACCAATTTGAGATGGTCCAGGGGAAAGAGAGTCACAATCCAAGCATTAGTGTTAATTTGGCAAGGTGCAGTAGTGTGAGGTGTTGGTGATGTCCCGGAATCAGTCTTCACAAATTGTTAGAAAGGGATTACCTATATGAAATGTCCTATTATGATAACAGCTCGTGGTTCTAGTCGTGTATGAGGGATGTAACACCCTACTCTAACATGCCTCCATTTTTTACCAAAAATTTCAAAAACTAACAAAACTAAACTAGAACACCCCAACTTTAACTCCCAAAACATCATAACTTCAAAATAACAACAAATAGGGCTAAGGCTGCATTTTTGTCACTTTTTGACTAAAACTCCTAACAAACCTCCTCCAATTGCCACCAAAGGCAATTTGACCATTATCAACCATTCACATAGGTCCTAATCTCAACCAACTTGTCCAAAGAGGTTTCACCTTAAAGGAACCACTCCTTTGAGAATTGACTACCTTGAACCCTAACTTCACATAATGGGCCATATGCCCAAATCACACCATCTAGGCCCAAAACCCCCTTTTGGGCTCACAACAATCGTCTTGACACAAGACACCTGTTCTATCAATAACAACCCACGCTGGGGCCCAAGCCATCCTCATACATACACACCCATACATTGAACATCTCCAAACTTATCATCGTCAACATCATCCTAGATCATTCATATTATCATGCAACATTTATAACCATTAGCATCAAACAACCATCATCATCTCAAGATAATTATCCTTATATAACTTACAAACATGCTATCCTACATGGCACAATATATACATAAACAATACAACATACTACCATGACTTGAATATTCACATGTCCAAGACACTATGACTCATTTGTCTTCTCCAGACTAGTACCAAGGCTTTCACCTAAAATGTTAGTTCATGAGAAAAGGGCATGAGACAAAGTCTCAGTAACCAGGGACAATCACATGCAACATATATAATAATTCATACAATAATGAACATGGTGCCATGAATGCAAAATTTAATGGGATGCATGTTCTCTTCACATGGCTAGAACCATGAGTTGTCATCATAATAGGACATTACGTATAGGTGACTCCCTTCCAACAGTCGGTGAAGACTGATTCTAAGATATCATCAAGCTCACCTCACACTAGTATACCCGGCCAAAGGTAACACTAATACTTGGATCATGGTTCTCCTTCCTCTGAACCATCATAAATTGATGGTGATTTAGAGAAGGTATAGTCCAATGCCATCTTGCTTTCCTAGCTATGGAGAAATCACATGGATCCCTTCCTTATTTGACCATATCATATATCATCATATCATATTATATCAATCTCATCATCAGCACCTGATCCACCATTTCTCACAATGTCATGTGAAGATATTCGTGTCATGTCATTATATAATAATCATCATCATCATGTTTCTCTATGTCATGTTATGAAATCATATAATGTCCCATCATCATATATAATCATCATCATCTACTATATTGTCTAACCATATGCATACCATGATATATAGAAAATGATACACACATATACAACAATATCATGGTATGAACGGAAACGTGCATATATACAGATCATCATACATAATACCACAACTTGTACTCCTTCGATTAACCAAATAACCTCTACAATATGATAAGGTTCATAATCAACATATAGTATAATTATCCCAATCTAGGCTTAACCCAAAGTTTTAACCACATTTTCATACATCACTAAGATCCTAATCATCATTCCAATCCTAACTAACCATGCTCATTTCAGATTCCTAATTTACTCAACTAAAAATAACATAGTGTTTACTCCAAATCATGTATAATCCTTCTAAAACTCACACCTAAGCATCATTAACACTAAATCACACCTCTTTAATCCCATTTCATTCATTTTAACCTGTACGATTTGGTCAAAATGAAAAATCCCAATATATACCCTAAAAATTAGTTAAAAAACCAAAGAAAAATAAAGAGGAAGGAGCAAGAGTCACATACCAACATGGAATCAAGCTCCTAGAGTTTGAAAATCACCCCGAAAGTTTGGATTTCTCAAACCCTTATGTAGCTCCTCTAGTTCTCCTTCTAATTTTTTCTGCTTCATCGATTGAAATGCTTCTGATTTATAAAAATATGGAGACTAGTGTGGTGGATGTAGGTAAGTTCACCGCGGCGTAAAGCCCTTTTTATTTGAAAAATTTTCAAAGTTACAGCTCATTCACCACTGCGGCCCTTTGTCTCGTCACGGTGTGGACCTTCTCTGCCTCCACTTTAATCTTCTTCCACCCTGATTCCTTCGGTCCTGTACATATAATCAATTATACTTTGTTAGCTAGAAACTAAGTTCAGCCTAATGTAATGAGGGTTGTTACATTCTCCCCTCCTTATAAAAATTTCGTTCTTAAAATTTCAAACTCTTACCTCTAGCAAAAATCTCTAGATACCTCCTTCACATGGATTCTTTTGTCTCCCACATGACATCATTGGATGTCAGGCCACTCCATAGCACTCTTACTAATTTGATAGTTGTATTCCTCAATTGTTTCACCTTAACATTGATAATTTGTAGTAGTATGACCTTGAAAGTCAGATCTTCTTATACTTGAACTTCCTTATCATCAATTATATGAGACAGATATAGATCATGTTTTTTAAGTTGCGACAAATGGAACACATCATGTAATCCTATTAGATTAGGTAGTAGGGCCACTCGATATGGACCCATATTCACTCCACAATTTGATAAGGACCCATATATCCTTAAGTGAGCTTCTTTGCTCAAATTGATATCCCAATACCTGTAGTAGGTGTGTCCTTTAAAAATATATAATCTCTAGCATCAAACTCCAATGGTCTCCTCCTTCTATTTGCATAACTCTTTTGCTGACTTTTAGTGGTCAGAAGCTTTTGACAAATATTTTTTTTTTGTTGAGAGGTTTGATCCATAATATCTAAGCCTAATAGGCTCCGCTAATCAAGTTCAACTTAACATAATAGTGATATGCATTTTTAGCCATACAATGCTTCATAAGGAGCCATTTGCAAACTCAAGTAGTGTAAGCAAATTTGACCAATGGCAGGTATTAATCCCAATTGCCTTCATTCTGTAGAATACAAATCCACAGCATGTCTTCTAAAGTTTAAATCATTCTTTTAATTTTCCCATCAGATTGAGGATGATAAGCAGTACTGAAATTCGGCTTCATCCCTAAGGCCTTTTGAAGTGACTTTCAAAACCTGGATGTAAACTTAGGATCTCTGTCGACACAATATTCATTAGAATCCCATGTAATCTCATGATCTCATTTATGTACAACTGGTGAACTTTTCCATTGAAATGGTCCCCTAAATTAGAAGAAAATGCATTGACTTCGTTAATCTATCTAGAATTACGCATATTGAACTATACCCTGAAGAGGTCCATGGTAATCCCATCAAAAAATCCATAGAGATGCTATCCTATTTCCAGTCAGGGATTTCCAGAGGTTGCAATGAACCTGCTAGCAATTAGTGTCCAATCTTCACTTTCTGACAAATTAGACATCTTGCCATATATTCTGTGATGTCCTTTTTCATGTTTGGTCACCAATACTCCCACTTTAAATCCTGGTACATCTTAGTGGTACCTGGGTGAATAGTATACATGTTCTTATGAGCTTCCTCCAGAATAATTTCTCATAATCCTGTAATGTTTGGCACACAAATCTGACCGCGGTACTGGATGATACTATCCTCTAGTATATTGAAGTCCTTGGTTTCTGCCATTTCAATTTGTTCTCAAATGCCTAAAAGATAGTTATCCTCCAACTGAGCATAGCAAAGGTTTCTCAACAAATCACTTGATATATTGATAGTTCCCATTACTAGAACTCCAAGGTGTACAATGATAGATAACTTCATATCTCTTAAGCTTTTTAGCAACTGTTGCTTCCTTATCATCATCGTGGCTATGTGAATTGACTTTCTACTCAGTGCATCTGCCATTATATTGGCCTTCCCAGGATGATAATTCAAAGCAAATTAATAATTTTTCATGAATTCTACCCATCTCCTTTATCTCATGTTCAACTCCTTTTGATCAAAAAGATACTTCAAGCACTTATGATCATTAAACACCTCAAATTGAGTGCCATATAAGTGATGCCTCCACAATTTCAAGGCAAACACTATAGCCTTAGTCTTTTTCATGAGGTTTCAATTGCTTTGAAGCATCTGCTGCAACTCTTCCCTATTGCATTAATACACACCCTGAAACCTTCTTAGAGGCATCTGTATCAACTGTGAATGGCTCTAACGGGTCAGGGATAATTAGTTCTAGGGTGGACATTAATCGAATCTTCAACTCTTGGAATGCTCTCTCACACCTGTCATCCCAAATTAAAGATCTATCCTTATGAGTGAGTCTTGTCAAGGGTACAATAAGCTGAGAGAATCCCTTGATGAACCTTCGATAGTAACCAACCAATCCCAAAAAGCTACAAATTTCAGTCAGTGATTGTGGTTTCTCCCAATTCAATATTGCTTTTATTTTACTGGGATCCACTATTACTTCTTCCTTAGAAATCTCATGACCTAAGAATCTCACCTCCTATAGCCAAAACTCGCATTTACTAAGTTTGGCATACAAGTGGTGATCCTGCAACATTTGAAGCATAATCCAAAGATGGAGTACATGCTCTTCTTCAATCTTGGAGTATATCAAAATATTATTAATGAATACCACCACAAACTTGTCCAAATATGGCCAGAATATCCTGTTTATGTAATCAATGAAAATTGCTAGGGTGCTGGTTAACGCGAATGGCATGAGAAGGAATTCATAATGCCCATATCGAGTTCAAAAAGCTATTTTAGGCACATCCTCGATACACACCCAAAGTTGATGGTATCCTGACCTCAAATCAATTTTAGAGAAAATCGAGGCACCTACCAATTGATCAATCAAATCATCAATCCAAGGAAAAGGATATTTGTTCTTGATTGTTACCTTATTTAACCGCATGTAATTGATGCACAACCTGAGACTATGATCCTTCTTCTTAACAAATAACACTGGAGCTCCCCAAAGTGAGACATTTGACCTAATGAAACCCTTTTTCAACAAATCTTTAATCTGCTTTTTAAGATCTTTTAATTCAAATGGTGTTATTCGATATGAAGCCTTAGAAATAGAACTTGTCCTTGGCACCAAATTGATGGAAAACTCCTGTTCTAGTGGTTGTGGCAAGCTGATGATCTCCTCTGGAAACATATTAGGATATTCACATACAACTGAATACATTTCTATACCTCCTTCTTCATTCACGCTAATAGAGAAGAAAACTAGAAACCCTTGACACACTTTCTGCAAGTACCTGTAAGCTTAAGCAAAGGACAAACAGACATTTTCATTCCTTCAAACACTAGGGATATTCATTGGTAATGACAATCTTTTGAGGACAGTCAAGAATATTATTATTTGCCTCTAACTAATTCATCCCATTGACAGCATCAATCTCTTGCAATGATAGACAGATTAAATCCAAGGTAGTGCTTTGATGTTCAAAACGAACCACACAATTCAGACAAGTTTCAGCAATTCTTAATGAAATTCTCATGGGTGTGGCAACTGACAATTCAAAAGGTAATTCCATTGCCATAATACCCAATCTCCAAGCACAATCAAAAGATATAAATGAATATGATGCACCAGAATCAAACAATGCATGAATAGAGAAACCATTGAATTTAAGTTTACCTCTAATCAAGTTAGGTGTCGTATCTACTTCTCATCGCATTATTGTAAAAACTCATCCAAGCATCATTGGCCTTCCCACTGCATCATCATACTTTAGCTCATGACAATTCTGTGAAATATGTCTTAGTCTCCCATAGTTATAGCAGATCAAATATGGTCAATCGTCATGTTCATCCCGCATTGTATGCACAGATTTGAGGGACTATCTAAAATGTATTAAGATGGGGTTAAGTCCCTTCCTGCAAATTCACTCTAACTAGAGCTCCTATGGTCAAAGCCTCCTCTATAAAATTACCTTATGCCATATTGGCCTCTATTGGACTGATCTTTACCAAACCTGCCTGTTCCTCTACCAAAATGGTTTTCTGTTATGATGGGCTCTTCCTCCACTAGAATCACCACTGCTGCTACTACTACTAAGCCCACTTCCTTTACTGACACCTCTGGTAGGTCCTAGATGATAAAAGGCTCGGATAATCGAATTCCTCTTTTCCTTCTTTGTTTCCCATATTCGCTATGATAGGACACACATCCTTGCACATAGGTCCTCAAAGGACATAAATTCGACCACTGATAGCCACTCCTTTATTTTTAGATGGGCTTCCTCAAACAAATGTTGAGCCTTCCACCTATCATCAAGATAATTTTTTAATAAGTCTAGAAATTGATCAATATAATCATCCACAGACAAATTCCCTTGTTGAAAAGTGAGAAATGCAGCCTTATTTTACATCATTAAGGCTGAAAGGAAGTGGTGTACAAAAAATCTTTCTTTAACCTGTTCCTAATTCATTGGGACATTCATGGATTCAACTTAGCCTTCTTTTCAAGCTTAAACACCACTAGTTGCACCTTTTGTTCAGAGGTGCAATCCATCATAGCCTTCTTTTCAAGCTTAAACACTACCAATTGCACCTTTTGTTCAGAGATGCAATCCATCACACCAAATATAGTCTCCATTTGATTGACCCATTCTTCAGCCAATGTAGGATCCATTTTACCTCCGAAAGCTAGGGGATTAAACTTCCAAAAATCTTTCAGTTAGGAGGAGATGCCTGTTCTTTCAGTTCTTGGGGCTCTCTTAGGTCTTACCTCATTCTCATCCTCATCATTATTGTCTTCTCCTGCATTCAAGTGAACATACATACTAGCCTCTTCATTCACATTACCATACTCTTGTCGGTTCATTCGCTCTTGCTGTCTATTCAATGTTTCCCCTAAGTATTTACTCGATCACTAAGACTCGCTAATATCTCATGCATTTGTCTTATCAAATCATAGTTACTCGGCCTTCTTCTGTGAGACGTTTTTACCCTACACACAAGCAACAACATGTTCAATTATATGACTCTAGACTAGTATTGCAACAGGAATATACATGTCTATGTAATTGAAATTGTGCTAAGTATTACCACAAGTAGAAATAATAGTCTGAACCATTGCTCTAATACCAAAATGTAACATCCCACCCCAATGCACCTTCATTCTTGACCAAAAAATTCAAAAATTGACTAAACCAAACTAGAATACCCTAACTTTATATCCAAAACATCAAAACTTCAAAATAGCAACAGATAACACTAGATAGGGCTAAGGTTATGGCTAGCTATAGAATACGCTAGAACAGGGATTTCTTGGCCATTATTCATTAGCGGTCATTTAAGAAAATGCTAAGAAAAATAAACATTGGTGGTTATTTTCTAAAATGCCAAAAAAAACCTTAATTTATGTTGGCGGTTAAATTGTTAACCTCAAAGAAATTCCAAAGCTCACTTTTCTTTGCATTTGTTATTTTAAAACACAAGGAAAAGTTTAACCTTAGTTGGCGGTTGTTATTACAACGCCAATGAAAGTAATTAAATTTTTTTAAAAAAATCATAAGAAAACAAATATAAAACCCACAGTGAGACAAACATTTTCCTTCCTGCATTCACAAAATCAATAAAGTCATAGAATCCATGAAAAATTTCCTTCCCTCCTTTACAAAATCAACACAGTCACAAAATCTTGGAGAGGTACGCATTTGCCGCTCTGCTATTCATGCTCCGAATAAACCCTAGCCTCTGCGTTTGCCTATCACCTTATTCTTACTCTTGAATTTGAATCTTTTTAGCATTTGTGCCGTCCTCTGACTCTTGAATTTGAATCTCTATGGCATTCATTCTACGACTATCATCCTCTCTTGGTTTGGTCTCTTCCAAGTTTCATTCTGCCATTGTCTCATTTTACCACTGTCCTGTTCCTTCCACCATATATAACCTCTCGGTTTGTGTTTTGTAGTTGTTAACTTTCTTCTTTGGTTCATGTTTCTTGCTAAGGCTAATGTTCTATGGGTTATAGCTTGCTCTATGTATAAAAGATAGTCTGAGACAAATTCACCCAAATTGCACAAAGAAAGCAAAGAATGAACAGATGACCCACAGAACATAGAGGTAAATATGTTTCCTTTCCCTGAATACTTGGAGGTAGTACATTGGTTATGCTAGATTTTTTGGGCATTAGACTAATTATTGAAATTATTACTAGAATTCATTGAAGAAGGAGAAGATAGAGAGCACGAAATTAAAGGAAGTTCCGGGATCTGAACTTTGATTCACGGAGATAAGTTGCTATGTTTAGATTTTTTTTATTTTGTTGGGATTCTGTATTATTGTGCTAGCCATTTTCATATATATATATATATAAAGCTTTTTATATATATGATATCATGTGAAACAAAAGCTAGAATGAGTGGCGAATGAGCCCCTGATTGTTCATTATTGTGTGCCTTGTTTTGTATATATATGATATCATTTGAAACAAATTCTTTTTACTTTTGTGAAAAGTAGATTCTATGTGGAAAGGTTAGACCTAAAATTTAAGTATGATTTATGTGAAAAGATATTTTATATAAGGTTGTTTTATAACACCTTAACTGTAGACCACATTATCCATGTATTGAATCTTATTATACTCCCTAGAACATGTTTAGAAACTTGAATCACATGATATATTAAGATATAAAATTTTCTTTCTCGAGTTACTATTCATTTGGTAAACCCCTTTTCCTGGATGAAATTTGAAAATTCATAACTAATTATAAAACAATTGTATCAAAGTGATTCAAGTATCTAAAAATACCTTGAAATCTCATCTACATGAAAAAAATATGAAACAGCATTTTAGTCATGCCAGTTAATACAGTTTATTGCATGAAATCTACTATTCAAATGGTCATTTTACTCTTTTTTAGGATTTTGACCATAAATTTAAAAATTCATGTCTAACTCTATACTGATCCAAATCATGCATTCTATATGCCATTGGAAGATCTATATATTGCTTATAGTCTTATTTTTCTTATACATTTATTTAACTTGTGTGGGGCATGATTCCTACTTAAATCACTAAGGGTCAGAACCTCACTTTTATTGGAATAGTCTTGGAAAAACTTGCATAACTATGATTGTATAGATCTAATTACTCTCAAACTAGTGGCATAATAAACTCAAAACATAGATCTTTTCATATATATAAACCACTAAATTTTTTGAGCTTAGTACAATTTTATATCGCTATTCAAAATAAATAATAGTTACAGTAAAATTTGTAGCTTTCACTTTACTATCCAGTTTTGACCCTCAAATTTAAAATTACACTATAAAACACATATATATCTAAATTAAGTGCTCTTTAGCTCATTGGAAAGCTTGTTCTCTCTATTTTAAAAGCATATATAATAGTTAACTTGTCCTATTGCAGTCAAATAGTGTTGACTTTACTTTCATTGCTACAAAAATGAGCTATTTTCAAGGTCATCATGGAAAATAGGCTTTATAACATGCTCACATGATCAATCCATATTTCAAATCTATGCCAAACATTTCATAATGCTCATAAGGACATAATAGCACAATTGCACAGATCTAAGAGCATATACATGGTTTTATACATAATTTCAAAATATACAATTATAACTTGAAGACATCATTAAGCATCTTTCTCTTCTTCATTCTCCTTAACTTTTTAGACCCCTTTGCCATAGCTTGTGCCTAATCATTTGGGATACTTGAGGGGGTGAGATTGAGACAATCTTAATAGCAAGTTACATGTCACACAATTATGTCAATCATGTCAAATAACTCGTATTTGATCACATTAAATCACATCAATCACATTAAACAATAAATTGCCACATTGATCATAAAAATTTCAGCAGTATAGCGACTAAGAAAATAAACATCCCAGGGAATAAAACCTCTCATTTTAGAGGCAAAACCAATCAAAGAAATCATAATTGAAATATGGCAACACAATTTAATCATAAAAAGACAATGAAAAAGCATAAGGCTAGAATGTAAAACTTAGTTACCTTGAAGCATTCCTTTAGTTCTTCCTCTTGAATCCAGTGCTTCCACTAGCCTCCTTAGGCTTCCTCAAGATCTATATCAATATTAGACACTTGCTCAAGCTACTGATTTCATGGCATAATGCATATGGTTCCTATGAAACCCTAGAAACCCTTAAAAATTCAACTTGTCTATCTTAAGCTCTATCTTGAAGCATATACTTGTTTTTAAGGTTTTTGGCCATGGGGAATCTATTTTTAGCATAAAATTAATGATATTTCCACTCTAGTATTCACTTTTTATCTGGTCAAAAATCAGCCATAGAGGAGGAAAATTGAGTTTTTCTCAAAACTTACTCAAATCCTACCTATCTTGCTTCCTCTTGCAAAAAACTCATGCTTCATCATGATTTTGTGGCTTTAAAACATCATTCCTCCCATAAACACATCTAGGTAGAAACTGGACAGAAGTTGGGAAGGAAATAATTTCACAAAAACTAGCTCACACAACCCAAGAACTATGCTAGAAATCATCAAAGTCATGAACTAGCTCTTACTGATTTTCCTTGGGTTTTTCTTCTTCTTTTTCCTTCTCCTTTTTCTTCCCTCACTTGGCTGCCACTTCCCTCACTATTTTTGCAGAGTTTCCCCTCTCATTTTAGGTGTGATTTTCATTCAAGAGTGAAGGAGTATTTATGTTGGGAATTTTAGCATACATGCAGCAGAAAACTATCAAGAAATTCCCTCCCATGGATCCGTCAACGTTGTTTAGATTGAGATGTAGAAAAGAATTTACCTCTGGTGTATCCCTTGGTATTCTTTTCTATTCGTCAAACCCCAGGAACTAAAGCAACTGGTCAGCTCCCTCTACCAGTATCACACAAATAGTGAGTCCAACTCAAACAGCGTGCTAGCACCTTCTGGTTGTAAACGTCTGTACGTTGTTCATCCGAATAGCCACTGTTCATCGTTCATCGATACAGTCTCACTCTCTGAGCATACGATCGCTCTCTCTTTAGGGTGATTTGAAAATTGTCTGTATTCTGAACCCTAGTCTATATCAATATATAGATAGGATTTGATATCTATTTAATTTAAATAAATAATTTAAACTAAATTAAATATTAATTAAATACATTAGTTTTAATTTAAATTTATCTAATAGATTAAATTTAAACTAACTATCTAATCTTTATCCAGAATCAAATCTAGATTTAATTTATCATATAAATCAAATTTAGATTATTAGTTTAAATTTAAATTTAGAATTAAATCTAAATCAAATTTAGATTATGACATTCGTTTGAATTTAAATCTATCATATAGAATTAAATTTAAAACGCATTCATTTGAATTAATTTAAACAGTATATATATTTAGAATATAATATATATCAAATATCTATATCTTGAATTTTAATATATATATATCAAATATATATAATTCTATCACCCTAAATTGAACATTAATTTCATTGAATTTAGACACATTTTAGATTTAATGAATCTGAACATTCTAGCTCGAGTTGGCCCATTCTTGTGTGCGACCCTGTAAGCACATATGATGTTGGCAGTGGGCTAATAACATTATTAAACCCACAAGTCATAAGTGGCCTCTAGCAAGACATTGTGACTACACAAATCATATGAGATTAGTGATTCGATGTAGCCTATCATATAACCCGATCATATCCTTTTTGTCTCATGATATATCGGTCAAATATGAGGCATGGAAACCTCATCCTCATTTTACTCGACAATCACTTTCTCGATCTCTAAGCAGACTGATAGAACAAATGGAAACTCTTCTATTCGAGCACAGCCATGTATTTCTCAATTTTACTCATCGAGGGGCCCAGGTATATATCTCTCCATTAATTAGAGGGGTAAATTCCATCTTGGCCATTCATCTTCCTCCACACGAGTTCCACTATGCCCGATTATAGCCTTTATGATCTCCTGATTTAAGGTGATTTTTGACTATGCCAAAGTACAATGTTCCCCATGTAGGAAGCCATGATGATCTCAGGTCTGAGAGTTTAGTGACACGGTTATATATGAGATATGCTTATGACTTGATCCCTGCAGCTATCTCTTGACGGGTCGATCTAGCGCATATTCTCTAATAGGAGCTTATGATTTTAATTTGTATCTTCATACATAATTATCACATAATGATCAATCAAAATCATACTAGTCTTAGTTCATCATTGTTTCCACAAAGATGATTGAGTAGAGACATTTAGGACAAAATAATTTATCCAAGAATATTATTATAAAGAAAACATGCAAACAATATAATAATGTAAGAAAAAAACACCTTCTTTTTTCATAATGAAGAACAATATTCATAATACAATGATTGGCCTAAGGCACAATCTCCAACAATTTATAGGCCACTAATAAAGCATTAATCAAGCTTACTTTTGCTAATTACTTTGACTAGTCTTAAGCTAAACTTAACCATTAAGTTTGCTTAACAATTAAGGCTTAATTTTCAGTACATGGGCAGCTGAGGTGGCACCATTTTAGTGGGTTATTATCTGTAAGACACTGCATAATTTTTCTAGTCCAGTAATACCCTATATTGGTTACTTTATACTAGGACTAGTAAAGTTACTTTTGCAATGTAATTTTACTTTATTGGAATAGGAATAAAGCAAACTTGTGTCTCACATTACTTTATTATCCTGTCTCTAAAAAACTCCTTTTGCAGTGTTTAATAGTTTTTCTTTTTGATTTTTTAACTTTTACAAATCAAAAAGTAACTTTATCGATAGAAAGTTACTTTTTAATCTTCGGCACTAATTATTTCTTTATCCTTATTCATAAACCCTCAGTGCCATATACCATTGGACTTGTCTCATCAAGAGCTTCAAACCGACATTAATTTTGCATATTTACAAAATTACCCTTGACCTAGAGCAAATTTATAATTTTTAAAACTTTCGGGTCAGCAATTGTAATTTTTCCCAAAATCTTTTCTACTTTCCTCCCACGTGATGGTGTCTGTCCGTTTTTGTGAATTTCTTATACATTTTTAGTTATATATCTTCTTAGGGATGTTACATATTTCATGTGATGCTTTATGTTTTAAAGTTTCATGTGTTTTTGTTTTGTTTCAATATCCATACTTTGGGGATAATAGGCATATGTAGAATTGAAACATAGAGAACCTCACACTGCAACTTGACCATCCATAAACCAAGGATGCTAAGAATACTCTACTATCAGATTAAGGTCATTTAACCATTATTCTGTGGCTAAATATGGTACAGCAAGGTTGTGATCACTCCTATAATAAGGAGAGGAAAAGAAAGAAGTGTAACATTTTTGCTCACCTGAGTAAATCAAAACTCAACTTCATTATGGAAAACCTACTTTACAACACGATCCATTGTTTATTGCTAGAGAGAATCAATAGATGGAAAGCACTACTAGACAGAAATTCTTTGCCTCTCTAATATGAAGTGCTTCTAGAACTGTCTCATTGTTTGCCCATGCATAAGAAAGTACATAAGTAGAATTGTGCATTTGAAAATTGATTGAGTAGATTTATAAAGTATCAGAAATTGTGCCAAAGGGCAATAAGGTAAAATGATGGATGGATGATTTTATACATTGCACCACCATTGTGGATAAGATGAACCAAAGATACATCTTGATTTCTATTGGAGCCTTTTTTTTTTTCTGATTGCGTGTCATCTTCATCTGGTTTTGGTGATACAATCACACTTTGGACTACAAAGAGGGGGTGATAGGGTGTTATTCTTGGCACCATTTATGCAGGGGTGAGTCACTTATCACTAAAATTTTGAATAATGACTTATTTCATGTTGGATTGCTTTATTTTAAGTTTCTTTGCTAAAACTAGTAAATTTTTCTCCTATAAATCATTAAATATTGATTTGTATTGAACCAGTGAAACCAAAAATATATTTTTTAGATCCCAAAGGAAATCCGCCAAAGTACCACCCACAAATACTAGAGATAATAAATCAGTAAGAATATGCAGTTATATTATGTGCCTTTGTATTTTTCTATTTATTAACCTCAATAATTTTTCCTATATTAATTTTCTTTTGTAATGCTTAATAGAGGTATAGGTATGTTTCAAGCCACGCGGGCTAAGCAACAATAGTATGCCTAACAACCAAAAGACTCCACCAGATCTAGCCTTATTGTATAAATGGACATGTTGCAAGTAGAACAATGGAAGAAGCTTAGAATGATCACTTCTAGAGGCTAGAAGATGCATGCTTTTTTTCTTCTTGGTCATCATATATGGTAGATAGTTTGGTATGTAGCATTTGGTCATGTATATATATATATTAGTTAGTGTAGAAGCTGTAGATTAGCCTGATATATATGATATATTTGGAAATCTAGTTACTAGATTATGTTAATTAGGCCTATTACATCATTTTTTTTGCTCTTGTCAATTGGATATAACTATTTTTTGTAACTTTTGATTGAGATATTTTGGATATAATATAACATTTGGTTTAGGATAACTTTGGTTTTAGATGCCTTTTAGTTCTTAGGTTTTGGGTATTCAATTGTGCATATTGATACTGAAGTAGTTTGGTTCTATCTACATATTAATACTATAGCAGGTTAGTAAGATTGTAAAACAAAATAAAGATGAAAAAAATTAAATACATTTATTGGCGGTTATAATTTATAATTGCCAATGAAAGCATCTTCATTGGCGGACACACAATATAACCACCAACGAAGATTAAAATTTGAAGATCAAAATTCAAATTAAATAAAAAATTATAAAACGTTTTAGTTGGTGGTTAATTAAAAACCGCCAAAAAAAATTAAAAATTCAATTAAAATTTAAACTATAATAAAAATTAAATATATTTTTGTTGGAGCTATATCATATAACCACTAACGAAAGTGAAAAAATTAAATATTATTTTAAAGAAAAAATTATCTTTGTTTGTCGTTTTGTCTTATAACTGCCAACGAATGTAAACTTTTCTTGGCGGTTTACAACTAGTAACAAAAGTATCGACTTTTCTCAATGCTGGTTCACTTGGCGATTTATAACTGCCAATAAAAATAAAAATAACTACCAAGAAAGGCGTATTTTGGTGTAGTAATAGTAGAACCACAGCCTCAAAGAGGCAATAGCACTTGGTGCTGTAGCACCAACATCAATTTTTATATTAGAAAATTACTGATTTTTGGGCGAATTTCTGACGTGCACAACTTTGTACTTCGACCTCTGATCGACCTAATTCCAACTCTTACAAGTTACTATTATCCTAATCTATCCATAGACACCAATTTCACTCTAATCCATCTCCGTATGAAGATTTTGGATATCCAAGACCGTTTTAGCCACTTTTTGACCAAAACTCCCAACAAACCTCCTCCAATTGCCACTAAAGGCAATTTGACCATTATGGACCATTCACACAGGACCTAATTTACTTAAACAACTTATATAAAGAGGTTTCACCTCAGAGGACCACTCCTCTAAGAATTTACCCTTTTCAAGCCCAACTTCACAAAATGGGCTAAATGCCGAAATCACACCATCTAGGCCCAAAACCCTATTTTGGGCTCACATACAATCATCCTGACACAAGACACCTATTCTATCAATAACGACCCACTCTAGGGCCCAAACCATCATCACATATACACACCCATACATACCACATCTCTAAACTTATCATCGTTAACATCACCACAGATCATTCATATCATCATACAACATTCATAATCATTAGCATCAAACAACCATCATCATCTCAATATAATTATCCTCATATAGCTTACAAATGTGCTATCCTACTTGGCACAATGTACACATAGACAATACAACATACTACCATGACTTGAATATTCCCACGTCCGAGATACGACAACTCCTTTATTTTCTCCGAACTAGTACTAGAACTTTCACCTAAAATATTAGTTCAGGGGAAAAGAGTATGAGAAAAAGTCTCAGTAACTAGGGAGAATCATAGGAATCATATATAATAATTCATACAGTAATACACATGGTTCCATGAATGCAAAATGTAATAGAATACATGTTCTCCCTTACACACGACTAGAACCATGAGCTGTCATCATAATAGGACATTTTGTATAGGTGACTCCCATCCAACAGTTGGTGAAGACTGATTTCGGGATGTCACTAAGCTCATATCACACAGGTGTATTTAGCCAAAGGTAACACTAATGCTTGGATGATGGATCTCCTTTCCCTAGACCACCGCGAATTGGTCGTGATTTAGGGAAGGTGCAGTCCACAACCATCTTGCTCTCCTGGCCATAGGAGAGGATCTAACGAGAGGAATCCCTTCCTTATTTCACCATATCATATATCATCATATCATATCACATCAATCTCATCATCACCATTCGATCTACCATTTCTCACAATGCCATGTGGTGATGTTCATGACATATCATTATATAATCATCATGATCTTCATGTTTCTCAATGTCATCCTATGAAATCATATAATGTCACATCATCATCATATATAATCATCATCATCTACTATATCAATTAGCCATGTGCATACCACGATATATAGAAAACTATGCACACACACAACAATAACGGGGTATAAATGAAAACATGCATATATACACATATATATACTAACATACAATATGTACAATACAAACACTCGGTTACTTTAGGTTGTCAATACCACACACAGAGATCCCACAAGCTTCTCGGATTGCCAACCCCTACTTGTACTCCTCTAATCAACTAAATAACCTTTAAAATATCATAATGTCCACAATCAACATATAGTATAATTATCCCAAAATTCATAATTCAACTATTTAGACTTAACCCAAAGTTCCAACCATGTTTTCATACATCAATATGCTCTTAATGATCCTTCAAATCCTAACCAACCACACTCATTTCAGATTCCCAGTTTACTCATCTAAGAAAAACCTAGGGTTTACCCCAAATAATGTATAATCCTTCTAAAACTCGCACCTAAGCATCATTAACACTAAATCACACCTATTTAATCTCATTTCATCCATTTTAATCAATAGGATTTGGTCAAAATGGAAAATCCCAACATATACCTAAAAAATCATCTTAAAAACTGAAGAAAAATAGAGAGAGGGGAGCAAAAATCACATACCAACTTGGAATCAAGCTCTTAGAGTCCAAAAATCACCCTTAAAGTTTGGATTCCTTAAACCCTCCCGCAGCTCCTCCAGTTCTCCTTCCGATTTTCTCTGCTTTGTTAACTGAAATGCTTCTGATTTATAAAAATCTAGAGACTGGTGCTACAGCAACAGGTAAGTTAGCCATGGCATGAGACCCTTTTTGTCAGAAAAATTCTCAAAGATATAGTTTGTTCGCCACCGCGGCCCTATGTCTCACTGTGGCTTGGAACTTCTCTGCCTTCACTTTAATCTTCTTCCACCCTAATTCATTCGATTCTACACACATCATCAATTATGTTTTGTTAGCTAGTAATGTACTGAGGGTTGTTACAAGGGAGACATGCATTCCATTACATTTTGCATTCATGGCACCAAGTACATTATTGTATGAATTATTATATACACTTCCTATGAATGTCCCTGGTTACTAAGACTTTATCACACCCCTTTCCCATGACTAATATTACAGGTGAAAGCTCTGGCACTAGTCCAGAGAAGACAAAGGAATTGTAGTCACTCGGATGTTGGGAACCTTCAAGTTATTAGTGGCATGTGTGTTATCTATGTCATATGTTATGCCAAGTAAGATAACATATTCTAAGTTATATGAGGATAATACTATTGAGATGATGATGGTTGTTTGTTGTTGATGGTTATGAATGTTGTGTGATAATATAGATGATTGTAATGATAATGTTGATGATGATGAGTTTAGATATATGGTATGTATGGGTGTGTATGTGTGATGATGGTTTGAGCCCCGGTGTGTGTCATTATTGATGACAGGTATCTTGTGTCAGGATGATTGTATGTGAGCCCAAAGAGGGGTTTCTAGGCCTAAATGGTATGATTTGAGCAAATAGCCCAT
Source organism: Adenanthera pavonina (assembly GCA_026686845.1). Classification (NCBI taxonomy): domain Eukaryota; kingdom Viridiplantae; phylum Streptophyta; class Magnoliopsida; order Fabales; family Fabaceae; genus Adenanthera; species Adenanthera pavonina. Next base: position 20,288,630 of record JAIVEN010000004.1, read on the forward strand.
TATGTGAACTAAGGGTTCAAAGGGGTCAATCCTCAAAGGAGTGGTTCCTCTTAGGTGAAATCTCTTTGAACAAGTTAGTTAGGTCGATTAAGACCTATGTGAATGGTTCATAATGGTCAAATTGCCTTTGGTGGCAATTGAAGGAGATTTATGCTAAGTTTTGATCAAAAGGTAGCCAAAAAGGTATTGGCTATCCAAAAACTCTATACAGAGATAGATTGGAGTGAAACTAGTGTTCATGGATAGATTGGGACAAGAGCGACTTGTAGGAGTTGGAATCAGGTCAATCAAAGGTTGGAGCATAAAGTTATTCATGTTGAAAGTTCGCCCCGAAAAGTTGAAAATTGCTGATATGGTATCAGCATGGGGCATTGTGACGTTAGAAACCAGGCCATGGCGCTAGTCCCCTTTGATTCAAAAATTTGAAACCAAGAGTTTTTATGCCATGGTGGCACTGTTGAGGCTGCAACGCCGCTCTCTGATATGTCTATTTTGGTTTTGTTTAACCTATTTTCTGGAGTTTCAGGTGATCTTTGTGGGGTAGATTGGAGTAGGGTGTTACAAGGTTGATTTTGATGTTTGGTAGATCTTTAATATCCATTAGGAGGATTTAAGCTTTAAGGAGGTCAAATCTTAAAGCAAAGGTTTCCTTGATGTGCAACCTCCTTGGACAATGTCTTGGCATTATTTGTGACTAGTTGAGATAGGTTTGTGTCCAAAAAGTTAGTGGTTTGGTTTTGGGTGAGGTTGGTGCCAAGTTTGGCCAAAAAGTTACCATTTCAATCTCGAGAATCCAAGATATCCATATGGAGGAATAATTTTGGGGTGAGGTTTGCGCCTAAATGATATGTCTTTGCTAAAACTAAGGTGAGGTGCGAATAAATTGATGAATGCAAAATCTAATAAGAAAATAAAAAAATTATATAGGTAGTTGAAAATATGACGATTCTCATCTTGAAGCTAAATAAAAACCAAAGAAAATATAAATGGCTTATATGATGCCATAGTATTTTCCATATATAATTACAATTGCACATTTTCTTACACCAATATAATTATAATTGTAAGAAGCTATATAAAAATTGATAATTGGATTGATCAATGTGCCTATATACGATTTAGTGTTTCTTATTATATTTATATATATATGATAGTTTTTATTGTTGCACAAGTACGAAAGCATTCCATGTATTGCACAGGTGTTGTACTAGTCCATATTAATAAGAATAAGAATATTAATAACTAAACATCATGATTTTTAGTATTTTATTTCAATTTTTAAAACTGAAAATTTAATTTATTATAAACATAAGACATTTGTCATGAAGATTGAAGATAAATAGTGAAAAATGGGAATTTTCCATAAAGAAAATAAGCTACAAACAAGTTAGATTCAATTTTCATAATATGAATTTCAAATTATGAACTTTTGAGTCTCGTTAAATGATATCTCTGACAGACAAATTTTATAATTCAAAATTTCCAATTTCATAGGGGAGAACTTTTGTGTCATGTTGAATAAGCCTCTAACAGATGAATTTCAGCTTCTGAAATTGAAATTTCAAGTGCACTAAGAAAACATGAGACAACTATTCAAATTCAACAGATGCACTTTTGATATAAAAATTCATATGTTCTAGCATGAGATATCTTTCACAAACTCAAAATTTGAATGTCACACCTGAATAGATGAACATTAAAGATTCAATGTTAAAATTCATATCCTTCTATCTCTACGAAATTTGTTTGTTGTACACCAAGATTCAAATTTTGGCATGTCAGATGCATTAAATGCGGTTGGTAAACCACTATTTCTGTAGAGTAACCATTGGTTAAAGTTTATAATGACTAGATCTTTTGTCTAACGACTAGTTAAATCACAAATCTATAAATAAAACTTCATTTGAAGTTGTGAACAATGATTTTAAGCTTATCTTTGCTATTACTCTGCTAAATTTCTATGTCAAAGCCTTTTACCCACTCACACCATTTACGACACTATAACTTTTATATTCACTCTATTTAAAAGAGTATTTATTCTATGTAAAAATCTCTTCTTCATCTAGAAAAATGATTCTTGTGAGGAGAGTCACAAAAGAAATTGGGAAACACTTGTAAGAGTGTTGAGTGTAAAGTTTCAATATTCTAAGAACAGAACATGAGTCTGTACTGAGGCATTACAAGGAACCCATTGAGTTCTTGTAGATAGTGAAAATCTCAAGTGGTGGCTTGGGTACTAGACATAGGTCAAGTGAATCAGATTGAACCAGGATAAATTTCTGTGTCCTTTCCTCCCTTATCTTGCATTTACTTTCACTTTCACTACACGTTAGTTTTCTACAAACTTTTGCTTTCACTGTGAACTTACGTTTTTGCAGAAAAATTTTGAACTTTCCAATTCACCCACATTGGGAAGCCAGCTGTTCTATTAAGTGGCATCAGAGCTAAGATTCCCAACTGAAGGATTTAACCATCTGAGAGAACAAATTACTGGCTTTGGAGAAAGCATATTACCAGAAGGCAATAACACTAGCAGACCTCTAAGCTTCAATGGAGAATATTATGGATAATGAAAAATGAGGATATAAATCTATCTTCAGTCTATAGATCTAGTGTAACACCTTACTTTTAGACTCATTTTCCATGTATTAGACTCCTTTTAAGTCTGATCATACTTGATCCTAAGCTAGAATCACATAAGAATGAAAATCAGAATTTCCAAAATTTTCAGTTACTGTTCATATGGTAGTTTCCACTTTACTGACTGAATTTTAAAAATTCATAACTAATTCAAGAAAATTCATATGCAAGTGATTCAAGTCTCTAAAAATAGATCGAAACCTTCTCTACATGAAAAAAATATGGAATAATAAATTCATTAGGCCAATTTGTACAATTTATTCCTTAAAGTTTACTATATATTTAGTTATTTTATATCTTCCCAGGATTTTGGCCTTAATTTTAAAAATTCATATCTCATTATATCCTAAGTCAAATCATGAATTTTCTATATCATTGGAAAGCCCTATATGTCCTCTTTCTAGATATATTTTTCTTGTACATTTATTCATCTTGTATAGGGCTTGGAATTGATTTAAATCATTAAGGGTCAGAATACTACTTCTACTGGAACAGTTTTAGGAGAAATTACATAACTCTTTCTTTATAGCTCCAAATACTATTAAACACTGGCATTCATTTCCTAAGACTTAGAGATTTCCAGAAATTAAAACCACTGAATTTTTTGATCTTTGTACAATTTTATATTGCCTTTTGAATTTTCCAGTACTTACTTTTCAGTTTTCAGTTTTCTCATTCTTGTCCTGTTCTGAATCCTGACTTTAAAAACTCATTATAATTCGTACACAATTCCAAATGGGGTGAATTAGGTGTCATGTTAAAGCTTGACATGTCCTCTATCTATTTTAAAAATTCCAAAAACCTAACCTCACATTAAATGCAGAACAAGGATGAACTAAACAGACCCATCTAGAAAATACCCTGTTTCAATCTATATTGCAAATTACTTGCCAAAACCCATGCAAATGAACTGATTTTGGCAGGAAACTTGATAGAATAGAACTTCATGTCCCAGCATCCAGAACTGGAAATTATCATACATTTTCTACAACATTAACATAATACTCACTATTTTACAACTTCATATAATACAAGGCACAAATAACAACTCATATTATAACTATTGAATCAAGAAGTTTTGATGATTTCAAATCAACTCTCAAGAGCTTGGAATAAAGATATCAAAGGTACTCAAAGAGTTCAAGTGAAGAAATCCTGGAGAAATCTGTGTAAAGTTTGTTGTAGAATGTTTAGTCTTGGTTTATTTTGAGTAAAAGGCTTTGATTTGGTGGAAAGAAGCTTTAAAACCTTGATTCTGTGTTAAATTATGAAATATTTGAAAAATACCCACCAACAGACGAAGTTTGAAAGGTTTATATTGAACTGTCATGATGGATATACTTTGGCTTTAGAAATTTGAATTTTGAGTTAAAACTAAATAAGCCTGAAGAGATGTTTCTCTGACAGACGAATTTTGGTTTTCCAAAATTTGAATTTTCATAAGTATTTGAAAGAAGCTTTTGGTAACAGACGAATTTTGGGTTTTGAAAATTCAAATTTCAGACAAAATGCAACTTATGAAAACTAAAGAAATCCGTCTGAAATAATGTCAAAGTTCATTTGAAATTAAGATTATATTGAGTTTCAAAATTGCTCACTGACAGACGAACTTTGAACATGAAAATTCGAATTTTAGAAGCTAAGGTTGTGAGTCTGTTACAATGATACGTTGACATACGAATGACAGTGTTTATAAATTCGAATGTTAAAGTAAGTCTGAAAAGAGGTCTCTCTGACAGACGAACTTTACACTTTGAAAATTCGAATTTCGAAGTAAATGAACTACTGTGCTTTTTGCGCCTGCTACGGCAGACGAATTTTGGGGTTCCAAAATTCAAATTTTGAAGGCACTGTAGCAAATTAAAAACACTATTCATACTTAACAGAAAAACTTTCTACTTGAAAATTCGTATGTCACAATATGGAAACATTTTCTAAGTTTCAAAATTCGAATTTTACTTCATGAACAGACGAACTTCAGTATTTCAATGTTGAAGCTGTTAACCTTCAGTATCTGTGAAATTCATTTGTTGACCAACCAAAATTCGAATTTCAATATGTCAGAAGCATTAAATGCGGTTGGTTAACGGGTAGTTTTTCAAAGTAACCGTTGGATAACTTCTCCAATGGATAGATTTTGTCTCTAACGGACATTGGAGACCTAAATCTATAAATATAACATCATTTGAAGTTGTGGGTAACGATTTTAACTTTGTATATACTGAAACTCTGCCAAAGAATTTACTCAGAGCTTCATATTCTCACACTTCAATAGTTTGTACTTCAATCTTCATATTCACTCTATTCAAGAGAGTTTAATCTTTGTAAACAATCTAATCTTAATCTAGAAGATAGATTTTCTTATGAGGAGATATCACAAGGGATTAGGAAGCACTTTGTGAAAGTGCAGAAAGGGATTGAGAGAAGCTCTAAAAAATAGAGCACAAAAGTTGTACTGTGGCATTTGCAAGAAGCCCACTGAATTCTTGCAGAATAGTGGAAAATCTCAAGTGGTGACTTGGGGACTGGACGTAGGTCAAATGGAGAGACCGAACCAGGATAAATTTCTGAGTCTTCTTCTCTTTTCTGCTACTTTCACTGCTATTTATTTATACTCTATTTTACCATTATAAATTGCATTCTTCACCTCTTTGATATTTTGCAGAAAATTTTTAATCTTCCCAATTCACCTCCCATTGGGAAGCCAACCTAACTAACAATAATATGATAACTTACACATCAACAACTCATCATTTTCTTCTTCATGCCTTTTGCTCCTTCCTTAGCTCTTTTACATTGTTTCTCCCTAGCATGGTTAGTCATTAAAGGAGGGTGAAATTCAAAGAATCTCAGTAATAATCACCATTCATGCAATCATATTATCACATTAAGCATATAATCATCATAAAATATGAAGTAAATACTTTTAAACATTTATGCCATAATATTTTATAAAAATTTCAGCAGAGTTTCATTATATATTTTGCACATACCAGGGTCTCAAAACAACTCAATTAACTCAGCCAATATTCTCAAAGTATCACGAATGATTATATCAAACAATGGGCAAGTCATCAAATTCATTGAAAATCACATGACAATATAAGGCAAGAATAGGTAAATTGCTACCTTCATGCTTTCTCTTACTCCTCCACTTGATACCAATGCTCCCACTAGCTTCTTTGGGCTTCTTCAAGTCCTAATGCATTATCAAACAACTACTTAAGCTAATGGTTCCATGACTTTCTTCAAAAAGTGTTCATGAAACTCTAATTCTTCAAAAATTCACCAAAAATTCATTTCTAACTCAAAAATGATGAATTATACCTTTATTCTATGTATTTTTTCATGAGGAATCCAAATATGGTTCAGAATTACCAAATTCCATCTCTAGCTAAGTTACTGTTCATTCCAAATTAAATCCTAACTTTTCACTTTTCAATTCTTTTTGTTTTTCCTTGCATCCATAGTCATTCTTAAGGTTTTGGATCATAGGGAATCCATTGTTGACATCAAAATAATGAAATTCCTACTCTAAGATGACCTAATGTGCTGACCAAAAATCTGCCATTAAGGGGAAAATATTGGTTTTTCATAAACTTGTCTCAAACATACCTAAGCATACTTTTCTTACATTTTCTTACACTTTCCCTTCATTTTTGTGCAAGAAAATCACTTTCCCTCTCTTCCTAAACCTTGGAAGAAATCTGGACCTAGAGAGGAAAAGAAGAAAACTTTGCTAAACCAACACAAACTTGAACCAAAAGCTTCAAGGAATCAAGGGAAAAGCTTACCTTATGTTGGTTTCCAATTTTCTCTACCTTCTTCTTCTTCTTTCCTGCGTCTGCTTTCTTCTTTCTTAGGAGAATTTTTAGTTACTTCTCTCTTCTTTGTGCAGCTTTATGGACGCTCAAATGAGAGGAGAGACATAAGGCAAGAAGCTTAATTCACTTAATTGCATGATTAGGTTAGCTTTAACCTTGGTTAAGCAAACTTCTTCATTAAGTTTTGGAATTAATATTAAATATTCAATTGCAGCACATGGGCTGCTGACTTGCATGTCCAAGAGAGAGAAATGTGTCCAAATACTGCTAAATTTTTCCTGGTCCAGATATATCTTGAACCGAATAATTTTTAATCGTACCGATAAAATTGTTATTTACAGTAATTTAGCATTTTTGGGCTACAAGACTATTCCAATTTTATTTTTATATTTTCTTAATTATCCTATCCCAAATGATATCTATGTATACTCCTTATCCTGTCCCGATTACCATTTAACCATCGGTAGAGCCCTCAGTTTACTTTATCGGTTTACTGTTATTTTTAGACACTCGGCACTGATTATTTCTTTATTCTTAAACATTAACCTTCAGTGCCATAAACCATTGGACTTCTCTCGTCGAGGGCTTTGTTTTGCCAGTAATTTTACATATTTACAAAATTGCCCTTGACCTAGGATTAAATTAAAATTTTTGAAACTTTCAGGTCATTAACTGTAATTTCTCCAAACTTATTTTCATTTCCTCTCCATGTGAATTTCTTCCTTCAGGGACTAAATTGGAAGTATTCTTAGTTTTTAGAGCCAAAATACAATTTTCTTATTTTTCTGTTTAACTAAGAAAAATGACATCTTTGCCCTTATTCACATTTAACGGTGTCTTTCCATTTTTTCCAATTCCTTGTGTGTTTTATGATGTCAACTTTTTCATTTTTGGACCTTAAATGCATTATTCACATTTTACTTTTAATTTGAGAAATGACCGTTTTGCCCTTAAATCGAGTTAAAAATATAATTATCCCTTCTTCGGGCCCTTCTTGTAATTTTACCCAAAGACTAATTTTTTATTATTTCTTTCTTACTATTCACACTAACTTTCAAATTGGTCTATCTCTCAATCTAGACCTCCCAGCTACATAATACTTATACCGTTACTCTCAGCTCGAAGCGGGCTTTCATTCAAGTGGTATATTATATGTTTTCCGGGGTGAGTTCTGGAATTAATTTCTGTTAAGGACCTTATGGAAAATTAATTCCAATTAAGGACCAAACATAACTTCTTCTGAAAATTAAATAAGAAATTAATTTCTTCTAAACCCCGATTATATATATAGCCTTTTCGTCTCACTTCATTTCTCATCTTTTATTCATTTTATAATATCCCATAAAAATAAAGATATTACATCTAGAGATCTGGTCAGTTATCTAGAAAGGTGACTTTGTGCCAATGAAACTACAAGATGATGGCACCTATAAAGAGAAGTCTAAAAAGGTCTGGAATGATGATAACAAGAGAAAAGTTTTACTTAACTTCAAAGCAAAACATTGACTGGTCAGTGTTCTCAACCAGGATGAATTCTATTGAGTCTATCATTGTTCCACAGCTAAAGAAATGTAGGACACTCTGGAGATTGCACATGAAGGAACCTCTAGAGTAAGAGAAAACAAGCTAAACTATTATATTAGTGAATACGAAAGCTTCAAAATGAAGGAAGGAGAAAATATCAAGGATCTACAGAAAAGGTTTACTCCCATTGTGAACCAACTAAAAAAACTTGTGAAGGAATACACTAAACATAAAAAAGTTAGGAAAATTCTTAGAGCCTTACCCATAGAATGGAAATTAAAGGTGACAGCCATAGAAGAAGCTAAAGGAGAATCAATAACTTCCGTCACAGCTCTCTTTGGTAACCTTGAAGAATATGAGGGTAAGGTGAAGGCTCTCAAAGATGCATCCCAAGAAAAGAAGAAGAAAAGTCTAGGACTGAAAGCTGTAAAAGATAAAAAAGAGATTAATGATGAAGAAGAGCTGGATGAAGAAACTCTTGTAATGTTGGTTAGAAAATTTGGAAAATTCTATTGCAAAAAGTGAAGCAAGTTCTTCAAGAAAGAAGCAGGAACAAGCAACAAAAGAGAAAACAAAGAACCCATAACCTGCTATGAGTGCAAGAAACAAGGGCATATCAAATGGAAATGTCCATAGTTCCTGAGAAAGCAAGAAAATGAAATGAAAGCCGCTGACAAGAGCAAAAAGAAGAAGACATATATCTCCTCAATCTAGGACAACAGTTCAGATGAAAAAGATAAAGATGAGGAAGAGATTGCCAACATATGCTTGATGGCCCATGCTGAAGAAGAAACACAAAATTAATTTGATAGTGAGAATGAAGATAAGGTAAATGATTATAATCCTTCTTACTCTGAATTACTTGATACATTTCATGATCTACATGATGAGTTCATCAAGACTGCAAAAGAACTAAAATTCGCTAAAAAAAATTGACAAACCAGGATCGAAATGTAAACTACCTAACATTGCATTACAGCATAAAGATGAATCTGCCTGCTGAACATCATGTATAAAGCTTACAAAGAAAAATGAATATCTTTTTAAGAATTTAACCAAATTCAAAAAAGGCAAAGACATGTTGTATGCTCTACTTGGTAACCAAAGTAATGCACAAGATAAGGCTAGAATTGGTTATAACCCTTGTGCAGTTAAAGAAAAGATTAAGAAGAAAAACCAAAATCTGTATATAAGACATTTTGTGTGCAGATGGGTATGAGAAGAAATGTGATTCTTTGAAAACTATTGAGACTTATACCCAATCTAAACATATGAAACAAAAATATTATTTGCATTGCTTTATTCCTGCATCACAATCGAGCAGTTCCTTTATCACCTGCCATTTCTGTAACAAGAAGGTACACATTTCCAGTTCATGCTCTCTAAGGAAAAATGAACTTGGCAAGAAGGTAGAATGGGTTCCCAAATGAATATATATGTACCTAGGGAGAATGCTACTAACAGAAAATGACCCAAATAGATTTGGGTACCTAAGAAGAAAGACTAAATTTTGTTTTGCAAGTATGTCTTTAATAAACTCAAAATTTGAATGTTACACCTGAACAAACGAATGTTGAAGATTCAATGTTAAAATTCATATCCTTCTATCTCTACAAAATTCGTTTGTTGAACCTAAAATTTGAATTTTTGCATGTCAGATGCATTAAATGCGGCTGGTGAATGACTATTTCTGTAGAGTAACCATTGATTAAAGTTTATAATAGCTAGATCTTGTGTCTAATGACTAATTAAATTACAAGTCTATAAATAGAACTTCAGTTGAAGTTTTGAACAATGATTTTGAGCTTATCTTTGCTGTTACTCTGCTAAATTTCTGTGTCAAAGCCTTTTACCCACTTACAACATTTATTGCACTATAACTTTTATATTCACTCTATTCAAAAGAGTATTTATTCTGTATAAAAAATTTTTCTTCATCTGAAAGAAAGATTCTTTGTGAGGAAAGTCACAAAGGGAATTGGAAAACACTTGTAAGAGTATTAAGTGCAGAGTTTCACTATTCTAAGAATAAAGCACAAGTCTGTTCTAAGATAGTGTAAGGAGCCCATTAAATTCTTACAGATAGTAAAAATCTTAAATAATGGCTTAGGGACTGGACATAGGTGAAGTGGATCAGACCGAACCAGGATAAATTTTTATGTCCTTTCCTCCCTTATCTTGCATTTACTTTCACTTTCACTGCACTTTGTTTTTCTGTAAACTTTTGCTTTTACTATGAACTTTCGTTTTTGCAAAAAACCTTTGAACTTCTCAATTGACTCCCCTATAGGAAGCCAGCTATTCTAATACAATTCATTTGTATTAATTACATGATATAAAGTCAATAATATTAAATACGGATATTTTTAGAAACTATAATATATTTCAGATGAATTTATTATTTTCCTTAGTCTGTATAATTTTATTTTTTACCCCTTATATTAAGAAATGAAGGGAGTATGGGTATATATGGATGTGTCATGCAAGGATCATCCTAATTCTCATTAATCTTCCATGGATCCATTAAAGAGCACATAATCACACTAACATGGGAACTTTCATCCATTATTTCAATTAAATCAAATCAATCTAAATAAGAAAAGCATCTTCCAACATTTATCCTATTCCTAAGATGCTTAAAAAGAAAAAGATAAAACCAAAAAAAGACGCGTTGCCCTTTTGTAACTTCTTAACATCATCATCAGAAGATTCGGTTCAATTGAGAAGGACCGAGATTATAATATTTTAAAAGTCGGTGGATTATTACTATTTGTCCTCTCCATAAATTTTAAACAAATCACGTGAATCAAGAATGTAAGTTAAAATTAGTTAACTATTTTAAATTTTTAAAAAATCACATTATTTTTTTAAAATTACTCTTATTAAATTTCTTTTTTTTTTCTTTCTCATGAGTTAAATAGAGACATTTTTTAGTAATACATAATAATTACTACCTTATATTTTAAAAATAATTTTATATTTAAATTCAAAATAAAAAATTTTATATTTAGGGCCGGATAGAGTAATAATAATAACAAATTTCATTAAAGGCAAAAAAATGATAATTGATGAAGCATGCATAAAGACTTTGGGTAAACAAATGATGGGTGATGATGAAGGAATAGACAAGCGCGGAACTATTATAGCCCGTGCATGTCAGGGTTTGGAAGGTCATCTTCTTAGAACACTACCATTCTCTGCAAAAATCATCATTATTTTCCAACTCATTCCTACCTTAATTCCGGCCACCCAATTAGTGCTATCAAAACTGTTGGTTTCCTTTCAGAATGAAATTCCCAAAAAGCTCAGATTTTTCCCCCTTCGAGAATAACACTTGTCCAGAAACTTGTTTGTTTTCATAATTAGTGTTGCGAGGGGGTGAAAAAGAGAAAAAAAAGGGGAAAAATGATATTTTAGGATCAAAATGTTTAATTATTGTCATTTTAAGACCTAAATATTCTAAAATGACATAAAAAGATCATAATCTAAAATTGATCAAAATTTTAAATATGAGTGACCTAAATGGCCTTGTTGAAAAGTTTATTCAAGTTCCATGATTTGACATTGAGTTTTACCAATTTTATATTGGATACATTATAATCGAAAAAATTCAACCGTAGAAATTCATTGAAAAACCAAAAAAACTTAGTGTCAAATCTTCGGACCTAAGTAGTAAATTACGAGAGTTGAATATCAAACTTTAAGACTAATCAGTTAAATTCTTTGGTGATCAAAATATGTCCAATGTAAAACTATGGAAGCTTAGTATCAAATCTTAGAATCTGAGTAGTAAATTACAGGAGTTGAGTATTAAACTCTGGGGCTGATAAGTTAAATTTTTTTATGATCATAATGTGTCTAGTTAAAACCAAAAAAATTTAGTGTCAAATCATAAAACTTGAATAGAAAATTACATGAGCTAAATGTCAAATTTTTTAACAAAGGTATTTATATCATTTTCTATTTAAAATTTTAAATAGTCTGAAATTATAGTTCCTTTTTATCATTTTAAAATATTTTAATTCTAAAATAATATTAAATATTTTGTTTCTAAAATGCCATTTTCCCAAAACCGCTGGCCAATACTGTGGTTGTCGTTCACAAGTTCTGACACCAATTGCAGATTGTATGCGCAGCTTCTTTACCACTTTATTCGTTTACGGGAATCCATGCTTTCTTTCTTTCCTGGCACATTACTCTTTTCTTTCTTACACAAAGGAGAACTCATGAGATAAATGCTTATCCTCGAATAACTTTGACAAGTTGTGGAAATTAAAATTAGCGGGTGCAGAAAAAAGATATAATTTATAAATAACAAATTTCGTTAAATCACTTAGCCAGTGAATCCTAATTAATTTGTTCGTATTCCCTGTCGTTAGACCACTTAGCAAATAACTCTTATTAAAATATATAAGAAATAATCTTTCATACCACATTTGTTTCTTTTTATATGCTATTTAAAGCTTTAATATACAAATTAATAAATATAATTAACATACAAGTTTGTTTTTAAAATTTTTCAATTTACCCTTGAATGTAAAAAGAATAATTACAATATTACTTTTGACTTTTAAAAGAAATTATAATTAATAAATAAGGGTATAATTAGAAAAATGATAATTTATAATAATTTAAAAATAATACATAAATAAAAATTAAAAAAAATTCTTAGAAGACGAGGGTTAAAAAACAAATAAATTGCAATTGTCACTCAAAAAACAAGTTTCATTAAATCACTTAGCCAATAACTCAATTTCTCCATATTCCCTTTGCAATTTCATTGAACCACTTAGCCAATAACTCTTAATAAAATGCATAGAGAGAATAGTCTTCCATATTTCTATTCTACCTGATATAGTTCAGACTTTTCATCCAAACAAAACACAAGAAAAACTAACAGAAACACAGAAACATGATTATGTAATCAGACGAAAGAGTTCAAAAGATTTATTATATATTATAACTTCCGTGACTTCACCAAGCCTATAACTTTGTTCCTTCATCATCGATCTTTATTATTGTGACTTCTGTGACTTCACCAATCCTTTTTCAATAATTTATCCCATATTTCCTTTGCTGAGCTGCATTTAGAAAGTCCCAAGACCGAATACTGTACAGGCGTAATTGCACATAACATGATGTGCATTGCCCGAGAACTGAGCTGAACATTCCCTATATCCTCTTCATTCCACTCAGTTTCGTGCTTTACTACTTGCCTGCCATTTACAGTTTTCTTTGGAATGTGAGGACCATTTTTTACCGCGACCCAAAGTCGATAATCCATTGATTGGAGAAAGAATTTCATTCTTTCTCTCCAATAGGGGCAGTTGATCCCGTCATAGAGAGGTGGTCGAGATAATGAGTGTCCTTCCAAAAAATGACTATTCATATTGGGGATATTCACTCTCGGATGTGAACCCTACAGAGAGAGACCAAAAGGTCCAACCTCAATCAGTAATTAAGAAGTGCATTGTGGGAATCTAAAAAGCTTAAAAATGTGTGTGAAAGACATCTTTATGATCGGATCCAAAATGCTACACACACACAACGAAAGAATAGAAGCAAAACCAGAAACTAATGAGAAATTTACACATGAGAAGAAAAACCCAGAAACAAAACGACTGCTAATTATAAGAGAGAAAACAAGAATGATCGGATCCAGAAAGCTAGCAATTTTATACAGAATGGGCAGATATTGTTTGACCAAAGGTTAAAACATTTACTCCATGGTTTTACAGATATAGTAGCAACTATATATCTCAGTTTTTTTTTTTTTATGAACTATATATCTCAATTTTCAGCGACTAATTAGCAAAAAACTATAACAAAGTCGTAAACATGATAGCCAAAGAATTTTACCATCCCCTAAAGTCCAACTACATTAAAAGAAAAAAATCCAATAACCAACAACATGTATTAATCAATAACAAAATCATATAAAGAGGAAAAATTAATATACCTCAATAACATCAGTCTATAATATGTCAATAGTTGATTCCAAAGCAATCTCTTGAAAATCTGTAAGATAATTATTGATAACTCATAATAAAATCATTTTTAGCGGTATAATTATTATATATAAAATAATTTTTGTACAGGAATACAAAGTTTGGGACAGAGACGCAGTGCAGAAAAGTCGCTCTGCATCTTCAATTAATTTAGTTTCTTACTAGAATGTTTTCACACCAAATATGAAGCCTGCTTTTTCTATCTTCAAAGCTTCTATGAAAGTGTTTCACCTTATATAAAGGTCTCCAACAAGTGGTAGAAAATTACTATCCCAATTTACCAGACTAAATCATCAATATACTTGCCATGTTTAAAACTTTCGGAGGGTCAAGCCTACTTTTGAGCAATCTAGCTTCACCTTTTAAGTAGACAAAATATATAGTTGGGAAACAATCTTGAATGCAACTTCATGTCAGTAATCAGAGAGTTTCTTTCATCATATCTATTTGCTTGTCCTCCAATTTCAATTACCAAATACACTTCAATAGTTCAGAATTTGAAATCCCAAAGTTGTACATCCAAAACAAATCAACAGATCAACAGATGCGAGAAGTGACCTGAACAGAGAGCCGAGATGCAGTTGCAGAGATGAGAGAATGGAGTTAGAGAGGCAAGCCGTGATCGGCAACTTTCTTGAGCCGAGATGCACTTGCTTGATTGTGGTCCGTCGAGGGAGACTGGGATTGGGAGGCGAACGAACACGGAGAGGCGGAGGCCGGAGGGAGCGAGCGCCGAGAACTGATCAAGGACTGGGAGGAGGGAAACTGGGATTCCGGCCGCGAACGTGAATTAGGGGAGGGAAAGGGGATCTGGGGTTTTCATTTAGGCTCTTTGGTAAGAGGGGACGGAAGGGAAGGGAAGGGAAGGGAAGAATTTTAATGGAGAGAAGAGGAGGGGAGGAGAGATGAGATATGAAGGGAAGGAGAGGGAAAGAAAAGGAAGGGGAGAAATTTTAATTATTTGTTATTTGGTTTAGGAGGGGAGGGGAGGAAAAGAAAATTAATAATAATTTGATTATTTGATTCTTAAAATTAAAAAAATTTTTTATCATTATATAAATATAAAAAATATTTTTTGTTATTGGGATATTTAAATAAATATTTTTATATTTTTAAAATTTTTTATTATTTTTTTAAATATTTTTTTATTTAAAAAAAAAGATTTGAGGGGATGGGGACGTTTTGAGGGAAGGGGAGGTGAGCAACTCCCCTTCCCCTGTGTGGCATGAGGTTGAACAGTTGAGGAGAGGGGAGTAAATTCCCTTCCCTTCCCCAAACAGGGGCTTAACTTTCAGAATGAGCGTGAGCGTCTCAGTCACAGATTGCGCTCCAGACTAGGTTGGGGTTTGGGACTGGGCGTGGTTCGAATAAGCAAAGGAGGAGTTTATGGTGCTGAAAACCAAAAACAAAAAACATATATATATATATAAAAATTAAAAGTAATGGTGATATATTCTCTCCACTCTTTTATATAAGATTTTTTATTTTAATTTTAAATAAAAAATTTTTTATAATATATAAGATAGTATTTATTATATATTTTTAGAAAAATATTCATATTTAATATATTTAAAGAGAAAGAAAGAGAAATTAAATAAGAATAATTTTAAAAAAATATTAAAATTATTAAAATAATTAATTAATTTTAATTTCAAATTTTAATGTGATTATTAAGAATAAAATGGAGTATTATATTTCTAATCTTCTACAACATATAAGTCATTATTTGCTTTCACATGGGCTTGATGCTGTGGTTCATTTCTCTTTTTTCTTTTTCGGCCACGAGTCACTCACCGTAGCATGTCATCAATTCCTATCTTTTAACTTTGAATACAAATTTATATTAAAGTCACTAATTTGAAATTGATTGCCTTAATAAATACTTTTTAAACGTTTTGACATTTTATAATTGTTGTGATTATGTTGAGCAAATTTGAGTTTGAATTGTTTCCAAATTTAACTGATTTTATTATGGTAGACAAATTTGAATTGCATTGAAATCTAACTGACTTAGTTTAAAAAATATTCAGTAATTAATTTGCAAATATAAATAGTAATAATATGTATTCTTTACTAAGTAAAGAGGTAAGAGCTACATAGAAAAGACAAGAATGAATAGTAATGAATTAGGGTTGCATTGATTCAATTGAGGATTCAGCTTTACAGTTTATATTAACATAGGAGCATCTCTAGATATTCGAAATGGATAAGAACAAATGCAAAAGCTGTAAGGGCATGTTTGGTTTCACTTATGAAACCAAGTTTTGGGTCCAAAATAGAGTTTGGAAAAATTTGTATGTGTTTGGATCAACTTTGCTTATCCGTTGGAGAATTAGTTTTCAGCCAAAACGTGGTTTTCCCATAAGCAACTGACTACCTGCTTCTGCATTTAAATTCTTTATTTTCATCTCTATTTATTTTAAAGTCAGATAAAAATGGACCAATAAAAATAAGAAAAAATAGTGAATTTGAGAAAATAAAATTCCATATAATTTCTTCGATCCAATAACCGAAATGTCCCCTCAAAATTTTAATCTTTATAAACCATGACCAGTAAGAAAATTTTATATCAAATAGACTATGTTCCCAATTAAATAAATACAGATTAAATTTTAGTTCAAGTAAATTAAATTAATTATGGTATAGAGTTTAAGCTCAATTTGAAGAAAAATTATGAGTTTTGTCAAAATCAATTTTCAAATAAATCATTCAAACATAAACACATTAGTCTAAAACCAATTTTTATTATAACTACGTTACAAAACCAATTTTACCAAAACTCATTTTTAACTAAAACTCGGTCAAGTATGAACCGAGAGGCTGAATTAAATCTTAGTCGAGATCGAACTGAGAGATTATGTTAAACTTAGTCCAAAAAATTGAACGCAGTCAAGTCGTTAGGAACTGAGAAGTAAAGTAAGACTGTTATCATTGACTAGAAATAAGTCTGAGCAAGATGTCAAAGTAAAGAAAAGAAATAGACAATCAAGGAGGTGGGCAGTCCGCAGCAGTAGGAACATTCCCCTTTTTAGTGTCCTACAATTCCTCCTCATTCACAAGCGCACCATCTTTGACGTCTTTATTTACATCAAATGCCGAGAGCTCGATTTTCGGCAGGAAGAGATGCACTTGACGAAGTGCTTTATGGAAGCCCTCTACGTGCTCTTTCATTATCTGTTGCACGGCTTCCTGAACGTTAGCCTCAAGCTCGGTCTGCTTCTTCCTCGCTTGTTCCAAATCCTTCTGCAAGTTAGCAGCGAGGGCCGAGGATTCGGCTTCAACGTTCCTTGCCCAAGCAATCTCAGTCGTCAGGGTATCCCGCTCCTTTTCGACTGCTAGCACCTTCATCTCTTCATCAGCGAGGGATCCTTTTAGCTCCTCCACCTACAGAAGGAGAGCTGCTTGAGACTTTGAAGCATCGGCAAGCTCCGAGGAAGCCTTGTCCTTCGCATTGGTTGCTTCCAGAAGCTCGGCCTTAACAGCTTTTAGATTACGGTTGCTCTCCTCAAATTCCTCCCCACAGAGCGAGGCCATGGTCGCGGCGCGCAGGCACATAGCCGACATGGATTCCAAAACAGCCTTGGGACCAAACCGCTGCAAAGTTTCCTTGTCCCTGACTTCGTGGATGCCACTCCCAAAAAACTTGGCAATGTTTGGATCAATGCCCGAAGGCGAGCGTCTAACGGGAGACGGTAGGGGAGATCGGCGATCTGAAGATACAAGCTCCTCGTCGACGGTTGGAAGTCGAGCACGTTTGCTCGGGGGGCTTCGTGAAGAAGAGTGAATCTCAATAATCTCAGCTGTCGCCATTACCTCGGCACGCCCTCTCTCCTCTTTATCAGGGCGAGCCTGCAGATTCTTGGCAATAGGTCCTGCTGATGGAGCCATGTTCTTTATTGAATGCCAGTTGAACTTCCCCATCACCACTGTAAAATGGAAAATATATATTAGAAGCTGAAACAAGTATGGCAGCAGAAGATAAAAGAAAATCGACACTCACGTTTAAAATCTTTATTAGGGGTTGAAGAGTAGGGGAGCCTAAGTAAGATTTTGCAGTTCAGGGGGCGAGGTAATTTATTTAACTTGTCGACATCCGCCTTTTCGGATGCTGACATAGCCTCATAACACCAAGACTGGAACTTGATGGGAGTCCGAGTCTAGTATAGAGGAAACCTGGGTCGCCCCCCCTCATCGAAGAAACTTTCCAAGTAACCATCGGCTGGGCGCACCTTGAAGAAACTTCCTTTGAAGTATTTGTATGAAGAGGTATAAGGACCGATTATCCCCCTTCTTATTCATACCACTAAGGGAGATCCAGCCGATCTTATCTCCAAATCGGATCTGGTAGTAGTAGAGGAATTTCGGAGCGGTCGGCGTCATGTTTAATTTTCTACATAAGACCTCGAAAGCCTTTAGAAACACCCAGCTATTGGGATGAAGCTGAGTTGGAGCGACGTTCAGTGCCCTTAAAACAGCGCACTCGAAGTCTGAGAAAGGAAGGCCAACTCCCAGTGACTCAAATAATGTCTTATACATATATGTAAAATGTGTTTGCACTGGCAACGCTGACAGGAAAACATGCTCATCTTCAGCACATGGCTCGGCAATCACGGCCTCCTCTGTTCGTGTGCTAGTTAGAGAGATCGACTTCCTCAGCTCCACAATTGATTCGGCAGTCCGAAATCTAGAGTGGTAGGATCCAACTTCTCCTTTCACCCAATAATATCCCGGAAGTCGAATGTCGGGAACTGGGTCTCTCTGAACTCTTGAGATGACTTTTCGTGGCTTTTGTACTGCCACCTGCAAGGCAATAGCCGAAGATGAAGCCTCCCTTTCAGCCGGAAGGTCGGCCAGATGAAAATTCAACTCCGTGCTAGGAAAGGAAGAGTTTGACGGCGAAGGTTCTTCCCCGATGCCCATAACCTCCCTCTCAACCAGGATTCAATGAGAGGATGACCCAGCTGATGCCTCAGATCCTCGGTTTGAACTCATGATGATTGGGAAAGATATAGAATAGTGCGTAGTAATTGAGAAAAGGGGGAAAAACAGAAGAGGGCGTACCTGGGAAAATGACGAAAGGGGCAAGGAAAAGGAGGCCAAAGACAACGAAGAAAAGCAAATGTAGATTGAAGTAAAAGGATGAGCACCCAAGTCCTACACGTATATAGTGAAAACTCCTCCTCAAAACGAGCAAATTAATCATGACTTTAGGGAGCCAATCATCACCATTGGGGAACGTGCTTCGACTGACGAAAAGACGCAGCATTAAATAACGCCGCGCGCAGCCGTACGTATAGGTGCATTACTGTTTCAGAAACCGAAACGTCAAAGAGCCTTTGGAAAGGTCCTGGAATCCCTAGGAGACTGGAACGATTCAAAGTCAAAAAACCAGTCTTTAGTCGGTCACGTGATTTAGAGCCTTCTCGTCCAAATTGGACTCGAGGCTCGGGGGGCTAGTGTGCGGGCCAAAACGAGCGTGCCGAGATTATAAGTCCGAGGTGGATGGACGCCCCTTTGAAGCCTCACTTTCCGGGCTCATATACACCGAGCTATAATTCAGAGGCCGAGCTTAAGCGCAACGAACCGAGTAATACATCGATTATCGAACGATAAGGCCGAGTAATCGTATGGTCAAATGATCGTCCGACTGAACAACATCTCGGCCATATGGCCAACTACGGGTTTCTCCACGAAAACTATATTGCCTCAAAAACACCTGGCTAGGAGTAACAATTATGTGATCATAACAGTTATGGAATCATAACTGTAAGACGAAAAATTAGGGATCATGCAAAAAGAGCGCGATACTCTATAATGATCATTTATGAAATATCCCGATAAATTAGGGATTACAGGGAGAAGATGGTTTAACCTTAACAGTTAGAAGAAGGTCAATAAAAGGAAAAAGAAAGATAAGCATAAGGGGATGAGAGCAACGTACACGGAGAAAGGGGAATAGTCTCTCGGTTTTTTGACGGAACACATATATTTGGAAAAAACTTATATGTTTTTTCTACTTTTCATGTTATTTTCTAATCAATAGTTAACATGTAGATTTTTTTTAATACATCATAGATTTAGTCATGAACTATGTACTAAAAGTTTTCTTAAATTTAATAAAATTAAAAAGTCGATATATCAAATTTTAATTAGAGAACAACACGAAAAGCATATAAGTTTTTTCCACTATAATTTCATCATATAATTATAATATAAAATAATATTTTCTTTAATTAATTTTAATTATTATATTTAGATAGAAAATAATAATAATTTAATCTTATTAGAAGAACAATTAGCTGGCTTAAGGAGCAATTAAGGAACAAAGAAATGGAGAAATGAAAGGATTTAGGGTTAGGGATTTAGAAAAAGCAAGGCTGAGCAAGGAACTGTGAGGGTGGCATTGATGGTGTGTGGTGGGCTACGGTGCAATGGTGTGTGGTGGGTAGTGGTGGTGTGTGGTGGGTAGTGGCTGACCTAAAATGCTGGTTTAGTGGGGGCAACCTGATCTAAAATGGATTTAGTTTGATAGTCTTTCAACTCATCTTTTTTACTGATTTCACTACACCAAAAATAACTTTTTTTAGTGCCTAATAGTTGGAGGTTATAGGAAAAAATGCCAACAAAAATTAGACCGAGGTTTTCCTTGGCGGTTATTTATATAACCACCATCGAAAGATCAAACTTTTCTTGGCAGTTATATAAATAATTAACCACCAACAAAGGCCTGTCAAGAATTTTGTTGGTAGTTGTTCATATAACGCCAACAAAAAGTAGAAATAACTACCAAAAAAAGTCTAACAATTATTTGCAGTTATATATATAACCACTAAGAAAAACCTAAGTAACTTCATTCAAAAGAAATACATAGTACATATTATTCCAAGAGGGTTGATATGTATAGTTGTTGATTAAAAAAATTTAATGGTCCAGATTATTTTTAAAAAAAAGTCAACAAAAACAAGACAAAAAGAATATTTTTTATTGATATTAAATTAAAAATAAAATAAGTAAGGCATGGATTAATATTTAGAACCATTGATTAAAATAATCATATGGTCCTAATATCCCTTGCTTTTCTCTTTTCACACCATTTTTTTCCCTTTTCTCTCCTACACCCACTCCTTTTCTTTTCATGTGTCAGACCACTTTCTCACTTCTCTCTCACACCCACTCCCTTTCTTTTCATGCGTCAAACTCAATTATGTCTTTCATTCTTCTGCACTCTCCATACCCACTTACTTCCTTCTTCTTCTCCAATCTACAGTTTTCCCATTCCCTCCCTCCTTCCTTCCTTTCTTCTTTCTTTGCACCCCGTTTTTCTATTTGATCAAATTGAGAGCTACAAGCACAAGATGATGTATACTACGCACCAGATCTCATAGAGTTGCAGATCCTTGTTGTGCGCTAGCTTCTAAGTACTAGATCTAGTACCTTTTTGCAACTGAGGAGCTGACTTTTGAACATATCAACAGAGAAATGACTACATTTTTCTTTTGATCAAAGAGCTAGTGGAGGTGACGAATCTATGCAAGGATCTCAAGTACAAGGTGCCAAAGATAGAGTCAGTGATGCAAGCAATCAAGTTGCTTAAGAAGGTTTAACTACTTCATGCAATGTATGGAATAGAGTGGGGGATGAAGATTTTTTTTTAATGTACAATTTTGTTTGTTATCTTCCCAATGTAGTGCCTCTTGGTTGCTCCAGTTTAGTTTTTTTTTTATTTTCAGAATTTCATTTTGTGCTTCTTCTTCTTCTTCTTCTGTAAATATCCCATCATAAATTTTGATTTTGATAGAAATTCAAATTTGGTTTATGGTGAATTTGATTTTTCTGTTTGGTGCTTATTTAAGTGATTCCTTGACTTAAATTTGCCAGATATAAATGAAAAATTGGTTATTTTAAATGCTCATATTTTTTTAAAGGAGAAAAAAAAGGCATAAGTTGGTGGTTGTTTAAAACAAACGCCAACAAAAGTAATTAAAATAAAAAATATTTTAAATGGAAAAAAACTTTTCTTTGTGATTTTATTATATAACCGCTAACTAATGTCTACTTTTGTTAGTGGTAAATAACCATCAACGTAAACCTTGACTTTAACCGCCAATATAAACCTTGACTTTCCATAGGGCTAGCATTCTTTGCGGTTAACAACCGCCAAGAAAAGCCAACATAACCACCAAGAAAAGCCTATTTTGATGCAGTGTTTGAATTTTAGAAAAATAAAATAATCTCCATTTTTTTATAAAAATTATTTGAGGGTTTGAATTAATTGGATTATCCTCTGGCAGATTATCCAAACTTTGTGTTTATAGGTCTCAATTCTCACAAAAATTTTGAACTATGTGCCTAAAAAAGTTTGAACTCAAATATATTCAAAAGTTAATTCTAATGAGATCAAAATATTAGGATTGATGGATCAAAATACTAAAATTTAGGAATATAATAAATATTTTTTCCAATTGAGGTGTGGCAACTGACCCACTACCATAAACCTAGGTCCACCACTGGTGGTGGGGATGGCGAGTCTGTGTGGAGCGCACCAAAAAGGAAAATGCTTAGCAAGGGGAGTAAGAGCACAAGGTGAAGGGAGATTATTGGATAAGCTGGCTTCCCAAGAGGGGGGTGAATTGAGAAGATTAAAGATTTTTCTGCAAAACGTCAAGAAAGTGAAGAAAGCAAAGTTTGATGGAAAAACAGAGTATAAATGAATAAACAGTAAAAGTAGCAGTAGGGAAGAGAAGACTCAGATATTTATCCTGGTTCGGTCTCTCAACTTGACCTACGTCTAGTTCCCAAGTTACCACTTAAGATTTTTCACTATTCTGCAAGAATTCAGTGGGCTTCTTGCAAATGCCTCAGTACAAAGTTGATACTCTGTTTTTAGAGCTCACACTTTCACTCTTTGAACTCTCACTTAGTGCTTCCTAATCCCTTGTGATATCCCCTCACAAGAAAATCTTTCTTCCAGATGAAGATAAGATTGTGTACAACTAATAAACTCTCTCAATCAGAGTGAATATGAAAGTTAAGGTACAAATAATGAAGTATGTAAGAGTAAGAGACTTTGAGTAGATGATTTAGCAGAGTTTCAGTATATACAAAGTAATTTTTGTTACCTACATCTTCAAATGAAGTTCTATTTATAGATTTCTACCTCAACTATACGTTAGAGACAAGATCTAGCCGTTAGAGACGTTACTCAATGGTTATACTGAGAAACTATCCGTTCACCAATCGCATTTAATGTTTCTGACACACAAAGTTCGAATTTCAGTTGGTTAACAGACGAATTTTGCAGAAACCGAAAGTTACAGCCTTTAATGTTGAACTTCTGAAGTTCGTCTGTTGTAAATCAAAATTCAAATTTTTATCTTTAGAAAATGATTGTATATTGGAACATACGAATTTCCATGTTTAAAGTTGTTCTGTCAAGTGTGAACAGTAAATTCAATTTGCTACAGTGCCTTTGAAATTTGAATTTTGGAACCCCAAAATTCATCTGTCAGAAGCTGGTTCAATGAGGCACTATAGTTTATGAATTTGAAATTCGAATTTTCAAGAGGCAAAGTTTGTCTGTCAGAGAGACCTCTTTTTAGACTCACTTTAAAATTCGAATTTATGAGTATTGTCATTCGTACGTCAACATATCTACACAACAGACTTATAAGCTTTGTTTCTGAAATTTAAATTTTCATGTTCAAAGTTCGTCTGTCAGTGAGCAAATTTAAAGTTCTTTCTAAACTTGTTTTCAGATGAATTTTGACATATTTTCAGACGAATTTTTCAATTTTCATAAGTTGCATTTTATATAAAATTCGAATTTTCAACATCAAAGTTCGTCTGTCAGAGAAGGACTCTTTTCAGACTCTTTTCAGACATAGATCAAAATTTGAATTTTTGGAATACAAAATTCATCTGTCAGAGAAGAGCTCTTTTTAGACATAGGTCAAAATTCAAATTTTCAGAATACAAAATTCATCTGTCAGATAAACCTCTCTTCAGACTTGGTTATTTTTAATATGAAATTCGAATTTTCAGAGGCAAAATTCAAATTTTCAAAACAGCAGATCAGTGTAAACCTTTCAAACTTCGTCTGTTGGAAGGTGTTTTTCAAATATTCCATGAATTAACATAGAATCAAGGTTTTAAAATATCTTTTCACCAAATCAAAGTCTTTTACTCAAATTAAAACATAACTAAACATTCTACATCTATTCTTATACTGATTTCTCCAAATTTCTTCACTTGAAACCTTTTGTACACATTTGATATCTTTGCTCCAAACTCTTGAAGGTTGGTTTGGAATCATTAAAATACTTGATTCAACATTCATTCAACAGAGATTACGAGGAAAAGGTAGTTTAAGCAAATAAGACGATTAATCTTCTACCATTCCTAGGAAGTGATATTTCTAGAATGGTTGTTTAAGAAATTGTACTGGAGATAACCTTCTAGCTAGGTTCTTTTAAAAAGCTAGAACTTTTATTTACAAAAATGCCATTGTTCATATTTTTAGATTGATTTTTTTAACTGATTTAGATTGCTGATATAAAAAGGATATTTTGTATTAATATAGCAGAGTTTGGCTAATGCTTGTAAATATTATGTAATGCATATACACACATATGTATTAAAATAAATAAAAATGAAAAACTTGAATTATAAGCAATATTTATGATAAATAAGAAATAAAATTAAAAATATGTTTCTATAAAATATTAAGTGTATTTAAAATTTTTAAAAATTAAAATTTATTAGAAAGATTAAAATTATTATTGATAATTTTTGAAGTTATCACGTTTTGTTTTTCTTTTTAAAGATAGGTATTGTAGTAGTAGTAGTAATTTATTTGTATTTTTTTAATAAATACATGTATGTATGTGTGTAGATATAAGAAGAGTAAAATACCCTTTTACTTCCCTTGTATTTTGTCTTAAATATATATATATATATATATTTCTTTCATTTTGAAAATCTTCAAAGACATACCTTAAAATAAAAAAAATTATGTTATTTAGATTTATTCCTTTCTATTTTCATTCATTTAATCATTAATGAGCTATTAACTCACCAAATTTAACTTCTTTTTGGACCAAAATATCCTTCCTTAATATAAATATTTATTTAGTAATATTTTCAACACATTTATTAATTTTTTAAACTTTCAACTATAATGAGTTCCATGTATTTGCGCAAAGACTAAAGACTGAGATTTGTGAATAGTGTGGCTATTTACATTTTTTTTATGTCTTATATTCATTGATTCAACATATTTTTATTTTTATGTTAGATGACATATTTTTATTTTGTTTTAAATTTATTAATTTAGTGTTTTCAATTGAATTTATTTAAATATTAATATAATTAATTATTTAAAATGGTTTACAATATGTTATATTTTTAATGTCCAATCTATAGAGAATGTTATCATGAATTTTTTCTATAAATATTTTAAATCTATTTCCATTTGTTTGGGATACAAATTAGAGATTTTATATTATAAGGGTAAGTTAATAATTTTAAATTATTTTAATATGAATTTTAGTAGATAAAAATTTATTTTAAAATCTTTAATGAAATATTCATATCGGAGAAAAAAATTAGATTAAAGTGTATGTTTTGAAAATAGAGAGGAGATCTAAGTAATTTCAGTCATATCAAAGGAAGGTCAATATGTATTTTACTCTATATGTGAGTTTTATATATTATTACAATATATATATTTATAATATATAATATATTAATTTTATAATTGTACTAAAATAAATCCCCACTAACACTTGGTTGACAAAATTGATCACTGAATGAAATCAAAAGAATGATTCTTTATAATATATATTATGTATATATAATTGTCTATTGACAAGTCGAAGCCTCCATCGACTTTATTCAAGGAAAAGAGAAGGAAACGGAGAAAACGGAGGAAGCGCCTACAAGTAAAACGATTGCCATTTGCACTAACACGTGTCACAGACATGCAACGCCATGCAATGCTGAGCTGAGCTGCTTGCAATGCTTTATTGAGAGAATATTGACCATCCATTACGGTTTTCAACTTTCCTTTTTTTGAATGACATGGCTTAACCGATCAACCAGATTTTTTTGTTCCTTTGGCCTCGTTCGATCAACTGCTACCAAATCCGTACACATCACACTTCACTTGCAAGTGCCCTGTTCAATGATATGGGACTATAGTCAATAATATGTGATGTAGAATTTCTTAATTTAGTAGACCTGCTAGGTTTGCAAGGTTTGTTAGAAACAGATATATTAAATTGAATTACTCGTAGATTGATGTAGCAGACGCTTTGTGTGTGTGTGTGTGTGTGTGTAGTGGTAATATCTTAGTAGATCCACATTTTGTTTGAACCTTGGTAAAACTGGTCTCATTTTATACCTCTTGTGCTCTTGATACCTGAGATGACTTAAATCCCGTTAGCTTACCAAGTTGGAAAGAAGTTCTCTTTTACATAAATAAAAATCAAGATATGAAATATCTATATTATATTCATTTTTTATAAATTAATCCAACATATTATTTTTTTTAAATACTTGTTTTTTTATATATATTCAAGAGTATAAAGAATATTTCTCATTTACAAAGTTACGATTTTCGTACTTTTTTAACTCCATTATGTGTACCCTGCAACATCCTAAGACCCTAGGACCCAAACTTGACACCAACATACAGGGAAACGACGACAAAAAGCCAAACTACAGTGCAGTGGTACGGTGTAGCATTCTGGCATTGCGGCATCACAGGAATTTGGGACAAAGACATATTGGAACCCGTGAGGCACAATATATAACACCATAACTCTACGCTATATTTTTCATGTATTAGACCTGATTACGTTACATGGAACATGTTTAAAAGTTTGAAACACATCATAGATTAAAATATAAAGTTTTTTCCTTGGTTACTATTTATATGGTAAATCTTTTTTCTCAAGTGAATTTTGAAAATTTAAAACTAATTTTAAAAAAATCGTATCAAGATGACTCAAGTTCTAAAAATACCTTGAAATCTCATCTACATGGAAAAAATATAAAATAATATTTTAGTCATGCCAATAAGTACAGTTCTTTGAACAAAATTTACTATTTAAATGATCATTTTTCATCTTTTCAGGATTTTGGTCTTAATTTTAAAAATCCATATGTCATTCTATACTAAGCCAAATCATGTATACTTTACATCTTTGGAAAGCTTTATATGTTTACTTACAACGATATTTTTCTTATACATTTATTTAACTCAAATAGAGCATGACATTAACTTCAACCATTAAGGGTCAAAATAGAACTTCTACTAGAACAATTTTGGAAAAACATGCATATCTCTTATTATATAGCTCTAATTGTAGTCAAATCAATGGCATAAGACACAGCATTTCATATATACATACCACTGAATTTTTGGAGTTC
Source organism: Adenanthera pavonina (assembly GCA_026686845.1). Lineage (NCBI taxonomy): Eukaryota > Viridiplantae > Streptophyta > Magnoliopsida > Fabales > Fabaceae > Adenanthera > Adenanthera pavonina. The sequence continues at coordinate 20,316,057 of JAIVEN010000004.1, forward strand.
TACATGATTTTATTCTGCCTTTTAAAATAAACAATATTTGCAGTAAAGATAATAGTTTTCCACACTCTATCTGGTTTTAACCCACATATCTTTAAAATTAACTATAAATCATACACATACCCAATTTAAGTGTTCTTTTGCTCTTTGGAAAGCTTATCTTGTCTATTTTTAGAGCATATATAGCACTTATACCGACTACTCTATTTCGTACAGAGTACCCCTATTTCTTTCATAACTGGTCATTTTGGACAACTTTGCTCTTTTAAACTTCAAACCCATTACTATAAACTATATACATTCTTCATATTTGTCCAAATCACATTCACAACATTATAACAAACACAGAAGAACATGATTACAGGGATACAAACACTAGTACAAAAAGGGCTTTTAACATCTACATTTTAGATCGGGTAAAAAGCAATCGACGTAAAAAATGGAACCAGTGGCATCTTTGTAAATAAACTGGGAAGTGTGGGACTTTCTAGATCAGTTAGAAAAATAAAAGATGTATAAAATACTTTCTAGATAAGTAGAAAAAACACACCGATCTAAAAGATAAAAAAATATAGATAAAAAATATTTTTTTCACTTTTTTAGATCTAATGGCAAAACCAACTAATCTAAAAAATTTCCCCGCTGGAAAAATCAGCTTTTTACTTCCTTGCCATTCTGCCTCATTTTTGACATAACCCTACCTCTCCCATGTTCTGGAAAATCTTTAGCTCTTAAAACACGATCAACTCCTTCTGCACAGCCATTGTCGGTCTCTCTCCTAGTGGGTCATCTTTTTCCTCTTCCTCTTGCACAGCCGCACATAACCCATTACTGGTTTAACTTCATTTGCCATCATTTCTTCCTCGTCGTGGGTTACGTCTTGGGGTTTTGAAATGATTGTGACATCGTTGTGGGACATCATGGGTCTTGGTGGGTATTCTATTTCAATTTACTATTAGCCATGACCACATAGTGAGAACAGTATTTGGCCTTCTTCCTCGTCACTCTTAGGTGCCTTGTGTTCATGGGTAGACAGAAGTTTAGAGCTTGCGATTGAGGTTAGTATCTCTGTTTTCCATATCTTTTTCCCCTGTAATCGAATGCCATTTGTTAATTTCTTTTTCCTTCATCAACACCACCACTGGTTTGATAATTACTGAAGAAGAATTTTCACAGAACATTGCGGAACTTTCATCGTGTCTTCTTCCAAGTGGATATGAGGTATAATAAATTATATGTTAATGTTTTATCCAATTTCTTAAAAAATAAGTATAAACAAAATCAATTGCTAATAGATAAATAAGATTGAAAAGAAATTAATTCTCAAAACTTATGTTCATTACTGCAATCTCAAAACCTTCAAAAGGAGTTTATAGGCTAGGCTGTGTTTATATATTTCTGATAAAGTTAATTCTTGACTTTGGTAATTCTTTTGCAATGTGGATTCACCAGGCAAGTTTCAGGTGAGTTTGTGCCTATAACTCCATTATGTCAATTTCCCCTTTGGGATAAGAAACCTATTATTTGTAACTTGGTCTTTCTATAGCTGTAAATGGGCTTTTATAGTTTCCTCTCCAGGTTGAGGAGGTTTACAACTTCGCCCAAGATGATCTATTGATAGAGGATATCCTCATCCTTGACACACATGGAGAAGTGTTTATCTGGGTTAGTCATTTTGTGAACTCAAAAGAGAGGCAAAATGCTTGTGAAATTGGCCAGGTAAACATCTTAATCGTTTTTAGAATGTTATTTTGCATATTCTTACCTATGTAATATACTTCATTTATTCTATAACTTTTTTGCACAAAAAATACATAGATTTGGCTACATTTTTGGAGGGATTGTCTCCTCAAGTGCCACTATATAAAGTCACAGAAGGGAATGAACCTTGCTTCTTCACAGTACTTTTCATGGGATTATGTAAAAGCCACCATATGTGTTAATTATCAGTTTTTTCCCTTTTTATTTTTGTTTAATATTTTATTATTTTATTCATTGTTTTCGATCTTTTTATCATCTTAAACTATAAACTAAGAGTTTTATGAATGTCTCTCTTGGTTGATTGAAATAATTCTTTCTATCCATATTAGCAAAAGTCCTTATGATCATGTCTGTTGTCATTAAATACGGGTGTTATCTATTTGTTGCTTACCACATAACCTAACTAGGTCCCTAGCAACCATGACATTACAAGGCCTCCTTGAATGCTGGTTCATGTTAGCTAGAAATGAGTTCAAAATTAGACTGACATAGGATATAGATTTTTCGTTTTGCCATGTTATAAATATTTTTTAACTGGCTCTTATAGAGAGGAACAAATAAGCTTAGTCTTTAGCATCCATGTGAACTTGAAAATTCCAAGAGGGTGTTACTTGTTAGGAAGTAAAATATCTTATTAACCATTGACAAAGAAATATTTCTCTAGTACCTATGTTAAAATTCTTAAAGAACATCTGAAGGAGAGAAAAAATACCAGATCTAGAGCAAACCAAATTTTCTTATAGCTAGGGTTCAACGTTGTGGAAGATGAAACTTATTCCACCCATCATTTGAATCTCTTTCTTTTCATGAAATGCTGAAATCAACATTTTGAACTTGAAAGTTAAAACAGAGGGAGGATCGGATCTAGACAGGTTTATAGAAGTTGTTTGCATTTATGAATTGGGGTTGCTTGGTGGCTTAATGCTATTATTTTATAATATTGTGAAAATATGCTAGGAAAAGTTGTGATTTTGAAAACAAGTTGAAGTGATTGTGTGATTTTTAAAGAAAAAATTTCACGCATATTTACATGTTTTATAAAAGGGAACTTACTACTGGTGAAATGCAGGTTCAGGGGAACTCATTCCAGAAAAAGGTGACATTACTCTTTGGAGTTGGCCATGCTATGGAGGTAAATGCTTCAATTTTAATTTTCAACAATCTTCCATTGCTTTCAATCATGCAAAGTAACTTAGTTTATCAATTGCACTTATTTGATTACATTAAAACCAACACTTGAAAAATGAAATAAAGAGCAACATGGGATTTCTATACATTCACCAAGCATCGTCTGTCGGGTTCACTAGTATAGAAAAACTATTTTAGGTCGACATCAGAGGATGGTTATGTGTAGAACCATCCTTGAAAATGTCACCAGTGGCAATTTTGTAAATAAGATAAATAATTTTTAATTTAAAAGGACGGTTGCTACATGAACCGTGAGGAAAATCTTTTCAAGTGCGGTCAATTGCTCAATCGTGTTGTTAAGTTCAAGTAAAATAATACAAAAATTATTATTCGCCTTATTTCTTCGTCTCGCTGGGCTTTAGCTGGGCATTAAAGCTCTAACCTCTTAGCTTGTGCTCGACACTTCCTCGTTGCCATCTTCATTGTCAATGACCAAACCTAGCCTTAACCTCACATTCTCCTCGCCATCATCAGACTCCAGTCTTCATAGTCTTCCTCTACTTCATGCTCAGCTTCACCACGCATGTCTCGTTGCCCTTTGTCAGTTGTAAAACATGCTATAGATCATCTTTGAAGATCTTGTGTTACAGATCTGTGTCTCACAATTCACTCTATTCTCAGAAAACACTAAATAACCCTTCCCTTCCTTGCATTTCTCTTTGGTGTTCAAGTTCGGTTGGTGCGGTTTGACCTAGGGGTACTCTATCTATCATGAATAATTTCAATAATTTCATTGAAGCCTTTTGTTTTGTCATTTTCTCACATGATTGGATTGATATTGTTTTGCCTTCCAATTTCGTTGGCTGTTTATTTGAGAGATAAGGACATGGACGCATTCCATAAGATCAAGCAAGGTCAGAAATTTCTTGTGCTTTGGCATATTTGACAGACTAGAGAGTGAGAGTAGGAATGGAGTAAAGGATACCTCTAAAGGAAGAAGCAGAGGGGGCAAAGAACAAGGAGGATGAAGGAAGGAGAAAACAAGACAAAACAAAAAGAGGAGAGATTGAAACGTAGATCAAGTGACAGAGAAGCAACAAAAGAGGGAAAAGGGAGAAATGGAGACCCTAAAAGATTTCGGTCCTGATTAGCTTTAGCAATTAACTCATTTTTTTAGTCCCTCATTTAGTTCTTGTGTTTCTTTGTTTCTCATTCTTGGGCATCCATTATTATAAGATTGTCTTGCTACTTTATTCTCTGGCTTTGGATTCTATTATATCTTTCAGTTTGTCTTGGGTAAGGTGTAGGAACTGGGATATGGGTTTTTGGTGTTGGTTTTCAATTGTTTCTCTTATGTCTTCAATTATATGACTATGTTTCATGGTCTCCTTTCTAGAGTGTGTGTGTGTGTCTTCAATTATGAATTGATCCTATGATCATATCCTTTGCCCTGTTTCAGATGATTGTCTCTTTTCTTATGATTATCAAATGATAGAGAGTATGTGTGATATTTCAATTTTAATTCTAAATTTCAGTTTAAATATGAGATTGTAGATAGTTTGAGGATTAATGAGAGAAGTGGATAAAATCATGGAGCAAGAGAGAATTTTTTGAAAATTAATTCTATTTCTTCAGATATGAGTTTATTAGAATAGTAGCTTGATATTTATATCTTCCTTTCTTCAAAGCTTCTCTCATCAGATAGGGTACCTTACCTTTTGAGAAACACTAAAATGTAGATAAGGTATTTACTTTTTTATCCCATCATCTCTTATTCTTTGAGTATTTAGTTTTTCATTGGTTCCTTTTGATATTATGCTTGTGGTGATATGGGTCCTCTCTCTCCCTCATCTGTTAGGTCTCTTGATTACCAAAATTGTTCAAGTTCTTTTTGGTCTTATAATTGGTTAGACTATTCCTTTTTATTTACGTGATGAATGAGATATTAATTGCTTAAAGTGTTCATTTATAGGACTATGATGGTTTTATTATTTGTTATTTATCTTTTTTACATTGTAATTATGCATGGAGCATGTTACTTATTTGCTTGCTGCCTGCATTTGCAACCCATTAATAAGTGGATATCATTTAACAACTTTTGAGCAATCATCTACAAGCCCATTTGGCTCCCAGTCAGTTTTTGGGTAGACTAACACTTCAGGTGGATATTATAGCTGGTGATCTTAGAGGTACATTACATTTTTAACCTTGGTCATGACTCATGAGGCATTATTCTCTTTGTTATTATTGTAGATTTAAAGGTGCTTTTTAAGTAACCTAAACCTCTTTGTTATAAGCTAAATTATTAATTTTTCTCTTGGATGTTTAAGGGTGTCATGTATGCAATGTTGAGAATTTGTTAAAAGTCACCTAATACTTCATGTTATGTTCTTCTAGAACATTTCAGTTTTTGTAATTTGATAGAAGAAGTTTTGTTTCTCTTTTAGTGATACCTTTTTCTTTTTTGTCATTGTCCTTCATCCAAACATACTATTAGTAGTAAAGTTGAGGTTTGAAGCAATATGTTATACTAATATTCTCAATCTTTCTAATTACTTGTAACAGCCTGCAACTGAAGAGGTTAAGAAGGAACTTACAGACAGGGATGTTCAAGAGGGTCTTGATATCACACTTACCAAGCATAAAGGGCAGGTTTGTGTTTCCTTGCATGGTGCCTATGCTAATGAGAATAAAATCTAGCTTTTGTTATTGTCACTCAATTTCGTTTATCATTTAATTTTGGGTTTGTATTGTAATGTATTTTCTTCCTTTTATCCTCTTTGCAGTATGCTCTGTGAAAATTGTACCATGAAAGTCCAAGGCTTATTTGTGTAATATATAAAGCACCAACATGTGGTCCATGTAGAACCTTGAAGCCAATTCTCAGTAAGGTATGTGAATAAAAATGGGAATAAAAGCATTATTCACTTTCCTCAAAATGGCATGATACTTGCTATGGGTATTGTGATCTAACTTTTGTGAAATAATATTGGTGAAGTTCTTTCATGCTATGAGTGAACACAAATTACATAATATTGCTGAAGTATGGAATATAGGACATAATTTTTTGCATTTGAAATTTTAACTAATGTTATATAGGCCCTTGAGAAGTATGCAAATCATTGTGGTTGTAAACTTGAAATTAATAAATTATGAACTTTATGTGGAAAGAAGAAACCTCATCTACTTGTGCTTATGTATATGATGAAATGAAAACTTCTTTCCACATGTTACATCTTTCTCAAATTAAAAGTTGAAACCAAGCTCATTCTTTATGTAAACTGCTTATAATGATTTAGTGTTAGTTTGGCAACATAGTTTAGGTGGTGAATTGTATTTCTATCTTAGGTGAAAAAATTGCTTCCCTTGATAAGTGATAATACTTTAGTCAAGGATTGTTGATTAATTTCAGCCACGATGTGTCTGTTGTTCATTGATTTATCTTGCTAGATTATGTGAAATATGCATATGAAATTATTCACTTTTGAATGCTTGTTTTGCTATATTATATGAGATATTCAGATTAAGTTACTGAATTTTGAATGTTTGTGTAAAAAAATTGAATGCTAATTTTTTTGTTTAATAATAGACTTCGTAGGACAATTGTGAGAACAACTTTCCTAGAAAGTCTTTTTTTTTTTTTAAAAAATAACTTTTAAGGATGGTTATTAGAACAACCGTCCTTGAAAGTCATTGAAAGTGACTTTCTAGGACAGTTAAAGAACCATCTTCGAAAGTTGTCCTTTCTATCACTGTCACTTTCACCACTATGCGAGAAATGTTCTTAAAAGCCCATTTTAACCATCCTTGAAAGTCTCTCCTATAGTAGTGGTTATAAAACATTCTGCATTGTTCTGTAAAGAAATTTGTGGGATGATTTTCAATCTTCACCATCTTTCTACTTCAAAATTTGAAACATTCAGTCTCAACCCCAAATGAAAGTGTCAGTAACAATATAGAATCATTGCATTTTTTATGCTTTTCTATTCTTTTTCACAAAATGGATTTTGATGAAATGTTTCTCTTGACAATATTAAAATAATTCATTTGCAATAGCTTTCTCTGAGAATGCAATAAAGAGAAAAGTGAGGCACATATATCAAGTACCAACATTATACTTTTAAATTGGGTTGTAAAAGGGACAAGTATCCGTTACAATATAAAAACACTTGCCCTATGTGTGTGCACATGCGCTTTTCTTTCCTTTTTCTCATAATGGGTTTTGATTAAATGTTTTCTCTTGATGATTTTGAAATAATTCTCATGCAATAGCTTTCTTTTATAATGCGATGAAGAGAAAAGTGAGGTACATAGTATATCAAGTACTACCATTTTTAAGTTCATATAAAAATATTTATGGAGCCTTAAATTTCTATAGTGGTTTTCCTACTCTTTTTAAGTTCAGCCAACTTCCTAAATATTAAGGCAATATATAATCTCATCATTAGATCTCTTGCTCATCATTATTAGTTGTATAAGTATGTTCAGATGCATTCTTGTCAATGTTAGATATGTATCATATGTGAATTTTGTAATGTCCGACTGCTTCTTTGGGATTGATGACTATCCCTATAAACCAACACAATCCTTTTTGGTGTGTTTTGTCCTTACTCACACAACTCCTTCCCAGGAGGTCACACATCCCAAAATTACTCCAGGTCAAGCACGCTTAACTGAGGAGTTCTTAAAGGATAGGCTATCGAAAAGGTAGGTGTATCTTGTTGGTATAGGTAGCACCTATCAATTCCTTTAATCTATCATTTAACCGTATAGTCCTATACCTATACAGTCTTTGAATTCCTCTTATTCCGGTATGTATTCGATTTATTCATATGCCCCTCCCGCTTAGAAGCCTGCCAGGAGCCACTCCTTGTCCGTGCCTCATTACTTTATCTCACTCCCTTTTCTTGTACCGGCAATCACTCCCCACCCTCATCAGCACTCGGATGTTACATGCCCACCAGCTTCTGCTTGGTTCGTCCCTGAACAATACCATACTGAGAGAGGCATGGCTCTGATACCAACTGTAACATCCGGTCAGTTATTCGGGATAGATGATTGTTCCCAAAAACCAACATAAGCCTTTTCGATGTGCTTTGTCCTTATTCACACAGCTCCTGGTCACCCATCCCAGAATTGCTCCAGGTCAAGCACGCTTAACTAAGGAGTTCTTAAGGGATAAGCTACCAAAAAGGTAAATACACCTTGTTGGTATAAGTAGTACCTATCAATTCCTTTAAGCTATCCTTTAAACGTATAGTCCCATACCTATACAGTCTTTGGATCCCTTTCATTCTGGTATGTATTCGATTCATTCATATGCCCCTCCCACTTAGAAGCTTGCTATGAGCCGCTCCTTGTCCGTGCCTCATCACTTTATTTCACAAATTGACACAAGCATTTTCGGCGTGCTTTGTCCTAACTCACACAACTCTTTCCCAGGAGGTCACCCATCCCAGAACTAGGGATAGATTATCGAAAAGGTAGGTGCACCTTGTTGGTATTGGTAGTATTTATTAATTCCTTTAAACTATCATTTAACTGTATAGCCCCATACCTATATAGTCTTTGAATCCCTCTCATTCCGGTATGTATTCAATTCATTCATATGCCCCTCCCGCTTAGAAGTCTACTAGGAGCTGCTCCTTGTCCGTACCTCATCACTTTATCTCACCCCCTTTTCTTGCACCAGCAATCACTTCCTGCCCTCATCAATGCCCGGATGGCACATACCCTATTCCATGATATTACATTTCTACCCCCTTTAAAATAAATTTTGTCTTTGAAATTTAAAATATACCTCAAGTAAATATTTCTAGATACTTCTGTCTCATATTTGACTCCATCTTCCAGGTTGCTTCTTTTGGGGTTAAGCCCTTCTAGACCACCTTTACTACAGGAATGTCTTTGTTCCTCAGCTACTTGACTCGATAATCTATAATCTTTTCAGGTATAACATTAAAGCAAAGATTATCTTGTAAGTCAATGCATTCATATTCTATAATGTATGAAGGATCAGGCTGATATTTCTTTAACTGGGAGACATGGAAAACATCATGTATTTGACTCATATTTGGTGGTAGGGATAATTTATAGGCTATAGGTCCGACTTTTGAGAGAGTTTCAAACGGTCCTATATACTTAGGACTAAGCTTTTTGGTCTTAAGTGACCGACCAACTCCAGTCATAGAAGATACTTTGAGGAAAACATGATCTCCTATTTTAATACTATCGGCTTCCTCCTTTTATCTGCATAACTCTTTTGTCTACTTTAAACTGTTAGTAATTTCTTTGTTATCATTTCAATTTTGGTCTAGAGGTCTGATCAACAATTTATGGACCAATTAACTATCTCTCACCTAACTCCATTAAACATAATAGGGACTTGCACTTCCTACCATACAACGCTTCATACGGAGCCATCTAAATATTGGAATGATAACTATTATTATATGTGAATTCTACCAGCGGTAAGTATACATCCCATTTTCCTTTCATTTTAAGCACACAAGCCCTTAGCATATCCTCTAATGTTTGAATTGCCCTCTCAGTTTGTCTATTAGTTTAAGGATGATATGCTATACTGAATCTCAATTTAGTACCTAGGGCTTGTTGCAATGACTTCTAGAAATTTGATGTAAATCTCGAATCACGATCAGAAATAATATTGCTGGCATTCCATGAAGTTTTACTATCTCTTTAACGTATAATTGTGCCAATTTATCCAGTGTATATTGTAATATCCTAAAATTTTTTTCTGGATATTCAAAACTTAATATTTTAAAATCTATAAAGAATTTGCATAAACGGGTATACACCGTTTGACATGAAATGAGATAAAGAGATCAATTATCTTAGTTGGAAGGAAAAAAGAAAAAAATGATAATTTTGACCCTAGAAAAAAAAAGAAGAAATAAAAGAAAAAAAGGAAAAAAAAGGGAAGGCGGTGGATGAGGGGAAGATTGAGGGAAGTTTATGAATTTTGAGAAAAATTATCTCTAATGACCCAAAAGTTTTAAAAATTATACATGTCCAGGTCAAGGGCATTTTTTTAAATATGAAAAATTATAGTTAAAATGAAACTCTCAATGAGTTAAGTCCAATGAAGTATAGTATGGAATTTATTAAGGTCAAAGTAATATTTATTGGATAATTAAGATTTAATATTGGTATTTTATCCGATGAAAGTCAGTTTGGACCGTAAGAAGAGGCAGTAGTAATTGAAGAAAAATTAGTGAGCCTTGACAAAATATATTTTGGATCAAAATAATGATCTTGGACTAAAAGTAATTGTTGGATAATCCTGTACCAATTTCATGATAATTTTGGCAAAAATACCTAATCGGTACGGATACATTTAATTAGTAGATAGTATTTTGGTCCATAAAGATTATTTAACCAATTTTTGGCCAGAAAGGGGATGAAAAATGTCTGATTACTGAGTGGGACATGAAGGGAATTGTTGGAAAAGCTTTATTAAAATTTAAGTAACTAAAGTTAAATAATAAAATAACTAAGGTTAGGTTTTGTTACTTAATCCCTTAACCACTCTTGTTAACCACTTAATCTATCTTCTTCAGCACACTTTCACGTTTAAAATAGAAAGAAAAAGAGAGCCCATGAATTTTGAAGACTAAAAGGAGAAGACAAAAGGCAAAGTTTGGTCCTCACAAGCTCAAGGTAATATCTTATGGCCATAATCTTGTACACCCTTTAGTTTGGAAGAGTTTTATGGCTTATTCTCTCCTATTTTTCCACTGAAAGTTTCCGCTTAGAGACAGAGTAGAGAGAGAAAATGAAGGTATGGAGAAACTAAACCATGAAAAGTGTTATATAGGTCATAAGGTGCAAGAATATGCAATTAGATTACAAATTAATCGGGTAGTTATTTTTCTACAATTTATGGTAATTTTATGCCTAATTAGGGTTCAATATAGGAAGGGAATTTTAAGTTTTTGACTCCAAAAATAGATTCCTTGGGTCCAAATTAGGTAGGAATAAGTATGTTGTGCAAGGAATGCTTTATGGATAACAAAGTGCAAATTTTAGTTCAGGTGAGCACTTTGTAAAGGAAATTGTATAATCAATGGTTAATAATTGTATTTTGTGATGCATTAGGATTCAAAGAAGGGTTTCGAGACCAAAGAAGAGGTGTACAAGGTTTGAAAGTCATTGAAAATTCACAAGGTCGTTAACTAACCACATTGTGCCTATATATTATTATTGTTGCCAATATGCTTACTTGATGTAATTATTGATTGTATTGATATTTTGTGATGGATTGATTGATTGGATATATTGTTTAAAGGGGAGGTGCTGCCCAAATTTTTTAGAAAATGTTTGTGCACAAATGACTTTAAATGAAAGTTAATGTATGTTTCATGAAAGTTTGCAATATATGATGATATATAAGCATGTATGGTAGTTACTACTGAGATTCTTTGAATCTCACCCATTTCCAAATGTCTAACAAATTTTAGATTCAAGTTATGGCAAGATTACCCAAGAAAGGGAAGGCAAGGAGAAGCAAGTTAATCAAGATAATGATGCTTAGGTTAATACTAGCTATTACATGAGATATTATGTAAAATCTTATGGGACATGATCATGCTGTGTTTTCATATTAATATGTTCTTCTAGGTTGTTATGGAGTATCATGTAAGATAAAGGCAAGTTATGGCTATGTATATATATATGAATGTGTATTTTGGAAAGTGGGAAGAATGTAAGAGACCTTTTTAAGCACTATTGGTAATTCAAAGTACTGTATAGACCTCGATATGTTCAATATATGAGTGTTTTATATGTATAAAAACTATACATGTGTATCTTTCCATAGACACAAAGATTACTCAATTTGGAGTTGTGTATGATTTATGGTGATTTTTCAAAATTATGATTAGAATCAGAAATTTTAAAAAATGACCATTACTACAATGAAGATAGTACGAATTTATTGTATTAATTGGCCAAGTAATTTCCCTATTCAACATTTTTTCCATGTATATAATCTTTCAAGCTATATTTAGAGACTCAAAAACATATCAATATGATTTTTTTAATTTAGTTATGAATTTTCAAAGTTCACCGGGTGAAAAGAAGTTAACCAAGGGAATAGTACCTCAAATGAAATAAATTGATTTAAGTTGTTTTATGTAATCAAGTCTCTAATCAAGCATTAATGGACTTAAATATAGTTTAATACACGGGAAATGAGTCTAAGTACGAGGTGTGACATATATGTTGATCTGATGGCTAGGAAATATGCTGACTTCGTGAGCCTATCTATTATAACCCAGATAGCATCATGTCCTGATGACGTCCTAGTTAATCCCATAATGAAGTCCATTGATATATTATCCTACTTCCATTTAGGGATGTCAAAAGGTATGAAAGGATGGGAAATGAAGTAAGAGAAAAAGGTTATATACTCGGGCTTTAGATAGAATTAATTTCTCATCTAATTTTCAGAAGAAGTTATGTTTTATCCTTAATTAAAATTAATTTTCCTTAAGGTCATTAGTAGAAATTAATTTCAGAACTTACCTTGAAAAATATGCAATATACCACTTAGAATGAAAGCCCATCCTAAGATAAGCGCAACAGTATGAGTATTGTGTAGCTTCGAGGTCTAGGTTAAGAGATGGACCAATTTAAAATTTAATGTGAATAGTGAAGAAGAAATAATAAAAAAATTGGTCTTTAGGTGAAATTACAAGAAAGTGCCCAAAAGAATAGATAGGGCTCAAGGGCAAAATGATCATTTCGCATATTAGAAGTAAAATGTGAATATTGCATTTAAGTCCCAAGGAAAAAATGTTGGTATCATAAAATGCATATGTGTGAAAATAGGCAAAGAGGTCATTGTTTCAGGTTTGACAGAAAAATGAAAAAAATGTATTTTAGCCATAAGAATTAAGAATCCTTACATTTTAATCCCTTAAGAGTGAGTTCAACTTGAAGGAGGAAAAAGAAAGAAGTTTCAGGAAAATTACACCTAATGACTAAGTTTTAAAAATTATAAATTTGTCTCGGGTCAAGGGTATTTTTTGAAATATGAAAAGTTATAATCAAAGTGAAACTCTCGAGGAGCTAAGTTCAATGGTATATAGTATAAAACTTAATAAGATTAAAATAATATTTATTGGATAATTATGTTTTAATATTAATATTTTACCTGATAAATATTATTTTAGACTACAAAAAAAGGTAATACCAATTCAAGGATAGTGATTGGACCTTGCTAAAATTTATTTTGGTCAAAAAATTGATTTTAGTCCAAAAGTAAGTTTTGAATAATTCTGTATCAATTTAATAACAATTTTATTGAAAATACTCAATCGGTACGGATAAATTTAATCAATAAAGGACAAATTGGTCAATTAAATTTTATGAAGTAATTTATGGCCAAAATTGAGCACAAGTGGCATCTAACCAGCTGAAGAGGACACCGATGAAATTAATTCAAAAGCTTTTAAATTAAAGTAACTAAGATGAGGAAAAAAGATTAACTATGATTAATTTTATTATTTATCTCTTCTAAATTGCCTTAGTTAGCCTTTTGGTCATCTCTTTCAGTCCCAAAACATGCTTGGTCTAGCACCTTAAGAGGGAGAAAAACACGAACAAACAAGGAGGAAATAGGGAAGGCAATAGATAAAGCTTGGTTCTCAAATTTCCAAGGTAAATTTTTATGGCTATATTCTTTTGTTTTCTTGTGTTTGGAAAGCTTTCCATGATTTATTTTCTCTTCTTTCTCCACTGAAAGTTTCACCTATAGAAAATCTCTAGTGGTGGTTTGAAGACTGGATGTAAGTTAAGTGGATTGGTACAAACCAGGATAAATCTGAATCCTTTCTTCTCTTATCTTGCATTTATACTCATTTCCATTGTACTCTGTTTTTATGTAAACTTTTGCTTTCATTGTAAACTTATGTTTTTGTAGAAAAATCTTAAACTTCTAAATTCATCATCCTCTTGGTAAACCAACAATCCTAACTGAAAGTTCAGAAAAAAGATTTTAAACTGATTACTAAACTTTAGGATAATAAGGTTATATGCTTTTCTCCTTGATTTGGAGATGAATTTTATATTCAAGCGAAAATATTAAATTTGAATTTAAGATTATTGTAATTAGTTATTTCTAAATAATTAGTATTATCTCAAATTTATTGGGATTTTAATTTTGAAAAAAAGTGATAAAATGTTATCTGTAATGAAGCAAGAAATTCATAAAAACAAATTCTTTATTTGTAAGGTATAAATAAATAAATTTAAATTCAACAATAATTATTGGATGGAATATAAAGAAGTGACTAGGTTCCCCCGTTTATCTTGAAATATAATTAGTAGAGAATCCATCAAATATAGAGTCAAGGATCAGTGGAAACATTATTTAATTGTTTCCATTGAAGAGTTTGAAATTTGGAATTAACAAAAAAAGTAAAGTAGAAAAGAAGAAGAAGATGTTGAATCAAGAGTTTTGATGATTCCAAATCAACATCCAAGAGCTTGGATTGAAGATATCAAAGGAGATCAATGTATTTCAAGTGAAGATTTTCTGAGTAATAGCTGTTAGATCTTCTTTAGGATCTTTTGTTGTGTTTAAATGATGGTAAAAGATTTTGATTTTAAGAAAAGATGTTTTTAAACCTTGATTTTATGTTAAATCTTGACTTATTTGAAAAATACCCACAAACAGACGAAGTTTGAAAGTTTAAACTGAACTGTCATATTGGAAATTCGAACTTTACCTTTGGAAATTCGAATTTTGAGTTAAAACTGAATAAATCTGAAAAGATGTCTCTCTGTCAGAAGAATTTTGGTTTTCCAAAATTTGAATTTTCATCCAAGTCTGAAAGAAGCCTTTTTGCGACAGACGAACTTCACATCTTCAAAATTTGAATTTCAGATAAAATGCAGTTTGTGAAAACTAAAGAAATTCGTTTGAAATAATGTTGAAGTTCATCTGAAATCAAGAAGAAATTGAGTTTGAAAAATGCTCTCTGACAGACAAACTTTGGCTTTCTAACATTCGAATTTTCATATAAGTCTGAAAGAAGCTTCTTTGTAACAGACGAACTTTAAGTCTTCAAAATTTGAATTTCAGACAAAATGCAATTTGTGAAAACTAAAGAAATTCGTCTGAAACAATGTTAAAGTTCATCTGAAAGCAAGATTATATTAAGTTTCAAAATTGCTCTCTGACAGACGAACATTGAACATTAAAATTCAAATTTTAAGAAGCAATGTTTTTGAGACTGTTGAAATGAAACATTGACATATGAATGACAAAGTCCTGTAACATTCGAATATTGAAGTTAGTCTGAAAAGAGTCACTCTGACAGATGAACTTCACTCTTTCAAAATTCGAATTTCGAAGAAAGTGAACTACTGTGCCTTTTGAACGTACTAGGAACAGACAAATTTTGGGTTTCCAAAATTCAAATTTCGAAGGCACTGTAGAAAATTGAAAAAACTGTTCACACTTAACAGAAAAACTTTCTTCTTGAAAATTCGTATGTCACATTGTGAAAATATTTTGTAAGTTTCAAAATTTGAATTTCACTTCATGAACAAACGAACTTCGTGCTGTAATGTTGGAAGCTTTAACCTTCGGTTCCTTCGAAATTCGTCTGTTGACCAACCAAAATTCGAATTTCAGTATGTTAGAAGCATTAAATGCGGTTGGTTAACGGATAGTTTTTCAGAGTAACCGTTGGATAACTTCCCTAACAGATAGATTTGGTCTCTAATGGACATTTGAGACCTAAATCTATAAATATAACATCATTTGAAGTTATGGGTAATGAATCAAACTTGTATATACCGAATTTCTGCCAAATCTTCTCAAAAACTTTTACCCTCTCAACTTCAATACATGTACTTCAACCTTCATATCTACTCTATTTAAGAGAGTTATATGTTTGTAAACAATCTACTCTTCATTTGGAAGATAGATTTACTTGTGAGGGGAAATCACAAGGGGATTGGAAAGTACATTGTAAGAGTGCTTAGAGAGATTGAGAAAGCTCCAGAAAATAGAGCATACTTGTTGTACTGTGGCATTAGTAAGAAGCCCGTTGAATTCTTGCTGTATAGTGAAAAATCTCAAGAGTTGTCTTAGGGACTGGACGTAGGTCAAGTGGATAGACCGAACCAGGATAAATTACTAAGTCTTCTTCTCCTCATCATTACTTTTCAGATTGCTCTGTTTTATACGTTACTTCCTTTATACTGTGCTATCTTCACCCATTTCACTTTGTGCAGAAAAATTGCAATCTTCCCAATTCACCCCCCTCTTGGGAAGTCAGCCTTGCTAACAAGTGGTGTCAGAGACAGGTTTCCCATTCAAAGGATCTCACAGTCCGGGAATTAAGATGGCTGGCTTTGGAGAAAGCATACTTCCTGAAGGGAACAACAGTAATAGACCACCAGGCTTCAGTGGAGAACATTATGGGTACTGGAAGATGAGGATGCAGATTTATCTCCAATCAATTGATCTTGATATCTGGTCAGTTATTGAGAAAGGAGATTTCGTCCCAATGACTCTAACTAAAGATGGAAGACACAAAGAGAAGCTAGAAGCAGAGTGGAATGAAGAAGACAGAAGGAGAGTCCTGCTAAATTTCAAAGCAAAGCATTGTTTAGTCAGTGCCTTGAACCAGGACGAATTCTACAGAGTCTCACAATGCTCCACTGCAAAGGGGATGTGGGACACTCTGCAAATTGCACATGAAGGAACAACTGGGGTCAGGGAGAACAGACTGAACACATGCATTGGATAGTATGAAAGCTTCAGAATGGCTGAAGGAGAAACTGTAAAGGAGCTCCAAAAGAGATTCACTCTCATTGTGAATTAACTAAAGAGCCTGGAAAAAGAGTACACTCAATCTGAAAAAGTAAGAAAGATACTCAGAGCTCTCCCTCTGGAATGGCAGCCCAAGGTGACAGTAATAGAGGAAGCCAGAGGAGAATCAATGGCCTCTGTCACAGCTCTCTTCGACAGTCTTGAGGAGTATGAAGGAAAAATTAAAGCTCTCAAGGAAGTTGGGCTGGACAAAAAGAAGAAAGGCCTTGCTCTCAAAGCTGTAGATGAAAAGGAAGAAGAATCTGATGAAGGAGATGAGCTGGATGAGGAAACTCTGGCTATGGTTGTTAGAAAATTCGGAAGATTCTACAACAAGAAGAAGAACAAGAGATTCTTCAAGAAGGGAGCAGCTGGTGAAAGGAAGAAAGAGGCAAAAGAGCCCGTGACTTGCTATGAATGCAAGAAGCAGGGACACATCAAATGGGATTGTCCTCAATTTCTCAAAAAGCAACAAAAAGGACAAGAAAGCTACAGACAAAGGGAAGAAGAAAAAAACCTACATCTCATCAATATGGGGTAACAGCTCAAATGAGGAAGAAGAGGATGAAGATGAGATTGCCAACATTTGTCTGATGGCGCTTGCTTCTAAGGAAGCTGAACCCTCATGCAGCAGTGATCAGGAAGAAGAGGTATATGAATCTGAACCTTCCCATTCTGAGTTACTTGATGCATTTCATGAGCTTCATGATGAGTTTATTAAAGTTGCTAAAGAACTAAAACTAGCAAAGAGAAAGATTAATAAATTGGAATCTCAAAACAACAGTTCTGAAATTACCTTTCTACCTACTGCTGAACCTGTTTGCTGTACTTCATGCATTGAACTAAAGCAAACTAATGATTACTTGGTAAAAAGCATGTCTAGGCTCACTAGAGGTAAAGATATGTTGTTTGCCCTGATGGGGAGCTAAAGAATATCACAAGGAAAAGCTGGTCTTGGCTATGATCCATGTGTTGTCAAGGAAAAGATTAGGAAGAAAAACCAGAATGCATACATGAGGCATTTTGTGCATGCTGAGAGCAACAAAAAGAAAGATCACATGTCATCTTGCATTGAAACATATAATCAACCAAAGCATGCAAGACAAAAGTATTATCTACATTGTTTTCTTCCTACTTCTCAATCTAGCAGTCCCTTCACTACTTGTCATTTCTGTAACAAAAAGGGACATATTTCCAGTTCTTGTGCTTTGAAGAGAAATGGACTTGGCAGGAAAGTTGAATGGGTTCCCAAAGTTGTATCTGCATCTAGGGAAAAATCTACTGACCAAAAAGGACCCAAGCAAATTTGGGTACCTAAAAGGAAAACATAAACATTGTTTTGCAGGTCTGTCTCAAAGCTAAGAAGAGCAACAAATGGAATATGGACAATGCCTACTCAAGTCACATGACTGGTGATAAGGAGAAGTTCATCACCCTTAGAGACAAGAAAGGAGGAAAGGTGACCTTTGGAGGTGATCAATATGGAAAAGTTGTTGGTATTGGCATTGTGGGAAAAAATCCGGAAACATCCATTGAAGAGGTGTTGTTTGTGATTGGCCTCAACCACAATTTGCTGAGCGTGAGTCAGACCTGTGATAAAGGAAATTGGGTGCTGTTTGACTCAAAGTTTTGCCTGGTCATCAGAAAAAGTGATCACAAAGTAATCCTCAAAGCTCAAAGGGATGGTAACTGTTATACTATTGATCTTGATAAACTTCCTTCCTTGGATTTTGTATGTTTAATTAGTCAAGATAATGATAGCCGGTTATGGCATAGGAGATTAGCTCATGTGAACATGAATCAACTGTCTAAGCTAGTTAAAAATGAGCTAGTAACTGGTCTGCCAAAAATATCTTTTGAAAAGGATAAAGAATGTGATGCATGCTTAAGAGGAAAACAAACTAAATCATCTTTTAAATCTAAAAATGTAGTTACCACAACAAGACCACTTGAATTGCTGCATATGGACTTCATTGGACCATCTAGGCTGAAAAGTCTTGGTGGTAATCTGTATGTGCTTGTAATTGTAGATGATTACTCTAGATTCACTTGGACATTATTTCTATCCTCTAAAAGTGATACCTTTGATGCATTTGTAACCTTAGCTAAGAAAGTGCAAAATGAGAAAGGTATTTCTATTGTGTCTATCAGGTCAGACCATGGAGGAGAGTTTGAAAATGCGTACTTCCTAGAGTACTGCAATGAGCATGGGATTGACCACAACTTCTCAGCTCCAAGGACCCCTCAACAAAATGGGGTAGTAGAAAGGAAGAACAGAACTATTGGAGAGATGACCAGAGCTATGTTGAATGAGAGGAACTCTCTCAAGTGTTTTGGGCTGATGCAGTGAATACAGCAAGCTACATCATAAACAGAGCCTACATCAGACCAATCCTTGGGAAGACTCCATACGAGCTGTACAAGGGAAGAAAGCCAAATCTGACCCATCTCCATGTGTTCGGATGCTAATGCTTCATTCACAACAATGGGAAAGAAAATCTGGGTAAGTTTGATGCTAAATCCGATAAAGGTATATTTCTGGGCTATTCTAGTAGGAGTAAGGCATATAGAGTTTTTAATAAAAGATCAAATGTAGTAGAAGAATTTGTGCATGTGGTTTTCATTGAAAATGAAACTGTTTCAAAACATGTTACCAATGAGAATGATCTTGCTTTCAACTTTGAAAAACTGGCCATTTATGATAAAAGTAAAATTGAACCTCCAAAGATATCTGAATCTGTTAACACAGAGGAAGATATCCAGGAGCAAGAGTTTGATGAAGAAAATAATGAAGAAACATCTTAAGAACTCCCTAGAGCTTGGAGATATCAAAGGAATCATCCTGTTGATCAAATAATAGGGAATGTTCAAGAGAGAGTCAAAACTAGAAAATAGTTAAGGGATCAAATGCTCAACCGCACTTTCATTTCTCAAACTGAACCAAAATGTGCTGAAGAAGCCTTAACTGATGAATACTTGATTTTGGCTATGCAAGATGAATTAAATCAATTTGAAAGAAATCAAGTTTGGGATTTAGTGCCTAGACCCAAAAATCATCCTGTTATTGGTACCAAATGGGTTTTCAGAAATAAACTTGATGAATCTGGAACAATAATTAGAAATAAAGCTAGATTGGTTGCTAAAGGGAATAATCAGGAAGAAGGTATTGATTTTGAAGAAACCTTTGCACCAATAGCTAGATTAGAAGCTATAAGAATACTACTAGCATATGCATGCATGAAAAATATTTTACTGTATCAAATGGATGTAAAGAGTGCCTTTCTAAATGGATATATCATGGAAGAAGTTTATGTAGATCAACCTCTAGGTTTTGAGGATTCTACAAAACCAAACCATGTTTATAAACTGAAAAAAGCTCTTTATGGTTTAAAACAAGCCCCTAAAGCATGGTATGAGAGACTGAGCAATTTTCTAACTGAAAAGGGGTTCAATAGAGGCAAAGTTGACAGAACTTTATTCACTAAAAGAAAATAAGGATTTACTAATTGTTCAAATCTATGTTGATGATATTATTTTTCGGTGCTACTAATGAAACTCTTTGCAAGAAATTCTCTGAGTTAATGCAGGGAGAATTCGAGATGTCCATGATGGGTGAACTCAAATTCTTCCTTGGACTGCAAATCAGACAGCTTGATGATGGTATCTTTCTCAGTCAATCCAAGTATCTAAAGGAGCTGCTAAAGAAGTTTGGAATGGAGAATGCCAAGCCAATGGGAACACCTATGGCTACTGCAACCAAACTGGACATGGATGAGAAAGGGAAGATGTTTGACATTACTCATTATAGAAGAATGATTGGATTCCTGCTGTACTTAACTGCCAGAAGACCTGACTTTATGTTCAGTGTCTGTATGTGTGCAAGGTTCCAATCATGCCCCAAAGAAATCCATGCAACAACTGTGAAAAGAATATTCAGATATCTTATTGGAACATCACATATGGGTCTTTGGTATCCAAAGGGCAATGAAGAAGATCTCAAAGGATACACTGATGCTAATTTTGCAGGATCCAAAACTGACAGAAAAAGCACGAGTGGAACTTGTCAGTTTCTTGGAGGATCCCTGGTTTCATGGTTCAGTAAAAAGCAAAACAGTGTGGCTCTATCCACTGCAGAAGCTGAGTATGTTGCAGCTGGAAGCTGTTGTGGCCAAGTTATCTGGATGAAGCAGCAGCTTAAAGATCTTGAGGTTAAAAGGAAAGAGATACCAATCATGTGTGACAACCAAAGTTCCATAAAAATCACTAAGAATCTTGTCATGCACTCAAGGACGAAACATATTGAAGTTAGGCACCACTTCATAAGGGATCACGTTCTGAAAGTAGAAGTCAGATTGGAGTACATCCTAACAGAGGATCAAGTTGCTGATATACTCACAAAGCCTCTATCAGAAGACAGGCACTGCAAAATCAGGAGAGAATTGAGTATGGTAAATCCCAATGAACTGTAAGTTATTCTCATGCAATCTTGCTTTCAAAGGTTAATTCTAACTTTGGCATCGGAGTATGTTTAATTTAAGTTGCAGGTGCTCCTCACAAGATTCAATGGCAATAAACTTGAAGATTGGAGCACACCAGAATGGAACAACCAGAAAATGAAGTAAATGACAAAAATTCTAAGTTCTGGATCAATTCTGTAAGTTTTTAAAGATGAAATTCATATTTTAGATGTGTGTTGGATGTATTTTGCTTCATAAACTGTGTTTTTTGAACTGGTCAACGTGGTCAACATTCGAATTTTAGTTGATCAACAGACGAACTTCGGACTGTTATGCCTTGGAACAGTTCTCAGTGATACCTCAAAATTCGTCTGTTAAATCCTGGAAGTTCGAATTTTCAAGATAAAAAAATTTGAAGTTATGTTTGTCCATCATTGATTATATGAATTATCACTTCTTAACATACGAATGTTGGACAACCTTTACAAAAGTTGAAAAATTCGAATTTTCAGTTCAAAATTCGTCTGTTGAATCATGTTCTTCATGTTGAATACTTGAAAGATGAAGTTATGCGTGCTTAATTCGTCTATTGGTTGATGTTTTGTTTGTTGGCTGCTGTTTTCTCTTCAACATTCGAACTTTGTTGGAACAAAACTCGTCTGTTGTGCTTGTATTGCTTATTCCAAGCCACTATTAGACGAACTTTTAGAAGAAAATTCGTGTCAGTAAGCTTTGCTGAACGGTTTAACTTGTAATTGCCCGAAGTTTGAATTTTGACCTCTCAAAATTCCTCTGTTAGACAGTTACTTACGTTAAATCTGACAGTTTTCCAACAAAGAGGAAGGAGAGAAATCAAAGAGAAAAGCCGAATCCAGTAAGGCAACTCCCACCAAACGCCAAAAGACTGCATCCAAAGCAGATTCTCAGAAAGTTAGACCCTCATCTCCGAAAACTGCAGAACCTTTGTTCCAGTTCCTGCAGAAGCTGCTGCTGTTGCTTCCACTTCATCCTTCAGTACTCAATCTGGAGAGTACGAGCTTACTGCATTGCCACTCTGGAGCACTCCACAGATTCAAGAGGAATACTCCACCAAGTTTTCCAACAAGAAGGTAATCAAGTCACATTGTGTAAACTTGGAAGATTTCTTGGTCTCAAATAATTTTGATGCTGGTATATGGATGATGAGATACAAGAATCTGTTGGAAGTATTAGAGAGATATAATGATGAGGTGGTGAAGTCATGGTATGCCTCTTTAAAATACAACAGTAAGAAGAAGAAGTGGGCAGTCAATCTAAGGTCTAGGACCATTTGGCTTACTGATGAGACATTCAATGAGGTGCTGGAGATCCCTGGGCAAGATGGACTCAAGATTGATATCAATGCCTCTGGGTACATGGATGAGGCAGATATGGCTGATGAAGAAGGTGGTCCCTCTCTGAACTACAAGGAGAGTACTATTCTGAGCACATTGTTCAAAAGGAGGGAAAATTGGCCATCCATAAACATGTTGAAGCCCACAGACCTCAGTGTCCAAGTAAGGATCCTGCACTACATAGTGTCCAGGATCATATTCAACAAAAGAGGCAGCTTCAACTTGATAACAAGGGCAGAGGCACATGTCATGGCTGCAATCATGCATAGGAAACTGATTAATATGGGACACCTCATTCTCCAACGCATGATCAAGGCTAGAGATCAGAGGAAGGACTCAACACTCCCCTATGTTGCTATCATCTCCAGAATTCTGCAGTATACCAGAATTCAGCATATTGAGAAAGGGAAGGGCAAGCCTACTGAAATATTCAAGGAGGAAGAACTGCAGAGGATGTGCATTGAAAGAGATGAAGGAAGATGGGTTGGAAAGGGAGCAGGGAGATCTGAAGATTTGTTCTTTGTTGCTAATGCCTCCCTACAACAAGAAGGCACCTCTCAGGCTCCTGGCAGATCTGTACCTCAGCCTTCTCAGCCAATTCGATCTCCCTCCAGGCCTACTCATTCTCCTTCCACTCCTTCCTCACGGGCCAAGCCAACCAAGATCACTGAGTTTTATGACAGCCTGTCTACACTCATTCTCAGCATCAGAGATGAGCAAAATGTCAAATTTGCTCATCTGCAAGATCAGATCCATCAGTTGGCTATAAATATGAAGGTGGTGGCTGATGCTTATGAAGAGATCAGAAGTGCAATCCCTACCACCTCAGCCAGGGTCCTCTGTGCCTGTCCAATCTCCAACTCCTGAACCTTCAAGCCCATTCGAGATTGCCTCCTCTGACCATGATGACGATATAGATGGTGCTGGTGCAATCAGGACACCTAGTCCTGGTCCACCCTTGGACTACGGATTGGAAGAAGAAGGACTTCAAGAAACAAGCCCTCATGAGCCTATGCAAGAAGATGCTCAGGATTCAATTCTGTCCATTCAAGAATCAGAACAAGTTGAAAGACTGGTTGCAGCCATTTCAACCTTTTCTAAGCAGGAAGGTGCAGGCAATGAAGAGAGGAGCATTGTGCCTGTTGTTGATTATGAGGCTATTGCTCACAATGCTCTCCTGCAAGCTCAAAGAAGGAGGCTTGAGGAAATGTTTCATCCTGATGAACTAACTCCTCCTTCTCTTGCTGCCTATGGACTTTCAGAGGAACAAAGAGCTCAGTTGGCTCTTTCTAGATAGGCAATGCAGGAGTTGCTTGAGGTCTCTAATGATGATGATGATTTTGTTGGCCTTCCTGATGATGCCAAAAAGGGGGAGAAGATTGAGCAAACTGGAAAGTCTGCTGCTGCTGAGCCATCTGGGAAAGGGAAAATGTTCAGCAAGAAGACCAAGCCAAAGAAGAAGTGATTGAAGACTTGTTTTAATCTTAGGCTTGAGTCCTCTTGTAGTGCTTTGTGTTTCTGTTTCTGTTTGCATTTTGTATTGTGTATTAAAACTTTGATTAATTTGGTTTTTCTAAAGCAACAATTGATTAAATGAATGCATTTCTTTATTGCAATGTTAAGAGCTTATTACCCCTTTGAATATCTTCACTTAATCTACTATGTATGATGTCTTTTGAAAAATAATGCATATGTTGAGGGGGAGCTTGTTAAAGCAAACCCAAGTACTAATCCAGTTTGTGAGTTCTTTTGTCATCATCAAAAAGAAGGAGAATGTTGAATCGAGTTTTGATGATTCCAAACCAACATCCAAGAGCTTGGATTAAAGATATCAAAGGAGATGAAAGTGTTTCAAGTGAAGATTTTCTGAGTAATAGCTGCTAGATCTTCTGTAGGATCTTTTGTTATGTTTAAATGAGGGTAAAAGATTTTGATTTTAAGAAAAGATGTTTTTAAACCTTGATTTTATGATAAATCTTGACTTATTTGAAAAATACCCACAAACAGACGAAGTTTGAAAGTTTAAACTGAATTGTCATATTGGAAATTCGAACTTTTCCTTTGGAAATTCGAATTTCGAGTTAAAACTAAATAAATCTGAAAAAGATGTCTCTCTGTCAGATGAATTTTGGTTTTCCAAAATTTGAATTTTCATCCAAGTCTGAAAGAAGCCTTTTTGCGACAGACGAACTTCACATCTTCAAAATTCGAATTTCAGATAAAATGTAGTTTGTGAAAACCAAAGAAATTCGTCTGAAATAATGTTGAAGTTCATATGAAATCAAGAGGAAACTGAGTTTGAAAAACGCTCTCTGATAGATGAACTTTGGCTTTCTAACATTCGAATTTTCATATAAGTCTGAAAGAAGCTTCTTTGTAACAGACGAACTTTAAGTCTTCAAAATTTGAATTTCAGACAAAATGCAATTTGTGAAAACTAAAGAAATTCGTCTGAAACAATGTTAAAGTTCATCTGAAAGCAAGATTATATTACGTTTCAAAATTACTCTCTGACAGACGAACTTTGAACATTAAAATTCGAATTTTCAGAAGCAATGTTTTTGAGACTGTTGAAATGAAACATTGACATATGAATGACAAAGTCCTGTAACATTTGAATATTGAAGTTAGTCTGAAAAGAGTCACTCTGACAGACGAACTTCACTATTTCAAAATTCGAATTTCGAAGAAAGTGAACTATT
Source organism: Adenanthera pavonina (assembly GCA_026686845.1). Classification (NCBI taxonomy): domain Eukaryota; kingdom Viridiplantae; phylum Streptophyta; class Magnoliopsida; order Fabales; family Fabaceae; genus Adenanthera; species Adenanthera pavonina. Next base: position 20,341,324 of record JAIVEN010000004.1, read on the forward strand.
GTGCCTTTTGAACGTACTAGGAACAGACGAATTTTGGGTTTCTAAAATTTGAATTTTGAAGGCACCGTAGAAAATTGAAAACATTGTTCACACTTAACAGAAAAATTTTTTCTTGAAAATTCGTATGTCACATTGTGAAAATATTTTGTAAGTTTCAAAATCCAAATTTCACTTCATGAACAGACAAACTTCGTGCTGTAATGTTGGAAGCTTTAACCTTCGGTTCCTTCGAAATTCGTCTGTTGACCAACCAAAATTTGAATTTCAGTATGTCAGAAGCATTAAATGCGGTTGGTTAACGGATAGTTTTTCAGAGTAACCATTGGATAACTTCCCCAACGAATAGATTTTGTCTCTAACGGACATTTGAGACCTAAATCTATAAATATAACATCGTTTGAAGTTATGGGTAATGAATCAAACTTGTATATACCGAATTTCTGCCAAATCTTCTCAAAAGCTTTTACCCTCTCAACTTCAATACATGTACTTCAACCTTCATATCTACTCTATTCAAGAGAGTTATATCTTTGTAAACAATCTACTCTTTATCTGGAAGATAGATTTACTTGTGAGGGGAAATCACAAGGGGATTGGAAAGCACATTGTAAGAGTGCTTAGAGAGATTGAGAAAGCTCCAGAAAACAGAGTATACTCGTTGTACTGTGGCATTAGTAAGAAGCCCGTTGAATTCTTGCCGTATAGTGAAAAATCTCAAGAGTTGTCTTAGGGACTGGACGTAGGTCAAGTGGATAGATCGAACCAGGATAAATTACTGAGTCTTCTTCTCCTCATCATTACTTTTCAGCTTGCTCTGTTTCATACGTTACTTCCTTTATACTATGCTATCTTCACCCATTTCACTTTGTGCAGAAAAATTGCAATCTTCCCAATTCACCCACTCTCTTGGGAAGTCAGCCTTGCTAACAGAAGAAACTTATTCATCCTTATTATTTTCAAATTACTTGAATACCCTACCTTTCCCTACTTGTTACTAATGGGCTTTTAGTCATTCTCTACTACACTCCTTCCCTTGATAATCGACGCTCATCTTCTCTGAAGGAGGCGGAAAAGAAATTTCTGGATGTGCCCTAGCGAACTAAACTCCAAGCTTGTTCATGTTGGTTCTTGCTGTGGTGTAGTCCAATTCATTGCTAACTTTCTTTCTTTATTGTTGTACCTTCTGCCTTGCTGCTGTATCTTCGTCAAATCCTCCTCCTTCTGCACTATTGTTGTGTTTTGTCAAAGTAATTTGGGTTAGAGTAAGCTAGCATCTCTTCCCTTGTGTTTCTTCCCTTTTCTAAACTTCACCCAAATTAAATTTTGCAGCTTTCCTTGTTCTTGTGGGATGGGTATTTAGTGCCGAACCTTCTTCCTCATTTTCACGTGCAAACAGGGGAGTGAGTTATTGTTGAGGTTGGCCAAAACCTGAAGCATTTGTCACTCTTTCTCATTTGATAATTTTAATCTTTGATCCCTGTCTAGAGTGAGTCCATGTTTAGTCAATGTATATAGCTTCTCTTTTTCTTTAAGCTTGGACGAGTGAGAATTTGGGAATAATATTTGATTTAGGAAATAGATGCTTTGGAAGCTTTGTTGAGTTGAATGATGTTGGAATTGCTCAATAATGATATATATATATGTATGTATGTATGTATATGTTATGCGTGTGTGGTTTTAGAGAAGGAGATTAGAAAATAATAATAAATATTTATGTTTTCCAAAGTAATTGCATTAGTGTCATTTTAACGTTCGATGAATTGCTTCGAAGAGGATGATATTATGATTGTGCATAGTAGCAAGTCTTGATGGTTGAAATCTTGGTTAGTATCTAATATATGATAGCATACAAAAATTAGAAAGTACTCTTTAAGATAGTTGAAAATATTAGCTGCTTATTAATTTCCTAACAAAACTGTTAAAGTTGCTGGATACAAGTACATAGTGTTTATAGATGATTTATCTATGATATTTTCTTTTTCAAACATTAGGATGTGCTAGAGAGAGGAATTTTATTTAGGAAAGGTCATTTGAGACTTAATCATGGCACTACTAATTACTAGGTAAGTATATGCTGTTTTTTTTTTTTTTTGCAATTTCATAATTAATGTGACTAATATTTTGCCAACTTGTTTGCATATTGATGCATTACTTTTATTTTTTTTATTTGAAAAGTTTTTATCATTCAAAGAACCATTATCAAGTGTTTTAAACAAATTGAGATTTTATTTACCTATCTTACTTTTCACTAAATTTATATAAAGGTACATGTATGGAATCATTGTGAGAAATTTTAAGTATTGATTGTTGGCTTTTACAAGATTCCTTTGTTGGATTTCTTGATTCTGTACATGATTGAAAATGTTTTTAAGGGACTTTATACAAAACACTAGATACTAACAGTAGTTTAGCTATCCCTTGGCGCTCCTTGGTTTACTTCATGATCATGATAGATTTACGTGAGTCTTTATACTCACGATGGATTTTATGTGAGCTTGGTCCTCATGATGGTTTTATGTGAGTCTTCATACTCACAATGGATTTACATGATTTATGAGTCACAGTAAATTGGTGACTTACCCACGTGGCCTATGTACCCACGATAGAAATCATGTTCTGTTAAAAGTCCCAATAAAGGGATAATTGAATTGTAGGAAGAAAATATTTCAATAAATTAAAAAATTATTATTTAAATTTATAATTTTATTGTATATGTGCATTTGACAATGATTAAGACATTGTGAATTATTCATGCTTGATAATGTTTTATTCATAGCAGTAATGAATGTTTATATATATATGATAATGACATTATACATTTATTCTTTCCAGGTATGGGCCTCTAAACTTAAAGTAATGAAATTTTATATGACTACATTATGATAGCAATAGTTGTGATTAGTTTTTTTTTTAAATGTTGTATTGATTGAAGAAGATAATTAAATATTACTTTTTAATTAAATTGATTGTTTTTTTAGATAGTAGTTCTGACCTCGTACCTCCTCTAGAATCATAGATGAAACTTAGCTATTACTTGAAGACCGAGTAGGTTTGCATGGAAGAAATTATTTTGTTATATGTAAATTAGTTGTTTGTTATAAATTTGTATGTAGCTCCACATGACTCATAGTAGGATTCTCCATCCTTTTTGATTGAATTTTGTACCTAGCATTAGAGCGGGTTTCTCTTTATGATGTATATCCTTTTGTATTTCTGTTGTAGAAATGTTGGGAGGTTCAACATTTTGGGAGAACCCTATCGGAATTTCTACAACGCTCGTTGTGTATATATATATATGTACACAAAATATATGAAGTTATTTTAGTTAATAGTTATGTAATTTCATGTTATGATTGTGATGCTAAGCATGTTAGAATTTATTTTTAAGGATAAAGCTTACGGAGTGAGGTGTAGTGTGCTCCGTGCTGGTTACATGCACCTTTTGTAGAGTGTGACATTATCTTAATATCAGATTGGTTTAGTTGAAATGATATTCACCCTATTTAGCTTGAGCGGTTTATAAATAAGACGGTTGGGTACTCTAGTCTCTAAGAGAGAGGAACTTACTACCAATAGGAAGAAAGTGTGGTTACACCATGTCTCAAGTATATATATAACTATTGTAACTTATTTTTATGTTTTTCAGTCTTACTATTTTTTTTTATTTTAGAATAAAAATATTTAAATTTTCTAAAAATGATTTCAAAATTGATATCTTTTAGTAACATAATATTAGTTAATAGATGCTATATATATTTATTAAAACTTACAAAATAAAAGTGAGCTTTTATTATTTTTATCAAGAAATAAAAATGAGCTCAGTTTAACGTGTATGAAATTCAAATTTGTGTGCTCATCTTTAAATTAAATTCAGGAGGTCGATGAATGTATTCATGCAATCAATGAAATCTACTATTCATTCAATATTAGCCTTCCTGGCCAAAAAAAAAATAGCACAGCCTTCACCTTCTTCGTTCTTTCTTATGTTATGACAACCATTTAAGATTAGAATTTAGACAAGTAGAAATTCCATACCCCATCTCGTGCTAACACAACACGATTCGGATTGGTGTCCGGATATTGGACAGTTTTAAAAAAATGTTTGTAAATTATTTTATTCATAATATATCCTACTATTAGGATACATATATAATTTAAAATATATTTAACAATCCAAAAAAAAATTATTCTTTTTTTTCAAATAAGCTTAATCTATTATCTGATTCCAACAACAACTAGAGAGAAAAATAGTTGCTCACAAGAAAAGAAAAAAGAGAAAAATAGTTTCATCGTATAAAGATGTTATAGTTCCTGAGTCGATATTTTTGGTCAACAATAGAAGTGATTTACAAGTTCACTAGAGACATCATATGGAATTTTTTATACACAAAAAATTGATGGAATTTTAAATCCTCAATAAAGTATCATATATCCAAGTATTTGATTAACCGTCAACATTGGAAAGGATTTGGTTTCAGATTGTTTAAAAATTCAAATCAATTCCATCCATTCAACCCAGCTAATCCAAACTAATCCAGTTAAAATCAACAAAGTTGAATTATTAAAAATCAATTTAATTGATTTTGATTATTTACACCGTGTATATTCAATTAAAATTGAATTGAATTCATCTACTATATCTTTTGGGTACTTACAATCCACATAGCAATAATCTTTTTTTTTTAATAATATTTTAATATTCTAATATTAAGTTTATCATACTAATCAAGAACAAACAGTATAAGGAATATTCCTTTAAATATTATAATTTAGATTAAATCATAAAATATTATGAAATATTAAACAAACATTTTTATTGTAAAATACAATTAACTAAATTATATTGAAATATTAAATGGAAAAACTAAAAGGAAAACGAAATGCACTAAAATATATCATTCAATCTCGAAATGCTTTAAATATACATGTACATATATGCATACATGTGTGTGTGTATATATATATGCACCACCTAACAAAAAGAAATATATATATACATGAATTTGGATATACATATATATATATATATATACACACACACAAACATATATGAATCAATGAGATCTAACAAAATATTTTCGTTGTATTTTTATAAAAATTAATTAAAAACTTAGAAGTTAACGAAAAATCATAAAGTAAGGAAAAACTAAATAAAGTTCAGAAAAAAGTTTAAGTATATTATAAAACTTTAGGATGATTGAAGTTAGATATGTTTCTCTTAGATTTAGGAATTAAAATATTAAATTTGAATTTAAGATAATTGTAATTAGTTACTTCTGGGATTTTAACGTTGAAAAAGTGACAAAATCTTATCTCAATATCAAATTAGTTTATTCACTCGATTTTGTTTGAGAGGTTTATAAATAAGAGGGTAGAGTCCTCCAGATTCACATACAGACTAACTTACTGTGAAGAAGAAAAAACTGTGGTTGCTCTCAAACTACTAGCTAGGACAGTCGTAAGTTTTCTCACTTTTGCTTTTTAGTTTTATATGTTTTTCAGTTTGACTATTCCGACTCATCTCATCTTTATGTTTTTTAGTCTTTCTATTCTAATCCAACTCATGTCAATGGAGATGGATGGGCAAGAATGGGATCAACTTGAAGAGGAAAGGAAAATTGAAGAATTAGTTATGGGTGAAAAGCTAAAGATAAGAGAGGAAGAGCTAATGGAAAAGCTAAAAATGATGGAGGAAGAGCTAAAAAAACATCAAAAACTAATTATGGAGGAAAAGCTAAAGATGGAGGAATTGCTAAAGAGGGAAGAAGAGCTAAAGATGACGGAGAAAGGACTCAAGAAAAAGCTAAAGAGAGCGAAAGCGTCAAAGCAAAAACTAAAAACGAGGGAGAAAAAGCGAAATGAAGAAGAGGAGGAGTTTGATCGGTTCACAATCGCTTTCCTTATTTGTGTTTTTACGATTTCCTTAATGATATTTACATTTTCCATTTAATTTTTTAAAAAATTGGTAGTGATATTCGAGGAGCATTAAAGGGAAGGGATTGAAATTTTTTTAATTGAAATATTATGTTTTTGCTTTACTTATTGTGTATAAATGTTATTGACGCTACTTTTATTTATTTAGATATGGTTTTGGAATTTAAAATCCTTAAATTTTTGAAAAATGTTTTGAAAATTTATATCTTTTAGTGACATAACATATTAGTTAATAGATGCTCTATATATTTATTAAATATTAAAAAGTATAGAAAAAATAAAAATGAGCTCTTTTTTATTAATGGAAAATGAGCTTTTTTTTTAATTTTTATAATGAAATAAAACTGAGTTAACAAAATTCAAATTTGTTTGCTCATCTTTAAACTAAATTCAAGAGGACGATGAATATACTAGATGCAATCAATGAAATCTATTATTCACTAGGAAAAAAAATCTTGGAATTCTTTCTTATATGTTATGATAACAATTTATAACTGAAATTTAGATTCATTTAATCTAAAAGGATCTATCTATTATTTTATTCATAATTTTTTCCGATTATTAGGATACATATATAATTTAAATTTAAAATATATTTAACAATCCAAAAAATATTAATTTCAAGTTTTATTTACAAACTATATTTTAAAAACAAAAATATCATAATTGCATCATGGTATAGGCTCAAATTTAAGTGTACCTAGATTTTTAGAAATGAACGGTTGCGATTAAAACACAGTTGATGCTCCAGATTAAAATGCAAAATATCACATGGTGTTATCTCAAAAATCCAAAAAAAAAAAATCGGTGGAAAAGGAAAAAAAATGAAAAAATAGATTTTTATGTTTAAATTTTTATTTTTTAAAAAATTTAAAATTTATTTTTTTAAATCTATTAGTTTTACTTGAGAAATATCGAGTATCTAGACATTTTTAAACATGCTAATTAAAAAATTCCACCACATAGTAAGCGGTTGTCACTTTACTTTCAACCTCCAAAAGTTTATTTCCCATCTAGTTTTCGTAAATCAACGTTATACATTGCTAGAACCCATAAAAAAGCCAAATTTTAGCAATAATTGAACTCTCTACACTCTAAATCCATAACTTAATTTCTTCTCACAATATTTAAATTGATATAATCATCAATTGCATTTATTAAAATTAATTAAACATTTTTAAATGACTTTATCTTCAGGTTCCAGCACATGAGCCGGATTTGAATTCCATGTTTACAAGAGCGTTATTGACTTATACAGCTCTCTCTCTCTCTCTCTAGATGTGTTTAAGCAGATTACTTCAAAAACAATAGAGCCTCGTGTCGAAGTTGAACCATTGCCGACGCTTGATTTGTCCAAAAATGATTTTGTTTATGGTATTTTGCCTCCTGACTAGGACTTAGGAGTATGTTGATTATAGAATAAACAATACATGAAAAATTCCGCTTGTGATTATTCGGTTGGATTAAAATACTTTAAGTATTTAAGTTTAAGTGCTTAAGTTTTTCCTTTTATAATATATAGGATTATATTGACAATTAGTTTTTTTCTGGCCAGATATATTGACAATTAGTTAAAGCTAGTGACTGCAAACAAAATACTGAACATCAATACTAATTTTAAAAATAAGAAATATTTTTTCCTAATTTTTATAATATTTTAATCAAGAACAAACATTATAAAGAAATTTTCGTTCAAAAATGTTGTAATTTAAATTAAGTTATAAACTATAGTTGTAACGTCCGGCCGCTATTCAGGATTGACGACTGTCCCTACAAACCAACACAAGCCCTTTCGGTGTGCTTTATCCTCACTCACACACCTCCTGGGAAGGAGGTCACCCATCCCATAATTGCTCCAAGTCAAGCACGCTTAACTGAAGAGTTCTTAAGGGATAGACTACCGAAAAGGTAGGTGCACCTTGTTGGTATAAATAGTACCTATCAATTCCTTTTAAACTATCCTTAACCGTATAGTCCCATACCTATACAGTCTTTGGATCCCTCTCGTTCCGGTATGCTTTCGATTCATTCATATGCCCCTCCCGCTTAGAAGCCTGCCAGGAGCCGCTCCTTGTCCATGCCTTATCACTTTATCTCACCCCCTTTTCTTGCACCGGCGATCACTCCCCGCCCTCATCAGCGCCCGGATGTCACAATAGTGACATATTAAACAAACATTTTTTAATGTGAAATACAATTAACTAAATTATATTGAAATATTAAATAATAATGAAATTAAAATTAAAAGTAGGTATAAAAAATATACCAGTCAGTCTCTTGACATGCGTCAAATATATAATAAAATTTTATAAGTAACAAATAATATAGTTAATTATAGAAATCATATATTTTTATTATTGAAAATTTAAAAACTTGATACTTATTGTTTAACGTTTAAATCTTATAATTTAACTTTTCAGATATCAAAATGATTGAGGTGTGAATCTCTTGAGATTCCAATTTTTTTTCTGATTTTGTTATGATTGTATGTCTGTATATATAATTTGATAAATTCATATATGTCCAGCAAAACATTTTCTTTGTGCCATTCGTATAAAAAATTAAAAAAGTAGTCAATGAAAACCAAAAAGTAATGAAAGTTCAGAAAAAGATTTTAAATTGATTACTAAGCTTTAGGATAATAAGGCTAGAAGCGTTTCCCCTTGATTTAGAGATGAATTTTTAATTCAAATGAAAATATTAAATTTGAATTTAAGATTATTTTAATTAGTTATTTCTGAATAATTAGTATTACCTCAAATTTATTTGGATTTTAATTTTGAAAAAAGTCATAAAATCTTATCTCAAAATCAAATTAGTTAAGTTGAAATAATATTCACCTCATTTAGCTTGAGCGGTTTATAAATAAGACGGTGGGGTACTCTAGTCTCTAATAGAGAGTAACTTGTTACTACTACTGTGGAGAAGAAATTGTGGTTACTCTCAAGCATATATGCCTACTTACCTTCGTGATTTAATTTTCTATTTTTTTAAGTATGACTATTGTAACTTATGTTTATGTTTTTTAATCTTACTTTTTTTTTATTTTAGAATAAAAATCTTTAAATTTTCTAAAAAAGGTTTAAAAATTGATATCTTTTACTGACATAATATTAGTTAATAGATACTATATATATTTATTAAAAATTAAAAACATAACAAATAAAAGTGAGCTTTTACTGTTTTTATCAAGAAAAAAAATGAGTTTAGTTTTACGTGTATCAAATTCAAATGTGTGTGCTTCTTTAAACTAAATTCAGGAGGACGATGAATGTACCCATCCAATCAATGGAATCTACTATTCATTCAATCTTAGCCTTCTTGGTCCAAAAAAAAAATGATGGCCTTCACCTTCGTCATTCTTTCTTATGTTATGATAACCATTTAAGATTAAAATTTAGACAAGTAGAAAGCTCTATATTTTAAGTTTCATATGATACTGATTTGAAGGTAATTGTGGCTATATAATAGAAGATATGAAAGTTTTCTCTAAACTGTTTCAGTAAAAATTGAATTATGACAATTCACGATTTAAGTTAATGTTATGCTTTGTTCAAGTGAAATAAATATATAAGAAAAATATTTCTAGAAAATAGACATATAGAGTGTTCAAATGACATAGAGTATGTATGGTTTTGGTACAAGAATAGAAGGAAAAATGATTTTTCAAATTTATTGTCAAAATTAGGAATTTTCAAAAAAAAGACCAATATGTAGTACTTTTTGAAGGAATAAACTATATTAAATGGCTCAGTATTTGCTCTGTTTCCTATTTCTCCCATGTATAGAATCTTTTTATCTATTTTTAGAGACTTGAATTACTTTGATACTAATTTTGTAAAATTAGTTATGAATTTTCAAAGTTTATCGGGAAAACTGGAAATTGCCAAATGATCAGTACCTAACAAAATTGAAAATTTTCTTTTTGAAATTAAATTGATTCAAGCTTCTCTTCAAGTATTTTGGACTCTAAAATGATTTAATACATGGAAAATGAGCCCTAATATAAAATGTTACACATTGCATAATAAATAGTTTACATTGTATATCATAAAAGAAATATAGTTGCATTAGAATTTTATTTATTAATAGTTAGTTGCATTTTTAGTTACATTTCGTTAGTAGTTTTACGCCATTTGCATTTAGTTAGTTTAGTTTATTTTGCACTTCATTTCTTTTAAGACTAATTTAGATTTGCATTTTAGTTGCATTATAATTTAATTAATTGCATTATATTTTTTCCTTTTAATTTAGTTAATTTCATCTATTTTTAATTTTAATTTTTGCATATTTTCTCTCTCATTTAGGTGCATTTTTTATTTTTTATTTTAACCTAGAAATTCATATTCTTGCTTGCATATTAATTATTGTCTTCCTTAGAATACAACATAGGTTGCCCCTATACTACAAATCATTTACACCTAATACTAAATTATTCAGCCCCCGACATGGCTCATCAGTAACATTCCTAAAATGCTAGCTAATTAAAAGTATATAAGGAATTCACGAAAATAGACATATACCGTTTTATGTAAAAAGGGTAAGAGGTTATTTTTCCCAAGTTAATAAAAAAATGAAAAAATTTATTCTTACCCTTAGAAATCAAGATAATTGCATTTTAGCATAATCAAGATCAAGGTCACCTAACATTTATAAATTTTGGAAAAAATTACAACTAATAACCCTGAAGAATTAAAAATTATAATTTTGCTCGGTCAGAGGTAATTTTATAAATATGTAAAATTATAGTCAAATCGAGTCTCTGGATGAGATGAGTTCATTGGTATATGGAACTATAGTGTGTAAAAATAAATAAATAATTAGCACTAAAGGTTTTACATCACATTTATATCGATAAAGTAGTTTTTTGCTTTGCAAAAGCTAAAAAGGAAAAAAAAGAAAGATGTTGGGCACCACAAAATGAGTTATTAGAAGATAGGATAATAAAGTAATCTTTAATACAAGTTTACTTGAATCCTACACTTATAAAGTGAATTTATACTGTAAAAATTAACTTTACCAGTCCAGATATAAAGTTAACCAATATAGAGTATTATTGGACTAGGAAAAATATATAGTATTTTGTGGAAAATTCTCTCCCAAGCTTTTCTAGTCAGCCATGTGCTCAAATTGAATAAAAAATGATTTGTGGAAGGCTTGTGGATAAGAATCATTAAGGTTAAGCTAGTTGATTAGCATAAATTAAGCATAGTTAGTAATATTATATATATACCCTTTCACCCCTTCTCATTTTGAATGACCAAGAGCAAGTAATGTGAAGGTGAAGGAGAAATAGGAAGAAATTCAAGGAAAATCAATAAGTGCCTAACTTGCGATCTCTAAGTGTTTTGCTATAGTTTCATGCTTGTATGGCCTAGTATTCATGGAGTTCTTCCTTCCCCAACTTCTGTTAGTTTTGGCAAAGACATATTGTGGGCAAGGAATGATTTTTTTAAACCATAGATGCATGAGAAAGTGTGAGTTTTTGCAAGACAAGGCAAATTAGATATGTTTTGATGCAAGTTTATGGAAAATCTATTTTTCTTCCTAGGACTATAATTTCGGTCAGTGTAAAAGGTCATCTTAGAGTTGGAATTTCATTGTTTTGATGCCAAAAATAGATTTCCCATGGTTAAAAACTTTAAAGACAAGTATATGCTTCAAGATAAAGTTTAAGATAAACAATTTAGGATTTTTAGGTTTGTGACCACTTTATGTTTAATGTTATGAAACCAGTGGCTTGAGCCATTGTTTAATGATGTTTACGGACTTGAGGAAGCTTGAGAAAGTAAGTGGAATCATTAGATGCAAAGGATATAACAAGGGACACCACCAAAGTTAGTAAAGTTCATTTATTACTTTATGTTTTTTCACTATGTTCATATGATATTTATGTGATATAAATCAGCTAACACATTGTATATTGTGTTTTCTATGACTAGCTTAGCTGTAATATGAGGGGTTTCAATCCTTGGGATGTCTATATTTTTAGTCATTATACTACCAAAAATTTTATGACTAATGTGGTACTTTGATGTTCAAATGTGATTTAATGTGACTTATTTTGTGAAATGAATGTCATAAAGCTTTGAATGTGATTTCCTACTAAGATTGTCCTAATCTCATCCCCTCAAGTAACCTATGATATAGGTTCAAGAGATAGCAATGCCACCAAGAAGGCAAAGGGTAAAGATAAGACTATTGATGATTAACTTAATTATTGCCATGGCCGGCCACTTGTGTTTTTGTAATTATATGCAAAATCATATATGAAATTGTAAAGCTAAGCCTTGCTGCCATTATGATATTTTAAGTCTCCTAAGATGTTTTGAGCATGGCATGAGCCAGTTTGAACAATGTATGCATTGCACATAAGTATTTTGCAAAGCATAGTAGAATTTGACCATTATGTGCACCTATCAGTATTATGGTTAATGTTCATTCGAAATATGATGTACCATATGAGTCTTATATATTTTCAAAAACTAGATAGACAGGGCTTTTCAAAGTGAAAGAACACATAATTTGGATATTTGTACAAATTATTATGAATTTTTTAGGTTAGGCCAAAAGACCTGGAACAAAATTTTTGACCATTTATACAGTACATCTTTGAGTATTAAGCTATATGAATTGGCATGGTTAAACATGATATTCATATTTTTCTCCTGTAGAGAATATTTTTAACTTCATTTAGAGACTTGAATCATATAGACACAATTTTTCTGGAACTAATTATGATTTTTCAAATTTCATCTAGAAAAGTTCGAAGCCAAATGAATAGTAACTTCATTTTTTTAAAATTTATATATTTGGTTCCATTAATGGTTCAAACTTCTAATATAAGTCAATTGGACCTTAAATATGCTATACTACTTGGCAAAAAGTATGTAGAAGTAAGGTGTTACACGTTCAGCAAAAACAAGCAACATAGGAACAAATTTCTCGAACAATTCTTGTAATAGTAACTGAAGATCCCCTCAACTTAGTTCTTGCAATTGATCCTTAATGATCTGATCAGTAGTAAAGGACTATGAAGAGCAACTACAAGAGAAAGTTGATGCTTAGAGATGATGGGAAGAAGTTAGAGCCTATAATGCTTCGCTTATGCCACAGCATCCTTAAGCAAATTGGTAAGCTTCTATGGAACAACCGGCAAGGTAATTTGTTGAAATCGCCAATCACCAACATATGATTGTATCACTTAGAAAATGCCAGTTGCCACCCTTAAATGACAAGTTGACATGCAAGTTGCCAAGAATTAAGGTCTAAGCCTCAGGAAGATTTTTAAGATAATAGGTTGCACATTGGAAATGAAGACTTTAATGGTAATGCATATGATGAAAAATGAGATTGACTAAAGAAAGCATAATTTATAAGGATATGCTAGAATAAGAACGATGTTGGTCAATGAATATATTGCAAGGCATAACTAAGTGGCTTGATATTCAACTACCTTCAGTAGTACAATGATGAACGAGAAAGGATAGAAAAGCTAACAAGGCCCTAAAGCTAGCAGTTAAAGAAAAGGTTGCCTCACATGAATTTAGACTTTCAATTCATTGATCGAAGTAAGCTGGGTCATTAGAAATAGTCTGAGTCACATGAATGTTTTACTAGCATCTCCAGTTACCATTAGCATGACAATTATGAAGGAAGGAAACGTAAGTAAGAATAAGAGTAAGTAAACCTTGGAATAATAGGGGATTTAAGAAATAAGGCAAAGGAGTAGAGGAGGTAGATGAAGCAAGTTAGTCCTGTTAAAATGCAGAAAGGTTCATGGCAGAAGGCCATGTTTGGGAGGATGAAAAGATGCTCCAGGTATGGAAAGCCGAAATGTTATACCCGTAATGGTACTATAGAGATGACCATTCCCTAACCACAAGTACAAGGGAGAGTCTTTGTACTACCCCAGTATGAGGTTGTAAGTCACCTTGATCTTAGTAAAGGCATGATGCAGGTACAAGCCATTCTTTTATAATTGTGTTAGGAGGTTGGGTCTAGAGGTTATTATTATATAATTTACGTTTGAATGTTTTCATTAGAAGTAGGGCCATAATGGCTATTGCCAGTCTAAGTAAATACCGTAGCACCACTGTAAGTATGAACTGCCTTTGCACAAATAAACTCCTCCTAGACTGTAAGAAAAAAGAAGTTAAATTTCCCTAACCCTAAAAATATTCCATGTGCTGGGAATAAGTCAAATGTTGTACTAACTGCTCAAGCTGAGAAATGCTAAAAGTAGGATGTTAAGAATTAATAGGAAAATTGAGGTACTATTTAAAGAAGAAAGTTAGATAAAGGTTCAATGCCTCCGAAAGAGACGACTAATTAATGTATCTATGATGCTTAAGATACAAAGTAAAAGCCCGAGGTATTTGAATAGTGGCAGGCAGTTAGGAAACCATGAAACCTAGAGATAGTTGATTATTGAGCTTAGTAAGAAATCTAGCTTTAGAAATAAAGTTCTTGGCCGGAAGATCTCACAATGAAAGAAATCCTCCGTTAGGTGCCAAAGCGAGATAAAAGGGAGGTAGCTCTTGTAAAGAAGCCCAAGTAAGCAAAGAGACAAAATCCTCTATAAGATGAAAGTCGTCAAAGCAAAGCAAAGGGAGGTAGCTCTTAGGGTAATGCTTGAATGAGCAAAAATGAATGATGGTGAGAGGCCAAGGGTTAGATTTTAGCGAACTAGCAAGAGATTTTTGAAGGGTTAAGAAGTTTCCTTAAATTACCATATCACTAGTTAGCATTGGCTAAGAAGTTTAAAAAGTCATATGTGAGACTAAATAAAACTGAGTGTTAAAGAGAAAAGAGTTAGTAACCAATGCTTTAATATTATTTAGACTCTAACCCATGGAGAGCTAAAAGATTTCAAAGGTTATGATAAGATAAGTCCAGTACGGGGTTTGGAAGTATGATTATACGCCAAAGGCATAGTGGTAAATCAGATATCTAAGCTAGCAAAAGCTAGTTTAGAAGGAAGGTAATGTAAGCATGAGCAATAAATGAAAATGAGAATGATAATAAAACATCATTATGGATGTTATGCCAAGATGTTAAAGAAAGAAGAAAAATAAGGATTGAATGCTCTAGAAATAAGCAGTATGTTAACCAGAAGTTCCATAGATGCGTTATGACTTAAAAGAAAACCTACTACTGTATTCTCTAAGTCTAGTAGTGGTATGAGTGCAGCAGAACCCCTCAGCATTTTATAGTTAAGCATGTTCAAGTAGGGAAAATTTCAAGATGGGTGACCTACTGGGAAGTAATAGAGATGTGAGAAATATGAAAGGTAAGATGTGACAATAGTTAAATGTGGGTACAATGAGTCTTACCAAGGCACATAAGTAGTTTATGGTGGTATCAGATGATGATAATAATGAGAATGATGATGTTTAAAGATTTTAGAAATGTTACAAAAGTAAAGACTTGCTTAACTTAGTTAATGGGAGTTGGCCTCCGAAAAGTATGGTTAGTAAGTTACAGAATCTCCCATAAGGATCATAGTAGATCCTAGTAAAGTAAGTAAAATCATGAGATCGGAGTGACCGAAAATTAGAATAAGATAAGAATTTTATTAGTTTAGCAAGATATTATGAAAAACTTCTCTCAATTTTTCGTACAGCTTAGTTAGATAGAAAGTTTTGTGGGGAAAGGAATTACGAAATGAATTTTTATGAATTATGTTAGATATGCTGGCTTCCCAAGAGGGGGTGAATTGAGGAGATTAAAATTTTCTGCAAAAGTTAGAAGAGTGATGAAGGCAGAAATGACAGTAAAACAGAGTATAAAGATATAGTAAGGTAAAAGTAGTAAAAGAGAAGGGAAGACATAGATATTTATCCTAGTTCGGTCACTCTGAAGACCTACATCCAGTCTCCAAGCAAGTACTTGAGATTATCCACTATCTTGCAAGAATTCAGTGGGCTTCTTGCAATTGCCTCAGTACAGCTTTGATGCTCTGTTCTTAGAGCTTACAGCTTTTCTCTTTGCACTCTAGCTAAGTGCTTCCCAAATCTCTTATGATAATCCCTCACAAGAAAATATTTCTTCCAGATGAAGATAAGATTGATTACAAAGAATGAACTCTCTAATTTAGAGTGTATATGAAAATTGAAGTGCAGAAGTATGAAGTATGAGAGTAAAAGACTTTGAGTTGAGAATGTGACAGAGTTTCAGTATATACAATGTTAAATTCGTTACCTACAACTTCAAATGAGGTTTTATTTATAGATTTAGGTCTTAACTATACAATCGAGACAAAATCTATCTGTTAGAGAAGTTACCTAATGGTTACTTTGAAAAACTATCCGTTCACCAACCGCATTTAATGCTTCTGACACTCAAAGTTCAAAATTTGGTTGGTCAATAGATGAATTTCGAAGATATCGAAAGTTAAAGACTTTAACGTTGAACTTCAAAGTTCGTTTGTTATAAAGCAAAGTTTGAATTTTCATCTTTGAAGAATATTTCTATGTTGGAACATACGAATTTTCGAGTTAAAGTTCCTTTGATGAGTGTGAACAGTTGTCCTATATTGCTACAGTGCCTTTGAAGTTCCAATTTTGGTACCCAAAATTTGTCTGTCAGTGGGCAGCTCAGTAAGGCACAATAGTTCATCTTTTTGAAATTCAAACTTTCAAGGTTCAAAGTTCATCTGTCAGAAAGACCTCCTATTAGACTTAGTTCAAAGTTTGAATTTTTGAATACTAATATTCGTATGTCAACAGATTGTCATAATAGACTTGCAAGCTTTGTTTCTAAAGTTCGAATTTTCAAAATCAAAGTTCATCTATCAGTGAGCTAATTTTAGATTCTTCTTAATCTTCACTTTTAGGTGAGCTTTGAAATATCCTCAGACAAACTTTCAATTTTTATGAATTGTAGTTTATCAGAAATTCAAATTTTCAAAACTCAAAGTTCGTCTGTCAGAGAAGGCTCTTATCATACTCATGTCAAAGTTTGAATTTCTGCATTCAAAGTTTGTCTGTCAGAGGAATCTCTTTTCTAACTAACTTATTTTCAATTTGAAATTCGAATTTCAAATGCCAAAGTTCAAATTCAAAGCAATAGTCCAGCTATATCACTTTAAAGTTCGTCTATTAGTGAGTGTTTTTCAAGTATTCCATGAATTAACATGGAATCAGCTTTCTAGAAACATTCTTTTGCCAATTCAAAATCTTTTACTCAGATAAAACATAGTAGGAGATCCTATATCTAAACTTATGCTGATTTTACTTGGATTTCTTCAATTGGGATCTTCCATGCACCTTTGATATCTTCTTTCCAAGCTCTAGAAAGTTAGTTTGGAATCATCAAAACACTTGATTCAACAAATTAAAGAGGCTAAACCTTCTCCCCTATGTTAAATATTCCTAATCCATTGATAACCTGAGAGGTCTATGACAATGAAAAATAAGAATGGATCAGGGCATGAGTAACGTATCAGAGTTGAGTTGAGGTAGTAGCCTATGTTTTATATGATAAAATTTTTAAGAAATGTATTCCCACTTATAATAGTGGTAATGAATGCTCTTAAAATATGGAGTTAGTATGAGCTATTATACCTATAGTACTACCATAATAGTACTAAGACCATAGCAATCTCAAGTGACCATGAAATAATAAAAAAAGTTAAACTTGAGATATAGAGAATAGAATGAACTGGATGTATCATCTAGGTAAATCTAACAAGATAAGCTTTTGCCTCAAAAACAAGACATTAAGTACGTGGTTAATCCAAAGTTATGAAACAAAAAGGAAATGAAAGGAAGGCAGAGATGACCTTATAAGTGTCATTCAAGCAAAGCTAATGCAATAAGCTCATACTTTGATAGAAAAAAGTTATTTACATGATTAGTCTAAAGGTATGGAAAGATAAAGAAAGGAAAGATGTTAGGTACCGGTAGAAAGATTATAGCATGAACAAGACAAAGGAAAATTATGATAGTAAGAATAAGTAAATTATGTAGAAGTGACCAATGCCCTAAGATAGAGGAATTATGAAAGTAAGAATGAAAATAATTTAACTTTCAATATCCCTATAGTAAGGTAGATATATAATGCTCTCGACATTTTTCCAATGTGAAAAGTTTAGTTAGACCTTATAAAAGTTATGAATGGAATAATGATACCAGAGTAAAATATCAACTATTAAGTTAAGTAAGAAAGAAAGAATGTGGTTAGAAAATTGAGAAATGAATGAGAATGAGACAAAGATATGTAAGTATTAAGCAAAATTTTGACAACCAAATTTTCATTAGAAGGGAAAGAAATATAATATCCCCATTTTATATGATACCAAATATGCCTAACAAGATGGGAAAGGAAGTAATATAATAGTGTTACATGCTTAGTTCTTAAATTAAATTAATTTTCTATACAGTCCTTAAAAAGAATTATGCTTGGTCCTCAACTGGAATAAATTTTCCATAACATCCTTAGCAGGAATTAATTCCAGAGCTAAGCCAAAAGGCGTGCAAGATACCAGTTAAATGGAAGCCCATTTCAAGTTGGGTACAACGGTATAAATATTGCATAGCCATGAGGTCCAGGTTGAAAGATATATCAATTTGGAAGAGTAACCTCCTTAAACCCTTCGGTGTAATGAAATACATAAGGGATTAGAGAAAATGGAGATACATGAACATATATGATAAAGGGCAAAAAGGCCATGTCCCCAGGGTAGACCATAAAATGAGAAAAATATATTTTTGTCTCTGAATAGAAAAATTCTATGCATTCTATTCCCTAAAAAGGAAGAATTCTATCTATTATAGTCTTTGGGGTGAAATTATAAGAAAAGACCTGAAAAAATTAAAAATTATAATTTTACCCTTGGTCAAGGGAAAATTTAAAATTTTTAAAGTTTCTATCAAAACAAAGCTCGCGAGAAGTCAGACTCAATGTAATATAATACCAAAAAAGGTATTGCAGGTTCCACAAAATGCAATATAGTGTTAGGAGTAGCGTGTGGTCCTTCCCAGATATACTTTGGGACAAGATAATGAATTTAGTCCAAATGTAAATTTAGAATAACCTAATACCAATAAAATGATGCATTATGACAAAAGCAATTAATCGGTACAGGTAAAATTTACCAGTAAAGGTTATTTTGGACTAACAAAACTAATGAAGTATTTTGGACAAAAATACCCTAGGGATGGCATGATTTTTAGCTGAATAGACATAGATGGAATTTATTTAAATGATTTTTGAAGAGTATTTCATTAAGAGCTAACTCAAGTTAACTAATTAACAAAGATACTATTCATCCATTACATCTCTTTCATCAAGAGCTTGAGTTCATGGATTCAAATGTGAGTTAAGAGGTCTGAAATTGCCAACCAAAGAGAGCTAAAGTCGTGACCAAGAAGGAGGAAAAGAGAAGAGAAAAGAAAAGATCAAAGACAAGGCTTAAGATCAAGAACCTAGGTAAGCTTTCTATACTTTCTAGCTTGTGTTTCAAGAGGTTTAAGGTGTTGAATCAAGAGTTTTGATGATTCCAAACCAACACTCAGAGCTCGGATTGAAGATATCAAAGGAGATCAAAGTTGTTTCAAGTGAAGATTTTCTGAGTATTTGCTGTTAGATCTTTTGTAGGATATTTAGTTTTAGTTGTGATTAGGTAAAAGGTTTTGATTTGAGAAAAAGATGTTTTCAAACCTTGATTTTGTGTTAAATCTTGACTTATTTGAAAAACACCCACAAACATACGAAGTTTGAAAGTTTAAACTTAACTGTCAAGTTGGAAATTCGAATTTTGCTTTAGGAAATTCAAATTTTGAACTAAAACTGAATAAGTCTGAAGAGATGGCTCTCTGTCAGACGAATTTTGATTGTTCAAAATTCGAATTTTCATACAAGTCTGAAAGGAGCTTCTTTGAAACAGACGAACTTTGAGTCTTCAAAATTCGAATTTCAGACAAAATAAAACTTGAGAAAATAGAAGAAATTCGTCTGAAACCATGTCAAAGTTCATCTGAGATCAAGAATGATTTAAGTTTCAAAACTGCTTTCTGACAGATGAACTTTGACTTTCCAACATCCGAATTTTCATACAAGTCTGAAAGGAGCTTCTTTGAAATAGACGAACTTTGAGTCTTCAAAATTCGAATTTCAGACAAAACAAAACTTGAGAAAATAGAAGAAAGTCGTCTGAAACCATGTCAAAGCTCATCTGAGATCAAGAATGATTTAAGTTTCAAAACTGCTCTCTGACAGACGAACTTTGAACATTGAAGTTCGAATTTTATAAGCTAAGTTCTTGAGTCTATTGAAGTGAAACATTGACATACGAATGATAAGAATTTACAATATTCGAATGATGAAGTTAGTCTAAAAAGAGTCTCTCTGACAGACGAATTTCACCCTTTCAAAATTCGAATTTTGAAGAAAGTGATCTACTGTGCCTCTTTGAACGTTCAATGGACAGACGAATTTTGGGCTTCCAAAATTCGAATTTCGAAGGCACTGTAGAAAATTGAAAACACTGTTCACACTTAACCGAAAAACTTTCTTCTTGAAAATTTGTATGTCACATTGTGAAAATGTTTTGTAAGTTTCAAAATTCGAATTTCACTTCATGAACAGACGAACTTCGTGCTGTAATGTTGAAAGCTTTAACCTTCGGTTTCTTCGAAATTCATCTGTTGACCAACCAAAATTTGAATTTCAGTATGTCAGAAGCATTAAATGCAGTTGGTTAACGGATAGTTTTCCAGAGTAACCGTTGGATAACTTTCCCAACGGATAGATTTTGTCTCTAACGGACATTTGAGACCTAAAACTATAAATATAACATCATTTGAAGTTATGGGTAATGAATCAAACTTGTATATACCGAATTTCTGTCAAAACTTCTTCTCAAGAGCTTTAACCCTCTCAACTTCAATATCTGTACTTTAACCTTCATATCTACTCTATTCAAGAGAGTTATATCATTGTAAACAGTCTACTCTTCATCTGGAAGATAGATTTACTTGTGAGGGGAAATCACAAGGGGATTGGGAAGCACATTGTATAAGTGCTTAGAGAGAGTGAGAAAGCTCCAAAAACAGAGCATAGTCGTGTACTGTGGCATTAGCAAGAAGCCCGTTAAATTCTTGCTGTATAGTGGATAAATCTCAAGAGTTGTCTTGGGGACTGGACGTAAGTCAAGTGGATAGACCGAACCAGGATAAATTACTGAGTCTTCTATTCCCTATCTTTACTTTTTAGCTTACTTTGTTTTATACGGTGCTTCCTTTAAACTGTGCTACCTTCACTTATCTAACTTTGTGCAGAAAAATTGCAATCTTCCCAATTCACCCCCCCTCTTGGGAAGTTAGCCTTGGTAACATAAGGAGCTCTAATGGAGTCATCTTCTTCTTGTTACCTCCATGGATTTTTGTTCAAGCTATATGTATAGTAAAGGATGAGTTTTCAACCAATAAACATAAGAGAAAACTTAAACTAACATTTAAAACATGAATCCATGGGTTGTTAGTTGTGTTTCAAAGAAAATCCTTTTCTCTCATTCTATCATGATTTTTGGCCAGACCTAAGGTTGATATAGAGATGGAATTTTATGACTTTGACCCCAAAAATGGCTTCCCCATGTTCCAAAACCTTAAGAACAAGTGTTGACTCAAGGAAAAACCATAAAGAAAGCAATTTGGGAATTTAAGGGTTTAATAAGTATTGTATGATATAAGTCTAAGAATCAGTGGCTTAAATGCTTCATTGGTATTGTGTATAGGTTCATGGAAGTTGGGGAAGTGATTGGAAGTGGTCTACAAAGGAAGGAAACCAAAGGAAATACATAAGGTAGCAATTTACCTATCTATACATTATGTTATCATATTTGAATTTCATGAACTTGTTACTATTCCCTATGCTTATATTGATACTTTGTGATGTTTTATGATGATTGACTGAGTTGTTTGAGGTGTTTTTGTGACCCCAGTATATCCAAATTATAAAAAAAAACTCTGCCAAAAGTTTTATGAAATGTTATGGTGTTGAATGTTTTGAGAGTTTAATTGATGATTTCATGAAGTTTCCATGAATTATGTGATAATATGATTGTATGAATAGATAATTGCTAGTAAGATTCCTTGAATTTCACCCTTCATAAATGTAAACCATGATAGGGTCAAGCAATGAAAGGAATCCAAGAAGAGCCAAAGGAGAGGAGGAAGAAATTGATGAATAATATGTTATTGCAAGTATTGATGTTAATTTTTGATAATATATAAATTCATATGTAAAGGTTAAGTCTTGTATGTTGATGTAAATATGTTCATTGGGTCATCTTTTGATGTTATGTATGGATTTGTAGCTGTGAATGATGAGATAATATGTTCATGAAGCTTATTATGTGAGTTATGACATGATTATACTCAAAATGACCAGTAGTAGTTTGAAAAGGAAACTCTATTTTGAAATAGGACAATTAGTTTAAGTGTTATATATTCTCTAAAAGCAAACAGGGTAAGCTTTCCATAGAGCTAAAGATCACTTAAATTAGGGGTCAAAACCAGATAGTATAGGAAAAGTTAGAACATTCACTGTGAACATTGGAAATTTCAAAAGGCAATATAAAATTGTACTGAGCTCTAAAAATTTAGTATGGAGAGGCCTATGTCTTATGTTTAAGATACCACTAGTTTGGAAGTAATTGGAGCTATATAACAAAAGAAATATAAGTTTTCCTAAAACTATTCTAGTAAAAGTAGTGTTTTGAGCTCTAATGGTTCAAGTTAGTGCTGTGCTCTGTATAAGTTGAATAAATGTAAAAAAAAAAAATCTAGAAAGTAGACCTTTAGGGCTTTCATATGACATAAAAAATGCAAGAATTCACTTAGTATAGATTGATACATGAATTTTTAAATTTAAGGACAAATCCTAGGAAGATATAAAAAGACTAAATGAACAGTTAATTTCATGCTAATTACTGTAGCAACTAGCACAATTAAAGATATGTTCTATACTTGTTCAATGTAAAGAATGTTTTAAACTCTTTTTAGAGACTTGAATTACCCCCACATGATTTTCTTAGATTTAGTTATAATTTTCTAAAATTTTTCGTGAAAAAGTGACTTACCAAATGAATAGTACCATGAGATTTTAAATGTTTCTGTTTTAATCCCTCAAGTGATTCAAACTTTTAAAGTGCTTCTAATGGACTCTAATAGGGTCTAAATCATGGAAATCATGGTCTAAGATTAAGGTGTTACACTAGATGCCATGCCACAGCAACACCCCTGTTGTTTTAGTTCTCAATGATGTTGTGTTATGTCCTAGGCTCTAATTTGGTCTTCTTTTTAGAGGACGTTACACAGGGCATCATAGTAGCCGCCAACCAATCCATAGTTTTATGTGCTAGATCCAACCTTTTGTAAAGTTAAATTCCTATAGTAAATATTCAGATTTGCCACCTCTAATATCACACCTGGTTCGAAGCATATTAATCCGGACTTCACAATCACATTCAATGACCACTTGAGCAAAGTTAAATTCCTGTACTAAACATCTGGTCTTTTGCAAAGCTAAGCCTTTTGACATAAATGTAGACGATACATTCACAATTGTCAACATCATCTCTTCAAATGATTCCAATACTTGCTTGATTAGTAATGGGGTTAAAATACCTATCGCAGTGAACTTTAATACCAGCATTCTCTAGTTTTTTTCCAGTATCTTGTAATAGCAATAGTGGGGTCTGAAGGAGCATGAGCATTCCAAAATTCAGAACACCTACAATAAGCTAGAGCCACAACTTTATTAGGATCGGGTCTAGTCTTTGTTTTTTTTTTAAAGGCTACATCATTCCTTTCCAACCATATAGGCCAGTAAATCCGCACTAAATAGCTGACCAATCCTCAAATTCAATAGTATCAACAAGCTATTTACTAAACTACCTGCCTAAATTAAATACACAGTGATTATCATTACGAATAGCAAACTAATGGCAGCCATACAAAACAGTTTAACCCGAAAAATAGTTACATTGAATAAAGTTGTTAAGCGAATGAGTGGTATAGAGTATAGCCGATAAAGCATCGTCATATGTTTTCAATTTCGATGGATATTTTAAATTTTTATTTTCCTTTTGGCCAACCCATGGATTTGTTTTTTGGGATAATAAAAACTGATGGATATTTTAAATCCTCAATGAAGTATTAAACATTGAAATTTTGATCAATCATTAATTGGAAGGATTTCCTTTCAAATTGTTTAAAATCAATTCCATACATTGTCAACCCAGCTAATTAGATTCCAACTAATCTAGTTAAAGTCAACAACTTAGTTGAATTAATTTATATAACATGTATACATACTTAGAACTTGTCTAAAATGAATACCAAACATCTCAATCTACTTAAAGGCACATAATAACATGAAATTTCAATGTCATATATTCATATATAGTTTTATATAGCAAAGAGACATAAAACAATTCTAAATAAAACTTTAATGATCACAATCCTTCTAATTACTTATTATCTTCCTTGCTTCATTGCAATATCTTGAGCCTATCATGTTAGTATTTAGAAGGGTGAGATTTTAGAAAATCCTAGTAGCTAGTCGTATCGCACACATTTACATTATCATGCATGCTATAAAACCTCATTAACATCATAAAAATCATATTAAGACAAAAATCACCATATTGTTCATAAAAATTTTGGCAACATAACTACTTAAAAAATAGATGTCTTGGGTAATAGCCCTTTGATAAAAATAGCCAAAACCAATCTCAAACCCTAGTACATCATTCACAATAACATATAGCAAGATAATAAAATAGAAGAAAATGTAACTATGTCACCTTATGAAACTTTATGCCTTTTCTCTTTGATTCAACCTTTCCAAGGACTTCGTTGAGCTTCCTCAAACCCTAATATATCACCAAATACTAACTAAATCAACTTGAACTAAAGGTTACTTCTTAAAGTATCATTAAAACCCTAAAATTCCAATTACTTTATCTTTGAGCTTTTCTTGAATCCCACACTTGTTCTTAGTTAATTTGGTCCCAAGGATTCCATTTTTAACATCAAAATTTTGAAAATCCAACTCCTTCCAACACATATATACTGGCCAAAATCAAGGGTTTAAGAGGGAAGAAGGACATTTTTCAAAACTTGCTTCAAACATAATCCAACCTACTTTTCTTGTATTTTCTCACATTTTCTCTTCATTTTCATGCAAGAAAACTTTCCTTTCCTCATTCCTATGGTAAGACCAAAATATGGACTTGAAGAAAAGAGGAGGAGAACTTTGCTAACTACCTCTAAACTACACAAATCTTGAAAGAAAATCTCAAGAGATCAAGAGAGAAATTTCTTACTGATTTTCTTGATTTTTCTCCTCCTTTTTCTCCTTTTCTTCTTCACATTTTCTCCTTCCTTTCTCACTATTTTCAAGCCTCTCTTCTATTATATAAGCTGGCTTCCCAAGAGGGGGGTGAATTGGGAAGATTAAAATTTTCTGTAAAAGTCAAGCGTATAATGAAGACAAACAATACTGTAAAACAAAGTACAATATAATAGCAATGTAAGAGCAGTAAAGGAGAAGGATTGACACATATGTTTATCTTGGTTCGGTCTCTCTATCTTGACCTATGTCCAGTCCCTAAGCAACTACTTGAGATTTTCAACTATACTGCAAGAATTTAGTGGGCTTCTTACAATTGCTTCAGTACAGCTTTGATACTCTGTTCTTAGAGCTTACAAGTTCTATTACAGCACTCTAGCCAAGTGCTTCCCAAATCCCTTGTGATATTCCCTCACAAGAAAATCTTTCTTCCAGATGAAGATAAGATTGATTACAAAGAATGAACTCTCTAATTTAGAGTGTATATGAAAGTTTAAGTGCAGAAGACTGAAGTATGAGAGTAAAAGACTTTGAGTTGAGAATTTGACAGAGTTTCAGTATATACAATGTTAAAATCATTACCCACAACTTGAAATGATGTTATATTTATAGATTTAGGTCTTAACTATACGTTAGAGACAAAATCTATCCTTTAGAGAAGTTACCCAACGGTTACTCTGAAAAACTATCCGTTCACCAACTGCATTTAATGCTTTTGACATTCAAAGTTCAAATTTTGGTTGGTCAATAGACAAATTTTGAAGAGACCAAAAGTTAAAGACTTCAACGTTGAATTTCAAAGTTCGTCTGTTGTGAAGTAAAGTTTGAATTTTCATTATTGAGAAATTTTTCTGTGTTGGAACATACAAATTTTCAAGTTAAAAAATTTTTCTTAAAAGTGTGAACAGTAGTCCCAAATTGCTATAGTGCCTTCGAAGTTTGAATTTTGGTACCGAAATTCGTCTGTCAGTGGACAGCTCAATGAGGCACAATAGTTCATCTGTTTGAAATTTGAATTTTCAAGATTCAAAGTTCATCTGTCAGAGAGAACTCTTATCAAACTTAGTTCAAAATTCAAATATCTAAATATCAATATTCGTATGACAATAGATTGTCGTAACAGACTTGCAAGCTTTGTTTCTGAAATTGAAATTTTCAATATCAAAGTTTGTCTGTCAATGGGCTATCTTAGAACTCTTTTTAAACTTTGTTTTCAATGAACTTTGACATATCCTCAGACGAATTTTTCATTTTTCATGAATTGTGTTTTGTCAGAAATTCAAATTTTCAAAAGCTGAAGTTCGTCTGTCAGAGAAGGCTTTCTTATCAGACTTGATTGAAAGTTTGAATTTCTACAGTCAAAGTTCGTCTGTCAGAGAAAGCTCTTTTCAGACTTGTTCATTTTCAATTTGAAATTTGAATTTCCAAAGTCAAAGTTCAAATTTTTAAAACAACATATCAGTATTAACCTTTGAAAACTTCATCTGTTGATGGGTGTTTTTCAAATATTCCATATATTATCATAGAATCATAGTTTTAAAACGTCTTTTTTGCCAATTCAAAGCCTTTTACTCAATTTAAACACTGTTAGAGATTCTACATCTATTCTTGTGCTGGTTTTTCTTGAATTCCTTCACTTAAGATCTTTTATGCACCTTTGATATCTTCTCTCCAAGCTCTTGAAGGTAAGTTTGAAATCATGAAAACACTTGATTCAACATTCTCTCCCTTTTTGATGATGACAAAACAACTTACAAACTAGATTAGTACTTAGGTTTGTTTTAACAAGCTCTCCCTCAATATATGCATTATAATTCAATAGATATCATGTACAGTGGATCAAGTAAAGAGATTCATTAATTCATTTAAAGTTTCAACACAAGGATAGCACATGGCAATCATAGAATTCAAAACAAAGAATTCTCATTTCATTCAAAAGCCACATTACAAGATATTACAAAGCAATAGAAAAACAACATTACAAAATACTACAAGAAGAACCAAGCATCCATAAGTTCTAATCAATTTTTCTTAGACTTGGACTTCTTGCTGTAAGTCTTGTCAGAAGACTTTCTAGTTTGCTTAGATATCTTCTCCCCCTTTTTGGCATCATCAGGAAGGTGTGCAAAATCAGTAGGAGGAGGGATCTAAGACACTAGAATAGCTTGAAGAGGCACAGAGACAAAAGATAGTTCTAGATTGAGCTTTGGCAAAGACTCAGAAACTTCAAAACTTGTGTCCTCATTATCAGAGATTTCAAGAAGTTCATGAATTTGTTGCCTTATAACAGCCAACTGGGCCCTTCGTGCCTCCGAGAAACCATAAGTAGAAACAGGTGAGGGAGCAGAAGGACTAAACATTTCTTCAAGTCTTAACCTCTGAGCTTGTAAAAGAGCATTATGTGCAATGGCTTGCAAATCAACATAGGGCACAATGCTCCTTTCTTTATTTAGGGTAGCTTGCATAAATGGTGAAGTGGAGATAGCTGCCACTAGTCTCTCAGCTCGCTTAGATTCTTAAGATGAAAGAATTGAGTCCTAAGCATCTTTTGGAATGGGCTCATGGGAGCTTGGTTCCTGAGGACTTTCTTCCTCCATGTCATAGTCCAAGGAAGGACCAGGACTTACCTCATTGCTGGAGGCCTGTGGTGTGCTCAATGTGCCAGCAGCCGCGTATAACATCATCAAGAACAGGAGAGGCTAGCATAAAGGGACTTAGAGGTTCAGGAGTTAGACATATAATAGGCTCAGAGAATCCTGGCTGAGGTGAAGCTAATGTGGCTGGAATAGCACTTCGAATGTCTTCATATGTATCAGCAACCACTTTCATGTTCTTAGCTAACTGATGAATCTGATCTTGCAGATGAGGAAATTTGGCATTTTGCTCATCTCTGATGCTGAGTATGAGTATAGACAAACTGTCACACAACTCAGTGATCTTTGTTGGCTTAGCTCGAGAGGAGGGAGTGGATGGAATTTGACCTTGAGCAGGCTGAGATGGAGATGGGACAGGCTAAGAAGGCCGAGGTGTGGGTGTTGGAGGAGCTTCAGAGGTACCTTCTTGCTGCAGGGAGGCATCTTCATCAAAGAAGAGATCCTCAAATTTTCCAGCTCCCTTTCCAATCCATCTTCTATCTTTCTTCTCTATACCCATCATTTGCAGCTCTTCTTCCTTGAAAATCTTAGTAGGCTTCCCTTTCCCTTTCTCAAGATGTTGGATTCGAGCATACTGAAGGATCTTGGAGATGATTACTGTATAAGGAAGTGTCGAGTCTTTCCACTGATCTCTTGCCTTGATCATACTTTGGAGAATGATATGTCCCATGTTGATAAGCTTCCCACACATGATTGCTGCCATCACATGTGCTTCTACCCTTGTGATCAGATTAAAGCTACCTGCTTTGTTGAAGATAATCCTAGACACAATGTAGTGTAGGATTCTCACTTGAGCACTGAGGTCAGTGGGCTTCAGCAAGCTTATGTGTGACCTGTTCTCCTTTCTTCTGAACAAGGTATTTAGGATTGTGCTCTCTTTGTAGTTTAAGCAAGGTCCACCTTCTTCATATGCAGTTTCTGCCTCATCCATATACCCAGAAGTAGTAATGTCAATCTTTAAGCCATCTTGCCCTAGAATTTCTAAAACCTCATTAAAGGTTTCATCTGTTAGCCAGATAGTCCTTGATCTCAAATTGACTTCCCACTTCTTCTTCTTGTTGTTGAATTTAAGAGAGGCATACCAAGTCTTGACTACCACATCATCATATCTCTCCAATATTTCTAACAAACTTTTATATCTTATCATCCAAAGCCTAGCATCAAAGTTGTTAGAAATTAAAAATTCCTCCATATTCACACAGTGATGCTTTATTACCTTCTTGCTCACAAATTTGGTCGTATATTCCTCTTGAATGTGAGCATTGCTCCATAATGGCAATGTGGTGAGCTCATATTATTTAGATTCAGTACTGGAGGAGGAAGAAGAAGCAATAATAGCAGGAGTAGTAGGAATCGTAGGCTCTGTTTTCTTTGGAGAGGATGGTCCAGATTTCTTTGAATCAGCCTTTGGAGTAGTTTTCTGCCTTTTGGAGGGAGTTGCTTTGGTGGATTCGCCTTTTCTTTTCTGTTTCTCACTCTCCTTGGAGGCATATTGGGATTTCACAGTTCTTTTTGGCCTAGAATCTCCCTTTCCAACCTTTGGATTTTTCACTCTTGCCATTTTTGTGGAGGAATGATTCAGAAGGATACTAAGAATGGGTTTATAGGGTGCGAAAAGAAGTTTAATTGGTTGAAAATGAAGAATTATCGACAGAATTAATGGGGATTGAAGAGGGAATCTGAACAGACTCAAGAAAGAGATGAATAGGGTTGCGTTTGTTCAGAGGATGACCTTTGATTTTAACGTGTGTAACTGCACAGCAGATGAATTTTGAGGGGTCAAAATTCAAACTTCGAGCTGTTACAAGTTAACCCATTCAGCAAAGCTTACTGACAGACAAATTTTCACCTGGAAGTTCATCTAATAGAGGCTTGGTTCATGAAACAAGAGATGAACAGACGAACTTTGTTTCAACAAAGTTCAAACTTTGAAGAACCAAGCAATAGGCAATTACTAATAAAACAATCAATAGACAGATTTTACTTATGAAAATTCATCTTTCAAAGATACAACAATGTGTGCATGTTTCAATATACGATTTTTGAATTAGAAATTCGAATTTCAACATTTTGTAAAGAGTTTCCAACATACGTATTTTGAGAAATGAAAATTTGTACAATCATCATGTTGGACAAAGATAACATTAGCACTTTATTTTTGAAAATTCGAATCTTCATAGTTCAACAGACGAATTTTGAAGGACACCGAGAATTGTTACAATGTATAGCAAGCTAAAATTCATCTAATAGGCATCTAAATTTGAATGTTAAGCATGCTGACTTGTTCAAAAGCACAATTTATCAAGGAAATTCATCTAATACACAACTAAAATGCGAATTTAACTTTATAAACTTACAGAACAGATTTAGATGCTCAAATTTCTTACTTTCTTTTTCATCTTTTCACTGTGTCATCCAGATCAGCTCCATTAAATGGTTCTAATATCATTTGAACTTGTGAGGGGCACCTACAACTTATATTAAACACACTCCGATGCCAAAGTTAGGATTGATTCAATTGTCAGAAACTTTAATTAAGATAAGTATTAGTATGTACTTACAATTCATTGGGATTTACCATACCCAATTCTCTTTTGATTTTACAATGTCTATCTTCTGGAAAGGGCTTTGTCAGAATGTCAGCAACTTGATCCTCGGTAGGAATGTATTCTAATCTGATTTCTCCTTTCAGAATATGATCCCTTATAAAGTGATGCCTAACTTCAATATGCTTTGTCCTTAAGTGCATGACATGATTCTTTGTGATGTTAATAGCACTTTGATTGTCATACTTTATTGGTATTTCTTTCATCTCAACCTCAAGATCTTCAAGTTACTGCTTCATCCATATAACTTGGGCATAACAGCTACCAGCTGCAACATATTCAGCTTCTGCAGTGGATAGAGCCACACTGTTTTGCTTCTTGCTGAACCATGACACCAGTGATCCTCCAAAGAACTGACACGTTCCACTTGTGTTTTTTTTTTTAGTTTTGGATCCAGCAAAGTCAGTATCAGTGTATCCAATAAGATCTTCACCATTGCCCTTTGGGTACCAAAGTCCCATTTGTGAAGTTCCAATTAAATATCTGAAGATGTGTTTCACAGCAGTTGCATGGATTTCTTTGGGACATGATTGGAGGCTTACACACATACAGACACTGAACATGATGTCAGGTTTGCTAGCAGTTAGGTATAGCAGAGATCCAATCATTCTTCTGTATTAGGTGATGTTAAAGGTTTCTCCTCCTTCATCCATGTCAAGCTTAGTTGCAGTAGCCATAAGAGTTCCCAATGGCTTGGCTTTTTCCAAGCCAAACTTTTTCAGTAGCTCTTTCAAATATTTTGATTGGTTGAGGAAGATACCATCATCACATTGCTTAATTTGCAATCTAAGGAAGAAGTTAAGCTCACCTATCATTGACATTTTGATCTCACTTTGCATTAGCTTAGAGAAATTCTTGCAAAGCTATTCATTAATAGCCCCAAATATAATATCATCAACATAAATTTGAACAATAAGTAAATCTTTGTTTTCTTTCTTAGTGAAAAAAGTAGTATCTACTTTTCCTCTATTGAATCCTTTTTCAGTTAGAAAGTTGCTTAGTCTTTCATACCATACTCTAGGAACTTGTTTTAAACCGTAAAGAGCTTTCTTTAGTTTATAAACATGGTTTGGTTTTGTAGAATCCTCAAAGCCTGGAGGTTGATCTACATAAACTTCTTTCATGATATATCCATTTAGAAAAGCACTTTTCACATCCATTTGATACAACATTGTGTTTTTCGTGCATGCATATGTTAACAGGATTCTAATTACTTCTAATCTAGCAACTGGAGCAAAGGTTTCTTTAAAATCAATGCCTTCTTCTTGATTATATCCTTTGGGAACCAATCTTGCTTTATTTCTTATTATTGTTCCAGATTCATCAAGTTTATTTCTGAAGACCCATATAGTGCCAATGATAGGGTGATTTTTAGGTCTAAGCACTAAATCCCAAACTTGATTTCTTTCAAACTGATTTAATTCATCTTGCATGGCCAGAATCCAATATTCATCAGTTAAGGCTTCTTCAGTACACTTAGGTTTAATTTGAGAAATGAAAGCACAGTTGATCATCTGGTCTCTTAGCTGTTTTATGGTTTTAACTTTCTCTTGAATATCCCCAATCACTTGATCAACATGATGATTCCTTTGATATCTCCAAGCTCTGAGATGTTCTTGAGATATATCTTAATTATTCTCATCCTTAGAGTCTTTCTCATGAATATCTTCCTCTATATTAATAGGTTCAGATATTTTTGGAGATTCAGTTTTACCTTCTTTAGAAATATCTAAGTTGTTAAAATTCGAAATAAGATTATCTTCATCAGTAACATGCTTGGAAACTGTTTCATTTTCAATAAACACAGCATGCACAGATTCCTCTACAGATTTAGTCTTCTTATTAAAAATTCTATATGCTTTACTCCTACTAGAATAGCCCAGAAATATACCTTCATTAGATTTATTGTCAAACTTACCCAGATTCTCCTTTCCATTGTTGTGGATGAAACATTTAGAACTGAACACATGTAGATGTGAAAGGTTTGGCTTGCTTCCTTTGTATAGCTCATAAGGAGTCTTCCCCAGAATTAGTCTGATGTAGGCTCTGTTTATGATGTAACTTGATGTATTTACTGCATCAACCCAGAATACTTAAGAGAGTTCATTTTCATTTAACATTGCTCTTGCCATTTCTCCAATTTTTTGGTTCTTTCTTTCCACTACTCCATTCTGCTGAGGAGTTCTTGGGGTTGAGAAGTTATGATCAATTCCATGTTCATCACAGTACTCCAAAAAGCATGAATTTTCAAACTTTTCTCAATGGTCAGACCTGATAGACACAATAGAAGTACCTTTCTCATTTTGCACTTTCTTAGCTAAGGTTACAAATACATCAAAGGTTTCACTCTTGGAGGAACGAAACAAAGTCCAGGTAAATCTAGAGTAATCATCCACAATCACAAGAATATATAAATTTTCACCAATGCTTTTTACTCTAGATCGACCAATCAGATCCATATGCAATAGTTGCAGTGGTCTAAAAGTGGTGACTATATTTTTAGATTTCAAAGATGATTTAGTTTGTTTTCCTTTAAGACATGCATCATACTCTTTGTCTTTTTAGAAAGAGATTTTTGGTAATCCAGTGACTAACTTATTCTTAACCAGTTTTAACAGTTGGTTCATGTTCACATGTGCTAATCTTCTATGGCACAACCAACTATCATTATTTTGACTAATCAAACAAACAGAATCTAAGGGAGGAAGTTCATCAAGATCAATAGTATAGCAGTTACCATCCCTTTGAGCCTTGAGGATTACTTTGTGATCACTTTTTCGGATGACCAGGCAAAACTTTGAGTCAAACAATACCCAGTTAGCTTTGTCACATGTCTGACTCACACTTAGTAGATTATGATTGAGACCAATTACAAACAGCACCTCTTCAATAGATGTCTCTGGATTCTTGCTCACAATTCCAATTCCAACTATTTTGCCGTATTGATCACCTCTAAAGGTTTCCTTTCCTCCCTTTTTGTCTCTAAGGGTGATGAACTTCTCCTTGTCACCAGTCATGTGACTTGAATAGGCACTGTCTATATACCATTTTTTGCTCTTTCTTGCTTTAAGACAGATCTGCAAAATAAAGTTCAGAGTTTCCTTTTAGATACCCAAATTTGCTTGGGTCCTTTTCTGTCAGTGGCATTTTCCCTAGATACAAGTGTAACTTTGGGATCCCATTTTACCTTCCTGTCAAGTCCATTTTTCTTCAATGCACAGGAACTAGATATATGTCCCTTCTTGTTACAGAAGTGACAGATGGTGAAAGGGCTGCTAGATTGTGATGCAGGAAGAAAATAATGTAAATAATATTTTTGTTTCGCATATTTTGGTTGATCATAGGATTCAATGCAATTTAAAGTATGATCTTTCTTTTCATGATCATTAGCATGCACAAAATACCTCAAATACAGATTTCGATTTTTCTTTTTAATCCTTTCTTTTACTGCGTAAGGATCATAGCCAAGTCCAGCCTTTCCTTGTGTGATTCTTTGGCTTCCCATTAAAGTAAATAACATATCTTTGCCCTTAGTAAGTCTAGCCATTCCTTTTAATAGATAGTCATTAGTTTGCTTTAATTCAATACATGATGTATAGCAAGCAAATTCAGATTTATGCATAGATGTAATGTCAGAGCTACTATACTGAGATTCTAGCTTATTAATCCTTTTCTTAGCCTGTTTCAGTTCTTTAGCAGTCTTAATAAATTCATTATGCAGTTCATGAAATGCATCAAGTAATTTAGAATAAGAAGGTTCAGATTCATATACCTTATCCTCATGATTACTGATGGAGAGATCTTGAGTTTCTTCAGATGCAAGTGCCATCAAGCAGATATTGGCAATTTCCTCTTCATCATATTCTTCTTCATCTGAGCTGTTGCCCCAGATTGATGAGATGTATGCCCTCTTCTTCTTGCTCTTGTCAGTAGCTTTCTTTTCCTTTTCTTACTTCTTTAGGAATAATGGACAATCCCATTTAATGTGCCCTTGTTTTTTTCATTCGTGGCAGGTGATAGATTCTTTTCCATCTTTCTTGTTATCTGATGCTGCTCCTTTCTTGAAGAATCTTTTGTTTCTTTTCTTGTTGTAGAATCTTCCGAATTTTCTAACCATCATAGCTAGAGTTTCTTCATCTAGTTTATCTCCATCATCAGATCCTTCTTCCTTTTCTTCAGTAGCATTCAGAGCAAGACCTTTCTTTTTCTTGTCTTGTCCTGCTTCCTTGAGAGCTTTCATCTTTTCCTCATATTCTTCAAGACTACCGAACAGGTCTGCGACTGAGGCCATTGATTCTCCTCTGGCTTCCTTTATTGCTGTTACTTTGGGTTGCCATTCCAGAGGAAGAGCTCTAAGTATTTTTCTCACATTCTCTAGCTGGGTGTACTCCTTACCAAGACTCTTCAATTGATTCACAATAAGTGTGAATCACTTTTATAACTCTTTGATGCTCTCTCCTTCTATCATTCTAAAGCTTTCGTATTCACCAATGTAGGAGTTCAGTTTGTTTTCTCTTACTCCACTGGTTCCTTCATGAGCGATTTCTAAAGTGTCCCACATACCCTTGGCTGTGGAACATTGTGACGCTCTGTAGAATTCATCTTAGTTTAATGCACTGACCAGGCAATATTTTGCCTTAAAGTTCAACAAGAATTTTCTCCTGTCTTCCTCATTCCATTCGTCCTCTGGCTTCTTCTTGTATTTTCCATCATCCTGCAGCTTCATTGGGACAAAGTCTCCCTTCTGGATAACAGACCAAATGTCTAGATCAATGGACTGGAGATAGACCTGCATTCTCATCTTCTAGTATCCATAGTGTTCTCTATTAAAGCCAGATAGTCTGTTTGTATTGTTTCCCTCAGGTAGTATACTTTCTCCAAAGCCAGCCATTGAATTTTCCGGACTGTTAGATCATTTGTTTAGGAATCCTATAGCTTCATTGGGACAAAGTCTCCCTTCTGGATGACAGACCAAATGTCTAGATCAATGGATTGGAGATAGATCTACATTCTCATCTTCCAGTATCCATAGTGTTCTCTATTAAAGCCAGATGGTCTGTTTGTGTTGTTTCCCTCAGGTAGTATACTTTCTCCAAAGCCAGCCATTGATACTGTAAAATAGAGTATTTTTTTAGGAATCCTGGCTCTGATACCACTTGTTAGATAAGCTAACTTCCTAAGAGGGGGTGAATTGGAAAGATTAAAATTTTCTGCAAAAGTCAAGCATATAATGAAGACAAACAATACTGTAAAATAGAGTACAATATAATAACAATGTAAGAGCAGTAAAGGAGAAGGATTGACACAGATGTTTATCCTGGTTCGGTCTCTCTATTTTGACCTACGTCTAATCCCCAAGCAACTACTTGATATTTTCAACTATCCTACAAGAATTCAGTGGGCTTCTTGTAATTGTCTCAGTACAGCTTTGATGCTCTGTTCTTAGAGCTTACAAGTTCTATTACAGCACTCTAGCCAAGTGCTTCCCAAATCCCTTGTGATATTCCCTCACAAAAAAAATTTCTTTCAGATGAAGATAAGATTGATTACAAAGAATGTACTCTCTAATTTAGAGTGTATATGAAAGTTTAAGTACAGAAGACTGAAGTATGAGAGTAAAAGACTTTGAATTGAGAATTTGACAGAGTTTCAGTATATACAATGTTAAAATCATTACCCACAACTTGAAATGATGTTATATTTATAGATTTAGGTCTTAACTATACGTTAGAGACAAAATCTATCCTTTAGAGAAGTTACCCAACGATTACTCTAAAAAACTATCCATTCACCAACCGCACTTAATGCTTCTGACATTCAAAGTTTGAATTTTGTTTGGTCAACAGACAAATTTCGAAGAAACCAAAAGTTAAAGACTTTAACGTTAAATTTAAAAGTTCGTCTGTTGTGAAGTAAAGTTTGAATTTTCATTATTGAGAAATTTTTCTGTGTTGGAACATACAAATTTTCAAGTTAAAAAATTCTTCTTAAAAGTGTGAACAGTAGTCCCAAATTGCTATAGTGCCTTCTAAGTTTAAATTTTGGGGCCCAAAATTCGTCTGTCAGTGGACAGCTCAATGAGGCACAATAGTTCATCTATTTGAAATTCGAATTTTCAAGATTCAAAGTTCATCTGTCAGAGAGAACTCTTATCAAACTTAGTTCAAAATTCAAATTTCTAAATATCAATATTCATATAACAACAGATTGTCGTAATAGACTTGCAAGCTTTGTTTCTGAAATTTGAATTTTCAATATCAAAGTTTGTCTGTCAATAGGCTATCTTTGAACTCTTTTTAAACTTTGTTTTCAATGAACTTTGACATATCCTCAGACGAATTTTTTATTTTTCATGAACTTTGACATCTATTCTTGTGCTGGTTTTTCTTGAATTTCTTCACTTGAGATTTTTTGTACACCTTTGATATCTTCTCTCCAAGCTCTTGAAGGTTAGTTTGGAATCATCAAAACACTTGGTTTAACATCTTACACTCCTTTCCTCATGCTAAGGTCGGCCAAGGGAGGGGTATGTACAGAATAATAAAACCAATCACTTTTTGCCAATGCAATCTTCTTGAAATTTCTTGAATTCTCTTGGAAAATGACATAAATAATTAAATAATGTAATTTTGTCATGTGTAGCTTGTTGGTCATGAATTCAAGGGTATTTTGGTCCAAAAATATTGGATATTTCCCTCTATCTACTTTTTGTGTGGCCCACAAATTCTTTTTCTGCACATTATGCACTTTTAACCCTTAACATTTGTAACACCTTATTTTTATGTCCATTTTCCCATATATTAGACCTCATTAGAGTTCAATTATGCTTGATTAGAAGCTTGAATCACATAAAAATTGAAAACAGAATTTTTATTTTTTCGTAGTATTATTCATGTGAAATTTTCCATTTTTTCCGATGAATTTTGAAAATTCATAATTAATTCTAAAAAAATCATCTTGGGGTGGTTCAAGTCTTCAAATATAGGTAAAAAGATTATATGCATGGAAAAAATAATAATTTGAATATTTACTAAACCAATTTGTATAGTTTATTCCTTAAATTTACAGTACATTTGGTCATATTTTATGTCTTCCTAGGATTTTGGCCTTAAATTTAAAAATTCATATCTCATTATTCCTTGAGCCAAATCATGAATTCTTTATGTCATATGAGATCCTTGGATGTATAATTTTTACACATATTTTCCTATACATTTATTCAAGATGCACAGAGTATGACACTAATTTAAACCATTAAGGGTCAGAATACTACTTTAACTGGGACAATTTTTGGAAAACCTGCATATCTCTTAATGTATTGCTCCAATCACTTCCAAATCAGTGGGATCTTATACCTAAGTCATGTATATTTTCAGAAATATAAACTACTAAATATTTGGAGCTCTAAGTTATTTTATATTACCTTTTGAAATTTCCAATACATATGATCAAACTTCCAGTTCTCCCAACTCTGCCCTATTTTGAACCCTAATTTTGAAAATTTACAATAATTCAAACACACCTCAAATTGAGGTGATCTTTGAACCATTTTAAAGATCTATTTGTCTAATTTAAGAGCATATATAACATTTATATAGGATACTCTTTTTTGAATAGAGTTCCCTAGTCCTAATCAATATTGGTCATCTTGAACAAATTTACTTTTCAATCTATAACGTCATCATTTCACCTTACCTACATGGTTCAAACATGTCCCAATCATATTCATATCATCATAAGGGACTTAGGCAGGCATCATAGTAAACAAGTACAGCCTCATTGATTCATATACAATTTTATATAATATAGTTCAGAATACTAAACATAGCTTGAATCATAAACTTAAGCATCTATTTCTTCTTTTCCCTCCATAGCTCTCTTGCCTCTATCCTTGGCCTCTTCAATGTCTTGGCTGGTTAGAATTTTGAAGGATGAGATTTAAAGAATCTCAGTAGTAATTACCATTCAATCATACATATCATCACATTTATCATAAAAGCTTCATGAAAACAATTATTAAACACTTGGACATATTAAGCCCTACAATTCTATTAAAATTTTTGGTAGGGTTTCTATTTACAAAATGGATATCCAGAGTCGTAAACCTCATCAATCAACTCAACAAAGGATCATAAATCATCAATACAATCATATGGCAAGTGATTAAACTCAAAGAAATCATAAAGACAATGTAATACAAGAATAGGTAAACTTACTACCTTGGTGAATTCCCTTGCCTTTCAAACCTTGTGCATCCTTCTTTTAGTCTTCCACAACTTTCTTGAACCTAAATGCAACATAAAAAAACCACTTAAGCCACTGTTTTCATGGCTTCCTACACATAGTGTCCATGGAACCCTAAATTTCTATATTGTCTTCCTTAAGCTCAAACTTGAAACTAACACTTTTTCCTAAGGTTTTCCACCATGAGGAACTCATTTTTGGCATCAAAATCATGAAATTCCTTCTCTAAACATCAACCCTTTTTTGGCTAAAACCTAAGATAGAATGGGAAAAATTGATTTACTTCAAAAATACATCAAACTAGTCATGAATCCTTGCACCTAGTGACTTGTTCATGTTTTCCCCCATAGTTATTGTTCAAAAACTCATCTCTCTCTCTTTTAAAGTCATAGCTGAAAATTACAGCTCAAGAGCAGAGAAGAGAACTCATCCCAACCATGTTAAACCACTACAAACTTGAAATAGGATTTAATAGAAGCAAGTAGGAGAAAACTTATCTTTGTAAATTCAGTTTTTCTTTTCTTCTTTCTCCTTTTTCTCCCTCACGTATTCTCCTTCCTGTCTTGGTGGTTGCTGATGCTTCTCTCTTCTTCACTTTGTTTAGCATGTAGGTGGTTAAGAAAGAAACAAAGATTAATATCCCAAATGGCCATGGTGTACTTATCTTGACTTTAGTTACTTTTTGGCCCAAAAAATTTGATGCCTTCTTAGAGAAGCACTTTGCCAAAAATATAAGCTACATATCACGCCAAAGAGGGAGAACAAAAGTGGCAAAAAATATTGCATATTTTCTCAACCCAGATATATCTTCTACCGGTAGATTTTTAACTGTACTGATTGTTGGAGATTGTACCCTAGGCCAATCTTTGTATTATGAACATTTTGTTTCATTATAAATAAAGAGTTTTTTTTTACATTATTATATCATTTGCATGTTTTCTTTTTACAATAATATCCTTAGATAAATTATTTTATCCTAAATATCCCTAGTCAATCATCTTTGTAGGAACAATGATGAATTAAGGCTAGTATGATTTTCATTGATAATTATGTATGAAGATACAAATCAAAATCATAAGCTCCTGTTAGAGAATAGGCACTGGATTGACCCGTCATGAGATAGCTGCATGGATCAAGTCATAAGCATATCTCATATATAACCATGTCACTAAGCCCTCAGACCTGTGATCACCATGGCTTCTTACATGGGGAACACTATACTTTGGCATAGTCAAAAGTCACCTTTAATCGGGAGATCATAAAGGCTATGATCGGGCATAGTGGAACTCATGTGGAGGAAGATGAATGGTCAAGATGGAATTTGTCCCTCTAATTAATGGAGAGATATATCTGGGCCCCTCGATGAGTGAGATTGAGAAAATGCATGGCCATGCTCGAATGGAAGAGTTTCCATTTGTTCTATCAGTCTACTTGGAGATCGAGTAAGTGATGGTCGAGTAAAATGAGGATGACGTTTCCATGCCTCATACTTGACCTATATATCATGAGACAAAAGGGATGTGATCGAGTTATATGATAGCTGCATTGGATCACTGATCTCATATGATCTGGGTAGTCATAATGTCTTGCTAGAGGCCACTTGTGACTTATGGGTCCAATAGAGTTATTAGCTCACTGCCAACATCATATGGGTCTACAGGGTTATATACAAGAGTAGGCCAACTCGAGCTAGAATATCTAGATTTATTGAATCTAAAATGTGTCTAGATTCAATGAATTTAATGTTCAATTTAGTGTGATAGAATTATATATATTTGATATATATATATATATATTAAAATTTGAAATATATATATGTTTGATATATTATATATTTGATATATATTTTGAAATATACATATATTGTTGAAAATAATTCAAATTGATTAGTTTTAAATTTAATTCTATATAATAGATTTAAATTTAAACTAATGTCATAATCTAAATTTGATTTAGATTGGATTCTAAATTTGAATTTAAAGTAATAATCTAAATTTGATTTATAGAATAAATTAAATCTAGATTTGATTCTCGATATATATTACATAGTTAGTTTAAATTTAATCTATTAGATAGATTTAAATTCAAACTAATATATTTAATTAATATTTGATTTAGTTTAAATTATTGATTTAAATTAAATAAATACCGAATCCTATCTATATATTGGTATAGACTAGGATACAGAATAGATAGAATTTGAATTACCCTAAAGAGAGAGCGGTCATACACCCAGAGAGAAAAACTGTATGGATGAATAGTGAAGGCATACGAAATTGTAGGGACATCACAATTAGAGGTGCTAGCACACTGTTCGAGTTGAACTCACCGTTCGTGTGGATACCGGTAGCGGGAGCTAACTAATTACATTAATTCCTGGGATGCAACGAAATGAAAAGAACACCAAGGGATGCACCAGTAGTAAATTCTTTTTCTACATCTCAATCTAAACAATATTGACAGATCCATGGGAGGGAATTTCTTACAGTTTTTTCGCTGTGTGTATAGTGAAATTCCCAATAGTGGTACCAGAGCCACGTCAATGATTATTTAAATTGAGTTCTTGAGTATATGATTGCATATATGTGACATGTACGAATTCAATTTGTCTAATTCAGTTTTTCAAATCAGTTTTCAATTTGATTGTAAATCTGCCATTCATATATGTGATATATGTTTTTGAAAAATAGTATTTTTGAATTCGGTTTCTAATGTCACATGTCTATGCGAAATAAGGTTTTTGAAACAATTGTGAATCTATTTAAATGATTTCATTTTCTGTTGATAAATGGCATGATGAAATTCATGTGATTTTCATGTGATGCAAATATGTTTCTACATATGTATATGAGAATTTGTTGTTGCAAATATAGGGTGCTCAATTGGTTTTGGAATCTATTTCGTATATGCATGTATTTAGTTTCCATTTTGTGCGACGTGATTAGATAATCCTATGTAATTCTCATTTGAAAATATGTTTCATATTAGTATGGATTCATTTATGTTTTTCATATGGCCGATTCGATTTTCATATGTGATGCGTTCATATATTTGTGAAATATATGTTTTCGTGCATGACGTGATGAAAAATAGCATATGCAAAACTATTCTGGCAGATGGATTTTCAATGAGATTGATGAATCCTTGGGGTTTTTCTTAAGCCAGCCACTTATTCAAAAAAGTGGAAATTTAAAAAATTTTTGTGGGGCTCCGTCCCCTCACCCCATAAGGGGCACTGGCTCTTGACCTCGCCTGCTAACCGGCTAGCAAAACCACCATGGCTATCTAATCGTAGTGCAACATAATCTGATTTAATGTTAAAATTGCAAAGTTTATAGCTTTTCATTAGATGAGATGTTTGTTACATGTTATGATTTGTTTGTTTGAATTGGATGGGTATGGTGCATGATATGACCCTTGGATGAATTTGTGGTTTTAAATACGACTTGCGTGTCGTGCTTCTCTCTATATTCTAGATGTACATTCTCGTCTCACCTCACTCCTCTCAAATGTTCAATCGAGGTTTCTTTTATAAGTGTTATATTAGAACAATTCTTTCATTGGCTTGGGAGGATATAGGTTAGATGGGCCATGTTATGACACGTTTGTTTTATGCTTTATGATGAGATCATATACATGTATAGGATGGCACCACTATATATATGTTCAGGTGATGAATAGATGTATGAATAACAACAATATAATAAAATCCCTTGAATTAAATTTTAAGTTTAAATGACACCCATTAATGAACATCTGTCAAGGCTTTGATCACGTAAATGTAGGATCCACCAAAGTAGGATGCACTTAGGTTATCTTAATGAGGCAATTTGGGTAATAGTGACACTCATAAAGGTTCATGATGGTATGACTTAATTGAGACTATCAAAATAGTTTTGGGTCTCAAGGCATTAGATGGGATTAAACATGCCTGGTCATATCATGACAGGATCCCATAAAGATCTAAGAGTTACATGTGATGTAATTGGTAAATAAGTTACCTACCTAAATAACTTAATTTTAAGTGTCTTGCCAAAGCGGACTTACAATTTGGTGAAATATGGGTCTTA
This sequence comes from Adenanthera pavonina, assembly GCA_026686845.1. NCBI lineage: Eukaryota > Viridiplantae > Streptophyta > Magnoliopsida > Fabales > Fabaceae > Adenanthera > Adenanthera pavonina. Next base: position 20,384,194 of record JAIVEN010000004.1, read on the forward strand.
GCCTGCTAAACTAAATTGAGGATTAACTTCTAGTAGGAAATTATTAATTTAATTTTGTATATTTTGTTATAGAAAATGTCGACAAGTGATTCTGCTAGACTATCATTGTGATCTGTCCTTGAGAAGGACCAACTTTCTTGACCTGTTTAGGAGCTTGAGAATTGTTCTCAAGTATGAAAGAAAGTCATATGTCTGAGATAAACACATTCCTGAGGAGCTTGCAGCAAATGCTCCAAGAGCCTAAAAGGATGCCTATAATAAGCATCTTAATGACTCTGTGGATGTCGGATGCCTGATGTTAGCCACCATGATCCCATAACTTCAGAGAGATATGGAACATATGGAGGCTTATGAGATGATTGGGTATCTCAAGGAAATGTTCCAACAACAGGCAAGGCAAGAAATGTTCGAAACTGTGAAAGCCTTACATTCCTGCAAAATGACTAAGTGTGCATCAGTTAGCTCTCAAGTTTTGAAGATGAAAGGCTACATTGATCACCTTGAAAGGCTCGGATTTCCCATAACCCAAGAGTTAGCTACAGATTTGATCTTAAACTCACTCCCGAAGAGTTATGACCAGTTTGTCATGAACTACAATATGAACAACATGGAGAAATCAATTTCTAAACTGCATGCGATGCTTAAAACTACTGATCAAAACATAAAATAAAAAAAAGAACCTGCAAGGTTTTAATGGTTCAAAAAGTAAAAGGAATGAAAAAGAAAGGCAAGGGAAAGGGAAAGGGAAAAGGCCCAGAGAACAAGTCCAAGGAGTAAGACAAGCCCAAGCCCAACACCAAACTCAAGCTTGAAGCCAAGAAGGCAAAGCCTGCCAAGGAAGGACTCTGTTTTGAATCTGACCTACCTATGGCACTGTCGTCTAGGCCACATAAGTGAGAAATGCATTTCAAAGGTCCATCAAGATGGACTTTTCAATTCATTTGATTTTGAATCATTTGACACTTACTAATCTTGTTTATTAGGAATTATGACAAAGGCACCGTTTACTAGACATAGTGAAAGGGCCATTGGCTTATTAGGCCTAATACATACAGATGTATGTGGTCCGTTAAGTACAACTGCCAGAAGAGGTCACCTTTACTTTATTACTTGTATAGATGACTTCAGCAGATATGAATATATCTATCTAATGAGACTTAAATCTAAATCTTTTGAAATGTTCAAAACTTTCCAAAATGAGGTACAGAATCAACTTGGCAAATCTATTAAAGCACTTTGATCTAATTGAAGTGGTGAATATTTGAGCCAAGAATTTATTGACCATCTTAGAAATTGTGGAATTGTTTCACAATTAACTCTACCAGGAACACCACAGTGGAATAGTGTTTCTGAACGGAGGAATTGACCCTTGTTAGATATGGTTCGATCTATAATGAGTCAAACAAATATTCCACCATCCTTTTGGGGTTATGCATTAGAAACAACTACGTTCATATTAAATTATGTTCCATCTAAGGCAGTTGAAAAGACCCCATATGAGATATGGACTAGAAAGAAACCCAATTTGTCTTTTCTAAAGATTTAGGGATTCGAGACATATGTTAAGCAACAAGCCTCAGATAAGTTTTCACCTAAATCTATAAAATGCCTTTTTGTGAGGTATCCCAAGGAAACTAAGGGATACTACTTCTATAATCCCACTGAGAATAAAATGTTTATTGCTCAGAATGGTATCTTTCTAGAAAAAAGTTTGTCTTTAAAAGAACTGGTGGGATTAAGATAAATCTCGAAGAAGTTCGAGACCCACAAAATCACATTGAGCCAGAAATGGAAGAACGAGAAGACTCACAACAAGTTGATGAGCCTACATAAGTAACACAAGGCCCAAGAAGGTTTGATAGAACCAAACATCAGACTCAAAGATATGGATTTCTTTTAACTGATAGTCATGATGTGTTACTCTTGGATCAAGAAGAGCCAACCACCAGTCAAGAGGCCATAATGGGATCTGACTCTGAAAAATGGCTGCATGCCATGAAGTCTGAGATGCAATCCATGTATGACGATCAGGTATGGACCTTGATTGACCCACTTAAAGCTATAAAAACCATTGGGTGTAAATGGGTTTTTAAGAAGAAAATTGACATGGATGGCCAAGTGTATACCTACACAGCACGATTGGTTGCAAAAGGATTCAAGCGAACTCATGGTATAGACTATAATGAAACCTTTTTGCTAGTCACCATGATTAAGTCAGTCAGGATTCTTCTTGCCATTACAGCGTACTATGAATATGAGATTTGGTAGATGGACGTCAAAATAACATTCCTTAATGGAAAGCTGCTTGAGGATATGTACATGACATAACCTGAGGGTTTTGTAGGTCCAGAAGATTCTGTGAAGGTTTGCAAGCTTCAGAGATCCATTTATGTATTAAGGCAAGCATCTCATAGTTGGAATCAACATTTTGATGAAGTAGTCAAAGAGTTTGGATTTATCCAAAATGTTGATAAACCTTATGCTTACAAGAAGGTTAGTGGGAGCACAATTGTATTTCTAGTGCTTTATGTTGATGACATCCTACTCATTGAGAATGACATTCCTACCTTGCAGAATGTCAAGACTTGGTTAGGAAAGTGTTTCTCAATAAAGGACTTAGGAGAAACCTCCTATATTCTAGGTATTAGGATTTATAGGGATAGATCCATGAGGCTAATCGGCTTAAGTCAGTGCACTTAGATAGACAAAGTATTGCATAGGTTTAGTATGCAAGACTCAAAGAGGGGTTACATACCCATGTCTCATGGCATCAATCTTAGCAAAGCTCAGTGTCCTTGTTCATGAGATGAGCGAGAATACATGAACAAGATTCCATATGCTTTGGCAATTGGATCAATTATGTATGTCATGTTATGCATTCTACCGAATGTCTCATATGCCTTGAGCATGACTCGTAAATATCAATTAGATCCTGGTGAGAATCATTGGATTGCTGTCAAGAATATTCTGAAGTTCATAAGAAGGACTAAGGATGTATTCTTGGTGTATGAAGGACTGGAAGAGGAACTAGTTGTAAATGATTACACAAATGCAACTTTCCAATCTGACAAAGATGATTCTAGATCGCAATCAGGATTCCTATTCTGTTTGAATGGTGGAGTGGTTAGTTGGAAGAGTTCCAAGCAAAGCACTGTAGCTAATTCTACAATAGAAGCTGAGTACCTAGCAGCATCAGATGCAGTTAAGGAAGCTGTTTGGAATAAGAAGTTCATCACTAATTTTGGAGTGGTGCCTACCATCTCAAATATGATAGATCTATTTTGTGACAACAATGGCGCAATAACGTAGGCTAAAGAGCGTAGGTCATATCAAAGAACCAAACATATACTCAGGTGATATCATCTCATTAGAGAAATCATTGATAGGTTGATATAAAGATATGTAAAATACCAACTGATGACAATGTTGTTGATCCTTTTACTAAGCTGCTTGTAGAGAGAAAGCATGAGCATCATGTTAGGTCAATGGGTATTAGATACATCAACAATTGGGCCTAATGCAAGTGGGAGCTGTTGGAGATTGTGCCCTAGACCAATCTTTGTATTATGAACATTGTGTTTCATTATAAAAAAAGAAGATTTCTTTTTTTACATTATTATATTGTTTGCATGTTTTTCTTTACAATAATATCCTTGGATAAATTATTTTATCCTAAATATCTCAAGTCAATCATCTTTGTAGGAACAATGATGAATTAAGGCTAGTATGATTTTAATTGATAATTATGTGATAATTATCTATGAAGATATAAATCAAAATTATAAGCTCCTGTTAGAGAATAGGCACTGGATTGACCCATCATGAGATAACTGTCTAGATCAAGTCATAAGAATATCTCATATATAACCGTGTCACTAAGACCTTAGACCTGAGATCACCATGGCTTCTTACATGGAGAACACCATACTTTGGCATAGTCAAAAGTCACCTTTAATCAGGAGATCATAAAGGTTATGATCAGGTATAGTGGAACTCATGTGGAGGAAGATGAATGGTTAAGATGGAATTTGTCCCTTTAATTAATAGAGAAATATATCTAGGCCCCTCGATGAGTGAGATTGAGAAAATGCATGGCCATGCTCAAATGGAAGAGTTTCCATTTGTTCTGTAAGTCTACTCAGAGATCGAGAAAGTGATGGTCAAGTAAATTGAGGATGACGTTTCCATGCCTCATACTTGACCTATATATCATGAGACAAAAGGGATGTGATCGGGTTATATGATAGGTTGTATTGGATCACTGATCTCATATGATCTGGGTAGTCACAATGTCTTGCTAGAGGCCACTTATGACTTGTGGGTCTAATAGTATTATTAGCACACTGCCAATATCATATGGGCCTATAGGGTCACACACAAGAATGGGCCAACTTGAGCTAGAATTCCAGATTCATTGAATTTAAAATGTATCTAGATTCAATGAATTTAATGTTTAATTTAGAGTAATAGTATTATATATATTTGATATATATATATATATATTAAAATTTGAAATATATATATGTTTGATATATTATATATTTGATATATATTTTGAAATATATATTGTTCAAAATAATTCAAATTAATTAGTTTTAAATTTAATTCTATATGATAGATTTAAATTTAAACTAATGTCATAATCTAAATTTGATTTAGATTGGATTCTAAATTTGAATTTAAAGTAATCATCTAAATTTGATTTATATGATAAATTAAATCTAGATTTGATTTTGGATATATATTAGATAGTTAGTTTAAATTTAATCTATTAGATAGATTTGAATTCAAACTAATCTATTTTATTAATATTTGATTTAGTTTAAATTATTGATTTAAATTAAATAAATATCGAATCCTATCTATATATTGATATAGACTAAGATACAGAATAGATAGAATTTGAATTACCCTAAAGAGAGAGCTGTCGTACACCCAGAAAGAAAAACTGTATGGATAAATAGCGAAGGTGTTCAGAATTATATGGACTTGTACGGAATTGCACGGACATGACAACCAGAGGTGCTACCACGCCGTTCGAGTTAGACTTACCATTCGTGTGGATACCGATAGAGGGAGTTAACTAATCGCGTTAGTTCTTGGGGTCCAACGAAACAAAAAAAACATCAAGGGACGCACCAGAGGTAAATTCTTTTTCTACATATCAATCTAAACAATGTTGATGGATCCATGGGAGGGAATTTCTTATAGTTTTTTTGTTGCATGTATAGTGAAATTGCTAACACTAATAAAGTTACTTTTTGTGGTATTTTAACATTTTATGGTTATAGGATTACTCTAAATTTGCATCTTTGTTTTCCTTATTATTCTGTCCCAAATAGTATCTGTATGGAGTCCTTAAACTGATACATTTCCTTTTTTTGGCTACTTGTGGGGCCCACAAACTTACCCTTTCATTATATGTTACTTTTTCATGTTCAACACTGATTATTTCTTTATTTTTAATCCATTTATCCCCATGATATATACCATTGGACTCAGCTCATCGGGGGCTTTAATTTGACAGTGATTTTAAAAATTCTGAAATTGCCCTTGACTTGTGGTAAATTATAATTTTTAAAACTTTCATGTCCTTTTTCATAATTTTTCCTAGGGACTAAATGGGAATAGAATTCCCACTTTTAGACACTAAATTGCAAGGTATTTTTCATTTCTTGGGGCAAAATTACCATTTTCTCATTTTTCGATCCAACCTGGAAAAAAGAACATTTTGCTCTTTTTCGTTTCTTTCTGTCTTTCCATTTTTGCTGTTTCTCTGTACATTTTATGATATCAGCATTTTTCGCTTAGGGCTTAAATGAAATTCCCACATTCGATTTCTAATCTGGGAAATGACCATTTTGCCGCTGAGCCAGGTCAAAAACATAATTATCCATTCTTTCGGAAACTTTCTTGTAATTTTACCCAAAGACTAATTTTTTATTATTTCTTTTTATACTATTCACATTAACTTTTAAATTGGTCTATCTCTCAATCTAAAACTCCCAACTATGTAATACTCATTCCGTTATGCTCAGCTCAGGTGGGCTTCCATTCAAGTGGAATATTGTATACCTTCCGAGGTAAGTTCTAGAATTGATTTCTGTTCAAGACCTTATGAGAAAGTAAGTGCAATTACTCACTTCCTTTCTCATCTCTTGCATTTTATGGCATTTTGTAAGAATAGGAATATTATAGCATTAATCCTTTTTTCATATTGACCTTGTTAAACTCAATGAATCATACCATCAAGTCTAGCTCGTTGTAAGCTTTGTTTTGGTATAAAATTTCCATAATTGTGAAATTACCCTTGGTTGAGGCAAAAATGTAATATTTAAAACCTTCAAGTATTTCTCTATAATCTTCCCTAGGAGTTAAAATGCAAATAATTCTTTTTCCAACAACTAAAATGTAATTTTTCCATTTTAGTTTCTTGACTTGGAAATTGACCTTTTTGCCCTTTTTCACATCTTTTCTTCTATTTCATTCTTAACCATATTGGCACAGAAGCTAAAGGAATACTTAAATTGATAAACTGATTCTATTTTTTTTTTTGGTTCATTCTGAACAGAAGGAGAAAGCCTCCTTTTATACTAATTCCCAGAGACATTAAACAAACAGAAATTTAATGGAGTTTATGAAGGGAATTATGGAGGGGTAGGGGTTACATAGAATTGAAGAGGGAGTTACATGGAGTGTAAAGGAGTTATGGGAGTTACATGGTGGGTCATTCATTCTTGTCCATTCCATCCTCCTCACGTTGGACAAGACTCATCCTCAAGTCAAACTTGGCATCATCATCGAAGTATGGAGATAGATCAGCAACATTGAAGGTAGCTGAAATGCCATAGGCACCAGGCAGTTCTACTTTATAAGCATTTTTGTTGATCTTTTGCACAATCTTAAAAGGACCATCAGTTTTAGGAGACAACTTGGCGTTGGGTTGTTTAGGAAAACGTTCTTTTCTGAGATGTATCCAAACCAAGTCTCCTGGATTAAAGAGCTATTGCTTTCGGTGCTTGTCTCTCTGTGTCTTGAGTTTGAAATTCTGCATCTGGATTCTTTCACAAACTTGTTCATGCAACTTTTTGATTTCCTTAGCCCTTTGATCTGCATCAGAACTATATTGTTGCTTATCAAGTGAAGGGGTCAAGTCTAGTGGACTAAGGGGACAAGTGCCGTAAACAACTTCAAACGGACACTTCCCAGTTGCTTGGTTAACAGAATTATTGTAGGTAAATTCAACTTGAGCAAGAATGAGGTACCATTGCTTCAAATTCTTTCCCACAAAACTTCGAAGAAGATTTCCCAAAACTCTGTTAATAGCTTCAGTTTGACCGTCCATTTGTGGATGGCTTACGCTGTTAAATTGGAGCTTAGTTCCCATCTTCTTCCATAGCGTTCTCCAAAAGTGGCTAAGGAACTTAACATCATGATCAGAGGTAATAGTTTTGGGAATTCCATGGAGACGAACAATCTCTTTGAAGTACAATTCTACAACTTGCACCGCATCATTGGTCTTTTGGCATGGAATAAAATGGACCATCTTCGAAAATTGATCCACAACAACCATGATGGAATCTTTTTACCTCTGTGTTCGGGGTAAACCAAGAACAAAATCCATGCTCACATCTTCCCACAGCACTTCTGGAACCGGCAATGTCATGTATAATCCTGTATTTTGCCCCTTGGTCTTAGCCAAATGACATATTCGACATCGCTGTATATACCGGTTGACATCTTGTTCAAGCCTTGGCCAATAGAAATTCTCTTTGACTAGATCAATTGTCTTGTCTCTGCCAAAATGACTAGCTAATCCCCTATCATGAGCTTCCCAAATTATCACCTTCCTCAAAGAACCCTGAGGAATGCATAGGGTTTTAGCTCGAAATAGAAACCCATCATGTCGGTAATACTGGTGGAATGATTGATCGGCAGTAGCTTCCTATACTCCATGGAAATCAGGGTTATCCTGGTACAGCTCCTTGACAAGTTCAAAAACAATAACTTTGGCCTACATTGTTGTTAGTAAAACATGTCAACGGCTAAGAGCATCAGCTACATAATTTAAAATTCCAGCTTTATGCTTCAGGAGGAAGGGATAGGACTGCAAGAGTTCACTCCAACGGGCATGTTTGTAGCTGATCTTTTGTTAAGAGTTCAAATACTTTAGGGCTTCATGATCCGAAAAAAGTATGAACTCTTTGTTCAGGAGATAGTAACTCCAATGTTGCAGAGCTCGAATAATGGCATAGAATTCTTTATCATAAGTAGAATACTTGAGTTTGGTACAATTGAGTTTGTCCCTAAAAAAGACAATGGGATGGCCTTCCTGGCTTAAGACAGCCCCAATTCCAGTGTTAGAGGTATCACAGCTAACCTCGAACACCTAGTCAAAATTTGGAAGAGCTAAGACTGGAGCTTCAGTCAATCGCTTCTTTAGTTCCTCAAAACTCCTCCGAGCTTACTCTGCCCACTAAAATTTGTCTCTCTTAGTGCAATCTGTGAGGGGTGCTGCAATAGAGCTAAAATTATGAATGAACCTCCTGTAAAAAGAAGCTAATCCGTGGAAGCTTCGAACTTCCTGAAGAGATCTTGGAACTAGCCAACTATTAATGGCTTGAATTTTACTTGGATCAACTCGAACACCTTCTGTGGTGATGATGTACCCTAAGAAAACAACTTCATTGGTGAGAAAGGTGCACTTCTTTAGGTTGGCAAAAAGCTTTTGGTCTCGCAGGGCTTGCAAGACTTGCCGTAAGTGATCAAAGTGTTCTTCCTGATTCTTGCTATAAATAAGAATGTCATCAAAGTAAACAACAACAAATTTGCCAGTAAAGGGTCGTAATACCTGATTCATCAGGTGCATAAATGTGCTAAGGGCATTGGTTAGTCCAAAAGGTATCACATTCCACTCATACAAGCCATCTCTTGTCTTAAATGTGGTCTTCCATTCGTCTCCTAGCTGAATCCAAATTTGGTGATACTAACTGCGAAGGTCAATTTTGGAAAAGGTAGTGGCACCATGCAACTGGTCTAACATGTCATCGAGCTGGGGTATCAGAAACCGATACTTGATCGTAATTTTGTTAACAGCTCAGCAATCGATGCACATTCTCCAACTCCCATCTTTCTTAGGTACTAACATAATAGGTACAACATAAGGGCTAACACTTTCCCGAACCAACCCTTTCTTCAGCAACTCTTCAACTTGTCGCTGGACTTCGGTATGTTCCTGAGGACTCATCCTATAAGCAGGCTTGTTAGGAATAGCTGCTCCTAGAACAAAATCAATGGCGTACTGTATGTCTCACATGGGTGGCAACCTGGGTGGTATCTTATCAGCTATCACATCTGGAAACTCAGATAATAAGGGCATAACTCCTGGCGAGGTGGTGTACTCATTGTTTTCCTTAAGTACCAGTATGATACTCATCATTTGGGCTTCAGATTTCATCACCTTGAACTCTTCCTTGGTCATCAAAGTCACCAATGGTTTAGCTTCTATCAAGGCTTTGCTAAACTCAGTAAGTGGTAGGGGCACTAGCTTGATCTTAACATCGTATTTAGTGAAAGAGTAGGTGTTTGTACGTCCATCATGCAAAGCATATCGATCATATTGCCACGGTCTCCCCAAAAGAAAGGGGCATGCATCCATGGGAACAACATCACACAAAATGTCGTCACAATATATATTCCCAATAGAGAAAGTAACAAGGCATTGCTTAGAAACTTTTACCTTGCTTCCAGTATTAAGCCAGTGAAGCTTGTAAGGATGTGGATGGTCGTGTGTTGGTAGCTTCAATTTCTGCACCATGGAGTCAGACACTATATTTTCACAGCTCCCACTATCAATGATGACATTACAAACTTTGCCCTAGGCAGTGCAACGGGTGTGAAAAATGTTGCATCATAGCCAAGATTCTTCCTTAACTACAGCTGCACGTAGACTTCATTTAATAACCAAAGCCTCTCCCTGATCTACAGGCATAATCTCCTCATCATATACCGGTTCAGTTTCATAAAATATAGTCTCCTCTTCATCTTCCTCAGGTGCTTCATAAACTTGCCCTTCCCTAATGGTGACAATCCTCTGAGTAGGACAGTCTGAGGCGATGTGGCTGAATCCTTAGCATTTAAAGCATCTGGGTGCTTCAGAGCCAGGCTCCTTAGCAGTATTCGGTGGAGGCTTGTGTGTAGTGCTAGGCTGCGGCTTGCCTGAGAAATTAGACTGCTGAAATTCTACCTTACGACCATCAAAATAACCCCTAGAGGAAGAAGATTGAAAAGAAGACCCCTTGGGCATTTGCTTATCCACATGGATGGTTAGGCGAATCACATCATCCAAAGTCCAATACTGCTGAAGCTGGACTAGACAACTGATATCAGTGTTTAATCCTGCAAGATAACGAGCTATCGTTTGCTCCTCCTTCTCTTGTATGTCACACTTCATCATAAGTTTTTCAAACTCTCTGGTGTATTCTTCTACAAAGAAGGACCTCTATCAAAGATTCTGCAATTGGATAAAATTATCCTGGTGATAATGTTCTGGTAGGAACTTCCTGGTGAGTTGTCATCTCATATTCTCCCAGGTCTCAATCTTGTGCTTTTCCTCGTGTACTCGCTTCCTTTTGAGGTTTTCCCACCATATAGAAGCATGCTTTTTGAGTTTAAGGGTGATAATCTTGACTTTCTGCCCTTCTGGAATCTCCTTGTATTCAAATACTCACTCCATAGTTTGAAGCCAATCTACAAACTCGTCTGACTGGAGTCTTCCCTTAAATTCAGGAATGTCTACTTTGATATCACTAGGGTGAAATGGTTGTTGTTGAGGACGGCGGTAGTTGTTAGTAGATGACGAACTGCTGCTACCCGCATCACCTTCTGGGTTTTCTCTATGAGTTTCTAGCAAAACTCACTGCATTTCTACGGTAGCCTCTAACCCTCGTATTCGTTGTCTCATCTCGTCCATTGCAACGTCTTGTACATTCCTGCGTCTTGGAGGTTTTTTTTTTTCAAGCCTTTTCTGCAAGGTTAGGACTTAGGCAAAAACAATTAAAAAGTATAGGGGTGAAAAGGTAACTTTGTGGGGTATAGTGGTGAATAGGAATTTTAAGAAAGTGTGAGGCAGAACTATAATTTTGGAAAAATATGGGGTGAAATTGCAATTTTGAAAAGTTTAGGGGGAAAATTGAAATTCCAAGAAGTTACGAGGTGAAAATGTAATTTATGATAGTTTAAGGGGCTAAAATGTAAATATGGAAAGTATAGGGTCAAATATATAAATAGGGAAGAGTTTAGGGGTTAAACTATAAATATTAGAAGTTTGGCTGACTAGGCAGGGTGACGTGGCAGAATCGACACATGGCAGATGACGTCATCGTCTTCAACCTCCAAAGCACGTGGTCAGCGAGTGGGGCGTGTAGTCGGGGCGTGGACTTCCAGTGACGGCTCGTAAGGGCGTGTGGAGTGTCAGACGGAGGTGAAACTCTCCAGTCCAAGGTTTTTCGGCTTTTCAAGCTCGATGGTGATGTCTGTTTCCCTGAACAGTAACCAGAAATAGATTCTGACTGTAGCGGCGATGGCGGCTACTCACTTTCAGGTGACTCTCTGACGGCTCTCTCACGCTACTCGGCTTCTAGATACTCTAACCTCACTCTGATACCAAAATGGCACAGAAGCTAAAGGAATACTCAAATTGATAAACTGATTCTATTTTTTTTTTGGTTCATTCTAAACAGAAGGAGAAAGCCTCCTTTTATACTAATTCCTAGAGACATTAAACGGACAGAAATTCAATGGAGTTTATGAAGGGAATTATGGAGGGGTAGGGGTTACATAGAATTGAAGAGGGAGTTACATGGAGTGTAAAGGAGTTATGGGAGTTACATGGTGGGTCATTCATGGGTCATTCATTCTTGTCCGTTTCACATATCCCATTACATCTTATAGTATCTAGAAATTTCAGGATATTACACTCTCTCTTGATTTCATGAAAACATAGCCTTCACATGACTTCCCTTACTTGGCCTAAACTTAAACCCGAGGGAAGGAGGAGAAGAACTCAACTAATCCTAATCCAAATCCATGAAACACTAGCATGGATTGAAGGAGGAAACATATCTTAACTTGCTTTCTTGGATTCTTGCTATGCTTCCTCATCTTCCTTCTTCTTCTTCTTCTTTCTCTCACTAGGTTCTGGAGCTTCTCTCTCCTTATTATGCTTGGACAAAATATTAAGGGAATGGTAGGGAATATAAAGACTTAAAAAATTTTACTAAGTTTGATTATTTACATAGTTATTCAATTAAAATTGAATTGAATTCATATGTTTTCTCACTAGAATACTTATAAACCACGTAGCAAAATTGTAACACCTTGATTTTCAATGCTAAGTAAAAATGTGATTATGATGATTATAACTATGTTTAAAAGGCAATTATAGTGTGCCTAAATAATAATTATGATGTATTTAAAAAGATAAGTATAGAGTGCTCCACATGAATGTAAGAAAAGTATGGTTGGAAAAGCACATAGGCAATTATAATACCACAAGGGTGCAAAAAGGTCATTTTACACATTAGGCCTCAACTGTAATAATAACAAAATGTTGGGTCCTTAAGTTTAATTATCTAAGATTTAAGGTACCTTTCTGCTAATTGTTAGAAATTTCAAAAAATACAATATTGGTGTCAAAATGGACCTTATAACATGCTGGATCCAATGTAATAATGTGTAGAGCTCAAAGGAATCGGCTTGAAAAGAAATAGACAGCAGAATGCAGTAGAAATTATGCAATAAAAGAAAAAGTATTGTGGACCCCACAATATTGATAAAGCAAAAAGGAAAAGCATGTAGGCCCCACATAAGGTACAATTTGGGATAGTTAAAGAAATAAATATTGATCCCAATCTACTTCATTTCTTGTATAGAATAAAATATAAACAGTATTAGAAAAAGTATTGTAAAGTACCTTTAGTTGTCTACACGAAAAGTGACTAGTACATGATAATATATCTAGACCAAGAAAAATATACAGTATGAGAGACACTTTCTCCTCTATAGTTGGACTAAATTTTTGCAAGATAAAGGAATATTTTATTATTTCTCATGAATTATGTCAAAGATTCTTGAAGAACACCGGGAAGAAAAAGGTACAGGATATAAAGTAAATGATACATGATTAATCTGGATAAAGGAAAATATCCTGTATAGGACAACACATGCTCCCCTTTTATTGGCCCATTTTTATGCATGTGTTAGAAAGCATTATTTTATTATCTTTGGAAGCCTTTCTTAAGAAGGCATTACTCTTAGCCACAAGAAATAAAGACGCTTGGATGATTTTTGTGGAAGTATATGCATGAAACTATCCAATCTAAATATCAGTTAGTAAATCAAATATTGTTTAGATGAAACAAAGTAGAATGACTAAATGTTATATATTTTTAGAAACTAGACAAAGAGAGTTTTCCAAAGAGCTAAAGATCACTTAATTTGGATGAATGCGCCCGAAGTTATAAAATTTTGAAAATTGGTTAGAAAACCTGAAAAAATGGTTTTAACCAAATGAAAAGTGAAAATTGGATGAAATTACTATATGAATTGGCTCCATAAAGTTCAAGTTCCATATTTTTCCCATGTAATGAATGTTTTTAACTATTTTTAGAGACTTGAATCACATTATATGATTTTTCTTGGAAATAGTTATGATTTTTCAAAGTTTAGCCTTAAAAACTTGATGACCAAATGAATAGTATTTTTGAAATTTGAATTTTTTTCCATTTTGGTCTTTTAATGATTCAAGCTTCTAAAATAGTTTATTTAGGCATTATAAATGCTATTATACATGGAAAATAATTTATAAACATAAAGTATGATAGAGAATATGTAAATGATGAAAGAAACTAGGTTTGCATGAGTTTTAAGGAAGGAATCATGAAATTTTTTCTCTTGCTCCTTGAAGAGGGAGTTTCAGCCAAGGCCAAATGATGGTCTTAGGTTTGGAATTTCATGGTTTCAAGTTTAAACCAAAGATGAAATATGAATATTTGAGCTATATGATTCAGCCCATGGGGAAGGAGACCTTAGGATTGAAATTTGATGATTGTAATGATTCCAATGAGTTACTAGGGTCCAAATTAGTCAAGAAAGGTCAAGGGTTTAAGCCAAAAAGCTAGTATGCAAAATTAGAAAAAGTTAGGGTTCAAGTGAACCTTAAAAGAGTTCATTAAAATAGTTAACTTAGCATGGTTATAATTTTGTTTCTAGGCTTGGGATGATGCAAAAAAGTGATTGGGAAAGGCTTCAGGCAAGAGAAAGTCAAGTTTAAAAGGGGAAAGAATAAAGCTCCTAAGGTAGTATTACTTGCTATACTTTTATGTTATTGCACAATTATATTTTATGTATGTTTTATAATATGATAATATTGTCATGTTGTTGCATTGCATGTTTTCATGACTGGCTAGCTATTTATGTAATAAGAGCTTAGCCTAGGATGTCCTATTTCTAAGCCATTTTGCTGCCACAATTTTATTAGCTAACATGGTATTTTATATGCTTTATGGTATTAGGAATTTCGGTACACACATAGTGGATAACAACACCGAATTCCTTCCATAGATCTGTCAATGTTACTTAAATCAAGATGTAGAGGATAATTTTACCTTTAATGCTTGGCTTTTCAAGTTTTTCTTTTACTATTAGACCTTGAGAACCGAGGCTTCTGATCAGCTCCCTGTACCGATATTCACACGAACAGTGAATCTAACTCGAACGGTGTGCTAGCACCACTATTCGCAAACATGCGTATGCTTGAGGTCTATATGCATTTGTACACTTTCTCTTTCTAAGTGTGCAGCCGCTCTCTCTCTCTCTAGGGTGGAAGGAGACTCTTTTAATACTGTATTAGATAACCCTAGTCTCTATTATTATATAGATAGTGTTTAGTATTTGATTAATTTAAATAAGTTATTTAAATTAAATCAAATCTTAATTAAATAGATTAGTTTAAATTTAAATCTATTATATAGAATTAAATTTAAAACCAATTTATTTAAATTAATTAAATGATATATATATTTCAAAATATATATTTAATATATCAAATATATATATATTTCGAATATATATATCAAACATATTTATTTATAAAATTCTTCCAACCTAAATTGAACGTTAAATTCATTGAATCTAGACATATTTTAGATTCAATGAATCTGGACATTCTAGTTCGAGTTAGTCCATTCTTGTATGTGATCCTGTAAGCCTATATGATATTGGCAGTGGGCTAATGACACTATTATACCCATAAGTCACAAGTGGCCTCTAACAAGCCATTGTGACTACCAAAATCATATGAGATCATTGATCCAACGCAACCTAACATACAAACATATCACATTCCTTTTGTCTCACAATATCTAGATCAAGTATGAGGCATGGATACGTCATCCTCATTTTACTCAATCATTACTTTCTTAGTCTCCGAGCAGACTAACAAAACAAATGAAAACAATTCTATTCGAGCATGGCCATGCATTTCTCAGTTTTACTCATTGAGGGACCTAGATATATCTCTCAATTAATCATAGTCTTTATGATCACCCAATTAAAGGTGACTTTTGACTATGCCAAGGCATAGTATTTCTCATGTAGGAAGCTATAGTGATCTCAAGTCAGAGGGCTCAATGACATGTTATATTTATTAGATATACTTATGATCTGATCCATGCAGTTATCTCATGACGGGTCAATCCAACACTTGTTCCCTAATAAATGCTTATCATTTTGATTTGTATCTTCATACATGATTAATACATAATCATCAATAAAAAATCATACTAGCCTTAGTTTATCATTGTTTCCACAAAGATGATTGACTAGGGATGTTTAGAATAAAATGATTTATCCAAGGATATTACTGTAAAGAAAAAAACATGTAAGCAATATAATAATGTAATAAAAGAAAAACTCCTCTTTTTTTCATAATGAAGTACAATGTCTATTATATAATGATTGCTTTAGAGCACAATCTCCAACAATTATGCAATGTTTTTAAATTTTTTTATGTGATGTAATGATGTAATTGCATGCAAGTATATTACTGAGATTGCCCTCGAAAATTACTAACCATTCTAGGTATGAGCAATGTGAAGGAATGAAGGCTCAAGGAAAAGAAAAGATAAGGGGGCAAGTTAATGTTCATGATTGGCTATGATGTCTAGAACATGAAAACATGTTATGTAAATGATGATATGGTATATGAATGAGTGGTTATATATAATTAATGTAATGTCATGTTGCATCATGTATGGGAATATGCATTCAATGAAGTTGAATAATGTTAAAGTATATTTGATTCCCATAATGATAAGTAATGATATGTTAATGTTCAAGAATTGTTTAGCATGACATAATGAAGAGAATGAGCCAAAATATGATTCCTATAGATTGAGGACATGTTAAGTTATATACCAAAATAAATTTTATGCGATTTGGCCAAATATAGAATATGTTATAGTATAAGGAATATAAAGACTCAAGGAGAAATAGTTTACCGAAATTGTATTTTGCTGGAATAACTGTCTAATCTTGAACAATGTATAAAATCATGTAGTTCTCCAAAAATTAAGTTCTTTGCATGTATGAAATGAACTATGTCTCAAGATCAATATGCCATTAGTTTGAATGCATTTGGAGCTATATAAATGAAGTTACGCATATTTTCCCAAAATTGTTCCAGTAAAGAATTATTCTGACCTTTGATGGTTTATGACGATGCTTTGTTTTGTATGAGAAAAATAAATGTGCAACATAAATATGTTAGAAAGTAGTCATGTAAAGTTTTCAAATGATATAAAGAATGCATGAAACAGCTTTGTGTATGATGAGATATGAATTTTCAAATTTATGTGTGAGAATCTGGACAAAAACTAGAACTAGAAAATGAATAGTAATATTGGACGAATTAACTAGACTAAATGAAATGTCCAAACTCTAGTTTCATATTTTTTTCCATGAAATCCAAGATGTGCTCAATTTTTTTTGGCTTAAACTATAATGAAAATATTTTTGGGCATTTAGTTATGAATTTTCAAAATTTTTTGCTCAATTGTAAAAATAATGCATAGAAAACAATTTTTATAATTTTGTGATTTCCATTGGTTCAAGCTCTCACAATTATTCTGACCTTCAATGACTTATGAAGATGCTCTATTCTGTATGAACAAAATAAATATGTTAGAAAGTAGTCATGTAAAGCTTTCATATGATATAAAGAATGCATGAAACAACACTGTATATGATAAGATATGTTGTAAAGTGTCATTTGTATTATTTATGTAATACTATGTGTATCATCATTTATCTATGTTTTTTGGTGTAAAATCGATGTGTAGCCCCTCCTATACTCTCTTACGTTTCATGAAAGGCCCCTAGTGTGTCCTTGGGCCTATGGTTATGCTAGTAGTACAATGGATGATTGTTATGTCATATATGTGGTTGGTGATGTCCCAATTGTGGTTGTCATGTTGTTTTGGGTCGTAGATCTGTGGTCCCAAATCTCTTTGATGTGTTTGGTCAGGTTATGAGTTTGGTTGAGTTTATATGTCTTAGTTGTGTAAAATGGGTATATAACCCATCAGCTCAATTTGGGGTTCAAGAGGATCAAAACTTGGAGGAATGGTTTCTCCGGGATAAATTCTCCTTAGATGTGGTTCTTGTGTCTTGCGTGACCTGTTGGTATGGTCATTGGCTGTTAATTATCCATTGGTAGCAAGTGAAGGAGTTTGACTCTTGTTTTTTGTCAAAAGTGACCAATTTGTTTTTCGGTTGCCCAAAATTTCAATACGGACATGTTTTGAGGTATGGTTGGTGCCCATGGTTAGGGTAGGAATATAGTGACTTGTGGGTTTTGGAATTAGGTTAGTTAGAAGTCAAAGTGACAAGTTGTGCATGTTGAAAATTGGCCTGTTACATCAGCAAAGTGCTTATGCATATGCTATTATTGGTATGGCGGGACCAGAACCTTGGTTGCGGTGCCATGAGTCATTGTCCCTTTTTCATTTTTGTCCAAAAACATTTCCCACCATAGTACCACATGCCATGGCTGTGGCGTCACTCTGTCGTCTTCTTTTCTCTCCCCTATTTCTACATATGTTGGGTATGAATTAGTATTATTGAATATAGGTTGTTACAAATATTAGTTTATAGTAATAGAATGATTAACAAGTTCACTAGAGACACCATATGGAATTTTTTATACACAAAAAACTAAAGGAATTTTAAATCCTCAATACATTAAGTATCATAGATTAAAATATTTGATCAATTGTTGATATTGGAAAGGATATGATTTCAGATTGTTTAAAAATTCAAATCAATTCCATCCATTCAAACTAACTAATTAAATCCAAACTAATCCAGTTAAAATCAACAACTTAGTTGAATTATCAAAAATTAATTTAATTGATTTTGATTATTTACACAGTATATATTCAATTAAAATTGAATTGAATTCATTTACTATCTTATTGGGATACTTACAAACACAATAGCTATAAAAAAGTTGACATTGATCTATTATCAAGCCTTAGGAAAATTAAAGTTAGATGTGTTTCTCCTAGATTTAGGGATAAATATTAAATTTGAATTTAAGATAATTGCAGTTAGTTACTTTGGGGATTTTAACGTTGAAAAAGTAATAAAATCTTATCTCAATATCAAATTAGTTTAGTTATTCATTTGATTTCATTAGAGAGGTTTATAAATAAGAAGGTATGTAACAACCTACTCCAATAAGCCCAAAACTCGACTCCCAAAAACATCAAAATCATTGAAAACTTTGAGTAAGACCTGGACCATACGGAGCCGCGGCAAGCTATAGTATCTCCTCGGCCTCAGTTAGGTAGTAGTACTTGGCACCGTGGATTGGCTTCTGGCACCACAACGCCTCTTACTGATACCATATCAGCAAATTACAACTTTCTGGGATGAACTTTTGACGTGCATAACTTTATGCTCCAACCTCTAATTGACCTAATCCCAAATCTTACAAGTCACTCCCATCTCAATCTAACCATAGACACCAATTTTACTTAAATCCATCTCCGTATGGATATTCTAGATAACTGTTGCTATTTTGGTCACTTTTTGACCAAAACTCAAAACCTAAGTGCGCTAATTGCTACCAAAGGCAAGTTGGCACTTAAGGATCATTCACATAGGTCCTATTTGGTTCAATCAACTTGTCTAATGAGGTTTTACTCTAAGAAAATCACTCCTCCGAGTTTTGACCCCCTTGAACCCAATTCCAAACAATGGGCTACATGCCCAAAAACACACCATCTAGACCCAAAACCCCTTTGGGCTCACCCATACAACCATTCTAGCTCACCAACACACACTCCAACTATACTAACCCACATTGAGGTCTAAGTCATCATCACATGTATATAGCCATTCATCATCATTACAAACATCCCTAAAATCACACAACATTCATAATCATCAACATCATACAACCATCATCATCTCCATGTCATTATTCTCATATAAATTACAAAACATACTTTTCTACTTGGCACAATACATAACATAGATAGTACACACATACTACCATGGTTTGAATATTCCCAATGTCAGAGAGACTATGACTCCTTTGTCTTCTCTGAACTAATGCCAAAGTTTTCACTTAAAATGTTAGTCATGAAAGGGAGTGTGAGACAAAGTCTCAGTAACTAAGACAACCACAAGCAACTTATATCATCTATCCACACGAAGGTGCATATGATGTATGTAGTGCAAAGTGTAATGAAATGCATGTTTCCCTCGTACACGGCTAGAACCCTGAGCTGGCATCATAACAAAACATTTCCAATAGGTGATTCCCTTTTAATAGTCGATGAAGACTAATTTCAGGACATCACCAAGCTCACCTCAAACTAATGCACTTGGCCAAAGGTAACTCTAATGCTTGGATCGTGGCTCTCCTTCCCTTAGACCACCATGAATTGGTGATAAATTAGGGAAGTTACAGCCCACTGCCGCCTAGCTCTCTGGGCCATAGAAGAACCCTTTATTTTACCATATCACATATATCATCATATCATATCATATCTCACCATCACCACCCAATCCACCTTTTCTCACAATGCTATTGTGATAATGATGCTTATGCCATATCACAATGCAATCATCATCATTATCATATCCATCAATGTCATACTAGCATGCTATGAAATCACATAATGCCACCTCAACTTATGTATATCAATATGTAATCATCATCATGTTTATCATGATCATATACTATCTCTTCTAGTCATGTGCATACCACAATATGTAGAAAAACCATACATACATACATAACAATATCGTGGTGTGAATGGAAACATGCATATAAATATATAGATACAATAAAAAAAACATACAAAACAAATACCTAGTAACCTTAGGTTGTCAATACCACACACACACAGATCCTACAAGCTTCTCGGATTGCCAACCATGACTTGCACCCCTCCGATTAACCAAAAAACTACTACAATACCATAATATCTTCAATTAGCATATAGTATAATTATCCAAAATCCATAATTCAACCAACTATGCTTAACCCAACATTCCAATAACATAACTACACTCTAATGAGCTCTAATTAATCATCCACATCATAATTTTCCAAATGCAATTCAAATTCCATACCCCCTTAACCAAAATTAACCTAGGGTTCCACTCAAACTCATCACAATCCAACCAAAACTCATACCCAAAGCCTTCTAATACTAAATAACATCTCATTAATCCCATTACATCCATTTCAATTGGTAGATTTCTGTCAAAATGGGAAACCTAAACATATACCCAAAAAATCACCTTAGAAACCGAATAGAAAATAGAGGAGGGGAATCAAGAATCACCTACCAACTAAGAGCAAAGCCTCTAAAGTCCAAAAATCACTCCCAAATGTCAAATTTTCAAAGTCTTCATGGAGCTCTTCTTCTTTCCCTTTGATTCTTTCTCGCTTGACCAACTAAAATGCTTCTGGCTTATAAAAATACAGAGTCTAGTGTAACACCCCTCTTGACGCTTGTCTTTGGCATTGTGTGCAGGACCAAAGAAAAAAGGATGAAGGAAGGTTCACGTGGAGAAGAAATAGGCTCCATGCCACGATGAGAAGCAGGTCCGCCGCAACGAAAACCAATTCCAGTGGCATTTTCCGGCTGAATCTGGTGGCACTGTGGCAGAGTTATCTAGAGCCACGATAAGAGTTGAGAAACTGGTTTAAATCAGAATCATTTCATATGAAAAGAAAAGAAAGAAACGGAGGGAGTGATAGAGAAAACGCGATGAGCTGTGCTAGGGTTCGAGTTTTTTGGTAAATAGGAGTGTTTTTCGGG
Organism: Adenanthera pavonina; assembly: GCA_026686845.1. Classification (NCBI taxonomy): domain Eukaryota; kingdom Viridiplantae; phylum Streptophyta; class Magnoliopsida; order Fabales; family Fabaceae; genus Adenanthera; species Adenanthera pavonina. The sequence goes on from JAIVEN010000004.1 coordinate 20,405,595, forward strand.
ATCCAAGACCTTGGATCTTTGTTGGTAAGTGACCCCTAGCCTTCTCTCTTCTATTTTCTTTTCCATTTTCGGTGGGTAGTTGAGTTGAAGCTTAGGGTTTCCGATTTGAGCAATTTTGACCGATTAAAATGCTTGATTTTGTGTTGTGGGAATGTTTTATGGTGTTAGGAAGCTTTATGTTTGAGTTTTGATTGGATTATGATGGATTTGAGTTAAACCTTAGGTTGGAATTTGGGAAAAGAAGTGGAAATCCAAAATGGTATGTGTTGGTGTGTGTTTGAATGGTTGCTTAAGGTTTATTGGTATGTGTGTATGTTGTTACAACTCCTGGTTAAGCTTGGACGACTGGAATGTGGATTATATATGTTATGGGAGTTATGTTAATTAAAGGTATTATATTGTTATAATGGTAGGGCTAATCGGAGGCACATAGTTCATGATTGGGGTGCTCTAGAGACTTGCTTAAGCTGTATGTGCGAGGTGTTGACAACCTAAGGTAACCGGATGTTTGTTTGTTTGTATTGTATTGTGTGATAGTATGTATAATTGTATGTATATGCATGTTTCTTTCATACCACAATATTGATATGTGTGTGTGTACTATTTTATATATATATCGTGGTATGCACATAGCTAGATGATGATGTGATGACTACGATGATGATTATGATGATGATATTGACATGACATGACATGATGCGTACATTACATTGTGATATGATGATGATGATTATATAATGATACATGAGCATCATGATCGGGATCCTGCAAGTATACAGGGTCGATCGCAATAATAAAAGGTCTCTAGAGTATTCCAGAGGTCAAACCCAAGGGAGGTAGTAGATTTATCAATTCAAACTTTTAATCCCAAAAGCAAGTTATAATCAAATTGAGAATTCAAATGTAAAAGAAAATAAATAGAAAACAAAATGAAGTCTGAGTTTAATTCAGTTCTAGAAGCGTCAAGGAATCAGGATTCACCTTATAAGATAACCTAATTTTATTTCTTAGTTAGACTCTATATAATTATAGTGACTGTTGTTTCTAAAGCGTCCTAATTACCTCTTGGTCAATTAGTCCTAATTTAATTAGGATTCAATTTGTTCTTGTGCAACTAAATTTTCTAATTAAACCTTGAAAACTACAACATGTATCACCATGAATTCCTAATTCTATCTCTAGATTAGTTATTCATATTTATCTCTCTAAATCTAGGTTCACTCTTCACCTCTCAGTCCATCAAGTTTACCCATTAATTAGATTCTATGGTGATCAAGCATAAAATCCACATGAATGAACAAAAGAGATAAATATAATAAAAAGATAAATTAAATATAACTTGAAGAACAAATCAAAGAGTCTTAACTAGAAAAACAAATCAAATCCATCCCAGTTAGGCTACATCCCTTCCCCTGACTGGGAAATTTAGCTACTCATAAAAATAAAAGTCAAATCAAAACTAAAATCCCAAATCATGATAAGAACAAGAAGAAGGAAGAGTTTATAAAGAAAAATATAATCTTGCTTCAATGCTCCCCAAATCTCCTTGCTCTTTCTCTTTAAGATACTCCTAGTTGCTCCCAAATGCATTTAGAACCATGTTCTCTAGCTTCTGAGTGCGTTTTTGAATCCCCATTGTGTTTCTATTGTGTCTCCTTATATAGGAAAAATTTAGAAGCTCCAAAATATCATGAAAACACGTCAAAAACGTGTTTCTACGGACCCCTAATGCATGACCCAGCATCGACTGACATAAAATCAATTAATATGGCATCGGGTGCTTCTAAACTGTAGGAAAACGTCAAAATTCGTGTTGTCCCAGTGCCGGGTGGGTTCTGTTGTACGGAACGTGCACCTCTCAGCTTCATAATGTCATCAGCTCATATTGATATTTTGAGTTCGATTTTCACCATGATAAAGTTGGAATTTTAGACAACCCAAAACATAAAAGTTGTAGATCTACGTCTTATCTTTCCAAGACATCTTAAATCACCTCAATCAGAGTTTATATGTGAGAGTTATGATCAAAATACCGAAGGATGTCAAAACTTTTTCAATATGAACGATTTGTAACTTTTTGCTCCGAATGCTTCCAAATAAGCCTATAACGCCATGAAATACAAAAATATGTCAAATTATGCTAAAATATATCAATTTAAACATATTTAGATACAATTTAGAGTTTAAATGTGAGTATTTAATATGTATAAAATGAACACATCAAATCTCCCCACACTTGAACCTTTGCTTGTCCTCAAGCAAGACTAAAATTGTACTACTCTCATAAAGTTATTTCTAGATTTATCAAACTCACTTCTCTTTACTAGTGATAGTCCTTCACCAATATAAATAAAAGGAGTACTCAACAAATCAAATATTAGGCTCAATAGTAACTCACTGATCATTCCCATTAGTCCATGAGACTTTAGTGTGTGTGTGTGTGTGTGTGTGTGTGTGTGTACCTAGCATGTGACAAATGTAGACAACCAACTAAGCAAGAAGCAGAAAAATTACAACACTTATTTAAGAACTTAAAATACCTCAATCAGTTATGCATAAACTTCAACTCAACTCATGTGCAATAGAGATCAACAAGGATTTATTTATTTAATTTCCCCGCACTTTGTGCTTCAATTTTATCTGGGGATTTATTTGCTTTTCTTGGGCCGTTATGCTCTCTTTTAACGTGAAGATCTCGCATTTGTGATGCGTACCCCTGGTTACTCAAGCTACATAACCCACTACACCAAAATGCCTTTAGCTTACTCATAGCTCACTCTGCACCTTTTGACGCAAAGGACAATGCTTTTTGGTGAAGCCTCCCGGTTACTAAGCACAGCTCAAGCCAGCGGAATGGATTTATATATTACCTTTTTTTTTCTTTTTCTTTTTTTTTATTTAAACCTCTAATTATTTCTCCAACTAAATAATAAATTCATACACAGTGATTGTAAATATCTGAGTTCTAAAATAAATGTATAATCCATCTTCCTACAGACTCAATCACTTTTCCACACCTATCACATGCTAAGTTATGATGATCAATTTCATTGTCTCAAGACTCATGTTCTTAACTTGTAAATTAACTATCTTACCCTATTAAGCACAACGATTGAGTATCCTATGGTGACAGACATAACCAATAGCTCAAAAAAATAAGCAAAATAAATCTAAATAAAATCAATTAAGCACATAAATTTGCAAGAAATTTTCTAGTTTCAGTACATTGGCACAATTCTTACACATCAGCATAATTCTTAGGACAGATCAACTAAGAACATCTAATAAACTCCCCCCACAATTAGATCCAACATTATCCTCAATGTTATAGGAATAAAATAAAAGATAAAGGATCTAAGACTCCCCTGATTTATAGATGATACTTGAAATGTTTTTTGGAGTCCCTTATGTTTGTTCAAAGCTTGTTTTTACCATAATCAATTCAGTCCTGCAAAAAGTCTTAAGGGACAGAGTTTGGGGTAATAAGAGCAAGAAAACAAAAGTGGAAAACAAAAACAAAAAATATGACCATTATGTAGTTTTGGGGTTCAAGGGGGTCAATTCTCGAAGGGAAGGTTTCTTCTGGGTAAAACCTTTCTGGATATGTTGGTTTAGCCAAAAATGACCTGTGTGAAGGGTCTCTGGGTGTCCATTTACCTCTGATGGCAATTAGAGATGATAGGTTGTGAGTTTTGGTCAAAAAGTGACCAAAACAATCTTGGGTGTCCAGAATCTACAAATGGAGTTGGATTCAAGTAAAATGACTGTCTATAATTAGATCAGGGTGAGAGTGACCTGTAAGAGTTGGAATCAGGTCAATCAAAGATTGGAACAAAAAGTTATGCGCGTCGGAAGTTGGCCCAACAAATAAGTAATTTCCTGATATAAGTTCTAATGCTGGGGCCGCGGCGGCAGCAAGTCAATGGCCGTCGATGAACCTGTGAAGGGTTGGAGCCACGGCTCCACTATAGCAAGTTGTGGCCTCATCCTGTTCAGGTGCCTTTCAGGTGTTTTTTCGCTGCCTTGAAGTCTAAGAGAAGTTGTTTTGAGATATTTGGGTTATGTTTGGTTGGTTTTTGAAGGATTTGGTAAAGTCTGGAGATGTCAGGAGGTAAAGTGTACATCTGGCGCTGCAGCAGGTGATAAGTTTGCCATGGCATGGAGCCCCACTACCTAAAAAATTTAACCCCCATGGCGGCCCTATGTCTCACCGCAATGTGGAGCATTTATGCCTCTACTTTAATCTTCTCTCGTCCTAGTTTCTCCGATCCTGCACACATCATCAATTGTACTCCCTATTAGTTAAAAACTAAGTCTAGGATAATGTAATGAGAGTTCTTACACAAAGTACCCTAGATTTACATATAGACTAACTTGTTATGAAGAAGAAATTATGGTTACTTTCTATTTAGTTTTCTATGTTAGTTTGACTCTTATAACTCTTCTCATCTTTGTGTTTTTAGTTCTTTCTATTCTAACCCAACTTATGTCAATCCAAATAGATGGCCAAATGAAGAAGAGGAGTTTAATCAGTTTGCAATACTTTTACTCGCTTCGATGCTTTTTTTTTTTTACAATTTTCTTTATAATATTTATATTTTCCATTTAATTTTAAAAAAAATTGTTAGTGATATTTGAGGAGCATTAAAGGGAAGGGATCACAATTTTTTTAATTGAAATATTATGTTTGTTTTTTTTTTTTTGGACTTATGTATATGAATTTAAATTCCTACCTCCATCCATGGTGGGTTCAAAGATTGTGCCATGTGGCATTTTTTATTTTAACTCACATTTTTGTATTTTAATTTTGTGCATCAATTTTGTGTTGTAATCTCAACCATCCCTTTCATTTTTTCAAATATAGGTATATTTTTTTCCCAGAGTTCGAAAGCAATGTTGAGCCTCTTTGATATGATTATGGAAAATAATCCACTTGGAGTCATAACAGTAATCCACTTTTTATTTGAACAATTTAGATGAGGTTTGGATAATTTAATTATTTTTATATTTTAATTTAGATTTTAAAATTTTGTTTATCTTAAATGAAACCAGATGTAAAATATTTTTTTAAAATTTTTTTTAACAATCCCGATGAGATTTAAACCATATGGATTTTATTTTATTTTTGTTAACCATCAAGCTGAGATATATTCAATATGTACCGAAGGCTAGTGTGGATATATATATAATATGTGCCAAATGAGATATATAGTCACAATCATTGGGATGATATAATTAAGTTTTTATGCTCTTTTATTTAACATAAACAAAATATTTAAATCAAACTTATAAAGGAAAAAATATGACGGTTCAAACCTCTTGTTTAAATAAGTATACCCAAGTTGCTCATCTTTAAATATGTGTACTTGATACAACTTCAGATGACATTACTATTATGACTTCAAGTGGTTTATTTCATGTTTTATTTAATTACACCATGGTATAGGTTCAAATTACTCTCAGACTCCCCCAAAAAAAAAGTACTGTACCTAGATTTGAAAAAAATGGGTTGAGGTTAAAACATTATTTGATGCTTCAGATTAAAATGCAAAATGTCACATGGCGTTATCGCAAACACATAAAAAAAACCGGAGGAAAAGGAAAAAAATTGAAGAAAATAGATATTTAATTTTAAAATTTTATTTTTTTAAAATTTAAATTTTTTTGCCAAAAAATCTATGTTTTCTAAATCTATAAATTTTACTTGTGAAATATTTAATATGTATACATTTTTAAACATGCTAATTAAAAAATGCCACCACATTGAAAATGGTTGACCCTTTGTAACATCTAAATTTTTATGATTTTGTTTGAATTCTAGTTTAGAGAATTACTGCATAATTAGAATTAAAGGAGCTTAAATATCTTATATAAATCAAAGTAGGGACTAAATTGCAAAGGATGATCAGGGACCAAATTGCAAAGAAAGTTGGATGGCATAATTGAAAATATTAATTATTAGCAAAAAGACAAAAAAGGGGACATAGATGTCATTTCCTCAAACAAATAATCTGTCCAGTATTTACTAAGACTGGTTATAGGAGGTGATTCAAGAAAATTCTCATAAGAAATTATACTCTAATAAGTAAAACCAGAAAATAGATATATTGGGCAGAAAATTGATCCGAAGTTCCATAATCTGTAAATTAATAAGAATTACAAAATAAGTCTAGATTTGGAAACTCAGATATATTAGGGCATCAAAAGAGATACTGGATTTTTCTATAAGGTTTGAATAGCCATAGAATCGGTCTAATGGATATTGGGCCAAAATCGGAGTCCGGGCCCAGTAAGACTGCACCGGTTTCTTAATGGGCCAAAAGTACTATTCATGGAGGCCCAATAAAGGTGTATAAAACCCTAATAGGCTAGGGATGATTTTTGGGAAACCCAAAAGTATTATTGACAAGAATAGCTCAAATGATGTCAAGAAAGGATAAAGAGCCCAATGAGCCCAATTCACCCGATTTCCAGGCTAATTAAATTATAGGTGACCCAGTAGACTATGAAATAATCAAGAATAAGTTCAAAATAATATTAGAAGGTTTATAATAATCCTCCATGCAGAGAAGTTACAGGAAAAACTAATCAGCACTAATTTTATCGGTATTTTCGGTTAGAGCCCAATAAGGTAAAATATCTTCTAAAATAAATTATATGGGCTTAGAAATGATTAATTAAGGCCATAATGAGTTTGAAATTCATATTTTAAATATATTTATGCATGAAAATTTTTACCAGACAAAATTTACATAATTAGAGCCTAAAAACCCGGTATATGTTGAAATTGGGCCTAGGATTAAATGGTTTAAGCCCAAATAATTAAAGGCATCATATTGGGCTGAATATAGACTCAAAATTTCGTGCAAAAGGAGTGGAGAAGAGTTAACCACCATGCATGACACTATTTCAAAGATTAGGTGTCAAAATTGGAAGTTTGGATGAAGTAGGCTTATGTAAGCATAATGATGCAATATTTACCTTATTTGAAGATAAAAGTGGCATCCAAATTAATGACAAGAGATTGAAAATTAATTAGATAACAATTATGTAAAGAAATTAGGTGTATGGTGGAGAAAAAAGATGATGTAGTGCAATTTTGGCCCTTGGATCAAAAGTTAATCAAATGGATGGAGTTGTTTCTTGTTGTCTATAAATAGGCTTTTCTCCCCTCCATTATTCACACCCAAAAACGAAAATCCACCATATATTAGTGAGAGAGTGAGTTATAGAGAGAAGGAGGAGAAGAGGAAAGGAAAATTTGCAAGTTTAAGGTAACATCTTTTCCCTTTCTTGCATTTTATTTCTAAATGGTTATTAGATCTTGTATTTCTATGATTGGTAGGTAGAAAACATGTTTATGTTATGAATATGATGATGATGTTGGATCAAAATGGTGAAAGAATGATGAATATGCTATGAATTTTGCATGAACAAGCATGAACATGTGAAGAACATGATGAACATGCTAAAAGATGCCTTTTGATCCTAAATGTTACCATGCCAAAATGAAATCATGTTTCTTGCAATTATTTTTAAATATTATGCTAAGAATGAGATTATGATGTTATTGGGATTTTCTTAAATCTCACCCCACCAAACATCTAACCATGATTAGGTTCAATTCATGTGAAAGGCAAGGAGATAAAGGAGGATCCATGAAGAAATGTTTAGAAATTGGAAGGGTATTTTGGATACTTATGTAATATCAAGTATAATGACATTTTATGTCACAATTATGTAAATTATGTGTGACTCCTAGATGATGAATAAAAGTATATTTTGGATCAATTTTATATGTGTTATGTGACTACCATTGAAAGTATGGTATTATGGAATTTTAGGGAATGAAATTTGAAAAAATTAGGGTAAAATTGCAAGTAAATTTACGAAATTTACTGTAGCAATCTGCCTAATAAAATTTCAAATTAATATTTTTATATTATAGATTATTTTAAGATATGAATATATCAATTTGAACCACCCTTAAACGATTTTTCTAGAATTAGTTATGATTTTTCAAAGTTCAGCCAAATTTTTATATTTACCAAATGAATAGTGACTTTTGGTAAATTTTTGGAATTTTTGAATTTGGCCCAAATTTGCTTCCAAATACATCTAATTGGAATCTAAACTACTAATAATAAATAGTAAATGGTTCCTAAGATTAAGGTGTGACACCCTTCATCTTCAACTTCCAAAAATTGATCTATATATTTTACGGTGTTTCCCATCCAGTTCTCGTAAATCAAAGTTATACATTGCTAGAACCCATCAAAAAGCCAAATTTTAGGAATAATTCAAGTCTCTAGACTCTAGTCTCTTATTTAATCACCAAATTTAATATTGTTGAATCCAGAGTTTTGATGATTCCAAACTAACCCTCAAGAGCTTGAAATGAAGATATCAAAGGTACCCAAAAGGTCTCAAATGAAGAAATTCTGGAGAAATCTATGCGAGAATAGATGTAGGATATTTAGTTGTGTTTTAATTTGAGTAAAAGACTTTGATTTGATGAAAAGATGTTTGAAATCCTTGATTCTATGTTAAATCATGGAATATTTGAAAAACACCCACCAACAGACGAAGTTTGAAAGATTTATATTGAACTGTCATCTTGGAAATTTGAACTTTGGCTTTGGAAATTCGAATTTCGTATTAAAACTAAATAAGTCTGAGGAGATGCTTCTCTGACAGACAAATTTTGACCTGGGAAAATTTGAATTTTGATAAGTGTCTGAAATGAGCTTTAAGCAACAGATGAACTTTGGGTTTTGAAAATTCGAATTTTAGACAAAATGAAACTTATGAAAACTAAAGAAATTCATTTGAAATTATGTCAAAGTTCATCTAAAAACCAAGTTTAGAATAGATTTTAAAGTTGCTCACTCACAAACGAACTTTGAACATGAAAATTTGAATTTCAGAAACTAAGCTTGTGAGTCTGTTAGAATGATATGTTGACATACGAATAACAGTATTTATAAATTCAAATTTTCAAGTTAGTCTGAAAAGAGGTCCTCTGATAGACGAACTTTGCCCTGTGAAAATTTGAATTTTGAAGTAAATGAACTATTGTGCCTTATAGACCAACTATGGACAGACAAATTTTGGGGTTCCAAAATTTGAATTTCGAAGGCACTGTAGCAAATTGAAAATATTGTTCACACTTAACAGAAAAACTTTCTACTTGAAAATTCGTATGTCACAATATAGAAACAATTTCCAAATATCAAAATTCGAATTTCACTTCGTGATAGACGAACTTCAAGCATTCAACGTTGAAGTTGTTTACCTTCGGTTTTTGCGAAATTTGTCTGTTGACCAACCGAAATTCGAATTTCAGTATGTCAGAAGCATTAAATGCGGTTGGTTAATGGATAGGTTTTCAGAGTAACCGTTGGATAACTTCTCCAATGGATAGATTTTGTCTCTAACGGATATTTGAGACCTAAATCTATAAATATAACATCATTTGAAGTTGTGGGTAACGATTTTAACATTGTATATACTGAAACTCTGTCAAATCATCTACTCAAAGTCTCTTACTCTCTCACTTCAATATTTTGTACTCCAACTTTCATATTTACTCTGTTTAAGAGAGTTTAATCTTTGTAAACAATGTTATCTTCATCTGGAAGATAGATTTTCTTATGAGGGGATATCACAAGGGATTGGGAAGCACTTTGTAAGAGTGTGTAGGGTGATTGAGTGAAGCTCTAGAAACAGAGCAATATCTTTGTACTGAGGCATTTGCAAGAAGTCCACGGAATTCTTGCAGAATAGTGGAAAAATCTCAAGTGGTGACTTGGGGACTGGATGTAGGTCAAGTGGAGAAACAGAACCAGGATAAATTTCTTAGTCTTCTTCTCTTTACTGTCATCTTCGCAGTTTATTTATTTATACTCTGTTTTACCATGATACATTGCTTTCTTCACCTTCTTGACACTTTGCAGAAAATTTTCAAGCTTCCCAATTCACCCTCCTCTTGGGAAGCTAGCCTAACTAACAAGTGGTATCAGAGCCCGGATTCCCAATCAAAGTATTTTATAGTTCGGGAATTAAAATGGCTGGCTTTGGAGAAAGCATATTACCAGAGGGTAACAACAAAAATAGACCACCTGGCTTCAGTGGAGAACGCTATGGGTACTGGAAGATGAGAATACAAATCTATCTCTTGTCAATTGATTTGGACATCAAGTCAGTCATTCAGAAGGGAGATTTTGTCCCAATGGCTTTGGAAGATGATGGAAAATACAGAGAGAAGCCAGAAGTTGAATGGAATGAGAAAGATAGAAGAAGAGTGTTACTGAACTTCAAGGCAAAACACTATTTGGTCAGTGCCTTGAATCAAGACGAATTCTACAGAGTCTCCCAATGCTCCACTGCCAAGGAAATATGGGACACCTTGCAAATTGCTCATGAAGGAACAACTGGAGTCATGGAAAATAAACTGAATACATGCATAGGAGAATATGAAAGCTTCAGAATGGCTGAAGGAGAAAATGTAAAAGAGCTACATAAGAGATTCACCCTCATTGTGAATCAACTAAAAACCTGGGAAAGGAGTATACTCAAACAGAAAAAGTAAGAAAGATCCTAAGAGCTCTCCCTCTAGAATGGCAACCCAAAGTAACAGCAATAGAGGAAGCTAGAGGAGAATCAATGGCCTCTGTCACAGCTCTCTTTGGCAGCCTCGACGAGTATGAAGGAAAAATGAAGGCTCTCAAGGTGGCTGGACAAGACAGAAAGAAGAAAGGTCTTGCTCTCAAAGTTGCTGAGGAGAAAGAAGAAGAATCTGACGATGAAGAGGAACTCGATAAAGAAACTCTAGCTATGATGGTCAGAAAATTTGGAAGATTCTACAGCAAAAAGAGAAACAAGAAAATCTTCAAGAAAGGAGCAGCTAGAGATAGCAAGAGGGAAACAAAAGAGCCTATCACTTGCTATGAATGCAAAAAGTAGGGACATATCAAATGGGATTGTCCACAATTTCTCAAGAAGCAAGAGAAAGAAAAGAAAGCTGCAGACAAAGGCAAGAAGAAAAGAGCTTACATCTCATCAATATGGGGTAACAGCTCAGATGAGGAAGAAGATGATGAAGATGAAATTGCCAACATCTGTCTCATGGCACTTGCCTCTAAAGAAGCTGAAATCCCATGCAGCAGTGATCAAGAAGATAAGGTATATAAATCTGAACCTTCCTATTATGAATTACTGGATGCATTTCATGAGCTTTATGATGTGTTTGTTAAGGTTGCTAAAGAATTGAAGCAAGCTAAGAAAAAGATTAACAAACTAGAATCTCAATGCAACATTTCTGAAATTACTCCTCTATCTATTACTGAATCTGTTTGCTGTAAATCATGCATGGAACTAAAGCAAGCCAATGAATATCTAGTGAAAAGCATGTCTAGGCTTACTAGAGGTAAAGATATGTTGTTTACTTTAATGGGAAGCCAAAGAATATCACATGGAAAGGCTGGACTTGGATATGATCCATGTGCTGTAAAAGAAAAGATTAAGAAGAAAAATCAAAATGTGTACATGAGACACTTTATGCATGCTAAAAGTAATATAAAGAAAGATCATATGTCACATCATATTGAATCATATAATCAACCAAGGCATGCACAACAAAAATATTATCTGCATTGTTTTCTTCCTGCTTCTCAATCAAGCAATCCCTTTACCATCTGTCACTTCTGTAACAAGAAGGGACATATTTCCAGTTCATGTGCTTTAAAGAAAAATAGACTTGACAAGAAGGTTAAATAAGTTCATAAGGGTACATCTGTATCTAGGGAAAAGGCTACTGACAAAAAAGGACCCAAGCAGATTTGGGTACCTAAAAAGAAAACATGAACTTTTCTTTGCAGGTATGCCTTAAAGCTAGAAAGAACAATAAATGGTATATAGACAGTGCCTGCTCAAGTCACATGACCGGTGACAAAGAGAAGTTCATCACCCTTAGAGACAAGAAAGGAGGAAAGGTGACCTTTGGAGGTGATCAATATGGCAGAATAGTTGGCATTGGCATTGTGGGCAAGAATCCTGAAACATCCATTGAAGAGGTGCTGTTTGTGATTGGCCTTAACCACAATCTGCTGAGTGTGAGCCAAACATGTGACAAAGGAAACTGGGTACTGTTTGACTCAAAATTCTACCTAGTCATTAGAAAAAGTGATCACAAAGTAATACTCAAAGCTCAAAGGGATGGTAACTGCTATACTATTGATCTTGATGAACTTCCTCCCTTAGATTATGTTTGCTTGATTAGTCAGGATAATGATAGTTGGTTATGGCATAGAAGACTAGCTCATGTTAACATGAATCAGCTTTCAAAACTAGTTAAAAACGAGTTAGTCACTGGCCTGCCAAAAATTGCTTTTGAAAAAGATAAAGAATGTGATGTATGCTTAAGAGGAAAACAAACTAAATATTCTTTTAAATCCAGAAACGTGGTCACCACAACTAGACCACTAGAACTACTGCATATGGATTTAATTGGTCTATCTAGGGTAAAAAGCATTGGTGGAAATCTGTATGTGCTTGTAATTGTGTATGATTACTCTAGATTTACATGGACATTGTTTCTATCCTCTAAAAGTGATACCTTTGATGCATTTGTAACCTTAGCCAAGAAAGTACAAAATGAGAAAGGTATTTCCATTGTGTCTATCAGGTCAAATCATGAAGGAAAGTTTGAGCTGTACAAAGGAAGAAAACCAAATCTCTCACATCTCCATGTGTTCGGCTGCAAGTGCTTCATCCACAACAATGGAAAGGAGAATCTGGGTAAGTTTGATGCCAAATCTGATGAAGGTATATTTCTGGGCTATTCTAGTAAGAGTAAAGCCTATAAAGTTTTCAATAAAAAGTCTAAATTAGTTGAAGAATCTATGCATGTAGTATTTATTGAAAATGAAACTTCTTCCAAACATGCTACTGATGAGGATGATCTTGTCTCAAACTTTGACAAGTTAGATATCTCTAGTGAAGGTAAAATTGAACCTCGAAAAATATCTGAATTTATCAACATAGAGAAAGATATTCAGGAGAGAGATTTTGAAGAAGAAAATAATGAAGAAACGTCTCAAGAACTCCCTAGAGCTTGGAGATATCAAAGGAATCATCCTGTTGATCAAGTGATAGGGAATGCTCAAGAGAGAGTTAAAACCAGAAAATCGTTAAGGGATCAAATGATTAATTGTGTTTTCATCTCACAAATTGAACCTAAATGTAGTGAGGAAGGCTTAACTGATGAATACTGGATTTTGGCTATGCAAGATGAATTAAATCGGTTTGAAAGAAATTAAGTTTGCCATTTAGTGCCTAGACCCAAAAATCATCCTGTCATTGGCACTAAATGGGTTTTTAGAAATAAACTTGATGAATCAGGATCAATAATCAGAAATAAAGCTAGATTGGTTGCTAAAGGATATAATCAAGAAGAAGGTATTGATTTTGAAGAAACCTTTGCTCCAGTGGCTAGATTAGAAGCAATTAGAATTCTATTAGCATGTGCATGTATGAAAAATATTTTGTTATATCAAATGGATGTGAAAAGTGCTTTTCTAAATTGATATATCATGGAAGAGGTTTATGTAGATCAACCTCTAGGTTTTGAGGACTCTGCAAAACCAAACCATCTTTATAAACTGAAGAAAGCTCTTTATGGTTTAAAACAAACCCCTAGAGCATTGTATGAAAGATTAAGTAATTTTCTAACTGGAAAGGGGTTCAACAGAGGAAAAGTAGATATAACTTTATTCACTAAGAAAGAAAATAAAGATTTACTTATTGTTCATATCTATGTTGATGATATTATATTTGGTGCTACTAATGAATCTCTTTGCAAAAATTTTTCTAAGTTAATGCAGGGAGAATTCGAAATGTCCATGATGGGTGAACTCAACTTCTTCCTTGGATTGCAAATCAAGCAGTGTGATGATGGTATTTTTCTCAATCAATCCAAGTATCTGAAAGAACTATTAAAGAAGTTTGGAATGGAAAATGCCAAGCCAATAGGAACACCTATGGCTACTACAACCAAACTAGATATGGATGAGAAAGGGAAAATATTTGACATAACTCAGTACAGAAGAATGATTGGATCCCTACTATACCTAACTGCTAGTAGACCTGACATCATGTTTAGTGTCTATATGTGTGCAAGATTCCAGTCATGTCCCAAGGAAACCCATGCAACTGCTGTGAAGTGTATCTTCAGATATCTTATTAGAACTTCACATATGGGTCTTTGGTATCCAAAAGGCAATGGAGAAGATCTCAAAAGATAAACTAATGCTGACTTTGCAGGATCCAAAACTGACAGAAAAAGCACAAGTGGAACATGTCAATTTCTTGGAGGATCCTTAGTTTCATGGTTTAGCAAGAAGCAAAATAGTGTGGCCTTATCCACAGTAGAGACTCAGTATGTTGCAGCTAGAAGCTGTTGTGCCCAAATCATGTGGATGAAACAACAGCTTGAAGATCTTGAGGTTAAGATGAAGAAAATACCAATCATGTGTGACAACCAAAGTGCCATAAACATCACAAAGAATCCTGTCATGCACTCAAAAACAAAACATATCGAAGTTAGACACCACTTCATAAGGGATCATGTTTTGAAAGGAGAAATCAGACTAGAATACATCCCAACAGAGGACCAAGTTGTAGATATCTTGACAAAGCCTCTATCAGAAGATAGACATTGCAAAATCAGGAGAGAATTGGGTACGGTAAATCCCAATGAACTGTAAGTTAATCCGTGTGCAATTCTATTTTTAGATTGTCCAAGATTAAATTAATTCTAACTTTAGCATCGGACTGAATTTAATTTAAGTTGCAGGTGCTCCTCGTGAGATTCAATGGCAACAAATCTGAAAAATGGAGCACACCAGAATGGAACAATCAAAAAGTGAAGAAAATGGCAAAAATTCTGAGGTTCTGGATCCATTCTGTAAGTTTTTTAAAGTTGAAATTCATATCTTAAGTGTGTGTTAGACGAATTTCCTTGATAAACTGTGTTTTTTATTAAGTCAGCTTGGTCAACATTTGAATTTAGATGCCCAAGAGATGAACTTCAGCCTATTGTAATTGGAACAGTTCTCGGTGATACCTCAAAATTCATCTGTTGGACCTTGAAAATTTGAATTTTCAAAAGTAAAAATTTCAAAGTTATGTTTATCCAACATGATGATTATGCAAATGATTATTTCTTAACATACGAATGTTAGAAAATCTTTACAAAATAAAGAAATTCAGATTTCATATTCAAAATTCGTCTGCTGAAACTTGCTCTTAATGTTGAATCCTTGAAAGATGAAGTTTAATATGCATAATTCATCTGTTAGTTCCTGATTTGATTGCTGCTTGGTGTTTACTCTTCAAAATTCGAACTTTGTTGAAACAAAGTTCGTTTATTTATCTTGTGTTGCTTGAACCAAGCTACTGTCAGACGAACTTTCTGAAGAAAATTTGTCTGTCAGTAAGCTTTGCTGAACAGTTTGACTGTTAACAGCTCAAAGTTTGAATTTTGACCTCTCAAAATTCGTCTGTCAGGCGGTTACTTACGTTAAAATTGACGGTTTTCAACTGAACAGATGCAACCCTACTCTTTTCCTCTCTGAGTCTGTTCAAATCCTCTCATCAATGCTCTTAAATTCTGATCAAAAATCTTCATTTCCCACCATTTAAACTTCTTTTCGCATCCTATAAACCAAATCTCTGCTTCATTCTGAATCATTCATCCACGGAAATGGCAAGAGTAAAGAATCCTGAAGCTGGAAAAAGAGAGGCGCGACCGAAGAGATCAGTCAAATCCCAATATGCCTCAAAGGAGGGTGAAAAACAGAAGAGAAAAACCGAATCAAGCCAAGCTACTCCCTCCAAATGACAGAAATCCATACCAAAGGCTGAATCAAAGAAAGTAGGACCCTCTTCTTCGAAGAAAGCAGAGCCTTCAGTCCCTGCTGCTGCTGCTGCTGCTGTTGCTTCTACTTCTTCCTCCAGCACTGAATGTGGAGAATATCAACTCACTACACTGCCATTATGGAGCACTCCACAAATTCAAGAAGAATACTCCACAAGGGCAAAGGCACATGTGATGGCAGCAATCATGCGCGGAAAGCTCATCAACATGGGACATATTATACTCCAACGCATGATCAAGGCAAGGGATCAGAGGAAGGATTCCACACTCCAATATGCAGCAATCATTTCCAGAATTCTGCAATATGCTAGAATTCAACATCTTGAGAAGGTAAAGGAAAACCCACTAAGATCTTCAAGGAGGAGGAACTTCAAAGAATGGGGATTGAGAGAAATGAAGGAAGATGGATTGGGAAGGGAGCAGGAAAATCTGAAGATCTTTTCTTTGTTGAAAGCGCCTCTCAACAGCAAGAAGGTACCTCTAAGGCTCCTGCCAAACCTACACCACAGCCTTCTCTGCCTATCCCATCTCCATCCAAGCCTACTCACATTCCATCTACTCCCTCCTCTCGTGCCAGGCTAACTAAGATCACTGAGTTGTATGACAGCTTGTCTACACTCATACTTAGCATCAGGGATGAGCAAAATGCCAAATTTGCTCATCTGCAAGATCAGATTCACCAATTGGCCAAGAACATGAAAGTGGTTACTGATGCCTATGAAGATATTCGGAGTGCAATTCCTGCCACATCAGCTCCACCTCAGTCAGGGTTCTCTGAGCCTTTTCAGTCTCCAACTCCTAAGCCTCCAAGTCCATTTGAGCTAGCCTATTCTGAGCCTGATGATGCTGTGAATGACACTGAGGCTATTGGTACAATGAGGACACCAAGTCCTGGTCCTCCCTTGGACTATGGCATGGAGAAACAAGGACCTCAGGAAACAGGCCCTCATGAGCCCATTCAAAAAGATGCTCAGGATTCAATTCTTTCCACTTAAGAATCTGAGCAAGTTGAAAGACTAGTGGCAACCATCTCTGCTTCACCATTCCTGCAGACTGCCCTAAATGAGGAAAGGAGCATTGTGCCTTTTGTTGATCTGGAAGCCATTGCTCACAATGCTCTGTTGCAAGCTCAGAGGAGAAGGCTTGAAGAAATGTTTCATTTTGATGACCCTGCTCCTTCACCTCTCACTGCATATGGTCTTTCAGAAGAACAGAGAGCTCAATTGGCTCTTTCCAGGCAAGAAATGCAAGAGCTACTTGAGGTCTCTGATGATGAAGATCCAAGTCCTGAGCCTTCTGAGCATCCTCCTTCAGTTGAACCAGATCTCCCTTTTGATCCAGTGCCCCTCAAAGCTATTCCGGTTTCTCAGATCCCTCATTCGGCTAATTTTGTTTACCTTCCTGATGATGCCAAAAAGGGGGAGAAGAGTAAGCAAACTGGAAAATCTGTTGCTGAGCCATCTAGAAAGACTTACAGCAAGAAGACCAAGCCAAAGAAGAAGTGATTAGAATTTAGGCTTGAATCTTCTTATAGTGCTGCATTATGTCTTAGATGATTGTTGAGATTGTTTGTGTTTTGTATTTGATTTTTCTTGTATTGAACTATGCTTAAATTGATTTCTGTAAAGCAACATTTAATAAAATGAAAGAATTCCTTGGTTGCAATGATCTGTTCTTTTTATTCTTTGAATCTCTTCACATGGTCTGCTAAATATGATATCTTTTGAAATATAATGCATATATTGAGGGGGAGCTTATTAAAGCAAACCCAAGTACTAATCCAGTTTGTAAGTTGTTTTGTCATCATCAAAAAGGGGGAGAATGTTGAATCCAGAGTTTTGATGATTCCAAACCAACCCTCAAGAGCTTGGAATAAAGATATCAAAGGTACCCAAAAGGTCTTAAGTGAAGAAATTCTGGAGAAATCTGTGTAAGAATAGATGTAGGATGTTTAGTTGTGTTTTAATTTGAGTAAAAGACTTTGATTTGGTGAAAAGATGTTTGAAAACCTTGATTCTATGTTAAATCATGGAATATTTGAAAAACACCCACCAACAAATGAAGTTTGAAAGATTTATATTGAACTGTCATCTTGGAAATTCGAACTTTGGCTTTGGAAATTCAAATTTTGTATTAAAACTGAATAAGTCTGCGGAGATACTTCTCTGACAGATGAATTTTGACTTGGGAAAATTCAAATTTTGATAAGTGTCTTAAATGAGCTTTAAGCAACAGACGAACTTTGGGTTTTAAAAATTCGAATTTCAGACAAAATGAAACTTATGAAAACCAAAGAAATTTGTCTGAAATTATGTCAAAGTTTATCTGAAACCAAGTTTAGAATGGATTTCAAAGTTGCTCATTGACAGACGAACTTTGAACATGAAAATTCAAATTTCAGAAACTAAGCTTGTGAGCCTGTTAGAATGACATGTTGACATACAAATGACAGTATTTATAAATACGAATTTTGAAGTTAGTCTGAAAAGAGGTCCTCTGACAGGCGAACTTGGCCCTGTGAAAATTCAAATTTTAAAGTAAATGAACTACTGTGCCTTATAGACCAACTACAGACAGATGAATTTTAGGGTTACAAAATTCGAATTTCGAAGGCACTGTAGCAAATTGAAAATACTGTTCACACTTAACAGAATAACTTTCTACTTGAAAATTCATATGTCACAATATAGAAACAATTTCCAAATATCAAAATTCAAATTTCACTTCGTGACAGACGAACTTCGGGCATTCAACATTGAAGCTATTAACCTTTGGTTTCTGCGAAATTCGTCTGTTGACCAATCGAAATTCGAATTTCAGTATGTCAGAAGCATTAAATGCGGTTGGGTAATGGATAGTTTTTCAGAGTAACCGTTGGATAACTTCTCCAAAGGATAGATTTTGTCTCTAACGGATATTTGAGACCTAAATCTATAAATATAACATCATTTGAAGTTATGGGTAACGATTTTAACATTGTATATACTGAAACTCTACCAAATCATCTACTCAAAGTCTCTTACTCTCTCACTTCAATATTTTGTACTCCAACTTTCATATTTACTTTGTTTAAGAGAGTTTAATCTTTGTAAACAATGTTATCTTCATCTGGAAAATAGATTTTTTTGTGAGGGGATATCACAAGGGATTGGGAAGCACTTTGTAAGAGTGTGTAGGGTGATTGAGGGAAGCTCTAGAAACAGAGCAATATCTTTGTACTGAGGCATTTGCAAGAAGCCCACGGAATTTTTGTAGAATAGTGGAAAAATCTCAAGTGGTGACTTGGGGACTGGATGTAGGTCAAGTGGAGAGACCGAACCAGGATAAATTTCTGAGTCTTCTTCTCTTTACTGTCATCTTCACAGTTTATTTATTTATACTCTGTTTTACCATGATACATTGCTTTCTTCACCTTCTTGACATTTTGCAGAAAATTTTCGAGCTTCTCAATTCATCCCCTCCTCTTGGGAAGCCAGCCTAACTAACAAATATTAGGAAAGATGGGATGTTATATTTCCCACTTAACAAAAGAGCTCTATTTCAGTCTGTCGGGAAATTTTATTTTACAAGTTCACATAAATTATTTTTGTTTTGTAAATTAGGTATGACAAATGTATAATTTAGATGTTAAAAGTCCAAAATGATATTAAGTAATCATGATACACATTAATTTGGTTAGTGCTAAAGCGTGAGCATTTATTTTTATTTAAACCCATGATGGGAGGACTTAGAAAAATATTATTTGAAAATTAGGCTTGGTCCATTCTCTAATCAAGTGTACTTCCTCATTAAAGGCCTCCAACTTTACCTCCGAGCAATGAGCACTAGATTAAATTGGCAAGGAAACTATATTTGTTCAACTAGAGGTCTCAAATTTGAAATCTTAGAATGAAATTGTATTAAATACTTAGAAGTATAGTTTGTCATCGAAAAGGGCTCAATCTGATTTAATTCGAATTAGTTTAGAGCTCAATAAATTCTTCAATTAAAGTAAGTTCAATCCAAGATATTAGATGCATTCGCAAAAAAAAAAAAGACCACCAACTTTAAGATTAGAGAGGAAGAGAGCCAACTTAATTTAACTCATCATATGCCTAAAAATACAGTGTTTTCTAAGGTCGTTATTCACCTCTTACTAGTGCTCATGCATACACCATTACATGGTGAGTAGTAAGAGCTTGGTAGAAGTAGATGCATGGACGGATCTAGGATGGAACTGTGGGGAGGCTAGATTTTTTTTAAAAAAATGTACTAATATATATATATTGTTAATTTAAGTTTTAAATTTTCAATATTTTCATTAATAATTTTTTAAAATAATATGAGAAATCCCATTGAATAATAGATCATGTATATATGAAAATTTAAAAATAAAATAAAATAATCTCTAATATATTAATTTAAAAGAAAATTTTATCATGAAGAATAAATAAAAGTTAAGATTTTTAATATATTTCTATTCGTTATTGAATATCGGCAATTCAAAGAAGAAAATTTTCTTTTGGCCGGAGCAATTCAAAGAAGAAATTAAATCAGTATAGATACTGAAAATTTTATAAAAAATAAATCAATAAATAAATGTAAGATATTATTAGTTCTAAAAGAATTATATGTTTAATATATTTAAATTAATAAATTAAATAACGAAAAACAAATTTATATTACTACATTAGTCAACTTTTGCAGTCATCCCAAACTTCATATAAATGCTTTTTTGACGACATATATACACACACATATAACATAAATGGAAGCCCAAAGTTTTATATGTTAATTTCGGATCCGAAAGTTGGCATCAGAGCATGAATGGCATCTGCCTTGCTGTGTTTTTTATGTTTTGAAAATGCTTTATTTTAATCATTATTTGGTAGCTTAGAAATGAGATTTTTTTTTTGGTTCATTTTGAATGTATGCATGAAACCCTTTTCATTGATTTCTGATCATTTTGGTGCTTAAAACATTGAAAACAGAATCCAGGAACATAAGATTTTACCGGGTTCACTGACGGGTCAAGATTATGGCTCGGTCCAAAGACCCGTCACAAGGTCAAGGAATACGAATACCTTGTGCTTCAGGTCCTTTTGGTGCATGCGGAGTTTCATTCAATTACTCGTTTTAGGCTTCTGAACTTTTTGTTCTGTCTTGGCTCAAATTTTTTTGGGTAAAATGGTTAAATCATTTTTACTTGCTGTTTTAATATGCCGGGCCTGTTTCTGTTGGGCTGGTCTGTTTCGGTATGCTCTTGCATGATATTGGGCCAGTCTGGACTTGAGCTTATTGCTGGACAGCTTGATTTTTTTACCAGAAATTGCTAGAAAGCTTTACAATACTCCTTGGGTCCAAAATCTATCACTTTTTATAGTGTTGACCTAGTACGAAATATAAGTTATTTTAAGGAATGTTTATTGTCTTAATTATTTTTTCTATTTATGTTCTCAATTTGCAATTAAGAGGAGAGATATAAAGGATATGTGAGATGTAATTAATACAAGTAATGATGGAAAGTATTAGATTTTTTTGACAAATTTAATAATCTAATAAACTTTTATCTCATTTTCTTAATATGTATGAAATAGTTAAAATTATTTATATTTTGGATTGGAGGAATACCACTTTTGGTTTTTTAATTAACTACATAAATGCTCTTAAACAATGTTATAATGCATAAAAAGAACATGGCATGTTCTAAGTATTATAAGAGGGAAGATGCTCTTTGACATATAATCTTTTAAACAGCTTTGTAAAGTGGTTTAAACAATACTAAAGCCCGACAATATAAAACAAGTTAGTTTGCTTTTTTTATGTGCAACATTTGACATGGTTTGCCATTAATAATCATGATTCATGAACCATAATCAGCATTCATCTTCATACCTGAAATACCAATATATGATTATAACCGCCCATATTACAAAAGATTGTCACCTCCATTAATGCAAACTATATATACCTAAGTTTCAATAAGTGAACTAGGTCATGATATCCTTTATCACAATTTTCTCATATGTGAACACAATGCGTTTGTGGCCGAGACAGTATGGGCTTGCACCATGGTGGGCTTACTCTCTGCCGCTGCACCAATTGTAGATTTTGTATAAATTTTAACATATTAGGACTCGTTGGAATAGTGAAAACAAAGACAAAATTTATGGCTCTACTAGGGTTTCAATTTTATAAGGCTGAGGGACATGAGTTTGACCTTGGGGAAGCCTAAATCTTATGATAAGTGTTAGATTTAATATAATATAAGTTTTGATGATGACAAATATATAGTAATAAGAAACAAATGTATCATATTTTTCTAGCATATATATTGTTACTTAAAGAAATAAAATATGCATTAGCATGTATTTAATTATGTTTATAATGTATATATCATGTTATGTACTGATATATCCACTATGCTCTTATGTTTTATAATACAAGTTGGATATATAAATTAGACTAATTATTTGGTTTGTAAGTGTAATACATTCAGTGTAGAATTGTCCAAATAAAAAGAGTGAGCATTGGAAGAAATGACAATCAATATCACATTTCACTCAAAGAAGAAGAAGAGAAATAATGCTCAAAGAATGGATGATGAGAAGGAACCATGTCAAGAATGAGAATGACTAAGTAAAAGTGGAGTTCAACTTTTGAAGATCTAGCTATTAAATATATTTTGTTTTTACTTAAGTCGTGAGGTGATTTAATTTTTGAAATTTACTTAAGCTTATTATCATATATTTTAAATGAATTAAATAAAGTAAATATGATGTTAGCATATGTTAGACTCGAGAAATATTGACTAGTAGATGAATTTTTTGTTTGACTCATGTTTATTTTGTGCAAAATTTGAACTTTTCTTAGTGAAATTTGAGGTTACAAAGGTTTATCTCTGAAAGAAGAATTTCAGTTCTGAAATTTGAATTTTAGACTAAGCATTATTAGTGAAAGTATGCGAAATTCACATGAAATTTAGTCAAAATTTGAATGTTGGTGAAGTTTAAGGTAAGTTCAAAGTCACTTCTTCTAATAGACGAACTTTGGATTTCAAAGTATGAATTTCAAAATGAGAACTTGTGAGTTTCATTAGAACTTGCCTCTCAAAGATGAACTTTGTATTTCAATAGTTGAATTTCGAAGAGAGAACTTTTGTATCATGTTGAACATGCTTTTGACTTTTGAAATTTGAATTTTGAAGTGTACTATGAAAACTTGAACAACTATCAAACTTAACAAACGCATTTCCAATATAAAAGTTCACATGAACTAACATGGGTTAACTTTGGCAAACTTGAAATTTCCACTCTGTGACAAACGAATTTCTGAAGTTCAACGTTAAACACATAAGTATGCTGACTCTGCGAAATTCATCTATTGAGCTTCAAAATTTGAATTTTGGTATGTCAAATATATTTAATGTGGTTGTTGAACGGCTCTAGCTTT
Organism: Adenanthera pavonina; assembly: GCA_026686845.1. Taxonomy (NCBI): domain Eukaryota; kingdom Viridiplantae; phylum Streptophyta; class Magnoliopsida; order Fabales; family Fabaceae; genus Adenanthera; species Adenanthera pavonina. The sequence continues at coordinate 20,428,963 of JAIVEN010000004.1, forward strand.
TTGCAAAGTAATGGCTATAACTTGTGTCTAACGGATAGATCTTATGTCTAAAGAATAATTAAGCCACAAATATATAAATAGAACTTATTTTGAACTTATGGGTAATGAAATTAAGTGAGTTATGCCAAAATGCTGTTCAATACATAAAATCTTTCTGTATCAACATTCATAGTTAAACCCATCTTGTTAGAGTAAGCTTTCAATGTATCATTTACTTTAAAAGAGAGTTTCAATTCTATATTCATTATTTTCTACTATTTTCTAGGTAGAATTTTAGTGTAGGGAAAACACAAAGGGAAATACAAATCTTGTAAGGATGTGGAAATAGTGGCTTCACAAGTGCCTACTAAAACTTGTGTAATGTATTGAGGCTTCACAAGTGCCTGGATCAAACTTATGGGATATAGTGAAAATCTCAAGTGGTGGCTTGAGGATTGGATGTAGGCCAAGTGGTTCGAGCTGAACCAGGATAAATTCTTGTGTTTGATCCTTCATTTTATTATTTCATTTATATCCTTCATCACCCTTTGTTCACCTTTGTACTTTAAAAAGGGCAAAGAATCTTATATCACCTAATTCACCCTCCCTCTTGGGTGATTAGCCAAACCTTACAATTGGTATCAGAGCTTAGACTCTCTGCAAAAGATCTAATCATCTTAGAGCAAGTTAGCTGGATTTGGAGAGAATATATTACCACAGGGGAACAATATCAACAAACCTCTAGGCTTTAATGGTGAACACTATGGATACTGGAAGATGAGGATGCAGATATATCTTCAATCCATAGACCTAGAATTTGGTATGTCATAAAGAAGGGTGATTTTGTTCCAAAGTAGATACATGATGATGGCACACTCAAACAGAAGGCAGAGAAAAAGTGGAATGATAAAGATAGATGAAGAATTTTGCTAAACTGCAAGGCAGAACACTCCTTATTTAGTGCTTTAAATCAGGATGAATTCTTTAAAATGTCAGATTGCAACACAGCAAATAAAATGTGGGATGCTCTAGAGATTGCTTATAAAGGAACCAAGGAAGTGAAGGAAACAAACCCAACTCTCTCACAGCAGAATATGAAATGTTCAAGATGATTGATGGTGAGTCAATTAAAGATTTCCAAATTTGTTTCCCTCACATAATCAATCATCTGGCAACTTTGGGAAAGAGCTACATACAAAAGAGTAGGTTTACAAATTACTTAGAGCTATACCCAAAGAATGGCAACCAAAAGTGACAGCCATTAAAGAGACGAGAGTAGCACCATATTAGTCTGTCATTGCACTGTTTGGGGGCCTTGTTGAACATGAAAGGAAACTAAACCTTTTGTAGTAGAACCAAAATAAAGAAAAGACACTGATGTTCAAAGCTACTATGTCACAAAGCTCAGAAGATGATGTTATTAATGATGAAAGTGATGATAGTAGTAATAATGATGAGGAGGACGAGTTGATACAGTTGACCACCAAATTTGACAAATTCCTCAACATCAAAAGAAAGGAGCTTTAGGAACAAAAGCACTCCTGCCATGCAAATAAACTGAAATAGTTCTCAAAGAAGCAAGGAGGAAGACATGCAGAGAAGAAAAGTGAAAAGCTAAAGTGTCATATACCTCTGCAATCTAGGGCAACAATTCATATGAAGATGATGAGGATACCTATCCATGCTTAATGGATAAGACTAATAATGAGATATCAAATTCTGACCCTGAATTTGATTCTGATTACTCTTTTAATTAGTTGCAAAGTGCTTATAATAAAATACATGATAATGTAATTAGATTAGCAAAAGCACTTGCACACAGTAAGAAAAAAGTGATTTCCTTGGAAAATGAGTTACAATTGAAAAAGAATGAAAAGGAATCACTTAAAAAGAAAATATATGAGTTAAAAAATATCCGTAAAACCTATTCACATACTTCCTCTTGTGATCATGTGAAAGATTGACTAAAGAAAAAGAGGAATTAACTAAAGTTATAGCCAATTTCACTCAAGAAAAGGATAAGTTGAATATTCCACTTGACAAATAGACTTGTGTGTCTGACAAGTTGAATGTTGGCTATATGAGTAAGTCCAAGGATAAAAATAAATGTTGTTTGATATTCTTTATGCCTACTGTAATGGCTAACTCATCATCAAGCACATATTATGGTAAAAAGGGACATATAGCTCATCTGTGCAATATTAGGAGAAATGGTTTAAGTCAAGACATGAAATAGGTTCCAAAAAATACTACTAATCCTCTTGGACCCAAAAACAAGTGGGTACCAAAATATTCTTCTAGTGTTTCATGTGTTCAGAACAAATCCAAGAAGAAAGAACATATTGATGCAAGAGAGAGGATGGTGAAAAGTAAAGCTTCTCAAAACTTTAAAGCAGTGATTGCAAATCACAAGGAGAAATAGTCGAAGCAATCCTTTCACTCATCTTAGGGAAGCAGCTCAAATGAAAACCAAATTACTTATCTTGAGAAAAGAAAGAGCAGAAGCTTAAGAGGCAATGGTTTGTATGCGAAAGGGAGACATGAGCAATACTACACTACATACAAACAAAAAATAACAAGGAGATAATCTCTAGTAACCTCTATCACTTACCCTATTCAATTATTGCATTATATATATTTAGGTAAGATTAAACTTTGGTCCCATATGTACTTTAAAATGTTTAAACTGATCATTAGTGGACCCAAAAAAGAAAGGGTACCAAAAAAAGAAAAAGATATTCCTTTTGCTTTTGTAGGTGCTCCTTATGAGCTTATATTATAAGTATTTAGAATAATAGAGTATCCTGTATCTAGCAATCAATATTTGCTGAAGGAGATTGAAAATTCGAAGTTTCAGCATCTATTTGTAAGTCTTATTTTTCAATAGTCATATTTTGATTATAAATAGATGAACTTATATGCCTTATATACCTTATGGAGTGATTTTGTTTGCTTGAAATTCGAATTTTGGTAGTGTAATAATTAAATTTCAGTGCCTTAGATGCTATGCTTATGATTCATCTTGTTCAAAATTTGTCTGTTGACTCTTGAAATTTGAATTTTAACTATTGATATATATATGTGATATATTTGTGTGTGCACAACATTCAAAGTTTGATAATTCAATGTTCACATTTTAGACACTTCTTCACAAAGTCATGAAATTCAAAGTTTAAATTTCCACATTTATCTATTGGACATCATGTGTTTGAATGCTTTGTGTTGAGCCTTCAAAATTCGAACTTTGCAGATACAAAGTTTGTCCATTGAAGCTTCTATCTGTGATTGAGCCTTTGATAGTTGTATTTCAAAGCTAAAATATGAATGTTAATGTATTGCCTAAAAAGTGAGTCTCTGACAGACTAACTTCAAGGTTAAAAATTCATTTGTCAAAACATTTTCTCTATGCTATGTGGGCAACGTAATTGACCAAAATTCCAATTTTGATTTTCAAAATTCATCTATCAAGCGTTTACAAAAGAGAAGTTTGAGGGATAGACATAACCCTATTTGAACTTCAACCTTTACACTTCTTATTCTCTCGATCATTCTCAAATTCCTTCAGTCAAACTTTATTTTCCATCGAATAAACTCTAAATTGAACCTCATCAACACCTTTGGAGCATTCCTTGAAACAAATTCCAAGTGAAAATGGTCAAAGTGAAGAATGCCAATGTCAGGAAAGAATAGGCTAGGGCCAAATGTTTAACTAAGTCTCAGTTTGCATCAAAAGAAGGCAAGACACAGAAAAGGAAGGTTGAATCTAGTAAGGGAACACCCTCAAGGAAGCAGAAAACACCATCCAAGCTATAATCAAAGAAACCTACGAATACTGCTTTTGCATCTAGCATAAAGTCTGAAGAACTCTAGATGATCACTGAACCCTTTTGCACCTCTGAAAGCATCTTGAAGGAATTTATAACAAAATTTACTGCAAAGAAGGTAATCAATCACCCTACATTGCACAGGTCTAGAACAATTTCTCATTTCAAATAATTTTGAAGCTACAATCTGGATGGGAAAGTATAAAAATTTGTTAGACATTAAGGAGATATATGATGATGAAGTTATCAAGGTCTAGTATGCCTCCTCGAAATTCAATGACAAAAAGAAGAAGTATCAAGTAACTCTCAGGTCCAAAAATTTATGGCTGATAGATGAGAATCTCAATGACATTCTAGAGATTCCTAGATAGAATGGATTTAAAATTAATATCTCTACCACCAAATATATGGATGGGGATGATGAAGCAAATGAAGAAAGTGGAGAATATCTAAATTACAAGGAGAGTACAATTCTAGATGCACTCTTTAGAAGACGAGTGAATAAACCTCAGCTTAAGAATGTGAATCCTTCTTACCTCAGTGCTGAAATGAGGGCCTTACACTACATAGTGTCTCAGATCATTTTCAACAAGGAAGAAAGCTTGAACTTGATTACTAAAGCTGAGGCTCATGTAATGGCAACCTTGGTCCAAGGAAAAGTGCTTAACCTGGGTAATATCATCTTTCAAAGAATGATCAAGGCCAAAGATTAGAGAAAAGATTCAACTCTGCCTTATGCCTCCATAATTACCAAGCTCCTTAAGTATGCAAAGATTTAGAACTTGGAGAAAGGCAAGGGAAAGCCAATTGAGGAGTTTAAGGAAGAAAAGCCAATGAGAATGAGCATCGAAAGAAAAAAGAGCAGATGGATTGGAAAGGGGACTGGAAAATCTGAAGACCTATTCTATGATAAGGGAGAGCCACAACAACAAGAAACTACCTTGAGGCTGCTCCAATCATCCAACCTGAACCACAGCCACAACCTCAACCTACCTTTTAACCTGAATCTCCGATTCCATCCAACTTGGCCAAACCCAGTACCATACTCGAGCTGTATGATTGTTTATCAAAGATAATGCTAAGTATTAAGGAAGAGCGAAATGCCAAGTTTGCAAATTTGCAAACTCAGATAACTGACTTGGCCAAGAACCTCAAGGTGGTTGTTGATGCTTACAACGATCTTCGAAACTCTCTTTCAACCACATTAGCACCAGCCCAACATGAGTTCTCTAATCCTCTCAAATTTGTCTCCCCTCATGTCTCAAGTCCTTTCACAGAAGGCCCCTCTGATGTTATTACAACTGTTACTTCTGTCACTCCTCAAGCCTTAAGTAATGGAACTAGTCCTGGTCTATCTCTGAACTATGCAATGGAGGAAGAAGCCACTCAAGCAGAAAGCTCTCATGAGCTAATGATGGAGAAAGCTCAAGACTCAATTATGTCATCACAAGATAATGAGCAAATAGAGAAGCTTGTTGTAGATCTTATAGCTGCACCAATTATTCAAGCTGTTCTCAATGAAGAAAGGGGTAATGTGCCTTACATTGACTTTGATGTTATTGCACATGATGCTACAATGCAAGCTTAGAAGAAAAGACTGGATGAGCTAATTCCCTTCACCAACTCCTCAACCTTCATCTTTTGGTTGTAGACTCTTAGTGGAACAATGGGCTCAGCTAGCTAACATCCAAAGGGAGGTTTAGGAATTAACTTGAGTGTCTAATGATGAACTTCCTCAGATCTCTCCCACAGTGCCATTTATACCAATTCATCTTCTGGCAATTCCCTTGGCCCAAGTACTTTCTCTCTCTATACCTGCTCTTACTCCTGATGATGCCAAAAAGAAGGAGAAGGAAGCTGGACATACTGGAGAAGTTGTAGTTGGACAAACCGAAATTGGATAATCTTAAGCTGTTGGGCAATTTGGGCAACCGGGAAAAAATTATGGCAAGATGATTAAGCTCAAGGCTAGAAAGGAATTACAAGCTGTAGAATCTTAGGGCTTAGATCTTAGGACTTTGTAGGATTTTGTGATATATTTCTTTTATATGATCAATGTACCTGCTTGTATACTTGCTTGAATTTGGCTGAACATCTGTTCTGAACATATGTGCATCAATGAAACTTATTTCCAGATTTCCTTTTCTATTCTATTAAATTTCCCTACTCTAATACTTGTGCTGCACTTATATATTAAATTCAAGTTTTAATGCATATGTTAAGGGGGAGCATTTTCTGTAATTAATTTACTTATACTTTAGCTTATCTCATTTTATTTTAAAGAGTTCTATTACTTGGCCCTAAAGGAAGAAGGTAAGAGCTCTTCAACTCTTAGATACCTCTTGTGATGTGTGCATATTATGATAATATTATTAACAAGAAGCTTCATAACATTTGGTATCATAATAGTTTCAAGCAACAACTAGTATCAGTTTGATATCAATAAAAACTAGCATAATATGAACATGTAGTATATAATAAGTTTTGATAATGATTTACATTTCAACTTATGCTTTAGTATGTGCTTGAAACAAATCTAGACATCTGTGCTTACTGGTAAAACCTCATAAAGAGGGCAAGAAGAATTGTGGGAAAATTTCTCTTCAAACCTTTTTGTTGATGTCAAATTGGGGGAGAAGTTATGTGAAAAATATGCATGTGCTTAATATGAAATTATTTGAATTAAACTACTTTATATGTGTTAATCATTCCTTAAGCATATTTTTCACCAGTGATTTATTATAATAAAAAAGGGGCAGACTGGTAGGTTTAATATAAGTTTTGATGATGACAAATGTAAAGTAATAAGAAACAAATGCACCATATTTGTCTTGCATTTATATTGTTCCTTAAAGAAGTACAATATGTACTAGCATGTATTTAATTATATTTATAATGTATATATCATGCTATGTACTAATATATCTACTATGCTTTTATGTTTTATAATACAAGTTGAAATTGGACTAACAACTTAGTTTGTAAGTGTAATACCTTAAGTGTAGGATTGTTCAAATAAGAAGAGTAAACATTGGAATAAAGAAAGGAAAATCAACATCACGCCTCACTCGAAGAAGAAGAAGAGAAAGGATGCTCTAAAAATCGAAGATCATAATAGAACATACCAAGAATGGGAATGACCAAGTGAAAGTGGAATTCAACTTTTGAAAATCTAGCTATTAGGTATATTTTCTTTTCATTTAGGTCGTGAGGTGGTTTAATCTTTGAAATTTACTCAATCTTATTATCATATGCTTTAAACAAGTTAGATTAAGTAAATATGATGTTAGCATATGTTAGAATTGAGTAATATTAGCTAACAGACAAATTTTCTATTTGACCCATGTCTATTTTATGCAAAATTCAAACTTTGCTTAGTGAAATTTGAAGTTACAGAGGTTTTATCTCTGATAGAAAAATTTTAGTTTTGAAATTTAAATTTTAGGCTAAGCATTGTTAGTGAAAGTGTGCAAAATTCACATGAAGTTTAGTCAAAATTTAAATGTTTGTGAAGTTCAAGGTAAGTTCAAAGTTACTTTCTCTGACAGAAGAACTTTGGACCTCAAAGTGTGAATTTCAAAATGAGAACTTGTGAGTCTCGTTAGAACATGCCTCTGACACATGAACTTTGCATTTTAATAGTTGAATTTCAAAGAGAGAACTTTTGTATCATGTTGAACATGCCTCTGACAGACTAATTTCAGCTTTTGAAATTTGAATTTTGAAGTGCATTGTGAAAATTTGAGACAACTGTTCAAACTTAACAGACATAATTCCAATATAAAAATTCGCATGAACTAAAATAGGTTAACTTTAGCAAGCTCAAAATTCAAATTTCACTTTGTAATAGATGAATTTCTAAAGTTCAATGTAAAACATATAAGTATGCTGACTCTACAAAATTCGTCTAGTGAGCCTCAAAATTCAAATTTCAATATGTCAAATGCATTTAATGTGGTTGTTGAATAGCTCTTTTTGCATAGTAATAGCTAGAACTTGTGTTTAACAGATAGATATTGTGTCTAACAAATAGTTAAGGCACAAATCTATAAATAAAACTTATTTTGAAGTTATGGGTACTGAAATTAAATAAGTTATGCCAAAATACTGCTTCAATGCATAAAATCTTCTATATCAACATTCATAGTTATACCCACCTCATTAGAGTGAGTTTTCAATGTATCTTCTACTCTAAAAGAGAGTTTCAATTCCGTATTCATTCTTTTCTACTATTTTCTAGATAGAATCTTAGTGTAGGGATAATACTAACAGAAATACATATCTTGTAAGGGTGTAGCGATAGTGGCATTACAAGTGGCTACTAAAGCTTGTGGAATATACTGAGGCTTCACAAGTATTCGAATCAAACTTGTGGGATATAGTGAAAATCTCAAATGGTAGCTTGAGGACTGGATGTAGGCTAAGTGGTTTGGGCTGAACCAGGATAAATTCTTGTGTCTGATCCTTCATTTTAGTATTTCACCTATATCCTTCAGCACCTTCTATTCACCTCTATTTTACTACTTCTCTTGATGAAATTGGATTGTGCTTCAAAAAGGGTAAAAAATCTTGCATCACCCAATTCACCCCCTTCTTGGGTGACCAGCCAAACCTTACAGTAAGTGCATCTTCATCATCTCCTCCCTATTTTCTTAATGATTTATGGTGGTTCTTCATGGGTATACCTTGAGGTTTCGATTTGGTTAAGTTTCACTGATTAAATTATGTTTAAATGCTTCAATTATGCTTTGTTGAGTGTTTTCCAGATTTGGGTGTTGGTTTTTTAGTGGTTAAATCCCTAAGCCCTAGTTTCCTACTCTATCTTTTACTTGATATCCAAAATCGTATGGGCTCAAATCTGGTTCCATAAATTGTGTTGAGCATTTTGATGAATAGGTTTGATTATAGGTGCCTTGTTTCTACTGGTTTTGTGTTAGGTTGTCAAGTTATGTTCCCTGGGGATTGTTGATCTATGTTAGTAATATGTATTTGGTAATGTGTTGGTTGAAAGCTTAATTATTTTGAGATTTCCTGATTCTATAGAGTTTTTAGGAAGCATTAGAGTTATTGGTAAGTGGTTATTTTAATGTTTGAAATGTGGGATCCTTGGGACATTGAGTAAATCAGTTGAATTGGAATGGATTCTAATGATGTTGTTATGTGGATTGACTTATGTATTTGTTTGATACAATGTGATATAACTTGATATTGCATTATTTTTTGTATGTTGCATTTGTTCTTCATTGGCCTATTGAAGTGTCATATGGGTTCAAACAGTTTAAGGTAATCGAGGTGTATTTCTTTTATACTTTAATTGATTATATATATTTAGTTCTTTTCATATCATGATATGCACCTACTATAAATTATGTTTAACTCTTTTCATATCATGATATACCCCTAGCACGGATTATGGCAAGTTTTTTTCATATCATGATATATGTGTTTACATGTCAAGTAAGTTTCTTGACTCTACTCCAAATTATGATGAAAATGATGTTAGCTATAGTTATTATGAAAATGGACATAAGGCTTTGCAAGTATGATGGATATTATTATGTTGATGAATAGTATACATCCGCATGATTTATTACATATGATCATATAATATGCTAGCATGATAGAGGATAACATCAGTTAGCATGTTAGCATACATTAGGCATTGTCACTTGTTGTATTCATGTGGTGCGACTTGTGTTATCCTAGTCACTTAATAATCATCCTTTGGCTGGGAGGCTCAATGGCAATGGATTGGGGGTGCATATTCTTTAAATAGCCATTAATTTGAGTAGTTCAAGGGAAATAGAGCCAGGGTCCAACCTATAGTGCAATGTGTTAGTAAGGCTGGCTTCCCAAGAGGGGGGTGAATTGGGAAGATTGAAATTTTTCTGCACAAAGTAAAATATGTGAAGATAGCACAGTGTAAAGGAAGCAGCGTGTAAAACAGCGCAAGCTGAAAAGTAAAGATGAGAAGAAGAAGACTCAGTAATTTATCTTGGTTCGGTCTATCTACTTGACCTACGTCCAGTCCTCAAGACCACTCTTGAGATTTTTCCACTATACAGCAAAAATTCAACGGGATTCTTGCTAATGCCACAGTACAACGAGTATGCTCTGTTTCTGGAGCTTTCTCAATCTCTCTAAGCACTTCTACAATGTGCTTCCCAATCCCCTTGTGATTTCCCCTCACAAGTAAATCTCTCTTCCATATAAGAGTAGATTGTTTACAAGGATATAACTCTCTTGAATAGAGTAGATATGAAGATTGAAGTACAGATATTGAAGTTGAGAGGGTAAAAGCTTTTTGAGAAATTGATTAGGCAGAGTTTCAGTATATACAAGTTTGATTCGTTACCCACAACTTCAAATGATGTTATATTTATAGATTTAGGTCTCAAATGTCCGTTAGAGACAAAATCTATCTGTTGGGGAAGTTATCCAATGGTTACTCTGAAAAACTATCCATTTACCAACCGCATTTAATGTTTCTGACACTCTGAAATTTGAATTTTGGTTGGCCAACAGACGAATTTTGAAGGAACCGAAGGTTAAAGCTTTCAACGTTACAGCAAGAAGTTCGTCTATTCATGAAGTGAAATTTGAATTTTGAACCTTACAAAATATTTTCACAATGTGACATACGAATTTTCAAGAGGAAAGTTTTTCGGTTATGTGTGAACAGTGTTTTCAATTTTCTACAGTGCCTTCGAAATTCGAATTTTGGAAGCCCAAAATTCATCTGTCTGTAAAATGTTCAAAGAGGCACAGTAGTTCACTTTCTTCGAAATTTGAATATTGAAATAGTGAAGTTCGTCTATCAGAGAGATTCTTTTTAGACTAACTTCAACATTCGAAGTTACAAAGCTCTGTCATTCGTATGTCAATATTTCATTCCAACAGTCTCACAAACTTAGCTTCTGAAATTCAAATTTTAATGTTCAAAGTTCGTCTGACAGAAAGCAGTTTTGAAACTTAAATTATTCTTGATCTCAGATGAACTTTAATATTGTTTCAGACGAATTTCTTCCATTTTCATAAGTTGTGCTTTGTCTGAAATTTGAATTTTGAAGACTCAAAGTTCGTCTATTTTAAAGAAGCTCCTTTCAGACTTATATGAAAATTCGAATGTTGGAAAGTCAAAGTTCGTCTGTCAGAGAGCATTTTTAAAACGTAATTTCATCTTGATTTCAGATGAGCTTCAATATTATCTCAGACGAATTTCTTTGATTTTCACAAACTGCATTTTATTTGAAATTCGAATTTTGGAGATGTGAAGTTCGTCTGTTAGTGAAAAAGCTTCTTTCAGTCTTTGATGGAAATTCAAATTTTGGATACTCAAAATTCGTCTGATAGAGAGACAACTCTTCAGACTTATTCAGTTTTGACTCGAAATTCAAATTTCCAAAGGCAAAGTTCGAATTTCTAATATGACAGTTCAGTTTAAACTTTCAAACTTCGTCTGTTTGTGGGTATTTTTCAAATAAGTCAAGATTTAACACAAAATCAAGGTTTAAAAACATCTTTTCTTGAAATCAAAAACTTTTACCCTCATTTGAACATAGCAAAAGATCCTACAGAAGATCTAGCAGCTAATACTCAGAAATTCTTCACTTGAAGCACTTTGATCTCCTTTGATATCTTCAATCCAAGCTTTTGGATGTTAGTTTGGAATCATCAAAACTCTTGATTCAACACAATGGCCTTTGGCTTGGTCACAGCTATTGGAATGAGAGCTTGGTAGTAACCAGGAATAGCCATCACAGGTTCCTAGAAGGGGACCACTGGTTGAGATTACCTTGTCATGGTAACTAACCCATGAATCTAGTCATGTATTGATGAAAATTGTATCTGCATATCATGTACATTGCATTCATTATAATCATCTGAATTTGAATAATGTTTTACAACCATGTTTTGTATATGATGTAATACCCCCTAGCTACTAGAACATATGTCTTACTTGGTGGCTAATTATTCTAGGTGAAGGATCTAGTGCTAGCAAACAAAAGGCTAAAGAGGCTTAGCTCTCTTGGAGATTCGAGAGTATACCTGTTGTTTTGGGGTAAAGACCATATGTGATCCTTTGATGTTTTTAGTGAAGTACCAAGTGTGGTAAACATGTGATATCTTGTGTAACTTAGTTATGTACTTGTGATTTATGCTAACTTGCATGGTTTGTAACCTATTTAGGTTCCTTTGAATACTATAAACTAATTGATGTGTAGGTTATGGGCACTTTGGAGCATATGTGTTTGACATATGATATTTTTGGTTGAAAATGAGTTTTTGTGTACAATCCTATGATCTTAATATTTATCCTTTTTTAGGGTTAGGGACTTGTTGTCCTATATGCTTTTGGATATACTTAGTTGGATTTTAAGCTTGGTTGGGTCCATGAGCCAATTATGTGAAAACTGAGCATGTGAGCCATCAATGTGAAGTAAGGTACAAGAGGTCAAAACTTGGTTAAAGTGAGTCATAAAAGTAGCTAGTTACTTTTGTTGGCGTAAAATGACCACTTTGGTTTCCGATGTCCAAATCTTTGTACAAAAGTATTGAGTCATGGTTTGTGCGCATAATTAGTTAAGGAGTAGAGTGACTGATAGGCATTGGAATTGAGTAAATTGGAGGTTGGAATAAGGAGTTATGCACATCAGAAATTTGTAAAAAACATTAGTAAAAATTTGATGTTTTTCTACTGTTAGTGGTGCCGTGTGTAACATCCTAAGATCTAAAGACCCAAACCATAACATCCTAAGATCCGAAGACCCAAACCATAACATCGTGAGATCTAAAGACCTAAACCATACTCAAACTGTAGGAGAACAGAGAGAAAATCATGATAGCACCATGACACCACAGCAAGGCCCTTCAAGCCACAGTGACATGACACTGGATAGTCCTGAAATTAGAATAGCAAGGCATGGCGCCCGAGCCACGATTTTGGCGCCGTGGTGCCATTAACAGGCAACTGACCAATTATCGATGTGCATAACTCCTCACTTTGACCTCCGATTTACTCGATTCCAAAACTTACAAGTTATACTACTCCTGATCTAACCAAAGACACCAACTATGCCCCAAAATACCTCCGTATGGAGATTTTGGATATCTAAAACCAACATGGTCAATTTTGGACCAAAACATGGAACCAAACCCACAAGATCTCTGCCACCACATTTATGGCAGCCAAGGACCATTCCAACAGGGCACATGTAACACCTTACTTTTACTTATATTTTTCCATATATTACAGTATGTACAATGTCCAATTAGCTCATATTAAGAGCTTAAACCATTAATAGAACCAAAATATTTAAAAAAAAATGTGGTACTATTCATTTGGTTCTCAAGTTTTCTAGATGAATTTTGAAAAATAATAACTTAATCCAGAAAAATTTTATCAATGTGGTTCAAGTCTCTAAATGAAGATAGAAACATGATATACAATATAAAAATATGAAAATTTCCTTTAACTTGACCAATTAGTACAGTTTATTGCTCAAACTTCTACTGTACAAATGGTCATTTCTCTCTTTTTCAGGATTTTGGCCATAATTTTAAAAATTCATATCTAACTCTATACTAAGCCAAATCATGTATTCTATATGCCATTGGAAAGGTATATATGTATACTTACCTTCATATTTTTCTTATATGTTTATTTATTCTAGACAGGGCACAGGATCAATTTGAATCACTAGGGATCAAAATATCACTTTTTCTGGAACAATCTTGGGAAAACTTGTATATCCCTCACTGTACAGCTCTAATTGAACACAAACTAGTGGTATATTAACCTCAAAAGATAAATATTTTCATAAATGTAAGCTACTGAATTTTTAGAGCTCTGTACGATTTTATATCACTTTTCAAAGAGAAGTAATATATTCAGTAAAATTCGCAGTCTTCACATCACTGCCCAGTTTTAATCCTGAACTTTAAAATTACACTATAAATCGTACATATATCCAAATTACGTGTTATTTATCTCATTGGAAAGCTTGTTCTCTCTAGTTTTATAAAATATATAACACTTGACTTACTTTTCCCATTTCGGTCAAATAGTATTCACTTTATTTTCATTGCTATAAAATGAACTTCTAGCAATATAATATGGCAAAGTAGACTTCATAAAAAGCTCACATGATCATTCCATGTTTCAAATCCATGCCAAACATTTCATAATGCTAATAAGGACATAATAGCACAATGGCATAGATCTAAAAGCATATACATGATTTTATATATAATTTTAAAATATACACTCATAGCTTGAAAACACCATCAATCATCATTCTCTTCTTCATTCTCCTTACCTTTTCTTTGGACTGTTTTGCCATAGGCTATGCCTATCATTTGGGATACTTGAGGGGGTGAGATTGGGGGACAATCTTAGTAGCAAGTTACATTCCATGCCATTATGTCAATCATGCCAAATAAACTCACATTTGATCACATATAATCACATTAATTGCCTTTAAACGATAAATTGCCACATTGGTCATAAAAAAATTTGTAGCATAATAGCTTAGAAAATGGACATCCTGGGGAAAAAACCCCCTCATTTTATAGCCAAGACCAATTAAAAAAATCACAATTTCAATATGGCAACACAATTTAATTATAGAAAGACAATGAAAGAACACAAAGCAAGAATATGAAACTTAGCTACCTTGAAGCATTCCTTTGGCTCTTCCTTTTGAATCTAATGCTTCCACTACCTCATTAGGCTTCCTCAAGTCCCTTAACATCACTAAACACTTACTCAATTAACTAGAATAAGGAGCTACTTCATAAAGTCTTATTCAAAACCCTAAAGACTCAATTTCTTTATCTAAAGCCTAACCTTTGAGCCAATGCTTGTCTTTAAGGTTTTTTATCATGGGGAACTCATTTTTGCCATCAAATGCATGAAAATCCAGCTCCGTCCCACCTTATTGGTCTGACCAAAATCTGCTCTTAGGAGGAAGAAATTGGTTTTTCACAAAAACTTGCTTTAAAATACACCTAGTTTGTTTTTCTTGAAAAATCTCATGCTTTCTTGTAAATTTATGGCTTAAAAACTCCTTCCCTCTTATTATCATGCTTAGGCCAAGATTAGACAGCAAGTGAAGGAGGAGAAATTTCAAAGAAACTAGCTCAAACTACCAAGAAACTATAGTGGAAGACTTGAAATTTGCAAATTTGCAAACATTCTTTCTTGGATTTTCATTCCCTTGTTCTTCTCTTTTTTCCTTCTCTTACATAGCCTTCCTTTCCTCCAATTGCTCAAACCACTCATCCTCTCTTTTCTAAATTTGTGTCTCGTACAAATGATGGAGGAGAGAGTATATATGAAGGCAATTAATTAAGATTACTTTTGCTAATCCTTAATTAATTAAGAAAACTTAATAATTAAGTCTTACTTTTTCTTAACCATCAAGCATTCCAAGTTCAACCCATGAATTGCCATGTGGCATCCTAAATGAGGGGTACACTTATCCAAGACACTGGATAATTTTCCCAGTCTAGTAATACCCTGTGTTGGTTACTTTATACTTGGACCGGCAAAGTTACTTTTTGCAGTATAAATTCACTTTATTGATACAAAGTTAAAGTGAATTTGTATATGGTATTACTTTAATATACTATCTTTAAAAAGCTCCTTTTGTGATGTCCAGTAGCCTTTCTTTTTGACCTTTTGGCTTTTACAGATAAAAAAAAACATCTTTATAGGTATAAAGTTACTTTTTAACCTTTGGCATTGACTATTTCTTTACCTTTGAATATTAACACTCAGTGCCATATATCATTGGACTTCTCTCATCGATAGCTTCGTTTTGGCAGTAATATTGCATATTAAAAAAAATTATCCTTGATCTGGGATAAATTTATAATTTTTAAAACTTTTGGGTGATTAGGTATAACTTTCGCCAAAAATTTGACTTCTCTTCCCCCACGTGAATTCTTATATACGTGAATTCTTTGAGACAAAATTGTTATTTCTATAATTCTTAGGGGTAAAAATATAATTTCTCATTTTTACATCTAATCTAGGAAAAATAACCTTTTTGCCCTATTTCACGTAAAACGGTGTCCGCCCATTTTTGTAAATTCCATATGCATTTTTAATTATCTAACATTTTAAGGATGTTACATCACATGAGACTCAAATACCATGTCCAAGGAGGTTTCAACCCAAAGAAACCACTCCTATGATTTTTAACTCCCTTGAATGCCACTTTACAACAATGGGCTATATACCCAATTTTCACATCTTAGTCCTATAAACTCAACCAAGCTTACAAACCATCCAAATACATTAGAAGAAAAATAGAACCACAAGTCCTTGGTTCAAACAGTTAAGGAACAACATTGTGATATCACAAGCCCCAAATAAAACATATTTACCATTTATCATATCACAAACATAACCTTAGGCCCAAGAACATACAAGAGGACCATTCATGAAATATAGTAGAATTTAAAGGAGATATACAGTAATCTAGTTCTTAGGCACTCAAGAACTCAACACAAATATGCAAAGTTATAGACATAACATGGCTCTTTACTGAAAGGGAAACAAATACAGTACAAGGGAACTTAACCCCCGCTACCCAAAAGTACACTCTAAATCCTCCTTTTCCAAGCCCTCCTTGGACCTCTCCTTACTAGTATTAGATTTATCACCTGGGATTGTTAGTCACGGGGTAAGACATACGTCCCAGTAACTAGGAGTTTACACAAACATACAAATATAATCATGCTTTTAGATTTACAAACTAGATACAATGCTCACATGAATGCAATGCACATGATATGCAGACATAGATCCCATTAATATACTACTAAAACCATGAGCTAGTTACATTGACATGGTAATCTCAACCAGTGGACCTCTTCCAATGACCCATGATGGCTAATTCTAGGATCACCACTCAGCTCTCCTCTCAATAGTCATAACTCGGCCGAAGGCCATTGCACTAAAGATTGGATCATAGCTCTCCTTCCCCTAAACCACCCAAATTAATGGCTATTTGGAGAAGGCGCACCCCAATTCACAACCACTTGAGTCTCCTAACCATAAGATGACTATTTAGTGACTAGAATACACAAGCCGCACCACCTGAACATAAGGCCTCATGTGCTATATAGCGAATTGGTAAACCATATGTTATTTACAGCATCATCACCCAAACCATATGTCTTAACAATATATAACTTGTGACAATACCCAAGGCATACTAACATAACATCATGTATTATTTTCTATCATGTGAGCAAGCCATATGAACATACCTTGTAAATCAATATAGAGATAGAGATAGAGATAGAGAACTCACTTGCCATGTAACTGTACATATCATGATATGGAAAGGAATTACCATATTTGTACTCAGAGGCATACCATGATATGAAAAAGTGAAACATATACATAAATATATAATGTTTGCATATCATGACATGAAAAGGATTAGACACATATATATAATCAATCAAAAGACATAGAAAAGGACACCTTAGTTACCTCAACCATCCGGCTCGACTCGACACTTCAATAGGCCAAAGAAAACAACCACCACTAAAATACAACAAATAGGATGTAATAACATATTACCACACTACCCCAAACAAATATACATAATGCAATCCATAACTATCCAATTAATTCAATCAATATACCTAAGAGTCCATAAATTAAACATCAACATAACCACTTACAAATCGACTCAATGCTTTCCAAATACTTCTTGGAGTTATGAAATCCTAATTGAGCAAGTAAACAACGTACATAACACAAATTCTCATTACCAACACAATTTCTCAACCCTTAGTATAATTAATTATCAACCCAAAGCACAATCTGGTTGAAACAAAGCTTCCCCAAGAAAATCCATGCACAAAATACCCAAAACAACTTATAGAACCATAATTATATCCAAACATCAAAATTTGAGGGTTAGGGTTTGGTGAATGCACTACTTAAACACTTAAAATCCCTAACCCAAAGCTTATACACATCCAACAATACATCAATGAAGCATTTAAACTCATTTTAATAAGTGAAAATGCAACCAAAGTCAGAACTCTAAATCTCAACATGAAAAATCACTATATAACTTGAAGAAAAATAAAGAGGAGAAGTGATGGATGACTTACCCACAAGAATTAAGCCTTTAAAATGCCAAAAATTGAGCCCCCAAGTTGAAAATATGAAACTCTAGCAGAGCTTTTTTGTTCTCCTCCTTGTTTGCTTCCTTTACTTACTAGTTTTGGCTTTTGATTTAAATTAGATTCACAACTCTTGTTGTGACGTCAATGCTTACTGACTTGTTTCGAGCCCAAGTTCACCTCCTCGTGCCACGGTGCCCCTGCAATTCATTGTGGTGCCATTGCTTTCTACCTTTTTATTCTTTTTTGCCTAACTCTCATCCTTCCTTCGGTCCCACATCATCCAACAATATCCTTCTTGGAACTAGGAAATGGGGTCATTACACCGCGACGCCTAGATCTGTGGCTGTGGTGCTGTGTCATTCAGGTCCTCTTCTCGTTTTCTACTGTATCTCTACATGTTTGCGTTCGGGTTGGTGTAAGAGTTTTAGGATGTTGTATAATACTCTCTTCTCTTTCTCCCCATTGTATCACTCTCTAAGAATCTGCCCTTAATGTAGTACTGTTGATCTCTTCTTGCATATGAGCTACTCCTTTCAATCTTTAATATAAGAACCTTTTAACCAAATTATGTGAATTAGAAATTGGAGTTAAAGTGAGTTAACTACGTTTATTTTTATGAAAATCAGTGCATTTTTTAAAATCTACCTTATTTAATCCCTTTTTTTTTTCTCTCTTTAGGATGAATTAATTAGGGGTATATTCTTTTTTAAATGTATAATAAATAGTACTTATATTCTGAAAAATAGTCTTATATTTATGGCTAAGATAAAAGACTCTATATTTAAAATCAGAGGAAGTATTAATTAATATACTATTGTCTTCATTGTCCACTCATCTCAAAACCTAAATCCATAAGTTTCTTCTCATAATATATATTTAAATTGATATATGTTACATCTTATACTTCAATACCTTTCCTATGTAAATTGCTAAGTTCTGAAGTATTAAAAAGGCCTATAAAAACTTGAAACAATTAAAAACTTAAAACTGTAAAAAACAGTTGTAGCATATTTTATAGCATATTGCGCAGTAAACTTTGAAAAATCATAATTAAATGTAAAAAATTATTTCGCAATGGTATATTTCTTAGTTTCAAGTAAACATGCATAACATCCATTGTAAAATTCCAAATACATCATGACTAGTGCCATTTTGTTCTTAATACATAGATCTATCCATCCATACAGACTACTAAATTTGTCAAGACATATTCAAATTTACACAGTAGTTCAAAACCTGAAGTATTTACAGTACATAAAAGGTTTCTAGCAATAGTTTCTACAAATCATTCTTCATTGCCTACATGCTTTCCTTTACCAAGGCTTAGCCCTATCATTTGGGAACCTGTAGGGTGAAATTGGGGAATTTTAGAAGTCAACTTGGACATGCCAAAACATTTGAAAACATAGTAAAACCTTGCATGCTTTCATAAATATATAAAATATCTATGTTGTCTAATGAAATTTTAGTAGTATAATAGCTTAAAAATAGAACATTCCATACTTAGCCTCTTCATAAAAATAGCTAATCTATTCACAAAAATAATCATTGCAACAACATGGCAACAATTTTATAACATAATAGCATGCTTAAACATCATTTAGAAATAACATGAAGACAAGGGTAAGAGACAACCTTGGAGCTATATTATATTTGTCTTTAGCTTGTTTCTCACTTACTTGGTCTTGTTTTTCACAACTTGTTTAGAGCCTAATTATATCATTAAACCTTAGTAAACAATTTGCTATCATCATAGGTAACCATGCATGCATAGGTGGTCCAAAACTTTCACATTTTGCAAAAGAAATGCTTTAATGAATTCCTTGATCATTCTTAGCTAACTTGCTGGATGCAAAGAACACATTGGAACATTAGAATCATCAACATCCATCCCTAAGGTCTTCTTTTTGCTTAGGCCAAAACATGGCCTCACGAAATCCAAATGGAAAAACTAATTCCTTTGGCCAAACTTTCATTCATTCTAGACTATATGCATCATTCCAAACTCATTCCTACATTAGCCATTATGAAACACAAACCCTTGCCTTCATTTCTTACTTTGGTCATGGTATAGGGCTATGGGAGGAGAAGAAAATGCTTTCTAAACCCTAAGCAATCTCATGCTAAATGAATGGAGAAAAAGAACTAGGAGAAGATGGAAAAGGATATTACCTTGGTGCCTTGCTCCTTCCTTCCTCCTTCTTCTCTTTCTCTTCCTCTCTTACTCAACTTCTTCTCACTTTCTCTCCCTTTCTCATGTGAACATAACCCCTTCCACACCCTTACAATGTTGTCAAATGAGCAAGGAAAATAGGAGGGGTCTTGGGGTATTTATTGGAGAAGTTGATGAATGTTGGCCCTTGGATTCAATCTTAATCTAATAGCCAATAATTATCCTTGAATTATTTTTGTCACTTTACCTACTTACCCTTAGATATTTTGGCTTATGAGAGAGAGGTGTAGAGGCAAAATTATCTACTTTTTCCCTCCAAAATTTTGATTTCCAAGAGCAAGAGAGATTGTACATTTTGGAATGTTTGCAGATCAATTTGGCTCCGAATTGTGTACTTTTATCTGAGTTTTCTATTATATCCTACATTCTTTCTATGTACTTTACTGGTAGGGCTCACTACCTTTTTCTCTTTACTTTTTAATGTGGAGTTCATTTGTTTTGCTTACATTTTACAATTCATTTTACTCAGTTGGTATTTAGTATTCATATGGGATCCGCCTTTTATTGTACCTATACTTTTCCTTCATTGAACCCATATGCCAAGTATCACTTATACTTTTAGACTGCATCAAACTATGATAACATTATTTTCTCTCTCTATATTTATAAAATGACCATTTTGCTATTACCTTTTAGCAAAATGATCATTTTGCCATTTTAAGCTCTTTTTTTTTTACCTTTTTATGCTATTTTGGGCCTTAAACCTATTTAATTATATTGTTTGGCTTCCTTAAACATCATAAATTATGTAACAACCCTCTAACAATTATTTGGGACTTAGCTTTAAGGTAATAAGAGATTGCTTTGTATTTTGTGCAGCACCGTAGGAACTAGGATCAGAGAAAGAATCCAAATAGGATAAAATTTGAAAATTGAAATAGAGAAGGTTAACACCATAATAAGGTATTGGGCTGCCATAGCGAGACACTCGTGGTAACTCAAAAGTTTTCTGGGCTAATAGTACTCACACCGTGGCAAACTTACTGGTGCCGTAGCAAGGGTCATGAAATTTGTTTAAATAAGATGAGTTATGGTCGATGGAGGAAGAAGAAAACAAAGGAGAAAAGGAATAGCTATGCTAAGGTTTGAGATTCTTAGACTTAGGTGTAACAACCTACTCCCAAATACCTCCAGACTTGACCAAAACCTTCAAAAACCAACCAAATACAACCCAAACATCTCACAAACACTTCTTAAAACTTCAGGGCAGCGGAAACAAACCAAACAATACCAGAAACTAGGCTGGGGCCATGGTAGCTACAGTACCACCATGACTCGAGACCTCCCCTTTCTCACCACTCTACTGGACTCTCTAACACCACGGCCTGCTTCCTGGTGTCGTGGCTCCCCGTGCTAGTTTTTTATACCAGCAACTTCCATACTCCGAGGCAAACTTCTGACACACATAACTTTATGCTTCAACCTCCGATTGACTTAATTCCAACTCCTACAAGTCAATCTAGTCTTAATCTATCTATAGACATAAATTCCACCTCAATCCAACTCTATATGAAGGTTTTGGATAGCTGGCACCATTTAGGCCACTTTTTGATCAACACTCACAACTCCCATTTGCCACCAAAGGCAATTCAACCAACCAAGACCCTACACACAGGTCCAAAACCACCAGACTAACATGTCCAAAGAGGTTTCACCTCAAAGGAATCACTCCTATGAGATTTAACCCCCTTGAACCCCAATTGAGAAATTGGGCTACCTACCCCAAAACACACCAACAGGGCCCAATTCCACCCATGGGCTCACAAACATTACCACACTAACACCTCAATACCCCAAGTCACACATACACCACCATCCAGCATACATAACATATACAACGTAATTCCACATACATAATAATCCTTACAATGTCATACATCCATTACAAACATCCTATCCTACTTGGCACAAGATACATATTCAAATTACACACACAAACTACAGAGACATAGTATTCTCATGTTTGCTGCTACTCCCTTGGCTTCTCCTGACTAGTGCCAGAACCATCACCTGAAAGGTTAGTCATGGGAGAGGGGTGTGCGATAATGTCTCAGTAACCGGGGACAACCATACACACATATATATACATATATAACTCATACAATCGGTGAATGCAATGTACAATTAATGCATATCTCCCTTCACACAGCTAGAAGCATGAGCTGTCATCATAATGTGACATTTTGTTTAGGTAATTCCCTTTTAACAGTTGGTGAAGACTGATTCTGGGACATCACTAAGCTCACCTCCCATTAGTGCACCTGGCCAAAGGTAACACTAATGTTCAGATCGTGATTCTCCTTCCCCTTTCCCTAATTGGCAGTGATTTAGGGAAGGTGCAGTTCATTGCCCACTTTTCCCTCCTGGCCATAGGAGGCGATTTAGCCGCAGGCATCCCATCCTTGTTGTAACACCTCTCTTATGGGCCCATTTCCCATGTATTTAATCCTTCCAAAGTCCATTTATATCATAGCAGGATCTTGAATCACAATAAATGCCATAATAAATTTGTTTTTCAACTTTGGCCACTATTCATTTAATCAAATTTATTTATTCTGGTTAAATTTTGGAAAATCATAACTAAATCAATAAAAATCGTATGCATGTGATTAGAGTCCCTATGGATAGCTTATAAATTTGTCTACATGGGAAAAATATAAGTCAGAGCAATGATAGTATTGATTTGTACAGCAAACTCTGTGAATTTTCACATTTTATACGAAAACTATAAAATAATCATTTTAATTGGGATTAAATATAAAAATCCGTCAAAAATTGCTCACACATCCAATATGAGTGATCTTTAGACCATTGTAGAGCTCTTCATGTCTACTTTTAAACTATATACATCATTCATACTTTATACATCAAAAGTCCAAATAGTGGCATGTTTACTCTAAATAAGTCAAGATGACCATTTATCTTACTACTTTGCCAAACAAAAGCCATAAAATATTTACATGGCCATACATCATTTTCATACTATACCATACTTTAGCTAAGACGTAAGACATCATATGAACTTGAAGAAACATACTTAACATCACATTTACAAAATTACATAAAAGGTCAAGGGTCATGGCGATTGCTAGCATTTTCAAGTTAATGGCCAAATTCTTTCTCCTTTCCTTTCTCTTCCTTGGTGGTCTTGCCATTGTTGCTACCTCTTCATGGTTAATATTTGGGAGGGTGAGATTCAAAGAATCTCAGTAGTTAACACCCAACATTCCATTACATCATCACGTTAAGCATGAAAACATCAAGATAACACATTTTGAATACATTAAGACATTTACGTCATATGAATTCATAAAATTTTCGGCAGAGTTTCATTTTGAAAAATGGACATGCCGAGGTCTCAATGCCCCTCAATCAACTCAGCCAATATACATAAATCATCTCAAAATATCATTGCAATCATATGATAAGGCATAAATCACATTGAAAACAAACATGATAACATAATGCTAGTATGGGAAATTAACTACCTTATGATGTTCCCTTGCTCTCCAAACTTGGTATGCCACTTCTTGAGCCTCTTAACACTTCCTTGAACCTAATCATATCATCATTGAACCAACTTAGCCATTGGTTTTTCGGAATTATACAATACCATAACACTAAAACCCAAATTTTTCACTTAGCTTTCCTTTGATCTTTCTTTGTACAACACACTTGTTCTTAAGATTTTGGAGCATGGGAAATCTATTTTTGAGGTCAAAATCATGAAATTCCAACTCTAAATACTCCCCCTGTTTTGACCAACATTGTCTCAAAATGTTTGAAAAAAATTTCCTTCAAATCACTTCAAACCATCCATGGATTCTTGCTTCTAGTGGTTAATCTAAGCTTTTCCCTAAGTTTAATGGTCCAAAACTCATTTCTATTGCTAAATCAAATTTTGGATGAAACCCTAAGATGGAAAGGAAGCAAACTAAACCATAGAACATGCTTTGAAAACCATAGATAGTAAGCTTAAGGTGGTAATACGCAAGCTTACCAATTTGTGCTTTTCTTTTCCTTTGATTCCTCTTCCTTTTTCTCTTCCTTCTTCCTCCCTTGCATTTTTTCTGGTTTGTTTTGGGCTGCTGGTCATGCGTGAAATGGTGAGGAAAGAGAAGGGTAGTGGTTAATTAAGTGGCTAATGATGTAGCTAATCATGGTTACTTTTTGCTAACCCTTAATTACTTTTTTTTTACATACTTCTTCAAGAAGTATTCCAAAATAATATAATATTACTTTGTGTCATATGGCTGTAGAAAAGTCACACATGGGAGAGCTTGAGGTGTCCAAAAATTGTCCAATTTTCCTGATCTAGATATACCTCAATCCGGGTACTTTTTAACTGTACCGATAAAACCGTCTTTATACTAATTTAGCATTTTTGGGATACAGAACTATTCTAATTTTATTTTTATATGTTCATAATTATCCTGTCCCAAATGATATCTGTGTATGACCCATATCCTGACCCGGTTTCTTTTTAACCATCGGTAGGGCCTACAGTTTACTTTATCGGTTTACTATTACTTTTAGACACTTGGCACTGATTATTTCTTTATTCTTGAACATTAACGCTCAGTGCCATATATCATTAGACTTCTCTCATCGAGGACTTCGTTTTGATAGTAATTTTACATATTTACAAAATTGCCCTTGACCCAGAGTTAAATTATAATTTCTAAAACTTTCAGGTCATTAGGTGTAATTTTTCCAAAGACTTTTCTATTTCTTCCTACATATAATTTTTAATACTTTTGGAACGTGAATGTCATTTTTATATTTCTTTAGGGTTACAAATGTAATTTTCTCATTTTTCTATCTAACCGGGAAAAATGATCGCTTTGCCCTATTTCACACAAAACGGTGTCTGTCCATTTTTTCGAATTCCTTGTACATTTTTCATTATCATTAATTATGTCCTTTTTCATTACTTAGTATGTAGTAAATTTTGGGATATTACACTTATCCTCTCTAAATATATATATATTCCATCCTTATTCTCCCTAAATATATATATCATATCATCATCACCACCAAATTCACCATATCACAAATCTCACAATACTATGTAATGATGCTCATATCATCATGTAATCATCATCATCATCATGATTTCAATGTCATGCTATGCATCATGCCATATCACACCATCATCATATATATAATCATCATCTAGCTGTGTGCATACCACGATATATAGAAAATAGTATGCCCAAACAAATCTATATTGTGGTATGAAAGAAACATTCATATATGCACAAATATACTATCATACAATACAATACAAATAAACACCCGGTTACCTCAGGTTGTCAATACCACATATGCGGTTCACAAGCTTTCTTAAATGCAAATCCCAAGACTAGCCTTCTCCAATTAGCCAACAACCTTAATAACATCATAATACTTCAATTAACACAATATACCATTTAGCCAAACACCACAATTCAACTAGTTTAGCCTAACCCATGGTTCCAACACCTCTTTCATGCATCATTAAGCTCTTAGGAACCATTCAAACACTATTCAACCACATACAATTTGAATTCCCAAGAGCCCTAATAAAAAACAACCTTGGGTTAAGCTTTGATCATACATAAA
Source organism: Adenanthera pavonina (assembly GCA_026686845.1). Taxonomy (NCBI): domain Eukaryota; kingdom Viridiplantae; phylum Streptophyta; class Magnoliopsida; order Fabales; family Fabaceae; genus Adenanthera; species Adenanthera pavonina. The sequence goes on from JAIVEN010000004.1 coordinate 20,454,760, forward strand.
CCCTTCAAAATTGACATCCAAGTAACAAGAACACCAAAACACACTTTCTTAATCCTATTTCATCCATTTTAATTGGTGGATTTTGGCCCAAATCCAAAAACCCAACATATAACCGGGAAATCTCAAGTTTAAACCGAAGAAAATGGAGAGGAAGGAGTAGAGATCACTTACCCATGTGAATTCAAGCTTTCAAGATCCGAAAATCACTCCCAAAAACCGAAAATCTCGAATCCTAGCAAAGCTCCCTCAGTTTTTCCTTTATTTCTTTCTTTCTAATCATCCGAAATGATTCCAATTTAACCAAGTTTTTTGACTTTCACCATGGCCTTGGGATAGCTCGCCGTGGCGCCACACCTTCAGCCAGAAAACATGCCACTGGCATTGGCACTCACAGCAACGGCCCTGCTTCTCACCATGGTATGTAGCTCTTTCAGACTCTACTTAAACCTTCCTCCGTCCTGTTTCCTCCAGTTCTGCACACAATGCCAAAACAAAGTCATGAGGGGTGTTACACTTGGGAGGTGATTTATGAACCTAGGAAACTTGATTAATTGTTAGTAAGTGAATCTTGCTTCCTCTCCTCTCTTTTCCTTTGGTTTTTGGCTTGGAATCGGTGCGAGAATATTAGGTTTTCAAGTTAGGGATGAATCCACTGATTAAAATCTTGGTTTAGTGCTGTAGAAGTGTTATGTAGTGTTAGTAAGCTTTAGGTATGAGTTTTGGTTGGATTGTGATGAGTTTGAGTGGAACCCTAGGTTGTAAATTGTGAGGGGAGTGTGAAATCCAAGATGTATGAGGATGAATACAATTTTGATGATTAATTAGAGCTCATTAATGTATAATTATGTTGTTGGAACTATGTGTTAAGCTTGAATGGTTAAATTGTGGATTTTCATTGTTATGAGTATTATATTAATTGAAGATATTATGACATTATAGTGATTGTTTGATTGATCAGAGAAGTCCAAGTCATAGCTGGCAATCCAAAAGCTTATGAGAACCATGTCACATCTTGAACTTAGACCCATTTCCCATGTATTAGACTCCATTCAAGTCCATTAATGCATAATTAGAGACTTGATTGCATATAACTTAAACCAATTGTTTTTCATTTTCAAGTACTATACCTTTGGTTAATCTCATTTTACAAGATAAACTTTGAAAATTCATAACTAAATCAAGAAAAATCATATTGAGATGATTCAAGTCTCTAACATATCTTAAAAGATTCACTACATGGGAAAAATATTGAACATGGCAAATACTTGACCAATTTGTATAGTAAATTTGCACAAACATCACTGTAGCAATAGTTAATTTCTGAAAATCCTTGATTCTAACACATTTTTTGGAAATTCATCATAATTAACACACAACTCCAATTTGAGTGACCTTGGTGTCTATGGAAATATATTCATGTTTTGTTTACAGCCATATAAAGCGTTCATGTATTATATATCAGAAGGTCTGTACAATATATGTATTCTCCAATAGTGCTCAGAATGACCACTTACATCATTCAACTTTGCAAAATACACCTTAATATATACATACATGGCTATTTCATGTCTCCACTTTGCACATTACATTATGTTAGATCGATATAGACATAATTGAATTCAAATAGAGTTCTAAAATCATACACATCATTTTTGCAAGATACTCCAAACAAAACACCAAGAAAATTTAATGAGCAACCTCCTTCTCCTTTCCTTTTGCCTCTTGGGAAGCCTTGCCATAACTTTGGAAAGGGGTGAGATTCAAAGAATCTCAGTAGTAACTACCATACATGCTCATATATCATCATACATTGCAAACTTTCATGAAAATGCATCAAACTTTCATTTAAAGTCAATTGTGCACAAATAATTTTTAAAAATTTGGGCTGAATCATCCCTTAACATATAGACATTTCTAGGGTTAAATACCCTTCAAACAACACAACCAATCAATTCAATCCATCATAAAAGCATCATTTAAATCAACAAATACATTAAGCATAATGGCAACAATAACAATATATATATGCATAATAGGGTTAGTTAACTACCTTCAAGCTTTCCAATGAACTCAAGACTTTATGAACACTTCCTTTAGCCTTCAAACACTCCTTTGGATCCTATTGTATCATAAAATAATGACATTAGGTACTAATTCTTGGGCCACTCTCAAATTTTGAACTTGATTTCCACTTGGCCTTACTTGTACAACTCACTTGTTTTTACATAATTTAGACCCAAGGAATCCATTTTTGAGGTCAAAATTATGAAATTTCCTTTCCTTTTCAAACCCCAAATAGACAGAAAAATTCATAAAAATGTAGAAAAACAACTACCTGATCAATTTGCAATCTAATGGCATAATCTTGTTGCTCAAGACCAATACATCCTTTTTTATGGTTTAGTTTTTTCATAGCTTCAATTTCTCTCTCTTCTCTCTCTCTAGGAAGAAAATTTTAGAGCAAAATAAAGAGAAATACTCCATGAAATCCCACCAAACTCAAATATTCACAAGATAATGACCATGAAAACTTACCTTGAAAGTTTGAAGTCCAAAGCTTGCTTCTTGCCCTCAAATTTTTTTTATGTTTCTCCTCTCTCCTTGCTAGAGTTCAGATGTGCTTAAAAAAGAAGATGAAGACTTAAAATGAGTTAATGGGATTTTGTATCATAAAGCAACTCTATTGCTTCCTTTTTTAAATTTTTGGTCTTTCTTTTTATAAAATCTTTTTAATTAATCCCTTTTGTGTATAATTCTGAGTTCAAACATGCTTTACCTTTTTTCTTTGGCCAAAAATTGTTTCATAAAATTTAATGGATCAAAATATCATTTACCGATTAAATTTACTGGTATCAATTGAGTATTTTCGACAAAATTGTCATTAAATTGATACAGAATTATCCAATAATTACTTTTAGTCTAAAATTATTATCTAGACCTAAAATATATTTTAGTAAGGCCTACTAATTTTTTTTGAATTAATACTACCTCTTTCTACTGTCCAAATTGACTTTTATTGCATAAAATATTAATATTAAATCATAATTACCCAATAAATATTATTTTGACCTTAATAAATTCCATAATATATTCTATTGGACTTAGCTCATTGAGAGCTTCATTTTGACTGTAATTTTTTATATTTATAAAAATGCTCCTATCTAGAGCCAAATTATAATTTTTAAAACTTTGGGATTATTAAGTGTAATTTTTTTCCAAAATGTTAAATTTTTCTTCATGTTCTCCATGTCCACCACCTTTCTTTTCTTTCCTTTTTTTTTCCTTTCTTTTTTTTTCAGAAGAAAAATCGGCATTTTTTCCTTCCAACCAAAATAATTGACCGCTTTGCCCTATTCCACAATATTACATTTCTATCCCCCTTAAAATAAATTTCGTCCTCAAAATTTAAAACATATCTCAAGTAAATATTTCTGGATATTTCTATCTCATATCTGACTCCATCTCCTAGGTTGCTTCTTTTGGGGTTAAGCCCTTCCAAACCACCTTCACTAGAATAATGTTTTTGTTCCTTAGCTACTTGACTCGATAATCTATAACCTTTTCAAATATAAGATTAAAGCAAATATTATCTTGTAAGTCAATGTATTCATATTCTATAATGTATGAAGGATCAGGTTGATATTTCTTTAGCTGGGACACATGGAAAATATCATGTATTTGGCTCAAATTTGGTGGTAGAGCTAATTTATAGGCTATAGTTTGGCTTTTGAGAGAATTTCAAAAGGTCTTATATACTTGGGAGTAAGCATTTTAGTCTTAAGTGACTGATCAACTCCAGTTGTAGAAGATACTTTGAGGAAAATATGATCTCTTATTTTGAATTCCAACGGCTTCCTCCTTTTATCTGCATAACTCTCTTATCTGCTTTGAGTCGTTAGTAATTTCTTTGTTATCACTTCAATTTGTCTTGAGGTCTGGTCAACAATTTCTTGACCAATCAACTATCTCTCGCCTAACTCCATCCAACATAATAGGGGCTTGTACTTTCTACCATGCAATGCTTCATATGGAGCCATTTGAATACTGGAATGATAACTATTATTATATGTGAATTCTGCTAGTGGTAAGTATACATCCCAATTTCCTTTCATTTTAAGCACACAAGCCCTTAACATATCCTCTAATGTTTGAATTGTCCTCTCAGTTTGTTCATCAGTTTGAGGATGATATGTTGTACTGACTCTCAATTTAGTACCTAGGGCTTATTGCAATGACTTCCAGAAATTTGACGTAAATCTTGGATTATGATCAGAAATAATACTGCTTGGCAGTCCATGAAGTCTTGCTATCTCTTTAACGTATAACTATGCCAATTTATCCAGTGTATATGTTGATCTCATGGCTAGGAAATGTGCTGACTTTGTGAGCCTGTCTATTATAACCCAAATAACATCATGTCCTGATGACGTCCTAGTTAATCCAATAATGAAGTCCATTGATATACTATCCCACTTCCATTCAGGGATATCAAAAGGTATGAAAGGACAAGAAATGCAGCAAGACAAAAATATTATATACTCAAGCTTTAGAAGGAATTAATTTCTACTAATAACCTTATGGAAAATTAATTTTAGAACTTACCTAAAAAAATATGCAATGTACCACTTAAAGGAAAGCCCGTCCTAAGATGAGCACAATGGTATAAGTATTGTTTAGCTGAGAGGTCTAGGTTAAGACAGACCAATTTAAAAGTTAATGTGAATTGTGAAGAAGAAATAATAAAAAAATTGATTTTTGAGTGAAATTACAAGAAAGTACCAAAAAGAATGGATAAGGCTCAAGGGCAAAACAATTATTTCCCATATTAGAAGTAAAATGTGAATATTGCATTTAAGTCCCAAGGAAAAAATGTTAATATCATAAAATGCATAAGTAATTGAGAAAAACGGAGAGACAACGTTAAGTGTGAAAATAAGCAAAGAGGTCTTTTTTTCAGATTAAATAGAAAAATGAGAAAATTGTATTTTGGCCCCAAGAATTAAGAATCATTACATTTTAGCCTCTTAAGAGTGAGTTCAACTTGAAGGAGGAAAAAAGAAAGAAGTTTCGGGAAAATTACAGCCAATGAAGGAAAGTTTTAAAAATTATAAATTTGTCCTGGGTCAAGGGTATTTTTCGAAATATGAAAAATTATAATCAAAGTGGAGCTCTCAAGGAGCTAAGTCCAATGATATATAGTATGGAATTTAATAAGAATAAAATAATATTTATTCGGCAATTATATTTTAATACTAATATTTTACCCGATAAAGGTTATTTTAGACTGCAGAAAAAGGCAATACCAATTCAAGGATAGTGATTGGATCTTGCTAAAATTTATTTTGGGTCAAGAAAATGATTTTAGTCCAAAAGTAAGTTTTGGATAATTCTGTACCAATTTAATGACAATTTTGTTGAAATATTCAATCAGTATGGGTAAATTTAATCAATAAAGGACAAATTGGTCAATTAAATTTTATGAAGTAATTTTTGGCCAAAATTGAGCACAAGTGGCATCTAACCAGCTGAAGAGGACACCAATGGAATTATGTAACACCCCTTATGACTTTGTTTTGGTATTGTGTACAGACCCGGAGAAGATAGGACGGAGAAAGGATGAAGTGGAGGAAAAATTAAGCTCCATGCCGCAGCAATAAGCAAGGCCGTTGCAACAAGAGCCAATTCTAGTAGTGTGTTTATGGTTGAATGAGGTGGCACCGCGGTGAGCTACCCTGGAGCCACGGGGAGAGCCGGGTTTCTGGTTTAAATCAGAAACATTTCAATCGGTTAGACGGAAGGAAAGAAAGAAAACAAAGGGAGTGACGAGGAGCTCTGTAACATCCTGCAATTTTACACCTCCAGAAATAACCAAATACAACAAAATCCAACTAAACACAACCCAGACATCTCGAAACAACTTCCCAATTTCCGGAAAAGAACCTAGAAACGCCAAAAACTGGGCTGGGGCCATGACCACTACAGTACTGCCGCGACTCTGCCCTGCTCTGTTTCTCCCTCGCTTCTGGCATCACTGGCGCCACGGCCTGGACACTGGAGCCGCGGCGCCCCCTGCTGATATTCCATATCAGCACCTTCTACAATCCGGGGCGAGATTCCAACGCGCATAACTTTATGCTCTGACCTCCGATTGACTTGATTCCAACTCCTACAAGTCAATCTAGTCCCAATCTATCCATAGACACTACTTTCACCTCAATCCAACTCTGTATGGAGATTCTGGACCCTTGACACCATTTTGGCCACTTATTGACAAAAACTTACCATTAACAACCTCCAATTATTGCCCAAGACAACTGGTCACTCAGAAACCATTTATACAGGTCTAAAACTCTCATAACGACATGTCTAAAGGGGTTTCACCTCAAAAGAACCACTCCTTTGAGTTTTGACCCCTTTGATTTCCAACATGACAAGACGGGCTACAGGCCCTAAAACACAATCATCAGCCCCAAACCACAGTAGGCTCACACATACCACCGTATCAACTTCCCAACCTTCAACACTCTCAAAACATCACAAATAACACCTTTCATATACACAATCAATAATGCCTCTATCAATACATCACAACATATATTTACAATCGTTCTTACAACATCACATGCTTAAAACAAAACCTTCTATCCTACTTGGCACATAATACATTATCCAAAAACAAACAGTACATAGACTATTCTCACGCACACAGCTACTCTCTAGGCTTCTCAGGACTAGTGCCAGGATTTTCACCTGAAAGGGTTAGTCATGGGAGAGGGTGGGGTGAGACAATGTCTCAGTAACTGGGACAACCACACACATAAACATGTATATATATATATCCTTATACATAACTCATATAACACATGAATGCAATAGAAAATGCATGGTATGCATGTCGTCCTCTCAGGGACTCCCATCCTTATCCTCCCTAACATATACAATCCATCCTTATCCTCCCTAACATATACGGTCCACCCTTATCCTCCCTAACACATATAATCCACCCTTATCCTCCCTAACACATATACATATACACATATTCTATCCTTATCCTCCCTAACAAATACATACTTCATCATACGTTATATATATATCAACATATCATCACCACTTCGTCCACCATATACACAGTCTCACAATATCCTGTGGTGATGCTAATGTATCATCATATAATTATCATCATGTCATAACATCATGTATGCACCATTTCATATCATATCAATGTCAACATCATATATATCATCATCACCTAACCATACGCATACCACAATATATATATAGAAAACGATACACACAACACATCAATATCGTGGTATGAAAAAGACATGCATATATATATACTCAACTATACAATATCACATAAACAATCACCCGGTTACCTCAGGTCATCAATACCACACTCACACAAGTTCCACACGCTTTCTTGAACACCAACACGCTTGAGCCCCACTCGGTTAGCCCAACAATCTTCGTAATAACACAATTCTTTCATTAACACAATATACCATTTAATCAAACATTACAATTTGACCACTTTAGGCCTAACCCAAGGTTCCAACACCCCTTTCATGTATCGATAAGCTCTTAGGGAGCATTTACGCACCAAACAATACCATATAACTTGGATTCCCAAGAGCCCTAACTGGAATCAACTTAGGGTTAAGCTCAAATCACACATAAACCCTTCCAAACTCATATCCAATCCACAATAACACTAAAACACACGCCATTAACCTCTTTTAACCATTTCAATCCGTGGATTTCGTCACAAACCAGAAACCCAACCTCAAAACCGAAAACCCCACATTTCCACCGAAGAAAAATGAAGAGGGAGGAGTAGAGAACACTTACTAACTTAAATCCAAGCTCCCTCGGTGCAAAAATCACTCCTGGACACTGGAAATGTCAAACCCTCATCGTTTCTCTCGTCGCTCTCTCCAATTTCCTTTCATTCTGAATGTCCGAAATGATCCAGTTTTAAACAAAAATCTCGACTCTCGCCACTGCGCCACCATAAATTTGCCGGACAATGCTACTGGAAGGCATCTTGTCGTGGTGGCTCTGCTTCTCATCGTGGTGTGGAGCCCTTTTTGATTTCTCTTGAACCTATCTCCGTCCTGCTTCCTCCGGTCCTAAACACAAAACCAATAAAGATATCATGAGGGGCGTTACACTCTTCCCTCCTTATAAAAATTTCGTCCTCAACATTTCAACTCTTACCTTACTCAAAAATCTTAGGATACTTCCTTCGCATGGATTCTTCTATCTCCCATGTAACATCATTGGACGTCAAACTGCTCCATAAGACTTTTATTAACTTTATGGTCTTATTTCGCAATTGTTTCTCTTTAACATCTAGAATTTGTAGCGGTGTGACCTCAAAAGTCAGATCCTCTCGCACTTGAACTACCTCATCATCAATCATATAAGACGGATCCGGATGATATTTATTGAGCTGAGACACGTGGAATACATCATGTAATCCAACAAGATTAGGCAGCAGCGCCACTCGATACGCTACTGGCCCAATACGTTCCAGAATTTGATATGGACCCATATACCGCAGAGTGAGCTTCTTTGCTCGAATCAATCTTCCAACACCAGTGGTAGGAGTGACCTTCAAAAACATATGATCTCCAGCATCAAACTCCAATGGTCTCCTCCTTCTGTCCGCATAACTCTTTTGCCGACTCTGAGTAGTAAGAAGCTTCTAGTGAATACTCTCTATTTGCTTAGAGGTTTGATCAACAATATCTGGGCCTAAAAGACTCCTTTCACCGAGTTCAACCCAACACAACGGTGATCCGCGCTTCCTGCCATACAACGCTTTATATGGAGCCATCTGCAAACTCGAGTGGAAACTGTTGTTGTAGGCAAATTCAACTAATGGCAAAAACTGATCCCAATTGCCTTTATTCTCTAGAACACATGCTTGCAGCATATCCTCCAGAGTTTGAATTGTCCTTTCAGTCTACCCATCAAATTGAGGGTGATAAGTAGTACTGAAACTCAATTTCGTACCCATGGCTTTCTGCAGAGATTTCCAAAACCTAGATGTGAACCTGGGATCTCTATCTGACACAATATTAATCGGGATTCCATGTAACCTTACAATTTCATTCACATACAGCTTAGCCAACTTTTCTATCGAAAATGTTTCCCGAACTGGAAGAAAATAGGCCTACTTTGTCAACCTGTCCACAATGACCCATATTCCATCTTGTCCTGAAGAGGTCCTTAGTAATCCCATTACAAAGTCCATGGAAACACTATCCCATTTCCACTCTGGGATCTCCAATGGTTGCAATGTACCTGCAGGCAATTGGTGCTCAATCTTCACCCTCTGACAGATTAGACATCTTACAATATACTCTGCGACGTCCTTTTTCATTCCTGGCCACCAATAACCATATTTTAAATCTTGATACATCTTGGTGGTACCTGGGTGAATAGTATACCTGCTCTCATGAGCTTCTTCCAAAACAGTTTCTTACAAACTCGCAACATCAGGCACACAAATCCGACCACGGTACCGAATGATACCATCCTCCAAAATACCAAAGTCCTGGGTCTCAGCCATTTCAATCTGTTCTCGAACGCCCAAAAGATATTCATCCTCCATCTGAGCATGGCAAATATTCCTTAATAGATCACTTGATACACTGATGGAACTCATTACTAATACTCCAGGATGGACATTGATGAATAACTTCATATCTCTTAGGCTTTCAAGCAACTGCTGCTCCCTTATCATCATTATGGCCATATGGATCGACTTTCTACTCAACGCATATGCCACAACATTGGCTTTTCCAGGATGATACTTCAAAGCAAACTCATAGTCCACAAAGAACTCAATCCAATGCCTTTGCCTCATATTCAACTCTTTTTGATCAAACAAATACTTTAAACTTTTGTGATCACTGAACGCCTCAAACTGAGTGCCATAGAGGTAATGCCTCCATAATTTCAAAGCAAACACTACAGTCGCTAGCTCAAGGTCGTGAGTAGGATAGTTCTCCTCATGAGGCCTCAACTGCCTTGAAGCATACGCCACAACTCTACCTTGTTGCATCAAAACACACCCTAAACCCTTTTTAGAGGCATCCATATAAACAATGAATGACTCTGATGGGATAGGGATAATGAGTACTGGGGTGGACGTTAGACAAGCCTTTAGCTCTTGGAATGCTCTCTCACACCTGTCATCCCAAATGAAAGATCGATCCTTACGGGTGAGTCTAGTCAATGGCATAACAAGCTGAGAGAATCCCTTAATGAACCTTCAGTAATATCCTACCAAACCTAGGAAACTCTGAATTTCAATCACCGATTATGATCTCTCCCAATTCAACACCGCTTAAACTTTACTAGGGTCCACTGCCACTCCTTCTGCAGAAATCACATGACCCAAAAATTTCACCTCCCGTAGTCAAAACTCACACTTACTGAGCTTAGCATACTATTGGTGATCTCGCAATACCTACAACACAATCTAAAGATGGAGCACATACTCTTCCTCACTCTTGGAGTATATCAGAATGTCATTAATAAACACTACCACAAATTTATCCAGATACGGTTGAAACACTCTGTTTATATAATCCATGAAGATTGTCGGGGCATTAGTCAACCCGAATGGCATCACCAGAAACTCATAATGACCATATCGAGTTCGAAATGCCGTTTTAGGCACATCTTCAGCACACACTCACAATTAATGGTACCCTGATCTCAAATCGATTTTAGAGAATACGGAGGCACCTGCCAGCTAATCAATCAAGTCTTCAATCCTAGGCAAAGGATGTTTATTCTTGATCGTCACTTGGTTCAGTTGCCTGTAATCAATGCACAATTTGAGGCTACCATCCTTCTTCTTAACAAATAACACTGGAGCTCCCCAAGGTGAGACACGATCTAATAAAACCCCTTTTCAACAAATCCTTAATCTGCTTCTCTAGTTCCTTCAATTTCGATAGGGCCATTCGATATGGAGCCTTCGAAATAAGACTTGTCCCGGGCACCAAATCGATGGAAAACTCCAGTTCTCGTGGTGGCGGCAAACCAGTGACTTCCTCTAGAAACACATCCGTAAATTCATTCACAACTGGGTATCTTTCAATACCACCTTTTATATCCATGTTCACAGAGAAGAAAACTAAAAATCCTTGACACCCTTTCTTCATATACCTGTCTACTTGGGCAAAGGACAAATAAACATTCTTATCCCTTCCAACAATAGGGATATTCATAGGTAAAAACACAATCTTTCGAGCACAGTCAAGAATGGCATTATTCGCCTCCAGCCAATCCATCCCAATTATCACATCAATCTCTTGCAACGGCAAACAGATTAGATCCAGGGTAGTGCTTCGATGTTCAAAACGAACCACACAGTTTAAACAAGCTTGAGCTGTCCTTATTGAAACTCCCGTGGGCGTTGATACTGACAACTCAAAAGGCAACTCCATTGCCACAATACTCAATCTCCGAGCACAATCAAAAGAAATAAAGGAATGTGATGCACCTGAATCAAACAAAGCATGAATAGAGTAACCATTGAGTTTAAGTTTACCTCTAATCATGGTAGGCACTGCATCCGCTCCCTGTTAGGTGATAACAAAAACTCGTCCAGGCATCGTGGGCCTCCTCGTCACATCATCACGCCTTGGATCCTAACAATTCTGTGACATATGACCCAGTCTCCCATAATTATAACAAATCAAGCACGGATGATTACCATGGCTAAACCCGCCTTTCATGCACAAATTCGATGCACTACCTGAACTATATTGAGATGGAATGGAGTCCCTTCCTGCATGCTCACCCTGACTTGAGCTTCCCTGCTCAAAACCACCTCAATAAAAAGGTCCTCTGCCAAACCGACCTTTATTGGACTAATCCCGTCCAAATCTGCCTCTACCTCTACCATGACGGCCTCGATTATGCCAACCTCTTCCTCCACTAGTACCTGTGCTGCCACCGTTGCTACCACTTCCTGAGCCACTGCCTTTACTAATTCCTCTTGTAGGTCCTAGATGAGAAAAGGCCAGAATCATGGAATTTCTTCTATACTATTTGGCCTCCTTCATTCATTTATAAAGAGCACGAATCTTCGCACACAAGTCCTCAAAGGACACAAACTCTATCACAGACAAATTCTATCCTTAATCTCTAGATGGGCTCCCTCAAACAACCTTTGAGCCATCCACCTATCATCAGGATAATTATTCAGATAAGTGGAATATTTGGCTGAGTCCAAAAACTGATCAATATACTCATCCGTCGACAAATTCCCTTGCTGAAAAGCTAGGAACTCAACCTCCTTCTGCATCATTAAGGTTGGAGGGAGGTAGTGTGCAAAGAACCGTCCCTTAAACTGTTCCCAGGTCATCGAAGGATTTATCGCTTTAGCATTTGGAACAATACTCCTCTACCAATGCTTGGCCTTCTTCTCAAGCTTAAAGGCCGCTAGTTATACCCTTTGCTCCAAGGTGTAATCCATTACACTAAAAATATTTTCCAACTGTTCTATCCAATTTTCCGCCTGGGAAACATCCATGGTACCTTTGAAAGTCGGGGGATCAAACTTTCGAAAGTCCTTTAACTGTGAAGAGATACCCCTTCTTTCAACCCTTGGGGCTTTCTCAGGCTCTACCACATTTTCATTCTCTCCTGTATTCAAATCCACATACATGCCGGCCTCTTCATTCATTCCACCCTGCTCTTGTCTATCCATTCTTTCTTGCAGCCTATTCAACACTTCCCCCTGGGTATTTACTTAGTTATTGATGCCGGCTAACATTTCTTGCATCTGTCTCATAAAATCATTATTACTCTATATTCCTCTTCCTCAATGAGATATTTTCCTACACACAAGCCACAACACATTCAATTATATGGTTCTGGACTAGCATTACAGTAGGAACATACTCTATGTATTTACAATTGTACCAAGTAGTACATTAAGCAGAAAAAATAGCCCAAAACCATTGCTCTGATACCAAAATGTAACATCCTGCATTTTTACACCTCCAGAAATAACCAAATACAACAAAATCCAACTAAACACAACCCAGACATCTCGAAACAACTTCCTAATATTCCAAAATAGTGGAAACGAACCTATAAATGCCAAAAACTGGGCTGGGGCCGCGGCCGCTACAGTACCACCGCGGCTCTGCCCTGCTCTATTTCTCCCTCGCCTCTAGCATCACTGTCGTCGTGGCCTGGACACTGGAACCGTGGTGTCCCCTGCTGATATTCCATATCAACAACTTCTACAATTCAGGGTGAGATTCCAACGCGAATAACTTTATGCTCCAACCTCCGATTGACTTGATTCCAACTCCTACAAGTCAATCTAGTCTCAATCTATCCATAGACACTACTTTCACATCAATCCAACTCCGTATGGAGATTTTGGACTCTTAACACTGTTTTGGCCACTTGTGGACAAAAACTTATCATTAACAACCTCCAATTGTCACCCAAGACAACTGGTCACTCAAAAACCATTTATACAGGTCCAAAACTCTCAAAACGACATATCTAAAGGGGTTTCACCTCAAAGAAACCATTCCTCTGAGTTTTGACCCCCTTGATTTCCAACATGACAAGACGGGCTACAGGCCCTAAAACACAATCATTAACCCCAAACCACACTAGGCTCACAAATACCACCGTATTGACTTCCCAACCATCAACACTCTCAAAACATCACAAATAACACCTTCCATATACACAATCAATAATGCCTCTATCCATACATCACAACATACATTTACAACCATTCTTACAAAATCATACGCTTAAAACAAAACCTTCTATCCTACTTAGCACATAATACATTATCCAAAAACAAACAGTACATAGACTATTCCCATGTACACAGCTACTCTCTGGGCTTCTCAGGACTAGTGCCAGGACTTTCACCTGAAAAGGTTAGTCATGGGAGAGGGTAGGGTGAGATAATGTCTCAGTAACCGGGACAACCACACACATAAATATATATATATCCTTATACATAACTCATATAACACATGAATGTAATAGAAAATGCATGGTATGAATGTCGTCCTCTCAGGGACTCCCATCCTTATCCTCCCTAACATATACAATCCATCCTTGTCCTCCCTAACATATACGGTCCACCCTTATCCTCCCTAACACATATAATCCACCCTTATCCTCCCTAACACATATACATATACACATATCCCATCCTTATCCTCCCTAACAAATACATACTTTATCATACATTATATATATATCAACATATCATCACCACTCCGTCCACCATATACACAGTCTCACAATATCCTGTGGTGATGCTAATGTATCATCATATAATTATCATCATGTCAGAACATCATGTATGCTCCATTTCATATCATATCATTGTCAACATCATATATATCATCATCAAAATCGTCATCATCATCACCTAACCATACACAAACAACGATATATATAGAAAACAATACACATAACACATCAATATCGTGATATGAAAAAGACATGCATATATATATACTCAACTATACAATATCACATAAACAATCACCCGGTTACCTCAGGTTGTCAATACCACACTCACACAAGTTCCACACGCTTTCTTGAACACCAACACGCTTGAGCCCTACTCGGCTAGCCCAACAACCTTCACAATAACACAATTCTTTCATTAACACAACATACCATTTATCTAAACATTACAATTCGACCACTTTAGGCCTAACCCAAGGTTCCAGCACCCCTTTCATGCATCAATAAGCTCTTGGGGAGCATTTACACACCAAACAATACCATATAACTCGGATTCCCAAGAGCCCTAACCGGAATCAACCTAGGGTTAAGCTCAAATCATACATAAAACCTTCCAAACTCGCATCCAATCCACAACAACACTAAAACACACACTATTAACCTCTTGTAACTATTTCAATCAGTGGATTTCATCATAAACCGGAAACCTAACCTCAAAACTGAAAACCCCACATTTCCACTAAAGAAAAATAAAGAGGGAGGAGTAGAGAACACTTACCAACTTAAATCCAAGCTCCCTCGGTCTGAAAATCACTCCTGGACGCCGGAAATGTTGAACCCTCATCGCTCTCTCCAATTTCCTTTCGTTCTGAATGTCCGAAATGATCTGGCTTTAAACAAAAATCTCGACTCTCGCCCCGGCCTCAGATATCTCGCTGCGGTGCCACCATAAATTTACCGGACAACATTACTGGAAGGCACCTCGCCACAGCAGCTCTACTTCTCGCTGCGGCGTGGAGCCCTTTCTGATTTCTCTTGAACCTATCTCCGTCCTGCTTCCTCCGGTCCTGAACACAAAACCAATAAAGATATCATGAGGTGCGTTACAAGCTCTGCTAGGGTTTGAGATTTCCGGCATTTTGGAGTGATTTTGGACCTTGGAAGCTTGGATTCACGTTGGTAGGTGATCTCTACTCCTCCTTCTCCATTTTCTTCGGTTGAACTTGGGGTTTTTTGGTTTTGTGCTGGGATTTTAGGGTTGGGACGAAATCCACCAATTGAAATGGAGTTAGAGGAGTATGTTTTGGTGTTCTTGATGCTTGGGTACAAGTTTTGAAGGGTTTATGTATGATTTAAGCTTAACCCTAGGTTGTTCTTGGTTAGGGATCTTGGGAATCCGAAGTGTATGGGATTGTTTGGTGTTTGAATAGTCACTAAGAGCTTATTAATGCATGAATATAGGGTTGGAACCTTGGGTTATGCTAAATTGGTTAAATTGTGGAAATTGGATATTTGGTATATGTTGTTAATTGAGGAATTGTGATATTGTGAAAGTTATTTGGTTAGCCGAGGTATGACTCTAGAAGTTCATGGAATCCACGTGTGTATTATTGACACCTAAGGTAACCGGGTGTTTGTTTGTATTATATTGTTTGTATGGTATGATAGTACATATATTTGTGTATATATGTATGTTTTAACCGAGAGGGGTTCAAGCATGTTGGTTATCTTTGGCTAGGTGCACTAATGGGAGGTGAGCTTGGTGATATCTTGGAATCAGTCTTCATCAACTGTTGGAAGGGAATTACCTATACGAAATGTCCTGTTACGACGATAGCCTGTGGTTCTAGCTGTGTGCGAGGGAGACATGTACTCCATTAATTTGACATTGCATTCATGAGTTGTGTGAGATATATCTATATATGTATTTGTGTGTGGATGTCTAGGTTACTAAGACATTATCTCATACCCTTCTCCCATGAACTAACCTTTCAGGTGACAGTTCTGGCACTAGTCCGAAGAAGACGCAAGAGTAGCTACGTACGTGGGAATCGTCTATCTAGTGTGTGTATTTTTTGATATGTATCTTGTGCCAAGTAGGATAGAATGTTTTGGTAATGGATGTATGACATGGATAAGGATTTCATGAATGGGTAGATGGTTATGTATGTGAAATTGTGTTGTATGTGATATGTATGTTGTATTGTGGTGTTTGCATGGTCTTGGATGTTAGGAAGTTAGTATTGTGGTGTTTGTAAGTCCATAGTGGATTTGGGCCTTGTTGGTGTGTTTTAGAGCTTGTAGGCCATTTTGTCAAGTTGGGGTTAAAGGGGGTCAAATCTCAGAGGAATGGTTTTTTTGAGGTGAAACCTCTTTGGACAAGTTGCTTTGAGGGTTTTGGACCTATATAAATAGTCTCTGAGTAACCATTTGCTTTTGGTGGCATTTGGAGGTTGTTAGTGGTGAGTTTTGATCAATAAGTGGTCAAAACGGTATCAGGGGTCTAGAATCTCCATACAGAGTTGGATTGAGGTGAAGTTGGTGTCATGGATAGATTGGGACTAGATTGACTCATAGGAGTTGTAATCAAGTCAATCAGAGATCCGAGCATAAAGTTATGCACGTCGAAAGTTTACCCCGGCATTGAGCTTTTGCTGGTGTGGAAACTAGCATGGGGCACCTCGGCTCCAATGTCTAGGCTGCGGCTCCAGTGAAGGCAGTAGCGATGAAGAAACAAGAAAAGCCCAGAGCCGCAGTGGTACTGTAGTGGTCGCGGCCCCAGCCAACTTTCTGGCATTTTGTGTTGTTTTTCCATTATCCAGTGGTTTTGCAAGGTTCTGTTGAGATATTTGGCTTGTGTTTGGTTGGTTTTTGAAGATTTTGGTCAACTCTGAAGGTGATTGGAGGTAGGTTGCTACAAATTAAGTCAAAAGCTTTTAAATTAAAGTAACCGAGATGAGGGAAAAAGATTAACTATGATTAATTTTTTTGCATATCTCTCCTAAATTGCCTTAGTTAGCCATTTGGTCGTCTCTTCTAGTCCCAAAACATGCTTGGTCTAGCAGCTTAAGAGAGAGAAAAACACAAAGAAACAAGGGGAAATAAGGAAGGCAATAGGCAAATCTTGGTTCTCAAGTTACCAAGGTAAACTTTTATGGCTATATTCTTGTGTTCTCTTGTGTTTGGAAGGCTTTCCATGGTTTATTTTCTCCTCTTTCTCTACTGAAAATTTCACCTAGAGAGAATCTTAAGTGGTGGCTTAAGGACTGGATGTAGGTCAAATGAATTGGACTAAACCAGGATAAATCTCTGAGTCATTGATTCTCTTATCTTACATTTATACTCATTTTCATTGTACTCTGTTTTTTTTTTTTTGCAAACTTTTGCTTTCACTGGGAACTTATGTTTTTGCAGAAAAATCTTAAACTTCCCAATTCACCCCCTCTTGGCAAGCCAAGAATCCTAATTGAAAGTTCAAAAAAAGATTTTAAATTGGTTACTAAACTTTAGGATAATAAGGTTAGATGCGTTTCTCCTTGATTTGGAGATGAATTTTATATTCAAGTGAAAATATTAAATTTGAATGTAAGATTATTGTAATTAGTTACTTATGAATAATTAGTATTATCTCAAATTTATTGGGATTTTAATTTTGAAAAAAGTGATAAAACGTTATTTGTAATGACCCAAGAAATTCATAGAAACAAATTCTTTATTAGTAAGGTATAAATAAATAAATTTAAATTCAACAATAATTATTGGCTGGAATATAAAGAAGTGACTTGGTCCCTCCTTTTATCATGAAATATAATTAGTAGAGAATCCATCAAATATGGAGTCAAGGATTAGTGGAAACATTATTTAATTGTTTCCATTGTAGAGTTTGAAATTTGGAATTAAAAAAAAAAGTAAAGTAGAAAAGAAGAAGAAGAAGAAACTTACTCATCCTTATTATTTTTCAAATTACTTGAATACCCTTCCTTTCCCTACTTGTTACTAATGGGCTTTTAGTCATTCTCTACTACACTCCTTCCCTTCTTGATAATTGAAGCTCATCTTCTCTGAAGGAGGCAGAAAAGAAATTTCTGGATGTGCCCTAGCGAACTAAACTCCATGCTTGTTCAAGTTGGTTTTTGGCGTGGTGTAGTCCAATTCATTGCCGACTTTCTTTCTTTATTGTTGTACCTTTTGCCTTGCTGCTGTATCTTCATCAAATCCTCCTCCTTCTCCATTGTTGGTGTGTTTTGTCAAAGTAATTTGGGTTAGAGTAAGCTAGCATCTCTTCCCTTGTGTTTCTTCCCTTTTCTTAACTTCACCCAAATTAAAATTTGCAGCTTTCCTTGTTCTTGTGGGATAGCTATTTAGTGCTGAACCTTCTTCCTCATTTTCAAGTGCAAACAGGGGAGTGAGTTACTGTTGAGGTTGGCCAGAACCTAAAGCATCTGTCACTCTTTCTCACTTGGTAATTTTAATCTTTGATCCTTGTCTAATGAGACCATGTTTAGTCAATGTATATAGCTTCTCTTTTTCTTTAAGCTTGGACGAGTGAGAATTTGGGAATAATATTTGATTTATGAAATAGATGCTTTGGAAGCTTTGTTGAGTTGAATGATGTTGGAATTGCTCAGTAATGATATATATATGTGCATATGTTATGCGTGTGTGTGGTTTTAGAGAAGGGGATTAGAAAATAATAATAAATATTTATGTTTTCCATAGTAATTGCATTAGTGTCATTTTAACGTTTGATGAATTGCTTCCAAGAGGATGATATTATGATTGTGTATAGTAGCTAGTCTTGATGGTTGAAATCTTGGTTAGTATCTAATATATGATAGTATACAAGAATTAGAAAGTACTCTTTAAGATAGTAGAAAATATTAGCTGCTTATTAAATTCCTAACAAAATTGTTAAAGTTGCTGGATACAAGTACATAGTGTGTATAGATGATTTAACTATAATATTTTCTTTTTCAAGCATTAGGATGTGCTAGAGAGAGGAATTTTATTTAGGAAAGGTCATTTGAGACTTAATCATGGGACTACTAATTACTAGGAAAGTATATGCTGTTTCTTTTTTGTAATTTCATAATTAATGTGACTAATATTTTGCCAACTTGTTTACATATTGATGCATTACTTTTTTTTTTATTTGAAAAGTTTTGATACTTCAAAGAACCATTATCAAGTGTTTTAAACAAATTGAGATTTTATTTATCTATCTTACTTTTCACTCAATTTATATAAAGGTACATGTATGGAATCATTGTGAGAAATTTTAAGTATTGATTGTTGGCTTTTAAAGGATTCCTTCGTTGGATTTCTTGATTCCATACATGATTGAAAATGTTTTTAAGGGACTTCATATAGAACACTAGATGCTAATAGCAGTTCTGTTAGCCCTTGGCACACCTTGGTTTACTTCATGATCACCATAGATTTACGTGAGTCTTTATACTCACGATGGATTTTATGTGAGTTTGGTTCTCATGATGGTTTTTGTGAGTCTTCATACTCATAATGGATTTACATGGTTTATGAGTCACAATAGATTGGTGACTTACCCACATGGGTTGTGTGCCCACAATAAAAATCATGTTCTATTAAAAGTCCCAATAAAGGGATAATTGAATTGAAGGAAGAAAGTATTTCAATAAGTTAAAAAAAATTATTTAAATTTATAATTTTATTGTATATGTGCATTTGACAATGATTAAGACATTGTGAATTATTCATGCTTGATATTGTTTTCTTACCTATTTGTTAGTGTCATAGCAGCAATGAATGTTTATGTATATATATATATGATAATGGCATTATACATTTATTCTTTCCACGTATAGGCCTCTAAACTTAAAGTAATGAAATTTTATTTGACTACATTATGATAGTAATAGTTATGATTAGTTTTTTTTCTAAATGTTGTATTGATTGAAGAATATAATTAAATATTACTTTTTAATTAAATTAATTGTTTTTTTTAGATAGTAGATCTGGCCTGGTACCTCCTCCAGAATCATAGAAAGGACTTAGCTATTACTTGGAGACCATGTAGGTTTGTGTAATATCCTACCTCCACTATAACCAAAATCTCACGAAATACAACCAAACACAACCCAAACCGCTTAAAATAACATCTCACATCCTCAAACCAGTGGAAACGAACCCCAAATTACCAAACTTTGTGCTGGGGCCGCGGCTGCTACAAGACCGCCGCGGCTTCGACTTGCTCTGTTTCTCCCTCACTACTGCCATCACTGGCGCCGCGGTGCCCCCTTGCTGATATCCCATATCAGCACTTTGACGTTTTGGGGCAAACTTCCGACAGGCATAGCTTTATGCTCCGATCTCCGATTGACTTGATTCCAACTCCTACAAGTCAATCTAGTCCCAAACTAACCACATACACCATTTTCACCTCAATCCAACTCCGTATGGAGATTCTGGACCCTGACACCGTTTGGCCACTTATTGGCCACAAACTCACCACTAACCAACCTCAATTGTCACCAAAGACAACTGGTCACTCAGAGACCATTCATACAAGTACAAACTCTCCAAACCAACATATCCAAGGAGGTTGTACCTCAAAGGAATCACTCCTCTGAATTCTGCCCCCTTTGAACCCCAACATGACAATACAGGCTATAGGCCCTAAAACACCACCATCAGGCCCAAACCACTTTGGGCTTACAAATACTACCAAACCAATTTCCAAAAGCATAACGCTCTCAAAACACCAGCATAATACATTCCACATATACATAATCAAGCATACATTCATCCATAACAATCTTGTCCATCTAATACATTCAATACACAACTTTCTACCCTACTTGGCACATAATACATTATCCAAAAATACAAACACTACATAGACTTCCCACGTACACAGCTATTCTCTTGGCTTCTCCGGACTAGTACCATAATCGTCACCTGAAAGGGGTTAGTCATAGGAGAGGGTGGGGTGAGACAATGTCTCAGTAACCGGGATCAACAACACATAAAGATATATATATACAAACATGAATCATATAACATATGAATGCAATGTAAAATGCATGGTATGCATATCGTCCTCTTAGGGACTTCCATCCTTATCCTCCCTAACACACGTATACAAATAACCCATCCTTATCCTCCCTAACACACATATACATATAACCCATCCTTATCCTCCCTAACACATACAATCCACCCTTATCCTCCCTAACATATACAATATCACATACTCCAACCTTATTCTCCCTAACAATTTCATTTATCATCATATATCATACGTTATCACATCATCACCACTTCATCCGTCATACATCTCAATGTAACAATAACATGTGGTGATGATAATGTATCATCATAATCATATCACATCAATGTCCTCATCACATATCTCATCACAATACTCATAAACATCATCTACTATACACATACCACAATATATAATAACCACATGCAAACATATCACTATCGTGCTGTGAAAGAGACATGCATATATATATATACAACTATACATACTATCGTATAAAACCACATAAACAAACACCCGGTTACCTCAGGTTGTCAATACCACGCTCAGGCAAGTTCCACACGCTTTCTTGAACACCAACACGCTTGAGCCCCACACGGTTAACCAAATAACCTTCATAATACATAATTCTCCCATTAACACAACATATCCATAATCACAATATCCCAATTTAACCACTTTAGGCCTAACCCAAGGTTCCAACACCCCAATCATATATCAATAAACTCCCAGGGATCGTTTAAACACTACTCAAATTCGGATTCCCAAGAGCCCTAACTGAAAACAACCTAGGGTTAAGCTCAAATCGCACATAAACCCTTCCAAACACACATCCAACCAATAAGAATACCAAACATACTCCATTAACCTCAAATCATCCATTTCAATCGGTGGATTTCACCGCAAATCGGAAATCCAACCTTAACACCGAAAATCACAAACTTCAACCGAAGAAAATGGAGAGGGAGGAGTAGAGAACACGTACCAACTTGAATCCAAGCTCTTGAGGTCCGAAAATCACTCCTAGAAGCCGGGAATCCCGAACCCTAGCACTGCTCCTCGCGGTCTCCCTCTATTTCCTCCGTTTTTTTCTTTTCCGTTCGACTGAACTGATCCGGATTTAAACAAATTTCCTGACTCTCACCGTGGCTGCAGCATACCTCGCCGCGGCTCCACCAACTAATCTGGAACAATGCCACTGGAAGGTCTCTCACTGTGGCGGATCTGCTCCTCGCCGTGGCGCGGAGCCCTTTCTGGTTCCTCTTGAACCATATCCGTCCTACATCCTCTGTCCTGAACACAAAACCAATAAAGATATCGTGAGGGGTGTTACACTTTGCATGGAAGAAATTATTTTGTTATTTGTAGATTAGTTGTCATAAATTTGTATGTAACTCCACATGACTCATAGTAGGATCCTCCATCCTTTTTGGTTGAATTTTGTACCTAGCATTAGAGCGGGGTTCTCAATCTTTATGATATATATGCTTTTTGTATTGCTGTTGTAGAAATGTCGGGAGGTTCAACATTCTGGGAGAACTCTGCCGGAATTTCTACAACGCTCGTAGTGTATATATATGTACACAAAATATATTAAATTATTTAAGTTAATAGTTATGTAATTTCATGTTATGATTGGTGATGCTAAGCATGTTAAAATTTACTTTTAAAGATAAAGCTTACGAACTGAGGTGTAGTGTACTCCGTATTGGTTACACATTTGGTGGAGCGTGACATTATCTTAATATCAAATTGGTTTAGTTGAAATGATATTCACCCCATTTAGCTTGAGCGGTTTATAAATAAGATGGTGGGGTACTCTAGCCTCTAATCGAGAGTAGCTTATTACTGTTAGGAATAAAGTGTGCTTACACCATGTCTCAAGTATATATATAACTATTGTAACTTATCTTTATGTTTTTCAGTCTTACTATTTTTTTTATTTTAGAATAAAAAATATTTAAATTTTCTAAAAATGATTTAAAAGTTTATATCTTTTAGTGACATAATATTAGTTAATAGATGCTATATATATTTATTAAAACTTAAAAAAATAAAAGTGAGCTTTTATTATTTTTATCAAGAAATAAAAATGAGCTCAGTTTAACGTGTCAATGTCCGATATTGGACAATTTTAAAAAAAATTTTGTAAATTATTTTATTCATAATCTATCCTATTATTAGGATACATATATAATTTAAAATATATCTAACAATCCAAAAAAAATTTATTATTTTTTTTCAAATAAGCTTAATCTATTATCTGATTCCAACAACAACTAGAGAGAAAAACAGTTGCTCACAAGAAAAGAAAAAAGAGAAAAATTGTTACATCGTATAAAGATGTTATAGCTCCTGAGTCGATATTTTTGGTCAACAATAGAAGTGATTTACGAGTTCACTAGAGACATCATATGGAATTTTTTATACACAAAAAATTGATGGAATTTTAAATCTTCAATAAAGTATCATATATCCAAATATTTGATTAACCGTTAACATTGGAAAGGATTTGATTTCAGATTGTTTAAAAATCCAAATCAATTCCATCCATTCAACCCAGCTAATTAAATCCAAACTAATCCAGTTAAAATCAACAAAGTTGAATTATTAAAATTTAATTTGATTGATTTCGATTATTTACGTCGTGTGCATTCAATTAAAATTGAATTGAATTCATCTACTATATCTTTTGGGCACTTACAATCCACATAGCAATAATATTTTTTTAATAATATTTTAATATTCTATTATTAAGTTTATCATAATAATCAAGAACAAACATTATAAGGAATATTCCTTTAAATATTATAATTTAGATTAAATCATAAATTATAATGAAATATTAAACAAATATTTTTTAATGTAAAATACAATTAACTAAATTATATTGAAATATTAAATAACAAAAATAAAACGAAAACGAAATGCGTCTAAAATATATCATTTAATCTTGAAATGCTTTAAATATACATGTACATATATGCATACATGTGTGTGTGTGTATATATGCACCACCTAACAAAAAGCAATATATATATACATGAATTTGGATATACATATATATATACACACATATATATGAAACAAGGGGATCTAGCAAAATATTTTCGTTGCATTTTTATAAAAATTAAAAACTTAAAAGTTAACGAAAAATCATAAAGTAAGGAAAAACTAAATGAAGTTCAGAAAAAAGTTTAAGTATATTATTAAACTTTAAGATGATTGAAGTTAGATGTGTTTCTCTCAGATTTAGGAATTAATCTTAAATTCAAATCAAAAATTAAATTTGAATTTAAAATAATTGTAATTAGTTACTTCCGGGATTTTAACGCTGAAAAAGTGACAAAATCCTATCTCAATATCAAATTAGTTTATTCACTTGATTTTGTTTGAGAGGTTTATAAATAAGAGGGTAGAGTCCTCCAGATCCACATACAGACTAACTTAATGTGAAGAAGAAGAAATTGTGGTTACTCTCAAACTACTAGCTAGGACAGTCGTAAGTTTTCTCACCTTTGCTATTTAGTTTCCTATGTTTTTTAGTTTGACTATTCTGACTCATGTCATCCTTATGTTTTTTAGTCTTTCTATTCTAATCCAACTCATGTCAATGGAGATGGATGGGCAAGAATGGGATCAACTTGAAGAGGAAAGGAAAATTGAAGAATTAGTTATGGGTGAAAAGCTAAAGATAAGAGAGGAAGAGCTAATGGAAAACTAAAAATGATGGAAGAAGAGCTAAAAAAACATCAAGAACTAATTATGGAGGAAAAGCTAAAGATGGAGGAAGTGCTAAAGAGGGAAGAAGAGCAAAAGATGACTCAGAAAGGACTAAAGAAAAAGCCAAAGAGAGCGAAAGCATCAAAGGAAAAACTAAAAACGAGGGAGAAAAAGCGAAATGAAGAAGAAGAGTTTAATCCACTACAAAAAACTTGACTTTCGGTGAGGACAAAAGTCGTCGCCGAAAGTCGAAATGTCGTCGCCGAAAACTTTCAGCGGCGACCACTTTGTCGTCGGAATAACTCTTGTCGCTGAAAGTTTTGGTGACGACATCTTTTGTCGTCGCTGAAAGTTGACATTTGGCGACGACATTGTCATCGCTGAAAGTTAACCTTTGGCGAGGGCCAAATTGTCGTCGCTGAAAGTTAACCTTTGCCGAGGGCCAAATTGTCATCGCTGAAAGTTGACTTTTGGCGGCGACATTGTCATCGCTGAAAGTTAACCTTTGGCGAGAGCTAAATTGTCGTAACTGAAAGTTGACATTTGGCGACGACATTGTCGCCGCCAAAAGCCTATTAAACACCATTGCCACATCATCATCGGCATGCCACGTCACCGCCACGTCACCTTGGATCCACTGCCACATCACCCCCGGCCCACACCATGTCACCACCACATCACTGCCATGGCATTGCCACGTCACCCTGGGCCCACCATGTCACTGCCACGTCAACCCGGGCCCATACCATGTCACCGCCACGTCAACCCGGGCCCACACCATGTCACCACCACGTCGCTGCCACGTCATATAATGCTTTCAAATGTGTTCACCTAGGTTTCGAACTCATGACCTCTTACTCCCAAAGCCTTATATTTACTCTTTTGCCAGTTGAGCTGAAATGTACCTGCAATCTTTATATGAAATATTAAATATATATTATTTATCTACACACTAATATACACACATATATTTATAAATCAATATATTATTAAAAAATACACATTTGTCTTATTTTCAATTACTAATTTCATAAAATATTTTATTTGGATATGCTTATATTTATATGAATATTTATATTATAATTTTTTATTTTTAAATGTTAAATAATTTTCCTATAAATATATTTGTTTTTCTTTGACAAGAAAAAAATTGTTTTCTTGCTGACTTTTACATTTGATTTTTATTTTTAAATAAAAATAATTATATATATAATATTTATGATCCATATGTATTAATATTATATTATTTTATGTTATTTTTCGTTTAGTCATATCATATAATATATATCATATATTATATTATTTGATAAATTATATTATATATGCTTAATATATATTAAAGATAGGACGAGATTGGGTAGGAGTAGATTTTATATCAACTCGTGGTCTGACTCGAAGTTTTGGTCGAGTATTATATATATCCATTTTTTATTTTTTTATTTTTTTATTTTTTAAAAGAAAATTAGAAAATTGAACTTCTATTATTATGGTATTCCCAACAAAATATGTTTAATACTTGATGAAACTACATATAAATATAAAAAATTAAAAAAAAAAAGCCCTTAGACCTGGTCAGACCAAGTGATCTGAGAAGGTTGCTCGAAACTTGATCTGACCCGGTCAAATGGCTCTACCCAATGCTTAAATTTTGGTTTCTTGTTAAAATGATCGGATTTGTCTTTAGTTGGGTTGCTTCGGATTGGACTAGATTGATCGGGTTCAGGTTTATTCTCTCACCCCTATATATTATATATAATATAATAGGAATTTCGAAAAAAAATCATTATTACAAATATTGTAATTTTGATTATCATATGATTTAAAAGAAAATGTAATAAATTCAATCTGTTATAATTGGGAAAATAAAAAAGACCAAAAATGTTGAGATAGTGAGAAAGAGAATTCGCTAATACTTGTTTTCCAAATATTGTCATTACTTATTAATTAGGAAAGTAAATTAACAATCCATAAGCATTTTTCTCTCTGTGACAATGCTCTGTTAGACTTTTATACTATGTGAAAATATCTACATGACCAATACCCATAGGAGTTTGGACTAAGAGTTTCCATCATAGTATGTTTGATTATTATTTTAGATATATTAACTACTGATTATTGTCATGGTACGTTACTGCTTCATCATTTGTTTTTAGTAATAAATAACATTAATATTAATTTATATGTTAAATATATTAGCAATTAATTACTTAGCCTAATAAAAATTCCTCCAAATATAGGATTGATCATATTAGACAATTAGATATTAATTTTTTCCCCTAATTCTCTTTTATTAGTGTTATCAATCCCTTTGTTAATTCAAAAAATTATCCTACTAAAAATAACATATTTCATTAATTAAGATGAAGAAAAAGTAAATATAAATATGGAATAGATTCAATAGTTTGACCATTCAAGTTTTTAATCTCAAGTAGAAACAAAACACTTTCGAAATGTTTAAAATAATTCAAATGAATTTGATAAAAATAATTCAAATAAAAGAAAATAGTAAAATAATTTGATTTTAACCAAAGATATCAGATATTTTTTATAATACAAAATATATGTAGAATATATTATTTTTTATTATAAAATTATATCAACATAATACAATTATTATTTCAATATGTTATTTATTAATTTTTAAAGTAAAAATAATAAAAATTCAAAAAATTAGTTTTGGCAGCGACATAGTCGCTGCTGAAAGTATGACTTTCAGCGATGACTTTTCTTTGTCATCGCTGAAAGTGTGACTTTCAGTGACGACTTTTCTTGTCGTCGCTGAAAGTGTGACTTTCGGCGACAACAAAAAAAGTCGTCGCCGAAAGTCACACTTTCAGCGACGACTTTTTTTGTCGTTGCCAAAAACATACTTTCAGCGACGATTTTTTTTTATCACTGCCGAAAGTCGTCGCTGAAAATCTATTTTTTTGTAGTGATCGGTTCGCAATCGCTTTCCTTATTTGTGTTTTTACAATTTCCTTTTTGATATTTACATTTTCCACTTAATTTTTTTAAAATTTTGTTAGTGATATTCGAGGAGCATTAAAGGGAAGGGATTGCAATTTTTTTAATTGAAATTTTTTTTTTTACTTATTGTGTATAAATGTTATTGACACTACTTTTATATATTTACATATGATTTTGGAATAAAAAATCCTTATATATTTAAATATGATTTTGGAATAAAAAAATTATATCTTTTAATGACATAACATATTAGTTAGTAGTTGCTCTATATATTATTAAAGAT
The DNA here is from genome assembly GCA_026686845.1 of Adenanthera pavonina. NCBI lineage: Eukaryota > Viridiplantae > Streptophyta > Magnoliopsida > Fabales > Fabaceae > Adenanthera > Adenanthera pavonina. Next base: position 20,483,028 of record JAIVEN010000004.1, read on the forward strand.
TAAAAAGTATAGAAAAAAAATGAGCTCTCTTTTTATTAATGGAAAATGAGCTTTTTTTATATTTTTATAAAGAAATAATACTGAGTTAGTTTAAAGTGTACAAAATTTAATTTTGTTTGCTCATCTTGAAACTAAATTCAAGAGGACGATGAATATAATAGATGCAATTAATGAGATCTACCATTTATTTAACCTTAGCCTTTTTGGCAAAGAAAAAAATTGTTGGCCTTCACCGCCTTCATTCTTTCTTATTTTACGATAACAATTTATAACTGAAATTCAGACCATTCATTTAATTTAAAAGCATCTATCTATTATCTTATTTATAATTTTTCCTATTATTTGGATACATATATAATTTAAATTTAAAATATATTTAACAATCCAAAAAATCTTACTCATTTTTTCCAAATTTAATCTATTAATATCTGGTCCCAACAAAAACAAAAGAGAAAAATAGTTACATCGAATAAATATGTTATAGTTCCTAAGTAGATGTTATTTAGTTTTCGGTGGTGGAAGTGTATAATCATTTAGATATACTTAGTATAATTCTATATAGAATTCTATTTTATATATATTTTTATATGAAAATATACTTGGTATAAATATATATGAATTTGAATAATTATAAAATCTCTTTATAACAATATAACAAGAACAGGTTAAAAAAATTAACAGAACAATAACAAAAAAACGTAAAAATAAAATATGTACAAATATTAAATTGAGGTGCTTATTCTATGACAACTCTTGGCAACTTGCTCTCTATCTTTGTGCTTTCAGTGGGCCTATATTTCCGACAATTGTAATGGCTTCTTTATTTCTGCATTTTCTCGAAGCAAGATTTTTTAGATATAGGCTACAACAGGGACAGATTATTTACAAGTTCACTAGGGACATCTATGAAATTTTTATATGCAAATAAACTGATGGAATTTTAAATCCTCTCTAAGTGTCATATATCAAAATATTTGATCAATCGTTAATATTGGGAAGGATTTGGTTTCAGATTGTTTAAAAATTCAAATGAATTCCATCCTTTCAACCCAGCTAATCAAATTCAAACTAATCCAATTAAAATCAACAATTAAGTTAAATTATTCAAAATTAATTTAATTGATTTTGATTATTTACAGTGTATTTTCCATTAAAATTGAATTGACATAGCAACAAAAAAGTTTAATTTAAATTGATTATTGAACTTTAGGATAATTGAAGTTAGATGTGTTACTCCTAGATTTAGGGATAAATCTTATATTCAAGTCAAAATAATAAATTTGAGTGTAAGATAATTGTAATTAGTTATTTCTGGGATTTTTTTAACTTCGAAAACTGATGAAATCTTATCTTAATATCAGATTAGTTTAGTTATTCGCTCGATTTTGTTTGAGAGGTTTATAAATAAGAGGGTGGAGTACTCTGGTTTTACATATATTTCACATATAGACTAACTTACTTTGAAGAAGAAATTGTGATTACTCTCAATTCGCTCACCTTCGCTATTTAATTTTCTATGTTTATCAGTCTGACTATTATAACTCAACCCATCTTTACGTCTTTTAGACTTTCTATTCTCACCCAAATCATCTCAATCAAGATAGATGTACAAGAACGGGATCAACTTAAGGAGCAAAAGAAAACTCAAGAACTAACTATAGGCGGGAGGATGAGCTACTGGAAATGTTAAAAAAGATGGAGGAAAATCTAAAAAAAATTCAGGAACTAATTATGGAAGCAAAGATGCTAAGGATGAGAGATGAAGATTGAGCTACAGGAAAAATTTTAAATGATGAAGGAAGAGCTAAAGAGGGCTCAATAGAAACACTAAAAATGAGGCTTTACAAAGTCATAGGGAGAAGAAGATGAGTTAAATATTCAGTTTGGAATTCTTTTCCTAGTTTCCTTTTTCTTATATATATATATTTTTAAATTTCGTTTACCATTTACGTTTTCCTTTTAATTTATTTTTTTTATTTTTTTCTTATATTTGAGGAGCATTAAAGGGAAGGGATTACAATTTTTTTATTCAAATATTATATCTCTATGTTACCAAAAACAAAGATATATTATATCTGTAATGCATTCTTACTATATATTTTTGTTGAAAAAAGTTTTTTTTTCTGGACTAATTGTTTATAAATGTTATTGAGACTGCTTTTAACTATATATTTAGATATGATTTTAAAATTCACAAAAATAAAAAATATCTACATTTTTTAAAAATGTTTTAAAAATTGATATCTTTTAGTGACATAATATATTTGTTGATAGATGCTCTATATATTTATTAAAAATATAAAATATAGAAAAGTAAAAAAGAAAGAATGAACTTAGTTTGATTTGTATTAAAATCGAATTTGTGTGCTGATCTTTATTAACTTAGCCTTCAGCCATTCATTCTTTTGTTGACTTGCAAATTAGTCATTTTGTAGTCATTTGCAAATTGGGGAATATAGGCGTTAAATCTCTGGATTTTCAAGAAAATATATGAATTTGGTTACAATCTTCCATCGTAAAATTTTAAATATATTAGGTTTGATCTTTCACGGAGATAGGTGGGAATAATTATAACGTTACAGTTTACTGATTTCTTATTTTTGATAAATTTATTTATTTACTAGAATGGAATTGTTGCAAATGTTTTAAGCATTTGTTGGCAATATCATTTTTAAATTTGTGCTATTCCTTTGTGAACTATAATATCTGCACTTGTGAAGAAATGATTTAATGTACTTATTCGTATGAATTAACATTACTTTGTAGTATGGTAATTTTATTGTGCAGATTAAGGATGGCTTTCTTGAAGGTAGAGTTTTGGCTATAAATATAATGTTTTGTAATGAGTGAAGAACTGTAATGAACTAAAAACCAGTAATGAAAATGAAAGGATATCTCGATATATTATCACTATTCCAAGGGCATTACAAGGTTCACAGACACAATAGCATAAATCGAGATTACAACGGTAAGAAAATGGTCTATCAGGAGGGAAAGAGAAAATATCAGAAATGTCAGAATTTGCAGAAAGAAATGCCCAGAGAGGAAATTCGTTCATCCATCACACCCTCCCACTATTTGCCATATGCCTTTTAAATCATTCCCTCACTATCCATAATCTTCCACGTAGGCTTTCTGTTACGAGTACCCCTTCATAATATCTGTGGCTCATGTGCTTCGCTCGTGGTGATCCATCCTTCCTCCACGTCACTCCCTGGTGTTATCATATTATTACCCACATTAGGCTCCACGTAGTCATCCATGACATACCCCTCCCCATAAAGCTTGACCTTGTCCTCAAGGTCAAAAGTGGGGTATTGTTGCCGAATAAAAGTCATTGGTTCCCATGATGGTGGTGAGGTGGCACCCCAATCAATTAACAACTGTGTTTCAGTAGCATCACCCCGTCGTTTGATTCGAGTAGCTAGCACTGCTAATGGTTGTAACACCGGACCCTCTGATTCTGTCAACAATGGCAGAGGAAAATAAACTTGTGAATTGTCTCCATGATATTTCTTCAGGAACGATACATGGAAGACAGGATGAATTCGTGCCTCAGGAGGTAATTGTAATTTATATGCTACTGAGCCAAGGCACTCCAAAATAGGAAAAGGGCCAAAATATCTCAGACCGAGTTTTTGATTGTGCTGTAGCCGCAGTGAGTGTTGGCGATAAGGTTGAAGTTTGACAAGAACAAGATCTCCAACGTGAAAAGTAATGTCAGTGCGTTGTTTATCTGCATAAAATTCATTCGATCCTGTGCTCTTTGAAGTATTAGCTTAAGTTGATCTAGCAGTCGATTCCTCTCCTGTAACTGCAATTGTATGTCAGGGAAAGCAGTATCATCCCAGTCAGCTCTTATAACAGTTGGTGGATCTCTTCCATAAACAACTTTGAATGGTGTCATACCGATGGAAGTTTGAAATGACGTGTTATACCATAATTCAGCCCAAGGTAGGAAATCAACCCATTTACGTGGAGAATTGAAAACAAAGCACCGAAGATACATTTCCAGACACTTGTTGACGGATTCGGTTTGCCCATCTATTTGTGGGTGATAAGAGGAGCTGAAGTGCAATTCAGTGCCTTGTAATTTAGCTAGATGCCGCCAAAATCCACTTGTGAAGGTGGAATCACGATCAGATACAATGGTTCGTGGAACTCCATGTAATTTAATGATATGTTGCAGAAAAGCTTCTGCGACATGTTTGCTAGTGAAATCTGCTCTCATTGGTATGAAATGTCCATACTTGGAGAGGCGATCTACAACCACAAAAATGACAAAGTACCCCTTTGAAAGTGGTAAGGCAGTAATGAAGTCCATCGCAATGTCCTCCCAGATCTTGTTTGGTATGGGTAAAGGGCTGAGTAACCCTGCTGGATGTAACTGTGAAACTTTTGCTCTTCGACAAACATCACATTTTCGGACATATTCCTTGATGTCTTTCCTCATAGTAGGCCAAAAAAATGCTGCTGCAATACGATGGAAAGTCCTTAAAGAGCCTGAATGACCTCCAATCACTGAGGAATGAAATTCTTGCATAATTCGTTGCTTGAGTTCAATAGCTTCCTTGGGTATGATTAGGCGGTGGTTCCAGTATATCAATCCATCATGGATTTGGTAATGGGGTATAGAAGATGGGCATTCCCGTATTTTGGAAGCAAGCTCATGAATGATAGGGTGGTGTAGTAAAGTGTGGCGGATCTCATCCATAAACTGATCACTGGAATATGTCACAGCCATATAGTAACTTCGAGATAAAGCATCAGCTGCTAAATTCATCTTACTTGGCTTATATTCCACTCGAAATCGATACCCCATCAACTTTGGGAGACACGCTTCCTGTTCTGGTGTTTGTATTACTTGTTCATTTAGATGCTTTAGACTTTCATGATCCGTTCGAATAATGAAAAATTGACCAAACAAATAATGTCTAAACTTTGCTACAGCTTCGACGATTGCTTGTAACTCACGAGCATAGACAGATTTAGCTTGCATTCGTGGAGATAACTTCTTTGAGAAATAAGCAATCGGGTGCCCTGCTTGACTAAGCACCGCTCCAATTCCCATGCCCGATGCGTCAGTCTCCAAGATAAATGGCTGTGTGAAGTCTGGCAATGCTAAAACTGGAGCTTGGGTCAATGCATTCTTTAACTGATTAAAAGCTTGTTGAGCCTCATCCGTCCACTTGAAGCCATCTTTTTGCAGTAATTGTGTTAATGGACCAGCAATTTGGGCGTAGGCCTTGATAAACCGTCGATAGTAACCAGTTAACCCAAGAAATGCTCTGAGTTGGTTTACATTTGATGGGTTGGGCCAATCAAGCATCACTTGTACTTTGGTCCTGTCCATTTCTACACCTTCACCCGAAACCACGTGACCCAAATATTCTATCCGTTGTTGCCCAAATGAGCATTTGGCCAATTTAGCATATAGCTTGTGTTGCATCAGTTTCTCAAGAACTATGGCAAGGTGTTGCAAATGCAATGGCCATGATGCACTGTATATGAGTATATCGTCGAAGAAAATGAGTACAAATTTCCGAAGATAAGCCTTGAAAACCGAATTCATGAGTGCCTGAAACGTTGCTGGGCATTAGTGAGCCCAAATGGCATTACAAGCCATTCATATAGTCCCTGATGCGTTCGGAATGCTGTTTTCTCCCTATCACCAGGATACATTAATACTTGATGATACCCTGCTCTTAAGTCTAACTTCGTGTAGAACTGTGAACCTCCCAATTCATCTAAAAGTTCATCAACAGTAGGCATGGGAAAAGCATCTTTCACTGTCACCGCATTGAGCGCTCTGTAATCAACACAGAACCGCCATGTCCCATCCTTCTTGCGGAACAATAACACAGGAGCAGAGTAGGGACTTGTACTTGGACGGATAATACCTTCTTTCAACATCTCAGTTACCATCCTCTCGATCTCAATTTTTTGGCTGTAAGGATACTGATATGGTCGAACTTTTACAGGCCCAGTGCTAGGTTCAAGCAATATTCGGTGGGAGTGCTCTCGTTCTGGGGGTAATCCCCTGGGAATTGAAAAAACTTCTTCGTATTGTGTCAATATTGCCTTCAGATCATAGGCAATATCTGATGTCAAAGCATTGGTCTCTGGTCTCTGTATCTCTGCCTCTATTGCCTGTAAAACATATAATTCAGCAATTGCATCAGTATTTTGTAATCGAGTCAATTGATGATATTGAACAACATTAGCTTGTGCTGATTTGTAACCCTGTAATGTCACAAACTGTCCATTGTCAAGAAATTTGATCATGGAACTACTATAGTCGGCCAAATGTGTCCCCAAAGTTTCTAGCCATGAAGCTCCAAGTACGACGTCAGATCCGGTCACTGGTAGTATGAATGCTGGAAAAATTAGTGTATGACCACCTATTACTACTTTCAATTCTTTGACTAGCCCTTGACACTGCATGTGTTCACCACTACCCACTTCTACTTTAACTCTTGGGGTAGGTATCACCGGCAACTTTAAATGATGAACAACCCTGGGTTGAACAAAGTTATCGGAGCTTCCCCCATCTAAGAATACTTGCACATAGTGTCCATCAATTGCCCCATTAAATCTTATGGTAGCCGGTCCATTTGACCCTCGGAACGCATGGAGTGATAGATGATGCAGAGTGGTTGTGTCTTTCGTTAACACCATAGCTTCTTTCGTGGCTGTTCCATTTTCCTCTTCTTCGCTTTGAAGGATCATGTAATGCTTGTTTGGACAACGATGTGTAGGAGTGTATTTCTCCTTACAAGTGAAACATAACCCCTTTTCCCGGCGTAATTGCACTTCTGCTGGTGACATTCGTTTGATTGGTGGGAGTGGCTTCATAGCTGGTGTTGGTAGAAGGGCTGGAAAAGCTTTGTTGTTATTATTTGGATTTCCGATCGGCAGAATAGAACTTTTAAGGGCCGGTATTGTGGAGCCTCCTGTTCTACCTCGCACAGGGAGTGACAAAGCATGCTTCTCATCATATAAACGAGCCAAAGATACTGCTTCTAAGAGATTTTCTGGTGTTCCAGCTATAACATCTTGTCGTATTTCTGGTTTTAGCCCACTGATGAAACAGTCCTTTATAGCATCGTCTGATAATCCTTCGACCCTGTTTGCAAGAACTATAAACTGCTGATAGTATTTGGCAGCAGAATCCGTTTGTGTCATTTTGAAAAGTTGGGCTCTCGAATTTTCGAAACGCGACGGTCCATATTGTTCTTCAATGGCCTTGGCTAGAGTATTCCATGTTGGTATTTGCTGGGTCTTCTGCATCATTTGAAACCAGGGTACAGCTGGCCCTTCCATGTGTACAGCTGCAATAGTCAATCGCTGAACGTCGGGTATCTCATAATAAGAGAAAAACTGCTCTGCTCTGAATAACCAATTAAGAGGTTCAGTCCCATCAAACTTTGGAAAGTCTAGCTTCACCTGTTTCATTTGAAAAGGTTGGTAAGGGACGGTCATCATCTTCAAATTCGGCGTCTCATTCAACCCACTCGCACCAGATGAGAAAGATTTGTTAATGGAATCCATTGCTCTAGAAAGCGTATCCATGCTTTTTTCCAAACGATCCATCCTTTGGTCCGAAGTTATAGTCATGGTCTCTACCAGTTTTTCCAAGCGTTCCATTCTTGCGTCATTCGCCATCTCTATTTGCTCCACCTGTTCATGAACCTTCTTCAAATCTGCTGTCAGCTCTTTCAATCGAGTGCTTTCTGCCATCACTTTTTTTTTTTTTCTCAACGAGAGCACCAATTTGTAATGAACTAAACCAGTAATGAAAATGAAAGGATATCTCGATATATTATCACTATTCCAAGGGCATTACAAGGTTCACAGACACAATAGCATAAATCGAGATTACAACGGTAAGAAAATGGTCTATCAGGAGGGAAAGAGAAAATATCATAAATGTCAGAATTTGCAGAAAGAAATGCCCAGAGAGGAAATTCGTTCATCCATCACACCCTCCCACTATCTGCCATATGCCTTTTAAATCATTCCCTCACTATCCATAATCTTCCACGTAGGCTTTCTGTTACGAGTACCCCTTCGTAATATCTGTGGCTCATGTGCTTCGCTCGTGGTGATCCATCCTTCCTCCACGTCACTCCCTGGTGTTATCATATTATTACCCACATTAGGCTCCACGTAGTCATCCATGACAAGAACATAGCTGCAGCCTAAATAATATTGCCTCCAAGTAATAGCACGACAAATTTCTATTATAATCTTTCAAATAAATTCATTGTTACGTACTTTTTTCTTCCTCATGTGAATTATATGACTATACTTTTGTATTATAGTTTTTTGCATAATAATGCATTGTGTACAACACATGGGGACAAATTTCTATTTATATAATGTTCGTCGTCAACATCTTATCTAGATTTTCTAGTGTTTTTCTTCCAGTTTTTCTTTTCCTTTATTTTTCCCCTATCCAAATGAAACCTTAGACACATAACCAAGCGATATTGTGAAAGCTTCTACTATCATTTCCCATCACAGCAATACTATAACGGTTTGAAATATGCAAGACAACCCAAAAATGCAGAGTTCTTGGCTAAACTCTTACGTACGCCCAACAAATGCCTCCCATACGAACAATGAATTTCTTACACGCACTTTAACGATTACCTTACAAACACACAGAGCATGCTAGTTGCTATCATTCACCAGATAATTTCAATGAGAAAAATAAGTGACTATTAAGACATCAAACGAGCTGAAAATTAAGGAGAATGCAGGTTAAATTAAATTATAAATTATATTGAAATATTAAACAAACATTTTTATTGTAAAAATAACAATTATGCAATTAAATAAATTATACTGAAATATCAAATAATAAAAATAAAATTAAGCATAGACATCTAAAATATATCAGTCAATCTTAACACGCATTAAATATATAATAAAAAGTTTATAAGCAACAAATAAAATATTAAATAAAAGAAATCATATATTTTTAATATTAACAAATTAAATATTTGATATTTATTTTTTAACATTTAAATCATATATTTTAAATTTTTAGAGATCAGATGATTTGGTCATGATTGCACATATGTAGAGATATTTCGATAAATTCATACACATGTATATTTGAATATATGAGATCTAGCAAAATATTTTAATTGTATTTTATGAAAAATAAAAAAATAAACTTATCAAAAGGTTAAAAAGTGAGGAAAAAGTAGATAGAGTTCATAAAAAGCTCAAACTGATTATTAAACTTTAGGATATATAATTGAGGTTAGATGTGTTTCTCCCAAGAGTAGCGATAAATTTTAAATCCAAAATAAAAAATATTACATTTGAATTTAAGATAATTTTGTTTAGTTATTTCTGAATAATTACTATTATGTCAAATTTAATTAGTATATTTTAATTTTGAAAAAGAGATAAAATCTTATTTTAATATCAAATTAGTTTAGTTGAAAAATTATTCACCAGATTTAGTTTGAAAGGTTTATAAATAAGAGGATGGGGTTATAAAGTTTCACGTATAGAGTAACTTATCGTAGACGACTAAACTTGAAGAACTAAAAAAAATTCAGGAAAGCGAAGGAAGTAAATTCAAGAAAGCGAAAGATGATGAAGGAGGAGCTAAAGGAAAAACTAAAGATAATGGAAGAAGAACTTCAGGAAAAACTAAAGATCATGGAGGAAGAACTACAGGAAAAACTAAAGATCATGGAGGAAGAACTACAGGAAAAACTAAAGACGATGGAGGACGAGCTACAAGAAAAACTAAAGAAGATGAAGGAAGAACTAAAGAGAGCGAAAGAGAAAGAGTCAAAGGAAGAACTAAAAATAAGGGACAAAGAGCCAAAGGAAGAAGAGGAAGTTCCAAAGGAACTAAGAATGAGGGACAAAGAGCCAAATCAAGAAGAGGAAGAGCTGAAACAGAAACCGAAGAAACTGAAGATGATAGCAGCGTCTCTGCTAGTTTTCATTTTAATGTATTTTTTTTATTTTTGTTTGTGATATTTGCGGAGCACTAAAGGTAGCAGGTAGCGATTGAAATTTTTTTAATTGAAATATTATCTCTTTAATTCATATCTGGCTATTTTTTGTATATGAGTGGTTTTTTTTTTAACAAATTATTTATGAATGTTATTGAAACTACTTTTATCTACTTAGATAGGATTTTAGAATTCAAAAGAAACTTTAAATTATTTTAATAATGTTTTAAAAATTAATATCTTTTAATAACAAAATATCTTAATAGATTCTCTATATTTATTAAAAATAAAAAATACAGAAAAGAAAAAATAAATAAAGATGAGCTTAGGATATAAATTTAACGTGTATCAATTCAGCTTTGTTTGCTCATCTTTAATCTGGATTCACTAAAAAAATTTAGGAGGATGAATGAATGAATCTTCATCCCTTCATTCCATGATTCATATGAAGGCATTCAGGTTCAAAACCGCAGCGTTTCATCCCTAATTTTTTTTTTAATTCATATCATGTTAAGATAACCAATTAAATTGAAACTTGGATAAATTAGATATTCTATAATCCACTTAATATAAAAATATCTATTATTTATTTATAATCCATCTTAATATTTGGCCACATAATTTAAACATTTTCAACCAAAAAAAAATGGTTACTTGTTTTTATCGAATATGCCTAATCTATTATCTGATCCTAACAACAAGAGCAACAAAAGAAGAAGACAATTATATTACAGTTTTTTTTACCAAAAAGCTAGAAAGCTGAATATTGTTGAGTTTAAAACACTAACAAGAGTCTAACACATAAACGAAAACAACAAAAGAAAATATAGCAAACTACAAAACATTAACCATTCCTCAATTTCTCATATATTGCCACCAATCATCCAAGGATATCCTCTCCAACCTAGCATTTTTTGACAAGAAGCATAAAGAGAGGGAGGTGGTTGAAAACCGGCAAACAAGGTGTATCGACCCTCAATATGTTATTCCAAACTTTATTTTTGAACTAATGAGAAGGATATCACATGAATGTATAGAACCAGAGGGATCGGGACTGGAGGAAAGATCAAAATGAGCAAGATTAGGAAGAAATGTGGCAAAAGCTTCTCACACCATAGCAAGCTTTAGTGGCACCACGATTAGAGTTGCCAAATTGGACATGGGCCGAGACAAAATGGGCTCATGTCACAGCGAACTTACTTTTTGCCATGGTGCCAATCACAAATTTTGTTTAAATTAGAATGCAAATAGATCATGGAGGAAGGAAGAAACAGAGGAAAACAAAGGAGTTCTGTGAGGGTTTTGATTTTTGGGTTGGAGATCAAGTTCTTCAAGTCATGGAAGCTCAAATCTTGTGTGGTAAGTAGATTTTGTAACACCCTACTAAAACAAACCCTCGAACATCATGTTAGGTTGGCTGGTCACTCAAGAGGGGAGTGAATTAGGTAATACAAGATTTTTACCCCTTTGAAGTACAACCCAATTTAACTAAGTGTTGCAGCAAAATAAGGATGAACAGAGTGTGATGAAGTAGATAGATAAAATAAGGAAATGAAAGATCAAACACAAAAATTTATACTGGTTTGGCCCAAACCATGTGGCCTACATCCAGTTCCCAAGCCACCACTTGAGATTTTCACTATATCACACAAGTTTGATCAGGCTACTTGTGAAGCCTCAGTACATTCCACAAATTTCAGTAGGCACTTGTGAAGCCACTCTCTCCACACTCTTACCAGATGTGTAATTTCTCTTAATATCTCTCCACACTAAGATTTTATCCAAAAATTGTACAAGACAATAAATACAAAATGAAAACTCTCTCTTAGAGTAGATGATACATTGAAAGCTCACTTTAATGAGGTGAGTTTAACTCTTAATGTTGATACAGAAAGATTTTATAAATCGTAACAGCATTTTGCATAAACTCACTTAAATTCATTGCTCATAAATTCAAATGAGGTTCTATTTATAGATTTGTAGCTTAACTATTTGTTAGACACAAGATCTATCCATTAGACATAAGTTCTAACCGTTACTTTGCAAAAAGAGATGTTAACCAACCGCATTAAATGTGTTTAACATATTGAAATTTGAATTTTGAGGCTTAATAGATGAATTTCGCAAAGTCAGCAAAGATATGTGTTTAACATTGAGCTTCAAAATTTGAATTTTAGCAAGCAAAATTCAATTTTCGAGTTTGCAAAAGATAACTCATATTAGTTTGTGCAAATTTTTATATTGGAAGTACGTCTGAAGAGTATCAAAAGTGCTTGCAGAGAATACCCTTTACTTGGAGGAAAAGTATATGTCTTTGCAGAAAGGATATTCAATGGCCATGGCATCCTCATTATCATTCCCTTATTGTGGATCTAGAATCTCATTTGGTGTCCATGGCGATGATTTTACGTCTGGGAAGGATATTATTCCATGGCAATGGCCAAGGCATCCAAATGCTGTCTTTTCTCCCATCATAATGTCACCTGCCAAATCAACTATTTGTGTTCAATTGGCAAAGAAAAATGTAACACTTCTCATAACTTTGTTTTGGCATTGTGTGTAGAACCGAAGGAAAATATGACAAAGAAAGGCTTAAGTGGAGGAAAATTGAGCTCCACGTAACGACGAGAAGCATGGCCCATGTGGCGAGAGTCAATTCCAGTGGCTCTTTTTGGCTAAAAACTGGTGGAGCTGGGGAGAGATATCTTGGAGCCATGGCGGGAGTCAGGTTTCTGGTTTAAATCAGAAACATTTTAGACGAACAGAAAGAAAGAAACAAAGGGAGTGACGGAGAAGAATGGAGGAGCTCTGCCAGGGTTCAAGTTTTTCAGCCATTAGGAGTGTTTTTTAGGCCTTGAAAGCTTGGATTCACATTGGTAAGTGATCCCTACTCCTCCATCACCATTTTCTTCAGTTTAAACTTGTTTTTGGTTATGAGTTGGGATCTTCGGTTTTGGCCAAAATCCATTGATTGAAATGGATGAAATGAGGTTAATGGAATGTGATTTGGTGTTCTTGTTACTTGGGTGCAAGTTTTGAAGGGTTTATGTATGATTTGAGCTTAACCCTAGGTTAATTTTTGTTAGAGCTCTTGGGAATCCCAAGTGTATGGGATTGTTTGGTGTTTGAATGGTTCCTAGGAGCTTAATGATGCATGAATATGGTGTTGGAACCTTGGGTGAGGCTAAATTGGTTGAATTGTGTGGTTGGTTATATGGTATATGTTGTTAATTGAGGAATTGTGATATTGTGAAGGTTATTTGGTAGCCTGAGAGGAATTCAAGTATGTTGGACAACTCGAGAATTTCATGGAATCTGCATGTGTGGTATTGACAATCTGAGGTAACCGGGTGTTAGTTTGTATTATACTATATGATAGTACGTATATTTGTGTATATATGCATGTTTCTTTCATACCATGATATAGATGTGTTTATGTGTACTATTTTATATATATCATGGTATGCACACAACTAGATTTTAATTATGATGATGACATTGAAATGATATAACATGATGCATAGCATGACATTGAGATCATGATGATGATTATTATTATTATATGATGATACATGAGCATCACCACATAGCATTGTGAGATTGTGATATATGGCAGATTGGGTGGTGATGATGTGCTTACAATATGATATATGATGATTTATATGTTAGGGAGGATAATGATGGAATATATATGTGTTAGGGAGGATAAGGATGGGATCCCTATGGCTAAATCTCCTCCTATACCTAGGAGGGGAAATGCGGGCAGTGGACCGCATCTTCCCTAAATCGCTGCCAATTCGTGCTGGGAAAGAGGAAGGAGAACCACAATCTGAACATTAGTGTTACCTTTGGTCGGGTGCACTAATGGGAGGTGAGCTTGGTGATGTCTCAGAATCAGTCTTCACCGACTATTGGAAGGGAATCACCTATACGAAATATCCTGTTATGACGCCAGCTCGTGGTTCTAGCTGTGTGAAGGGAGACATGCATTCTATTCATTTCATATTACATTCATGGATTGTATGAGTTATATATATATGTATGTGGTTGTCCCCGGTTACTAAGACATTGCCTTACACCCCTTTCCAATGGACTAACCTTTCAGGTGACAGTTCTGGCACTAGTCCGGAGAAGATGCATGAGTAGCATTGAACATGGGAATACTAGGTCTATGTAGCCTATGTGTAATTTGGATACGTATCTTGTGCCAAGGATAGGATATTTGTAATGAATGTATAACATTGATAAGGATTGTTATAAATAGTGTTGTATGTACGTTCATGTGTGGTGTATGAATGTGATGTTATGACAATTATGATGTATGTATGGTTTGGGATGTTATCGTGTCAGTACGTTGGTTTTTTTGTGTGCCCATTTGCCTTTGATGGCATTTGGAGGAAGTTTGTGAAGAGTTTTGGTCAAAAATGGTCAAAATGGTGTTAGGTGTCCATAATCTTTATATGGAGTTGGATTGATGTAAAAGTGGTTTTTGTAGTTAGTTTGGGACTAGATTGATTTGTAGGAGTTGGAATCAGAACAATCGGAGGTCGGAGGATAAAGTTATGGGCGTTGGAAGTTTGTCCCGGTGTTGAATTTTGCTGGTCTGGAAAACTAGTAGGGGTCGCTATAGCACTAGGAAGCAGGCTGCGGAGCCAGAGAGTCTAGTAGCATTGTAAAACATGGGAAGGTCTAGAGCTGTGGCACTACTGTAGTGGCCATGGCCCCAGCTCAAATTTTGATGTTGTTGGATTTGTTTCCACTGCTTTGAAGTTTTGGGTAGTTGTCTTGAGATGTTTGTGTTGTATTTGGTTGGATTTTGAAAGTTGTGGTCGAGTCTAGAGGTAGTTGGAGGTAGGGTGTTACAAAAAACAAATCTAAATTTTTTGGACAAAAGGTAGCAGAAATAAAACTTCTAACTGTATAGCTAATTTTTTCCTTCACTCACTAAATTTTTCCTTTCTTGCTCTAATTTATAGTCTTGCTCAAAGCATTCCAAGAAGAAGCGGATATGGGTTACTTTGGAATGTACAAGTTGTGCTCAGAGAATGTATGATACTCAAAAGAATAAAGGGAATATGCTTTATGCATTGCAATTGAGAAAATTTTGCCCCTCGTGTCACAAACATACAATTCACATGGAGATAAAGAAACGAGGATGTGGATAAAAAGGATGAGAGAAACAGGGTAACAATTAAGGATGAGGATTACAATGGTGAAAGGAAGTCTGAATAAACAGATTTTAAACAAATGTAACGGCCAAAGAGTTTGTGTTTGATCTAGTATTAAGCTTGATCTATTTTTCATGCTTTAAGAATGTGGAAGAATGATGATATACTTCACGTAGTCCAGAGTGAGTCAAGGTAATTCTGATATTCTGAAAACACTTGGCTTTATAATTACTTTTTAGTGAGTCTTTGTTTGAAAAATTGCTAAATTATGTAAACTTCTGGACTCAATCTTTTTTTTTTTAAATTATGTAAACTTCTGGACTCTTTTTTTTTTGGGAAAAAGGTAGCTCTGTATTCTAGAAAACTTCTGATAAACTCTTAAATAAAATTTTTCATGAACAACTTGTAACTTTTCATGGAAAAATTGTGAACAAGAAATTTTAAAGAATGACCCTATTTTGGGGTACTGCATGCCCTGATGAGTATAATACTATAATTTAATTCCAACAGCGTTTCATTGGGCTACAATGGAAAAATTGCAGCTGTAGTGTATGTGAATTTAAAGTTAACACTAACGAAAACGAAACCCTTTCATTTACCTGGACATTCACTTTAATTGTGTAGGGTTTTATAAAATCTTCTCAATAGGTGACAATGGCATAATATCTTTTTCATGAGATGGGTTTTATGAAATCTTCTCAATGGGTGACAATGACATAATATCTTTTTCATGAGATATTTCATATTAATATTTACATAAATATATTAAATTGCAATTAACTAATTAATTTCAAAATTAGCCAATCAATAATTAAGTTTAGGGAACCATTTATGTTTTCATTGATTTGAATTTGATATGAGTACAATTTTTCAACATGATCTGATAATTACTTAATTAAAAATTTTTTACATCAACAATTTCATAAGTCAATCGAAATTACCATTGCAAGAAGTTTCAGTTAGCGCAACTTCTTAATCAAAATTTCTAGATTAATATATTTACTGATTTACATCATTTTTATAACAAACTAGTACTCAATTAACCGATCATCACTTCAATTGTTCAATGAGTTTTGTTCAAAATTTTATTGATCATTCAGGGGAATTTATGTTTGACTGAAAAAGTTCAAAAAAGCTGCTTCTCACACTGTCAATCTACTAATGGACCCATGTAAAATTAATGAATTTCATATTAAAATTTTAATTATAAACAGAATTTGTTTACTTTTTAAGGAAATGAGTGAGGATAGAACAATAACTTCAATTGCTTGGTGAAACAGAAAACACTCGAACCCTCAAACAATTGAATGAAAAAAAAATAGATTTAATTAGTTAATGATAGCATGAAACGGAGACAGCACTTATGAACTCAATGTCCTTCCCCATGGCTTCAAAAATTTCATAAGAAACACAAACTTCCGCATCAATGCTACCCTTCTCAGCTCTTGCAAACATAGCTATTAACTTTCCCAAACGTTTTGTTCTCGGTGCCAAAGTCATTCTAGGCCAACTAATTAGTTAACTGCCACTAGTTTTCCCCACCTGAAGTCATTCCCGTACACACCAAACCTCAGTGAACTACTCATAACCAATGCATTCCTAGCTATCTTATCCTCTATAATCATCCTAGGGTTTTTCACCTAAGACTTCACATGGCTCACAACCTTCTCTTCTGTGTGTAAAGCAATCATTGTTCATCTCCAAAGCAGCCTTACCCAGACCATCTTCGACTAGCAGTTCCCCTACTTTAATGCTCACCACACCACCCAACATCGCATTCCCAAAATAGTTCCTGAGAAACAATAGACGCATCCTTGGTCTTACACCAATTAGTAATATCTATTTGACCTCTTCTTCTAGGGCAATGCCTTGGTTTTGAACTATAGAATGCCATAGATATGTCAAAAGTGCTTCCAGAGAATATATCTTATCTAAACATACCATCACATTAGCTTTTTCTTTCAATTCTACAATTTTTTCCTTTGTTAAATGGAACACCCTTTCTTGTTGCAACTGTGATATAGGGCAATCAATACCATTGGGAAACCAACGCTCAATGTAACACCTTACTCCAATACACTTCCTAACTGAACCAAATACTTCAAAAACAAACCAAACACAACCAAAACACCTCAACTTTACCTTCCAAATTATCAGAGCAACGGAAAACACCACAAAACACCTCAAGAACACTAGAATAGCCGAGACAAGGTGCAAGGACATGGCTGCTACAGTACTAACGTCGGTGCTCTCGGGTTTAGTTTTTATTGAAACAGAGGGTTTGTTGGCATGGCCTAGCCTTGGCGCTGCGGCACCCCCTGCTGATACTATTTTAGCACAAACTTTAATTTCTGGGGCAAACTTTCAACGTGCATAACTTTATGCTCCGACCTCCAATTGTCCTAATTACAACTCCTACAAGTCAATCTTGCCCTAATCTAACCATGGACACCAATTTCACTTTGATCCATCTCCGTATGGAGATTTTGGACACTTGACATAGTTTTGATAAATTTTTTACCAAAACTCACCACCAAACTCCTAAAATTGCCACCAAAGGCAAATGGGCACTCAGTGACTGTTCACACAAGTCTTAATTGACTTAACTAAAGAGGTTTCATCTTAAGAGAACCACTCCTTTGAGAATTGACCCCCTTGAACCCTAAATCGACATAATGGGCTATATGCCCAAAAGTCACATACTTGGCCCAAAATTCCCTTTGGGCTCATATACACTACCATACTGACTCCTTAACACCCTGAATCATACATGCATCACATCACATCTAGCCTATCACATTCAGCACCATTCCATATCATTCATAATCATCACATACATATTGTACCATAAATATCATTACAATCATCCAGATTCTGAAACACACTATCCTACATGGCGACACATATATAGACAATACACACATACACTAACTTGATATTCCCAATACCGGAGCAGCTATGCTTCCCTCATCTTTTCCAGACTAGTATCAGAACCTTTACCTGAAAGGTTAGTTCATGGGAAAGCAGGTGTGAGACAAAGTGTCATTAAGTGGGAATAACGACACGCAATATATATATACTAATCTACATAATCGTTCACATGGTGCAATGAAATGCTAATGAATGGTATGTATGTTCTTCCTCATACACAGCTAGAACCACGAATTGTCATCATCATAAGACATTTCAATAAATGATTCCCTTCTAATAGTCGGTGAAGACTGATTCTAGGACATCACCAAGCTCACCTTACCCTAATGCAACCTGGCCAAAGATTACACTAGAGCTCGAACTATGGCTCTCTTTCTCCTAGACCACCACAAATTGGTGGTGATTTAGGGAAGATGTATCCCCAAATCCACTATCACTTGGCTCTCCTAGCCATAGGAGAGAATTTAGTGATAGAGATGTTTCATCATATCATCTTGTCCACTGCCACCTGGCTCTCCCAAGGAGAGGATTTAGTGGTAGGGATCTTTATCATATGATCATTATATATCTCATATCATCATTACCTCCACATCAATCTCTCACTATGTAATCACATGGTGATGATATAAATGTCATGCCAACATGCCTCCAAACACACACTTCTATGTCACAATCAATATATGGACATGCTAGCATGCAATGGTATGGGGATGATACAAATCATACATACACATCATATATAATTATCCTATCTCAACTAGCCATATGTATACCACGATATGCAGAAAAATCATACACATACACAACCAATATTATGGTAAGAAAAAGAACATGCACATATATATATATATGTATATATATATCAACATAAAATCACATAACACAAATACTCGGTTACCTCAGGTTGTCAACTCCAAACACACGCAGTTCCATAAGCTTCTTGAGTTGTCCGACACACTTGTACTCTTCTAGTCAACTAAATAACCTCTACAATATCGTAATACCTCAATTAACACAATATACCACTTAACCAAAAACCACAATTCGACTATATAGGCCTAACCCAAGGTTCCAAAACCATTTCCACGCACCATTGAGCTCCTACAGATCATTCAAACTCTAATCAACCACACGCATTTCGGATTCCATACACTCTCTAACAATTCAACCTAGGGTTAAGCTTAAATCATGTATACTCCCTCTAAACTCAAACCCAAGCGTCATATACACCAAATCACACTCCATTGATCCCTTTTCATCCATTTTAATCTGTGGAGAGGGAGCAGTAGAGATCACTTACCATATATCCAAAAAATCTAACTCAAAACTAAAGATAAATGGAGAGAAAGGAGTAAAGATCACTTACCAACAATTTAGCAAGCTCCAAGGGGTCAGAAATCACTTCCCAAGGCCAAAAATTTGAAGCCCTAAGACTGCTTCTTCGTTGCTCCCTTCATTCCTCTCTTTCTTTCTCGCATTCGGCTGAACTGAAATGTTTTGAATTTAAGCAATTTTTTTGACTCTCGCTGTGGCTCTAGTAAGTCGGTCGCAACACGAGTGCTCTCGACCTAGAAAATTTTACTGAAATTCAAGCCTGCTAGTTGTGGTGGCCCTGTATTTCATTGCGGCATTGAGCTTCTTTACCTCCACTTTAGTCTTTTCCTCTATCCTAGTCCTTTGATCTTACACACATCACCAATTATGCTTCACAAGCTAGAGACTAGGTTAGGGATAATGTAATAAGGGTTATTACAATCTTCCCTCCTTATAAAAATTTCGTCCTCAAAATTTCAACTCTTACTTCAAGTGAAAATCTCTGGATACCTCCTTCGTATGGATTCTTCTGTCTCCCATATGGCATCATTGGATGTCAAGCTGCCCCGTAACACTTTCACTAACTTAATAGCCTTATTCCTCAACTGTTTCTCCTTTACATCAACAATTTCTCCTTTACATCAACAATTTGCAATGGCGTGACCTCAAAAGTTAGATCTTCTCATACTTGAACTTCCTCATCATCAATTATGTGAGATAGATCTGGATGATACTTCTTGAGTTGAGACATATGGAAAACATCATGCAGCTCTGCGAGATTAGGTGGTAGCGCTACTCGATACGCTACTGGCTCAATTCGCTGTAGAATCTGATATGGACCCATATACCGTGGAGTAAACTTCTTTGTTCGTATTGATCTCCCAACACCTGTAGTAGAAGTGACCCTCAGAAATACATGATCTCCAGCATCTAACTCCAATGGTTTCCTTCTTCTATCTGCATAACTCTTCTATTGACTCTAAGAGATAAGAAGCTTCTATCAAATACTCTCTATTTGTTGAGAGGTTTGATCCATAATATCTGGGCCCAAGAGACTCTGTTCACCAAGTTCAACCAAACACAATGGCGATCTATGCTTTTGACCATACAACGCTTCATACGGAGCCATTTGTAAACTTGAGTGGTAACTGTTGATATAGGCAAATTCAACCAATGGTAAATTTTGATCCCAGTTGCCCTTATTCCCCATAACACAAGCTCACAGCATGTCTTACAGATTTTGAATCATCCTTTTAACCTGCCCATCAAATTGAGGATGATAAGCAGTATTGAAATTCAAATTTGTCCCTGTGGCCTTCTAAAGAGATTTCCAAAACCTAGATTTAAACATAGGATCTCTTTCTGACACAATATTCATTGGGATTCCATGCAGCCTCACAATTTCATTCACATACAATTGGGCTAATTTCTCCATCATAATGGTCTCCCGAATTTGAAGAAAATGGGCTAATTTCATTAACCTATCTACAATTACCCATATTGCATTATGCCCTGAAGAGGTCCTCGGTAATCCCATCACAAAATCCATAGAGATGCTATCTTATTTCCACTTCGGAATCTCCCAAGGTTGCAACATACCTGCTGGTAGTTGGTGCTCAATCTTCACTTTTGGAAAATTAGACATCTTGCTACATACTTTGCGATGTCCTTTTTTGTGCCTGGCCACCAGCACCCTCACTTCAATTCTTGGTACATCTTAATGGTACATGGGTGAATAATGTACCTACTCTTATGAGCTTTCTCCAGAATAATATCTCGTAATCTCACAACATTTGGCACACAAATCCGACCACAGTACCAGATGATACCATCCTCCAGTATATCAAAGTCCTAAGTCTCCGTCATTTTAATTCATTCCTGAATGCTCAAAAGATAGTTATCCTTCAGTTGTGCTTAGCAGAGGTTCCTCAACAAATCACTTGATATATTAATGGATCTCACTATTAGAACACCAGGATGTACATTGATGGATAACTTTAAATCTCTCAGGCTTTTCAATAATTGTTGTCCCCTAATCATCATTGTGGCTATATGGATCAACTTTTTGCTTAGCACATCCACCACTACATTTTCTTTCCCACGATGATAATTTAAAGTAATTTCATAATCTTTCAAGAATTCTACCCATCGCCTTTGCCTCATGTTCAACTCCTTCTGATCAAACAGATACTTCAGACTTTTGTGATCACTGAATACCTCAAATTGAGCTCCATAGCCTCCACAATTTCAAGGCAAACACTACAACCGCTAGCTCAAGGTCATGAGTAAGATAGTTCTCCTCATGATGCTACAACTTCCTTGAAGCATATGCCACAACTCTTTCATGTTGCATTAACACACACCCTAAACCCTTCTTAGAGGCATTTATGTAGACTATGAACAACTCAAGAGGGTTAAGGATAATCAGCACTAAGGCGGACATCAAACGAACCTTTAGTTCTTGGAATGCTCTCTCACACCTGTCTTTCTAAATGAAAGATCAGTCCTTGCGGGTGAGTCTAGTCAATGGCATAACAACCTAAGAGAATCCCTTGATGAACCTTCGGTAGTAACTAGCCAATCCCAAAAAGCTGCGAATTTAGTCACTGACTATGGTCTCTCCCAATTCAACACTGCTTATACTTTATTGGGATCTATCGTTACACCTTCTGTAGAAATCACATGACCCAAAAATTTCACCTCACGTAGCCAAAACTCACACTTACTAAGTTTGGCATACAATTAGTGATCCTGCAATACTTGCAATACAATTCAAAGATGGAGTGTATGCTCTTCCTTACTCTTGGAGTATAACAAAATGTCATCAATAAATACCACCACAAATTTATCCAAATATGGTCGAAAAGACCCTATTCATATAATCCATGAAAACTGCCGGGGCATGGTAAACTCGAGTGGCATCATAAGGAACTCATAATGCCCATATCAAGTTCGAAAAGCAGTTTTACGCACATCTTCAGCAAGCACCCGTAATTGATGGTATCTCAACCTCAAATTGATTTTAAAGAAAACTAAGGCACCAACAACTGATCAATCAAGTCTTTAATCCATGGCAAAGGATATTTTTTCTTATTTATCACAGGGTTCAGGTACCTGTAATCAATATACAATTTGAGGTTACCATCCTTCTTCTTAGCGAATAACATTGGAGCTTCCTAAGGTGAGACACTTGATCTAATGAAACCCCTTTTTAACAAATCTTCAATCTACTTTTTAAGTTCTTTCAATTCAAAAAGTGTCATTTCATATGAAGCATTCAAAATAGGACTTGTCTCGGGCACCAAATTAACGAAAAACTCTAGCTCTCGTAGTGGTGGCAAATTAGTAATCTCCTCTGGAGACACATCAGGATATTTACATACAACCGGGTATCTTTTTATACCTCCTTCCACATCCACGTTAATAGAGAAGAAAACTAGAAACCATTGGCATCCCTTTCTTAAATACCTGTTAGCTTGGGCAAAGGACAAACAAACATTTTCATTCCCTTCAACACTAGGGATATTCATAGGCAATGACACAGTCTTCCCAGCATAGTCGAGAATAGCATTATTTACCTCCAACCAATCTATCCCAATTATAACATCAATCTCTTGCAATGGCAAATAGATTAAATCCAGAGTAATGCTTTAGTGTTCAACAAACCACACAATTCAGACAAGTTTGAGCTGTTCTTAATGAAACTCCCGTGGGTCTGGATACCGACAATTCAAAAGGTAACCTCATTGCCAGAATACCCAATCTTTGAGCACAATCAAAAGATATAAAGGCAAACGATGCACCATAATCAAATAATGCATGAATAGAGACACCATTGAGTTTAGGTTCACCTATAATCAAGTTACGTGTTACATCCGCCTCCTATCGGGTTATCGTGATGACTCGTCCAAGCATCATCGGCCTTCTCATTGTATCATCACGCCTTTGCTCATGGCATCCCTGTGTAATATGTCCTAGCTTCCCATAGTTATAACAAACCAAGCATGGTCGATCACCATGACTCATTTTGTATTTCGTGCACGGATTCGAGACACTACCTGAACTATATTGAGATGGGGCTGAGTCTCTTCCTGCAAATTCACTCTGACGAGAACTCCCCTGGTCAAAGCCTCCTCTATAAAATGGTCCTATACTAAACCTACCTTAATTGGAATGATCTCTGCCAAACCTGCTTCTTCCTTTACCATGACGGCCTCTATTATGACGGTCTCTTCCTCTACTAGAACCACCACTGCCACTACTACCACCAGATCCACTTCCTTTACTAATTCCTCTGGTAGGTCCTAGATGAGAAAAAGCTCAAATCATTAAATTCCTCTTCTCTTCCTTAGTCTACTACATTCTCCTAGATAGGACACACATCTTCGTACCTAAGTCCTCAAAGGACACAAATTCCACCACTAATAACCGCTCCTTAAACTCTGGATAGGCTCCCTCAAACAACCATTGAGCCTTCCACTTATAAGTGGAATACTTTGCCAAATCTAGGAATTGATCAATTGTAGTCATCCGCCGACAAATTTCCTTGATGAAAAGCTAGAAACTCGACCTCCTTTTGCATCATTAGGGCCGGAGGGAAGTAATGAGCAAAGAACTATTCCTTAACTTGTTTCCAGGTCATCAGGGCTTTTATCGCTTAAACACTTGGGATAACACTCATCTACTAATGCTTGGCCTTCTTCTCAAGCTTAAACATTGCCAATTGCACCTTTTGCTCAGAGGTGCAATCTATCACACCAAATATGTTTTCCAATTACTCTATCCATTCCTCAGCCAGTGCAGGATCCATTGTACCTTCAAAAACTGGGGGATTGAACTTTTGAAAGTCTTTCAATTAGGAGAAGATACCACTTCTTTCAAATCTTAGGACTTTCTCTGGTTTCACCTCATTCTCATTCTCATCATTATTACCCTACTCTGCATTCACATCAATATACATGATGGCTTCTTCGTTCACATCACCATACTTTTGCTGATTTATTTGCTTTTGTAGCCTATTCAATGTCTCTCCTTGAGTATTCACCCTATTACTGAGGCCTACCAACATCTCATGCATCTGACTTATCAAATCACTATTACTCAGTCATCCTTTGTGAGACATTTTCTCTTACACACAATCAACAACACATTCAATTATATGGTTCTGGACTAGTATTGTAATGGGAATATATAAGTCTATGTATTTAAAGTTGTGCTAAGTATTATTCCAAGCAGAAGCAGAAACAGAAACAATGGCCCAAACCATTGCTCTGATACCAAATGTAACACCTTACCCTAATACACTTCATAACTTGACCAAATACTTAAAAAATGAAGCAAACACAACAAAAACACCTCAACTTGACCTTTCAAATTATCAAAGCAGTGGAAAATAACATAAAACACCTCAAGAACACCAGAACAGCCAAGATAGGGTATAGTGTTGTGACAGCTATAGTACCATCATGGCATGGGTGCTCTCAAGTTCAGTTTTTATCGAAATAGAGGGTCTAGCATTGCTACGCCCCCTACTGATACCATATCAGCACAAACTCCAACTCCCAGGGCGAACTTTCAAGTCACATAACTTTATGCTCTGATGTCCGATTGACCTGATTCCAACTCCTACAAATCAATCTTACCCTAATCTAACCATGGACACTAATTTTACTTTGATCCATCTCTGTATGGAGATTTTGGACACCTGACACAATTTTGGTCACTTTTTGACCAAAATTCACTACCAACCTTCTTCAATTGCCACCAAAGGCAAATGGGCACTCAGAAACCGTTCACACAAGTCCTAATTGACTTGACCAAAGATGTTTAATCTCAAAGAAACCACTTCTATGAGATTTGACCCCCTTGAACCCCAAATCGACATAATGGGCTATATACCCAAAACTCACATACTTGACCCAAAATTCCCTTTGGGCTCATATATGCTACCATACTAACTCAACACCCCAAATCATACATACATCACATCACATCATATCAAGCTCATCACATTCAACACCATTCCATAGCATTCATAATCATCACATACATATTGTACCACAAACATCATTATAATCATCCAAATTCTGAAACACACTATCCTACATGGCGCAACATACATAGACAATACACACATACACTACTACATCGTGATATTCCCAATACCAGAGTGGCTATGCTTCCCTCATCTTCTCCAGACTAGTACTAGAACCTTCACCTGAAAGGTTAGTTCATGGGAAAGCGGGTGTGAGATGAAGTCTCAATAAGTAGGAACAACCACACACAATATATATATACTAATCTACACAATTATTCACATGGTGCAATGAAATGCTAATGAATGGTATGCATGTTTTCCCCCATATAGGGCTAGAACCACGAGCTGTCATTATCTTAAGACATTTCAATAGATGATTCCCTTCCAATAGTCAGTGAAGACTGATTCCAGGACATCACCAAGCTCACCTTGCCCCAATGCAACCCGGCCAAATGTTACATTAGAGCTCGGACCATGGCTCTTCTTCCCTTAGACCACTGCAAATTAGTGGTGATTTAGGAAAGATACATCCCTAAATCCACTGTCACCTGGCTCTCTTAGCCATAAGAGAGGATTTAGTGACAAGGATGCTTCATCATATCATCTTGTCCACTGCCACCTGGCTCTCCTAAGGATAGGATTTAATGTAGTGATCTTTATCATGTAATCATCATATATCTCATATCATCATCACCTCCACATCAATCTCTCACTATATCATCACATGGTGATTATGTAAATGTCATGCCAACATGCCTTGAAACACACACATATATATATCACAATCAACATATGGACATGCTAGCATGTAATGGTATGGGGATGCTATAAATCATACATACATATCATATATAATCATTCTATCTCAACTAGTCATATGCATACCACGATATGTAGAAAAATCATACATATACACAACCAATATCGTGGTATGAATAGAAACATGTATATATATGTATATATATCAGCATAAAATCAACCACGAGCATTTTGGATTCCATACACCCTTTAACAATTCAACCTAGGGTCAAGCTCAAATCCTGCATACTCCCTCTAAAACTTATACCCAAGCATCATATACACAAAATCATACCTCATTGATCCCTTTTCATCCATTTTAATAAGTGGATTTTGGCCAAAATGGAAAACCTCAACGTATATTCAAAAAATCTAACTCAAAATTGAAGAAAAATAGAGAGGGAGGAGTAGAGATCACTTACCAATATTTAGCAAGCTCCAAGGGGTCAGAAATTACTTCCTGAGGATGAAGATTTGAAGCCCTAACACTGCTTCTTCGTTGCTCCCTCCATTCCTTTCTTTCTCTCTCGCGTTCGACTGAACTGAAATGTTTCAGATTTAAGCAATTTTCTCGACTCTCTTCACGGCTCCAGTAAGTCCGCCGCAGTGCGAGTGCTCTCAGCCTGGAAAATTTTACTAAAATTCAAGCCCACTCTCTATAGTGGTCCTACATTTCACCGCAGCGTGGAGCTTCTTTGTCTTCACTTCAGTCTTTTCCTCCGTCCTGGTCATTCGATCCTACACACTTCACCAATTATGCTTCATTAACTAGAAACTAGGTTAAGGATAATGAAATGAGGGTTGTTATACTCAAATGTGGGATGCTTTGATAACTTACTCAAACCAAGTGAGATTTCAGATTAGGAATTGGTAAAATGCCAAAACGACGTCTCGTCAACAAGAGCATGGTTGATAGTACAACCAATGAAATGCCATTCAGTAGCTTTGTGACTTTTGTGCCAAGCAGTGGCTAGTGTAAGGACCCCAATTAATTTCCTTCAAACATGCATGTTAGAAGTCTTGTAGAAGTGTATTCTTGGAATTGTGTAGGATCGGAGGGAGATTGGAGATAAAAGCTCTCCATGCCATGGTGGGGTCCCTTCACAATTGATATGAGAGTAGAAAAATTGGGCCAGTTGTCTTGGAGATAGAGAGCACTAGCGTAACAGCACTAGAAACTTTTATCGCAATGCCATGTTGCTAACACTTTTTTGAAATAGAATTAACTAGTTATTGGAGGAAGGAGAAACGGAGGAGATCGAAGGAGCTCCGCTAGGGTTTAAGAGTCTGGTCCAGAGGGCTTGATTCTAGGGTTTGAAGGTCCTAATTTTGTATGTCTGATGATTTTTCACTTCCTCCTTCCTCTTTTATGATTATTGATGATGGATTTTTGGTGTTGATTGTTGGGGTTTCATTTGGGATGGATTTTCACTTATTAAATTGTGTTCAAATGCTTCAATGATGTGTCCTTGGGTGTATGCAAGCCTTGGGTGCTGGATTTTAGGTGTTTGTGTGGATGTTTCTCCAAACCCTTGTCTTTGGTTTTGGGTTATCAGGGGAGCACAAATTTGGAGAGGTTTAAATTTGATTGTATGTGTTTATTTGGATGTTTTATAGTATGAGTTGATATTGGAATCTTGGTTTTATTGGGTTTATACTTGGGATACCAATTTGAGCTTTACTAAAGGTTGTGACTTATCTTGATGTATGTGTTCGGTGTTTGTATAGGATGTGTGCTTTCTTGGTTGAAGTATCTATATTCTAAGAAGTTGATGGACATGGTAAAATCAATGGTAAGTGGTTAATGTGTGATATTGTAACACCTCTCTTATGGGCCAATTTCTCATGCATTTAATCATTCTAAAGTATATTTATATCATAGTAGGATCTTGAATCACAATAAATGTCATAATAAATTTTTTTCCAACTTTAGGCACTATTCATTTAATCGAATTTATTTATTCTGATTAAACTTTGGAAAATCATAATTAAATCAATAAAAATCGTATGCATGTGATTCAAGTCTCTAGGGATAGCTTATAACTTTATCTACAAGAAAAAAATATAAGATAGAGCAATGATTGTACTGATTTGTATAGAAAACTCTGTGAATTTTCACAATTTATATGAAAACTGCAAAAATAATCATTTTAATTGGGATTAAATATAAAAATCTGCCAAATATTGCTCACACATCCAATCTGAGTGTTCTTTAGACCATTGGAGAGCTCTTCCTGTGAAATTTTAAGCCATATAATCATTCTTACTTTATACATCAAAAGTCCAAATAGTGGCATGTTTACTCTACATAGGTCAAGATGACCATTCATATCTTACTACTTTACCAAACAAAAACCATAAAATATTTACATGGCCATACATCATTTTCAGACTATACCATACTTTAGCTAAAACCTAAGGCATCATAAAAACTTGAAGAAACATACTTAACATCACATTTACAAAATTATACAAAAGGTCAAAACTCATGGCCATTGCTAGGATTATCAAGTTAAGGGTCAAATTCTTTCTCCTTTCCTTTCTCTTCCTTGGTGGTCTTGCCATTGTTGCTACCTATTCATGATTAATATTTGGGAGGATGAAATTCAAAGAATCTTAGTAGTTAACACCCAACATGCCATCACATCATCACATTAAGCATTAAAACATCAAGATAACACATTTTGAATACATTAACACATTTGCATCATATGAATTCATACAATTTTTGGCAGAGTTTTGTTTTGAAAAATGGATATCCCAAGCTCTCATTGCCCCTCAATCAACTCAGCCAATATACATAAATCATCTCAAAATATCATTGCAATCATATGACAAGGCATAAAGAACATTGAAAATAAACATGATAATATAATGCTAGTATGGGAAATTACCTTATGATGCTCCCTTGCTTTTTAAACTTGGTATGCCACTTCTTGGGCCTCCTAACACTTCCTTGAACCTATCCACATCATCATTGAACCAATTTAGCCATTGATTTTCTGAATTACATAAGAAATTACTCACTAAAACCCAAAATTTTCACTTAGCTTTCTTTTAATCTTTCTTTGTACAACACAGTTGTTCTTAAGGTTTTGGACCATGAGGAATCCATTTTTGAGGTAAAAATCATCTAATTCTAACTCTAAATACTCCCCCTGTTCTGACTGAAATTGCCTTAAATAATTGAAAAAAAATTTCCTTCAAATCACTTCAAACCATCCATGGATTCATGCTTCTAGTATCTAGTCTAAGCTTTCCCTTAAATTTAATGGTCCAAAACTCATTCCTATGCTAAAAACCCAATTTGGCCGAAACCCTAAGGTGAAAAGAAAGCCAAACTAAACCATAAAACATGCTTTGAAAGCCATAGATAGTAAGCTTAAGGTGGTAACATAGAAGCTTACCAATTCGTGCTTCAATTTTCCTTTGGTTTCTCTTCCTTCTTCCTCCCTTTTCTTGCTTTTTTTTCTATTATGTTTTAGGCTACTGGTTCACCCATGAATGGTGAGGAAAGAGAAGGGTTGAAGTGGTTAATTATATACTTAAGTAAGTAACTAATCATGGTTACTTTTTGCTAATCCTTGATTACTTTATTACATACTTCTTTGAGAAGTTTTCCTCCAAAAATCATTTAATATTTGAGACTTTTGGGCTGCAGCAAATCACGCATGAGAGAGAGGGAAGTGTGTCAAAAAATTGCTCAATTTTCTTGATCCAGATATATCTTAATCCGGGTACTTTTTAACCTTACCAATAAATTTCCTTTTACAGTAACTTTATATTTTTGGGCTACAGGACTATTCTAATTTTATTTTTATATTTTCATAATTATTCTATCCCAAATGGTATCTATGTATGGCCCATATCCTGACACGGTTTCTTTTTAACTATCGGTAGGGCCCATAGTTTACTTTATCGATTACTATTACTTTTGGATATTCAACACTGATTATTTCTTTATTCTTAAATATTAACCCTCAGTGCCATATACCATTGAGCTTCTCTCATCAAGAGCTTCGTTTTGAAAGCAATTTTGCATATTTAGAAAATTGCCCTTGACCAGGGGTTAAATTTTAATTTCTAAAACTTTTGGGTCATTATGTGTAATTTTCCCCAAGGCTTTTCTAATTCTTTCTCCACGAAAATTTTAATACTTTTGGGATGTGGATGTCATTTTTGAAATTTTTTAGAGGTAAAAATATAATTTTCACATTTTTCTGTCCAACGAGAAAAATGATCTCTTTGCCCTATTTCACAAAAAATGGTGCTTATCCATTTTCGTAAATTCCTTGTACATTTACATTATTATCAATTATGTCATCTTTTATTAGTTAGCATTTAGTGAAATTTTGGGATATTACAGATATGATGGAGTTGGGCCTTATAGGCACTAAGAGGTCTTGGGTAATTCTAATGGTTTTATTGGAATTTTGTTGAATATTTAGGTTTGGATTAGTGTTGAATGCTATGTAATTGCTCTGGATTATATTTCTTCTTGTGTATTGTAGTTGGTGGTTCTTCAGCCTATCGAAGTGTTGAGAGTGTACAACAACTTGAGGTTATTAGAAAGCAACTTTAATTGTGAAATGAGCTTTAAATTTTGCATATCATGATATGTGTTTCACATCTCGACTCGTAAGTTTTCTTAAACCTTTTACCTTTTGGAAATTTTGGAGAGAAAATAAAATGGTAATCATGTAGGCCTATGTGTATATATGTATATTTATGTGTTTATATGTATATCCAAGTAATTGAGGAAAGACTTGGCCATAGTTGTTGTGTGTATGCAATTATAGTATGCCTAAAGATGTAGTGCCAAGATAATCCTGATAATGATGAAAATGATGATATTAATGATAATGGATTGAACATGATAGAATTATAATAATGAGGATAATGATAATAATAATGTAGATGATCGAGATTGACTAAGGTGTGTATATATATATATGCATGCGTGTGTGTGTGTAAGCTTGGTGATTGATGATGTATATCATTGTTGTGCATCCCCATAAAATATCTTGCATGATAGAGTTATGCTAACATGATGATAGTGATAATGATGTTGATGCTAATATTAACCTATATGTATTGCAAGATGGCATGTTAGCATAATATTCGGGCATCATCACTACATTATGCATCTTGGGACATTGTTGGTTGGGTGATGATGTCTTATGATATGATGATACCACGTGATATGTCAATCCACTGGTAGAACAAGTGAGGCCTCATGTTCAGGTGGTAAGGTTGATATATATATCTTTGCCACTAAATTATTGTCCTTTGGCCGAGAAGATCTAGATGGTAATAGATTGGAGATGCACCTTTTCTAAATCACCATCAATTTGGGTGGTCCAAGGGAAAGGGAACTATATTCTATATACTAGTGGAATGACCTTTGGTCAAGTTATGATTAGTGATAGTGAGCTTAGGAGCTGCCCAGAATCGGCCTTCCCCAGTTATTGGAAGGGGCCTGCTTATTAAGGTCGCCTTAGTTCCTACCATGATGGATATGTAATCTTGCATATCATGTGCATAACATTTTGCATAATACATGTTGCATATGTGTAATAGTATGTTAAATCCCTATATCTGACTTATTATATACTTTTATAACTATGATCTTTTGTAAAAAGAAACCTTTGTTTTATATGTTGTCCCTAGTTACTAGGATATTTGTCTCATCTCTATCGATACCCCTTTTCAAGAGAGGATGTTGGGTTCTAGCAAGACGATGACCTAGGTGGCTTTTCCCTTAGTTGGGTGTAATATCTCTATTTTTATGGGATATTATAAAATGAATAAAAGATGATAAACGAAGCGAGACGAAAAGGCTGTATATAATCGAGCTTTAGAATGAATTAATTTCTTATCTAATTTTCAGAAGAAGTTATGTTTGGGCCTTAATTGGAATTAATTTTCCATAAGGTCCTTAGCAGAAATTAATTCCAGAACTCACCCCGAAAAATATGCAATATATCACTTGAATGAAAACCCGCTCCAAGTTGAGCATAATGGTATAAGTATTGCATACCCAAGAGGTCTAGGTTGAGAGATAGGCCAATTAGAAAGTTAAAGTGAATAGTGAAAAGGAAATAATAAAAAATTGGTCTTTGGGTGAAATTACAAGAAAGGGCCCGAAAAAATGGATAATTATTTTTTGACCCAGCTTAAGGGCAAAACGGTCCTTTCCCATATTAGAAGAAAAATATGAATATTACATTTAAACCCCAAAGAATAAATTTTGATATCATTAAATAGATGAGGAATTGAAAAAAATGGAGAAACACCGTTAAGCGTGAAGAAGGACAAAGATGTCATTTTTTCCAGTTGGATGGAAAAATGAGAAATTATATTTTTACTCTCAAAGAATTACAAAAAGGACATCCATGTCCTTAAAGTCAAAAATTTACGTGGAAGGAGTATTAGAAATATCTTGGGAAAAATTACACCTAATGACCCGAAAGTTCTAAAAATTATAAATTAGTCCTGGGTCAAGGGCATTTTTGTAAATATGAAAAATTATGATCAAAATGAAGCTCTCAATGAATTAGACCCAATGAAATATAGTATGGAATTTATAAAGGTCAAAATAACATTTATTAGGTGATTAGGATTTAATATCAATATTTTACCCGATAAAAGTCAGTTTAAACTGTAGGAAAAGGCAGTATTGATTCAAGGACAATGATTGGACCATAATAAAAAATATTTTGAGTCTAGATAATGATTTTGGACCAAAATTAATTATCGGATAATCCTGTACCAATTTAATGACAATTTTGGTCAAAATACTTAATCAGTACGGGTAAATTTAATCAGTAAAGGGTATTTTGGTCTATTAAACTTTAGGAAGCAATTTTTGGCCAAGAATGAGACATATGGCATGCTGCAGCTCATTGGGATGCAAAGGAAATTTTTATAAAAGCTTTATTTACCCAAAAAGTAACCAAAGTCAAAGATAAAGTAATTTTATGATTTAATGACATGTAATCAACTTGGTTAACCTCATAATACGTCTTCTCCAGCTCCTCTGTGCGTCTGAACCAGTGAGAAAAGAGGGAGGAACTTGTGCAACTCAAGAAGGAAAGAAGACCAAGCAAGAAGCAAAGTTTGACTCTCAAACTTCCAATGTAGGTTTCTATGGTTGCTATCTTGCTTATACATGAGTTTGGATGAGTTTTATGGATTATTTCTCTCCATTTTCCCTCTGAAATTTTCTGCCTAGAAAGAGAGTAGAGAGAGAAAATGGATTCATGAAGAAACTAAACCATAGAAATGCTTAGAAATGCTTCAAGATGCAAGAATATGGCATTTGATTGCAAATTAATCGGGTAGATATTTTTCTACAAATTTATGAAATTTTCTTCCTATTTAGGGTTTGAAAATGATAGAGAATTTCATGATTTTGACCCCAAAAATGGATTCCTTGGGTCCAAAATAGGTAGATACAAGTATGTTGTACAAGAAAAGTGCAAGGGAAAACAAAATGAAATTTTTAGTTCAATATGCCACTTTGTGACTGAGCTTAATGAATCAGTGGCTCATGGTATCATTTTATGATGCAATAGGGTTTCAAGATCAATGGAAGTGCCCACAAAGTTTAGAGATCATTGGAAAGTAAGAAGGTAGTTATTTTCCTTGTTATGCTTAATGTTATCATACTTTGTTTCCATGATAATATGACTATGACATATAATTGTTTGAATGCTTTATGATGTATTTTCATTGTTGGCTGAATGTTTGAAGGGTTTTATGACCCTAAGATGTCCATTTTACAAAGTGTTATCATGCCAAAATTTTTATGGAATTGTATGGCATAATATGAAGTTATGATTTTCATTGATGATTTTATGAAATGATATGATGATGTGAATGCATGATTGGATATAACTACTGAGATTATTTGAATGTCACCCTTCTAAATGATCATCATGACTAGGCCCAAGCTATGGTAAGAAGGGGTCAAGAGTGCCAAGGAGAAAGAAGAAAGAGGATGAAGCATAATATTGTTTGCAAGTTATAATGCTAAGTTGAGAAAATATGTATCATGTATGTATGAGATGAAATTCTGTAATTATATATGATTGTGTTCCTTAAAGTCCTCTTATGATGATATGTGTGGATTTGGAACAATAAATGTTGATACATGAGGTTTATGAAGTTTAGTATATGAGTTATGGCATAATTATGAACAAGATGACTAGTATTGATTTGAGTAGGGGAATTCTACTTGAAACAGAGTGTCCAATATAAGTGTTATATATGCTCTTAAACTAGACAGAACAATATTTTTATAGAGCCAAAGAACACTAAAATTGGATAAATGTATGAACTATAGTGATTTTTCAAAGTTAGGGGGAACAGAGAAAGATTGGGAAAACTGGAAACTGAAAGTTAGGTACTGAAAAATTAAAAAGATGATATAAATCGTGAAAAGCTCCAAAAATTCAGTGGTTTGTATTTATGGAAATTTCTATGTTTTAAGTTTCATATGCCACTGATTTGGAGGTAATTGGACCTATATGAGAGGAGATATGGAGGTTTTCCCAAAACTGTTATAGCAAAAGTGGAATTCTGACACTTTATGATTTAAGTTAACACCTTGCCCTGTTCAAGTTGAATAAATGTACAAGAAAACAATTTCTAGAAAGTAGACTCATAGGGCTTTCCAATGACATAAAGAATGTTTGATTTGGCTCATGGTAGAGTGAGATGTGAATTTTTAAATATAAGTCCAAAATCATGGGGAAGAGAAAATAACCAAATATACAGTAAATGTTTGAGGAATAAACTGTATAAATTGGTCAATATAATGATCTCTTTTATATTTTTCCCATGTAAATAAGGATTTTATTTATTGTTAGAGACTTGAACCACTATGAAATTATTTTTCTAGAATTAATTATGAATTTTCAAAGTTCAGTCGGTAAAGTGGAAACTACCATATGAACAGTAACAGAAAATTTTGGAAATTCTGATTTTCATTCTTATGTGATTCAAGCTTAGGATCAAGTATAATTAGACTTAAAAGGATTCCAATATATGGTAAATGAGTCTAAAAGTAAGGTGTTACATTGGGCAAGGGATATTCGAGTACCCATGATTGGTATATACTATCTGAGAGCACATGTTATATGTATGTATAGTATTGTGCCAAGTTTAATCTCATGACTGGATGCTATGTGTAAAGATGTCTTGTGTGCCCTCTGAGTTGTTTTTGAGTTATGGATTGTAACATCCTAAAATTTTTTAATATCATGAAAAGAATAAGTACTTGATAAAATCTGACATATAGCAATAAAGATAAAAAAGGGCAAGAAGGTCTTTTACCAGGTCAGGGAAGTAAAATATGAAAATTACATTTTTGTCCCTAAGTAAAAGAATTTCTCACATTTTTGTCGCTGGGGAAAATTACTATAAATGACCCAAAAGAATGAAAATTCACATTTTTGTCTCGAGTTAGCGCTAGTTTCATAAATATTAAAAATTTATGTCAGAGTGAAGCTTATGACATACTGAACCCAATGGAATAATGCATTGGGTTTAACATAGTTAATTAAGAAGAAATTAAATTACAGGATGCAATAAAATTTATATTGCAAAAGTAAAAGCACTGTGGGCCCAACAAAAAGCTAAAAAAGTGAAAGAAAAATTATGTGGACCCCACACAAATGTTTTAGGACACATGATAGTCAAGAGAACACAAATATAAAATTATTTTAATCTTGTATCTATAAAGTAATTTAATACTACAAAAAGTAACTTTATCGATCCAGGTATAAAGTAACCGGTACAGAACATAACTGGACTAGAAAAATCGTATAGTATTTTGGGCAATACAATCCCTCCATATGGTCCCACATGTCAGCCCACATGTGATAAAATTGCCTTATTTAATTATTAATGAGAAAACTTAATGGTTAAGTTTTTTAAATAAAAAAGTAACTTAATCTAGCCATTAAGCATGTTTAAGTCTTGTCCTCCTTCACTTGCACGACATACACATTAGAAAGGAAAGAGAGGAGCTACTACAAAGCAGGAAAGAAGAAGAGAGCTTGTGGTAGAAAAAGAGAAGAAAAAATAGGTAAGTGTATCACTTGTGATTCTTATGCCTTCTAGCCTATTTTCCTAGTGGTTTGGGTTGGTTGGCATGAAATTTTCTCTTCTCCCCTTGCTAATCTAGTTTCGGCCAAGGATGATTGTGGGAGGGAGAGTGTTTTTGTTCCATAAATTTAAGAGATAGCATAGGATTTTGCAAGAAAAGTAAGCTTAGGTATGTTTTGAAGCAACTTTTGAAAAACACCACTTGTTCTCTTCCATGTTCAAAATTTTGGTCAAACCATAGTGTAGGGAGAAGTTGGATTTTCATGGAATTAATGCCAAAAATGGTTTCCTTGGGTCCAAATTAGTAAAGAACAAGTATTAGATTCAAGAAAATTAAAGATAAAGTAAATAAAATTTTAAGGTTCTTTATGAAGTAACCCTTAGTTCTAGTTCATTTAGTTAGTGTTTGGTGATACACTAGGATTTGGAAAGGCTCAAGGAAGTCCTTGGAAGGATTGAAATCAAGAAGAAAGGCCTAAGGTTTCATAAAGGTAGCATGGTTACATTTTCTTACATTTTATTATATTGCTATATTTTGTTATGGATGATGACTTGCCATATTGTTTTCAAGATGTTTGAGACTAGTTTTGGTTGTTTTTATGAGAGGGGTTTTGCTCTAAATGTCCATTTTTTAAGCCGTTATACTGCCAAAATTTTTATGAACAATATGGCGAATTATGTCTTGATATGATTTTTATGAAGTTTGTGAGGTTTTATAGCATCCATAATATTGTAAATGTGTGAGATGTGACTAGATGCTAGAATTTCCAAAATCTCATCACCCAAATACTAACATGATAGGTTCAAGTTATAATAGGAAATCCAAGGGAGGCAAAGAGTAAGGAGAAGGATTTTGATGATTTAACTTTTGTTTGCTATTATACATTGTTTCTTTTGTTGAATCAAGAGTTTTGATGATTTTAAACCAACTCTCAAGAGCTTGGATTGAAGATATCAAAGAAGAACAAAGCTGTTTTAAGTGAAGATTTACTGAGTATTTGCTGTTAGATCTCTTGTAGGATCTTTAGTTTTTGGTATAATTGGGTAAAAGATTTTGATTTAAAGAAAAGATGTTTTCAAACTTTGATTTTGTGTTAAATCTTTTAATATTTGAAAAACACCTTTGAACAGACGAAGGTTGAGAGTTTAAACTGAACTGTCAAGTTAGAAATTCGAATTTTGCCTTTGGAAATTCGAATTTCGAGCTAAAACTGAATAAGTCTGAAGAGACTGCTCTCTGTCAGACGAATTTTGGTTGTTCAAAATTCGAATTTTCATCAAGTCTGAAAAGAGGCCTTTTGTAACAGACGAACTTCACACTATCAAAATTCGAATTTCAAGTAAAATGAAGTTTGTGAAAATCAAAGAAATTCGTCTGAAACTATGATAAAGTGCATCTGAAATCAAAATGAAATTAAGTTTGATAAATGCTCTCTGACAGACGAATTTTGA